>CM040127.1:282875812-284145910 GCA_022559845.1 Amorphophallus konjac
AAGTGCATAGCCAGAAAGTCAAATAGGCTGCACAATGGGTGATGGGATCAACCCCTGCTGGGTTCGGGCCATCCGCGTCGGTCCGGCGCAATGAAGCTGGCAGTGCTGACTTGTAACGGGGGGCCCTGACCTGTTTACCGGAAGTCAGCCCTACGGAAGGAAAGTCTGCGTACCTCAAGGGACCCCCGAAGAAATATTGTATCCACTGCCCCACACAGACTCTCAGTCGGCTGCTCTTTTCCCGGGCTTGATAGCCTTTGGAGGACCCCCTACTGTAGGCCAAACAGATGGACCGGTAACCTTTCATCAGATACCGGTATGCATAACCGAAAGAATAGCTGCCCTCTCCATTAGAGGCGTCCTTGATGGAATCGTCCAGGCAGACCTCCTCATATGGCTCCCCGTCCATGGGTAGGCCAGAAAGCTGCGATAAACTCCAGAGGTCGAGGGATGTCTCGCCTTCCGCTGTATAGAATGTATTGAACTGCGGGCAGAACACTTCAAGCATGCCGCAACACAATCTCCGAGAGACGGGATAGCGGAACCTGGAGGCAAATACACTGTGGTATACCCCAGCTCTAACCAATAGAGGGGCATACTCCTTCAAAACATATTCTGTGAACTCCACTGCTCCAACCCTAAAAAGATGGGCGTCTGTCAACTTGGCATCTCCAAACCAGCCGGCAGCCAGCTGATATTTAAACTGAACGGCCAGGCAGTTAAGAACAAATGGCTCGTCTCTATAACCCCACTTCGCAGGAGCCAAAAAGAGTCTGAATGAGGTCTTCTCTCGGTGGACACGGCCGGTGGTATGGTCCCACCTTGCAGGGGTGAACTCTGGGGCCCGGGTCAGCATCTTCTTCTCGGGTTCTAAATCGGAGATGCCCAGCACAGCATTCCAGTCCCTCTGTTCACCTGGGAGATATATGGCTCGGGCTCGATAGACAGATCCCTTCATGCTGTATCTATCGGCAAGTATTGCCGCTTCCACGGAACGGGCAATAAGAACATCCCGCATTCCGCGTATGGTGAAAGTCCGAACAAACGGTAGCAAATGACGATCCTTCGGCAAGTCCGGGCGGTAGTCAGCAGCTCTCCTGAATTCAGCACCTTCCAGGGAAGAATAAACTTCAGCGGTCGATACGGTGTCAGTTTCAGAATCGAAAGATTCGTCGACACTAGCAATCTGGTCATAGCCAAAGCTCAGGCTGTATACGTTCAACCAGTTGACTTTGGCCCGAGATATGTCTGGCTGAGCCGACGAACTTGTTCCAACAGCTCCGGAAGATGCAACAGCAGAACTGGAAGCCATGTCAGCACCTGCGGTCAGAGAAAGACAAGGAAGGAAACATCAGAAAGATGAATGGGCACGAAACAATAAGATAAACAAATTCTCAACAAATTTCGGCAGCATCTCCTCTTGTCCGAGGTATGCCCAAGAAGAATAGGGAGTCACCCACCAAGAGGGAGTGATCCCGAGCATAAAATGGGACTCAATCCCATATATATAGCGGACCTACCCCGAAAAATCGGCAAAAAGGGGGGGGGGGGAAATGACGCTCCCGGGGGGGAAAGCTCACAGCTCACCGCCACCGCCGAAATGAAGAGAGAGAAGAGGAAGTGAGAAGTGAGGGTAAAAACCCTCTCGGAGGGGTTAAAAAGAGGAAGAGAGGGGCTTCCCGGCGTGAAACAATGCGCGCCGAGAACCCTCCCTCTATCGAATGGAAATGCGCGCCGACAACCAGCCTAGTGCGCGCCGAGAAGAAGCTGCCGTGGACGCTCGCGCCGAAGGTTCCCGCGCCGACAACCAGGCCGATGGGCGCGCCGAGAAGCATCTGACGCTCGCACCGACAAGCTCGAAGATGCCCGCACCGACATCTGTTACGCCGGGAGGGTCACGCCAAGAAGCTTACGGCCCTCGTGCGAAGGGTTCCAAATTGATGACAATGAAGCTAGAAAATATAGAGATGAAAACATGAAAGTGAAAGATGGATATGCAGAATGTTACTACAGCAACATGATCAAGCTGAAGGACAATGTCAAGGATAAAACTGAGGAATATACCCTCGAATGATGAAAGACACCTGCAAACCCCGTGTCGCTTATTCTGCGCTTACGCTGCCCGCAGTTGGGGGGCATTTGTTGACACCTTAAAAATGAACAGGGGTGGAAGCATAACTGAAAAGAAGATCAGACCAACAGTGGAAGACCACTGATGAAGCTCGACAGCTGTTTACCCGGTTGAAGTCTCCGCCAGCCGAGCTGATGTCCGGTGCCATCGTCAGTCAAACGGCAGCACTGATAAAGCAGCAGTCATTCGACTGATAAGACCTCCAAGCACACTCTGATGAGAAGCCGGAGCCGACAAATGAAGATTGCGAAGGCTTTTGCAAAGTCAGGACAAATGAAGAATCCTCTCCACAGATTACACACCCAGCCGAAGTCTGTCAGACTGAAGCTGATGTCCGGTCTTGTCACCGTTCGGATGACAATGCCGATGAAACATACCCGGTTTTATCGTCATTCAGACGGCAATACTGATTAAACCCCAGTTTGTTCACTGATTGAGCCTCAAGATGATCTCAACAAAGCTGTGTCACTACTAAAGGGGGCCTTATTCGGTTCTGATGAAGATTAATTCAAAAAATATATATAAAGAGAAGCCTAAGGCACGTATGAGGCCTAAAGGCACTAGATGGGCCGGCCATTTGGGCTTCTGATAATGGCGCCGAGAACCTCCACAGGGGGCTACTTGTCGCGCCGGGAGATGTCTCGAATGGAACAAGCTGCACCGACTGCCCTCCACCGAGAAGACAGAGGGATGAGAGCTATAAAAGCAAACCCTCTTTGAAATGGGGAGGGGATCGGAAGCCAGGCGATCGATCGAAAAGAAAGAAAAGAGAAGAAACCAGAGAGAGAGAGAGCCTCCTCTGCCAAAAAGAAAGAAAGAGAGAAGAGACCGATCCCAAGGGAAGAAGCTCCAGGTGGGCATCCGAGGAGGGAGAGGAGTCAATGCTCCGCCCTCCCCCTTGTTTTCTTTTCTTCTATTTCATGTAATCATTTCAAGTCTTATCTTGATTCATGCAATGTAGCCGAGACATCTCGGCATCTGTTTGTCCCCCTTTCCCTCACTCTCTCCCTGTAATCGGTTTGAGTATTGGAATGGTGTATCGTCTGGGTTTTCTCACCATGTGTCTTCCCTGATGGACATCATCAAACGAATGGATATATATGCATGATGGGCTATAGCTTAAGCCTGATTTTTGCTTCCTCTGAAGCCCTATTGCCATTCCCCGTGTTATCTGTAAACCAATAGCATGATGATCCGATTTGTCTGTTTCTTTTCTCTGCTTCGTAGCACCATTAGTGCTCACCTCAGAGCCCGGGACAGACTATCCCTTGGCTGCTGGGATGAAGCCGTGCTGTGCAATGATCGAAGCTTGAGAAACTCTGGGGTTCTAAGCGTACGTGCTTCCTCCGTTGATGTCATCGAAGCCGCCTCTGGGGCCAGAGACAGCCATCTCTTGGCTCCCAGGGCGACGAATGACCATATCAAGCATGTCCCCAAGCTCTGCGTGACAATGGCGATGGACAGGGGCATTCAGACTCCGGCTTCCCAGATGCCTCTCGAACCCTAATACTCCTCTGAATTCTAGACCTAATCCAGCTCAGAGTGGATGCCTTGAGCAGTCTAGAGCCCATAGAATCCGTCAGTTTCTGCCCAAACCACCATTAAAACCAAAAAATAGAGTACCGTAAACCTCTGTTCGTATCCCGGCGCCCTCACAGCTCTCGGCCCCGCAAACAGTAAAGCTGATGAACAGCCCTCGGCGCAAGCCTTCTTGCGCCTAGATCCCATCTCCCGGGCTCGCCGGGAGCCACCCGTTTCATTTCTCCTCATCGCGCCGGGGCCTACTCGTCTTGGCACCGAGAAGCCCTCCTCTTGGCCAATCTGTAAACCCATGCCAGAAACCCCTTGGCCAACCTATAATCCCACGCCGAGAGCCATCTTCTTGCCAATGAAAATCATGCCGAGAACCCCTCCTTTGTCCACCCCTTTGGCCTCTTCGTCCACTTATCCTGGGGCGTTTTGAGTCATCACATGCACTTCAGGGGCGATAATTAGTGGGAACGACTCCCCTTTTTCACGTGGTTTCCCGAACTCGATCGGCTTTTATAACCCTAAGGACCAACGAAGCTCTGCCACTGCACAAGCTTCTGCGGTCTCAAAAGGAATATCAGGATAGTGCTGCAAGCACATACAGGCATTAGGGGCCCTATACCCCTCTGTTTTTGGCTTTCACCCCGAAACTCCGTGGGTGATCGTCTATCATTCTCTGAAAAACATCAAGTCCAGGGGAGGTGCTGTCAAAATTCTCCCAGGATGACAAAGATGACATGAAACATATCCCCGGGACCTTATCTATCAATTGTGACAGAGGCTCCCTATACTTCATTGTTTCCCTCCCGAACTTTTCCATGTTCCTGGCCCTCCTTGGGAACCTGTACCGAAGCAGGTTGAAGTCCAGTGAATTGAGCCATTTTGACTCCTCAGGGTCCATTTGCTTCAACCTGATCATCATGAAACCCAAAACAGAGTACCGTAAGCTCTGTTCTGATCCCGGCGCCCTCATAGCTCTCGGCCCCGCGCATAGTAGACGGGATGAACAGCTCTCGACGCCATCCTTCAGGCGGCGAGACCTGTTTTGGCCTTCTGGCCTTCGCGCCGGGAGCCTTGCAACTTGGTCGTGCCGGGAAGCCAACTACCCTTCGCGCCGGGAACCTGGCACTTTGGCCGCGCCGGGAGGCCCCCTCCCCTTTGGCTTAGCTGCGCCGAGAACCCCCCTTCTAGCACTTCTTCCTTGCGCCGGGAAGCCTGCGCCGAAGAGCTCCCCTTTGGCTTCTCTTTGTCGCACCGGGAACCCAAGCCCTCTCGTCTTGGCACCGGGAACCCCCGGCCTTCTTGTTATTGGCGCCGGAAGCCCTGGCCTTCCCATTTTGGGTCGTGCCGAGAGCCTGTGCCCATTCAGAGTGTGCCGAGAGCCCAATCTACCACCCAATGAATTCCAACACCCAGAACGAACCCACAAAGGGATATCCGTGGATCACCCGATATGTCCCGGGGATAAAATTGAAGGGGAGTCATAATCCCTATGTTCCACCTAACTGCAACAGATTTACGAATAACCCTTTTGCTCGGGGGGATTCTGCCACTGCATGAATTCCGCTAGCTTTCCAAAGGGAAAATCATACATTACCCTATAGCCCATATATGTATGGGTTGGGAGGTTCGGCCTCTCTATCTCTCGGCTTTCATCCCGGCACTCCGTGGGTGATAGCCTATTTCCCCCCTGGGCATAATCCAGATAAAGGGGAAATGCTGCTGAACTATCGGTCGATGCTTTAAACCCCATCATGGTCACGGCTCAGTCTGCCTGTGATCGAAATCCTCCTTCTTCCCTTTCACTCGGTCTTCGAACCGCTGACTTAACGATATCGTCTGCTTCTACAGTTAATGTTGTTATCTTGCCCGCCCGTCTGGCTCTGATATGAAGTTCCATTTGCACACATGAACATATGTTCACCTTACGAGGCCTCCTATTTTAGCGTTTAATCAAGGGTTGTCCTTCCTTAGAAGGACGTAATTAACGTCATAACGTTCATGGTATGACGGACTTCTAGTCCAGACACGATCACTCACAATCGACTGACCATGTCAGATCGAGCGCACAATAAAATTGTCACTTCGGTGACTGGCACGCCAATGAACCAATAAATAAATAAATCAATAAATGATAAATCAATCCAATAAAATAAAATAAATAAATATAAATAAAATCCCGCGTCCACACATCCTTTCCAGGATTACCTTCTTCAGGTTCTGTTTGCAGATCTGCACCGCATCCTCCTGGTGCGGAGGACGCCTACACCTCATGCTGAGATTCCTCCATCTCTTGATATAGTCGAGGGCTGACTCATCATTCCTCTGCCTCGTGGCGTAGAGTTCTACCACAGTGACTTCCCACTCTGCAACATAGAATCTTTCTTTGAACTTCTTCTGCATGTCGGGCCAGTCAACAACCAACCCGGGTGACAAGCTGGAATACCACTCAAAGGCAAGCCCGGTAAGTGTTGAGCCGAAGAACTTCAGGAGGTAGGCTTCATCAGCAGCCAGATCTTCCATGACGTTCACATAATAAGCAATGTGCTCCCTGGGAGACCCTTGCCCATTGAACTTTTCAAACTTGGGTGGCTTGGTGACGCCAACCGGCAACTTCTTCACAGCATGGTGAGCCGAGTAGGGCACCCGGTAGACGTCAAACAGCGTCTGATCCCCATCACCTCTCTCGGCCAGTTTCATGTCTATCATCTGTTCCAGCATCAACCGGCTAACTGTTGCCGGGTCGACCGGACTCGGATAGAAATGAGCGGGCTGCGCACTCGGGGTGGCCAACACGGTCGCCTGGGGGGCCATGAGGGACCCTTGGGAAAGTGAGGCCTGTGGCGGGGCAGGTGCGGTGCAATGTGGGTTGCGAGTGTCACCTTCTCTTTTAGCTTCTCCAGTCCTTGAAAAGAGTTGCGGACTGGGACAGTCGGGACGACGCGGTCCGGTGTCACTTGGGACCTCTGCCCGTCCAGGCGGACTCGGAGGGTCCCGACGGCCATAGATTTCCCGGAGTTAGACATGCGGCGCCCCGGGACGGCGCCAGTATTGTTCCTCTGGAGCCTTCTCCGGTGAGACGCCGACCCTTGGTGGGATGGGCCAGCAGTCTGGTGCACGTGGTGCACATTGCAGCTTAGCGTCGTTGTCGGGACGCCGTCGTTGTTCTTGGCCACAGCTTGGCCGATAACAGCTTCAGTGGCCCCCGGAGAGGGAGCGTTGGTCTGGGGCTCACCGGGTGCCTTCACGTCAAGGATGTTGACAAAGTCCACCCCCAAGAAGGTTGGGGAAGCCCACGGTGGGAGGGAAGCTCCCGAAGTTGAGGGGGACCGGCAAGTAGCCGCCTCGAACGTGGTTCTCAAAGACCTGAGGGCCGCAAGTGACACCCATTATCGGCACCATGATGTAATTCTCTCCTGCATTTAAGAAAGTAGCGCAATTAGTGTTACAAGAAGGGGGCCGCGGGGCCCCTAATTCTTGCAAAGAGATGAAGGGCGGATCCATCCCACCGGGCGTGCCAGACTTGTGGACGCACTTTTCGACACGCTTATTATGCTCGTCTATTCAGGAATGGTTGATTCGCCTATTAAGTGCGTGGGCGTGCCAGTCACAGAGTGACAATTTATTCGGGCCCCGAAGAGCCCATAGTGCGCTCGACCTGACTTCGTCAGACGATTGTGTGGTTCGTGTCGGGACCAGATCCCGGCGCGCCATAAAGGTCATGACATCATTTACATCCCCCATACGAGAGAATACCCTTGATTAATTGCCAAAATTAGGGGCCCTGCGGCCGAAATAAATAATACTGATTACGCAAAGAAAAAAGATAGAAATAAATAACACCAAAGCCCACATTAGGATACGGGCCACTAGCCATGTTGGTCACTCGTGGACCTTTTCATATTCGGACATGGGTCCGTGATAGAAACGCGACAGAAACCGAGGTGGGCCCGTTCAAATGTCTGCCGCATGCACGGCAATTTTAATGATGGCTCGGAAAGGATCCGGTGCGAGAAACGAATCCGGTATGATTAGAATGTCAGCCCGAGATTAGGTCGGAGCCTGGCCATGTCGGGATAATTCCCAAGACTCGAGTCCGGCCTGAGAGGGCGGCATTGTTGTTCCTTTTGCGTCGGGTCACGGGGAGAGATGGGGCTGCAATGTGGACCCTGGCATTTTTATCTGGGATTTTTAATTATATGTTCCTCTCCTTCCTTTTGCTGTTTATTACTTCTTTATCCATTTGTCCCGACTGATTTCCCCTTTTTGTTACCATTATTATTATTACTTTCACCCCCCTTTTTTTACTATTATTACTTCTGTTGCACCCTTTTTCTGTTTATGTCCTATATATGCTCAAATTTCCTTAATTATTATTGATGTATTTCTTTTTAATTTATTTATTACCATCACTATTATTACCAATATCATGAGATAGGGCCGCTGGGGGTGTACCGATAAAGGGAATGCCAGGCGTGCCGGCGAGGGCGCCCCAAGGCGTACTGGTGAAGGGAGATGGAGACGTGCCGGGGAAGGCGCCAGGGAGAGTGTGCCGTCGAAGGTAGAAGAAGGTGTGCCGGTGAAAGAAGATGAAGGGTGTACCGATAAAGGGGAGAATAGGGCAGTGAGAAAGGGAGAAGGGTGTACCGCTAAGGGTGGTGAGGGTGTGTGTACCGCTAAAGAGGGGTGTGAAGGCATACCGGTGGAGGCCCAAAGGAGGTGTACCGGTGGAGGAGTATGGTGGTGGGAGTGTGCCGGTGAAGGCTGGAACAGGCGTGCCACTGAAGGTTCACTCCTCTATTATTTGTTTTTTAAGGCTTTTCTTTTCTTCCCTTTTTTTAATTTTCATGTAGTCTTATATAAATTTTTCCTTTTCTTTATTCTGTTCAGCCCCTTCTCGCAAGTCAAACCGGGGACAGAGGGCCAGAGGCGTGCTGGCAAAGGCCGTTAAGGCCGTGTCGAGGGATGAAAACCAAGGGTGGGCTACTGGTAGCTGGGTGTTCCGGAAGAGAAGGATGGTTGAAGGCCAAAGGTGGGTTACTGGTAGTTGGGTGTTCAGGAGGAGATGGAGGGTCTCTCTCCCTTCAAGCAGATGGGCACAACTGATGGCCATAAAAAAGGGGGGGGGGGCAAAGAGCCCATGAGGCCAACGATCATACGGGAGGAATCACATCGCCACGGAGAATCCAAAGACGCCGGAGAAGTGGAGAAAAATGAACAACACACCACATGCAATGGGATAGATCGAGAGAGGCCAGAAGAGACCCAAAAGAAGGGCCAGAGACTTTCATTCATAAAGAGAAATGACCGTGACCGGCCATACACATTGCGGTATACATCAAGACCGAAGCCACAGAAGAGGGGAGAAGAAGAAAAGGAAGAACATGGAGAGGAAATAGGAGGGAAGTTGGGGTCGGGCAGAGGCGACGGCTCCTCTGCCCTTCCCCACTCCCACTGCTACACAGACCCTCCCTCTCTCTCTCTTTCTCTTACCCTCTCTTCGCTGCTTGGTGGTCGTCGGAAGACTCCACGCCGGAGCCTTCTCCCTTCTCTTCTCTCTCTTTATTTTTCTTCTCGTGGGTGGCGTCGTGTCTGGTCGTCTCCTTCTCCTCCTCTCCTTGTCCGTCTCACCCTTCTTTGCCGGAACGGGAGTGGTTTTATACTCCCAGCAGCGGGAGCCCTCGAGCACGGCAGTCGGAGGCGGGAAGCGGCTGGTGATCATGGGGTTTGACTTCCCCCGTCCTGGCTGTCAGGGGAATAGCCTGCGTGGCCCAATCTCTGATCGACACCTCAGACAGCTCACTGCGCGCCAAGGATACGTAGGGTATGGGCGTCACATCATTGAAAAGCCTTCATGCTATGCCCCTGGCGGGCTTAAGAAGTGTGTCGCTGTAAGACACTGTAAGTGTGCCGCTGAAGAGGGGAGAAGGAGTGTCGCTGGAGGTTGCCCAAGCGTGCCGCTGAAGGGGGCAAACAGCGTGCCGTTGAAGGCCCTGAGGAGCGTGCCGCTGAGGACCCCCCCTTGGGGGGGTGTGCCGCTGAAGACCCCCCCCTGGGGGGTGTACTGCTGAAGACCCCCCCTGGGGGGTGTGCCACTGAAGACCCCCCCCCCCCTGGGGCGGTGTGCCCCTGAAGACCCCCCTTGGGGGGGGTGTGCCGCTGAAGACCCCCCCTGGGGGGTGTGCCGCTGAAGACCCCCTGGGGGGGTGTACCGCTAAAGACCCCCCTGGGGGGTGTGCCGCTGAAGACACCCTGGGGGTGTGCCGCTGGGGCTCCCCAGGGGGTGTGCCGCTGGAGGCACCCTGGGGGTGTGCCGCTGGGGCTCCCCAGGGGGTGTGCCACAGGGGCTCCCCAGGGGGTGTGCCGCTAGAGGCACCCTGGCGGTGTGCCGCTGGGGCTCCCCAGGGGGTGTGCCGCTGGAGACACCCTGGGGGTGTGCCGCTGGGGCTGACTTGAGCCCGTTTTGAGCATGAGTTATGGTTCGTTTGATTTCCTTCGTGGGCCACGGATTGTGAGCTTCCCGAGGGTTGATTTCTCTTTGCTGTCATGACTCCGGGGACGGCTTCACGGCAGTGTGCATATTTGGGGAGTCCGGATGGCCAGTCCCTCCGGGGCTTCTTCACTCGGTGCCGTTGTTAGTCCTAGGCCGAGTAGGATATCTGTGTGTGCAATTTTTTGGTGTCCACAGGGGATGGATGCCCGAGCTCGCTTGGATCATTTTCCCAATCCAGCCCCTCGTCTTTATGTCTTCCACAGCCTGCACATCGTCATTTATGTTTTTGGAGCATGAACATCGTTATTTATGTTTTCAATCCATCCTGGGCATTGTATTTATGTTTTCTGGGCTTATAATGGTTGTATGATGGATGTGGATTGAGGTAGGGTAGGTTTAGGCAGGTTTTCCCGTCGATTTGGATCGACCGGGAGGAGATTCCGTGCGGTTTACCCCGTTCTCGGAGTCACGGTAATGGCACGGTCCTATTAGTGACCATTTTGAATTAACGGTCTTCGTTTATACCGTTTCACCCCATTGCACGGTTCATAGTGAGACCGTTTAGGGATTAGGACGGCCGACCCCCGACCGCGTATATCCTTTAAACAGTAGGGCGGCATAAATGGAACGACCCAATATGGGACCGTTCAATTAGATGGCACGGCCCAACCCGGTCTGTTCAGTCCATTGAACGGCCAGTCGTGGGACCGTCCAAGCAACCGCCCATCCTATTGAGCGGCCAATCATTGGACCATTCAGTACGGCCCAGAATTGGACCGCGTACACCCAGAAACCCGGGAAGGGGGTAGTGTTGAACGGCTTCGTCGTGACCGTTTAGGCCCATTAAACGGCCAGTCGCATGACCGCGTACGACTAGAGCGGCTTCTTCTTGACCATTTAATTCCTGCAGAGTTCAATTGTTAGCATGTTCATTTAATTATGCTTTTAATATTGCATATTCGCCATCTTTAAATTATTTTACAAATTTTGGCTCATTTTTAGATCCCAATAGAGTTGCTTTCCCTTTCCTTGTGATGGAACCACTAGTCGTAGCTTGACGACCTCTAGTGTCGGCCCACCTGGGAGAGGTGGCGGGGTAGTCCCGGTTTACAGTTTTTAAGCTAGTTTCCGTGGGCCCCTACTTTACAGTAGTGTCCTACTGGGGGGAAAACTAGCTAGAGGCCTGGCTCAAGGCAATGAGCTAGTGTATGCACACGTGGTCAAGGGTTTGGACTAGCACTGACGAGTGTTACCCTGATTAGTTCTTGTTTCTGGTACTGTTATGTGTCTCACTTGTCGCGATCCAGACTTGTGTAGATACTTGAGACGCAGTGTAAGCCGTCAGTGGACGCATCTGGTTTCCATTTCTGGTGGTCCTTCTTTCTTCGGTCACTTAGAAATGTTGAGGTTTATTATATTGGTATATTTAGTTCTTGACGCTTTTGTTTCAATTGCAATTAACATTTTTAGCTGTTATTAAACTATTTAGATAATTGCATAGCTTTAAATTGTTATTCTTAATGCATGCTTTAATTGCTTTCCTTTATTTAGTTGCGAGGTATGGATCCGCGTGACCCCTACTGAGTCTGGTTGTGAGACTCACCCTTACCTTTCAGGTGAGCAGCAGTAGCTGTCTTCCGCAGCTTCCCGTGGTTTTGACGGCAGGTCATAGTGCTAGCAGTAGTATGTCAGAGGTTTGTCCTTTCTTGTACTTTTTGGCCAGGGTATGCCCCGTGTAGTTGTATATTTTGACTCTTGTTCAATTGTTGGACTTGTATAAACTGTGGATCTAGACTATTGTATATATTTATCACTCTGATATTTAAATTGCTTCCGTTTATAGTTCAAATTGTTGCTATAATTAACATCCCGCGCATGTAATTCCAATTCATTATGCATCCCCTCGACAAAACCCTCCAACTCTTACGGGGCCTCATTAGCCTCTTGGGTGGCTTCCCCGAGTTCTTAGTATCGGTTTACCGGTATCCAGATCTCTGGGTCGTTACAGTTGGTATCAGAGTGGTGTTGAGGTTATGTATAAGGAATCAAAATTGCATTAGTCCAGAATAAGTCCATGTGATTCTACTACTGCTGGCTTAGGATGTTTTCTGTGCTTACTGATGGGTTTTCCATTGTTGTGTGCCTTCTGTTAGCTTAAAATGCCGCCTAGAAGAAGAGCTCGTGTTCCAAGGGAGGAAAGTTGTACCTCTCCTCCTCCAGCTAATGTGCCAGCTTGAGCTCAAGCTGATCCTGCTCCGGGAGATGACTTGCCTCAAGGTGGGCGTGGTAGAGCGCTAAAAGAATTTTTGCTATTCAATCCACCCACATATGAAGGGCAGGCAGATCCTGATGCAGCCAGAGTATGGCTAGATGCAACCGAGCATGTATTCCGTTCTATGGAGTGCACTGAAGATGAAAAAGTGATGCTGGCTACATTCTAGTTGCAAGGAGCAGCACTCGCGTGGTGGACCACGGAGTGCGAAGCTGCTTTTCGATCTCGTCCGCTTCGTCAAATAACTTGGAAGGAATTTGATGCGGGACAGACACGCGACCTGGGACTCTAGCTCGCGATCGTCCCTATACGAGGGAAACGTTGGACCGTGCGTGGTTGAGAAACTGGCAGTGAGTCTCAGGTATCAGTATTTTCGCGTGAACTCGGATCGAGACACGGGACAGGTTACACTCACTCTCTCGCAGCGGTGAATAAAAGTATAGCAAGCTAGGAATCTACACTCGCAGTGGCATATACGAATGAATACGAACTAAGCAAAATGCGATAAAGAGTGGGGGCGAGTATACCTCCACGCTCCGGGCTTGGGGAAGACGTTCCCGGCCAAGTACGGTAACTCTCGGTAACAACGGAAAAAACTTAATTACAACAGTGAATTTTATTCCCCACTCCACGCAGGGAGGTAAATAGCTACAAGTGGGGCCCGGGAGGACCGACCCTGGGTTGACGGGCAGTAATCCGGAGGTGCGTTCGGGGCGAACTCGGCCTACTGGTCCGACTTGGTCATGCGCCGACTCGGTACTGCGCCAACTTGGTTCTGACTCGCTTGATAGTAAGGCACGGTTTCCAAAGGAGCGTCACCCTACTAAGGTCTTCTGAAGGCACCGCTTGGCTGGGACGATGGTGGGACGTCCCTAATCGACTCCCTGAAGTGACGATTCCAGAAGTTGACTTTTGGTAATTTTGCACGAATTATCAACGGACTGATTTTTCTGATCTGCACAGGGAACAGATTTGCGTGCCTCGGTGGCAAGAATTAATTCTCTCAGCTCCGAAATCAGATCGAGGTGAAACTGGTGGGGTTGGAAAGAGAACTCCTAGATCTACCACATATAATTTTTTTAGGTCGATCCAAGGAAGGGACGAGAAATGGGAGGCTCAGGAAGCTACAGGTTTTCTTATGGATCTGTTTATAGACACTCAGGACAAAGGGGATCTGCCAGAAACCAACCTTTGACCGAGAGGTAAATGATTTTTCCATGGGATAAAAAAATTATGGGAGGTAGAGGGGAACGTGAGGAACACGGAGGAATGTTTGTGGATTTTTTGGAAATTGTTAAGGGGGTAGGAAAAATATGACAAGGGGACACTGTCCCATCGATCTACAAAATGACATATTACTGAGGGGAAGAATAAAAATATGGAAAATATCAAACAAAGGCCAAATGGCACAAAAATTGAACTGGAGATTAGGAGAGACGGGCAGAACAAACTCTCAAAATTAGGGCTCGAACAGACAACAAGAAAAAAAGATAAAATTTCATAGATGAGGTTCTGTCCTGATTTGGATAGAACTCCGACGTAGCGGCGGTGGCGGTGCGGTGGCGGCTCGATGGCGGCGGCGGTGGCGGTGCGGTGGCGGCTCGATGGCGGCGGCGGTGCTGAGCTTCACACTCAGAGAGGGGGAGGGGAGGAGGCTTCACACCTCAGAAATTTGTAGCTTTCATAGCGGCTAGGGGTTGGGAGAGAGAGAGGGGTGCCCATGGGCTCTTGGAGGCAAATTCTGATTTTCTTCTTATTAATTATAGTAAAATAGGAATTACATGGTATTTGTATGAAATACAAAATGACCTAAACTAACCTCAGATCTAGGTTAGGGGAGGGGCACTTAGGGGATAGAACATATTTAATTCCCCATGTGGTTTGGAACAAAATAAAAAAACATTAAGAGGGGGGGCCCTTTGAAAAATGGGGATGGCATCTTGGGCATTTTAAGTCCATTGTCCCCTTTGAATGGTCAAGCTTCTAGAAGCCCACCTTGGACCTTTGACTGGCCCCACATGGGTCTTAAGGCTTAGGTGGACCAATAGGGAAGGAGATGGGGGCCCCCTATTGGTCCTACTGGACTTTTACATAAAAACCCAAAGATCCTTAAGGAATGACAAATTGGCTTATAAAGCCTTACAATTGCATACATGTTTTCCTAAGGATATAAATGAAAATAAAAGGACTCAAATGCAAAATAAAAAGTTAGTGGTCTTGCTCTGATGTCCCCATCAATTCTCCCCAGGTGGGAAGAACTCGACCCCGTCGAGTAAGGGGTGCGACTGCTCGAGTAGTTCCGGCGGATCCGTCACCGAACCTGGAAGCGCGGAGTACACTCCACTCTAAGTCTTCGACACCTGCTCATTCCGTATAGATTCGATATGCTCACACTGCTGTGAGACTGAGGCTAAAGGTGGACACTCCGGGGTGGGGTCACTCTCAAAAGAG
This sequence comes from Amorphophallus konjac, assembly GCA_022559845.1. NCBI lineage: Eukaryota > Viridiplantae > Streptophyta > Magnoliopsida > Alismatales > Araceae > Amorphophallus > Amorphophallus konjac. Next base: position 282,890,690 of record CM040127.1, read on the forward strand.
GGAAGGCGGCTCGAAGACTCACTAGGAATCACCGCTGGGTCCCTATATGTGACTAGATCTGATATGTTGAGGTAGAGCCGATCCCAAAGTCTGACAAGTCTCGCACTCGAAAGGGACTGACAACGCGAGCGTACAAAGGACCGACTATGCTGGACACATGCATGAACAGACACACAAGACCCTAGACACACCTACTGTTAGTCTGACCCATACATGTGCGATGGTGGACTAGGACACCCGAATGTGTGCCATGCATACACTTGACGCAATCGGTGGTAGGCGGAATGGGGAAGACATCCTAAAAGGCACCATGCATGCACATACGCCCTAGTGGACTTGATAGGTGGAGAACCGAATTAACCTTCTTTGACACCTCTATATGACGACCATGGAACGGTCCCCGAGTAGGGTGTTGGTGGACTAGCCCGTGGGGAAGGGGTGTAGTAGTGAACTTCCCTAACAAGGTGTAAGGGAAAAGGTGGGTCACGAGTCCCACTAGCGAAGAGGTCAAATGGGTGAAAGAATGTGCGGCCCCTCGGTTCCTCCATTACATAGTCCCATGCTTGAAATTCATGAAGGTGATGGTGACCTCCATCCATCGTGGTAGATGGGACAGTGTATAGAAGATGTGGCTCCTCCCTCGAGATAAAAGGAGTGAAGTCAGGCTCGGCCGATAACGGGAGGAGTAGAAGAACCTCCGTGGTGACATGACCCACAGTGTACACGGAGGTAATGGACCCTAAGGCAGGATGGGTGAAGCTACGACTGGTGGGTCGGTCGAAGCCTGGGGCCAACAAGTGCATAAATGTCAACTGCCGGTCTAACCCTTTAAGAAGGTCATCTAATGTATCCACGTAGTGACTAGACCAGAAAGTGGTGTGAAAGGAGTTTATTAGCACTAGAGGTAGGGTGGGGTCCATGGATGGGAAGGGAGGTGGGACCAAGCCATTCTTGAGCCAGCTAAGTAGTGGGTCGGTGATGAAAAGTGTTCCCGTTAGAAACACGGGTGACTCGGGATGAGGTGGGTCCAAATGAGATGGCTCCGAATAAAGATGTGAGGGTGGTGGCAAAGGAGCTCTCATGGGCGAGGAAGGCATGTCCTCCCAGAGGGGAAGTGGTTCTTGGGACCCTGGAGGTGGGGCCGGGTTATGGTTACCGGCTATGACATACCTAGGCTCGGGTATGGCTACCTCTTGCCTCGGAGGCAGGCAAGGTGAGACCAGCGACTCAAAATAAGCACACCTCCTATCCACCCGATCTGAAATCATTTGCACAAGTTCGGCAATGGTGTGGGTTGGAGTAGGGGTATCGCGGTGGACTCGCCCATAATCAATCGGCCTAGGCTTGGGTACATGAGGGGCTTCTTGCCTCCGGATATGACCCACTTGGTTGGAAGTGAGTTGGTGTGGTCGGCTCGAGGTGATTGGGTGGGATGGGTTGGAGGGGACCGGTCCGGATAGGTAGACCCTTCTAAGCTCTCTCTTCATGTCCCACCATGACTCGATGGGCCATTGCCTCCTAACCTCTCTCAAGCGCTCAATGTGGTCCCACTTTTCTGCGTCCTCGTGTAGAAGCCTCTCCTTGGAAAAATAGAATTGCCCAGCTTCGGACATGGTATAACAATCAAAGTATGTGTCCATGGCGGCCTCCCACTTGAGGTAGTCACCCGGGTCATTGGAGCCATAAAAATCTGAGGCTTCGAGCCTACGGAAGTGGAGGAGATGGTTGCCAAGCCCATGGGTGGGTTAACGGTCATATTGCCTGGGCGACCGGGAGTCCATTGGAGACTGGGGACTATACGATGGACATGCCAACACAAAGTGACAAGACAAACCGACTGGACACGACCTTAAACACTAATGCAATGTTGGAATGAAGACTCAACTACCAACCTATACACAATCAAGATTCGGTACTGTGGCGGAGTTATGGGATCCGAAGATCCTCTCGCGCAAGTGTGCGGTCTTCCCGATAGGCGCAGCCTAACGTTCGGACAACATCTTTTGATATACCGATTAATGGTATCCAAATGCAACGATCGACTTAGACTTAGACTCAACTTAAACGACTCTTTTTTTGTGTGTTCTAAAACAAGACTACCCTAGACTCAACCTGGCGCTCTGATACTAAATTAATGCGGGACGGACACGCGGCCTGGGACTCTAGCTCGCGATCGTCCCTATGGGAGGGAAACGTTGGACCGTGCGCGGTTCAGAAATCGGCAGTGAGTCTCGGGTATCGATCTTTCCGCGTGAACTCGGATCGAGACACGGGACGGGTTACACTCACTCTCTCGCAGTGGTAAATAAAAGTATAGCAAGCTAGGAACATACACTCGCAGCGGCATATACGAATGAATACGAACTAAGCAAAATGCGATAAAGAGTGGGGGCGAGTATACCTCCACGCTCTGGGCGTGGGGAAGACGTTCCCGGCCAAGTACGGTAACTCCCGGTAACAGCGGTAAAAATGTAATTACAACAGTGAATTTTATTGCCCACTCCACGCAGGTAGGTAAAGGGCTACAAGTGGGGCCCGGGAGGATCGACCCTGGGTTGACGGGCAGCAATCCGGAGGTGCGTTCAGAGTGAACTCGGCCTGCTGGTCCGACTCGGTCATGCGCCGACTCGGTACTGCGCCAACTCGGTTCTGACTCGCTGGACAGTAAGGCACAGTTTCCAAAGAAACGTCACCCTCCTGAAGTCTTCTGAAGGCACCGCTTGGCTGGGACGATGGTGGGACGTCCTTGATCGACTCCCTAAAGTGGCGGTTCCAGAAGTTGACTTTTGGTAATTTTGCACGAATTATCCACAGACTGATTTTTCTGATCTGCACAGGGAATAGATTTACGTGTCTCAGCGGCAAGAATTAATTCTCTCAGATCCGCAATCAGATCGAGGTGAAACCGGTGGGGTTGGAAAGAGAACTCCAAGATCTACCACATATATATTTTGTAGGTCGATCCAAGGAAGGGACGAGAAATGGGAGGCTCTGCAACCTATAGGTTTTCCTGTGGATCTGTTTACAGACAATCAGGATAGAAGGGGATCTGCCTGAAACTAACCTTTGGCCGAGGGGTAAATGATTTTTCCAAGGGCTAACAAAATTACAGGAGGTAGAGGGGAACGTGACGAACACGGAGGAATTTTTTTGGATTTTATAGAAATTGTTAAGAGGGTGGGAAAAATATGACAATGGGACACTATCCCACAGAGCTACAAAATGACAAATTATTGAGGGGAAGAACAAAGATATAGGAAAAATATCAAACGAAGGCCAAATGGCACAAAAATTGAACTGGAGATTAAGGGAGACGGGAAGAACAAACTCTAAAAATTAGGGCTCGAACAGACAACAAGAAAAAAAGATAAAATTTCATAGATGAGGTTCTGTCCTGATTTGGACAGAACTCCGACATAGCGGCGGTGGCGGTGCGGCGGTGGCTCGATGGCGGCGGCGGCGGCGGCGGCGGTGCTGAGCTTCACACTCAGAGAGGGGGAGGGGAGGAGGCTTCACACCTCAGAAATTCACAGCTTTCACAGCAGCTAGGGGTTGGGAGAGAGAGAGGGGTGCCCTTGGGCTCTTGGAGGTAAATTCTGATTTTCTTGTTATTAATTCTAGTAAAATGGGAATTACATGGTATTTGTATGAAATACAAAATGACCTAAACTAACCTCAGATCTAGGTTAGGGGAGGGGCACTTAGGGGATAGAACATATTTAATTCCCCATGTGGTTTGGAACAAAATAAAAAAACATTAAGAGGGGGGGCCTTTGAAAAATGGGGATGACATCTTGGACATTTTAAGCCCATTGTCCCCTTTGATGGTCAAGCTTCTAGAAGCCCACCTTGGACCTTTGACTGGCCCCACATGGGCCCTAAGGCTTAGGTGGACCAATAAGGAAGGAGATGGGGGCCCCTTGTTGGTCCTACTGGACTTTTACACAAAAACCCGAAGATCCTTAAGGAATGACAAATTGGCTTATAAAGCCTTACAATTGCATACATATTTTTCCAAGGATATAAATGTAAATAAAAGTACCCAAATGCAAAATAAAAAATTAGTGGTCTTGCTCTGATGTCCCCATCAGAATTTGTCACGTCGGTTGACCATACATACAGTCCTGCTTATCTCAGAGTGGACAAGATGTATCAATTCATGGAACTGGCTCAAGGTGACATGACAGTGTTATAATATTGGAACAAGTTCATGGAATTGGGTCGATATGCATCCCATATTCTTGCTGATAAAGGTTTAAAGACCGAGCAATTTCTGCGAGGTTTGAAAGTAGAATTAAGGCAGCCCTTGATCGCAACCAGAGTCGCAGAGATGGATGCAGCATATCAGGCAGCTGTGGCATTAGAACTTGACATGGCAAGATCCCGAGGGTGTACTCAAGTTGACTCAGTCCAGCCTAGTGTGCAGCATCAATAGTTTGGCCAGCCAACCATGACAGGAGTCCAGCCTTCTATTTCTGCTGCCAGTGGCACTTCTTTTTCTAAACCCAAATTCAAGCGAATGTTCAAGAAGTTTAAGAAGCGGTATGACCAGCAAGCATCTTCTGGTACCGTGCAACCAATGGCACCTTCTTCCCAGCGATAGGGATCAGTGGCTAGACAGCCGAGACCGTGTCCGAGGTGTGGTGGTTATCATCCAAGCAAGTCTTGTTCAATGCCGATGGTTTGTTTTTGTTGTGATCAATCAAGGCATGTTGTTCGAGACTGTCCTCAAAGGCCAAAACCTGTTCAGTTCTCTCAACCACAGCCGTCTCAATTTAGACCTCCTCCACCACCACAATCTCAGCAATATTATCCTCAAGCTTCAGTATCTTTATCCCAACAGTCTACTGCAGCTGGCAGGAAGCAAAAGGGTAAGGTCTCTCACATTACTCGCGCTGAAGCTGTGGCATCTCATCTCGTTGAAGGTACTATTATGATTTATGGCCAAGCAGCTCGTGTTCTATTTGATTCAGGTGCTTCTCATTCATTTATTTCTGAAGACTTTATTGCCTATATTGAGGAGCCGCCTTCTAAACTGTCTTGTGAGTTGCTTATGGAATTACCTGTTGATGCACTTTTTGATCGATTTGGTTATTGTTGTTCGTTTATTGGTTTATTAAGTGCGTGGGCGTGCCAGTCACAAAATGATGATTTATTGTGCGCTCGATCTGACTAATCAGATGATTGTGTAGTTCGGGTCGGGACCAAATCCCGCCGCGCCATAAAGGTCACAACGTCATTTCCATCCCCCATACGAGGGAACACCCTTGATTAATTACCGAAATTAGGGGCCCTACTGCCTAAAATGATTAATACTAATTGCGCAAGAGTGGGGAGGAATAAATCACACAAGAGCCCGCATCGGGATACGAGCCATCGGCCATGTCGGTCACTCGCGGACCCTTTCATATTCGGATGAGGGTCCGAGGTAGAAACGCGATGGAAGCCGGGATAAAACCGTTCAAATGTCTGCCGAAAGCGCAGCAATTTCAATAGTGGCTCGGGAAGAATCTGGGCCTGGATATGGATCTGGTTTAATTGGAATGTCAGCCCAGGGCGAGGTCCGACCGTGGCCATGTCAGGATAATTCTCGAGACTCTGGCCCGGCCCGCCGGTGCCGCGTTATTGTTCCTTTAACATCGAGTCACGAGGGAAGACGGGGCTACGATATGGATTTTTACCATTTTTTTTATCTGGGATTTTTACCATATAATCTTGTGTTGTTTATTCCCCTTTATGCATTTGTTCTGGATGATTTTTTTATTTGTTTATTTATTATTATTATTATTATTATTATTATATATATATATATATATTTTTTACATGTTTTTTGTTTATTTAATATGCGTTCAGGTTTATTTATTTATCATGATTTTTTTTATTTTCTTTTATTAGTATTATTATCATTATCATTATATATTTTTACATATTTTTATTTTAGAAGGAAGAGTGGGCCGTTGGGGGCTAAGAGGGGCATACCGGCGAAGACAGGGAGAGCGTGCCGGAGAGGGGGCTGGAGGGTGTACCGGGTAGGTTAGGGTGTGCCGGAGAAGCGCCAAGAGAGTGTGCCGGGGAGGGAGTTGGTGGGGGTACCGGGTAGAGGATGAGGAGCATACCGGCGAAGGGCCTGGCCGAGTGTGCCGGGGAAGGAGCTGGGTGGTGATCGTGCCGGCGAAGGTTTCAGAAGGTATGTCGGGGAAGGCTGGGAGGGGCCCACTCTTCTTCTATTTTCTTATGCCATTTCCTTCATTTTCCTCTTTGGTCTCATGCGATCTGTGTGGGTTTTCTCTTCCTTCATTCTTAGCCATTCCACTTCTTTCTTCTCTGTAGGACGAGTGTTCAAGTTACTTAGGTGTCATTCGATCCGGTTCTCTTCACGTTGTCCGTAGTTCCTCGGCTTTAGTTGAAGTGTTTCATCGTTGTTTATTTCATCGGTTTATTATTTCCTTTTATCCTTTCGCATGTTATTGTCCCATTTATTTGTTGCTTCCTTTTATCTTTAAACACGTTATCGTTTCTGACGAAAATTCGGCGGCATCTCCCCTTGACCCCAGTGGTAAGGGAGATAAAGGGAACGCGCCCACATGGAGTGGCGGAACCCGATAATTGGAGGTGCGTGCCAAGGGCGACAACACCTTTGATAAAATCTCAGAGAACTTGGAAGAAACGGCGGACCGGAGACCTCTCTAGGGCTGGCTAGGGAGTGCACCAGGGAAGGAGGAGGGACTGGGGATTAGTGTGCTGGGCTAGGAGAGGCCAGGGTGTGCCGCTGGCGGGGGGGCTGTGCCGGGGAAGGCTCTAAAAGGGCTGTGTCGGTGAGCGGGTGAGCCAAGGGTGTGCCGCTGAGGGCAAACGGGGGTGTACCAGGAAAGAGGCCAAGGGGCTACAAAGGGTGCACCGGGCTGGGGTATTGGTTTTGACTAGCTTCAGAGGAGACTTGGCAGGAAGGGGAGGGCTCAAAGGGGGGACTTCAAGGTAGAGGCATGGGACATGGGCACACCGAGGAGAAAAGAAGGGCATCTCCCTTTGAACAGGTGAGCGAATGTGAGGGTTAGAGGCCCTACAGGGGACCACGACAGGGGGAGAAGATCGACATTGGAGACAAAATCATCGGAAAGAAGAGGAAGAAGAGAGTGCATAAATCACAAAGCACAAGAGAAAATGGAGATAGCAAGCCATCCATAGGGAAGCAACTTTTATTCATGCAAGAAAATGACCACAGTCGGCCATGAGCACTACAAGAGTTGCTCCAGTCAAAATTACAGATGAAATGGGGAGAAAAAGAATAAGAAAGCATGAAGAACGGGAGGGATGGATGAGGAGAGTGTTTGGGGGGATGAGCAGAGGTGACTACTCCCTGCTCTTCCCCCCCAATCTCTTTAATACAATAATAGCCCTCTCTCCCCCTCTTACTCTATCTTCCTATCTGGTGGTCGTCAGAGGGAACGCCCGTCGGAACCTTCTTCCTCCCTCTTCCTCTTTCTATCTCTTCTCTCTGTAGTGGCTGCGCATATGTGTGTCCTCCTCTATTCTCCATCTATCTTGTTCGCCGGAGAGGAAGGCTTTTTATACTCCCACGGGCGGGAGCCTTCGAACATGAACGACGGAGGCGGGAAGTGACCGGCCTTAATGGGGATTTGACTTTCCCCTCTTAGGTGGCAGGAGGTAGGCAGCGTGTCTTCCTCCCTGGATGACACCTCAGGGAGCCCACTGCGCACCAAGGATCTTTAGGGCGTGGGCATAAGATCTCGTCTATCGGACGCACCGGGTAAGGGAGTTCAGGGCGTGCCGTTGAGGGGTCAGGAACCCGTGCCGCTGGAAGACATAGCGAGTGTGCTGCTGGAGGGCTGCCAAGGCATGCCGCTGGAGGGCTGCCAAGGTGTGCCGCTGGAGGGCTCAGCGGGCGTGTCGCTGGGCGATGCGAAGGGGGCGTGCCGTTGGGCGAGCTCAACAGGCGTGCCGCTGAGCGGCCTGCGAGCGTGCCGCTGGGGAGCGCGGCCTGGGCATGCCGTTGGAGGGAGTTTGAGGAGCGTGCCGCTGAGGGCATGCAGGGGGGTGTGCCAGCCAGGGTGTGCCGCTGAGGATGCGGGCCCGCTGGGTGTGCCGCTGAGCGATGGCCAAGGGTGTGCCGCTGAAGAAAAGGCACTAGGACGTGCCGTTGAAGAAAAGGCACTAGGGCGTGCCCTTGAGGACTGAAAAATGCAACGTTGAGACACGTTCAAGCCCATTACGAGCACGAGCCATGGTCTATTTGATTTTCTTCGGGGGCCCATGGATTGTGAGCTTCCCGGGAGTTGGTTTCTCTTCGCTGTCGTGACTCCGGAGACGGCTTCACGGTAGTGTGTGTTTGTTCGGAGAGTCCAGATCGCCCATCTTCTCCGTAGTTTCTTCAGTTGAAATTGTTGTTGATGCTGGACTGGTCGGGCCATACGGATATGCAATTTTACACGTCCACAAATGCCCCCCACCCACAGGTAGCACGGGCGAAGGATGAGCCGGGCGGTGCCCGTGGGTGTACTGGTTGTTCGGGGTTGTACTCGAGGCCTGTCATCCGGGGAAGATGACGGTCTCAGCCTGCGCTTGTTCTTCGCACCTATGTACATAAGCAGGGATGCCCGTCGACATATGACAACATGCGGGCGAGACGTTCCCGTATGTATATGTTGATCACCGTATATCATTACTATATATATATATATATATATATATATATATATATATATATATACACATATTTCCATCCATATGTATATGTATATATATATATATATATATTATTTACTATTATCTATATATTTTATTTTTCTTTTCCCTCTCTTTTTTCTTTCTCTTCTTTCTTTCTCTTCTTTTTTTTCTTTTCTTCTCCTCTCTTTTTTCTCTTTTTCTCTCTTTTTTCTTCCTTTCTTTTCTCCCTTTTTTTATTCGTTCTTTTTTCTCTTTTCCTATTTTCTCTCTTCTTTCTCCCTTTTTTTCTTTTCCCTTTTCCTCCCTTTTTCCTCTCTCTCTCTTTTCTTTTCTTTTTTCCTCTGCTCGCTGTATAAAAGGGGGCGGGGGTGGCGTACCGAGCCACCCCCCCTCTTTCAAACTCCCTCTCTCTCTCTCTCCTTTCCCACGAGCGGACAAGCCTCCCCCCTTTCTCCTTCTTCCTTTGCGTCTTCCCCGTCACCGGATGCCGTCGTCGCCGTCGTGGTGAGGAGACGGCCGCGAAGGCCCCCCCCCTCTTCTCTCTTCTTTCTTCTTCCCTGGCTCCTCCCCCTCCTGTTCTCCTTTTCTCCTTCCTCTCTTCTCTTCATTCCCCTTCCTTCTCTCTCTTTTCGCTGTGGAGGATGGCAGGGCCCTAGCCCCTCTGTCCCTCTCTCCATCTCTTCCTTCTTCTTCTTTTCTTCTTCTCCTTTCCCTCTTCTTCTTCTTCTTGTCTGTCTTCTTCTTCTCCTTCGTTGTGGGCTGCCGCCGGTCGTGCTGGTGAAGGGGGCTTCGGTGTGTCGGGTGACACAGGGTATGGGCGTGCCGGGCTAGGAGGGCACGGGTGCTGTGTCGAAGAAGAGGGCCATAGGTGCTGTGCCGGGGAAGAGGTGTGAGGGCGTGCCGGGTGAGGCACCCAGGGGGTGTGCCGAGGAGGAGACACTGAGGAGTGCACCGGGTAGCCGTTCGAGGGTGTGTCGGGTACGGCACCAGGGAGTGCACCGGGTAGGGGTCCTTACAGGCGTGCCGGGGAAGAAGCGCTAGGGGTGTGCCGGCAGAGGCACCCAGGGGGTGTGCCGGGGATGGCCGCGGGAGTATGCCGCTGGGAGGGACGCCTGGGTGTACCGGGCAAGAGCAAGGGCAGCGTGCCGGGTAGATTTGCCAGGGGGTGTAGATGCACTTTTTGATTAATTAAAATCTATGGTTTATCCGTTTATTGATTTTGTTAAGTGCGTGGGCGTGCCAGTCATAAAGTGACAATTTATTCGGGCTCCGAAGATCCCATGGTGCGCTCAATCTGACTAATCAGACTATTGTGTAGTTCGTGTCGGGACCAAAATCCGCCGCGTCATAAAGGTCACGGCGTCATTTACATCCTCTCGGAGAGGGGAACACCCTTGATTAATCGCCGGGAATCAGGGCCTCATTGATGTAAAACAGCCCTAGGATGACTAAATATGTAATGGACAACCTAGGACCAAGATCCACAAGCATACAAGCTCTCCAATGATTCTCACAATAGCGTCTTACTCACACGGCACACGCGATCACCCGGCGGGGCCGGGGGATGATGGCAAGGGTCCGAGGCGGGACCCAATGACTCTAAAGGACTTAGTTTGCTTAGGCTGACCCCAAAGGGCCTAGGATTCCCCAAATTCGTGGGTGGCTGGCCCGCTGGGCGGGGTGTGGGTGGCACTCTCTCACGGTCCGTGGTGGACACTAACAAACTACCATATAAGTACGGGCCCTCTTCTCACGGCCGACGGGCAATCAAAGCAATACTAAACTTGCAGAATGAAGGCAACTAAGGAGATATCAGACGCTCACCTAATCGGTGTGAAGACACCGATCCCGCTCGGAGACGAGGGCGCGCCGGGAGGCGAGGGTATACAACCGATCGCCGCGGCGATGTAGCTTGACCTGAAAATGCAATGATGTACAACACTACGCCTCGCACAGGAGGGGTGATCTTGGGGTAGGGATTAGACTTAGTACATCCAAAACTACCTCCACGCAGGGAGGAGCCTTCAGCCAGCCAAGCGGGGTGGGGATTACGCAATGAAAACGTTATCTTCCAAGCTCCACCGGTTCTACCTTGCTTCAGGTTCGCTGGACAGACAGTCGGAGACGGTGCTGCCACGGGCTGCACGGAGCTCGGATCTTGACGAGACCAGCGCCAAAAGTTTACCAACTGACAGGGGATGAAGCTTGAATTTTTGGGGAAGCTTTGATTTTCGGGGCTGACCGCACCGGCGACTGGAACAGGGCACCAGCGTCTGGTCTCTGGCTGGTACCGGACTGAAGCAGTAGGTTGCAGAAGTCACTGTGGGCTCTCCCGGACTCCGATTGGAATGAAACTGGTGGTGACGCGATCGTGATCGAGGTAGCTTCGAGCCGGAGTTGACGGTGATGCAATCTGATGTCGGTGGAGAGAGGGGTGACCAGAGGAGTGTGGACTGGTCTAACCTGGGATCACAGGGGGCAGTCTGCCCTCTCCGACGAAGAAAATTGGAACAGGGGGTTCCAGTGGCCGATTGAGTCCCTTCTTCTTCGAGGTGGCAGCTAACTAAATGTAGTTTCTCTCCTCCAAAAATGGCGCTCAGAGCCTTCACCAGCTGGCCGTGGCAGAGTCTGCAACCGGACTGGTTGATTCTGCCTCTGTCTGGTCCAGAACAACGGGGCTGGTTGCAGAGGGTGCCATGATCTCCACAAAGCTCTGATGGGTACAAGACCTGAACCGTTGGAACCGTGGTCGAGTCTTCTTTCTGTCGGTGCCAACGGCGGGGTCGGCAGATGTCGGAGAAGACCGGGACGATCAGATGAGTGGAGGGATGTCAGTTCTGGCTCCTGTAAACTGACCTGACACACTTGGAGTAGAAAATTCGTAACTTTCGATGTCGATGTCCAAATGCAACTCTGCTTATTGAAGATGAAAGAGGACTTGAGAGGGAAGGAATTTTCTGAAGAAAGCTTGATCTGATTTCCAAAGGGTTTGTAGTGGCCGAGCTTCCACTCTCGCTCTGGTTCTCTGCCTGGGTTCTTCTGCGCAGTCGAGGGAGATCGGCCGCTGTGGACTGCTCAGAGCTCGGATGCCAACGAAACCACCTCGCCTTGGAAGCTCTCTGGACAACCTTTCCAGAGATGTAGGCCTTGCCACCAGGAGGAGCAGGGACCGGCCGGGGATGACGCGACTTCAGGGCCTCACTCTGCTGCCTGCGACCTGCTACTTGAAGCTGCAACTTGCAAGAACAAGGGGAGGGGCAAAGGGAGTTAGCACAGATTGGGGGGATGGCTGATGGTTTGTGGATATGGGAAGGACGTGGCTAGGGCTTCTGGAGGGTCTGGAGTGGCAGGGGTAGATGGAGAGGGGGGCTGGAGCAGCTAGGGGTGGAGATGGGGGGGTGGAGGTGCACTAGAGAGAGGGTGAGTGTGAGAGGAGGATGGGGGACGAACTTGGCTGTTGGGGGGAGATGGATTTCGACCTAGGGTGGTTTAGGAGGTGGGGAGATGGAAGGGCACAGCCCTAGGGAGAGGGAAATTCGAATTTGGGCTTTGGGAGGGGTTAATTCAGCCTTGGGAAGAGGGAGGGTTGCTTGGGAGAGTGGAAAGGTGCCTAGGAGAAGGGGTTTCCACCTAGGGGTTGGAGGGGGAATTGAATGAATGCATGGGGAAGGGGAAGGGGCCTTAATGAGGGGTGAATGGGGAGGAGAGAGAATGAATTTTGAATTTGGGGTGGGGAGGAGAGAGAAAGGGGGCACAACCCACTTAGAGAGAGTGATAGTGAGAGAGAGAGAGAGAGAGAGAGAGAGAGAGAGAGAGAGAGAGGGAGATATTGAGATGGAGATGGCAAATGCCTTTCAATATTCATCAAAGTTGTTTCAATGAGAGGGAGGGGAGGCCTATTTATAGGCATCCACTCTTTACATGACCATAGTACCCTTGACAATTAGACAAAAGACCGGGCATATCCTAGACTCAACCTAATGGGCCCATAACTAAGGTAATAAGGCCCAATTAAGCATACCAAGGGAAATGGACTAGAACCACATGACTTAATAAAGAGAAATACAATGATAGGACTCAATAAAAGGAAAATACATAAAATGAAACTAAGGAAATGAAGATAACAAGTGTGGATCACAGTCAGTCCACATCAAGAGTGTGCAGGCGACCCGAGCTAGAGGGAGTGTCGTGAGATGCCCTCATCAAATCCCCCGGGGTGGGGAGAACTCGACCCCGTCGAGTATGGGTCCGCCTGGCTGTCGTAATGCTCCAGTATGTCCGTGTCCAAGCGCGGCAGATCCTCCCGACTCACCCACGTGTCCTCTATCGGGGGACGGTTCTTCCACCTAACCAGGTAGCACTGATACACCTTGTGCCTAGTAATGATACTCTGCTCATCCAGTATTACCTCTATCTGCTCTCGTCGGTCTCTCAAGCTAGAAGGTGGAGTCCCTCTGGAAGTGTCCCTCTCAAGGCGGGGTAAAAGCTCAAGATTCTCACTGGGTTCCACCGCGGGGCCCTTGTAGGGTACCAGATCCGCCACATTGAAAGTAGGGTGTACTCCAAAACCCTCAGGTAGGTCTAGCTCATAAGCATTACTGCCAAGTCGTCTCAGAATTTGAAAGGGTCCCGAACCCCGTGCCCTTAACTTGGAGGCAGGTCCCGGAAGGAGCCGCTCCGTCCTCACCATCACCGAGTCTCCCACTTGGAACTCGCAATGGCGCCGATGAGCATCTGCCCGCCTTTTGTAAGCCTCATTGATCTTTCCTATATGCTTGCGAGAATGCGTATGCCATGCACGATGATGCGATGTTGGTGTGAAACGCATGGTATGCCAAGGTGGACCTGGGCAGCCAAATGTAGACCGATCACACTTTGATGCTATGAAGACTGTGACAGTTTTAGGAGGGCCGGGACATCCATAGATGAACCTTTTATGCATGGGTGTGACAAATGTCGGGGGATCCGAACATCCATGTATGCTCCTCTCATGCTTAAGACTCATGATGAATGAAGGTGGGCCAATACATCCGAATATGGTCCTCTTATGCTGCCTACTTGACATGTGGGTGATGTGAATGAATGTACCCGACTTATGAATCATGTCAAATGATGTGGTAGGCCTAGACACATGCATGTTTATCCCAAAGGTGACCTCCATGTGCATAGATGTGGGATGACTTTTGAGCGTCCACGTGAATGGGTCGAAGGGATCTACGAAGGTGGTTATGGGGTGGGGTACTTCATCAATCCCAAGGTGTTTGTTGCCTAAAGTCAAGGCTCTCATGGTGTAACCCGATTCTAGGAAGGGAGGAGTTTGGGTTGACATGGGCGATTCGGGTAGGGTGAGGTGGGTGGTGAATAGGGGGAGTGGGTTACATGGAGATCTAGGCTCCCTTAGGAAGGGATTAAAGGGATCATGGTAAGGGTTACCTAGGTAGGGGTATTCCATGTCCTCAAGGTCCTCAAATGGTGAGTCATCCTTCTCCAAAATATTTGGGCCAAGGTTGCTAAGGGGTTGGCCAATCAAAGCACTTGGGATCTCAATTGTTGGAGAGTAGACTAGGATGGGTTCCTCCTCCATGGGAAGAAGGAGTATGATCTCACTTGTAAATTGGCCATTGGTGTAGATGGAAGTGATGGAGCCAACGGTGGGGTAAGCTAGGCTAATGGTGCTCGACTCCGATGGCCTCATGGCTAGCATATCGGTCAAGTGGACTTGCCAATGTAGGTAGGCCACTAAGTCTCCCAAATCTTCTACACAATAGGAGGTTTGATAAGTGACATGAGTCTGAGTGGGAATGATTTGGGATTGATGTCTCATGGGTATGTGGCTTGGTTGTGAACTAGGAATGGTGAGGCCTCGCTTGAGCCATTAGAGTACGGACTTATCTATGGTGATGGTGTCATGGGGAAGGGTGTATAGCTCTTGAGGAACTAGGCTAGGAGTGGTGGGTGAGTTGTGTGGCTCTTGGATTTCCTTGATTTTGGGAGGTGGATCCGAATTGGTATCCTTCTCCTCTTGGGTAGGTGTGTGGGTTGCAACTCCTAAGGACAATGGGGTAGGAAGGTCTATGGTGGGTGGGTTGGTGTTAGTCGAAGCATGGTGCACCCGAGGAGGTGAGCAAGGTCGGATGTGGGTTGGAATTGGGAGTGGAAGTAGTGGAGGCCTAAATTGGGGTAGGATTGGGGTGGGAAGTGGAAGGTGGGTTGGGTGAGGAGATTTGGGATGATTGGTTTTGGGAGATGTGTCCCTTTTTGGGGACGATGGTGAGGTTGCGGTGGTGGCCAAGGGGGCTTGTGGGGTGCGGTTTTGGTGAGGGGATTTTGGTTTGGGGTTGGTGGCCATTATGGGCCTAGGTGGAGGGGTGGACATGGAGTCCAATTGAGTATGGGGACATATGGTTGTGGTGAGGACTTGGAGGTAGGGTGTAGATGTGGTGGTTGGGGTAGGAGAGGTGGAAAATGGTGGGGAATGTGTGATTAGGGTCTTGGGTTGGCCAAGGGGAAATGAAGGAGTTGAAATGCTCTTTGGACTTTGGTGTTCGGAATGAGAAGGGGACACATAACTAGCCCTAAGTTGCTCCTTCATGTTTACCCAAGTGGTGATGGGATCTTCCCTTCTAATTATCCTTAGCCCGACAATTTGTAGCCAATAGGTTTGAGCCCGTTTGGTAAGTTGTGATTTGGCAAATTGGACTTTCTCGTTATCGGTCATGGGATGCCAAGTGAAGTAATGGTCCATGGAAGCCTCCCATTCTAAATACTCATTAGGATGAGTCCCATCAAAGGTGAGAGGTGAGGGAGGAGGCCTACTATCATTCTTCCTTGGGGCGGGCCAATTTTCTTCTAGTTTGTCAAGTCGTCTAGATAGGCTATCAAGCTTGCCATTGACATGGGTCAAGGTTTTTATGAGGTAACTGACATGGCCAGGGAAGTTATGGATGTTAGTGGTAGGCATCTCTTGGTGGCTTGGACTTATGGAGTGGGCCGATTGGTAAGGTCGATATGAGGTGGCCATACTAGGGAGCAAGAGTGATGCACTTGATGACTCTAAATGCATAGACATGCCCTAGGACTTGACTTGATAGAGACAAGTCAATGACTTGCTCTGATACCACTTGATGTAAAACAGCCCTAGGATGACTAAATATGTAATGGACAACCTAGGACCAAGATCCACAAGCATACAAGCTCTCCAATGATTCTCACAATAGCATCTTACTCACACGGCACACGCGATCACCCGGCGGGGCCGGGGGATGATGGCAAGGGTCCGAGGCGGGACCCAATGACTCTAAAGGACTTAGTTTGCTTAGGCTGGCCCCAAAGGGCCTAGGATTCCTCAAATTCGTGGGTGGCTGGCCCGCTGGGCGGGGTGTGGGTGGCACTCTCTCACGGTCCGCGGTGGACACTAACAAACTAGCATATAAGTACGGGCCCTCTTCTCACGGCCGACGGGCAATCAAAGCAATACTAAACTTGCAGAATGAAGGTAACTAAGGAGATATCAGACGCTCACCTGATCGGTGTGAAGACACCGATCCCGCTCGGAGACGAGGGCGCGCCGGGAGGCGAGGGTATACAACCGATCGCCGCGGCGATGTAGCTTGACCTGAAAATGCAATGATGTACAACACTACGCCTCGCACAGGAGGGGTGATCTTGGGGTAGGGATTAGACTTAGTACATCCAAAACTACCTCCACGCAGGGAGGAGCCTTCAGCCGGCCAAGCAGGGTGGGGATTACGCAATGAAAACGTTATCTTCCGAGCTCCACCGGTTCTGCCTTGCTTCAGGTTCACTGGACAGACAGTCGGAGATGGTGCTGCCACGGGCTGCACGGAGCTCGGATCTTGACGAGACCAGCGCCAAAAGTTTACCAACTGACAGGGGATGAAGTTTGAATTTTTGGGGAAGCTTTGATTCTCGGGGCTGACCGCACCGGTGACTGGAACAGGGCACCAGCGTCTAGTCTCTGGCTGGTACCGGACTGAAGCAGTAGGTTGCAGAAGTCACTGTGGACTCTTCCGGACTCCGATTGGAATGAAACTGGTGGTGACGCGATCGTGATCGGGGTAGCTTCGAGCTGGAGTTGACGGTGATGCAATCTGATGTCGGTGGAAAGAGGGGTGACCAGAGGAGTGTGGACTGGTCTAACCTGGGATCACAGGGGGCAGTCTGCCCTCTCCGACGAAGAAAATTGGAACAGGGGGTTCCGGTAGCCGATTGAGTCCCTTCTTCTTCGAGGTGGCAGCTAACTAGATGTAGTTTCTCTCCTCCAAAAATGGCGCTCAGAGCCTTCACCAGCTGGCCGTGGCAGAGTCTGCAACCGGACTGGTTGATTCTGCCTCTGTCTGGTGCAGAACAATGGGGCTGGTTGCAGAGGGTGCCATGATCTCCACAAAGCTCTGATGGGTACGATACCTGAACCGTTGGAACCGTGGTCGAGTCTTCTTTCTGTCGGTGCCAACGGCGGGGTCGGCAGATGTCGGAGAAGACCGGGACGATCAGATGAGTGGAGGGATGTCAGTTCTGGCTCTGTAAACTGACCTGACACACTTGGAGTAGAAAATTCGTAACTTTCGATGTCGATGTCCAAATGCAACTCTGCTTCTTGAAGATGAAAGAGGACTTGAGAGGGAAGGAATTTTCTGAAGAAAGCTTGATCTGAATCCCAAAGGGTTTGTAGTGGCCGAGCTTCCACTCTCGCTCTGGTTCTCTGCCTGGGTTCTTCTGCGCAGTCGAGGGAGATCGGCCGCTGTGGACTGCTCGGAGCTCGGATGCCGACGAAACCACCTCGCCTTGGAAGCTCTCTGGACAACCTTTCCAGAGATGTAGGCCTTGCCACCAGGAGGAGCAGGGACCGGCCGGGGATGACGCGACTTCAGGGCCTCACTCTGCTGCCTGCGACCTGCTACTTGAAGCTGCAACTTGCAAGAACAAGGGGAGGGGCAAAGGGAGTTAGCACAGATTGGGGGGATGGCTGATGGTTTGTGGATATGGGAAGGACGTGGCTAGGGCTTCTGGAGGGTCTGGAGTGGTAGGGGTAGATGGAGAGGGGGGCTGGAGCAGCTAGGGGTGGAGATGGGGGGGTGGAGGTGCACTAGAGAGAGGGTGAGTGTGAGAGGAGGATGGGGGACGAACTTGGCTGTTGGGGGGAGATGGATTTCGACCTAGGGTGGTTTAGGAGGTGGGGAGATGGAAGGGCACAGCCCTAGGGAGAGGGAAATTTGAATTTGGGCTTTGGGAGGGGTTAATTCAGCCTTGGGAAGAGGGAGGGTTGCTTGGGAGAGTGGAAAGGTGCCTAGGAGAAGGGGTTTCCACCTAGGGGTTGGAGGGGGAATTGAATGAATGCATGGGGAAGGGGAAGGGGCCTTAATGAGGGGTGAATGGGGAGGAGAGAGAATGAATTTCAAATTTGGGGTGGGGAGGAGAGAGAAAGGGGGCACAACCCACTTAGAGAGAGTGATAGTGAGAGAGAGAGAGAGAGAGAGGGAGATATTGAGATGGAGATGGCAGATGCCTTTCAATATTCATCAAAGTTGTTTCAATGAGAGGGAGGGGAGGCCTATTTATAGGCATCCACTCTTTACATGACCATAGTACCCTTGACAATTAGACAAAAGACCGGGCATATCCTAGACTCAACCTAATGGGCCCATAACTAAGGTAATAAGGCCCAATTAAGCATACCAAGGGAAATGGACTAGAACCACATGACTTAATAAAGAGAAATACAATGATAGGACTCAATAAAAAGAAAATACATAAAATGAAACTAAGGAAATGAAGATAACAAGTGTGGATCACAGTCAGTCCACATCAAGAGTGTGCAGGCGACCCGAGCTAGAGGGAGTGTCGTGAGATGCCCTCATCACTCATGGCCAGGAAGTTAATTGCATAAAAAGGCCTATTAGGAAGCATTGAAATCCCCGTATGAGGGTGAGAAGAAAACATCCGCGATCATGTCGGTCATGTGCTGACCATTTAATGTTCGGACGAATGTCCGGCTCGAGAAAAGTGCAATCGTCACGGGAAAATCAGAACATATGTATGCTGGGGTATGTCAAATTTATTGTTCAGAGGAACGAGAAATATTCAGTTAAATCCCAGTTAAAATGGTTAAAAACCAACAAGTTTGTCGGCTAGGTGCAAGATCAAGCCACGACCATGTTGTGGTGGGCCCCCCGTGGTTGAAATAAGACCTGCGTGAGCGTCATTAATATTCCCAGTGCCAAGGGGCAACGGGGGAGTGTGCCGGGATCGGATCCCAGAACCAAAGACATGTTCAAAGGGAGCGATCTGTAGGTCGAGGATATGGGCAAGACAATTACCATAATCGGGATAGACCCGAGGTCTAAGCGTGACCCATAAAGGCCTTATCGATATCCCCATGCGTAGGGTCCGGGGAGGATGAGGACCACCTCGTTCCGTTCGGATTTTGTCGGTCATTCATGGTCCACTTTATGTTCAGACAAAGGTCTGTATTGAAGGTACGACGTAGATGGAAACAGCCCCGTACAAATGTATGCCGAGTTCGCGGAAGTTTTAATGAAAGAGTGGGAACGAATCCCAATAGAATGAATCCAATTTGACGAACTATCGGCCCAGAGCAATGCCGGATTACGACCATATCGGGATGGGAGCCGTCGGCCATGTCAGTCACTCACAAACCTTTTCATGTTCGGACACAGGTCCGTAATAGAAACGCGGCGGAAGTCGAGGTAAACCCGTTCAAATGTCTGCCGAATGTACGGCGATTTCAATAATGGCTCGGAAGGGATCCGGCCTGAGGAGCGGGTCCGGTGTAATCGGAATGTCGGCCCGAGGTAAGGTCGGGCCATGGCCATTTCGGGATAACTCCCAAGACTCAGGCCCGACCGGCGAGGGCGGTATTGTTGTTCCTTCCCCACCAGGCCACGGGAAAGACGGAGCTGTAATGTAGATTTTACCATTTTTTTATCTGGGATTTTTTTAACCATATGATTTTGTGCCGTTTATTCCCCTTTATGCATTTACTCTGAGTGATTTCTCCATTTCGTTTATTATTATTATTATATTATCTCTTTTTAACAATTATTATTATTATTTCACATTTTTTATTTATTTCTCATATATATATTCAGGTTTATTTATTTATCATAATTTTTATTAATTTATTATTATTATCATTATCATTACCTTTATATTATAAATATATATTTGGAGAGAGAGTGGGCCGCGGGAGGGCTAAAAGGGGTTAAAGGGGGGGGGCATGCCGGCGAAGAGCGGCCAAGGCGAAGGGCGTGCCGGCCAAGGGTGGCTGGAAGGTGTATCGGCGAAGGGCCTAGGGGCTGTGCCGCTGGAGGGTCGATAGAGGTGGGGTTGAGTGTGCCGAGGAAGCTTCAAGGCAGGGTGCACTGGCGGAGGTCCGGACGGGGCCCACTCCTCTTCCATTCTTATGTCTTTTCCTTTTCTTTTCTCCCTTTATTTTATTCAGTTTGCATGGGTTTGTTTCTTTCTTTCTCTTGATTAACTTCCATTCTTTCTCCCCTGAGGACGAATGTTCAAGTCACTTAATTATCATTCGATTAGACTCTCTTTGTGTTGATTGCGGTTCCCTTGCCTTGGTTAAAGCATTTTACCATTGTTCTTTTCATTTGTTTGTTGCTTACTTTTATCTTTTTTGATATGTTATTGTTTCTAACAAAAATTCGACAGCATCTCCCCATGACCCGAGTGGTAAGGGCGATACAGGGAACGCGCCCACATGGAGCGGCGGAACCTGACAATTGGAGGCGGGCGCCCGAGAGCGGCAACACCTTTAGTAAAACTTCGGAAAACTCGGACGGAATGGCGAGTGGGAGACGATTCTAGGACTTGCTAGGGGGTGCACCAGGCAAGAAGGAGGGGTTGGTGGCAAGCGTGCCGGCCAGGGAGCCTATAGGGGCTGGAGAGGTATGCTGGGCTGAGGGAGGCCAGGGTGTGCCAGGCTGGGGGGCACAAGGCGTGCCGGGCTGAGGGGCACAAGGTGTGCTGGGCAAAGAAGGCACGGGTGTGCCGGACAAAGAGGGCACGGGTGTGCCGGGGAAGAGAGGGCTGAAGGTGCACCGGCCAGGTAGGCTGTGCCGGTGAAGGGTTGGCCAAGGGGCGTGCCGGCCGAGGGGCTGTGCTTGTGATGTGACACGGTCTACCTAGGATGATAATGACCCTTAGACCTATGCATCCACAAGCATACAAGCTCTCAATTCGGCTCACCGTGCGACCTATCTCACGCGACGCACATGCGCTCCCGGTGGGTCCGAGTGATGCCGGCGAGGATCCGGGGTGGGACCCTAAGGTTTCCACCGGTTGGTGGGCTTATGGCTGACCCCTAATGGGCCTGGGATACCCAATTTATGGGCGGGCTAGCACGCTGGGGCGTGGGCTTGGGTGGCGCTCTCTCACTTGCCACGGTGGTGCGCTCGTGGTTTCACAAACAATCAAGTCCGGGCACTCAATTACCGCCAACGAGCTAAGGAAACGATACTAGCTAAGCAAAGTAAATGAGGACCAGGAGAGGGACCAGAAGCTCACCTGATCGGTGTGAAGACACCGATCCCGGCCGGAGACGATGGGCGCGCCGGGAGGCGTGGGTATGCACCCGAACGCCGCGGCGGGGTAGCTTGACCTGCTGGTTAGTTAATTACACAACTACGCCTCTCGCAGGAGGGGGGATCTCGGGGTGGGGGTTATGGAGTTTACACCAAACACTACCACCACGCAGGGTGGGGCCTTCAGCCGGCCAAGCGGGGTGGGGAAAATTGGTTAATTATCACACCGGCGGTCGATACCGAAACCTGTCCGGTTCTGGGATTCTGGACCAGCAGTCACTGATGTAGCCGTAGAACACTTCTGGAATTTTGCCGGAGGCGCGGTCGGTGTCGTTGGCTTCGTAACAGAATAGGGGTGCGCCTCAAATTTTATGGATTTTCGTTCTGCACGAGCCGGGCTGCCACGATCGACCGAACGGGGTCCCTGTTCAGGACCTGCACAGGTTCAGCTTCTGAACAGCAGATTGCCGAGGACGCCACGAACGCTCCCAGGCTCTGTTTTGCAAACGGCCGGTGTCGATGGAAGCGTGGGGAAGTCTACTTTCCAACGGAGCCGGCCTCGCCACTGTCTGAAGTCCGTGTGGACAGGATGGTCCCGTTGAAGGGGGACAGGTCGGGGAAGACAGACAGGAGGCAGAACGAACGCCCGGCGGTATAAAAATGGTAACTTCCACTTACGGCGTTCAAACGATGCTCCGTCTTCGGCTTCTGAAAGCTGACAGGGGGAGGAAGAATTTTGATGAAGAGTTTGATGACCGATTCTCCAGTCTTGGCCGCTGCACGAGGGTCGAACAGAGATGGCCTTCTGGTTGAGCCCCCAGTGCGCAGTCGCGGTAGAACGGAGCTAGCGGCCGGCCACGATCTTGGAACGGAGCGATTCCAACTCGCCTGCGGAGAAGACTCGTGGATGCACAAGTTTGCTGAAGCGCTTGGATGCCGAATCCTCCTGGAACGGGTTGGAAAATGCTCTGCAAGTTGGGGCCAGAAACTGCCTGCGGGCTGGAATGGATTTGTGGAGGGGAGGCTAAGGTGGTGGTGGTGTATGTGGGTGGAGGTGGAGGGGGGTGCGACCCTAGGAGGGAGGGGAAGGGGATGGACGACCTAGGGAGGTGAAGGGGTCCCTTGGAGAGGGGAAAGGGGTCTTGGGTGGAGGAATATGGCTTGGGAAGGGTGGGGAGTGGCCTTGGGAAGGTGAAAGGGTGCCTGGGAAGATGAAAGGGTGCCTAGGAGAAGGGGTTTCCACCTAGGGGTTGGAGGGGGAATTGAATGAGTGTATAGGGAAGGGGGAGGGGTCTTAAAGAAGGGTGATTAGGGAGGAGAGAGAGGGGATTTCGAAATTTAGAGAGAGAGAGGGAGAAGTAGTGAGAGAGAGAGAGAGAACTATAGAGAGAGGGAGAGAGAATACTTGAGGGTTTAATTTTTCAATTCATCAAAAGTTGTTACAAATGGGAGAGGGGGGGGTCCTTATATAGAGTTGGACCATTTGCACAAAACCCCCTAACAAAGTGCATAAATGCAAAAGACCAAGAGACAGGGGGGGGCGCCCATGGGCCAAGCCCACTAACTGGGCCCAATGTCCTCAACTAAGGGTCCAAATGACTCAAGACTTGGATAATTAACTCTAAGACCTAGATAATGGACTCAAATAAAGGAAAATTACACATGATATGACTCAAATAAAGAAACTACATAAGCAACAAATAAAGATAGCCATGAGGACCACATCTCCAAGGGGTCACGAAGTCGGAGTCGCCTCGTGCCATAGGGAATGCCGGGAGATGTCCTCATCAAATCCCCCGGGGTGGGGAGAACTCGACCCCGTCGAGTAGGGGTCCAATCGGCTCTCGTACTGCACCAGCAGGTCCGGGTCTAGGCGCATCAAGTCCTCTCGGCTTACCCAAGCATCCTCGGTCGGGGAACGGCCTTTCCACCTCACGAGGTAGCGCTGGTAGACCCTGTTCCTGGTAAGTGTGCTCTGCTCATCCAGTATTGCCTCCACTTGCTCAAGTCGGCCTCTCAATCGGGGTGGTAGTTTCGCTCCGGGAGGGTCACTCACAAGGGGGGGTAAAGGCTCGAGATCCTGACTGGGTTCCACCGTGGGGCCCTTATAGCGAACCAGATCCGCCACATTGAAAGTGGGGTGAACCCCAAAGCCCTTAGGTAAGTCGAGCTCATAAGCATTGGTACCAACCCGTCTTAGAACCCGAAAGGGTCCCAAACCCCGTGTCCTCAATTTGGAGGCGGGCCCTGGGAGGAGCCGCTCCGTTCTCACCATCACATGGTCTCCCACTTGGTATTCATAGTGACGACGATGAGCATCGGCCTGCCTTTTGTAAGCCTCGTTGCTTTTGCCTATATGCTTGCGGATGTTTTCATGTATCTTTGTGGATGTTGACTCACTAGGAGATAATGGGGGTCCTGGACAACCAAAAGTGGACCTATCATGCAGTGGTGCTACACAGACTTTGGTAGACCTAGGAGGCTTATGCGTCTTGTCAAAGGGGGTGGGGATGGAAGACCCGGAAAACCCATAAAGGGACCTATCATGCCATGCCATGTAGGCCCTAATAGACCTAGGTGGGCCAGGACAACCATAGATGGATCTATCATGCATGGTGGTGATAATTACCGGGGAACCCGAACTTCCTTGAATATTTCTCTCATGCCTAAGACTTGCGACGAACGAGGGTGGGCCATTACATCCGTACATAGACCACTCATACTTCTTACATATCATGTGGGTGATTTGAATGAATGGACCCGACTCATGAATCATGTCAAGCGGTGTGGTGTGTCTAGACACATGCATTCCTTCCCAAATGGCATCCCTAATGTGTATGGCTTGGTGTGGGAGTTTCCTCTCATAGGGGTCAAATGGGTCTGGGAAAATAGAGTGGGCCTGGTCTATTAAGGTGGGTGAGGGTAGGAAAGGGTGGGTGGTGGGTAAGGGGGGTGGGTTGCATGGGGGTCTAGACTCCCATAGGAAGGGGTCAAAGGGGTCATGGTAAGGGTCCCCTAGGGAGAGGAACTCCAGGTCCTCATGTAGCGGTGAGTCATCCTTCTCTAAAGAAATAATTGGGCCGAAGTCTTTGGTGGGTGGATCAGCCAGGAAGGGATGGTTTGACACTCTACCCGAGATAAGCAATTCTAATTCATGGAGAGCAGCAGGCTCATCCGGTGTAGGGAGGATTAGAAGGAGGTCGCTAGTGTAGCAACCTACAGTGTAAGCTGTGGTGATGGATCCGACACATAGATGTAGGAGGTCAACGCTCCTAGGTTGGTCAGCCATTGTGGCCAACATGTCGGTCAACTCTATTTGCCATGCTAGGCCCTTAAGAAGGTCATCCCAACTCTCAACCTCATAGGAGGATTGGATAGTGGTGTGATAAGAGGAGAGAGGGACTATGGGGAGGTGTTGTTCCATGGGAGGGTAGGCATGGGCCATTATCTCTCTAATTGGGCTACCCATCAACCAGCTAACAAGGGTCTCTCCTAAAATAAGCTCGGTCCCATCTAGAGAGGGTGGTGTAGGGTGAAGGTTACCATGTGAGTTTTTTTCTTCAATTTGGACATGTGTGGTCTCCATGTTGGGAATTGGGTCCGGGGTGTTCACCACTTTGGGGTCGGGTATGGGTTCCTCCTCCAAAGAGGTGAGAGAGTATGTTCGGGGTGGGGTGGTGATGGTAGGTGCATGGCGCCCCCAAGGTGATGAGCAAGGTCGGAATTGGGTTGGGGTTGGAAGTGGAGGTAGTGGGAGTCTAGGTTGGGGTAGGTTTGTAGTTGGAAGTGGAAGGTGGGTTGGGTGAAGACAGTTGGATTGGTCGATCTTGGGTGGGGCATCCCTTATAGGGGATAATGGAGGGGTAGTAGTAGGGGCTACGGGGGTTTGGGGAGTATGGGTCTCATGGGGAATAGTGAGTTGCGGGGTGGTGACCGGTGCGGGCCTAGGTGGAGGGGTGGGCACGGGATCCACTTGGGTTTGAACGGTGAGGGTTATGGAAGTGAGTTTTAGTTGGGGAAGGTTGGTGGGGATTGGGTTTTCCTGACTTGACTCTTGGCATTGTGCCTCAAATTCTTCCTCCCATTCAAGGGGAGCTTCATGAACTTCAATCACTTTCTCAACTCTTTGGGGTGGAGGGGTTTGGTAGGGATTTGTGGGTTGGAGGGTGGTGGTCTTTGGGGGCCTAGGTGGAGGGGTGGGTAGTTGGGACAGTTGGGTTCTAAGGGAGAGGAGTTGGTGGCGAAATGTGGAGAGGGGATCGGTTAGGGGTGGTGGGGGCGGAGTCCTATGGATGGTCTTAAGTTGGCCGGGTTGGGATTGAGTAGTGGTGGTGCTCCTCGGGCTAGGGGTGTGTGAGTAGGAAGAGTAGGAAGGTTTTGGAATGTAGATTTTCCTAAGTTCTCTCGTCATCTCTTCCCACGAGTGAATGGGCTCTTGCCTCTCAATCCTTCTTATGGCCTCTATGTGTTCCAATTCTATCTTGGCTTGACCCCGAATTTGTTCCTTGGCCCTACAAACTCTTGTGTGTCCGTATACCCGATTCCTCTCAAAGTTCCTTTCCATTGCAGCCTCCCACTTGAGGTAATCACTAGCATGCGACCCATCAAAGGTAACACCCTCATCTCGAATAATGTCCCAAAGTATTGGGTTGATCGGATCCCGGTAGTGGGCCGAGTGGGATGGGTATGTGGTAGCCATGATTCATGAACTAGATGACAATGCGCCCTAGGACTAGACTTAGTAGAGACAAGTCTAAAACTTGCTCTGATACCATTTGATGTGACACGGTCTACCTAGGATGATAATGACCCTTAGACCTATGCATCCACAAGCATACAAGCTCTCAATTCGGCTCACCGTGCGACCTATCTCACGCGACGCACATGCGCTCCCGGTGGGTCCGAGTGATGCCGGCGAGGATCCGGGGTGGGACCCTAAGGTTTCCACCGGTTGGTGGGCTTATGGCTGACCCCTAATGGGCCTGGGATACCCAATTTATGGGCGGGCTAGCACGCTGGGGCGTGGGCTTGGGTGGCGCTCTCTCACTTGCCACGGTGGTGCGCTCGTGGTTTCACAAACAATCAAGTCCGGGCACTCAATTACCGCCAACGAGCTAAGGAAACGATACTAGCTAAGCAAAGTAAATGAGGACCAGGAGAGGGACCAGAAGCTCACCTGATCGGTGTGAAGACACCGATCCCGGCCGGAGACGATGGGCGCGCCGGGAGGCGTGGGTATGCACCCGAACGCCGCGGCGGGGTAGCTTGACCTGCTGGTTAGTTAATTACACAACTACGCCTCTCGCAGGAGGGGGGATCTCGGGGTGGGGGTTATGGAGTTTACACCAAACACTACCACCACGCAGGGTGGGGCCTTCAGCCGGCCAAGCGGGGTGGGGAAAATTGGTTAATTATCACACCGGCGGTCGATACCGAAACCTGTCCGGTTCTGGGATTCTGGACCAGCAGTCACTGATGTAGCCGTAGAACACTTCTGGAATTTTGCCGGAGGCGCGGTCGGTGTCGTTGGCTTCGTAACAGAATAGGGGTGCGCCTCAAATTTTATGGATTTTCTTTCTGCACGAGCCGGGCTGCCACGATCGACCGAACGGGGTCCCTGTTCAGGACCTGCACAGGTTCAGCTTCTGAACAGCAGATTGCCGAGGACGCCACGAACGCTCCCAGGCTCTGTTTTGCAAACGGCCGGTGTCGATGGAAGCGTGGGGAAGTCTACTTTCCAACGGAGCCGGCCTCGCCACTGTCTGAAGTCCGTGTGGACAGGATGGTCCCGTTGAAGGGGGACAGGTCGGGGAAGACAGACAGGAGGCAGAACGAACGCCCGGCGGTATAAAAATGGTAACTTCCACTTACGGCGTTCAAACGATGCTCCGTCTTCGGCTTCTGAAAGCTGACAGGGGGAGGAAGAATTTTGATGAAGAGTTTGATGACCGATTCCTCCAGTCTTGGCCGCTGCACGAGGGTCGAACAGAGATGGCCTTCTGGTTGAGCCCCCAGTGCGCAGTCGCGGTAGAACGGAGCTAGCGGCCGGCCACGATCTTGGAACGGAGCGATTCCAACTCGCCTGCGGAGAAGACTCGTGGATGCACAAGTTTGCTGAAGCGCTTGGATGCCGAATCCTCCTGGAACGGGTTGGAAAATGCTCTGCAAGTTGGGGCCAGAAACTGCCTGCGGGCTGGAATGGATTTGTGGAGGGGAGGCTAAGGTGGTGGTGGTGTATGTGGGTGGAGGTGGAGGGGGGTGCGACCCTAGGAGGGAGGGGAAGGGGATGGACGACCTAGGGAGGTGAAGGGGTCCCTTGGAGAGGGGAAAGGGGTCTTGGGTGGAGGAATATGGCTTGGGAAGGGTGGGGAGTGGCCTTGGGAAGGTGAAAGGGTGCCTGGGAAGATGAAAGGGTGCCTAGGAGAAGGGGTTTCCACCTAGGAGTTGGAGGGGGAATTGAATGAGTGTATAGGGAAGGGGGAGGGGTCTTAAAGAAGGGTGATTAGGGAGGAGAGAGAGGGGATTTCGAAATTTAGAGAGAGAGAGGGAGAAGTAGTGAGAGAGAGAGAGAGAACTATAGAGAGAGGGAGAGAGAATACTTGAGGGTTTAATTTTTCAATTCATCAAAAGTTGTTACAAATGGGAGAGGGGGGGGTCCTTATATAGAGTTGGACCATTTGCACAAAACCCCCTAACAAAGTGCATAAATGCAAAAGACCAAGAGACAGGGGGGGCGCCCATGGGCCAAGCCCACTAACTGGGCCCAATGTCCTCAACTAAGGGTCCAAATGACTCAAGACTTGGATAATTAACTCTAAGACCTAGATAATGGACTCAAATAAAGGAAAATTACACATGATATGACTCAAATAAAGAAACTACATAAGCAACAAATAAAGATAGCCATGAGGACCACATCTCCAAGGGGTCACGAAGTCGGAGTCGCCTCGTGCCATAGGGAATGCCGGGAGATGTCCTCATCAGCTTGGCTGGGGGTTATAGGGGGGCTGTGCCGCTGGGAGGGGCACGGAGTGTGTCGATGAAGAGCTCGACGGGAGTGTCGTTGAGGAATGCCGCAAGGTGTGCCGCTGAGGGATGGCAGGGGCGTGCCGGAGAGGGCCCTGGGCGACAGCGTGCCGCTGGCGGACGCTGGAGGTGCGGGTGGTTGAGAGGTCCGGGGGGAGTAACTCCCCACAGGCGAACGGGCGAGGGTGAGGGTTAGAGGCCCTACGAGGGGGATACACCAAGGGGGAAAGATAACTGCCAGAGGCCAAACCGATGGGGGAGAAAAGGAAGAGGAAAACACCAAGGGATGCAAACACGCGAGAAATGTCTTAGAAAGACATCAAAAATATTCGCAAGCCTTCTATTTCTATTCTCACAAGAGGAATGCCCCGAGGGGACTAATACATTGCAACAAACGAAAAACGGGGAAAAAGGGAAAGCAAGAAAGAACAAGACATGGTGGGGGGTGGAACACCGGCCCCTCTCCTCCCATACCTCACTCCCTCTCTTCACTCACTCCTCTTCTCTTCTTCTCTTCTATCTTCTTTCTCTTCACTCAGGCGATAGTGGTCGGGGCGGCATGCTCCTCTTCTTTTCTTCTTCTTCTCTTTCTCTTCGCACGGACGACGGTGGACGGAGCAGCAGGGGGGAGCCAGAACCTCCCCTCCTCCTCTTCTTCTTTTTCTCTTCTTCTCTTCTTCGTCTCCCCCTCTCTCAGTCTCTCTCTTGTTCACCGGAGAAGAGGGGTTTTTATACCCTGGCAGCAACGAGATCGGTCGAAGGTGAAAAGCGCCCGTGGTCGGAGGCGGGAAGTGACTGGCCATGATGGGGTTTGACTTCCCCGTCCTCGGTGGCAGAGGAGTATCCTATGTGCCCCAATCCCCGGCCAACACCTCAGACAGCCCACTGCGCGCCAAGGATCTCTTGGGCATGGGTGTATGATTTCATCTGCAAGGCGTGCCGCTGAAGATCTAGGACGGCGTTCCGTTGTAAGACACAGCAAGCGTGCCGCTGGAGGGCCGCCAGCGCGTGCCGTTAAAGGGGCTAGCAAAGCGTGCCGTTGGAGGGGCTTAAGGGCGCGCCGCTGAAGACACAGCGGGCATGCCGCTGCGGAGCCACCCAGGCGTGTTGTTGAAGGGCTGGACGGGTGTGTCGGCGGAGGAGGCTCCGCTTGTGTGTCGCTGACGGGGGCTCGAGGTGTGTCACTGAAGGGGCTGGCAACATGTGCTGGTGAAGGGGCTGGCAATGTGTGCCGGTGAAGACACCCAAAATGGGTGTGCCGGTGGAGCACCCTGGCCGAGTGTGCCGGCAGAGCGCCAAGGGAGTGTCACTCCATGAACCGATAGCATCGGAACGTGTAGTTCGGAACGTGGCAGTGATACGGTCGTGAATAATCAGAGCGAACATAAGACACAAAATTACAACCTGGACAATGTGGGCCAATTTAACCTTTATTAATATTCAAATATTCGAATTACATACCTTGACTCAACTTACATAAGTGAAGAAAGGACTCACTATTACACTAATAAAGAGAAAGGACTCACTATTACACTAATAAAGAGAAAGGACTCAAATAACAGGACGAGACTCAAAGAAAGACACCGACACGATTCTCCATTTCACTCATTACTCTTGCCCTTCCCCATCTGTTGGACTATCTTCAATGTCGTTACCTAAAAAATGTTAAAGATAGGCTGGTGAGCAAAATGCTCAGTAGGAATTACATCTCTCGTCAAGCAGAATATAAGTGATTAGCCAATTAACATGTTCATGAAGATGCAAGGCATGGAACTAGAAAATCATGACGATCAATCTAATAGGAAAGATGAATATTAAAGTCAAAGGCAGTTACGAGCTCAAGAGAAATAGGGATGAATTTCCCATGCAGAGTCAAGGACAAGCTATCAGAATATAACAAGGACAGATACTTAGATGAACATAACTTCAGAATTGGCCAGAATATAACAGAGTTTCAATAAATATAAGCAGAATTAAACAATCTAGCAGAATATCTAAATTATCAGAATACCCGAACAACAAAATATCAGAATAACAGAACTTCTAGAATTAACAGAATTTGCAGAATGACAGATATAACAGAATAACAGGATATAACAGATGTACAGACTTTGGTGCAATGCCACACCCAGAATTCTCATGGTTTACAGAATTGGACTTCCGTCCTACCTGGCACTGAAA
The DNA here is from genome assembly GCA_022559845.1 of Amorphophallus konjac. Lineage (NCBI taxonomy): Eukaryota > Viridiplantae > Streptophyta > Magnoliopsida > Alismatales > Araceae > Amorphophallus > Amorphophallus konjac. Next base: position 282,921,157 of record CM040127.1, read on the forward strand.
AGTCGCGGACCCACAGCCCTTAATGTTTCAGAATCAGATTTGGCCAAATACAGAGTCAAAGGGTTATGTTCCCGAATTGATGACAAGAAGATTCCAAAAGTAGTAGAGTGTCAAGACTAACGGAAAACCAAAGTGACACGGATCGGATCCCGAGGTTTTTAAGGTACAACCAACTCGGCTGCCTTGAGGGAATCCAAGGCTAGCGGAGACTTACGGAGGTCCCAATGACTAACTTGCCAGTCCGAAGGAACGAAATATCCAACGGAGGACTCGTATGTCACCGAGAGTTAAGGTGTATAACGTGAACCAATCATGAAAAAGGGGCTATATCTACGGACGTGAGATGAGAGTGCCAAAAGACCCGAGGTATGGGTCAAAACCGGAAGAAAACAGTGAGAACACGAATGCGTTAATTATAGAATTCACGTCCATCTAATTCTATAATTAACTATAATTAATTAAATAAACTTATTTAAATTGACGTCCGTGAGTAGTGTCATTTATTAATTAGCGTCCACTTGGAGGGAAGTTAATTCTATGATTTTTAACTTAATTTATTTAACAAGAATTCACCTCAATATCTATTTAATTGAATAATTTCAAAAATATACATTCAAAGACACATTTATTTATTTAAAATAATTTAGAGAAATAAAACATATGATAATTAGGAGAAAAATAGAAGGATTCTAAATATATATTTTTTTATAATTTTCAGTTACATATTTTAATAGATATCAATTTTCAAAGATATTGTTACAAGATATATATATATATATATATATATATATAATTTGACGACTTTACATTATGTCGTCAAAAGGATTTGACGCCATTGAGATGGTCGTCATTTCAATAAAAGTGTCAAATTTCAAGTCTCCTGTTCTCGACGTACACACGTCGAAATCACACGTTCTATATATCGAAATGACGGGCTCGAAAAACTCTACCTAACTGGACGTTCAAAATAATTTTTCGTTGAGAGATAGGGGATCTTGAGAGGCACGAAAAATGGTGTAACCACTCTCACTATCTCGATCTCCATCCCACTAGTACGCCCATAAATTTTCATGGCCAAAGGAGACTCTGATACTCACGAACAATCCGTTGAGGCAAAAACTCCATAACTAACTAGCTACAGTGTTCAGCGTGTAAACTTAAATACAAAAGCATGCAAACCGTTCAATATCTACATGACAAGCTAATGCAGGTTTTCCATGAATATTGCATGCATCTTTTAATCGTGTTTAGGCTCTTAGAGAGACCACCTACTGATAAGTGTCTATTTGTTATGACAATTCATTGCCTGTACACCATTTTATGTGCATATAATTAGGCAATTATGCATATTTCATAGTTAACCTCAACTCCGCATTTAAATTGGAGCTTTCACGCAAATTGATTAATTTGGTAACTTTATTTAATAATTTGAAGTTGAGGGCCATGAGCATTAATTCTCCATTGCATAATCATGAGCATTTGAGATTTATGTGCACATTGTGGTAATTTTTATGGATTAAAGTATAATTATGTGTGTGTAGGACACCGAAGGTAATTACAAAAGAAGCCGGGGGTAAAATTGTCACCACTACTTTGACCAAGTCAAAAAGTACATATTTTGATTGGAGGGAAAAGAAATTTCAAAAGTTTGAAATTGAGGAAAAGAAACACATATTTCGGTTGGAGGGAAAATTGAATTCAAAGTTTGAAATAAAGGAGAGACATGATGAGCCTTGGGAAAGGGGGTGCCCAAAGTCCAAGAAAGGGGGTGCCCACCTACTTTGTCTCTTCCCTATGCATCACATTCCACTTAAATCTCAACCATCCGTCTCCTTTTGATACAATCTCCACCCTTCATTTACCCAACTTTCCCTATAAATAGCCCATGACAAGGAGGAGAAAGGGAGTTCTTCTTTTGGCATTTTTCTCTCCCTCTCACATCTTTTAGTTCGCCGAGTTCACCCTCTTCCGTCCCTCTTCTCCTCTTGCTGCCTTCATAAAAGTTCTTAGTTTTTACGTCCTCTACAACTTCTTCTTCTACATCATCTTCTAATCCCTTCTGGTTTTCAAGCTATTTCATGTTTTTCACTGTGCTATCATGTTCATCTGCGAACCAGTGTTTCTCTCTGTTCTTTCTCTTGTTTCTCACCCTTCTAGTCATTTTATCCTCTTACTTTCTTCATAAAAGTTCTTTTGTTTTAAAAAGATCTTCAACTTCTTCTTCTACGCCATCTTCTAATTCTTTCTGGTTTGAATGTTATTTCCCATTTTTCAACTTGCTATCCTGTGATTTCACTATTCATCCGAGGTTCTAGCTTTTGTTATTCCTCAGTTTTGAAGCCCTTCCCCTCTTTATTTCTCTATGTATTTTTCATTAAAGTTCTTCCTCTCTTATAGATCTAGATTTTCTTTTTCCATCACTTCCTCCAATTCTTCTTATTTTACGAGTTATATTTATTTTCCCACTGTTTCACTCTCTCATCTTCTTCCTTCTTCATCTCCACACAAACCCTTCCACATTCCTCTCCAAAGTTTATCCTCCATAACTCTCCTTTCATGACGGTGTGAACATCAAGACGGGCGACGTTCCAAGGCTCCTGACGTGGAAGACGACGGCTTCTTCATCCATCTCTTTCCATGGTGATCTCTTTCAAGGCGGAGCGATCCTCTCCAAGGCTCGACGAGGAGGAGACGACGGCGTCATCTCCATTGCTACTACTATCTTCACATCTCCAGCCTTGTTATTACTTTTGTGTTATGTTACTTCATTGTAATCTTGTCACCTCTTTGTTGTAAGCTAGTCTTGCACTTCATGTACTCTTTCTTTTAAGTTAATGATGAGAGTTGTTCTTTTGATCTTCTTACATCTCTACCCCCTTCTTCTATTTCTTCTTTTCACTTCATGCAATTAATTTCTATAGCATAGGCGCATAATCATAGGTGTTTTTAATTACGTGTTTGGTTTGTTCTTTATTTCACTATTTTCTTTAAGCAAAGCAAAAATCACAAGTGTTTTTCTAAAAGATTACAATATTTTTAACTCTAAAAATCTCTTCTTCCTTTTGGATTCGACCCCTGCTTGTCATAGTCTTACGTTCTCTTTTGATCATTTTGTGCGAGTTCAGTTTTAAGATTGTTATACGCGTGTTTTAAACGATGAACTTTTGCGTTATCAATTTTTGGCGCCGTTGCCGGGACGGAATGGTGATTTTTGACTTAAGAACTTTATTTTCTTTATGTATATAGTGTACTAATAAAGTTCTCTTTTCTTATTTTTATAGGAAAAAAAGAAAAAAAAGCAACTTAAAAATTCAAAAAAAAATCAGAGATAAGTCTCCAGCTTTTCCTTAGTCTTTTTGTCATTCATTTTAAAAAAAAAAGAACAGGAGAATGCTTTTCAAATAAGTATCCAAACTTTTCCTCCATCATTTTAATTTCATTTCTCTACATTTCATATCTTGTGGTTAGATAGGTTCACTAAATAAAAGGAAAAAAATCATCACTTGAACTTCAATAAAAATCTTCATTGCAAGAGTAGAAGCCACACTTTCATGCTTTAGGTCATGCATCATGTAAGATAGAAGTTCTTCATTCCTTATTGTTCAGTTTATGTTAATTTCATTTTGAAAGATTGCAAGGGGCAAGGTGAGTTCTTTTCTAATATTTTTCTTAAATCACATGCCCATGCATACTTGCATAGAACCCCTTGTTTGAATTTGGTTTGTTGCATATCATTTCTAAAATATTCTAAAGTCAACACCCATAAGCAAGATAAGGTGGGGATTTCATCACCCTTCCTTAACCCACAAACCATAATTCACTTGCATCTTTGCATCTCCTAGACCTTAAATAAAATCCAGTAGACGTTGGCCCTAGGTTCACACTGTGATTCTTGTGTTATTTGGGCTTACCCTCTTGTGAAAATCGGTGCCTAAGGTAAGACGGTCGGACGGCAAACGACTTAAGCAGGCTAGTGGTTTTTAATTAGGACCTTGTGAAAGCAAGGGGAGCCTCCCACTACCCCACCCCTTACCTGGTCGGTGGAAATATTGAGGGTGAACTCAAGTTACACTTTAGTCATTTTGTGAAACCCAATTTGTAGGTTTAGGTTACACATAGGTCATTAGGTAATTTGTGTGACAACTTGTTTGTGTTTGCATAAAAAAAAAATCCTCTTCTCTTTCTTCGTCCTATTTTGTGTCAAAAAATAATAAATTAAAAAAAATAAAAATCATCATAAAAAATCTCTTTCATCTCTCTCTTCATCCTAGTTCATACAAGGTAGAAGATCTCAACATCCAAACCTACTAGGACCCATTCAAGAAATTGAGAGAGTTTTGTATCCAGGGATCGATATCCAATAAGATCTCATGGTTGACAATCAAGGATCTCACCACCAAAATCTAATGGCCGAAAATCCTGATCCTCCAAAGTAAATGAAGGACTATTTCTTGCCTAATCAATACCAACCGTCTTTCTATGTCCAAGCACCTCAGAACCAGGCGGTTCATTATGAAATCAAGTCTAGTACCATCCAAATGTTGCCATCTTTTTATGAAAATCCTAATGAAGACCCTTACAAACATCTTGATGAATTCCTTCAGATATGCTCAACTATTAAAATCCAGAATTTCTCTGATGATGCTCTTAGACTAACTCTCTTCCCATTCTCTCTCAAGGATAAATCCAAATATTGGTTAGGTGCCTTGGGTAGGACCATTGATACATGGGCGGAAATGTAAAAAGAATTTTTGAAGAAATTATATCCCATAGGATGAACCAATACTATGAGAAGAGTAATTACTGGATTCACACAAAACCCTGGGGAACATATCCATGAAGCGTGGGATAGACTGAAAGATTTATTGAGGAAATGCCCCCACCATGGGTTATCAAGATGGCAAATTGTACATGCATTCTATGAGGGTTTGACGGAGAATTATAGACATATGGTGGATGCATCATGTGGGGGAGCATTCATGAGTAAGAGCGAAGATGAGGCTTACGATTTATTTGAAATACTTAGTGAGAATTCAATTAGTCATACCTCGCTCTCATCCTATGAGAGAATGATTGGGCCGGCTAAGAGGGGTGGACTTTATGAAGTTAAGAGCCAAGGTGAGTGTGAGAACAGGATGGACATTAATGCCTTGACCCAGAAATTGAACAAAATGGATTTGTTGGCACAGAAGATAGAGAAGGTTGATCTTGTAACTCAGAAGCTAGATCAGTTGTTATCTAGGCATGAACCTTCTTCTTCTTTAGCCCCTCGACCTCAACCATTCTCCGCTCCCAGTCATGAAGAGATATGTGCTCTTTGTTCTAGCCCTGATCATGGGGTAACTGATTGCCCCACAGCAGCCCAACTTCCCCCATTCATCCAAGAATAAATCTTTACTGCTCATGGTGTCTCAGCTCTAAGTCTCCTTATGATCCTTATTCCAACACTTATAATCCAAGCTGGAGGAACCACCTGAATTATTTTTGAAAATCTCAGCAAGGTTCATCTACCCAATCTAATCCCTCTTTTCAAAAATAACCCTTTCAAGCTCAAGTCAACCAACATTACCAATCTCTTTTTCAACAAGCTCAGTCTCATCATAATTTCTCTCAATCCAATGCACCTTTCCAACAATATTCTCCACCTCCTTTTCAGCATTCTCAGGCCCCGTATCCTCAACCTCCCACTTAGCATTTTCAGGGCCAGTATCATCAGTATCCTCCAAACCGTTTTCAAGCTCAAGTTCCTTTCCAACCTCCTCCTTCTCAACCACCGCAGCCCAATTTTGATGACAAGTTTGAACAACTCCAACAACTCATCCTTACCCAAGCACAATCCATTTCTATGTTGGAAAACCAGATAAGGCAACTTGATGCTAATAACATGAGAAGAGAGGTAGGTCAGCTCCCTACCCAACCGGTGGCCAACCCCCGCAATCAACAACCTCCACAAAATGATCAAAAGAGAACGTAGGACTATGGCAAGCATGGGTCGAATCCACACGGAAGAAGATATTTTTAGAGTTAAAAATCTTGTAACCTTTTAGAAAAACACTTGTGATTTTTGCTTTGCTTAAAGAAAATAGTGAAATAAAGAACAAAGCAAACACTTAATTAAAAACACCTATGATTATGCGCCTATGCTATAGAAATTAATTACATGAAGTGAAAAGAAGATATAGAAGAAGGGGGTAGATATGGAAGAAGATCAAGAAGAAGATCAAAAGAACAACTCTCTTCATTAACTTAAAAGAAAGAGTACATGAAGAGTAAGACAAGCTTACAACAAAGAGGTGACAAGATTACAATGAAGTAACATAACACAAAAGTAATAACAAGGCCTGAGATGTGAAGATAGTAGTAGCAATGGAGATGACGCCGTCGTCTCCTCCTCGTCGAGCCTTGGAGAGGATCGCTCCGCCTTGAAAGAGATCACCGTGGAAAGAGATGGATGAAGAAGCCGTTGTCGTCGACGTCACGAGCCTTGGAACATCGCCCGTCTTGATGTGCACACTGCCATTAAAGGAGAGTTGTGGAGGATAAACTTTGGAGAGAAATATAGAGAGGAATGTGGAAGGGTTTGTGTGGAGATGAAGAAGGAAGAAGATGAGAGAGTGAAACAGTGGGAAAATAAATATAACTCATAAAATAAGAAGAATTGGAGGAAGTGATAGAAGATGAAAATCTAGATCTACAAGAGAGGACTAACTTTAATGAAGAACACAGAGAGAAATAAAGAGGGGAAGGGCTTCAAAACTGAGGAATAACAAAAGCTAGAACCTCGGATGAACAGTGAAATCACAGGACAGTAAGTTGAAAAATGGGAAATAAATTTCAAACCAGAAAGAATTAGAAGATGGCATAGAAGAAGAAGTTGAAGATCTTTTAAAAACAAAGAACTTTTTTGAAGAAAGCAAGAGGATAAAATGACTATAAGGGTGAGAAACAAGGGAAAGAACAGAGAGAAATACTGGTTCGCAGATGAATAGGATAGCACAGTGAAAAATACGAAATAGCTTGAAAACCAGAAGGGATTAGAAGATGATGTAGAAGAAGAAGTTGTAGAGGACGTAAAAACAAAGAACTTCTATGAAGACATCAAGAGGAGAAAAGGGACGGAAGAGGGTGAACTTGGCGAACTAAAAGATGTGATAGGGAGAGAAAAATGCCAACTATCAACGGTCAAAGATTGAATTCTTATTTGGAAAATAATCAGTTGAAAAAAGAATCCATTGTCCTAAGTGGTCTGGAATAAAATCTTCGTGAGCTCTCATGCGTCTGGCTGAAGATTGAAAACTTAGCGCTTCTGGGAGGCCACAGTTTTTGTTGTTTTGACATTTTTGTTTGAGTGTGTTTTAGTAGTCAGGTTAAGGTCAAGGAGAGGAAGTCATCGTCGCCTATGACATTGATGGGGGTTTCATCCCGCATATCCGGTTGTCTCTTTCGCACTCAGAAGTATTTATTGATACATTATTCTTTTACTTTCAATTCTACATGCCATTGAGGACAATGTCACTCAAGTTGGGGGGGGAGAGAAATTTTCATGATGCATATAGTACAACCTGATAGGAGTTCTGTCTTGCATAAAGATGTAAACCCCATTTTGAGTTTCATGATTCATGCTTAAATTAAAAGTAATTCTGGAATAGAAAATGCTAGGGAGAAGGATGATGAAAAATTTAGTCAATCTAGCCATGGAAAATTGATATAAGAATCCCTTTAAAGTTCATGTGCACTTAAAAAAATATTTTTACATTACACACTAATGAAACAAGCAAGACAAGCCCTCTGCTATTTTAGGTATATTGTCTGATATTCTACACTTCTTAAGAAAAGAGATCTTTATACAAAACTTTCTGCCAAATTATCTATCAAATAAGTGCAATGGCACTATGAAAAAAAAAGAAAAAAAATACCCTGAAAAGTGCCCCTAATCTCAGTAACCGGGCCTACTTCACCTAAGACGTGTTGAGGTTCACGTAAAACGGAAAAGAGGAACCTGGATCTGTGAAACTGGGCCTGCTTCTCATAAGGTAAGAGTCGAGGTTCACGTTGAGCAGTGAAGGGTAGTGTAGTATCATGTGTGGTATAAAAGATCCCAAAGGGACAAAATAATAAGGCAGATAAAAAGTTAATATACTTAATGCTCTGATATAAGAGGTGCAGGGTTGAAAGGTATTTACTTGGAATAACGAATGGGGGATGCAATTGTCTAAGCTGTGGATTTGGTAGTTACACATGCACAAGTGCTATTGAGCTTTAATTTGAATTCTTAATCATGTACTATTAAGTTCCTACATAAGGCTAGTGTGCATTAATAATTCCAGATTCCTAATCTTTGGTTGATTCTATGAAGGGATAACGAGATATGAGAGCATAAATTTTGCAAACTCTTGTTAGTCCTAAAATTTAATTTATTGACATTACTAAGAGATTAACAATGAGTAAGTTGGGGGGTGTGATAAGTGTCCATTTGTTATGACAATTCATTGCATGTATACCATTTTATGTGCATATAATTAGGTAATTATGCATATTTCATAGTTAACCTCAACTCCACATTTAAATTGGAGCTTTCACGCAAATTGATTAATTTGGTAACTTTATTTAATAATTTGAAGTTGATGGCCATGAGCATTAATTCTCGATTGCATAATCATGAGCATTTTAGATTTATGTGCACATTGTGGTATTTTTTATGGACTAAAGTGTAATTATGTGTGTGTAGGACACCGAAGGTAATTACAAAAGAAGCCGGGGGTAAAACTGTCACCACTACTTTGACCAAGTCAAAAAGCACATATTTTGATTGGAGGAAAAATAAATTTTAAAAGTTTGAAATTGAGGAAAAGAAACACATATTTCGGTTGGAGGGAAAATTGAATTCAAAGTTTGAAATAAAGGAGAGACATGATGAGCCTTGGGAAAGGGGATGCCCAAAGTCCAAGAAAGGGGGTGCCCACCTACTTTTTCTCTTCCCCATGCATCATATTCTACTTAAATCTCAGTCATCCATCTCCTTTTGATACAATCTCCACCCTTCATTTATCCAACTTTCCTTATAAATAGCTCATGATAAGGAGGAGAAAGGGAGTTCTTCTTTTGGTATTTATCTCTCCCTCTCACATCTTTTAGTTCACCGAGTTCACCCTCTTCCGTCCCTCTTCTCCTCTTGCTATCTTCATAAAAGTTCTTTATTGTTACGTCCTCTACAACTTCTTATTCTACATTATCTTCTAATCCATTCTGGTTTTCAAGCTATTGCGTATTTTTCACGGTGCTATCCTGTTCATCTGCGAACCAGTATTTCTCTCTGTTCTTTCCCTTTTTTCTCACCCTTCTAGTCATTTTATCCTCGTGCTTTCTTCATAAAAGTACTTATTTTTTAAAATATCTTCAACTTCTTCTTCTACGCCATCTTCTAATTCTTTCTGGTTTGAAATTTATTTCCCATTTTTTAACTTACTGTCCTGTGATTTCACTGTTCATCCGAGGTTCTAGCTTTTGTTATTCCTCAGTTTTGAAGCCCTTCCCCTCTTTATTTCTCTCTGTGTTCTTCATTAAAGTTAGTCCTCTCTTGTAGATCTAGATTTTCATCTTCTATCACTTCCTCCAATTCTTCTTATTTTATGAGTTATATTTATTTTCCCACTGTTTCACTCTCTCATCTTCTTCCTTCTTCATCTCCACACAAACCCTTCCACATTCCTCTCTATATTTCTCTCCAAAGTTTATCCTCCACAACTCTCCTTTAATGGCAGTGTGCACATCAAGACGGGCGATGTTCCAAGGCTCGTGACGTCGACGACAACGGCTTCTTCATCCATCTCTTTCCACGGTGATCTCTTTCAAGGCGGAGCGATCCTCTCCAAGGCTCGACGAGGAGGAGACGACGGCGTCATCTCCATTGCTACTACTATCTTCACATCTCAGGCCTTGTTATTACTTTTGTGTTATGTTCCTTCATTGTAATCTTGTCACCTCTTTGTTGTAAGCTTATCTTGCACTTCATGTACTCTTTCTTTTAAGTTAATAAATAGAGTTATTCTTTTGATCTAGTTCTTGATCTTCTTCCATCTCTACCCCCTTCTTCTATATCTTCTTTTCACTTCATTCAATTAATTTTTATAGTATAGGCGCATAATCATAGGTATTTTTAATTAAGTGTTTGGTTTGTTCTTTATTTCACTATTTTCTTTAAGCAAAGCAAAAATCACAAGTGTTTTTCTAGAAGGTTACAAGGTTTTTAACTCTAAAAATCTCTTCTTCCGTGTGGATTCGACCCGTGCTTGCCATAGTCCTACGTTCTCTTTTGATCATTTTGTGCGAGTTCGGTTTTAAGATTTTTATACGCGTATTTTAACCGACAAACTTTCGCGTTATCACCTACTCACCAGAACAAGATCGTGTAAGGTTTGATTATTAACACTATTTAGCTTAGAGAGAGAACATCTGCGGGAAACTAGAGACTATGAACTCGAACACGAGATATAAGCATGATATTTATGATCATAAGAGCATATATTATCCTTGTTAATTGAGTTTAGCCGTCAGAGAGAACACCTACATGTTAATTGATCGAGGACGACGATCGGAAGAGAATATAAGAGTTACAACAGCAGCATGGTTACGGTTGAAGAACAAAGAAGAGTAGCAACGACAACTCTTGAACAAATAACACCGCAATGGTAAGAAGGACGGTAGCTCCTTCTTTCAGTCGCAGCAAGACTACGCAGGTAGAAGAAAAGAAGGTGAAGAAGCGGCAGCTTCTGCAGGACTTCTTCCCGTATCAGCAGCAGAGGACGACGTTGGGGTCGATGCTTAGAGATTAATATGATCGATAGCCGAAGCCAGGCTCGCAACTGGGGTTTATATATAGGATCAAGGTGTTAGAATCCTATTGTTACATAGACTTCTTTCGTAGATTCCTATGAACTTTAGAATTACCCCACATATATCTTTCCTATCCCAAATAGCAGCCACTTTCCTACGAAGCCAATGCCCATGTGACTTACGAAAAGAGGAAGGCCTTCGAGCTTTTGAAAGTAACCTAGGTAATTAGATATATAAAAATATATATACCCTTTCTCTTTTTAACGTTGGAGAGCTTATTAAGGCCCATTAAATCAATATATATATATAGGGAAGATATTTCTACGGTGCTTGAATCCTAAAGGAACATAGATTCCTTCGTATGAATCCTAATCGATGTAAACTTTCCCCATGATAGATACCCTATCAAAAGCTACAGCCGCCCACCATAAACTGTGGAAACCCCTTCCCACACGAACACAGCTTTGGCTGTTTTGAAGAAACTTAATATTTTATATGTTTTTATATATACATAGCCCTTTTAAAACCCACTATCTATTCACGAGGCCCATTGAAGCCCATTTACTAACATAAACTTCCAAAATGTCTAAGCATGTTGTGTTACAATAGTTAAGTATTTCTATATATAGATTTTGCATATACTTTGTATCAGCTAAAATTCAAATATAGTTTAATATATATACAATGCATTTGTATTATGTATATATATATATATAATTATAGATATATGGTTTGTATCTAGATATATATGAATATAGGTGATTTAACTATATTTTGGTTTTCATATTTAGATACGCATACAATTTCTCATGTATATTATTATACACGGTTATTTTTTTTCCTTTGAGTACTTATTTAAGGATTTTATTTGTTTAGAGAAGTTATTCACTATAATTTAATCCGGGGTGCTACAGGGAGCGTGCCGGTTAACGGGCGCGGGAGCGTGCCGTTAAGCGGGAGGTCGGGGTGTGTCGCTGAAGGGCCACCAGGGTGTGCCACTGGGGCTTCAAGGGGTATGCCGCTGAGGGCACCCAGGATGGGGGTGTGCCGTTGAGGGCCACCAGGGTGTGTGCCGCTGGGGGCGCTGGCGGGTGTGCAGCAGAAAGGCCGCCTTGTGTGCCGCTGAATGGTCAACATGGTGTGCCGTTGAGGGGCACATTGAGCGTGCCATTGAAGGGGCACGGGTGTGTGCTGTTGAGATAGACTTGAGCCCGTTTCGAGCCCGATTGACGGTCCACTTAGTTCTCTTCGGGGGCCACATGTTGGAGTGTATTCTGGTAGTTGATCTCTCTTCGCTGTCGTGACTCTGGATACGGCTTCACGGCAGTGTGTGCGTTTGTTTGGGGAGTGCGGATGGTCCATCTTCTCCGTAGTTTCTCTAGTTGGAGTTGCTGTGATGCTGGACTAGTTGGGACGTATGGGCGTGTAATTTTGCAAGTCCACAAATGCCCCCCACCCACGGGTAGCGTAGGCGAAGGATGAACCGGGCGGTGCCCGTGGGTGTATTGGTCTCTTCTTCTCTTTGTCAGTGCCGACGGGGTGTCGGGAGCTGACGTGGCATGCTTGCCTCTTCTTCTCTTCATCAGTGCCGACGGGGTGTCAGGAACTGACGCGGTATGTTGGTCTCTTCTTCTCTTCATCAGTGCCGACAGAGTGTCAGGAACTGACGTGGTATGTTGGTCTCTTCTTCTCTTCATCAGTGCCGACGGGGTGTCGGGAACTGACGTGGTATGTTGGTCTCTTCTTCTCTTCATCAGTGCCGACAGGATGTCGGGAGCTGACGTGATATGTTTGTCTCTTCTTCTCTTCATCAGTGTCGATAGGGCCTCGGGAGCTGAAGTGGTATCTTTGTCTCTTCTTCTCTTCATCAGTGCTGACGGGGCGTCGGGAGCTAACGTGGTATGTTTGTCTCTTCTTCTCTTCATCAGTGCCTACAGGGTGTCGGGAACTAACGTGGTATGTTGGTCTCTTCTTCTCTTCATCAATGCCGACAGGGTGTCGAGAACTGACGTGGTATGTTGGTCTCTTCTTCTCTTCATCAGTGCCGACAGGGCGTCGGGAGCTGACGTGGTATGTTTGTCTCTTCTTCTCATCATCAGTGCCGACAGGGTGTCGGGAACTGACGTGGTATGTTGGTCTCTTCTTCTCTTCATCAATGCCGACAGGGTGTCGGGAACTGACGTGGTATGTTGGTCTCTTCTTCTCTTCATCAGTGCCGACAGGGCGTCGGGAGCTGACGTGGTATGTTGGTCTCTTCTTCTCTTCATCAGTGCCGACAGGGCGTCGGGAGCTGACGTGGTATGTTGGTCTCTTCTTCTCTTCATCAGTGCCGACAGGGTGTCAGGAACTGGCGTGGTATGTTTGTCTCTTCTTTTCTTTTCTTCCCTTTTTTTATACCACATTACTAGTGCAAGCGCCCTCTCAGGTTTTCGTCGGCACTAGCCCCCTCTTGCTTTTGCCCATGTGCCCTCTCCGATTTTCACGTGGTGGGGTACCCGATTTTGCCTGTAGCGCCCTTTCGGGTTTTCGCCACAGCCGGGTTGCTGCCATTTTTACCCTTGTCCCTGTGTAGGGGGAAGTCCGGCGGGGCACCTCTATTTTAAGCCCCTTTCTTTTTTTTTTGACGAGTGGATAATATGTAATTGCTGGCTAGGGCTTGAAGCCTTGTGCCGAAAGATAAGGTTCATTCGTTAGCAAGAAGATAATGCCAACGCAACGGGGGTTTTTCTGCCGATTCGGACGTAAGGTCCGTAATGGCAATATTGTGTGAGAGCGGGTGGCTAAGGCACGAAGCCCTGCACCAGAAAGGGACTTATTCATTGGCAAGGGACTAATGCCAGCGCAAGGATAGAGATTTTGCCGATTCGGGCGTAAGGCCCACAATAGTGATTTTGCATGAGAGAAGGTGGCTAGGGCACGAAGCCTTGCGCCAGAAAAGGACTTATTTGCTGGCAAGGAGCTAACGCCAACGCAGGGGTGGAGCCGTCTTTGCCCGTGCGGACGCCCGTCGAAACATAGGGGCGTGCAGACGGGAGACATATGTATATACATACACACACACACACACATATATATATATATATTATTGTTTTGTCTTCTTTCTCTTTCTTTCTCTCTCTTTTTTTCTTTTCATATTCTTCTCTCTTTTTTTTATTTTATTCTCTCTTTTTTTCTCTTTTTTTTGTCGAAATCCTCCTTCTCTTCCCCCTTTTTTCCCCTTTTTTCTTCTTCTTTTTTTTATCCATTCTCTTATTCTTTTACTGTCTTTCCTCTTTTTCTTTCCCTCTTTTTTTCTCTTTTTTTTGCTCGCCGTATAAAGGGGGGCGAGGGGGGCGTCCTGCTGAAGGGCTGGCTAGAGCGTGCCGCTGGGACACTTGAAGGGCACGCCGGGAGAGAGCACAGGAGGGTGTGCTGCGTAAGGCACTCCGAAGGTGTGCCGCTGGGGGGCGCTTGGGAGCGTGCCGCTGAGGGGGCGTGAGGCTGTGCCGCTGAAGGGCGCCGGGAGCTGTGCCATTGGAGCTGCTCGCACCAGTATGCCGTTGAGGGGCACGGCCTGGGAGTGCTGCTAGGCGGCTAAAGGGTGTGCCATTGAAGCGGGAGACCTGGGGGTGCCGCTGGGAGGCCATGGGGGCGTCCCGTGTGTGTGCCGGGCTGGAGGGTGTGCCGGGCAGAGGGGGATGGGAGTTGTGCTATTGGAGGCGCCGGGGGCGTGCCGGGTGGGGCATGCCATCGGGGTGCCGCTGGGGCGTCGGGAGTGTGCCGTTGGAGAGGGTAGATTGGAGGCTTCACAATGAGTGTGCCGCTGAGGGCACTTAAAAGTGTGCCGCTGGAGGGCTTGCAGGCTACTGCGCCGTTGGAGCACTTCAAGAGTGTTTCCTTTTCTTCTTTTCTTCTTTTCACCTTCTCTTCTCTTTTCTCCTCTTCTATATTCCGCTGCATGCAAACATGGGGTGAGAATTTTTTAATGTCCACAAATGCCCCCCACCCGCGGGTGACGCGAGCGAAAGATGAGACAAGCAGTGCACGCGGGTGCACCTGCCCTCATAGGGTGTTTCCTTTCTCCTCCTCCCCCCCTTTTTTTCTATATTCTCTTCTTCTCTATTCTTTTTTTTTCTTTTATTTCTTTTCTTCTTCCTCGCTTTTTTCTCCTTTTCTTTATTTTATTTTCCTCTTTCCTCTTTTTTTCTCATCTCTTTCTTCTCTTTTATAACAACTCTGGAAAGCTATCGGCATGGATGCCGATGGTTGGATAGGTGTCGGCTGGGACGCCAATGATTAGAAAGCTGTCGGCTTAGGAGCCGATGGTTGGAAAGCTGTTGGCGTGGAAGCCAATAATTGGATAGCTGTCGGCTGGGAAACCGATAATTGAAAAGTTGTCGACCCAGGGGCCGATAATTACAAAGTTGTCGGCTGAAAGGCCGATAACGGAATAGCTGTCGACCCAAGGGCCGATGATTGAAAAGCTGCCGGCTCAGGGGCCGATAATTAGAGTCGAGAAACCATGCCATGTGGGCCGGAACCCGGGAGGTAGGCTAGAGAAGCTGAAGTCAATGCTTCTTGTGAAAGCGGGCAAGCTGTAGGAGCCCAAGTTAATTTTGGAAAGGCAGGCCACACGGGCCACAGTTGAAGTCGATAGAGCGAGCCACGAGGGCGGAGAGAAGGGTTCATTGATTCAAAAGGGATGTTCGTCGCCCGAAGGGACGGAGAGAAGAGTTTGTTGATTCAAAAGAAATGACCGTCACCCGAGGGGACGGAGAGGTGGTCAAGTCATTGACACGGTCTAGTGTCAGTGCGAAGAAAGAGGGTATTCCTCACCCGAACAGCAGGCTCGGGCCAGGGTGAAAGGGTATTTCATTCTTTAACGCGCCAGGGGTACCGATTGTGAAATCCAAACTCGGGAAAGTGGGCCACAAGGGCCGGAATCGGTGTTGCGGAAGTAGGCCGCAAAGGCTGAAATCGGGGAAGCGGGCTACAAAAGCCAAAATTGGGGAACATGATGTGAAAGCCCAAATTGGGGAAGCGGACTATAGAAGCCAAGGTTGGAAGATTAACAAGTCGCAAGGGGAGGAAGTAGGCCGTGAGGGCCAAGATTGGGTTGTACGAGCCAGAATTGGGAAAGCAAGCTACGATAGCCGAAATTGAGTTTATTATTTTTTTTATCATTATTATTTTTTATTCAAGCGTGCAGGCATTTGTCAGCAGGCATAACATAAGTATACAGAAGGCAGCTCCCTCTATAGGGGATGTGATAGGGACATCGCCCACAATTCGCAGACACGGTGCGGGCCATAAGGCACAATTGAGGGGTGGTGCACTCATCAAGAGGATATCGCACCTCTTGCATGCATAGCCTAAATTCACGCATTTCACCCGAGGCAATTCTCTGTGGCGTGGCGGTGCAAATGTGTGAACAAATAGCCCTAACCATAGGGATACGCAGGTTTTCCTAGCGACACTCGAGGATTTCTCTAGTGCCTACACATGGGTTTCAGGCTTTCGACTTTCGGTAGCTTCACACAGCCTGTAGCAACCCTGATAAAAATAAGATTTTTAAATAAATCAAATTAAAATAAAAGATAAGTAAATAGATGACAAAGAGCCTAAATGAGTAAATCATTAATCAAGAGGAAAATAACGCCTTTTATCAAGGCGCTAATTCAAAAGGAAACGCCTCTGTCTAAGGCGTTAATTTAAAAATGGACGCCTACACCCTAGGGCGTCAAATTTCAAACGACGGGAAATAAAATTAAGGAAACAAAAGGAAGCGCCCTCCACCTGGGCGCGTTTTATACAAGAAACGACGCTTGACAAGGCGTCAATTTAAATTAACGCCCTCACTTAGGACATTAATTCAGTTTGAGTTTCGTTCGACCCAGGAGACTATCCAGAGCATGTTTCTGGATAACTACGAGGAAGATTGAATAGGGTAAGAACTCTATTAGGGAAATATTACTTCTAATACAACACTAACTCCATTACGATCATAAAAACCCTATAAATACCCTCCTAAATCAACCCCTGGTCGCTATTTGGCGATCTGCTGCTGCTGTCATCGATGTGAAGAACAGGTAATGTTCTTCCTCTTTATTTCTGGTTGTGTGTGTTGAAAGAATGTTGATGTTCTTTTCCTTCCTCATCTTCCTATACAGGTTGTCTGTGTTGTGAAGACGATCATCCTTTTGACTGAAGAACGAGTGTTCCGCGTCCATATTCTCCCTGCAGGAGGGACGTGAAGACTGTTGTCTTCCTCTCCTTCCTCCTTGCTGAACAGAAGGCAAATCTTCTGTGGGAAACCTACTTTCAGCTGCATCAGACCAAGGACTTCTCTCTTTCATCTCCTGCAAGTTATCTCTGTTCGAGAACAGAGCATCGTTTTCTTCTCCAAACCTTCATCAGTTCACCAGTTAATCTTAATCAAGGTAGGTTTTCTCAAGATCGTAGCCCAAACTATCTTAAGATCTTAATAATATCATCAGTCGTGCATGCATATAGTTTTATTGTGGTTTCAGATGTTTTCTATGTAATTTTAAAAAGAAACGCCCTTGGCAAGGGCGCTAATTTAAAGAAGCGACCCACACTAGGGCGCTAATTATTATTTTGACGCCCTGCCCAGAAGTCGTCAATTGCATGTAATTAATAAATACCCACGTTTAAAAATTTAATATCTATGTAACCATGAATCTAATATATTGCAAGAGTATACCAGTGAAATCTGCTATTTTTCCTGTCATGATCATGTACCCTTTTTCCTGAAATTTTATTATATGAAAATTTGTAAATTCTTGAATTCACGACCTTGTCTAGGTCGTCTCCTACTGAACTGACGCCCCAGACCAGGGCGCTAATTGAAAAGTAACGCCCCTGTCCGAGGCGCGTTTTTGTTAAAATTCCAGAATATTGATTTTCTGCAGAATAGAAATATTGAAGGGACGACTAATGTATAAGTCGTCAAATGTGTAAATAAACGCCCCTCTGTAAGGCGTTAATTGTATAATTAATGACTTGGCTAAAGTCGCTATTTTCTGTATTACTGTTTTTCCTTGTTTCTGTTAACCGAGAGTTTGATATATGTATATAAGAATATTATCGGCACTATATTTCCACTCCGTGAATATAGTCCCACGTTTCATGATGTTTTAGCGTTACCCCCTTAACTCTCGGTGACATACAAGCTCTCCATTGGACATTCCGTTCCTTTGGACTAGCGAGTTAGTCATAGAGACCTCCGTAAGTCTCCTCGAGCCTTGGATTCTCTCAAGGCCGACTGAGCGGGTTGTACCATAAAAACCTATCACCCTATTTTTGCCATGTCACTCTATAGAAACATGGTATACCGGCCCTCATGTTATGCAAAGTGTGTTACATGAGAATTCTCTTAATGGGATGAGGTTATCATGCCATTTGATGCTGTTCTTGTAAACCCCAATTCTATATTCAACATGATGTTCTTGTGGACCTCAATTCTATATTAAGAATGAGGACGTCTTGCCATTGATGTGTTGTTCATGTGGACCTCAATTCTATATAAAGAGTGTCCATACTTGCTTGTCATGGTACCCAAGTTACGGAACCAATTCCACCTAGTTTTATCGATAATTGTGATTGTACCGTTATTATCGCCATTCTATATCAAGTGTCATATTTTTGGACTCTACTCTATCCAAGTTTATCCTACATGTCTACAAGCTTTATTCTTGAAATTCCATATTGGCTATACACAAAAGTGGATGTTAAAATACATGATTAATGCCTGCGCATATAGGGCCCGATCTGGTCTTGGGAGGAGCACCCGAAAGTACTTGTGCCCATGGGAGTTGATTGATCACGGTATTGGCATTATACCGAAGTGCATGACTAGCTTGATTGAACATTCCACAAATCTTGTACTTGTACTTGACTTGCTATTACATGACTTGCGTGACCCGAAAAGGGTAATTGCATACTTGCGTGTTTTAACGTGATAGCCAAATTCCAACATGACATGATGAATACACTTGCTTGAATATCTTGATTTCTTTTGATATAAGTTCTTGAAAGTTCATGACTAGTTCTCGTCGCTATCTTATTGTTATACACTCTCTCTATCTTGTCGTTTTATGCGAGCATGCTTAGCTATAGTGAATTCATGAAAGATGTAATTACTTAAACCCATTGCTAGTTCTTGAGATATAATTTCCTACTGAGCGTTCGCTCACATAGTGTTTCCCTACTTTTCAGGTAAGTCTGACGATGAGGGAACTCAAACGGATGGGGAAAATCAAGAGTGAAAGAGATAGAGCTTCTCCCGTGTTATCTAGTCTTTTTCATATTTTCTTGAGTCAACCTTGTATTTTTCCTTTATTTTAGTTAGTACTTCAAAGGTTTGTAATAGACATATTCTTATGAAGGAATAAAGGATTGGGTTATCTTTACTTTTGCGCATCTCTGATTTTGGTGTCGAATACACTAATACTCTGATTGACATGATTGATATAAACTCGTCACGCGTCTCCGGATATCTTCCGCTCTCGAGATGTGACAGTTTTTGTGGTATCAGAGCCTAGGGTATTCAATTCCTAGGAAACCCAAGTCCAAGGATAGGTTTAACCTTTAACCGGTGAGATTGGGTAGAACCAAGGGTTAAAGTTAACATAAAAATGCTAGCTTCTAAATGAAATCACGTATTAATCTAGTTATTATAATTGTAGGATGATGACTGCCGAACGTGCTCAGTGGCGCAACATGCAGCGTACACTGCAAGGCATGACTCAGGTGCTGCAACAAGTAGCACAGGGAGGTGCACAACGAGCCGGAAGTCTCCACCATGTCTTTAAAAACATGAACCCGCCTAAATTCACGGGTTCTACTGATCCGGACGACGCAGAGCACTGGATCAGGGAGACGGAACGTATATTCCGTGTTATGCAGTGCACGGACCAAGATAAAGTCTTATTAGCTACCTTTCAGTTGGAAAGGGATGCCCGATGTTGGTGGGAATCAATAGAAGCTACTTTAAATCAAGACCAAGTTACTTGGGAAGAATTCGTTGAACATTTCAACGCTAAATATTTTTCGGACCGAGTACAGGAAAAGAAAGCTGCAGAATTTGCTGCACTGAAGCAACGGTCCTTGTCAGTGGCCGAGTACGAGGCCCAATTTTCTAGATTATCTCGGTATGCTAGGCACTTAGTTAGCACCGAGAAGATGAAAGCTAGGAGGTTCCTAAATGGGCGCAGGCCCCAATATATCACACAGCTGGCGCCAATGGATATCCAGGTCTACTCGGAAATTGTGCGCCGAGCTTAGTTATTAGAAGACGCCACGGAACTATCTGATAGAATCCGTGGGAAGGACAAGAAAGAACAAGTTACAAGTTCGGGTTCCTTTAAACCCAACTTCAAGAAGAGGCCTAGCAATGGAGGTACTTCCTCACAAGATCAGAAGTTTAAGAAGACCAAGCCCTTCTCCATCACCACTACCCCATCAAATATAGTGTGCAAGCATTGTGACAAGGCGGGCCATAGAGCAGAAGAATGCTGGAGGAAACTAGGAGCATGTCTCCGTTGTGGGAGTCGCGATCATCGAATTCCTGATTGCCCATTACTTAATGATCAAGCCGGGGACGGGAAGCACCCAGTAACCAAGAATGCTCGTCTTCACGCAATTAAGGAGACCAAACAAGAAGAAGAAGGCGGACTAGTAGAAGGTACCTTGAAAGTTTGTTCCGAGTCTGCATATGTCTTAATTGATACTGGTGCTTCACATTCAATTGTTTCCAAGAAGTTCGCTGATCCGTTACCCCTAGAACCAGAATGGATAAAATTAGTCTTGTCTACTCCTCTAGGAAACGAGACTGATATTACACACCATTACCAGAACTGTGAAGTATTGGTTCATGATAAGAATCTCCCTATTGATCTTATATGTTTAGATCTAAAGGAGTATGATGTCATACTAGGAGCGGATTGGTTATCTAAATATCAGGCAACGGTCGATTGCCGCAATAGCAAGGTTACTTTCAAGGAATTTCCAGAACTGATCATTACTAGCCCCAAGAGGCGAAGCAAAACCCCTCTTATTTCGGCTCTCCGAGCTAGCAAGCTCATCAGGAAAGGATGTGTATCTTTCCTTGCATTCGTCACGATTAAGGAGGCTAAGGAAACTAAGATAGAAGACATCCCGGTGGTACAAGAATTTCCGACGTATTTCCAGAAGATTTGCCTGGATTACCCCCACAAAGAGAAGTGGCCTTCACCATCGATTTAGTTCCTGGTGCGGGTCCAGTTTCTAAGGCACCATATAGAATGTCACCTGCTGAACTCAAGGAGTTAAAGGAGCAATTGATGGAACTCATTAAGAAAGGATTCATAAGACCAAGTACTTTCCCATGGGGAGCGCCTGTGTTATTTGTAAAGAAGAAAGATGGATCCATGAGGTTATGCATCGACTATCGACAGTTGAATCATCTCACTATCAAGAACAAGTATCCACTGCCGAGAATCGATGAGTTGTTTGATCAAATTTCAGGATCCAAGTACTTTTTCAAAATTGATCTTAGGTCGGGATATCATCAGTTAAGAATCAAGGATGAGGACATTCATAAGACTGCATTCAGAAGCAGGTACGGCCATTATGAATTTGTTGTTATGCCTTTCGGACTAACGAATGCCCCTGCTGCCTTTATGCAGTTAATGAATAGTATATTCAGGCCTTATTTGGATCAATTCGTGGTGGTCTTTATTGATGATATATTGATTTATTCTGAGACCAAGGAAGAGCATGAGGAGCATTTAAGGATTGCATTACAAATATTGAGGGCAAACCAATTATATGCAAAGCTCAGCAAGTGTGAATTCTGGCTTGAGGAAGTGACTTTTCTCGGACATGTAATATCAAAGGATGGCTTATCAGTAGATCCATCAAAAGTTGAAGCTGTAAGACATTGGGAAAGACCGACCAATGCTAGCGAGATCCGAAGTTTCTTAGGTCTTGCTGGCTATTACAGGCGATTCATCAAAGATTTCTCTAAGATCGCCGTACCACTTACGAGGTTAACTCGCAAGGAGATCCGTTACGAATGGAGTAAGGAATGTGAAAGAATCTTCCAAACTCTCAAGGATCATCTTACTAGAGCTCCTGTCTTAGCTTTACCAATGGAAGGAGAGAAATTCAAGGTATACACTGATGCTTTTGGCATTGGCCTCGGATGTGTTCTAATGCAACAAGGAAAGGTTATAGCTTATTCTTCTCATCAATTAAAGAAGCATGAAGAGAACTACCCCGTCCATGACTTAGAATTGGCCGCGGTAGTGTTTGCACTGAAAATCTGGAGACATTATCTATATGGAGTGCAGTTTACTGTATACTCCGACCACAAGAGTCTCAAATATCTCT
This sequence comes from Amorphophallus konjac, assembly GCA_022559845.1. Taxonomy (NCBI): domain Eukaryota; kingdom Viridiplantae; phylum Streptophyta; class Magnoliopsida; order Alismatales; family Araceae; genus Amorphophallus; species Amorphophallus konjac. The sequence continues at coordinate 282,943,363 of CM040127.1, forward strand.
TCTCACAGAAGGAACTAAATATGAGGCAAAGGCGTTGGCTAAAATATCTCAAGGACTTCGACTTCAATATACAATATCATCCCGGAAAGGGTAATCACATAGCAGATGCCCTTAGTCGAAAGCCGAGAGCACTGTTAGCCAATTGTATGATTCAAGAATGGAAGTTGCTAGAGCAATTCTCTAAGCTCAATATAAGCATAGACACGAACTTCAAATGTGTCACATTGTCTCATATAAGCATTCATCCAGACCTATTAATGGAAATACAAGCACTTCAGGATGATGACCCAATATTAGTAGAGATCAAGGGCAAACTAGAAGGACAATCTGATTTCCAATTAGCATCAAATAGAATGGTATCAGAGCCATACCCTAGTCGGAAGTGTGGGAACTAAGTGCCATGTAGGGCAAAGTGTTACGCTATGGGAGCCACCTCTTGAGTCCGTAATGGAGCAAAGTGCTACATAGTGGGAGCCACCTCTTGAGCATGTAGGGGCCACCTCTAGAGTCCTACCTGTCTGGGGACTTGATTGCGTGATTGTGTGTTATATGTGCCCAGCGACGAGGACGTCACCTATATAAGAGGGGTAGATTGTAACACCCTCAAATATAGCTAAGTTGTACTCTATATCACCGAGGCGCCTTTTCAAGTATCGGCTCAGTTCTTGGAAAGAACTCCGAAGTTAAGCGTGCTTAATGGGGAGCAATACCAGGATGGGTACAGATAGAAGGTTGTTATTCCAAAACAGAACTTGTATACCGGATTGTCCCGAGTTAAAGAAGAAGATCTTAGATGAAGCTCATAGATCAAGGTACACGATTCATCCAGGATCTACCAAGATGTGAAAAGAAATTTTTGGTGGTCCAACACGAAAAGGGAAATAGCGGACCACGTGTCGCGCTGTCTCACATGCCAACAGGTCAAGGCGGAACACCAAAAGCCTGCTGGAAAACTACATCCTCTAGATATCCCTAAATGGAAGTGGGAGGATATTAGTATGGATTTCATTATGGGTTTATCTAAATCAAAAGGAGGACATGATGGAATATGGGATATTATTGATCGATTGACTAAATCGGCGCATTTCTTGCCAATCAAGAGCCGATGGTCAGTCGATGTGTTGGCTACAATATACATCAAGGACATAGTCAGATTACACGGTATTCCTATTTCAATCGTGTCTGACAGAGATCCCCGTTTTACTTCTCATTTTTGGAAGGGACTACAACATTCGTTGGGAACGAGACTTAACTTTAGTACAGCTTTTCATCCTCAAACGGATGGTCAGACCGAGAGAACTAATCAGGTGGTTGAAGATATGCTTAGGGCATGCATCATTGATTTTGGAGGAAGCTGACATGACCACTTGCCTCTGGTTGAATTTGCATACAATAATAGCTACCAGGCAAGCATACAAATGGCACCTTTCGAAGCCTTATACGGAAGGAGTTGCCGATCACCCTTATGCTGGGATGAAGTTGGAGAAAAATAACTATTAGGACCAGACATGGTAAGGGAAACCACCGAAAAAATACAATTGATTCGAGAAAGACTGCAAGTAGCTCAGTCTAGACAAAAGGCTTATGCCGACACAAGAAGGAAAGATCTTGAGTTCCAAGTTGGAGATCATGTATTTCTCAAGATATCACCTGGACGTGGAATACGGAGATTTGGTGTTAAAGGCAAGCTTACACCAACGTTCATCGGACCTTTTGAGATACTGGAAAGAGTTGGCGAGGTTGCTTATCGCATCGCATTGCCTCCTCAATTGTCCGAAGTACATAATGTGTTCCATATATCTATGTTGAAGAAATATGTACACGACCCATCACATATTATTGATCATGGAGACTTAGTGATCCAGAAAGATCTCACATATGAGCAGAAGCCTATGAAGATACTAGATCGTGAAGTACGTACCCTAAGGAGTAAGGTTATTCCCATGCTTAAGGTACAATGGAATAAGAACTCCGAACATGAAGCCACATGGGAGACCGAGGAATTCATGAGGAAGCAATTTTCAGAATTATTTTAAGGTATATACTCTACACTCTCCACATATATATATATATATACTATGGAATTTGGGGACCAAATTCTTTTAAGTGGGGGAGGGTGTAGCAACCCTAATAAAAATAAGATTTTTAAATAAATCAAATTAAAATAAGAGATAAGTAAATAGATGACAAAGAGCCTAAATGAGTAAATCATTAATCAAGAGGAAAATAACGCCTTTTATCAAGGCGCTAATTCAAAAGGAAACGCCTCTGTCTAAGGCGTTAATTTAAAAATGGACGCCTACACCCTAGGGCGTCAAATTTCAAACGACGGGAAATAAAATTAAGGAAAGGAAAGGAAACGCCCTCCACCTGGGCGCGTTTTATACAAGAAACGACGCTTGACAAGGCGTCAATTTAAATTAACGCCCTCACTTAGGACGTTAATTTAGTTTGAGTTTCGTTCGACCCAGGAGACTATCCAGAGCAAGTTTCTGGATAACTACGAGGAAGATTGAATAGGGTAAGAACTCTATTAGGGAAATATTACTTCCAATACAACACTAACTACATTACAATCCTAAAAACCCTATAAATACCCTCCTAAATCAACCCTTGATCGCTATTTGGCGATCTGCTGCTGCTGTCATCTACGTGAAGAATAGGTAATGTTCTTCCTCTTTATTTCTGGTTGTGTGTGTTGAAAGAACGTTGATGTTCTTTTCCTTCCTCATCTTCCTATACAGGTTGTCTGTGTTGTGAAGACGATCATCCTTTTGACTGAAGAACGAGTGTTCCGCGTCCATATTCTCCCTGCAGGAGGGACGTGAAGACTGTTGTCTTCCTCTCCTTCCTCCTTGCTGAACAGAAGGCAAATCTTCTGTGGGGAACCTACTTTCAGCTGCATTAGACCAAGGACTTCTGTCTCTTTCATCTCCTGCAAGTTATCTCTGTTCGAGAACAGAGCATCGTTTTCTTCTCCAAACCTTCATCAGTTCACCAGTTAATCTTAATCAAGGTAGGTTTTCTCAAGATCGTAGCCCAAACTATCTTAAGATCTTAATAATATCATCGGTCGTGCATGCATATAGTTTTATTGTGGTTTCAGATGTTTTCTATGTAATTTTAAAAAGAAACGCCCTTGGCAAGGGCGCTAATTTAAAGAAGCGACCCACACTAGGGCGCTAATTATTATTTTGACGCCCTACCCAGAAGTCGTCAATTGCATGTAATTAATAAATACCCACGTTTAAAAATTTAATATCTATGTAACCATGAATCTAATATATTGCATGAGTATACCTGTGATATCCTGCTATTTTTCCTGTCATGATCATGTACCCTTTTTCCTGAAATTTTATTATATGAAAATTTGTAAATTCTTGAATTCACGACCTTGTCTAGGTCGTCTCCTACTGAATTGACGCCCCAGACCAGGGCGCTAATTGAAAAGTAACGCCCCTGTCTAGGGCGCGTTTTTGTTAAAATTCCAGAATATTGATTTTCTGCAGAATAGAAATATTGAAGGCACGACTAATGTATAAGTCGTCAAATGTGTAAATAAACGCCCCTCTGTAAGGCATTAATTGTATAATTAATGAGTTGGCTAAAGTCACTATTTTCTGTATTACTGTTTTTCCTTGTTTCTGTTAACCGAGAGTTTGATATATGTATATAAGAATATTATCGGCACTATATTTCCACTCCATGAATATAGTCTCACGTTTCATGATGTTTTAACGTTACCCCCTTAACTCTCGGTGACATACAAGCTCTCCATTGGACATTCCGTTCCTTTGGACTAGCGATTTAGTCATAGAGACCTCTGTAAGTCTCCTCGAGCCTTGGATTCCCTCAAGGCCGACTGAGCGGGTTGTACCACAAAAACCTATCACCCTATTTTTGCCATGTCACCCTATAGAAACATGGTATACCGGTCCTCATGTTATGCAAAGTGTGTATCATGAGAATTCTCTTAATGGGATGAGGTTATCATGCCATTTGATGCTGTTCTTGTAAACCCCAATTCTATATTCAACATGATGTTCTTGTGGACCTCAATTCTATATTAAGAATGAGGACGTCTTGCCATTGATGTGCTGTTCATGTGGACCTCAATTCTATATAAAGAGTGTCCATACTTGCTTGTCATGGTACCCAAGTTAGGGAACCAATTCCACCTAGTTTTATCGATAATTGTGATTGTACCGTTATTATCGCCATTCTATATCAAGTGTCATATTTTTGGACTCTACTCTATCCAAGTTTATCCTACATGTCTACAAGCTTTATTCTTGAAATTCCATATTGGCTATACACAAAAGTGGATGTTAAAATACATGATTAATGCCTACGCATATAGGGCCCGATCTGGTCCTGGGAGGAGCACCCGAAAGTACTTGTGCCCATGAGAGTTGATTGATCACGGTATTGGCATTATACCGAAGTGCATGACTAGCTTGATTGAACATTCCACAAATCTTGTACTTATACTTGACTTGATATTACATGACTTGCGTGACCCGAAAAGGGTAATTGCATACTTGCGTGCTTGAACGTGATAGCCAAATTCCAACATGACATGATGAATACACTTGCTTGAATATCTTGATATCTTTTGATATAAGTTCTTGAAAGTTCATGACTAGTTCTCGTCGCTATCTTATTGTTATACACTCTCTCTATCTTGTCGTTTTATGCGAGCATGCTTAGCTATAGTGCATTCATGAAAGATGTAATTACTTAAACCCATTGCTAGTTCTTGAGATATAATTTCCTACTGCGCGTTCGCTCACTTAGTGTTTCCCTACTTTTCAGGTAAGTCCGACGATGAGGGAATTCAAACGGATGGGGAAAATCAAGAGTGAAAGAGATAGAGCTTCTCCCGTGTTATCTAGTCTTTTTCATATTTTCTTGAGTCAACCTTGTATTTTTCCTTTATTTTAGTTAGTACTTCAAAGGTTTGTAATAGACATATTCTTATGAAGGAATAAAGGATTGGGTTATCTTTACTTTTGCGCATCTCTGATTTTGGTGTCGAATACACTAATTCTCTGATTGACATGATTGATATAAACTCGTCACGCGTCTCCGGGTATCTTCCGCTCTCGGGGCGTGACACAGCCCCCAGTTGTTTATTATTTGTAGTGGATTTCACTGTTCGACGCTAGTTTCCTCATATGTCTCAATGGGGATTTCCGGCTACCAGGCTTCATCCTTATTGTAATTCGCTCCACCATTTCGCGTGAGTCTCCTCATTTGTTTCAGTGGGGATTCCCGGCTACTCGGATTCACGTTTCTTTCTCCTTTTTTTTATAGTGGGGGTAGGCAGCTTTTTCCTCACGATTACCTTTCACGCGAGTGCAGGAATTCAAGTCTCCGTAGAGTGCTAAGAAGAAATTCGGTCAATCCCTATAGTTGAATGCTATTGAACATGTTAACTGCTAAGTGTGGGAGCGTTGCCTCCAGTTTATTTTATGAGTTGGGCTCATCAATTTAGCCATGACCCTTCCCCTTGACGTGTGCACCCACCATAATTGGGTTCCCTTTGAACGTATGTCGTGACGCACGTGCATCCGGAATCGGGGCAGCATTATTATTTAGCAAGGAAATACGGTCCTAGAAAATTCCAAGGAGGTGTATTATCCTATATTATAAGCAAGCATGCAAACAGGGCAATCAAGCATTCTTTTTTTTTATCTTTCTTTTTTTTTTACGTAAGAACATACTGTCGTTACGTATAAGTGTAGTGGTAGTAAAGGTATTAGGGAAGCAGACCGCAAAGGGCTGAAAGGATATTAGGGAGGCGGGCTATAGCACCCAAAGGACATTCGGGGAGCGGGCCACAAGGGCTAAAAGATGTTGGGAAGCGGGTTGTAGGAGCCAGAATCAGAAGCGTGGTGGGACAGATGGATTAATCCTGCTAGTGGGCCTCGACTGAAATGGCCCTGCAGAGGGGCGTCAGGTAGCGGGATGTGAGAGTCGAAGAGAAGGGTCTCTTTTGTTCTCTAGCCGGGGAAGGGTCCGGACCAAAACAGAAGGTTTATTATTTTATTCTCTGGCTGGGGAAGGATCCGAACCAAAATGAGAGGTCTATTTTTTAACTGGGAAGCTGTCGGCTGGGATGCCAATGATGAGGTAGCTGTCGGCTAGGAGCCGATGATGAGGTAGCTGTCGGCTCAGAGGCCGATGATTATATAGCTGTCGGCTCGGAGGCCGATGATGAGGTAGTTTTCGACTAGGGGGCCGATGGTAAGGTAGCTGTCAGCTCGAGGGCCGATGATGAGGTAGCTGTCGGCTCGGGGGCCGATGATTATATAGCTATCGGCTCGAAGGCCGATGATGAGGTAGTTGTCCGCTAGGGGGCCGATGATGAGGTAGCTGTCGGCTCAAGGGCCGATGATTATATAGCTGCCGACCCGAAGGCCGATAATGAGGTAGCTGTCGGCTCGGGGGCCGATGATGAGGTAGCTGTCGGCTCGGGGGCCGATGATTATATAGCTGTCAACCCGAAGGCCGATAAAGGGGTAGCAGTCAACCCGAAGGCTGATAATTGGATAGCTGTCGACCCGAAGGCCGATGAAGGGGTAGCTATCGACCCGAAGGCTGATGATTAGATAGATGTCGACCCGAAGGCCGATGAAGGGGTAGCTGTCGGCTTGAAGCCCTGATGGCTGAATATCTATCGGCTTGAAGCCCCGATGGCTGAATATCTTTCATTTTAATGCACCGTTGGCGGAATGTTTGTCCGTTTAACGTGAAAGGTTTTGACGCCGACCCTATGAGAGGTTTATTCGTTATATGTCTGGAGGTAGAGGGTGACAGATCACGTCTGCCTCAAGACTCACTTTCTTTTCTTCTCTTCTTCTTTTATGTGAAGGGGCGAGTGGAAGACCACGTCCGCCTAATGTGTCTTTTCTTTCTTTTCTTCTCTTCCTCTTTTGTGTGAAGCGACGGGTTCGAAGACCACGTCTGCCTCATGTCTCTCTCTTTTTTTTTCTCTTTTTTTTTTCTTCTGTACGAAGAGGCAGGTTTGAAGACCACGTCTGCCTCATGACTGTTCTCTTTTTTTTTCTCTTATGTAAAAAGGCGGGTTCGAAGACCACGTCTGCCTCATGTCTCTTTTCTTTCTTTTCTTCTCTTCTTCTTTTGTGTAGAGAGGCGGGTTCGAAGACCACGTCTGCCTCATGTCTCTTTTTTTTTCTTCTCTTCTTCTTTTGTGTGAAGAGACAAGTGCAAAGACCATGTTTGCCTCGTGACTGCTCTTTTTTCTTCTTCTCTTCTTCTTTTGTATAGAGAGGCAGGTGCAGAGATCATGTTTACCTAGTAATTGCTCTTTTTCTTCTTCTCTTCTTCTTTTGTGGAGGGGCAGGTGCAAAGACCATGTTTACCCTATAATTACTCTTTTTTCTTCTTCTCTTCTTCTTTTGTGTGGAGAGGCAGGTGCACACCATGTTTGCCTCGTGACTGCTCTTTTGCTTTCTTCTCTTCTTCTTTTGTGTGGAGAGGCAGGTGCAAAGACCATGTTTGCCTCATGTCCCTTTTTTTTCCTTCTCTTCTTCTTTTGTGGAGAGGCAGGTGTAAAGACCATGTTTGCCTCGTAATTGCTCTTTTTCTTCTTCTCTTCTTCTTTTGTCGAGGGGCAGGTGCAAAGACCATGTTTGCCCTGTAATTGCTCTTTTTTCTTCTTCTTTTATGGAGGGGCAGGTGCAAAGACCATATTTGCCCCATAATTGCTCTTTTTTCTTCTTCTCTTCTTCTTTTGTGGAGGGGCAGGTGCAAAGACCGTGTTTGCCCCGTAATTGCTCTTTTTTCTTCTTCTCTTTTTCTTTTGTGTAAAGAGGCATGTGCAAAGACCATGTTTGCCCCATGTCTCTTTTTTTTCCTTTCTCTTCTTCTTTTGTGTGAAGAGGTGGGTTCGAAGACCACGTCTGCCTCACGTCTCTTTTCTTCTCTTCTTTTCCCATTTATGCCCCCAGACTGGTGCGTGACTCTCTTAACGTGCCCCCAGGTTGGGGTGTGGCCTCTCTAACTTCAATGCCCCCAGGCGGGGTGTATGTTCCTTCAAATCTCTCTAAGCCAGGGTGTATTCCTTACGGCTTTAATGTCCCCAGGCGGGGTGAATTCTGCATCTTTGCTTCTGTGCCCCGCGCGGGGTGTATTCTGCTTCTAGTGCCCCCAGGAGCGGGGTGTGTTCCTTTCTTCATATGGCCCGGGGACCCGGGGAATGTTGTTTGCCTGCTTCAGATGCCCCAGGGACGAGGTGTATGTTGCTTCATGTTCCTCCATGGCGGGGCACATTTCTTCTTCAGATGCCCCTAAGCCAGGGTGAGTTTCTCTCTTTGTGTGCCCCTTGGCCAGGGTGTATTCTTTTTTGTTTTATCTGCCCTCATACGGGGTGTGTTTCATCTTCAAATACCCCTAAGCTGGGTGCGTTCCTTTCTTTGTATGCCCCCAGGCCGAGGTGTGTTTTTTTTTGCTTCTTATGCTCCTAAGCCAGGGTGAATTCCTTTGCTTCTTATGCCCCCATAGTGGGGTGTATGTTTCTTCTTCTGACGCCCCTAAGCCGGGGTATATTCTTTCTTCATATGCTCCCAGGTTGGGATGTATATCTCTTTGCTTCTGTGCTCCCAGGCGGAGGTGTATTATGTCTCTTCTTCAGATACCTCTAAGCCGGTGTGTATCCTTTGTCTCATGTGTCCCCATGGCGGGTGTGTCCTGCCTCTTACGCCCCCAGGCCAGGGCGTACTTTGCTTCTTGTGCACTCGGGCGGAGTGTGCTTCTTTCTTTGTATGCCCCCTAGGTCGGGGCATACCTTTCTTCATATGCTCTCAGTTCGGGATGTATGTCTCTTCGCTTCTGTGCCCCAGGGTGGAGGTGTATTCTGTCTCTTTGCTTCTGCGTCCCCCAGGTAGGGTATGTTTCTTCTTCAAATGCCCCTAAGCCGGGGTGTATTCTTTGCTCTTTATGCCCCCGGATCGGGGTGGATTCTTCGTCAAATGCCCCGAAGCCGGGGTGTATTCTCTTCATGTGCCCCTGGGCGGGGTGTGTCTTTTATGGCTTCTATGCCCCCAGATGGGGTGTAGCTTCTGCTTATGCTCCCCGTGGTGGGGTACATTCCTTGCTTCTCATGCCCCCATGGCGGGGTGTAATTTCTCTCTTTGTGTGCCCCCCAAGCCGGGGTGGATTCTGCCTCTTTGCTTCTGTGCCCCAGGCGGGGTATATTTTTTATGGCTTCTATGCCCCCAGGTGGGGCATGCTTCTTCTTCTGATGCCCCCGAGCCGGGGAGTATCCTCCATGGCTTCTATGTCCCAGGCGGGGTGAATCTCTTTCTCTGTATGCCCCCAGTCCGGGGTGTGTTCCTGCTCCCCCCTTTTTATGCCCCTATAGTGGGGCGTATTCCTCTTCATGTGCCCCTAAGCTGGGGTATATTTCTTCTGCTCCTTATTCCCCTAGGCCGGGGTATGTCTCTTCTTCAAATGCCCCTAAGCCGGGGTGTATTCTTTTGCCCTTTAAGCCCCTAGATCGGGGTACATCTCTCTTCATATGACCCCGACACGGGGTGTATCTTTTGCTTCTTATGCGCCTAGCGGGGCTTGTTTCTTCCTTTGTATGCCCCCAGAGTGGGGCGTGTTTCTTTCTTTGTATGTCCCCAGAGCGGGGTATAGTCTTTGCTTCTCATGCACCCATAGCAGGGTGGATTCTACTTATTTTGCACCCAAGGTGGGGCGTGTTTCTTCTTCAAATGCCCCCTAAGCCGGGGTATGTCTTTTCTTCAAATGCCCCTAAGCCGGGGTGTATCTTTCATGGCTTCTAGGCCCCCAGATGGGGTGTATCTTCGGCTTCTTTTGCCTCGGAGTGGGGTATGTTTTTTGCTTCTTATGCCCCCTATATCGGGTGTATTTCTTCTTATGATGCCCCTAAGCCGGGGTGTATCCTTTGCCTCATATGTCCCCCGAGTCGGGGTGCATTTTGCTTCTTGTGAACCCACGGTAGGATGTGTGTTTGTTCTTCACGTGTCCCTAGGTCAGGGTGTGACTTCATGCTTCTCATGCCCCCATGGTGGGATGTATTCTACTTCTAGCGCCCCAAGAGTGGGGTGTATTATTGTTTCCGATGCCCCCAAGGTGGGGTGTAATTCTTGCTTCTTATGCTTATGTGCCCCCAAGAGGGGTGTATTCCTTTCTTCATACGCTCCCCTAAGCCGGGGAATGTTGTTTGTTCTACTTCAGATGCCCCCCCCCCCCGGGGCCGGGATGTATTCCTTCTTCGAATGCCCCTAAGTCGGGGTGTACTCTTCTCTTCTTATGCTCCCAAGGCAGGATGTAGCTTCTTCAAATGCCCCAAAGCCAGAGCGTATTCTTTATGACTTCTATGTCCCCAGGCGGGGTATGTTTCTTCTTCAAATGTCCCTAAGATAGGGTGTATTCTTCTCTTTCTTATGCTCCCGAGGCGGGATGTAACTTCTTAAAATGCCCCTAAGCCGGGGTGTGTTCTTCATGGCTTCTATGCCCCTCCTGGCGGGGTATGTTTCTTCTTTAAATACCCCTAAGCCGGGGTGGACTTCTCTTCATATGCCCCTGAGTCGAGGCGTGTTCTTTATAGCTTCTAGGCCCTCGAGGCGAGGTATGCTTCTTCAAATACCCCCAAGACGGAGTTGTGATTCTTGGCTTCATATGCCCCCAAGGCGGGTATGTTTTGCTTCTTGTGCCCCAAAGGTGGGGTGTACGTTGCTTTTTATACCCCAAAGGTGGGATTTATGTTACTTTTTGTTCCCCAAAGGTGGGGTATAGTCCTTGCTTCTTATGCCCCCAGGGCAAGGTGAATGCATGCTTCATGTGTCAGATAAAGAGGCCGAGGCGAGTTTCTTCCTCTGTGTGCCCTCGGGCGGGGTGTATTGCTTCTTCTTATACCCCCAAGGTGGGGTGTAAGAATCTTCATGTGCCCCCATATCAGGGTATATTTCTTCTTTAAATACCCCCAAGTCGGGGTGCATTCTTGTTGCTTCTTATGCCCCAGGGCGGGGTTATGTTCTGCTTCTTTTACCCCCTCACGGTGGGGCGTATTTCTCTTCATATGCCCCCAGAGTGGGGATGTAACTTTTCTTCATCTGCCCCCTAGGTTGGGGGTATGCCTCTTCACTTTTGTTCCCCCAGGCGGGGTATGTTTCTTCTTCAAAGGCCCCTAAGCCGGGGTGTAGCTTTGTTGTATGTTGTGCGCCCGAGTCGGGGTGGATTCTCTTCGTGTGCCCCTGGAATGGGGTGCATATCCTTTTTTCTGCCTCTTATGCCCCCATGGCGGGGTATATCTCTTCTTCTTGTCCCTCATGGCGGGGTATGTGCATGCTCTCTTCGAGAGTGGTGGCCGTTCTTGGCCTCATTGCTATAAAGCATTCCCCACAGCGTGTGGTAATTTATCAAGCTATGATTGTAGTTTGTTGGATCTTCTAACAGCCACTCGTGGGACCGTCTTATTCCGGATAGGGGCAGCAGGAAGGTGGAACAGACCAGGGCGTTGAACCATGGAGTTGGACCCTCCCAGAGTCAGGCGGGATGCCGGCCTTCTTCTTGTTCTATTGGTCGGCAATGCTTGCCAACCCATTTTTTGTCCTTTCTTTTCTTCTCTTCTTCCTCTTTTGTGCAATAGACCAAGGTGGGTGTACAGGAGAGCGCTCACCCCCTCAAGGAGAGGATGAGTGCTTCGCTCCACCGCATCTATCCCACAGTGGTCATCTTTGTTCAGCACGGGTGTCGACAGATATGGCCGTATGACCCTCTCTCGCCGATTCTTTATCTTCCCTTTTTTGTTTCTTTTTTCTTTCTTCTTTTTTTTTCTTTTCTTCTTTTTCTTATTGCGGAAAAGGGGGTCTAATTTCCCCTCCCTTATTTTCTCTTTCTCTTCTCTCCTTTTTTATAACAGCCCCCATGATTCCTGGAAGCTGCGTATGCTTCGGAGCAGCATCCTCGAGGCGACAAAGGCAATTGCACCTAGTCCGGCTTTTCTCCCCATAGGGCTGGCGAAGACAGCACCTGCAATTCATCAAAGCAGGCAAACATCGTTTATTAGGAGGCCATGAGGCCCTGGATCCCGACGAAGAGATGAAGGGTGGTTTCAGTCCCACCGGGCGTGCCAGACTTGTGGACGCACTTTTTGATTAATTAAAATCGATGGTTTATTCATTTATTGATTTTGTTAAGTGCGCGGGCGTGCCAGTCACAAAGTGACAATTTATTCGGGCTCCGAAGAGCCCATGGTGCGCTTGATCTGACTAATCAGACGATTGTGTAGTTCGTGTCGGGACCAAAACCTGCCGCGCCATAAAGGTCACGACGTCATTTGCATCCTCTCGGAGACGGGAACACACTTGATTAATCGCCGGGAATCAGGGCCTCATGGCCAGGAAGTTAATTGCATAAAAAGGCCTATTAGGAAGCATTGAAATTCTTGTATGAGGATGAGGAGAAAACATCCGCGATCATGTCGGTCAAGTGCTGACCATTTAATGTTCGGACGAATGTCCGGCTCGAGAAAAGCGCAATCGTCATGGGAAAATCGGAACATATGCATGCCGGGGTATGGGAAATTTATTGTTAAGAGGAATGAGAAATATTCAGTTAAATCCCGATTAAAACAGTTAGAAACCAACAAGTTTGTCGGCTCGGTACAAGATCAAGCCGCGACCATGTTGCGGTGGGCCCCCAGCAGTTGAAACAAGACCTGCGTGAGCGTCATTAATATTCCCAGTGCCAAGGGGCAACGGGGGAGTGTCCCGGGATCGGATCCCAGAACCAAAGACGTGTTCAAAGGGAGCGAGCTGTAGGCCGAGGATATGGGCCAGACAATTACCATAATCGAGACAAACCCGAGGTCTAAGCGTGACCCATAAAGGCCTTATCGATATCCCCATGCGTAGGGTCTGGGGAGGATGAGGACCACCTTGTTCCGTTCAGATTTTGTCGGTCATTCATGGACCACTTTATATTCGGACAAAGGTCTGTATTGAAGGTACGGCGTAGATGGAAACAACCCCGTACAAATGTATACCGAGTTCGCGATAGTTTCAATGAAAGAGCAGGAACGAATCCCAATAGAATGAATCCGATTTGGCGAACTATCGGCCCAGAGCAATTGATGCGGGACGGAACTGACAAATGGGCTAAACCTATGATGAAGACCAAGTGCGGCCAGCACTCACACGTGACAAGGCAAGCCGAGAGATCGACCTCCGTACTATTCCTCCGAAGAGAGGCGTCTCTCAACAAGAAACCCAAGTCCACGGTCGTCCCTATGAGGGAAGCGAGTGGATCAAAGCGGCAAAGGAGCCGACGCGCAACTATAGGAGTCTAGTCCGAGCTCGGTGCTCGACTAGGGCCACGGAATGGGATACTCTCACTCACGATCTCACGGTGTTGAATGCTAGCTAGGATCCCTACACTCTCACGCGGCATACAAGATCACATACTAGTAAAGCAAAATGCCAAGGGGGGGGAGCGTCGCACGTACCTCCACGCCTAGGCGTGGGGAAGGAACCCCGGCCGAGACCGACAACCCCGATACACACAATGAAAGAATAGGTACAAGCCAGCAATGGTGCCCACTCCTCGCAGGGAGATAACAGGCTACAACAATTCCATTCGGGGCGGCCGATACACGGGCTGACGGGCGGCACTCGGTGAAGGGTTGGCCACGAGGAGGGTCCGGATGACGATCGGCAGAATCGCAGCAACGCGCGACTCGGTGGTAAACGTTCCCATGAATGGATCCGGAGTCCGATTGGGGTGCCGTCAGCGAGGGCGCGTAGTTAGGTCACAGGAGGAAGCCTCGGCCAAAAGGCGTGCTCAGATTCCGTCCGTGGAAGCCGTGGCCGCACCTGCAAGTGGGGACAAGGAATCTGCTCCCAGAACTGCGCTATCGAGCGGGGAAAATGGTAACTCGCTGCTCCGGTAGGCGAATGAGGCCCCGCTTGTGGGAGGACGTCAGGGACGCAGAGTAGCAGGTCCGGACCAAAGAGATCGATCAGATCTGGTTGTGGTTGGATGCCGTGAACTTTGGAAATCACCGGTTGTCCTGGCACCGGGTGGACTGGGCAGACCCGCGCGACCTCACGGGAACGGACGCCACGAACAGCTCGGACGTCGGAACAAGACGAGGTTGGCGGCGTTGGAAAGAGGACGACGAGAGGTACAAACCCTGAAGAAATCAGCTCCAAACTCTGAGTTTTCTATCCTGTGGGATTTTCGCAAGAAGGAGGGTGGATCTGGGCGCGCAGAGAGGGAGGCTCCTGCGCTAGCTCACGAGAAAACTCGCCACGGGTGGTGCCGACCTCGGATCGAGGCGAAACCAAAGTCCACGCGCTGCCGACTCGTAGAAGTATCCACCAAAAAAAGGAGGGGCTCGGATTCGATCTGCACCAGATGGGGACGCCGCTGTAACTTGGGGCCGAATCTGGAACACGCGAACTCGAACCGGAGACGAAGTAGAAGGGAGGAAGAACCTCGGCGTCGCACCGAGGGGATGGGGAGTCACACCCCGGGGTTGCTCCCGTCGCAGGAGCAGAGGAGGAAGAGAGGGTCGCCCTCTCCAAGGGGTGGCTGCGCCAATGGCTGCTCAATCAAAATAGTTCATGTATTCATTAATTCCTAAAGAAAGTACATAAGATGTTTTATATGGGGAGGGGGAATGCTAGGGTTGAAACCCTAGCCAAGAGGGAGGGGAGGGGGGTGCGCACATGGCATGGGGGAAAGGGGGGGGTGCGCACCACTCCTTGATTGTAGGAGTGGATTGGGGGATGGGGGCGGCCAAAGGAGGGAAGGGGATCGGATGGGGAAGGGAAAGGGGGGGAGGGCCGCACCCCTCTTCCTATAATCTAGGAGAGGGGCGGCTGCCACCTTCCAAGAGGAGGGAAAGAGGTGGGGGCGCCCAAAACCCTAACCCTAGGTGGGCCAAGCCTTGGGTTAGGCAGCCATGCCAAATGGGCCAAGGCTTGAACCAAGAAAGTGGCCCAATAGCCCTATCTCCTACCTAATAAGCATAAAAAGACCCAACTAAAGCCTAATTGGCCCCAATTGGCCTACAAAGGTCCACACAACTAATAAAAGTGTCCACGCAGGGACTAAACCAAGGCCCAACATGGCCTAAAGCATGAAATAAATGGGGATAACTCTGCTAGTTTGCTAAATGATCGCCGAGCCAAAGGGATGCCGCGTGCTCCGTGTGCTCCGTCGAGTGAAACGGCGCGTGTCCTCACCAATTCTCCCCGGGTGGGAAGAACTCGACCCCGTCGAGTAAGGGTCACGGTCGCTCAAGTAACGCTCCAGCAGGTCCGGGTCGATCAGCTCCAGCTCTCCACGTGTGATCCAGGTGTCGTCTGTCGCAGGGCGCCCTCTCCAACGCACTAGGAAGCGCTGGTAGGCTCCGCTCCTGGTCGTGGTCACCTGCTCATCCAGTATGCAATCTATATGCTCGCGTGTCTGTAATGGGGCTGGAGGAGGTGGACGCTCAGAAGGTGTAATGCTCTCAACAGGAGGGGTAGGCCCAAAAAGCTCACTGGGAATCACCGCGGGATCCCGATATGCCACCAGATCTGAAACATTGAACGTCGAACAGATCCCATAGTCGTCTGGCAGCTCAATCTCATACGCATTCGACCCAATTCGCTTCAAGACTCGAAAGGGGCCGGCACCGCGGTCCTGGAGTTTCTTCACGGCCCCCGAAGGGAACCGTTCAGGTCTAACCCTGATCATGACGTACTCTCCCACTTGGAACTCACGGGTGCGTCGATGCGCGTCAGCTAATTCCTTATAACGTGCGTTGCTGGCCTCTATATGACGACGTATATGCTCATGCAACTGCCTAATATGCTCTGCAAAGGACTCAGCTGACTCAGAGACACGGGCCTGGATGGGTGAGGGGACCAAATCTATCGGTTTCCTAGGTCTACGACCAGTAACAATCTCAAAAGGGCTCAGACCTGTAGACCTATTGACCGAGTCATTATAAGCAAACTCTGCTAAAGGCAGAACCAAGTCCCAGTCCCCGACACGATCACGCACTAGGCACCTAAGAAGATCCCCCAAACTCCTATTGACTACCTCTGTTTGACCATCGGTCTGGGGGTGGTAGGCGGTGGAGAATTTCAGCTGGGTGCCCATCATATGCCAAAGGGTTTTCCAAAAGTAGCTCGTGAAACGCACATCCCTATCAGACACTATGGTACGTGGAAGCCCAAATCGGGAGACACAATGAGTGAAGAACAGACGGGCAACTCTAGAGGCGTCAGATGTCTTGGAACAGGGAATAAACAAAGCCATCTTAGAGAACCTGTCTACCACCACGAAAATGGAATCATGACGACGCGAGGTACGGGGCAGACCTAACACAAAGTCCATGCTGATGTCCTGCCATGGACTGTCCGGCACGGGGAGGGGAGTATACAGGCCAGTATTCTGCTTCCTCTGCTTGGCCATAGCACAAATGCGGCACTGGGCCACGATCCGGGCAACATCACGCTTCAGGCTAGGCCAATAGAAGTGATGCTCAACTGCCTCGACGGTCTTATTCCGGCCGAAGTGGCCGGCTAGACCGCCAGCATGCAACTCCCAAGCAAGAAAATCGCGAACCGAGGTCCGCGGAACACATAAGCGACTCCCATGGAAAAGATAATCGTCATGCAGCATGTAATCCGAATACTCTCGGGACGGGCCTGCCTGGAGGGTAGTGTAGATCGGACCGAAGTCCGGACAATCAGTGTACAACTCCCTCATCCTATCCATCCCCACCACCTCTACACTCATGGTGGTCAAAAGGTGAGCACGGCGGCTCAAAGCATCAGCTACCCGGTTCTCCACACCGGCCTTGTGCCTCAGCACAAAAGTATACTCCTGGAGGAACTCTACCCAACGACTATGACGAGAGTTGAGTTTCTTCTGGGCATGGAGATATCGGAGTGCCTCATGATCAGAAAATAGGACGAACTCCTGGTGTAGAAGATAGTGTCTCCAATGCCGCAGAGCCTGCACAACTGCGTAGAACTCCTTATTGTATGTAGAATAACGCAGTCGGGCATCGCCCAACTTCTCGCTAAAAAAGGCAACGGGGTGAGCCTCCTGACTCAGAACTCCTCCAATACCAACCCCAGAGGCATCGCAAGAGACCTCAAACACCTTCGTGAAATCCGGTAGACGAAGGATAGGTGCCTGGGTCATGCGCTCCTTGAGGAGCGCAAATGCAGCCGAAGCGGCCCTGGTCCACTCAAACGCCCCTTTTCGAATGCAATCCGTGATGGGGGCGGTGATGGAACTGAAACCTCGAATGAATCGGCGATAGAAGGTCGCCAGCCCGTGAAAACTACGGACATCGTGCAGGGTGCGAGGTTCGGGCCACTCCACTATAGCCCTGACCTTCTCCGGGTCGGCGGAGACTCCATCACTAGATACAATGAACCCCAAGAAAGTGACCTGTGTAGTCATGAAAGCGCACTTCTTCGGGTTAGCATAAAGGCTCTCTCTCCTCAGAATAAGACAGACCTGCCTAAGGTGTTCTAGGTGGTCCTCCCGGGTGCGGCTATAAATGAGAATATCATCGAAATAGACAACCACGAAGACCCCAATCAATGGCCGTAGAACCTGGGTCATCAGCCGCATAAAGGTGCTGGGAGCATTGGTTAGCCCAAAGGGCATGACCAGCCACTCATAAAGACCATCCTTGGACTTAAAGGCCGTCTTCCATTCATCACCAGGCCTGACTCTCACCTGGTGATAGCCACTCTTTAAATCTATCTTGGAAAACACAGTGGCTCCCGCCATCATATCCAACATATCATCCAAGCGGGGAATGGGAAATCTATACTTCACCGTGATCTTATTGATTGCACGGCTGTCTACACACATCCTCCAAGTACCGTCTTTCTTTGGGGCAAGTAATGCAGGGACGGCACAAGGGCTCATGCTCTCACGAATGTATCCCCTAGCCAGTAACTCCTCAATCTGACGCAGGAGCTCAGCATGATCAACGGGGCTCATCCTAAAATGGGGTAAGTTGGGTAGAGATGACCCCGGGATCAAATCAATAGCGTGCTGTATATCCCGCATGGGGGGAAGACCCTCAGGCAAATCAGCAGGGAAAACATCAGAAAACTCCTGAAGGATAACAGCAACATCAGAAGGGAGCTCACCCTCCGCCTCACTAACCCTCTCCCTAACAACGACAGCGTAGATGGGGTCCCCTCTAATGAATTCGCGCTCCATCTCCCGGGGACTAATAAGCATCAGCCTCCTAGTCGGAGGATCAATCGGGGTGGGAGCAACAGGAGGGGGTGTCGTGGTCGGAGCCAAAGATGGGGTACTGGGCCCAGGAATATCAGTGCTGGGGGTACTAGGCCCAGTGGGAACCCGAACGGGAGGGCGTGTCGGCTGGGATGGATGAAGGGTGATCCTCTGGCCTTTGTGATCGAAGGTGCATGTGTTCGACCGGCCATGGAGGGTAGCATCTCTATCGAAAAGCCAGGGTCTCCCTAAGATAATGCTGCCTACCTCCATAGGCAACACGTCACACCAAATCTCCTCCTGGTAGGCGTGGAACTGCAAAGGCACCAGACATCGCTGCCTAACTGGAATAGAGGTGGTGTCTACCCATGACACACGATAAGGGGAGGGATGGTCCACGGGGGTTAACCCCAAGCGTTTCACAGTACCCGTGGAAATGGCATTAATGCAACTCCCACTATCAATAATCACCTTACAGACCTTCCCACCCAGCCTGCAAAAGGTGTGAAAAATGGTGGTGCGACGCCAGTCATCACTCACCAAAGGCTGGGTCAAGACGCACCTGACAACACCTAGCTGAACACCATCCTGGCACTGCATGCCCTGGACACCTGACGACTCTCCCTCTAACAACTCATCAAAGAACTCCTCAGCGAGCTCTGGGTCTGCCTCATAACTGACAGGCTCGACCTCGGGTGCGGCCTCACCTGCTGAGGTATCTCCAAAGGCCACGGTCTGCTACCGAGAAGGGCACAGAGCAGCATAATGACCGACCCCCCCGCATCGATAACAATCTCCACGAGGCCTAGAGCCCTGCGGTGCTCCACCAATCATCGGCCCCTTTCCCTTGTCATCACGACGGGCCGGGGGTGGTGGAAGCTGAGGTCGGGTAGGAATAGTGGGCTGCTGGGGCCGAGGGGGTGCGGGAGCTGGGGCCTGGGGGCGAGGTGGATAGTCCCTCTGGGGAGGTGGAGGCCGGGGCCTAGGAGCAAAATCCGGACGAGTGGGGTCCTGTGGTCGGGCCACGGGTCCCCTCGCATACTGTCCTGTGCTAGTGCGAGAGTCCGTCCCACGAGGGTATGTGGGAGCGGGGCGCTGATCGGGCACAAACTCAAACTCAAACAGCTCCATATCACGAGCGACCTGGTACGCCTCATCTAAGGTAGCCACGTGGCGGCGGAGTAACTCAATCTGGAGGTTCCGTCGCAGACCTCGACGGAAGCGGGCTATAGTCATGATGGCTTCCTCCGAGACTCCACACCGCAGGAGACAATCATCAAATTCGGCGATGTATTCTGCCACAGGCCGGTTCCCCTGACTAAGGGTCTGCCACCGATCAACTAACCGGTGGCGGTAGGAACGAGGGACGTACTTCTGCCGGAGCTTCTCTTTCATATCTACCCACGTCTCAATCAGGGGTGTGCCCTGACGTCTCACTAGGCTCTCCACATTGGCCCAGTAGGTTTGGGCCCTTCCAATCAACTTCATCTTGGCATATCGGACTTTCCGATGTTCTGCCATGTCGACCCACTCAAAATAACGATCCATACTAGCAGCCCAATCACTAAAAACATCAGAGTCCAATGACCCATCAAAGGTAGGAGGGTCCACCCGCACGGATCTAAGGAGACGCTCATCTTCCTCATCCCTATAATACCGATGGCCTTGGCGATCACGGCCATAGCCCTCACTCTCATTATCGGACCCAAAATCATCTACCTCATGCACGTGGGGTCTCCTATTGCCTCCCCTAGGCTGGTCGGGTCGAGGAGCAGGGTCACGTTGGCCATGGACCTGCTCGGGAACATCTGCCGGTGGGGCTCTACCCTGGGGGCGATCAACCAGACCTTGGATGGTCCGGTTAGAGGCCTCAACCCGACCCTCCACATCTCCCAGCCGATCCTCCATGGCCTTCATCCGGCCCTCCATCCGATCGGCGTGGTCCCTAAAGTGGAGACTCAGGGTCTCGATCATCTCCCGCAGGGATAGGTCATCTGGGACGGGATTCCTAGGGTCAGCCATCTGGATAGGGCGATGGTAGGATGTACCACGCCGGGTGGGCATGCAAGACTCTAAGGGACAAGGATGAAAGGGTACTAGACACGAACCTAGACAGAAAACTCCTAACGCAACAATGGACTCCAATGCAAGTAGTAGACCTATGGACTCAAATGAACTCCAGCAAATCTAATGACTCGACATGGCCTAGGACCTCAGTCTGTAGGGACAAACTGGACGACCATGCTCTGATACCAAATTTGATGCGGGACGGAACTGACAAATGGGCTAAACCTATGATGAAGACCAAGTGCGGCCAGCACTCACACGTGACAAGGCAAGCCGAGAGATAGACCTCCGTACTATTCCTCCGAAGAGAGGCGTCTCTCAACAAGAAACCCAAGTCCACGGTCGTCCCTATGAGGGAAGCGAGTGGATCAAAGCGGCAAAGGAGCCGACGCGCAACTATAGGAGTCTAGTCCGAGCTCGGTGCTCGACTAGGGCCACGGAATGGGATACTCTCACTCATGATCTCGCGGTGTTGAATGCTAGCTAGGATCCCTACACTCTCACGCGGCATACAAGATCACATACTAGTAAAGCAAAATGCCAAGGGGGGGGAGCGTCGCACGTACCTCCACGCCTAGGCGTGGGGAAGGAACCCCGGCCTAGACCGACAACCCTGATACACACAATGAAAGAATAGGTACAAGCCAGCAATGGTGCCCACTCCTCGTAGGGAGATAACAGGCTACAACAATTCCATTCGGGGCGGCCGATACACGGGCTGACGGGCGGCACTCGGTGAAGGGTTGGCCACGAGGAGGGTCCGGATGACGATCGGCAGAATCACAGCAACGCGCGACTCGGTGGTAAACATTCCCACGAATGGATCCGGAGTCCGATTGGGGCGCCGTCAGCGAGGGCGCGTAGTTAGGTCGCAGGAGGAAGCCTCGGCCAAAAGGCGTGCTCAGATTCCATCCGTGGAAGCCGTGGCCGCACCTGCAAGTGGGGACAAGGAATCTGCTCCCAGAACTGCACTGTCGAGCGGGGAAAATGGTAACTCGCTGCTCCGGTAGGCGAACGAGGCCCCGCTTGTGGGAGGACATCGGGGACGCAGAGCAGCAGGTCCGGACCAAAGAGCTCGATCAGATCTGGTTGTGGTTGGACGCCGTGAACTTTGGAAATCGCCGGTTGTCCTGGCACCGGGTGGACTGGGCAGACCCGCGTGACCTCACGGGAACGGACGCCACGAACAGCTCGGACGTTGGAACAAGACGAGGTTGGCGGCGTTGGAAAGAGGACGACGAGAAGTACAAACCCTGAAGAAATCAGCTCCAAACTCGGAGTTTTCCGTCCTGTGGGATTTTCGCAAGAAGGAGGGTGGATCTGGGCGCGCAGAGAGGGAGGCTCCTGCGCTAGCTCACGAGAAAACTCGCCACGGGTGGTGCTGACCTCGGATCGAGGCGAAACCAAAGCCCACGCGCTGCCGACTTGTAGAAGTATCCACCAAAAAAAGGAGGGGCTCGGATTCGATCTGCACCGGATGGGGACGCCGCTGCAACTCGGGGCCGAATCTGGAACACGCGAACTCGAACCGGAGACGAAGTAGAAGGGAGGAAGAACCTCGGCGTCGCACCGAGGGGATGGGGAGTCACACCCCGGGGTTGCTCCCGTCGCAGGAGCAGAGGAGGAAGAGAGGGTCGCCCTCTCCATGGGGTGGCTGCGCCAATGGCTGCTCAATCAAAATAGTTCATGTATTCATTAATTCCTAAAGAAAGTACATAAGATGTTTTATATGGGGAGGGGGAATGCTAGGGTTGAAACCCTAGCCAAGAGGGAGGGGAGGGGGGTGCGCACATGGCATGGGGGAAAGGGGGGGTGCGCACCACTCCTTGATTGTAGGAGTGGATTGGGGGATGGGGGCGGCCAAAGGAGGGAAGGGGATCGGATGGGGAAGGGAAAGGGGGGGAGGGCCGCACCCCTCTTCCTATAATCTAGGAGAGGGGCGGCTGCCACCTTCCAAGAGGAGGGAAAGAGGTGGGGGCGCCCAAAACCCTAACCCTAGGTGGGCCAAGCCTTGGGTTAGGCAGCCATGCCAAATGGGCCAAGGCTTGAACCAAGAAAGTGGCCCAATAGCCCTATCTCCTACCTAATAAGCATAAAAAGACCCAACTAAAGCCTAATTGGCCCCAATTGGCCTACAAAGGTCCACACAACTAATAAAAGTGTCCACACAGGGACTAAACCAAGGCCCAACATGGCCTAAAGCATGAAATAAATGGGGATAACTCTGCTAGTCTGCTAAATGATCGCCGAGCCAAAGGGATGCCGGCGTGCTCCGTGTGCTCCGTCGAGTGAAACGGCGCGTGTCCTCACCAGCAATGCCGGATTACGACCATATCGGGATGGGAGCCGTCGGCCATGTCGGTCACTCACGGACCTTTTCATGTTCGGACACAGGTCCGTAATAGAAACGCGGCGGAAGTCGAGGTGAACCCGTTCAAATGTCTGCCGAATGTACGGCGAATTTAATAATGGCTCGGAAGGGATCCGACCTGAGGAGCGGGTCCGGTGTAATTGGAATGTCGGCCCGAGGTAAGGTCGGGCCATGGCCATTTCGGGATAACTCCCAAGACTCAGGCCCGACCGGCGAGGGCGGCATTGTTGTTCCTTCCGCACCAAGCCATAGGAGAGACGGGGCTGCAATGTAGATTTTACCATTTTTTTTATCTGGGATTTTTTTAACCATATGATTTTGTGCCGTTTATTCCCATTTATGCATTTACACTGAGTGATTTCTCCATTTCGTTTATTATTATTATTATATTTTCTCCTTTTTTACTATTATTATTATTATTATTTCACATTTTTTTGTTTATTTCTCATATATATATTTAGGTTTATTTATTTATCATAACTTATATTAATTTATTATTATTATCATTATTATTATCATTATCTTTATCTTTATATTATATATATATATTTTTGGAGAGAGAATGGGCCGCTGGAGGGCTAAAAGGGGTTAAAGGGGGGGGCATGCCGGCGAAGAGCGGCCAAGCTGGGTGTGCCAGCGAAGGGCGCGAGCGGGCGTGCCGGCGAATGGTGTGCCGGCCAAGGGTGGCTGGAAGGTGTACCGGCGAAGGGCCTAGGGGCTGTGCCGCTGGAGGGTCGATAGAGGTGGGGTTGAGTGTGCCGAGGAAGCTTCAAGGCAGGGTATACTGGTGGAGGTCCAGACGGGGCCCACTCCTCTTCCGTTCTTATGTCTTTTCCTTTTCTTTTCTCCCTTGATTTTATTCAATTTGCATGGGTTTGTTTCTTTCTTTCTCTTGATTAACTTCCATTCTTTCTCCCCTGAGGACGAATGTTCAAGTCGCTTAATTGTCATTGGATTAGACTCTCTTTGTGTTGATTGCGGTTCCCTTGCCTTGGTTAAAGCGTTTTACCGTTATTTTTTCATTTGTTTGTTGCTTCCTTTTATCTTTTTTGATATGTTATTGTTTCTAACAAAAATTTGACAGCATCTCCCCATGACCCGAGTGGTAAGGGCGATACAGGGAACACGCCCACATGGAGTGGCGGAACCTGACAATGGGAGGTGGGCACCCGAGGGCGGCAACACCTTTAGTAAAACTTCAGAAAACTCGGAGGGAACGGCGAGTGGGAGACAATTCTAGGACTTGCTAGGGGGTGCACCGGGCAAGAAGGAGGGGCTGGTGGCTAGCGTGCTGGCCAGGGAGCCTATAGGGGCTGGAGAGGTATGCCGGGCTGAGGGAGGCCAGGGTGTGCTGGGCTGAGGGGCACAAGGCGTGCCGGGCTGAGGGGCACAAGGTGTGCCGGGCAAAGAAGGCACGGGTATGCCGGACAAAGAGGGCACGGGTGTGCCGGGGAAGAGAGGGCTGAAGGTGCACCGGCCAGGTAGGCTGTGCCGGTGAAGGGTTGGCCAAGGGGCGTGCCGGCCGAGGGGCTGTGCCGGGCTGGGGGTTATAGGGGGGCTGTGCCGCTGCGAGGGGCACGGAGTGTGCCGATGAAGAGCCCGGTGGTTGTGTCGTTGAGGGATGCCGCAGGGCGTGCCGCTGAGGGATGGCAGGGGCGTGCCGGAGAGGGCCCTGGGCGACAACGTGCCACTAGCGGACGCTGGATGAGCGAATCGTTGAGAGGCCAGGGGGGAGTAACTCCCCACAGGCGAACGGGTGAGTGTCAGAGGCCTTACGAGGGGGATACACCAAGGGGGAAAGATCACTGTCGGAGGCCAAACCAATGGGGGAGAAGAGGAAGAGGAAAACACCAAGGGATGCAAACACGTGAGAAATGTCTTAGAAAGACATCAAAAATATTCGCAAGCCTTCTATTTCTATTCTCACAAGAGGAATGCCCCGAGGGGACTAATACATTGCAACAAAAGGAAAACGGGGAAAAAGGGAAAGCAAGAAAGAACAAGACATGGTGGGGGGTGGAACACCGGCCCCTATCGTCCCAGACCTCACTCCCTCTCTTCACTCACTCCTCTTCTCTTCTTCTCTTCTATCTTCTTTCTTTTCGCTCAGGCGATGGTGGTCGGGGCGGTAGGCTCCTCTTCTTTTCTTCTTCTTCTCTTTATCTTCGCGCGGACAATGGTGGACGGAGCAGCAGGGGGGAGCCAGAGCCTTCCCTCCTCTTCTTCTTATTTTTCTCTTCTTCTCTTCTTCGTCTCCCCCTCTCTCTGTCTGTCTCTCTTGTTCGCCAGAGAAGAGGGGTTTTTATACCCTGGCAGCAGCGAGATCGGTCGAAGGCGGGAAGCGCCCGCGGTCGGAGGTGGGAAGTGACTGGCCATGATGGGGTTTGACTTCCCCGTCCTCGGTGGCAGAGGAGTAGCTTACATGCCCCAATCCCCAGCCGACACCTCAGACAGCCCACTGCGCGCCAAGGATCTCTAGGGCATGGGAGTAAGATTTCGTCTGCAAGGCGTGCCGCTGAAGAGCTAGGACGGCGTGCCGCTGGAAGACACGACAAGCGTGCCGCTGGAGGGCCGCCAATGTATGTCGTTAAAGGGGCTGGCAACGCGTGCCGTTGGAGGGCCTTAAGGGCGCGCCGTTGAAGACACAGCGGCAATGCCGCTGGGGAGCCGCCCTGGTGTGCCGTTGAAGGGCTAGACGGGTGTGCCGGCGGAGGAGGCTCCGCCTGTGTGTCACTGACGGGGGCATGGGGTGTGCCGGTGAAGGGGCTGGCAACGTGTGCCGGTGAAGGGGCTGGCAACGTGTGTCGGTAAAGACACCCAAACTGGGTGTGCCGGTGGAGTGCCCTAGCTGAGTGTGCCGGCGGAGCGCCAGGGGAGCGTGCCGCTGAACGGGCGCGGGAGCATGCCGCTGAGCGGGAGGCCGGGGTGTGCCGCTTAAGGGCCACCAGGGTGTGCCGCTGGGGCTTCAAGGGGTGTGCAGCTGAGGGCACCCAAGACGGGGGTGTGCCATTGAGGGCAACCAGGGTGTGTGCAGCTGGGGGCGCTGGCGTGTGTGCCGCTGAAAGGCCTCCTGGTGTGCCGCTGAACGGTCAACAGGGTGTGCCGCTGGAGGGCAACAGGGGCGTGCCGCTGAGGGGCACATTGAGCATGCCGTTGAAGGGGCACGAGTGTGTGCCGTTGAGATAGACTTGAGCCCATTTCAAGACCGATTGACGGTCCACTTAGTTCTCTTTAGGGCCCACAAGTTGGAGTGTATTTTGGTAGTTGATCTCTCTTCACTATCGTGACTCCGGAGATGGCTTCACGGCAGTGTGTGCGTTTGTTTGGAGAGTCCGGATGTTCCATCTTCTCCTTAGTTTCTCTAGTTGGAGTTGCTGCTGATATTGGACTAGTTGGGACGTATGGGCGTGCAATTTTGCACATCCACAGGGGGGTCTGCCGTGTAGGCAGGGACTTCTTCAATCGGAGGACTTCCGGTGTTGTCCCTCGGGGTCCACCGTGACTTTGTTGAGGCCGTCACTCCTTGTTGACGCGCACCAGTGTTTTCCCTTACGCCTCTAGCCTAGGGGAAACTCTGCCGAAATTTCTTCAGAAATTATCAGTGTCTTGTTCATTTTACTTATAGTAGAGTCCCTTTATAATTTTCATTTCTTTTCGCCAGTGGCTTGTTCTAATCTTGCATTTGTTGCACCATGCAGGTAAATGGCTGCCCCAAGCGGTACTTCTGTTCCCGCTACTGCCGGTGCCGGACTTGTTCCCCCACCTCCGGTGCCAGCTGTGACGTGGCTCAATGTGAGAGATTTGGACCGGAAGAATGCAGAAATAGCGGCACTGGCTGAATCATCGGGTTCTGACACCGAGACGATGGATTTCCACTGGATTTCCTGGGTCGAGACCCGCTTCACTTTCGATCGTGCTGGCGAGTATCGGAAAAACTTCCCAAAGGACAAGCACCTCGTCCGCTTCCTGAAGCACCTTCGCTCTCGGGAGGGGCGAGCACTCCCGGTCGTGAGGGATGTTGAGCACGAGATTCTGCGGACCCGGGACAGCTTGTTGTACAGCGTCCCTAGAAGCATCCCTATGTACTTGGTGGGAGAAGCCCGAGAATGGATGCCTGTATTGGGGCTCGAGGTCGTTCTGCCGACCGAGGATAAGTTAGTGAGAGCACCTCAATTCACCCCGGCGAAGTGGGACATGGCCGCTGGGCGGGTCCAGGGTGAGCAACCCCGCTTTGGTTTGTTCTTGGCCCCGCTAAAGTGGGGGTACAGAGAAGAGCCGTTTCTGTTGGACTGCCTGGCCGTCCGCTTCAAACATGAGTTGGCTTTGGGTAGGTTTGGAGGTTTGAAGCTTCAAGATGCGGACACTTTCTGGGAAGTAGCAGTGGAGTTCACGGAGTATGTGCTATTCAACTACGCTCCGATATTGATCCAGGCTGGCATCTATCATAGTGTTTATGCCTCCCGCTACAGCTACCCCATCTCCAAAGGCCTCTGTTGCGATATGATAGAAGTCTTCAGTGCAGAGACCAACAACTTCTACACGGTAGAAGGTGGGACTTCACTGGATTTGTGGAGCCTCAGTCAGCTGAGCGGCTTACCCATTGACGGGGAGCCTTATGAAGAGGTCTGCCTCTCCGACCTGATCAAAGATGAAACCAATGGGGATGGCTATTATTCCCTTGGGTATTCATACCGATACTTGATGAAGACGTACCAGGAATTGTATCAACTGGCACACGACGGGAAGCAGCCTCCCCGTGGAGACCGGAAGAGGGTCCGCATGACCCTGTTGCTGTAGTATTTTTACGACGGGCTGAAGCAGTACAAGGAGTTTCCATGCATCGACACCGCTGTTGCCCGCAAGAAGCGCGCCAAGCCCAAGACTGATGTGAAGATCCCCTCTAGAGGATGCCGGAGTGGCCCCAATCCGATAGGGATCGACCCGCTAACGCACTGCGCCGCATATCTGACGTACTGGCTGTGCTCATTTGCCATGCCATACGGGGACGAGACAGTTATTCGGCCGGACGCAATCTACCTGGCATGTCAAATGGCGTGGGGGATCAAGTTGTCCCTGTGCTCGGCTGCTCTTTTCCTGATATACAAGGCGCTGGGGGACATCAGCACCCATCAATTCCCGAGGCAGGCCCGATACGTGTGCCCACTGCATTTCTTCAATGCGTGGGTTTGCTCGCTATTCCCGGAGTTCGCCCCACGCACCCTTCAAGACTGGGGGCTGGTACCGCGGATGCTGGAGTTTGCAAGCGCGGAGTCAGGCTCTACCTCCCAGTGGCTGTATGATATTCGGGGCCGGTTGACGATGGTCCCATGGGATGCGGTCGGCACCATTCACTTCTGGACATTGGCTGCGCATTCGAGCCCCCTGGTGAATAATAAGAGGGAATGCAAGGATGACCAGGTGGAGAAGTATATTCATCCTATCAGCCAACAGACCGTCGTCCGCCCGCTGCTGGAACCGGAGCTCCGTGACTGGGCCCCATCAATCTGCCCAAGCGTGCTGGCTTTCAGGAAGGGGGACACTTTGTTACTGGAGTCGTACTATTCCTTCCGCTTTGGTCGAAACTTCGGATATGATCAGCATATCCCTATTTACAGCGCGCAGTTCGGCCTGCCCACGTGAAACCTTCGAGGGAGTCTGACCGCCGAGCACGCCAGAACCTGGTGGGACTTCTTCCATCAGGCGGACTCTACAACTTTCAGGGTGCCAGCCCCTGGCCGCATTCCCCGGGTGACCCCGGAATATGTGAAATGGTGGAACGCCCAGACAGCCTTCTATCGGTTATGCAAGACCGATTGCTGGGACGGGGCAGAGAGGAGGTTTCTGAGCAGGCAGCCAGTGCCGGTGCTTGACATTGATCCGGAGCACCTCCTCCGACTCAAGAATAAGAAGGATAAAGAGGTGGCGGGATATCTGGCCGCCCGCCGGGAGGCTCAAGAAGCAAAGCCAGCACCGCAGGCCAAACTACCTCTAGTGGCAAAAGATGATTTCAAGAAGACCCTACGGGACCTCTACCGGATCGGGGGTGACCGTCTGGAGCTTGTCAATTACCCACTCCCCATGGAAGAAGAAGGCGCCTCCGCAAAGAGCTGGCGTCCGGAGAGGGACCCGATCTGCCTACACCGCACATTCATGAGGAGGGAGGAGAGGAAGCCCGAAAATTATAAGGACACCACATGGTTATACGTCCTTCTCCGAGTAAATGGGCTGAAGATCGATGATTAGGAGGCTGCCATCCTGGGCAAGTGTTTGTAGATCTCATATTATTACGCCGACGGGTGGGGTATGGACCACTTCAACCTCTTCTGCCACCTTGCGTCCAAGAAGCATGCGGACCTGGCTGCCCTCGCCGACCACTGTCGGAAGATTGAGGACGTGTGCTGGTTGGTCCGGGAGGCAGCACGCCGCGACAAAGAGCCATCCCTGAGCTACTGGCCGATAACACTTCGGCTGTATACTAGTCCTCATGGTACTTGACCTCCCCCTTTCCTTTTATTTTCATCCTTTATCGTCGCGATCTTTGCAGGGTACCAGATGCTGATTAGATTTTTTTTTGACAGACCATCCCGACAACACCCAAATGGCGACGTACTAGAATCTTCTTCGGTTCATCTAGAAGCCCGCCCTCTTCGACGCAACGCCGCGAGCCCCGACTACGACTCCTTTGCCCAAGGCTGCGAAGAGGTCCCGAGCGAAATCGCTTGTGAAGAAGGTGGTGGACGCTGCCAAGGCGGCTGGGCAATTGGAGGCGAAGCGGCGGAAAATAGAAGCTGCTAAGGCTCCGGCGACTATCCCTCCAGTGACTCCCATTTTATCCTTCAAAGAGTTTGAAGTTGCTCGGGCCGAGCCGAGCCAGCCCGTCAGTTAGAACTCCCAGCCATCTCTATCCTTCAGGATCTATCTCCACCCCGGAGCAAGGCCCTTACACCTGAGTGCTTCTTCTTTTTGTTTCCGTCGTAGTGGAAGAGCCTGCACCTGCGCCCATCCCCGACGTGGAGGAGCTAGCACCTGTGCCCATCCCCGACGTGGGTGAGGCCGCGGTCGTAGCAGAGGTGACTCCGACGCCGACTACAACTCCCCCGCCACAGGTCAAGGAGAGATCCTGGGCGAAGTCGCCCGTTAAGAAGGTGTTGGAAGCCGCCAAAGCGGCCAGGCGGCAAGAGGTGAAGCGAAGAAGGGCAGAGGCTACCCCAGATTCGATGGCCGTGTCTCTGGTGACTCCCATTTTACACTCCGAAGAGTTTGAAGTTGCTCAGGCCGAGCCGAGCCACCATGCCGGTGAGGCTCATGGACCACCAATGTCCTTCATGATTTATCCGCTTCCTGGGGTAAGGCGTTTATGCGCATGTAACATGTGTATTTCTTCCTTTCAGCCGGTAAGGAGGGGCCGACACCCGTGTCGATCTCAGGCAGGGGCGAGGCTGCAGTCCCTGGGGCAACATTGTCCGTCGAGGAGACCACCCATGAGTCACCTCCTGCTGCAGAAGCCGAAGGGGGTAGTTATCTTCGTCAACTCAATCAACTTCTTTCATCCTTTAGGAACCCATCGGCTCGGACATGATCCGCCCTTTCCTTTATGTGGCAGACATCGGTGTAGCAGTTATCGGGCCATTAGGGTCCCGTCTGCATCTCCCAACGACGCGCACATATGTGAGGAAGAGGTTGAAGTCTGGCGTACCACCCTCACCCAGCCAGCGTGAGGATGCACCGATTGTCGACCTCGAGGTGGAGGCCCCCTTGCCAGCAAGGGAAGAACCTGTCCCGGCTAAGTCTTCGTCGAGCGAGGAGGTAGATTACGACTACTCCTCCGATGAAGCGGCTTCTAGCGAGGGCGTATCTGAGGCGTCCGGGCCTCCTACGCCAATCTTTAAGGCCCCCTTACTGGCCGGCTCCTTAAGCCTGATAGAGAAGGCTGCTGTAAGTGTGAGTTTGTTCATGCAGGACTTTCTTCGCGACCATCCACTGATCTTATCCCTGCTATTCATTGATTTTTAGGGACAAATCCAGCCGGAAGCCGTAAAGGGAGCTGCCCCGAACACATCGGCCGACCGCCCGACAGGAGTCGATGTAGGCTTGGGTAAGCTGGGATACTTATTCGAGGCCCTATGGCAGGAGGCGGCCGTGGAGACTTCCAGTGCTCCCGGGCCGACGGACGAGCCCTTGGAGGAGGGAGAGATCACGCCCAAAGGCAGCATAGTCCCGGTGGCCGAGGTAAGGACGGGGCTTCACGACTCCTCCTTGTCTTCTCATTCCTGGATGATTCGTTCTAGGTAGCGGATGGCTAACCCATCTTCACATGGTCAGTGATGCGGGACGGACACGCGACTCAACTCCAATTGGGAATGAAACGCTCGGACTCTAAACAAGCTCGCGATCGTCCCTTTTCGAGAGAAGCGTCGGACGTGCGCGGTTGAGAAACCTGCAAGAGCTAGGGTGGTCAACTCACAATTTTGTGCCCGGATCGGGTCATGGGATGGGTCTCGCTCTCTCTCGTAGCAGCGGGGAATATCAATAAATAGCGAGCTAAGTTACCCTATCATGCTTTCTAGCAGCGGCATATAAAGCAAATATGAACTAAGCAAAGTGCCGAGTAAGGAGCGAACACGATACCTCCACGCGCCTAGCATGGGGACGACTTCCCGGCCGATCTCGTACTCCCGGAATAGTAAATACACAATAATTACAGCAAGACAAATTACTACCCACTCCACGCAGGGAGGTAAAGGGCGACACAATGGGACTCGGGAGTAGCAGTTTCGGGTTGACGGGCCGCTTCTTGTGTTGCTTTGGACGCACACGTACTCACGACCGTGGGACGCACGTGCTGGTCCGAGGGGCCGTGTGGGCCCGGGGTGACACCACTGTGGTGGAGACGGCTGGAGGGGCGCTCCCTGGGACGGCGGTGTGCTGGTTCATCGGCCGGAGGCCAGGCGGCTCCGATCTCCACTCGCCGGAGTTGCTGGCCACGGATCTGTAGTTCTGTTTTGCAATGCGCGACCTGGCGAGATCTACTACTGCGGCCACTCCCGACGTCGGATTGATACACAAGAGGTACCGACGGAAAGCTGACTTAAAATCCTTCGATCTATGGCTGGAGAAAGGAATTTGAGTTTCCCGTTGATGGCCTTTGTCGAATTTTTAAGCTGCTGACTCACAGGATCTGAAAACTCAGGGCAGAACCAAGTTTTCTTGAGAGTTGGCATTGACCGTGATGTAGATCTTCGATTTAGCCTTTGAGACCTTCATAAAAGGTTTAGAGATCGAAGAGATGAAAACGGGGATATATCTTATTCAAGATATGGTGAAAGTTTCGATTTTGTGGGGATTTTATACTGACTCGGGGTCGGATCTGGACTGCAGAGGCAGAATGGAAATTGGGGAAAAGACACAATTTCTAAAAATAGGTAGAGAGCTTTTGAAATTCGGTGAAAATTTTTAGAGGATGGGGAAGGTGGACAGAACCTCCAATAAATTTGGAGATTCTAAAAGAAATCAAAAAGGGGGTCGAAAGGGGGAAGAACTAAGCTTCTGCTACATAGATCTGAAAAGGGACAGATCAGGAAGACAGAAAGACACGAAAATAGAAAATAATAAAAGGAAGGTGAAATGACGGGATAATTTTAATGGAGGTTGGGGATCAAGTGGGGAACCAACCTTGAAAATATGAACCCCAGATGATATCAGAGTTGGGAGTTAAAAATCCTGGAGTGAACCTCTATCCAGCAGAACAAAACCTTAGACAGCACTTCGGAATCGGCTTCGCGGCGGCTCGATGGCGGCACGAACGGCGGCGGCGGCACCAGAGATGAAATCAGAGATAGAGGGGCTCAGGTAGAAGGGGTTCTCAACCCTGAAATACAGAGGGAAGAAGGAGGAACCAGAGGGGAGAGGGGAGGGGCGCACCAAGCTCCAAGGCTTACACCAATATTTTCTTCTCATTAATTCTCATTAATTCCAACAAAATGTGGAAATATAAGCATTTATAGAAAATGTAAAAACACTCAAAATGACCTCAGATCTAGGGTTGAAAGGGATATTAAGGGGATAGAAGAAAATATTTTTCCCATGTGGTCAAAACAAATTAAACAAATTCTAATCAAACTAATATAATTCCATTCAAACTTCACCTACCTTGCCTAATAAGACAAGGAAGGGGGCCCCCCTTCATGGGCCTCCTCTTGGGCCTATCTGGTCCAAGGCCATCCAATCAAGCCCATTACCCATGCTTGGTCTACGGACTCTCCCACCTAGATGGCCCATGAGAAGGAAAAGCCCACTTGGGCCTTAAGTGAGTTAAAGACCCAATATGAAGTCTAATGACCCAATATGAACTAACCCCTTAATGGACTCTTCTAAATGCAACCCATTGATGTATTCTACATGGAATGCAGCCCATTGACTTGTTAAAAGCCTTACAAAGGAGCCCAAATGAAAAAAAAAAACCCAAATAAACACACTAATACAAGCCCATATATCCATAAGACACACTATTACAAGCCATTACACACAAATATAACTCATTAGCCTCTGATGCCCCATCAGTCAGGTAATGCCGGCACCGCGGAAGGCATCTGCCCGCACCCGCAAGGCCGTCGCTAAACGGAGGCCGATCATCGGTCCACTAGTGATGAAGAGGCTGACCTCGGTCTTGGGCCCGGGGGCGGAGATCTTTGCGGAGCTTGTGCGAGCGGGAGCCAAGCCCCGGCTTATGGTCCCCCTTCTGCCTCTCCCGAAGATGCCGACTCAGGTAGAGGACCCACTCTTGAAGAAGATATTTGCGGGACTCCTCGCACACTTGGAGGGGTCCCAGACAAAAAAGGGAGGTCTACTGAGGATGGCTTCGGGGCCAGCTTTGCTCAAAGCCCCTCCTTTGACCCAATCAGTGGTACTCGCGCTCCCGTCCTGCGAAGTGGTGACGGAGATGGATCTGGTGGAGAGAGAGAAGGTGGAACAAGCCCGCGCGGCGGCGGCGCCGAGTGACTCAGTGGTCATCTCCCCCACTCCTCTAGTGGTGGTCGGCCAGGAGCCATCTTCCGAGTTACGGTGACCAAGCGACCTGGCTTCCATTCTTCCGTCTTCTTCGACTGGGGTGGACGCAGACCTATGGGCAGCGGTGGAGATCACCGTGGAATTCAATCCTTTGGCCGTGCCTTTAGTCAGCCATACTTCATCAGATGCGCCGGTCCGACAAATGCTGGTGACGCTGTGAATGATGCTCATTGCCGACCTCTCTCTGTCATACCGGGAGGTGCATAGTATAGTAGCACAACTGACTGGGGCACTACAAGTGTTGGGCTGCCCGTTGGAGGAATGGCCACGGCGAATTTTGTTGCTGCTAAAATACGTCAAACGCCGTGAGTTCCTTCAGACCCAGGCTCCTGGCGAGCGCGCCGCTCTCGATGCCCAGGCGGATGAATATTTGCAAATCCTGGAGGCGCGGCACAGCAACAAAGAGCAGCACGGGAAGGCCTTGGAGGAAGGCCATGGAGATGTCCGCGCCTTCAGGAACAGGATCGTGAAGCTAGAGGGCTACCTTGTCGCAGCCAGGTCTGACCTTGCTAAGGCCGAAGCAACCGTCGAGCGGGAGAGCGAGACACTTACCATCGCCCAGGTCAAGACGGCGTCTATAGAGACCGAGCTCACCCGCCACGAGGAAGAGAGGGGCCGACTGCGCAATATGGTGAACTTCCCTTGCGTCAGGATCCTCTCTCTTAAGGACATCTTCCGGGGCATCGACTAAGCGCCGCTCTCCCCTGCTCTTTTCTTTTCTTTTCTTTTCCTTTCTTTTCTTCCCTCTTTTTTTGAATGTAACACAGGGGTATGCCTCGAAGCACATGTAATTTAATCTCTTTTGAATGGAATAGAACACTACTGTTTCACATGTCCTTTTAGCGCGCGCGGCGTTCGCCCCAAGGGATCTCTTTTCTTCTCTCCTTTTTTTTATATATATCCTTTTTTCTTTCTTTTTTCCTCTTTTTTTTCTCTTTTTTTCTTCTATATATATATTTTTTCTCTTCTCCCTTTTTTTTTGTAGTGCCGGAACATGTCAGCAGAGTGTAAGTCTTTGCGGTAGTCCGCTCCGGGAGAACCAGGTTGGGATCCACGTTAGTGCACAGGAGAGTGCTCGCCTTTCCAAAAGAAGGACGAGGGGACCACTCCACCATGCCAAACGGGCGGATTACCGGTCTCGCCACGGCATCGGAACTGCGCACTGACCTCAGGCGGGGAGCCTCGGTCAGAGATTGGGTTATTCGTCGCCCGAAGGGACGGTGAGGGGGGGTTTGTCTAGTGGATGATCTGGACGGGAGGTCCAAATCAAAGGGGATATTCACCACCCCAAAGGGACGGAGAGAAGAGTTTGTTTAATCAATGACGCGGGCGGGAGGTCCGAATCAAAGGGGTAATCCGAATCAAATGGGTGATCACCGCCCAAAGGGACGGAGAAAAGAGTTTGTTTAATCAATGACCCGGACGGGAGGTCCGAATCAAAGGGGTAATCACCGCCCGAAGGGACGGAGAGAAGAGTTTGTTTAATCAATGACCCGGACGGGAAGTCCGAAGCAAAGGGGTAATCACCGCTCGGAGGGATGGAGAGAAGAGTTTGTTTAATCAATGATCCAGATGGGAGGTCCGAGTCAAAGAGGTAATCACAGCCTGAAGGGATAGAGAGAAGAGTTTATTTAATCAATGACCCGGACGGGAGGTCAAAGTCAGAGGGGTAATCACCCCGTGAAGGGACGGAGAGAAGAGTTTATTTAATTAATGACCCGGACGGGAGGTCTGAATCAAAGGGGCAATCTCCGCCCGAAAGGATGGAGAGAAGAGTTTGTTTAATCAATGACCCGGACGGGAGGTCTGAATCAAAGGGGTAATCACTGCCCGAAGGGACGGAGAGAAGAGTTTGTTTAATCAATAACCCGGACGGGAGGTCCGAATCAAAGGGGTAATCACCGGTGCCAGTGGGGCGGCAGAGCCAGCGTGGTCTATTCGCTTCTCAGTGTCCCCGCCGACACGGGGCAATGATTCGAAATGGGGAATCACCTCCCCTCCTCCTTCTCTTTTCTTCTCTTTTCTTCTTTTTTTTACCATCTTTTTATCAGCAACATTTTTCTCTTTCCTTGTTCTTCTTTCCCCCCTTTTTTCTTCTCTCTTACCATCTTTTATCATTAGCATTTTCCTCTTTCTTCGTTCTTTTCTCTTTTTTTCTTTCTTTTCCTTCTCTTCTCTCTTCTCTTCTCTCCCTTCTTCCTTTTCCCTCTTCTCTTTTTTTCTCTTCCCTTTTTTTTAGAAGACACGAATAGCGACCAAACCATTCGGATAGAAATCGTGCAAATCCACCCAAAATAGGGTGAAGGATAATATTATTCATCGAATGGAGGCACTGGAGGGTGATACAATCTCAAGTGTCTTCCATTAAGAGGCGGGAACTGAACTTCCCCGCGGTGGATGACAATTACATAATCTCCGCCTTCGTAGACTTTTTGGACTACGTAGGGTCCGAGCCAATTTTCATTTAGCTTGCCCTTGGGGTTGGTGGCCATCATGTCTCTTCTCTTGACCATGACGAGGTCGCCTTTCTTGAATTCGTGCTCCTTGACAAGCTTGTCGAAGGCACGCGCTATTCGGGCCTGATTTATCTGAATGTTCTGTTGGGCCTGAAGCCGCTTTCCTTCCAAATTGGAGAGTTCTTCGAGTCTTCGCTCGACATTGGTCTGCCCTTCATGGACAAGCCCGTGCTGAACGGTGACCCTGAGGGAGGGTATCTCCAATTCGATGGGGACAATTGCCTCCGAGCCGTATACTAGGGAGAAGGGCGAGTAGCCCGTTGGGGTCTTGTATACGGTCCGATACGGCCATAGCGGATGCGGGACGGACCACGGACTCGACTCCAATTAGGAATGCAACCCTCGGACTCTAAACAAGCTCGCGATCGTCCCTAACGAGGGAACCGTCGGACGTGCGCGGTTGAGAAATCGACAAAGAGCTAGGGTGGTCGGCTCTCTCTTGTGCCCGGATCGGATCATGGGACGGTCTCGCTCTCTCTCGCAGCAGCGGTAATATAATAATATGAAGCAATCTAATTACCCTATCATGCTCTCTAGCAGCGGCATATGAAATATATACGAATAAAGCAAGTTTCCGAGCAAGGGAGAGAATACGATACCTTCACACTCCCAGCGTGGGGAAGACGATCCCGGCCGAATTCGGTAACTCTCGGTAACAGTAATGACTTAAATTACAGCAATGAAATATCATCCACTCCACGTAGGGAGGTAAAGGGATACACAAGTGGGCCCGAGAGGACCGATCTCGGGTTGACGGGCTGCACTTCATCACCCCATCGGCACGGGGGTGGCACCACTATAGTGGGGACGCCTGGGGAAGCACTTCTTGGGATGGCGGCACGCTGGTTCGCCAGCCGGAGGCCGGGCGGCTCCGATCATCACTCGCCGGATAAGCTTCCCACGGATCTGCAACTTCTGTTTTCAGGCGCGCGACCCTGCGAGATCTGTCGCTGCGATCACTCCCGATGTCGGATTGACGCACAAGAGGTATCGTTGGAAAACTCTCTCTAAGTCCTTCGATCTAGGGCTAGAGATATCAACTGGATCTGCATGGATCTGGCCTTTGTTTATTTTTGACGTTGCTGTTGGACAGTGCCTGAAATCTCAGGGCAGCAGGGAAGTTTCCTGAGAACAGCCTTTGACCGCGGGGTAGACCTCAGAGTCAGGCTTCGAGCTCTTCATGAAAATAGTTGAGAAATGAACAAGTAAGACGGGGATATGCTTTATGAAAGGTTTGAAGAAAGTTTCAAACTTTGGTGGTTTTTTCACTAACTCTGGGTCGGATCTGGACAGTAGGGATTGAACAGATTTTGGGAAGAAGATAGAATTTCTAAAAATAGATGGAGGCTTGTGGAAATTCCACAAACAATTGGGGATGGAGTGGAAGGTGGATAGAACTTCCAGTAAATTTGGGTGCTCCTGGAAAAATCAAAGAGTGGTCCGAAGATTGGAAACTCAGGCTGACTGTCCCAGAGAACAGAAAGCTGACAGATCTGGGAGGACTTGAAGACCGAAAATGTAAAAATAGAAAAAGAAGGATTTTGGACATGAATTTTTGTGTGGAGATGGGGATTCAAGATAAGAACACACTCTGAAAATTTCCGCTCCAGAAGATCTAGAGGTGGAGAGCAGAAATTCTCGTAGTGGACCTATATCCAGCAGGACAGAACCTTGGATAGCACCTTGGAGATGGCTTCGCGGCGGCTCGATGGCGGCGCGAACGGCGGCGGCGGCACCAGAGATGAATTCCAGAAGTAGAGGGGAGGAGATAAAAGGGATAACCACTTTAGAATTGCAGAGGATGGAGAAGGAAAACCAGAGGGAGAGAGGAGAGAGGGCACACCCTTCTTGCTTCAAGTAATTTTCACATAATTTCTTCATTAATTCACTAATGACACTATATATAGGCTTATATAGAGAATGGCAAGGAGTGGGGGGTTGGGAATTTTGTGGGAAATAGGTCATTTTCTTCCCCCATGTGGTCAAAAACCTAAAATAAATAAATTACATATGGAGGGGGCACTCTTTTGACTAGGTAGGTAAGGTAGGTGGCATCCCTTTGACATTTTCAACCACTTGTCTCCTATGTGTCCAATTGACCTTCTAGATGCCACCTAGGACTTTGACCAGCCCCACATGGACCCATATGACTTATGTGGACCAATGGGGAAGGAGTGAGGGCCCCCTTGATGGACCTACTGACATTTTGCACAAAAACCCAACCAATCCAAGGGAATGACATATTGGCTTATAAAGCCTTACAATTGTACATATACTTTCCCAAGGATATAAAAGTAAATAAAAGGACTCAAATGTAAAATAAAAATTCAGTGCTCGACGTTGATTCCCATCAATAGCGCTTCGTACATCTTCTCTTCCCAGTCTCTTTTGTTGGAGCTAACAATTTTGGCTAGGAGAGTGCACAAGGTTTTGTTGAAAGCTTCAGCCAGGCCATTGGCCTGTGGATTGTAGGGAGTCGACGTCCTCCAGTCAATTTTGTATTTTTCTGCCAACCGGTAGACCTCTCGTTACGAAAGTGGCTACCGTTGTTTGAGATAATTCGATCGGGCGTGCCAAACCGGAATATGATGTCGCGGCGAAAAAATCTGACCACGATCTCCCCGGTGACCTCCCTTAGGGCGATAGCTTCTGTCCAGCGGGAGAAATAATCAGTGGCCGCCAGAATGTACTTGCAGCCAGCAGATGATGCGGGCAAGGGACCCACGATGTCTATTCCACATTGGGCGAACGGCCAACTGGGCACTGTCAGATGCAGCAACACGGGCGGCCTTCTGGGTATAGTGGCATGCTCCTGGCACTTCTGGCATGACTTAGCATACTTGTAGCAATCGTTGAACATTGCCATCCAGTAGTAGCCGAGTTTCTTTATTTCAATCTTCATTTTCTATCCCGCTTGGTGTGCACCAGCTGTCTCGGCATGGACTTCCCTTATAACTCTCCAGACCTCTTCAATGGACAGGCATCGGAGGAGTAGCTTCTATTTGGAGTCAGCCACAATTCGGAACAATATTCCGTTTCGGAGCTCGTAAGAGTCCTTGGTTCTGATTAGCTTGATCTTTTCTTCTCTCTGCTTGGGCAATTACTGGTATTTGAACCACTGCATAAGAGGGTCTCTCCAGTCAGGTAGGCCGATGGCTTCTGCCATAGCGACCTCTAGTTCCTCTTCTTCTAATTTTTCTTCTATCATGCTGGGCACCTGGCGCTGATTTATCACTTGGATATTGAGCAATCCGTCCGGCGGTACTGCCAACGAGCTTGCTAATTTTGCCAAGGCGTTGACTTGTTCATTTTCTCCTCTGGCGACATGGCCTATCTTAATGACATAGAATTGATTCGTGAGACCTTTTTCCCTAGTGTGATAAGGGAGTAGCTCGGGTTTTCGGACGTCAAACTACCCCTGGACTTGCTTGACGACTAGCAGTGAATCGCCAAATACTTGTAGCATTTTAATCTCCATTCGGAGGGCCACTTGGAGGCCAACGATCAGAGCTTCATACTCTAATTCATTATTTATGCAGGGCTTGTTGATGCAGCAAGAAGTGTGCACTACTTCCCCATCTGGAGATTTGAGGACGATGTCGGCTCCAGCCTGTACCTTGGTATGTCCGAACAGGGTCGTTTCTATTCTTGAGGCCCCGTAAAAGTACAGTTGCCAAACGGCTTGTTGGACCTGGTCCACCTCCAGTGTTTCATCTTCAAGCAGCTCCATGGCCAACGGGGAGTCTTCGGGCACAGGGTGTGCTGCGAAGAAGTCCGCGACGGCTTGCCCTTTAATGGCATTCTACGGCACGTAGGTGATGTCAAACTCCATCAGCAGTACAGCCCACTTGCCAAGACTCCCCTTCGGGACTGGCTGGGAGAGAATGTGCTTAACCGGATCAGCCCTGGATATCAGGCTTACTTCATGCGACAGCAAGTAATGTCTCAGCTTCTTGACTGCGAAGATTAAGGCAAGAAAAAGCTTCTCGATTGGGGTATACATGGCCTCCGCTCCCACTAGTCTTCGGCTGAGGAAGTAGAGAGCTTGCTCCTTTCCCTCGTCATTATTCTAGGCAAGCATTGCCCCCAGTGAATATTCGGTGGCCGCTATATAGAGGATAAGCGGTCTGCCCTTGATGGGTGCCCCCAGCATGGGCGGGGTCTTCAAATAATCCTTCATCTGGTCGAAGGCGTGCTGGCATTCGTGACCCCGGTTGAAGGTGCATTCTTCATCATCACTCTGTGAAAGGGTTAGCAGCGTCCCGATAGGTTGGAGATGAACCTGCGGATGTAAGCTAGCCGACCCTACAGGGACCTCAACTCGCCCAGGCTCTTCGGAGGAGGCAGCTCCTAGATGGCTCGTATTTTGAAAGGGTCAATCTCGATCCCTCTATGCCGAACAATAAAGCCGATGAACTTCCCGCTAGAGACGCCGAAGGCGCACTTCATGGGGTTCATTTTTAGCCCGTACTGCCGGAGCCTCTGGAAGATGATTCTGAGGTCACTTAGATGGTCACCCCTCTTCTTGGTCTTGACGACCAGATCATCAATGTAGCATTCGACCTTGCTATACAACAGTTCGTCGAATATCTTGGTCATCACCCACTGGTATGTAGTGCCAGCATTCTTGAGGCCGAAGGGCATCCTCTTATAGTGGAATATTCCTTTAGGCTACCTGAAGGCTGTGTGAATTCGGTCATGGTCGACTATCCAGATTTGGTTATAGCCGGATGATCTGTCCATAAAAGACAGGGCCTTGTGGCCAGTGGTTGCATCAATCATCACTTTGGTGATGGGCACCGGGAAGTCATCCTTTGGGCAAGCTTTATTCAGGTCGTGGAAGTCCGCGTAAATCCTGATTTGTCCATTCTTCTTCTTCACCAGCACGATGTTGGCTAGCCAGGTAGTGTATTGGTTCTCTGCTACATAATCTACATCTATGAGTTTGTCGGCTTCCCTGCAGATCTGATTTATCAGCTCCGGCCTCATGCGCCGGGGAGGCTGCTTCACGGGCTCCATTTTGGGGTCAATAGCCAAAATGTGCTGAGTTACGTCGGGGCTGAGGTCGGGCATTTCTTTGTAATTCTAGGCATAGCAGTCCCGGAATTCTTGCAATAGCTTCACATACTGGTCCCTTTCCTGAGGAGGTACAAGGGCACTCAGGAAGGTCGGCCTGGGATAACTTTCGTTGCCGAGGTTGACCTCGAAGAGTTCATCGACGGTGGCCTGGCCGCCATCTTCAATTTCCGGCTGTGCAGGTAGAAAGTCGACAAAGTCCTGATCTTCATCTTTGAGGATGCCGTATGCCTCCTCTTGTTCCGCCTTGCTGGGTGCGGATGTTGCATTCACTTCACAACCTTATTGGGTTGAAGTTGACAGGCCCGAGGGGCTCCCCAGCACGGAGGGGCACGAGGCCGTTCCGGGATCTTCTGAATAATCATCATAAATAGCTTCGATGTGGGCCGAGGTGGTTGCTGACCATGCTTGGGGCCGCTCCGCCATCGATGGCTGGGGTTGTTCATCTTCTGCTGCATCTTCAGACTCCTAATGCTGGATTGAGATTGTGTAAATTCCCCTCCTGGGGCTACCTGTCACATGAGGACGTGGAGGGGCTACCACGTAATCTCCCATTCTGAGCTCATCCCTGTTGATCAGGTCCTGAGCAATATCTTTGAAGACGTAGTAGTCTTCAATTGGGTGACCCAATATCTAGTGGTAGGGACATAATAGAGGGTCGCCGCTTCTTCGGGTATCTTGCGGCCTCTTGGACTTCAGGAGGGAGACTTTGCCGTAGTGACAAGCCCAGTCGAAGATACCTCGAGTCTTTTCCCTCGGAAAGCAGTAGGGCTTCCGCAGCTTCTCTTGTAGTGTAAAGCCTTGCTCGATCGGTTGCCTGGCTGGAGAACCGGCTAGGTTCCCTGG
This sequence comes from Amorphophallus konjac, assembly GCA_022559845.1. Lineage (NCBI taxonomy): Eukaryota > Viridiplantae > Streptophyta > Magnoliopsida > Alismatales > Araceae > Amorphophallus > Amorphophallus konjac. Next base: position 282,985,567 of record CM040127.1, read on the forward strand.
CTGCCTCTTTGAATGAATGGAGGTGTCGAGACTGATGTTCCGAGATCGGGATGTGCCTTCGTCTCGCGGGCGGAAAGAGCCTTTGAGTAGCTCGAACACGAGTGCCATTAATTCGGCCAGTCAAGCCTTCAGCATCTCGATCTCCCGCTGTTGCCTGCGATATAGGGCAAACAAGACGGGATCGTATCGGGGAGGACCTGAAGCATGGCCCATGCCACCGCTTCTGGCTTCGCCGATAGGCTGGGGTGAGGGCACCCGGGGGGTATGATCCCTTGAGGTCGACCCTTTAGAAGAGGGGAAAGTCTTCCTCGTGCAGCCGCAGTGGAGAGGGTTCCAAAGGAACACTTCTTCATCTTGCGCCTCCTCAGCCGGAGGCGTGAGATATGTACCACGACGAGCTTCCCGCGGGTCTGCAACTTCGGCGGGGTCTGCAGGATCGGATCCCAGAACCAAAGACATGTTCAAAGGGAGCGAGTTGTAGGCCGAGGATATGGGCCAGAAAATTACCATAATCGGGGCAGACCCGAGGTCTAAGCATGACCCATAAAGGCCTTATCGATATTTCCATGCGTAGGGTCCGGGGAGGATGAGGACCACCTCGTTCCGTTCGGATTTTGTCTGTCATTCATGGATCACTTTATGTTCGGACAAATATCTGTATTGAAGGTACGACATAGATAAAAATAACCCCGTACAAATGTATGCCAAGTTCACGGCAGTTTCAATGAAAGAGCGGGAACGAAACCCAATAGAATGAATCCGATTTGACGAACTATCGGCCCAGAGTAATGTCGGATTACGACCATATCGGGATGGGAGCCGTCGGCCATGTCGGTCACTCACGGACCTTTTCATGTTCGGACACAAGTCCGTAATAGAAACACGGCGGAAGTCAAGGTGAACCCGTTCAAATGTCTGCCGAATGTACGACGATTTTAATAATGGCTCGGAAGGGATCCGGCCTGAGGAGCAGGTCCGGTGTAATCGGAATGTCGGCCCGAGGTAAGGTCGGGCCATGGCCATTTCGGGATAACTCCCAAGACTCAGGCCCGACCGGCGAGGGCGGCATTGTTGTTCCTTCCGCACCAGGCCACGGGAGAGACGGGGCTGCAATGTAGATTTTACCATTTTTTTATCTGGGATTTTTTAACCATATGATTTTGTGCCGTTTATTCCCCTTTATGCATTTACTCTGAGTGATTTCTCCATTTAGTTTATTATTATTATTATATTTTCTCATTTTTTATTATTATTATTTCACATTTTTTTGTTTATTTCTCATATATATATTTAGTTTTATTTATTTATCATAATTTTTATTAATTTATTATTATTATTATTATTATCATTATATTTATATTGTATATATATATATTTGGAGAGAGAGTGGGCCACTGGAGGGCTAAAAGGGGTTAAAGGGGGGGCATGCCGGCGAAGAGCGGCCAAGCTGGGCGTGTCGGCGAAGGGCGTGCCGGCCAAGGGTGGCTGGAAGGTGTACCGGCGAAGGGCCTAGGGGCTGCGCTGCTGGAGGGTCGACAGAGGTGGGGTTGAGTGTGCCGAGGAAGCTTCAAGGCAGGCTATACTGGCGGAGGTCCGGATGGGGCCCACTCCTCTTCCGTTCTTATGTCTTTTCCTTTTCTTTTCTCCCTTGATTTTATTCAGTTTGCATGGGTTTGTTTCTTTCTTTCTCTTGATTAACTCCCATTCTTTCTCCCCTGAGGATGAATGTTCAAGTCGCTTAATTGTCGTTCGATTAGACTCTCTTTGTGTTGATTGTGGTTCCCTTGCCTTGGTTAAAATGTTTTACCGTTGTTCTTTTCATTTGGTTGTTGCTTCCTTTTGTCTTTTTTGATATGTTATTGTTTCTAACAAAAATTCGGCAGCATCTCCCCATGACCCGAGTCGTAAGGGCGATACAGGGAACGCGCCCACATGGAGTGGCGGAACCTGACAATTGGAGGTGGGCGCCCGAGAGCGGCAACACCTTTAGTAAAACTTCAGAAAACTCGGAGGGAACGGCGAGTGGGAGACGATTCTAGGACTTGCTAGGGGGTGCACCGGGCAAGAAGGAGGGGTTGGTGGCTAGCGTGCCGGCCAGGGAGCCTATAGGGGCTGGAGAGGTATGCCGGGCTGAGGGAGGCCAGGGTGTGTCGGGCTGAGGGGCACAAGGCGTGCCGGGCTAAGGGGCACAAGGTGTGCCGGGCAAATAAGGCACGGGTGTGCCGGACAAAGAGGGCACGGGTGTGCCGGGGAAGAGAGGGCTGAAGGTGCCCCGGCTAGGTAGGCTGTGCCGGAGAAGGGTTGGCCAAGGGGCGTGCCGGCCGAGGGGTTGTGCCGGGCTGGGGGTTATAGGGGGGCTGTGTCACTGGGAGGGGCACAGAGTGTGCCGAAGAAGAGCCCGACGGGAGTGTTGTTGAGGGATGCCGCAGGGCGTGCCACTGAGGGATGGCAACGGTGTGCCGGAGAGGGCCCTGGGCAAGAGCGTGCCGCTGGCGGACGCTGGAGGAGCGGGTCGTTGAGAGGCCAGGGGGGAGTAACTCCCCACAGGCGAACGAGCGAGGGTGAGGGTCAGAGGCCCTACGAGGGGGATACGCCAAGGGGGAAAGATCACTGTCGGAGGCCAAATCGATGGGGGAGAAGAGGAAGAGGAAAACACCAAGGGATGCAAACACGCGAGAAATGTCTTAGAAAGAAATAAAAAATATTCGCAAGCCTTCTATTTCTATTCTCATAAGTGGAATGCCCCGAGGGGACTAATACATTGCAACAATAGGAAAACGGGGAAAAAAGGAAAGCAAGAAAGAACAAGACATGGTGGGGGGTGGAACACCGGCCCCTCTCCTCCCAGACCTCACTCCCTCTCTTCACTCACTCCTCTTCTCTTCTTCTCTTCATCTTCTTTCTCTTCGCTCAGGCGATGGTGGTTGGGTCGGCAAGCTCCTCTTCTTTTCTTCTTCTTCTCTTTCTCTTCACGCGGAGGATGGTGGACGGAGCAGCAGGGGGGAGCCAAAGCCTCCCCTCCTCTTCTTCTTATTTTTCTCTTCTTCTCTTCTTCGTCTCCCCCTCTCTCTGTCTGTCTCTCTGGTTCACCGGAGAAGAGGTGTTTTTATACCCTGGCAGCAGCGAGATCGGTCGAAGGCGGGAAGCACCCGCGGTCGGAGGCGGGAAGTGACTGGCCATGATGGGGTTTGACTTCCCCGTCCTTGGTGGTAGAGGAGTAGCCTACGTTCCCCAATCCCCGGCCGACACCTCAAACAGCCCACTGCGCGACAAGGATCTCTATGGCATGGGCATAAGATTTCGTCTGCAAGGCGTGCAGCTGAAGAGCCAGCACGGCGTGCCACTAGAAGACACGGCAATCGTGCCGCTGGAGGGCTGCCAGCGCGTGGCGTTAAAGGGGTTGGCAACGCGTGCCGTTGGAGGGGCTTAAGGGCACGCCGCTGAAGACACAGTGGGCATGCCGCTGGGGAGCCGCCTAGGCATGCCGTTGAAGGGCTGGATTGGTGTGCCGGTGGAGGAGGCTCCGCCTGTGTGTCGCTGATGGGGGCACGTGGTGTGCCGCTGAAGGGGCTGGCAACGTGTGCCGGTGAAGGGGCTGGCAACGTGTGCCGGTGAAGACACCCAAACTGGGTCTGCCGGTGGAGCGCCCTGGCCGAGTGTGCCGGCGGAGCGCCTGGGGAGCGTGCCGTTGAGCGGGAGGCCGGGGTGTGCCGCTGAGGGCACCCAAGACGGGGGTGTGCCGTTGAGGGCCACCAGGGTGTGTGCCACTGGGGGCGCTGGCGGGTGTGCGGCTGAAAGGCCGCCTGGTGCGCCGTTGAACGATCAACAGGGTGTGCCGCTAGAGGGCAACAGGGGCGTGCCGCTGAGGGGCACATTGAGCGTGCCGTTGAAGGGGCATGGGTGTGTGCCATTGAGATAGACTTAAGCCCATTTCGAGCACGATTGACGGCCCACTTAGTTCTATTTGGGGCCCACAGGTTGGTATTCTGGTTGTTTATCTCTCTTCGCTATCGTGACTCCGGAAATGGCTTCACGGCAGTGTGTGCATTTGTCTGGAGAGTCCGGATGGTCCATCTTCTCCGTAGTTTCTCTAGTTGGAGTTGCTGTTGATGCTGGACTAGTTGGGACATATGGGCGTGCAATTTTGCATGTCCACAAATGCTCCCCACCCACGGGTAGCGCAGGCGAAGGATGAGCCGGGCGGTGCCCGTGGGTGTACTGGTCTCTTCTTCTCTTTGTCGGTGCCGACGGGGTGTCGGGAGCTGACGTGGTATGCTTGTCTCTTCTTCTCTTCATCAGTGCCGACGGGGTGTCGGGAACTGACGTGGTATGTTGGTCTCTTCTTCTCTTCATCAGTGCCGACGGGGTGTCGGGAATTGATGTGGTATGTTTGTCTCTTCTTCTCTTCATCAGTGCCGATGGGGTGTCGTGAACAGACATGGTATGTTGGTCTCTTCTTCTCTTCATCAGTGCTGACAAGGCGTCGGGAGTTGACGTGGTATGTTCGTCTCTTCTTCTCTTCATCAGTGCCGACAGGGCGTCGGGAGCTGACGTGGTATCTTTGTCTCTTCTTCTCTTCATCACTGCCGACGGGGCGTCAGGAGCTGACATGGTATGTTTGTCTCTTCTTCTCTTCATCAGTGTCGACAGGGTGTCGGGAACTGACCTGGTATGTTGGTCTCTTCTTCTCTTCATCAGTGTCGACGGGGTGTCGGGAACTGACGTGGTATGTTGGTCTCTTCTTCTCTTCAGCAGTGCCGACAGGGCGTCGGGAGATGACGTGGTATATTGGTCTCTTCTTCTCTTCATCAGTGACGACAGGGCATCGGGAGCTGACGTGATATGTTGGTCTCTTCTTCTCTTCATCAGTTCTGACAGGGCGTCGGGAACTGACATGGTTTGTTGGTCTCTTCTTCTCTTCATCAGTGCCGACAGGGCGTCGGGAGCTGACGTGGTATGTTGGTCTCTTCTTCTCTTCATCAGTGCCGACAGGGCGTCGGGAGCTGACATGGTATGTTGGTCTCTTCTTCTCTTCATCAGTGCCGACAGGGCGTCGGGAACTGACGTGGTATGTTTGTCTCTTCTTTTCTTTTCTTCCCTTTTTTTAAACCACATTACCGGTACAAGCGCCCTCTCGAGTTTTCGTAGGCACCAGCCCCTTCTTGCTTTTGCCTACGTGCCCTCTCGGGTTTTCACGTGGTGGGGTACCCGATTTTGCCTGTAGCGCCCTTTCGGGTTTTCGTCACAGCCGGGTTGCTGCCATTTTTACCCTTGTCCCCGTGTAGGGGCAAGTCCGACGGGGCACCTCTATTTTAAGCCCCTTTCTCTTTTTTTTTTGATAGAGTGGATAATATGTAATTGTTGGCTAGGGCCCGAAGCCTTGTGCCGAAAGATAAGGTTCATTCATTAGCAAGAAGATAATGCCAACGCAATAGGGGTTTTTCTGTCGATTCGGACGTAAGGTCCGTAATGGCAATATTGTGTGAGAGCGGGTGGCTAAGGCACGAAGCCCTGCACCTGAAAGGGACTTATTCGTTGGCAAGGGACTAATGCCAGCGCAAGGATAGAGATTTTTCCGATTCGGACGTAAGGCCCACAATGGCGATTTTGCATGAGAGAAGGTGGCTAGGGCACGAAGCCTTGTGCCAGAAAAGGACTTATTTGCTGGCAAGGAGCTAACGCCAACGCAGGGGTGGAGCTGTCTTTTCCCGTGCGGACACCCGTCGATACATAGGGGCGTGCAGACGGGAGACATATGTATACACACACACACACACACACACACACACACACACACACACACACACACACACACACACACACACACACACACATATATATATATATATATATATATATATATTATTGTTGTTGTTTTCTCTAGTTTCTCTTTCTTTCTCTCTCTTTTTTTCTTTTCCTCTTCTTCTCTCTTTTTTTTAGTTTCTTCTCTCTCTTTTTTTCTCTTTTTTTTGTCGAAATCCCCCTTCTCTTCCCCCCTTTTCCCCTTTTTTTCTCCTTTTTTTATCCATTCTCTTACTCTTTTACTATCTTTCCACTTTTTCTTTCCCTCTTTTTTTTGCTCGCGGTATAAAGGGGGCGGGGGTGGCGTGCCGCTGAAGGGCTGGCTAGAGCATGCCGCTAGGACACTTGAAGGGCGCGTCGGGAGAGAGCACAGGAGGGTGTGCCACGTAAGGTGTTGCATCCCTATGGTTTTGATAATGTCTCACACTATAAATCAATCTACGATCTCTAGATTTATGCTGGTTCATCATGTAAGTGTGTACAGTTCATATGATGTTTCATAAGTTCATCTATCTACACTCTGCTCAGTTAGAATGAACAAGTAGTGGGTCGACGCATCAGCAAGGGTGGGTCGACGCATCAGAACATTGAGTGTCTGGGTACTATAGTCTATACACCAGCTTGATCGATTAAGTCTGTACATTGGCATATCATCTTCAAGTCTGTACATCGGGCACCTTTTAACTGAAGTCTATACACTGGTCTTAATACTCTAAGTCTGTACACTGCCCGACCAGTGAAGTCTGCACATTGCCAAAGTCAGTACAGCTCAACTCTATACATCCTTCCAAGCTTCAACTCTATACACTGGATTGTCAAGCTTCATGTCTATACACTGGTTTGTCTAAACTTCAACTCTATACACTGCTACAGGAACCAAGTCCATACACTCTCCCATTCAAATCCTTCTAAGTCTGTACATCGTCTTCGCATCTGCAAGTCTATACACTGGACTTCATTTTACCAAGTCTATACACTGGACTTTGTTTTACCAAGTGTGTACACTCCACATCTTTTCCTACGCTTAGCCAAGTCCATACACTCATACTTTTTCCTATGCTTTCCTGGTCAAGTCCATACAGCGCTAAGTCTCTACATTGCATTCAGCTTACACGTTCAAAGCCTCAAAGTCTGTACAGCGTGAAGTCTAAACATTAGCTCAGAGGCTTCAAGTCTATACATTGAACTGTTCTTCAAAGTCTGTATAGTGGCTTCGAATCACCAAGTCTGTACATCGCTTCAAGCGATTCAAGTCTGTACAGCCTGCCTTCATATTCAGAGTCTGTACATCGGTTCTTCAGAATCTCATGCATCGTCTCACTCTCGCAAAGTCCATACACTGACTCAAGCTTGTCGAAGTCTAGACATCGCCGTTGGGCATCAAAGTCTGAACACTGGCCTCTTGCTTCAAGTCTATACATTGGGTTGTCCGACCACGACTCTATACATTCGGTTGTTATATCTTGAGTCTATACAGTGCTCACAGCACACTCGTTCCAAGTCTGTACACTGGTTAGGCTTCGTGAAGTCTATACAGTGGCTGAGCAATGTAAAGTCTACACATTGGTAAGGCTAGTTCATGCATTGCTCATCATCTGTCTTGTTCACTGCGTCGACGCTGACACTGGATGCGTTGACGCATTGGCCAGTTGCCAAGGGGGTGAGCATCTCGGTTGAGGAGCTGAGGCGACGCTGCACGATGGAAGCGTTGACGCCTTAGGCTGATGTCCAAAGGCCTTTTGATCAACATCAAGTCTGTACAGCATGAAGTATGTACATTGGTTTTTTCTTGAACAAAAGGCCTAAGTCTATACACTCGATTGTTAGACCTTCAACTATGTACATTGGTAGAGTCTATACACTGAAGACGCTGAAGACCTCCAAGTGTATACACCCTCACATGATACTCACTTGGTTAACTATTGTTTCAAGTCTATACACTCTCTCACGTTGTACACACTTACTCAGTTGCTGTTTCTGAAGTATATACACTTGTGTTAATAGCCTGAACTAACTAAGTATATACATTCCTTCTATCTCTGTCTACAGGCGATTCAGGCTGATGATTGGGCACGTGAACTGAGGTTGGCACCTGGCACGTGATCCAAGAAACCAGGAACATGACACGTGGATGGCAACCTAGTCAGGATGCTGCCATGTGGTCGAAATTCAAATGATCTGGCAAAAAGTTCATGGGCGGGAACCTGGCAGCCACACGCCAAATATCTGCTATAAATATGGAGCTTCGTCCTTCAGTAGAAGCTTGATCATGAAAAGAAAAAGCAGAAGCCATTGGTGTGAGTTTGCACGATCCAGAAAGGAAAAAGTGCAGAGAGTTCCATTTTGTCCAGATCTGAGAGGAGTATGTTCGAGAGAGAGAGAGAGCAGTGTCTGTGGTTTGATGAATTGCTTCCTTTGAAGCTACATTTGTATTGGTTTCAGAACCGACTGCTTCTTCCTTGGTCTTTGTTTCTATTTTGTTTTCATTTTATTTTGTTCATTCTTCTGATTCGAATTGGTTTCCCTCCGGTGTGTGGAGGAAGGGAGTGTTACTCTGGTTTCCCTCTGGGTTGCAGAGGAAGAGAGATCGGTGATCTCTGGTGTTGCTAGTGACAGGTTGTCATTAGTAGGTTCCCTCCGGTGTGTAGAGGAAGGGAGAGGTGTCTCCGGTTCTGTTCTAGCTGGTAGCTGGAACAGGTTTCAAGTTCTGTGGGTAGCAGAGCTTGGTTGAGGGATTTGTTTCCCTTGGTTGTTCAAGCTGTGTGGCAGCATGTTGTTCGCAGACTAAGTCTGCAGTGTTCTAGCATTGTCTAGTGGAATCCTCATTCTAGTTGGAGTGAGGGGTGGATGTAGATTGCGGACTGCAATCGAACCACCTAAAAACCGAGTGCATCTTCTGTGGTTTGCTGTTATTATCTGCGCTCTCCATTTGCTTGTCTCTTTGCTTCCATGTGATCAGTTCTTCATTCTCATTTACTTATACTGCCTTGTTTGGTGACTGCGTTTGCATTTCTCTGTGTGCGGCTTCAGGAGGGGCGTAAGCTGTAGAATTAATTTTTCGCCTAAGCTTTTACAAATTGGGAGTGATCTATTCATCCCCCCCTTCTATATCACTCTTGCTGCGCTAACATAAGGCACTCCGAAGGTGTGCCGCTGGGGGGCGCCTGGGAGCGTACCGCTGAGGGGGCGTGAGGCTATGCCGCTGAAGGGCGCCCAGAGCTGTGCCATTGGAGCTGCTCGCATGAGCATGCCGCTGAGGGGGACGACCTAGGAGTGCCGCTAGGTGGCTAAAGGGTGTGCTATTGAAGCGGGCGACCTGGGGGTGCAGCTGGGAGGCCCTGGGGGCGTGCCGTGTGTGTGCCAGGCAGAGGGCGATGGGAGGTGTGCTGTTGGAGGCGCCGGGGGAGTGCCAGGGTGGGGCATGCCATCGGGGTGCCGCTGGGGCGCCGGGAGTGTGCCGTTGGAGTGGCAGATGGGCGTGCCTCTGGAGGCTTCACAATGAGTGTGCCGCTGAGGGCACTTAAAAGTGTGCCGTTGGAGGGCTTGCAGGCTACTGCGCCGTTGGAGCACTTCAAGAGTGTTTCCTTTTCTTCTTTTCTTCTTTTCACCTTCTCTTCTCTTTTCTCCTCTTCTATATTCCCCTGCACGCAAACATGGGGTGAGAATTTTTTAGTGTCCACAAATGCCCCCCACCCGCGGGTGACGCGAGCGAAAGATGAGACAAGCAGTGTACGCGGGTGCACCTGCCCTCATAGGCTGTTTCCTTTCTCCTCCTCCCCCCCTTTTTTTCTTTATTATCTTCTTCTCTATTCTTTTTTTCTTTCTTTTCTTTTCTTTTTCCTCGCTTTTTTCTTCTTTTATTTTTTTTTATTTTCCTCTTTCCTATTTTTTTCTCTTCTCTTTTATAACAACTCTGGACAACTATCGGCATGGATGCCGATGGTTGGATAGCTGTCGGCTGGAACGCCAATGATTAGAAAGTTGTCGGCTTAGGAGCCGATGGTTGGAAAGCTGTTGGCGTGGAAGCCAATAATTGGATAGCTATCGGCTGAGAAACCGATAATTGAAAGCTGTCGACCCAGGGGCCGATAATTGAAAAGTTGTCGGCTGAAAGGCCGATAATGGAATAGTTGTCGACCCAAGGGCCGATGATTGAAAAGCTGTCGGCTCAGGGGCCGATAATTGGAGTCGAGAAACTAGGCCATGTGGGCCGGAACCCGGGAGGCAGGCTAGAGAAGCTGAAGTCATTGCTTCTTGTAAAAGCGGGCAAGCTGTAGGAGCCAAAGTTAATTTTGGAAAGGTAGGCCACACGAGCCACAGTTGAAGTCGGTAGAGCGAGCCACGAGGGCGGAGAGAAGGGTTCATTGATTCAAAAGGGATGTTCGTCACCCGAAGGGATGGAGAGAGGAGTTTGTTGATTCAAAAAAAATGTCTGTCACCCGAGGGGACGGAGAGGTGGTCAAGTCATTGACACGGGTTAGTGTCAGTGCGAAGAAAGAGGGTTGATTCCTCACCCGAACGGCAGGCACGGGCCAGGGTGAAAGGGTATTTCATTCTTTAACGCGCCGGGGGTACCGACTGTGAAATCCAAACCTGGGAAAGTGGGCCACAAGGGCCGAAATCGATGTTGCGGAAGTAGGCCGCAAAGATTGAAATCGGGGAAGCGGGCTACAAAAGTCAAAATTGGAGAACATGATGTGAAAGCCCAAATTGGGGAAGCGGACTATAGAAGCCGAGGTTGGAAGATTAACAAGTCGCAAGGGGAGGAAGTAGGCCATGAGGGCCAAGATTGGGTTGTACGAGCCATAATTGGGAAAGCAAGCTACGATAGCTGAAATTGAGTTTATTATTTTTTATCATTATTATTTTTTTTATTCAAGCATGCAGGCATTCGTCAGCAGGCATAACATAAGTATACATAAGGCAGCTCCCTCTATAGGGGATGGGATAGGGACATCACCTATAATTCGTAGACACGGTGTGGGCCACGAGGCATAATTGAGGGGTGGTGCACTCGTCAAGAGGATATCGCACGTCTTGCATGCATAGCCTAAATTCTCACATTTCACCCGAGGTAATTCTCTGTGGCATGGTGGTGCAAATGTATGAACAAAGAGCCCTAACCATAGGGATACGTAGGTTTTCCTAGCGACACTTGAGGATTACTCTAGTGCCTACACATGGGTTTCAGGATTTTGACTTTCGGTAGCTTCACACAGCCCCCAGTTGTTTATTATTTGTAGTGAATTTCACCATTCGGCACGAGTTTCCTCATATGTCTCAATGGGGATTCTCGGCTACCAGGCTTCATCCTTATTGTAATTCGCTCCACCATTTCGCGCGAGTCTCCTCATTTGTCTTAGTGGGGATTCCCGGCTACTCGGGTTCATGTTTCTATCTCCTTTTTTTTTACAGTGGGGGTAGGTAACTTTTTCCTCACGATTACCTTTCACGCGAGTGCAGGAATTCAAGTCTCCGTAGAGTGCTAAGAAGAAATTCGAGCAATCCCTATGGTTGAAAGCTATTGAACACGTTAAGTGCGAAGTGTGGGAGTGTTGCCTCCGATTTATTTTGTGAGTTGGGCTCAGCAATTTAGCCATGACCCTTCCCCTTGACGTGTGCACCCGCCATAATTGGGTTCCATTCGAACGTATGTCGTGACGCACGTGCATCCAGAATCGGGGCAGCATTATTATTTAGCAAGGAAACACAGTCCTATAAAATTTCAAGGAGGTGTGTTATCCTATATTATAAGCAAGCATGCAAGCAGGGCAATCAAGCATTCTTTTTTTTCTTTTTTTTATCTTTCTTTATTTTTTGCGTAAGAACATACTGTCGTTACGCATAAGTGTAGTGGTAGTAAAGGTATTAGGGAAGTAGACCGCAAAGGGCCGAAAGGATATTAGGGAGGCGGGCTATAGCACCCAAAGGACATTAGGGGAGCGAGCCACAAGGGCTAAAAGATGCTGGGAAGCAGGCTGCAGGAACCAGAATCGGAAAGCGCGGTAGGATGGATGGATTAATCCTACTAGTGGGGCTCGGCCGAAATGGCCCTGCAGAGGGGCGTCGGGTAGTGGGATGTGAGAGTTGAAGAGAAGGGTCTCTTTTGTTCTCTGGCCGGGGAAGGGTCCGGACCAAAACGTAAGGTTTATTCTTTTATTCTCTGGCCGGGGAAGGATCCGAACCTGATGCGGGACGAGACCACGGACACGACAAGCTCGTGACTGCCCCTTAACGAGGGAAGCGTCGGACGTGCGCAATTGAGAAACCGGCAATGAGCTAGGGTGATCGGCTCTCTCGTGTGCCCGAATCGGGTCATGGGATGGTGTCGCACTCTCTCGCAGCAGTGGTAATGAATAGACAAAGTGAGCTAGATATCCCTACACATGCTCTTTAGCAGCGGCATAAACAAATATATATGAAGTAAGCAAAATGCCAAGTAAGGGAGCGAATGCGATACCTCCACGCGCTCGGCGTGGGGAAGACGGACCCGGCCGAAACTCGTACTCCCGGGATAAATATTACACAATGATGACAGCAATGAAATATCGCCCACTCCACGCAGGGAGGTAAAGGGCTACACAACTGGGCCCGGGAGGACCGAATTCGGGTTGACGGGCGGCTTCTCGCGTTGATTCGGCAACACCCGAACACGTGAAGGTGGGGCCCACGTGCTATCCGGAGGGGCCGTGTGGGACCCGGTGGCACCGCTGTAATAGAGGATGCCTGGAAGGGCGCTCCCTGGAGTGGGGGCGTGCTGGTTCACCGGTCGGAGGCCGGGCGGCTCAGATCGGCACCGATCGGAATAACCGGCCACGGGCTGCAACTTCTGGTTTTCAGCGCGCGTCTCGGCGAGAACGGGCGCTGAGATCAGCCCCAATCTCGGATCGACACGAGACTAGCGCCGTTGGAAAGCTAACTTCAAACCCTTCAATCTAGGCCTAGATATCTGGCATGGATCTGCACGGATCTGGACTTATGGAATTTCCAAATTCCTATTGTATAGTTCCTGAAATCACAGGTCAGCAGAGAACTTTCCTATGAATTGCCTTTGACCATGAGGGAGACGTCCGAATCTGGGGTTGTATTCTTCAGAACAGTTGTGGGAAATCAAGCTACGAAACCAGGGCTATTTTGGGATCTGGATTTGGAGGTGGTGGTGATTTGTTCTAATTTTGGAAGTGGAGGGTGGTCAGATCTGGGATCTGACTGAAAACACTATAGCAGAGGAAGAACACGAATTTCTAAAAATAGATAGAAGGCTGATAAAAAATTAAGAAAATTTGTAGAGGTAGGGGGTGATGGACAGAACTCTCAGTAAAATTGGGAGGGTTTGGACAAATTAAAAAGATGGTCGGAGGGGGAGAACTCAGAGGTTTTGTCACTGTAGATAGAAACCTGGCAGATCTGGGATGACAGGTTGGACAAAAATGTAAAAATACTAAACGGTGGATTTTTGGCGTGAAAATTTAGGTGGCATTTGGGATGCAAGGGTAGAACACACCATAAAAATTGCAGCTTGAGACCTTCACGTGGTGGAGAGTAGATATTCGGACAAGAAGCCTCTATCCAGGATGGACAGAACACCGAAGGCGGCTCCGCGGCGGCGTGATGGCGGCACGAACGGCGGCGGCGGTGGCACCGATGATCACCGGAGGTGGGGGAAAGGAGATATCACTCTAGAATGGGGGTTGGGGATGAAGAAACTAGGGGGAGAGAGAGAAGAGGTCGAAATTCTCCAAGAGAGGGGTTCTTGCACAATGATTTTTTCACTTTCATTAATTCAATCAATTGGAAAATACAAGCTATATATAATAAATGTAAAAAGACACTAAATGCCCATAGATCTAAGGTTTGGAAGGGCATATTAGGGAGTTCCTAAATATTTCTCCCATGTGGTCAAAACACTTAATATCTATTTTAATCTAACTTAGACCAATTCTATTCAAACCTACCTAATTTTCACCAACCAAGCCTAATAAGGCCAAAGGAAGAGGGTGCCCCCCTTCTTGGGCTTCTCATGGGCCTTGGCTGGTCCAAGGCCAACCACTCAAGTCCAATAACCCATGTCTAGACTTGGGCCTTCCAAGTCTTGGTGGTCCATGAGAGAAGAAAGCCCACTTGGGCCTTAAGTGGCTATTAAGGTCCAATATGAACTAGGCTTCTAATGGACTCTACTAATGGCAACCTAGCCATGGACTTTACATTACAAGTGGCCTATTGGCTTGTTATAAGCCTTACAAGGAGTCCAAATGAAAGAAATGAAACAAATACACAAGTACAATCCCATACAAGTCATAACACACAAATATGTTCCACCCGTATAGCTTTTGATGTCCCCATTAATTCTCCCCGGGTGAGAGGAACTCGACCCCGTCGAGTAGGGGTATGGATGCTCGAGTACTCCGGCGGATCCGTCACCGTGCCAAGTAACGCGGGTATGCTCCACTCCAAGTGACCGTCACCTGCTCATTCCATATATACTCGATATGCACAAGCTGCTATGGGCCAGAGGTGGACACTCCAAATGGGGCACTCTCAAAAAGGGAGGTGGCGGCTCGAAGACTCACTAGGAATCACCGCTGAGTCCCTGTACGTGACTGATCCGGGTATAGATGTAGAACCGATCCTATACTCATCGAGTGAGTCGACTCGCTTCACACTCATAAGGGACTGACATCGACGAGCTTGCACAAGACACATGCAGACAAACAAATGACACACAAGCCATGCAAACAAATCACACAAAACAAACCACACAAGAAAAAAAACACACGGACTCACCTATGACCATAGACACACCTAATGTTAGTCCGACCCGGACATGGGTGACGGTTGACCAGGACACCCGAATATGTGCCATGCATGCATGTTGGGCAACTGAGAATGGATGGCATGGGGAACACCTATACGTCGGGTGTGGTTATGCGTGGATGGTCTTTTGAATGTGGGTGACTCGGGTGGTTTAGAAGGGCCGGGTGTAGGTGGGTCGGGATTGGTGGATGTAGATGGACCATCCCGAGGGGAAGGGGCATAAAAGTGGGCTTCCTTGAAGAAGGGGAGTACGGGTGGTAACTCGGGAAGTCTAATAGTGAAGGGGTCAAAAGGGTCAAAGAAGGTATGACCCCTTGTGGTGGGTTCCCACAAGTCACGGTCCCACGTGTAGAAGGTTTGAAGATGTGGGTAGTCACCTTCTTGAATTGTAACGGGTGGGACGGGGATCGTAGGCAAGAAGTATGATTCCTCCCTCGGACAAAAGGGTATGAATTCGGGCTCGTTAGGTAAGGGGAGGAGTAAGAGGACCTCCGTGGTGACACAACCCACAGTGCACTCGGAGGTAATGGACCCTAAGGCCGGATGGGTGAAGCTAAGACTAACGGGTTGGTCAAAGCCTCGGGCCAGTAGGTGCGTCAACTTTCATTGTGAATCTAATCCCATGATAAGATCGTCCAATGTATCAACATGGTGATTAGATCGAAATGTGGTATGAAATGAGTTGACCGGCACTAAAGGTAAGGTGGGGTCTATGGATGGAAAGGGATGTGGGACCGAGCCTTCCTTGAGCCATCTAAGAAGTGGCTCGGCTATATATAGAGTACCCGTTAGAAACACGGGAGGCTCGGGATGGGGTGACCCCAAGTTTGACGGCTCCGGATGAAGATCGGAAGTGGATAGCAATGGAGCATCCACGGGTGGTGAAGGAGCACGTGTCCTTTCCAACCAATCTGAAATTAGTTTATCAAACTCCTCGAAGGGGGCACGGGTTGGAGGGGGTGGCAATGGAGCCCTCGTGGAGGTGTCCACCTCGTGGAGAAGGGGCCCGTGGGGTGGCTCCAAGAACATCAGATCTACCCCGGTGGAAAATCGATCTAGGTTAATACTAACCCGGTCTAGGCTCGTATTCAACCCTTTAAATGCTCCCATAATGGCTCGGAACATTCCGGCCACTTCATCACCACTATGGACTCGGGGCGTGGCCATGGTGGCCAAGATGGGTTGGGTCCCCTAGGATTGGATATGCAAGGCCATTTTGGTTTTGGTTTTGTTTTAAAGATAAAATGTTATGCTAACTAATGCACCTAGACATAACTCAAACTCGGTACGCGGAGGAGATAACCGATCCGAAGATCACTCGCGCAAGTGTGCGGCCTTCCCGATAGGCGTAGCCTAACGTTCGGACAACACCTTTTGATATACCGGGTTATTGGGATTCAATGCAAAAGACACTTTTTTTGTTTGTTTTAAAACAATGATGACCCTAAACACGACTTAGACGTAAATGACTAATGAAAGACACTTTGTTTTTTTGACACCCTAGAATCAACTTGGGTCTGATACCAAATTGATGCGGGACGAGACCACGGAAACGACAAGCTCGTGACTGCCCCTTAACGAGGGAAGCGTCGGACGTGCGCGGTTGAGAAATCGGCAATGAGCTAGGGTGATCGGCTCTCTCGTGTGCCCGGATCGGGTCACGGGACGATGTCGCACTCTCTCGCAGCAGCAGTAATGAATAGACAAAGCGAGCTAGATATCCCTACACATTCTCTCTAGCAGCGGTATAAATAAATATATATGAAGTAAGCAAAATGCCAAGTAAGGGAGTGAATGCGATACCTCCACGCGCTCGGCGTGGGGAAGACGGACCCGGCCGAAACTCGTACTCCCGGGATAAATATTACACAATGATGACAGCAATGAAATATCACCCACTCCACGCAGGGAGGTAAAGGGCTACACAACTGGGCCCGGGAGGACCGAATTCGGGTTGACGGGCGGCTTCTCGCGTTGATTCGGCAACACCCGAACACGTGACGGTGGGGCCCACGTGCTGTCCGGAGGGGCCGTGTGGGACCCGGTGGCACCGCTGTAGTGGAGGATGCCTGGAAGGGCACTCCCTGGAGTGGGGGCGCGCTGGTTCACCGGCCGGAGGCCGGGCGGCTCCGATCGGCACCGGTCGGAATAACCGGCCACTGGCGGCAACTTCTGGTTTTCAGCACGCGTCTCGGCGAGAACGAGCGCTGCGATCAGCCCCGATGTCGGATCGACACGAGACTGGCGCCGTTGGAAAGCTAACTTCAAATCCTTCAATCTAGGCATGGATATCTGGCCTGGATCTGCACGAATCTGGACTTATGGAATTTCTAAGTTCCTGTTGTATAGTTCCTGAAATCACAGGTCAGCAGAGAACTTTCCTGTGGATTGCCTTTGACCGTGAGGGAGACGTCCGAATCTGGGGTTGTATTCTTCAGAACATTTGTGGGCAATCAAGCTACGAAACCAGGGCTATTTTTGGATATGGATGTGAAGGTGGTGGTGATTTGTTCTGATTTTAGAAGTTGAGGGTGGTCGGATCTTTGATCTGGCTAAAAACACTATAGCAGAGGAAGAACACGAATTTCTAAAAATAGATAGAAGGCTGATAAAAAATTAAGAAAATTTGTGGAGGTAGGGGGTGATAGACAGAACTCCCAGTAAAATTGGGAGGGTTTGGACAAATTAAAAGATGGTCGGAGGGGGAGAACTCAGAGGTTCTGTCACTGTAGATAGAAACCTGGCAGATCTGGGATGACAGGTTGGACGAAAATGTAAAAATACTAAACGGTGGATTTTGGGCGTGAAAATTTAGATGGCACTTGGGATGCAGGGGTAGAACACACCATAAAAATTGGAGCTTGAGATATTCACGTGGTGGTGAGCAGATATTCGGACAAGAAGCCTCTATCCAAGATGGACAGAACACCGAAGGCGGCTCCGCGGCGGCGTGATGGCGGCACGAACGGCGGCGGCGGCGGCACCGATGATCACCGGAGGTGGGGGAAAGGAGATATCACTCTAGAATGGGGGTTGGGGATGAAGAAACCAGGGGAGAGAGAGAGGAGAGGTCGAAATTCTCCAAGAGAGGGGTTCTTGCACAATGATTTTTTCACTTTCATTAATTCAATCAATTGGAAAATACAAGCTATATATAATAAATGTAAAAAGACACTAAATGCCCATAGATCTAAGGTTTGGAAGGGCATATTAGGGAGTTCCTAAATATTTCTCCCATGTGGTCAAAACACTTAATATCTATTTTAATCTAACTTAGACCAATTCTATTCAAACCTACCTAATTTTCACCAACCAAGCCTAATAAGGCCAAAGGAAGAGGGCACCCCCTTCTTGGGCTTCTCATGGGCCTTGGCTGGTCCAAGGCCAACCACTCAAGTCCAATAACCCATGTCTAGACTTGGGCCTTCCAAGTCTTGGTGGTCCATGAGAGGAGAAAGCCCACTTGGGCCTTAAGTGGCTATTAAGGTCCAATATGAACTAGGCTTCTAATGGACTCTACTAATGGCAACCTAGCCATGGACTTTACATTACAAGTGGCCCATTGGCTTGTTATAAGCCTTACAAGGAGTCCAAATGAACGAAATGAAACAAATACACAAGTACAATCCCATACAAGTCATAACACACAAATACATTCCACCCGTATAGCTTTTGATGCCCCCATCAGAACCAAAATGAGAGGTTTATTTTTTAACTTGGAAGCTGTCGGCTGGGATGCCAATGATGAGGTAGCTGTCGGCTAGGAGCCGATGATGAGGTAGCTATCGGCTCAGGGGCCGATGATGAGGTAGCTCTCGGCTAGGGTGCCGATGGTGAGGTAGCTGTCGGCTCGGGGGCCGATGATGAGGTAGCTGTCGGCTTGGGGGTCGATGATTATATAGCTGTCGGCTCGGAGGCCGATGATGAGGTAGCTATCGGCTAGGGGGCCGATGATGAGGTAGATGTCAGCTCGGGGGCCGATGATTATATAGCTGTTGACCTGAAGGCCGATAATGAGGTAGCTGTCGGGTAGGGGGCCGATGATGAGGTAGCTATCGGCTCGGGGGTCGATGATTATATAGCTGTCGACCCGAAGGCCGATAAAGGGGTAGCTGTCGACCCGAAGGCTGATAATTAAATAGCTATCGACCTGAAGGCCGATGAAGGGGTAGCTGTCGAAGGCCGATGATTAGATAGCCGTCGACCCGAAGGCCGATGAAGGGGTAGCTGTCGGCTTGAAGCCCCGATGGCTGAATATCTTTCGTTTTAATGCCCCGTTGGCGGAATGTTTGTCAGTTTAACGAGAAAGGTTGTGACACCGACCCTATGAGAGGTTTATTCGTTGGATGGCTGGAGGTAGAGGGTGACAGATCACGTCTGCCTCAAGGCTCACTTTCTTTTCTTCTCTTCTTCTTTTATGTGAAGGGGCGAGTGGAAGACCACGTCCGCCTGATGTGTCTTTTCTTTCTTTTCTTATCTTCCTCTTTTGTGTGAAGCGGCGGGTTCGAAGACCACGTCTGCCTCATGTCTTTCTCTTTTTTTCTCTTTTTTTTTCTTCTGTGTGAAGAGGCAGGTTTGAAGACCACGTCTACCTCATGACTGTTCTATTTTTTTTCTCTTATGTAAAGAGGCGGGTTCAAAGACCACGTCTGCCTCATGTCTCTTTTCTTTCTTTTCTTCTCTTCTTCTTTTGTGTGGAGAGGCGGGTTCGAAGACCACGTCTGCCTCATGTCTCTTTTTTTTCTTCTTTTCTTCTTTTGTGTGAAGAGGCAGGTGCAATGACCATCTTTGCCTCATGACTGCTCTTTTTTCTTCTTCTCTTCTTCTTTTGTGTGGAGAGGCAGGTGCAGAGACCATGTTTACCTCATAATTGCTCTTTTTCTTCTTCTCTTCTTCTTTTGTGGAGGGGCAGGTGCAAAGACCATATTTGCCTTGTAATTGCTCTTTTTTCTTCTTCTCTTCTTCTTTTGTGTGGAGAGGCAGGTGCAAAGACCATGTTTACCTCGTGACTACTCTTTTTCCTTCATCTCTTCTTCTTTTGTGTGGAGAGCCAGGTGCAAAGACCATGTTTGTCTCATGTCCCTTTTTTCCCCTTCTCTTCTTCTTTTGTGGAGAGGCAGGTGCAAAGACCATATTTGCCTCGTAATTACTCTTTTTCTTCTTCTCTTGTTCTTTTATGGAGGGGCAGGTGCAAAGACCATGTTTGTCGCGTAATTGCTCTTTTTTCTTCTTCTCTTCTTCTTTTGTGGAGGGCAGGTGCAAAGACCATATTTGCCCCGTAATTGCTCTTTTTTCTTCTTCGCTTCTTCTTTTGTGGAGGGACATGTGCAAAGACCATGTTTGCCCCATAATTGCTCTTTTTTCTTCTTCTCTTCTTCTTTTGTGTGGAGAGGCAGGTGCAAAGACCATGTTTGTCCCATGTCTCTTTTTTTTCCGTTCTCTTCTTCTTTTGTATGAAGAGGTGGGTTCGAAGACCACGCCTGCCTCACGTCTCTTTTCTTCTCTTCTTTTCCCATTGATGCCCCTGGACTGGGGCGTGACTCTCTTAACGTGCCCCCAGGTTAGGGTGTGGCCTGTCTGACTTCAATGCCCCCAGGCGGGTGTATGTTCCTTCAAATCTCCCTAAGTCGGGGTGTATTCCTTACGGCTTCAATGCCCCCAGGCGAGGTGGATTCTGTATCTTTGCTTCTGTGCCCCGCGCAGGGTCTATTCTACTTCTAGTGCCCCCAGGAGTGGGGTGTGTTCCTTTCTTCATATGCCCCGGGGACCCAGGGAATGTTGTTTGTCCTACTTCAGATGCCCCAGGGACGAGGTGTATGTTGCTTCATGTGTCTCCATGGCGGGGCACATTTCTTCTTCAGATGCCCCTAAGCCGGGGTGAGTTTCTCTCTTTGTGTGCCCCTAGGCCGGGGTGTATTCTTTTTTGTTTTATCTGCCCTCATACAGGGTGTGTTTCTTCTTCAAATGCCCCTAACCTGGGTGCGTCCCTTTCTTTGTATGCCCCCAGGCCGAGGTGTGTTTTTTTTGCTTCTTATGCCCCTAAGCCGGGGTGAATTCCTCTGCTTCTTATGCCCCCATAGCCCCGGTGTATGTTTCTTCTTCTGACGCCCCTAAGCCAGGGTATATTCTTTCTTCATATGCTCCCAGGTCGGGATGTATATCTCTTTGCTTCTGTGCTCCCAGGCGGAGGTGTATTATGTCTCTTCTTCAGATACCTCTAAGCCGGTGTGTATCCTTTGTCTCATGTGTCCCCATGGCGGGTGTGTCCTGCCTCTTACGCCCCCAGGCCAGGGCGTACTTTGCTTCTTGTGCACTCAGGCGGAGTGTGCTTCTTTCTTTGTATGCCCCCTAGGTCAGGGCATACCTTTCTTCATATGCTCTCAGTTCGGGATGTATGTCTCTTCGCTTCTGTGCCCCAGGGTGGAGGTGTATTCTGTCTCTTTGCTTCTGCGTCCCCCAGGTAGGGTATGTTTCTTCTTCAAATGCCCCTAAGCCGGGGTGTATTCTTTGCTCTTTATGCCCCCGGATCGGGGTGGATTCTTCGTCAAATGCCCCGAAGCCGGGGTGTATTCTCTTCATGTGCCCCTGGGCGGGGTGTGTCTTTTATGGCTTCTATGCCCCCAGATGGGGTGTAGCTTCTGCTTATGCTCCCCGTGGCGGGGTACATTCCTTGCTTCTCATGCCCCCATGGCGGGGTGTAATTTCTCTCTTTGTGTGCCCCCAAAGCCGGGGTGGATTCTGCCTCTTTGCTTCTGTGCCCCAGGCGGGGTATATTTTTTATGGCTTCTATGCCCCCAGGTGGGGCATGCTTCTTCTTCTGATGCCCCCGAGCCGGGGAGTATCCTCCATGGCTTCTATGTCCCAGGCGGGGTGAATCTCTTTCTCTGTATGCCCCCAGTCCGGGGTGTGTTCCTGCTCCCCCCTTTTTATGCCCCTATAGTGGGGCGTATTCCTCTTCATGTGCCCCTAAGCTGGGGTATATTTCTTCTGCTCCTTATTCCCCTAGGCCGGGGTATGTCTCTTCTTCAAATGCCCCTAAGCCGGGGTGTATTCTTTTGCCCTTTAAGCCCCTAGATCGGGGTACATCTCTCTTCATATGACCCCGACACGGGGTGTATCTTTTGCTTCTTATGCGCCTGGCGGGGCTTGTTTCTTCCTTTGTATGCCCCCAGAGTGGGGCGTGTTTCTTTCTTTGTATGTCCCCAGAGCGGGGTATAGTCTTTGCTTCTCATGCGCCCATAGCAGGGTGGATTCTACTTATTTTGCACCCAAGGTGGGGCGTGTTTCTTCTTCAAATGCCCCCTAAGCCGGGGTATGTCTTTTCTTCAAATGCCCCTAAGCCGGGGTGTATCTTTCATGGCTTCTAGGCCCCCAGACGGGTGTATCTTCGGCTTCTTTTGCCTCGGAGCGGGGTATGTTTTTTGCTTCTTATGCCCCCCATATCGGGTGTATTTCTTCTTATGATGCCCCTAAGCCGGGGTGTATCCTTTGCCTCATATGTCCCCCGAGTCGGGGTGCATTTTGCTTCTTGTGAACCCACGGTAGGATGTGTGTTTGTTCTTCACGTGTCCCTAGGTCAGGGTGTGACTTCATGCTTCTCATGCCCCCATGGTGGGATGTATTCTACTTCTAGCGCCCCAAGAGTGGGGTGTATTGTTGTTTCCGATGCCCCCAAGGTGGGGTGTAATTCTTGCTTCTTATGCTTATGTGCCCCCAAGAGGGGTGTATTCCTTTCTTCATACGCTCCCCTAAGCCGGGGAATGTTGTTTGTTCTACTTCAGATGCCCCCCCCCCCCCCCCCCCCCGGGGCCGGGATGTATTCCTTCTTCGAATGCCCCTAAGTCGGGGTGTATTCTTCTCTTCTTATGCTCCCAAGGCAGGATGTAGCTTCTTCAAATGCCCCAAAGCCAGAGCGTATTCTTTATGACTTCTATGTCCCCAGGCGGGGTATGTTTCTTCTTCAAATGTCCCTAAGACAGGGTGTATTCTTCTCTTTCTTATGCTCCCGAGGCGGGATGTAACTTCTTAAAATGCCCCTAAGCCGGGGTGTGTTCTTCATGGCTTCTATGCCCCTCCTGGCGGGGTATGTTTCTTCTTTAAATACCCCTAAGCCGGGGTGGACTTCTCTTCATATGCCCCTGAGTCGAGGCGTGTTCTTTATAGCTTCTAGGCCCTCGAGGCGAGGTATGCTTCTTCAAATACCCCCAAGACGGAGTTGTGATTCTTGGCTTCATATGCCCCCAAGGCGGGTATGTTTTGCTTCTTGTGCCCCAAAGGTGGGGTGTATGTTGCTTTTTATACCCCAAAGGTGGGATTTATGTTACTTTTTGTTCCCCAAAGGTGGGGTATAGTCCTTGCTTCTTATGCCCCCAGGGCAAGGTGAATGCATGCTTCATGTGTCAGATAAAGAGGCCGAGGCGAGTTTCTTCCTCTGTGTGCCCTCGGGCGGGGTGTATTGCTTCTTCTTATACCCCCAAGGCGGGGTGTAATTCTCTTCATGTGCCCCCATATCAGGGTATATTTCTTCTTTAAATACCCCCAAGTCGGGGTGCATTCTTGTTGCTTCTTATGCCCCAGGGCGGGGTTATGTTCTGCTTCTTTTACCCCCTCACGGTGGGGCGTATTTCTCTTCATATGCCCCCAGAGTGGGGATGTAACTTTTCTTCATCTGCCCCCTAGGTTGGGGGTATGCCTCTTCACTTTTGTGCCCCCAGGCGGGGTATGTTTCTTCTTCAAAGGCCCCTAAGCCGGGGTGTAGCTTTGTTGTATGTTGTGCCCCCGAGTCGGGGTGGATTCTCTTCGTGTGCCCCTGGGAACGGGGTGCATATCCTTTTTTCTGCCTCTTATGCCCCCATGGCGGGGTATATCTCTTCTTCTTGTCCCTCATGGCGGGGTATGTGCATGCTCTCTTCGAGAGTGGTGGCAGTTCTTGGCCTCATTGCTATAAAGCATTCCCCACAGCGGGCGGCAATTTATCAAGCTACGATTGTAGTTTGTTGGATCTTCTAATAGCCACTCGAGGGGCCGTCTTATGCCGGATAGGGGCTGCAGGAAGGTGGAACAGACTAGGGCATTGCACCATGGAGTTGGACCCTCCCAGAGTCGGGCGGGATGCCGGCCTTCTTCTTGTTCTCTTGGTCGTCAATGCTTGCCAACCCTTTTTTTTTTGTCTTTTCTTTTCTTCTCTTCTTTCTCTTTTGTGCAATAGACCAAGGTGGGTGTGCAGGAGAGCGCTCACCCCCTCAAGGAGGGGATGAGTGGTTCGCTCCACCGTATCAATCCCATAGTGGTCATCTTTGTTCAGCATGAGTGTCGACAAATATGGCCGTACGACCCTCTCTCACCGATTCTTTCTCTTCCCTTTTTTGTTTCTTTCTTCTTTCTTCTTCTTTTTTTTCTTTTCTTCTTTTTCTTATTGCGAAAAAGGGTGTCTGATTTCCCCTCCCTTCTTTTCTCTTTCTCTTCTCTCCTTTTTTATAACAGCCCCCATGATTCCTGGAAGCTGCGTATGCTTCGGAGCAGCATCCTTGAGGCGACAAAGGCAATTGCACCTAGTCCGGCTTTTCTCCCCATAGGGCTGGCGAAGACAGCACCTGCAATTCATCAAAGCAGGCAAACATCATTTCTTATGAGGCCATGAGGCCCTGGATCCCGACGAAGAGATGAAGGGTGGTTTCAGTCCCACCGGGCGTGCCAGACTTGTGGACATACTTTTCGATTAATTAAAATCTATGGTTTATTAATTTATTGATTTTATTAAGTGCGTGGGCGTGCCAGTCACAAAGTGATAATTTATTCGGGCTCCGAAGAGCCCATGGTGCGCTCGATCTGACTAATCAGACGATTGTGTAGTTCGTGTCGGGATCAAAACCTGCCGCGCCATAAAGGTCATGACGTCATTTACATCCTCTCGGAGAGGGGAACACCCTTGATTAATCGCCGGGAATTAGGGCCTCATGGCCAGGAAGTTAATTGCATAAAAAGGCCTATTAGGAAGCATTGAAATCCCCGTATGAGGGTGAGAAGAAAACATCCGCGATCATGTCGGTCAAGTGCTGATCATTTAATGTTCGGATGAATGTCCGGCTCGAGAAAAGTGCAATCGTCACAGGAAAATCAGAACATATGTATGCCGGGGTACGGGAAATTTATTGTTCAGAGGAATGAGAAATATTCAGTTAAATCACGATTAAAACGGTCAGAAACCAACAAGTTTGTTGGCTCGGTGCAAGATCAAGCCGCGACCATGTTGCGGTGGGCCCCCCGCAGTTGAAACAAGACCTGCGTGAGCGTCATTAATATTTTCAGTGCCAAGGGGCAACGGGGGAGTGTCCTGGGATCGGATCCCGGAACCAAAGACGTGTTCAAAGGGAGCGAGCTATAGGCCGAGAATATGGGCCAGACAATTACCATAATCAGGACAGACCCGAGGTCTAAGCGTGACCCATAAAGGCCTTATCAATATCCCCATGCGTAGGGTCCGGGGAGGACGAGGACCACCTCGTTCCGTTCGGATTTTGTCGATCATTCATGGACCACTTTATGTTCGGACAAAGGTCTGTATTGAAGGTACGACGTAGATGGAAACAACCCCGTACAAATGTATACCGAGTTCGCGGTAGTTTCACTGAAAGAGCGGGAACGAATCCCAATAGAATGAATCCGATTTGACGAACTATCGGCCCAGAGCAATACCGGATTACGACCATATCGGGATGGGAGCCGTCGGCCATGTCGGTCACTCACGGACCTTTTCATGTTCGGACACAGGTCCGTAATAGAAAGGCGGCGGAAGTCGAGGTGAACCCGTTCAAATGTCTGCCGAATGTACGGCGATTTTAATAATGGCTCGGAAGGGATCTGGCCTGAGGAGCGGGTCCGGTGTAATCGGATTGTCGGCTCGAGGTAAGGTCGGGCCATGGCCATTTCAGGATAACTCCCAAGACTCAGGCCCGACCGACGAGGGAGGCATTGTTGTTCCTTCCGCACCAGGCCACGGGAGAGACGGAGCTGCAATGTAGATTTTACCATTTTTTTATCTGGGATTTTTTTAACCATATGATTTTGTGCCGTTTATTCCCCTTTATGCATTTACTCTGAGTGATTTATCCATTTCGTTTATTATTATTATTATATTTTCTCTTTTTTACTATTATTATTATTATTTCACATTTTTTTGTTTATTTCTCATATATATATTCAGGGTTATTTATTTATCATAATTTTTATTAATTTATTATTATTATTATTATTATCTTTATCTTTATCTTTATCTTTATATTATATATATATATTTGGAGAGAGAGTGGGCCGCTGGAGGGCTAAAAGGGGGGGGGGGCATGCCGGCGAAGAGCGGCCAAGCTGGGCGTGCCGGCGAAGGTCGCAAGCGGGCGTGCCGGCCAAGGGTGGCTGGAAGGTGTACCGGCGAAGGGCCTAGGGGTTGTGCCGCTGGAGGGTCGACAGAGGTGGGGTTAAGTGTGCCGAGGAAGCTTCAAGGCAGGGTATACTGGTGGAGGTCCGGACGGGGCCCACTCCTCTTCCGTTCTTATGTCTTTTCCTTTTCTTTTCTCCCTTGATTTTATTCAGTTTGCATGGGTTTGTTTCTTTCTTTCTCTTGATTAACTTCCATTCTTTCTCCCCTGAGGACGAATGTTCAAGTCGCTTAATTGTCATTCGATTAGACTCTCTTTGTGTTGATTGCGGTCCCCTTGCCTTGGTTAAAGCATTTTACCATTGTTCTTTTTATTTGTTTGTTGCTTCCTTTTGTCTTTTTTGATATGTTATTGTTTCTAACAAAAATTTGGCAGCATCTCCCCATGACCCGAGTGGTAAGGGCGATACAGGGAACGCGCCCACATGGAGTGACGGAACCCGACAATTGGAGGTGGGCGCTCAAGAGCGGCAACACCGTAGGTAAAACTCCGGAAAACTCGGAGGGAACGACGAGTGGGAGAAGATTCTAGGACTTGCTAGGGGGTGCACCAGACAAGAAGGAGGGGCCGGTGGCTAGCGTGCCGGCCAGGGAGCCTATAGGGGCTGGAGAGGTATGTCGGGCTGAGGGAGGCCAGGGTGTGCCGGGCTGAGGGGTGTTGGGTTAGGTGCAGTATTCAGAAGGGGGGGGTGAATGAATATACCCTATTTAAGAACCTTCACCCAATTAAAAATATGATGCTCACTAACTATCTAGAATGCTAACTAGACAGATATATCAAGTCTGAAAGACTAATTAGCAGTAGCGAAATTCAACAAACAGACAGTGAGCAACCAAAGCAAAGCGCACCTAAGTATTCATTCAAACCATTCTTTCACTCAAATAAACTTTCGCTCACTCAACAGATTAAACACTCAGAACAAGATCTGATTAAATCATTTAATGAACCTGTGATCAAACACTTGGAGCGCCCCTATGCAAACATCTAGCGGAAGCAAAAACATATAGAGAAATCAAACCACTGCACAGAGGTTTTTAGGTGGTTCGGTCCAGCAGACCTACATCCACCCCACACTCAAACCGAGTGTGGCTACCACTAGCTCACGCTAGAAACAGCAGACTCAGTCTGCAACAAATGCTGCCAAACAGCTTGACCAGGGGAACAGCCTCCCCTCTTCCTCCCAACCGGAGGGAACCACTAGTGACACCAATCACTAGCAAACCAGAGACACACGGTCTCTCTTCCTCCAGACCTGGAGGGAACCCCTGGACTTGAATCCACAAGCCCAGAACCGGAGACAAGTCTCCCTTCCTCCAACCCGGAGGGGAAACCTAGAGACCCAAGTCTCTCTTCCTCTGAACACCAGAGGGAAGCACAACCGGAGATAAATCTCCCTTCCTCCAACCCGGAGGGAACCCACAAGCGGCCCACCTGCTTGCTTGCAACCGGAGGTATCAATCTCCCTTCTCCTGAACTAACAGGAGGAACCCCGACCTCTCTACAGAGTATCGGAAACACAGCAAACCAGAAAACAAAGGAAAAACAATAAACAAAAATGACTTCAGCAAAACAGAAAGCTGAAAGATGAAGTGCACAATGTGGCTCTCAACGGAGCTGACTGGCCTGGATTTGATCCACGGTCCAGTAGACGGATCTTCAGGTAAGATCTTCCTTCTTCTTCACGAGCTCTCTCGCTCACTCTCTATCTTTCTTTCTCTTTCTTCTGATCTCCTCTCACTCTCTGCTTCTTCTTCTCTTCACACTCTTCTCGAGCTCTCTACCTCTCTTCTTCTCCTTCTACTCTTCTTCTTTCTCTTTTCTTCTTCTATCTGGATCGTGGCTCTCTGTATACGCTTTTCTTCTCGCCAACTCGATCACCTTCATCTGTGGACGAAGGTCTCATATATATAGCAGCAACATCATCATCAGCCACGACGTGTGACCTCCACATTTCCAGCCCTAAGAATTCGAACCACGTGGCAGTCTCTCAGCAGGCTTTATTCCAACCTCGGATCACGTGCCCTCCTTAAGCTTCACGATCAAAGCACCTGTAAAACAGGGTATCGGATAAGTCATTAGTTTAAAGAATAACTCTGTATAGACTTATCAGAAGAACAACGTTTTTTTTTTTAGAAGAAACCTGGACGAGGTTAGAACGAAACAACACGAGCTAACAAACGGCAACAACACGGAGACAACACGAAGACAGAATAAGGAAACGACACGAAGTGAAATGACAAAAACCATCACGAGTTGAAAACAACACGAAGACGAACAGAGAAGTTGACACGGGGTTGAACAAGTAGACGTAAAAGATGACACGAGATTCACTGGAAAACGACACGAGATGGTATACAGAAAGCAACACGAGGTGCTGCAATGTTCTACACGCAGTGAAACAAAAATGACACGAAGACATGGAGGCAGCAGTAACCAATACGAGGTGAGGTTATTAAAGCGACAACGACACGCGGTGTGGAAAATACGACACGAAGACCTGAGACGGAGAAACGACACGAAGTCATGGAGACAACAAAGTAATTTTGACACAAAGTCAAAATGACAAGAAGTAAAAACGACACGAAGATGAAATTGAAATCGACACGGGGTGAAGACAACATGAAGACGAAACAGGAACGACACTAAGTGTAACAGGAACGATACGACGTAAAAATAGTGATCGACACGGGTTGAAAACAACACGGACTGACAACGACACGAACTGAACAGAACTAACACGTGTTGAAGACAAAAACAACACGAAGACATGATAGGGAAGATGACACGAGGTCAGATACGTCCTACACGAGAAAAGAAGAAAACGACATGAGGTAAGAAAAACAAGAATCGACACAAAGTGTGGTCAAGGTGAGAAAGACACTAAGTCAAAAACGAAGGACCAACACTCAGACAGAACCATAAAAACAACACGGAGACGTAGACACTAAAACAACACGAAGATGAAGACAAGGGAAACGACACGAGGTCTAACCTCATACAAGCTTTCCTATTACGCATGGAAATCAACACGAAGTGTTGTAAGCTCATACGACACGAGATCTTTTCGTGTTAGTGAGGGGAAACAACACGAAAGCTCAAGTACAGAAACAGCACGAAGATTGAGTCAAATCTGATGTACAGACTTGAAGAACAGTCCAAAGTATAGACTTGCACGAGCGAGCTACAGTGCCAAAGTATAGACTTCACGCTGTACAGACTTGGAAGACCAGAGTTGAATGTGTAGACTTGTAGTTTATCATGAAAGAAGGCCAGCGTACAGACTTGCTGTCCTCACAGCAGACGATGTAAACACTTAGCCTATGCAGACCAATGTACAGACTTTGGCGAAGCAAAAGGCTGTATAGACTTGGAGACCCAAAGCCATTGTATAGACTTTGTCTAAGACAAGGCATGAGCTGACGTTGTATATACTTAGCCAATGCAAACCAGTCCGATGTATAGACTTTAAGGAAATGCATGCTTCAGTGCAATGTCTAGACTTGCGATGTGTTCGCCAAATGCACACTACAGTCCAATGTATGGACTTAGACGAATGATGCATGAGACGCTCAATGTATCGACTTTGAGCTTGATGTGCAGTGAATAGACTTAGGGCATAAACCCCACGAAGCACTGTATAGACTATGCACATAACATAAGTCTAACATAAACAATATATCAGTTGTACCAGTCACAGTCATGATGCAATCATCAAGGCACAATGTTATGAAAACACTATATCATTGCTATCATCAAAATACAATATCAATCATCAAAACCACAGCAATGAATGAATGCTTTATGCATCAGTTTAACATGTAACAAGACTGAAACATCAAATATGTTAATCTAAACTGAGCAGCAAGATGACTGAACATTTGATAAGCTCACAACAACAACCAATCATCAAAACCATCATCAAAACCACAGGGGCACAACAATCTCAATCTAAACTGAGCAGCAAGATGACTGAACATTTGATAAGCTCACAACAACAACCAATCATCAAAACCATCATCAAAACCACAGGGGCACAACAATCTCCCCCTTTTTGATGATGGCAACACTTTCAATACATTGAGTCATTCTGATGATGTGAGGCATTCTGAGGCATTCTGAAGACTCAAATTATTCTCCCCCTTTGACTTCATCAAAAAGAAAAATAATTTGAGAAATTATAGCATGTATAAGAGTTCAGTCAATTTCTCCTCCTTTCAAGAACATGATTCTCCCTTTTTGGCAAACAATATCTCCCCCTTTGATACAAACAAAATAAACCATGGGAAGGGTTAAATTGCAAAAATGTAGATGCAACAAGTAATGCAATACTCCCCCTAAGTATGTGAATGCAAGGTCACAAATGATATGAACATGATTCAGTGTGACAAGGAATGCTCCCCCAGAATAGATGCCAATTGATATGAAATTGATGCAAGACTTGGAATCTCCCCTTCAATAAGTGGAATCTTATGAGATGAAAGAGAAGGAGACCACAAGGGCAAACAAGGAGAGGTTCAGGTCAATGAGTCAATACCATGAGCAGAAGAGTTTCAATTAACAGATTTTTCAATGATGTTCCAAACATAAGAAATTCTGCCAGATCTTCAAGGAGATATCAATCTCATAAATCTAAAGTATAAGTTTTCAAAGTCTTCTATCATAAGGGCTTATGAATGACATTTATTGAATATCATGGTTCAAACGTGATGTATGCAGAGTTTATCAATAAAATTCTGTAATGATATCTAAAACCATGGTTTAATAAAAATGAACCAAGCCCTCATATTTATCTTGATTATCCTCCCTTTGTCTTACACAATCAAATCTATTGACTTCTTTCAGAATTACATGTACTAGTATTGAAATCAAGCAATTATGAAGTCATATGATTTTGTCTAGGGTTGTAGCAATTTGATTTTTGGCATCAATATTCAGATATTTCAATTTATTCAACAATTTTCCTTGCTACAAATTTTACATGCTTTCTAGTTCAGTACACACCTTGTAACTAGAGGATATACCTTGATCAGAGGCCAATATCCCTAAGCCCTTAGTGTGACTAACTGTCATGCCTTATGTAAACAGAGTTAGCATTTACACATCATGACACACTACAGCTCAATTTTTAATGAGTGAATTGTATTTCTCAGTGTGCATGCCATTGCTCTGCCTGATTTTCAATGAATTCTCATTTTACAGAGTTAACTAAGGCACCTCATGACACAGTCCTTTGGACTTGTGTTTCTCAGTGACCAATGTCATTGCTCTGACAGATATTACCCTTTAGACATTTCAGAAACATTCATTTGCTTCAAAACAATATTAATCTCATGTACTTAACCAATTAAGGTTATGTATTCAAAAGTGTAGATTTCAGGAGTTTTCACAAGACATAGCATGAAACAGATGGTTAAGATTTATTAAACATGCTTCAGGTATTTTTAAGAGATTTTAAAGCCAAACTCATTGAATACATTAAACTTAAACCACATGAGTTATTTCAGTCATTCATAAAAACGTATAATAGAAGATTTTTAGTTCAAGATTTTCAGATTTATGATCAAGATAGCCCATTGAAATCTTCATGAAAGACTGATAGAATTCTGAAGCCAAATGATACCAATTGATAGGAGAGATACCAATTGTTAAGAGAGATTTTTTGAAGCATAAAGTTTTTCAGAATATGATCAAGGTTTGTCAACAAAATCAATAAGAAAGGATATGCTATGAAATCTGACAAATGTATGCATTTGACAACCTATATGCAATGCATTGACTCCCCCTTACAATATGCATTTAAACATACATGCAAATCACATATATGCACTTCAGATGAGTAGAGTTCAGAGGTATCAATTCAGACAATGCTGATGAGGAATGATTATGCAAACACAGAATTAACTTGCTATGCAACATACTGTCCTACATGCAGACTATGCACCAAGGATACATTAAACAAGTATGCAATCAATTCAGGTTTATGCATCCAATTCATGAGCATTTTTAACCTTTTTTTTTTCAGATTTTTTAACATATGATGCAGTTCACTGTTTTACGTGAAGACTAGACCCATGGCACTAGACGGAGGACTTGGTCCAAGGACCACCTCACACATGTCAGTAGCATCCAGACATACTCCATATGCCCTTCAACTTGTTCCATTTAATATACCATGATGATCATGTATGACAATGCAACATAAAGCAGTCCTTCATGCATTGAACAGCATCATTGTATATACTAAAGAAGCATTCAAATTCAGTTCAACATATAGTACGAGAAGAGCATCAGATATGCAGAGTTGAATTCAATAGCTGAGTCTTGAATGCAGACTGATCAACTATACAAGAGAAGATCATACAACAAACAAGTAAATCAACATGGAATTCTCATTTTTCATACTCACAAGTTCAGATAATGAATTTAAAACAGATTTCAGAACTGACCTGAATTGAATCATGGGGTTTTTCTTTTTGAGTGCCTTGGTTGACCCCTTTTATTTCTCCTTCCAAGGCACACCTGCAGCAAGTCAATCAAGTTGATCCTGCAGAGACCCAAGCAGTCTTGGGTCCTGCACTACCCCTATCAGGTTTCTTAGCAGGATAGTCATCAAATTCCAACAGATAGCAATTATTCATGGAATGACCAACCCTTCCACAACATCTACATGACACCACCGAATTAGCTGAAGTATGATGCCTATGTAGATGAGCATCAGTATTTCTTTGATTATCATGAAAATTTTTCTTTCCATAATCAACTAGCCAACAGTTGGCAGCTTTGTGGCCTAGCTTACCACATTCAGAATATATAGAAATCTTTCTTTTATATGCAACTTTATTTCTTCCGAAATCATTTTTCTTTGTAGGAAATTTAGCATATTTGAAATTCACATTCCTACCCTGGATATGCCAACAGTCTTTGACTGTGTGGCCATGCTTTCTACAATGAGAACATTGAAGGAAGTTTCTTCTAAACGACCCTGACCAGCATTGTGCAGCAACATGTCCTGTTTTTCCGCAGTTATAACAATCAATTTTCTTATCCCACGGGACATGCTTTCTAGCCTGATTGTTTTGAGCAGCTGCTAGGTCATCCTTTTCCATCATATTACAATCATGCATCAAATGACCGTGTTTGTGACAGTAGTGACAGATCATTTTCTTTCTAGAGGTATGCGAGTGTGGGTGAGGACTGTGATCAATGTGCATAGAAGAGTTCTTTCTATTTATTTTCTGTTTTTCATTCTCTTTCTGATTTTTGTACTGAGGTGAGAATGAGGTAGAGGGCTTTTCTTGTTCTGAACTTTTAACGAAAATAGTCTTCAATTTTTCTCCAAAGGCCTTCTCAGCCTTCTTCATGTCTGGACTGTAACTCAATCCCTCCTTCTGAAAATTCACATTCGCACCAAGGAGCTTATTCAAATTGTCTCTTCCCTTAACAAATTTTGACAGGGAGTTTCTTAGATCTTCAATTTCTCTTTCCAAAGACACAGTGTGGTCTTCACACAAAATAAGTTGCTTTTGCAATTCATCATTCAGACTCTTCAGAGTCTCATTTTCCTGTGTCAATGTGAATTCAATACTCAATTCATTTTCTTTCAGAATAGATTTCCCTTTTTCAACTGTCAGCCATTTTTCAGAAAAAACAGTATTAAGAACCATTAGTTTTTTATTTTGATCTTTCAAGTAGACATTTTCTTCAATCAGCTTATCTTTTAATTTCTCAATTTCCTTCTTCTGAGTCAGCAGAGAATCATTTTCCTCTTTTAAGGAAGTGATTAAGTTTTCCTGTACATTATCATCAGAGTGTACATCTTCAATCAATTCCTTCAATTTAGATTTTAGTTTTTCATTTTCAGCCTTTAGACATGTGATTTCAGCATTTTTCTCTTTTCTTAATTTTCTCTTTCCTGATTTGACTCTTTCATATTTATCTAGAAGATGCTCATGCATGGCAATTAACTCATCATGGCTAGTATCCTCGGTCTCAGAGGTTACCTGGGATGAGGACTCATCTGATTGATCACTCCTTCTTGCCATGAGACATTCTTCTCCCTGTTCCACGTGTGTTGTAGTCACTCTATCAAACATTTCCTTTGCAGTGCTACAATCTGAGAAGGAAGGAAAATCATCAGAACCGATTGCAGCCTTCATTAAATTTAGAGCTCTCACATTATCATCATTTTTTAATTTGTGAACATGAGTCCACTTGGACTTATCCTCAGGAAGTTCATGTGGACGGTGAGAGATAATCTTCCACAATTGTGGATTAATAGAGTTAACATGCTTGTGCATACGATATAGCCAAAATTTAATATTTGAACTACTGAATAGTGGAGGATGAGCCATGACAGCACAAAAGATTAATGCAACAGGAATATTGATGCACTAAAAGCAAATTAGCACCTAAGACCGCAAGATCGATCTGCAGGTAGCTGGACCTTGTGTGCAGACACCGCTCTGATACCAATTGTTGGGTTAGGTGCAGTATTCAGAAGGGGGGGGGTGAATGAATATACCCTATTTAAGAACCTTCACCCAATTAAAAATATGATGCTCACTAACTATCTAGAATGCTAACTAGACAGATATATCAAGTCTGAAAGACTAATTAGCAGTAGCGAAATTCAACAAATAGACAGTGAGCAACCAAAGCAAAGCGCACCTAAGTATTCATTCAAACCATTCTTTCACTCAAATAAACTTTCGCTCACTCAACAGATTAAACACTCAGAACAAGATCTGATTAAATCATTTAATGAACCTGTGATCAAACACTTGGAGTGCCCCTATGCAAACATCTAGCGGAAGCAAAAACATATAGAGAAATCAAACCACTGCACAGAGGTTTTTAGGTGGTTTGGTCCAGCAGACCTACATCCACCCCACACTCAAACCGAGTGTGGCTACCACTAGCTCACGCTAGAAACAGCAGACTCAGTCTGTAACAAATGCTGCCAAACAGCTTGACCAGGGGAACAGCCTCCCCTCTTCCTCCCAACCGGAGGGAACCACTAGTGACACCAGTCACTAGCAAACCAGAGACACACGGTCTCTCTTCCTCCATACCTGGAGGGAACCCCTGGACTTGAATCCACAAGCCCAGAACCGGAGACAAGTCTCCCTTCCTCCAACCCGGAGGGGAAACCTAGAGACCCAAGTCTCTCTTCCTCTGAACACCAGAGGGAAGCACAACCGGAGATAAATCTCCCTTCCTCCAACCCGGAGGGAACCCACAAGCGGCCCACCTGCTTGCTTGCAACCGGAGGTATCAATCTCCCTTCTCCTGAACTAACAGGAGGAACCCCGACCTCTCTACAGAGTATCGGAAACACAGCAAACCAGAAAACAAAGGAAAAACAATAAACGAAAATGACTTCAGCAAAACAGAAAGCTGAAAGATGAAGTGCACAATGTGGCTCTCAACGGAGCTGACTGGCCTGGATTTGATCCACGGTCCAGTAGACGGATCTTCAGGTAAGATCTTCCTTCTTCTTCACGAGCTCTCTCGCTCACTCTCTATCTTTCTTTCTCTTTCTTCTGATCTCCTCTCACTCTCTGCTTCTTCTTCTCTTCACACTCTTCTCGAGCTCTCTACCTCTCTTCTTCTCCTTCTACTCTTCTTCTTTCTCTTTTCTTCTTCTATCTGGATCGTGGCTCTCTGTATACGCTTTTCTTCTTGCCAACTCGATCACCTTCATCTGTGGACGAAGGTCTCATATATATAGCAGCAGCAGCATCATCAGCCACGACGTGTGACCTCCACATTTCCAGCCCTAAGAATTCGGACCACGTGACAGTCTCTCAGTAGGCTTTATTCCAACCTCGGATCACGTGCCCTCCTTAAGCTTCACGATCAAAGCACCTGTAAAACAGGGTATCGGATAAGTCATTAGTTTAAAGAATAACTCTGTATAGACTTATCAGAAGAACAACATTTTTTTTTAGAAGAAACCTGGACGAGGTTAGAACGAAACAACACGAGCTAACAAACAGCAACAACACGGAGACAACACGAAGACAGAATAAGGAAACGACACGAAGTGAAATGACAAAAACCGTCACGAGTTGAAAACAACACGAAGACGAACAGAGAAGTTGACACGGGGTTGAACAAGTAGACGTAAAAGATGACACGAGATTCACTGGAAAACGACACGAGATGGTATACAGAAAGCAACACGAGGTGCTGCAATGCTCTACACGCAGTGAAACAAAAACGACACGAAGACATGGAGGCAGCAGTAACCGATACGAGGTGAGGTTATTAAAGCGACAACGACACGCGGTGTGGAAAATACGACACGAAGACCTGAGACGGAGAAACGACACGAAGTCATGGAGACAACAAAGTAATTTTGACACGAAGTCAAAATGACAAGAAGTAAAAACGTCACGAAGACGAAATTGAAATCGACACGGGGTGAAGACAACATGAAGACGAAACAGGAACGACACTAAGTGTAACAGGAACGATACGACGTAAAAATAGTGATCGACACGGGTTGAAAACAACACGGACTGACAACGACACGAACTGAACAGAACTAACACGTGTTGAAGACAAAAATAACACGAAGACATGATAGGGAAGATGACACGAGGTCAGATACGTCCTACACGAGAAAAGAAGAAAACGACACGAGGTAAGAAAAACAAGAATCGACACAAAGT
Source organism: Amorphophallus konjac (assembly GCA_022559845.1). NCBI lineage: Eukaryota > Viridiplantae > Streptophyta > Magnoliopsida > Alismatales > Araceae > Amorphophallus > Amorphophallus konjac. Next base: position 283,022,291 of record CM040127.1, read on the forward strand.
GTGGTCAAGGTGAGAAAGACACTAAGTCAAAAACGAAGGACCAACACTCAGACAGAACCATAAAAACACCACGGAGACGTAGACACTAAAACAACACGAAGATGAAGACAAGGGAAACGACACGAGGTCTAACCTCATACAAGCTTTCCTATTACGCATGGAAATCAACACGAAGTGTTGTAAGCTCATACGACACGAGATCTTTTCGTGTTAGTGAGGGGAAACAACACGAAAGCTCAAGTACAGAAACAGCACGAAGATTGAGTCAAATCTGATGTACAGACTTGAAGAACAGTCCAAAGTATAGACTTGCACGAGCGAGCTACAGTGCCAAAGTATAGACTTCACGCTGTACAGACTTGGAAGACCATAGTTGAATGTGTAGACTTGTAGTTTATCATGAAAGAAGGCCAGCGTACAGACTTGCTGTCCTCACAGCAGACGATGTAAACACTTAGCCTATGCAGACCAATGTACAGACTTTGGCGAAGCAAAAGGCTGTATAGACTTGGAGACCCAAAGCCATTGTATAGACTTTGTCTAAGACAAGGCATGAGCTGACGTTGTATATACTTAGCCAATGCAAACCAGTCCGATGTATAGACTTTAAGGAAATGCATGCTTCAGTGCAATGTCTAGACTTGCGATGTGTTCGCCAAATGCACACTACAGTCCAATGTATGGACTTAGACGAATGATGCATGAGACGCTCAATGTATCGACTTTGAGCTTGATGTGCAGTGAATAGACTTAGGGCATAAACCCCACGAAGCACTGTATAGACTATGCACATAACATAAGTCTAACATAAACAATATATCAGTTGTACCAGTCACAGTCATGATGCAATCATCAAGGCACAATGTTATGAAAACACTATATCATTGCTATCATCAAAAGACAATATCAATCATCAAAACCACAGCAATGAATGAATGCTTTATGCATCAGTTTAACATGTAACAAGACTGAAACATCAAATATGTTAATCTAAACTGAGCAGCAAGATGACTGAACATTTGATAAGCTCACAACAACAACCAATCATCAAAACCATCATCAAAACCACAGGGGCACAACAATCTCAATCTAAACTGAGCAGCAAGATGACTGAACATTTGATAAGCTCACAACAACAACCAATCATCAAAACCATCATCAAAACCACAGGGGCACAACAAGGGGCACAAGGCGTGTCGGGCTGAGGGGCACAAGGTGTGCTGGGCAAAGAAGGCATGGGTGTGCCGGACAAAGAGGGCACGGGTGTGCTGGGGAAGAGAGGGCTGAAGGTGCACCGGCCAGGTAGGCTATGCCGGTGAAGGGTTGGCCAAGGGGCATGCCGGTGGAGGGGCTGTGCCGCGCTGGGGGTCATAGGGGGGCTGTGCCGCTGGGAGGGGCACGGAGTGTGCCGATGAAGAGCCCGACGGGAGTGTCGTTGAGGGATGCCGCAGGGTGTGCCGCTGAGGGATGGTAGGGGCGTGCCGGAGAGGGCCCTGGGCAAGAGCGTGCCACTGGCGGACGCTGGAGGAGCGGGTCGTTGAGAGGCCACGGGGGAGTAACTCCCCACAGGCGAACGGGCGAGGGTGATGGTTAGAGGCCCTACGAGGGGGGATACGCCAAGGGGGAAAGATCACTACCGGAGGCCAAACCGATGGGGGAGAAGAGGAAGAGGAAAACACCATGGGATGCAAACACGCGAGACATGTCTTAGAAAGACATCAAAAATATTCGCAAGCCTTCTATTTCTATTATCACAAGAGGAATGCCCCGAGGGGACTAATACATTGTAACGAAAGGAAAACGGGGAAAAAGGGAAAGCAAGAAAGAACAAGACATGGTGGGGGGTTGTGGACACCAAAAATTGCACGCACAGATATCCTGCTCGGCCCAGCATCAACAACGGCACCGAGTGAAGAAACCCCGGAGAGTCTAGTCACCCAGACTCCCAAATATGCACACTGCCGTGAAGCCGTTTCCAGAGTCACGACAGTGAAGAGAAATCAACCACCAAGAGCCCCACAATCCATGGGCCTCGAAGAAAATCAAACGGGCCACAACTCGTGCTCACAACGGGCTCAAAACTGCCCATTTAGCCATTCAACGGCACGCCCATGGCCCTTCAGCGGCACACCCCCAAGGCCCTTTAGCGGCACGCCACTGGCCCCTCTCAGCGGCACGCCATTGGCCTTCAGCGGCACACCCCCAACGCCCTTCAGCGGCACACCCCCAACGCCCTTCAGCGGCACGCCCTGCAGGCCTTCAACGGCACGCCCCAATGGCCTCCAGCGGCACACCCTGTAGGCCTTCAACGGCACGCCCCATGTGCCTTCAACGGCACACTATTTTAAGCCTTCAACGGCACACTATTTCGGGCCTTCAACGGCACACTATTTCGAGCCTTCCACGGCACACTATTTCGAGCCTTCAACGGCACACTATTTCAAGCCTTCAACGGCACACTATTTCGAGCCTTCCACGGCACACTATTTCAAGCCTTCCATGGCACACTATTTCAAGCCTTCAACGGCACACTACTTCAAGCCTCCAACGGCACACTATTTCAAGCCTTACACTATTTCAGGCCCTCCAACGGCACGCTTGGGCAGTCCTTCAGCGGCACGGCCTTTGGCCCTCCCAGCGGCACACTTCTTGAGCCCGCCAGCGGCACAGCGTGAAGGCTTTTCAACGGCCGAGCGACGTGGCGCCCATACCCTACGCATCCTTGGCGCGCAGTGAGCTGTCCGAGGTGTCAACCAAAGGTTGGGCCACGCAGGCTACTCCCCTGACATCCAGGACGGGGGAAGTCAAACCCCATCATGACCAGCCGCTTCCCGCCTCCGACTGCCGTGCTCGAGGGCTCCCGCTGCTGGGAGTATAAAACCACTCCCATTCCGGCGAAGAAAAGGAGGACGGACGGAGAAGAGACCCAGAGGCAGAGACGAATAGAGGGGGTTGCATACGAGAAGAAGAAGAAGAGAGAAGAAAAGGGAGAGGGCTCCGGCGTGGAGTCTTCCGACAGCCACCAGGCAACGAGAAGAGAGTAAGAGAGAGAGAGGGCTTGATGTAGTAGGGGAAGGTGGGGGAAAGAGCAGTGGACGATCGTCCCTGCTTCGATCCCCAACACCTCCTCCTCTTTTGTTTCTCTGTTTTCCCCCTCTCTATTCCTTCGTTCTTAGGTTTTCTTTCTTGCCTATAGCCTTAGCTCGGGCATGTTTTGTGATGTATACGGGTGGCTACGGCCCTTTATTTCCCATGAATGAAGATCTCCCCCCCTCAGTGGGTTTTCTCTTTGTCTCATTGTTTTGGGCCGCAGTGCGTTTGATCGTTTTTCCCTTCGCTTCCCGGTGTTTTCCTTAACTCCTCCTGCCGACAGTTTCCTCCGGACACCGCACCACCTCGGGTGGTATGAGGTCGTGAGCCTTTCAGTGCACAGCCCCTCCGCGTTGTGATCTTCTGGTAGAAGCCCACCTGCAAGTCCCTTGCCTGCCCTTTGAGCCACCTCCCAAAAATCTTTTCCTCGTGGGCTTGATCAGCCCAATGCCCCTGCCCCATTAGCACGCCAGCCCCTTTTGGGGGCCTTGCCCGGTGCGCCTGCACCCCCGTCCAGCGGTACACCTTCTGGCTCCTTGGCCGGCACACCCTTCTGCGCCTTCAGCGGCACACCTGCACTTTCCCCCAGCGGCACACCCTTCCGGCACCTTGGCCGGCACACCCATAGTAGCCCTCCAGCGGTACACCTCCCCTTGGTGCTTCAGCGGTACGCCTGGCCTCTCCCTAGTCCGGTACACCCCTCAAGCACCCTGTGCTCGTCCTTGGCCGGTACGCCTTGGCTAACCCCCAGTCCACCCTATCCAGTCTTAGAGGTCTCTCGCTCGTTGTTTTCTCCGAGGTTTTCTGAAGTTTCATTAAAGGTGCTGCCGCCTTTGGGCGCCCACCTCCAGTTGACGGGTTCCGCCACTCCCTGTGGGCGCGTTCCCTTTATCTCCCTTACGCTCGGGTCAAGGGGAGATGCTGCCGAATTTTCGCTAGAAACGATAACATATTAAAAGGATAAAAGGAAGCAACCAACAAATGGAACAACAAAATATTATAAAGAATAGGCTGTGAGGAAAAGGAGGAAAGACTTGTATAAAACTACTCAAAACCCAAAGAAAAGAAGAAAAGAAAAGCCTTAAAGCAAGTAGCAGGGGAGTGGGCCTTCATCGGTACGTATGTTCCAGCCTTCACCGGTGCACCCTATTAGCCCTTCAACGGCACACCTTCTTGGCTCCTCACCGGCACACTCCTCCTCCGTTTCAACCTTCCCCTCACCGGTACACTCCATTCCCCCCCTCACCGGTACACTCTCTCCCTCACCATCATACTCTCTCCCCCCACCGGTACACCCTCTGTCTCTCCCTCATCTATCTCCCTGTCTTACCTCTTCTTCCACCGTCTTCCAGAAATAGAAACCAATGTACAGACTTGGCAGGTTGAGGCACGAACGCAGCAACAAGCAATGTACAGACTTTGAGCTGCAATGTGTAGACTTCGAGCTGGCCAACGTACAGACTTTGAGTTGGCCAATGTATAGACTTTGAGCTGCAGCCAATGGCCAATGTACAGACTCTGAGCTGCAATGTACAGACTTTGAGCTGCAATGTATAGACTTCGAGTTGGCCAACGTACAGACTTCGAGCTGGCCAATGTATAGACTTTGAACTCCAGCCAATGGCTGATGTATAGACTTTGGGTTGGCTGACGTACAGACTTTGAGCTGTAATGTACAGACTTTGAACAATGTATAGACTTTGGGTTGGCCAATGTACAGACTTTGGACTGGCCAATGTATAGACTTTGAACTCCAGCCAATGGCTAATGTACAGACTTTGAGCTGCAATGTACAGACTTTGAGCTGTAATGTACAGACTTTGAACAATGTATAGACTTTGGGTTGGCCAATGTACAGACTTTGGACTGGCCAATGTATAGACTTTGGACTGGCCAATGTATAGACTTTGAACTCCAGCCAATGGCTAATGTACAGACTTTGAGCTGCAATGTACAGACTTTGAGATGTAATGTATAGACTTTATGTTGGCCAATGTACAGACTTTGGGCTGGCCAATGTATAGACTTTGAACTCCGGCCAATGGCCAATGTGTAGACTTTGGGTTGGCTGATGTACAGGCTTTGAGCTGCAATGTACAGACTTCGAACTGCAGCCAATGGGCAACGTACAGACTTTGAGCTGCAATGTATAGACTTTGAGCTGGCCAACGTACAGACTTTGGGTTGGCCAATGTATAGACTTTGAACTGCAGCCAATGGACAATGTATAGACTTTGAGCTGCAATGTACAGACTTTGAGCTGCAATGTATAGACTTTAAGCTGGCCAACGTTCAGACGTTGAGCTGGCCAATGTATAGACTTTGAACTGCAGCCAATGGACAATGTATAGACTTTGAGCTGCTGCCAATGCACAATGTATAGACTTTGGGTTGGCCAGTGTATAGACTTTGAGCTGGCCAACGTACAGACTTTGGCTGGCCAATGTATAGACTTTGAGCTGCAATGTGCAGACTTTGAGCTGAAGGATGTACAGACTTTGTATGCAGCAACCAGACGATGTACAGACTTCGGGTCGCAGCGACCAGCCAATGTATAGACTTTGAGCTGGCCAACGTACAGACTTTGGGCTGGCCAATGTATAGACTTTGAGCTGCAATGTGCAGACTTTGAGCTGAAGGATGTACAGACTTTGTATGCAGCAACCAGACGATGTACAGACTTCGGGTCGCAGCGACCAGCCAATGTATAGACTTTGGGCTGAGGGACGTACAGACTTCGTGTGTGCTAGTAGCCAGTGTACAGACTTTGAGTTGCAGTAAATGGACGATGTACAGACTTTGCGCGTGTGCTAGCAGACGATGTACAGACTTCGAGTTAGCCCGACACACCCGCCAACTCCCTCCCCGGCATACTCTCTTGGCGCTTCTCCGGCACCCTCTAACCTACCCGGTACACTCTCCCAGCCCCTCTCCGGTACGCTCTCCCAGCCTTCGCCGGTACACCCTTTCTGCCCCCAACGGCCCACTTTTCCTTCCAAAATAAATATATAAAAACATATATAAATATGTCATGATAATGATAATGATAATAATGATAATAAATTAATAAAAACTATGATAAATAAATAAACCTGAATATATATATATGAGAAATAAACAAAAAAATGTGAAATAATAATAATAATAGTAAAAAAGAAAAGGGAAAATATAATAGTGATAATAATAAACAAAATGGAGAAATCATCCAGAATAAATACGTAAAAGGGAAATAAGCAATAAAATATATATGCACATAATTTAAACCCCAGATAAAGAAAATGGTAAAATCTATGTTGCAGCCCCGTCTCTCCCGTGACCCGATGCTGAAGGAACAACAATGCCGCCCTTCCAGGTTGGGCCTGAGTCTTGGAATTATCCCGACATGGCCAGGCCCCGACCTAGTCTTGGGCCGACATTCCAATCAGACCGGACTCGTTCCTCAGGCCGGATCCCCTCCGAGCCACTACTAAAATTGCCGCACGTTCGGCAAACATTTGAACGGGTTCGCCTCGATTTTCGCCGCGTTTCTATCATGGACCTGTGTCTGAACATGAAAAGACCCGTGAGCAACCAACATGGCCGACGGCTCCTACCCCGACGTGGTCATGACCCAGTATTGCTCTGGGCCGATAGCTCGTCAAATCGGATTCACCCTATCGGGATTCGTTCCCGCCCTTTTATTGAAATTGCCGTAAACTCGGCATACACTTGTACGGGGTTGTTCCTATCCACGTCGCACCTTCAATATGGACCCTTGTCCGAATATCAAGTGGTCCGCAAGTGACTGACAGAAATCTGAATAGAACGAGATGGCTCCTGTCATCCCTGGACCCTATATACGGGAATATCAATAAGGCCTTTGTGGGCTGTGCTTGGACCTCGGGTCCGTCCCGATTACGGTCATTGTCTGACCCACGCCCTCGGCCTATAGCTCGCTTCATTCGAACATGTTTTGGGTTTTGGAATCTAGTCCCGGGACTCTTCCCCGTTGCCCTCCGGCACCGGGAACATTAATGATGCCCACGCAAGCCCCGTTTGGACCGCGGGAGGCGCCCCCGGTATGGTCCCGACTCGATCTCGCACCGGGCCAATAAATTCGCTAGTTTCCTGCTACACTAATCGAGATTTAACCGAATGTTTTCAGTGTCTCGGAATAATATATTTGCCATATCACAGCATACATATGTTCCAGGTCCTCCTGCGACGATTATGATACTCTCAAGCCGGACACCCGTCAGAATATTAAACGGTCTCCCGAATGACCGACACGTTTCGAACGTCCGCTTCCCTAGACACAGGGCCTTTCAGCCGATTCAAGGGATATTCCCTCGTTGCCCCTTGGCACCGGAAATATTAATGACGCTCATGCAAGTCTTGTTTCGACCGCGGGGGGCCCACCGCAGTATGGTCGCAGCTTGCTCTTGCACCGGGCCAACAGATTTACTGGTTTTTGACCGCTCCAACCGAGGCTCAGCTGAACGTTTTCCGCTCTTCCGAACAATAAATTTGTCGTACCTCAGCTTACATGCGTTCCTGTTTTCCCGCGACAATCACGATTTTCTCGAGCCGGACATTCGTCCGAACATTAAATGGTCAGTATAGGACCGACATGATCGCGAATGTTTTCTTCTTACCCTGATACAGGGGTTTCGATACTTCCTAATAGACCTTTTGTGCAATTAATTTCTTGGCCATGAGGCCCTGAATCTCGGCGATTAATCAAGGGTGTTCCCTCGTATGGGGGATGTAAATGACATCGTGACTTTTATGGTGCGATGGGTGTTGGTCCCGACACGAACTACACAATCGTCTGACGAAGTCAGATCGAGCGCACCATGGGCTCTTCGGGGCCCGAATAAATTGTCACTTCGGTGACAGGCACGCCCACGCACTCAATAAACGAATAAACCAACAAGAGAATAACAGGTGAAAAAAGTGCGTCCACAAGTCTGGCACGCCTGGTGGGACCAAACCACCCTTCATCTCTTCGCCAGGATTCAGGGCCTCATGGCCCCCTAATAAACGATGTTTGCCTGCTTTGATGAATTGCAGGTGCTGTCTTCGCCAGTCCTATGGGGAGAAAAGCCTGGCTCGGTGCAGCTGCCTTCGCGGCCTCGAGAACGCTGCTTCGAAGCATATGTGGCTTCCAAGAATCGTGGGGGCTGTTATAAGAAAAAAAAGGGAAGAGAAGATAAGAGAAAGAGAACAGAAGGGAGGGGAAATCAAGCCCCCCGTTTCCCTCAAGAAGAAAGAGAAGAAAAAAAGAAAAGAAGAAAGGAAGAAAGGTAGAAAAGAAGAAAAAAAAAGAGAGAAAAGAAAGAAACAAAAAAAGAAGAGAAAGAATTGGCAATAGAGGGTTGTACGGCCACGTCCGCCGAGACCCGTGCTGAACAAAGATTACCACTGTGGGGTTGATGCGGTGGAGCTAACCACTCATCCCCTCCCTGAGGGGGTGAGCGCTCTCCTGCACTTCCACCCTGGTCAATCATACAAGAAGAAGAAGAAAAAAAGAAAAAAAAAGAGATAAGAAAGGAAGAAAAGTTGGCCAGCATCGCCGACTAAAAGAGCAAGAAGAAACCCGGCATCCCGCCCGACTCTAGGAGGCTCCGAGTCTGCGGTGCAATGACCCCGCTCGTTCCTCCTTCCTATTGCCTCCATCCGGCATAAGATGGCATCTCGAGTGGCTGTTAAAAGACCCAGCGAGCCACAATTGTAGCGTGGTGAATGGCTGCCCGCTGTGGGGAATACTTTATAGCAATGAGGCCAAGCACGGCCACCACTCCCGAAGAGAGCATGCATATACCCCGCCATGGGGGATAAGAAGAAGATATATACCCTGCTACGGGGGCATAAGAGGCAAGAAAAAAGAGCAAAGATACACCCGGTGCCTGGGGCACATGAAGAGAAAGACACCTCCCTTTGGGGGCACAACAACCAACAAAGATACACCCCGACTGAGGGGCACATGAAGAGAAATACACCCCTACTCTAGGGGCATATGAGACAAAACTATACCCCGATTTAGGGGCATTTGAAGCAAAGACTTCACCCCGCCTTAAGGAGGGGGCATAAGAAGCGAAAGATATACCCCACCCCGGGGGCACAAGAAGAAAACACACCCCACCTTGGGGGCGTAAGAAGCCAAGAGATATACCCCGCCACGGGGCAGTAAAGGCAAAATGCATTCCCCCCGGGGGCACCTGAAGCAACATACCCCTCGCCTCAGCAGCATATGAGGCCAAGAAGCTACATCCCGGCTCGTGAGCATAAGAAACAAAAGATATACCCTACGTCTGGGGCATATGAAGCCAAGAATCACATCCCCGTCTTGGGGGTATTTGAAGAAGAAGCCCATCTCGCCTCGAGGGCCTAGAAGCAATAGCCACGTCCCAGCTCAGGGGCATATGAAGAGAAGTCCACCCCGGCTTAGGGGCATTTGAAGAAGAAACAAACCCCGCCAGTGGGGACATAAAAGCCATGAAGAACACGCCCCGGCTTAGGGGCATTTGAAGAAGTTACATCCCGCTTCGGGAGCATAAGAAAGAAAAGAATACACCCTGTCCTAGGGACGATTGAAGAAGAAACATACCCCGCCTGGGGGCATGGAAGCCATAAAGAATATGCCCCGGCTTAGGGGCATTTGAAGAAGCTACATCCCGCCATGGGGGCATAAGAAGAAAAGAATTCACCCCGGCCTGGGGACACTCAAAGAAAAAAAAAACCACACCCTGGACTAGGGGCATACAAAGAAAGAAATTCACCTCACCTCGAGGGCATAGAAGCTGTAAAGAACACGCCCTGACTCAGGGGCATGACAAGAAGAAGAACTCACCCCGCCTTGAGTGCACAAGAAGCCAAGCTCACCCCGCAGGGGGGGCACGCGAGACACAGCTACGCCCCGACTCAGGGGGACTCGAAGAGAAATACACTCCACCTTTGGGGTGCAAAAAGCAACATACACCCCACCTCTGGGAGCACAATAAGCAGAACATACCCCGCCTTGGGGGCATATGAAGCCAAGAATCACATCCCCGTCTTGGGGGTATTTGAAGAAGAAGCCCACCTCGCCTCGAGGGCCTAGAAGCAACAGCCACGTGCCAGCTCAGAGGCATATGAAGAGAAGTCAACGCCGGCTTAGGGGCATTTGAAGAAGAAACAAACCCCGCCAGTGGGGACATAAAAGCCATGAAGAACACATCCCAGCTTAGGGGCATTTGAAAAAGTTACATCCCGCTTCGGGAGCATAAGAAAGAAAAGAATACACCCTGTCCTAGGGACGATTGAAGAAGAAACATACCCCGCCTGGGGGCATGGAAGCCATAAAGAATATGCCCCGACTTAGGGGCATTTGAAGAAGCTGCATCCCGCCATGGGAGCATAAGAAGAAAAGAATTCACCCCGGCCTGGGGACACTCAAAGAAAAAAAAAACCACACCCTGGACTAGGGGCATACAAAGAAAGAAATTCACCCCACCTCGAGGGCACAAGAAGCAAAACACACCCCACCTTGGGGGGCATAAGGAGCCAAGGACATACCCCACCTCGAGGGCACAAGAAGCAAAACACACCCCACCTTGGGGGGCATAAGGAGCCAAGGACATACCCCGCCATGGGGGCATTAGAAGCGGGATACATCCCCACCCTGGGGGCATATGAAGCAACATACACCCCACCTGGGGGCATAGAAGCCATAGAGAAGTCCACCCCGACTTGGGGGCATGTGAAGGAGAAACAAACCCCGCCACTGGGGGCATAGAAGCCATGAAGAACATGCCCCGCCCGGGGCACAGAAGCAAGGAGGTAGGATCCGCCCCGCCATGGGGGCACACAAAGAGAGAAACCACAACCCGCCGTGGGGGGCATGAGAAGCAAGAAATGTACCCCACCCCGGGGAGCATAAGAAGAGAAGAATACACTCCGACTTAGGGGCCTTCGAAGAAGGAATACATCCCGGCCTTAGGGGTCCATGAAGCAACATATATCCCCCCCGGGGACATCTGAAGCAGAACAAACAACATCCCCCGGCTTAGAGAAACATATGAAGAGAGGAATACTCCCCGATATGGGGGCATGTAAACAAAGAAGAAGAATTCACCCCGCCTCGGGTGCATAAAAAGCAAGAACTACATCCCACATCAAAAGCGGCAATACGCCCCACCTTGGAGCACAAGAAGCAAACATTCCCCCCGGTGTGTCTGGGGAGATGAAAAGAATTCAGCCCAGCCTGGGGACACTTGAAGAAAGAAGCACATCCCGCCACGGGGGCACATGAAGAGAACCCCTCCCGCCTCGAGAGTATAAGAAAGAGAAGAATACACCCTGGTCTGGGGGCTTTTGAAGAAACGACACACCCCCTCCATGGGAGATAAAGCTACACCCCGGCCTGGGGACACATGCAGAGCATCCACCCCGCTCAGGGGGCACAAAGAGGTACACTCCGCCCTTGGCGCATAAGAAGCAGAAGCATTTACCCTGATCCGGGGGCACAAAAAAAAGCAAAGAGACATACATCCCGACCTGGGAGCACATGAAGAAAGAATATACCCCGACCTAGGGGCGTCGGAAGAAGAGACGTACACCCTGATCTGGGAGCATAAGAAGGAAGATATACTCCGCCTAAGCGGCACTTGGAGAAATAACATACCCTGCTTCGGGGGCATAGAAGCTGTAAAGAGATACACCCCGGCCTCAGGGGGGCATAAGAAGCAAGAGATACACCCGTACCAGGGGCATATGAAGAAGAAGCATACCTCGCCTTGAGGGCCTAGAAGCTATAAAGAACACGCCTCGGCTCAGGGGCATATGAAGAGAAGTCCACCCTGGCTTAGGGGCATTTGAAGAAGAAACATACCCCACCTAGGGGCATAGAAGCCGTGAAGAGTATACCCCACCATGGGGGCATTTGAAGAGAGCTACACCCCGCCTCGGGGGCATTAAAAAAAACACACCCTAGTCTGGGGACATAGAAGCCAAAAAAATACACCCCGCCTGGGGGCACAGAAGCGAAGAGGCAAAACACACCCCCCTCAGGGGGGATGCACACCAAATGAAGCTACGCCCCAACCTGGGGCACATTATGAGAAAAAAAAGAGCAGAGTAAAGAAAAAGACACGCACGAGGCAGACGTGGTCTTCGAGCCCGCCTCATCACACAAAAGAAGAGAAGAAAAGGAAAAGAAGACACATGAGGCAGACGTGGTCTTCGAGCCCGCCTCATCACGCAAAAGAAGAGAAGAAAAGGAAGAAGAGACAAATGAGGCAGACGTGGTCCCTTAACCCGCCTCTTCACATAAAAGAAGAAGAGCAGAACCAAAAGAAGACACATGAGGCAGACGTGGTCTTCGAGCCCGCCTCACCACACAAAAGAAAAGAAGAAAAGGAAGAAGAGACACATGAGGCAGACGTGGTCCCTTAACCCGCCTCTTCACATAAAAGAAGAAGAGCAGAACCAAAAGAAGACACATGAGGCAGACGTGGTCTTCGAGCCCGCCTCATCACGCAAGAGAAGAGAAGAAGAGGAAGAAAAGACACATGAGGCAGCCGTGGTCCCTGGACCCGCCTCTTCACACAAAAGAAGAAGAGTAGAACCAAAAGAAGACACATGAGGCAGACGTGGTCTTCGAGCCCGCCTCATCACACAAAAAAAGAGAAGGAAAGAAAGAATGCACATGAGGCGAGCATGGTCCTTGCACCTGCCTCTCTACAAGAGAAGAATAGAAGAGAAAAAAAGAGACATGAGGCGAACATGGTCCTTGCACCCGCCTCTCTACACAAAAGAAGAAGAGAAGAATAGAAGAGAAAAAAAGAGACATGAGGCGAACATGGTCCCTGCACCCGCCTCTCTACACAAAAGAAGAAGAGAAGAATAGAAGAGAAAAAAAGAGACATGAGGCGAACATGGTCCCTGCACCCGCCTCTCTACACAAAAGAAGAAGAGAAGAAAAGAAAGAAATGATCACGAGGCAAACATGGTCCTTGCACTTGCCTCTCCATAAAAAATGAAGAGAAGAAGAGAAAGAGCAATCACGAGGCAAACATGGTCTCTGCACCTGCCTCTCTACAAAAGAAGAATAGAAGAGGAAAAAAAGAGACATGAGGCGAACATGGTCCCTGCACCTGCCTCTCCATAAAAGAAGAATAGAAGAAGAGTCACGAGGCAGACGCGGTCTTCGCACCTGCGTCATCACATAAAAGAAGAAGAAGAAAAGACACATGAGGCAGGCGTGGTCCTCGAGCCCGCCTCATCACACAAAAAGAAGAGAAGAAAAAGAGACATGATGCACACATGGTCCTTGCACCGGCTTCTCCATAAAAGAAGAAGAAAAAGAGACACATGAGACAGACGTGGCCCTCGAGCCCGCCTCACCAAATAAAAAGAAGAGAAGAAAAGGAAAGAAGAGACACATGAGACAGATGTGGCCCTCGAGCCCGCCTCATCACACAAAAAGAAGAGAAGAAAAAGAGACATGAGGCGAACATGGTCTTCGCACCCATCTCTCTACAAAAGAAGAAGAGAAGAGAAAAAAGAGACATGAGGCGAACATGGTCTTCGTACCTGCCTCCCTACAAAAGAAGAAGAGAAGAAGAGAAAGAAGGGTCACGAGGCAAACTTTTACCTCCGACCTCCAGCCATCCAACAAATAGAAACCAACTAAACCTTCCACCGACGGGGGGTTAAACCGACTAAACCTTCCGCCGACGGGGCGTTAAACCGACAAAGGCCTCCCAGATCCTGGCTTTTGTAGCTTGCTTCCCAATTTTGGCTCTCGCAGCCTGCTTCCCCTGGCTCTCGTAGCCTGTCCCCTAATTCTGGCTCTCGCAGCCTGCTTCCCCCTGGCTTTTATAGCCTGCTCCCCAACTTTGGCCCTTGCAGCCTGCTTAACTTTGGCTCTTGCAGCCTGCTTCTCAGAATTCGGCCTTTACGGCCTGCTTCCCAGAATTCGGCTCTTGCAGCCCGCTTCCCAACTTTGGCTCTCGCAGCCTGCTTACCTTTGGCCCTCGTGGCCTACTTCCCAACCTTGGCTCTTGCAGCCTACTTCCCTTTGGCTTTTATAGCCCGCCTCCCAATTCTGGCTCTCGTAGTCTGCTTGCCCTTGGCTCTTGTAGCCTACTTGTCCGATTTGGCTTCCATAGCATGCTTCCTATAATTTCGGCTCTTGCAGTCCGCTTCCCAATATCTTTGGCTCTTGCAGCCTGCTTCCCACAGTTCGGCCTTTACGGCCTGCTTCCTAGAATTCGACCTTCACGGCCCGCTTCCCAATTTCGGCTCTTGCGGCCCGCTTCCCAGAATTCGGCCTTTACGGCCTGCTTCGCAGAATTCGGCCTTCGCGGCCCGCTTCCCATAATTACGACTCCTGCAGCCCGATCCCTAATTTTGGCTATTGTAGCCTGCTCCCCTGATTTGGCTTCCATAGCCTGCTGCCCACAATCTCGGCTCTTACAGCCCGCTTCCCAATATCTTTGGCTCTCGCAGCCTGCTTACCTTTGGCTCTCGCAGCCTGCTTACCTTTGGCCTTCGTGGCCTGCCTCCCAAGTCCGGCTCTCGTAGCCTGCTTCCCAGGGTTCGGCCTTCGCGGTCCGCTTCCCATAACTTCGGCTCTTGCAGCCCGCTTCCTAATTTCGGCCCTTATGGCCCGCTCCCCTAATGTCCCTTGGGTTCTATAGCCTGCTTCCCTAATACCCTTTCAGCCGTTCGTGGTCTGCTTCTCTAATACCTTTACTACCACTACACTTATATGTAACAACAATATTTTCTTATGCAAAAACAAACACACACAAAAAACAACAAAAAAACAATAAAATAGACACGTAAAAAGAGAAAAAAAACAAAAAAAAGAGAATGCATGTTTGCCATGCTTGCATGTTTGCTTAATATAGAATAATACACCTCCTTGGAATTTTCTAGGACCGCATTTCCTTGCTAAATAATGCTGCCCTGATTCCGGATGCACGGGCGTCACGACACGCACTCGAAGGGAACCCCAATTATGGCAGGTGCACGCGTCAAGGGGGAGAGTCATGGCTGAATCGCTAAGCCCAACTCACAAAATAAACCTGAGGCAACGCTCCCACACTTAGCACTTAATGTGTTCAATAGCTTTCAACCATAGGGATTGCCCGAATTCCTTCTTAGCACTCTACGGAGACTTGAATTCTTGCACTCGCGTGAAAGGTAATCGTGAGGAAAAAGTTGCCTACCCCCACTGTAAAACAAAAAAAAAACAAAAAAAGAGAGAGAAAGAAAAAAATGATGCAAAAAAAGAGAGAAACGTGAATCCGAGTAGCCGGGAATCCCCATTGAGACACATGAGGAGACTCGCGCGAAATGGTGAAGCGAATTACAATAAGGATGAAACCTATTAGCCGGGAATCCCCATTGAGACATATGAGGAAACTCGTGTCAAACGGTGGAATCCGTAATAGAATCACAATAAGGATGAATCTTAGTAGCCGGGAATCCCCATTGAGACACATGAGGAGACTCGTGCCGAGCGGTGAAATCCGCTACCAAAATAAACAAGTGGGGGCTGTGTGAAGCTACCGAAAGTCGAAAGCCTGGAACTAATGTGTAGGCGCTAGAGTGATCCTCGAGTGTCACCAGGAAAATCTGCATATCCCTATGGTTAGGGCTCTTTGTTCACACATTTGTACCGCCACGCCACAGAGAAATGCCTCGGGTGAAATGCGTGAATTAAGGCTATGCATGCAAGACGTGCGATATCCTCTTGACAGGTGCACCACCCCTCAATTGTACATCATGACCCGCACCGTGTCTGCGAATTATGGGCGATGTCCCTATCCCATCCCCTATAGAGGGAGCTATCACATACGTATATTTATGTTATGTCTACTAATGAATGCCTGCATGCTTGAATAAAAAAATAATAATAACAAAAAAAATAAAGAAAATAATGTGTGTATACAGTAAAATCAATTTCGGCTATCGCAGCCTATTTTACCAGCTCTGGCTCGTAGAGTCCAATCTTGGCCCCCCATGGCCTACCTCTTGCCCTCGCGGCTCGTTAATCTCCCAACTCCGGCTTCTGTAATCCGCTTCCCCGATTCGGTCTTCACGGCCTGCTTCCCATAATTTCGGCTCTTGCAGCCCGCTTCTCAATATCTTTGACTCTTGCAGCCTGCTTCCCGAAATTCGGCTCTCATAGCCTGCTTCCCAGAATTCGGCCTTCACGGCCTGCTTCCCATAATTTTGGCTCTTGCAGTCCGCTTCCCAACATCTTTGGCTCTTGCAACCTGCTTCCCGGAATTCGGTTCTCATAGCTTGCTTCCCAGAATTCGGCCTTCGCGGCTCACTTCCCATAATTTCAGCTCTTGCAGCCCACTTCCCAATGTCCTTGGCTTTATAAGTTGCTCCCCCAATTCGGCCTCCGCGGTCCGCTTCCCGACTTTGGCTCTTCTAGCCTGCTTCCCTTTGGCTTTTATAGCCTGCTTCCTAACTTTGGCTCTTGTAGCCTACTTACCTCGGCCCCCATGGCCCGCTTTCCCAAGTCTGGCTCTGGCAGCCTGCTCCCCAAATTTCGGCTTTCGCAGCCCGCTTCCCTGATTTGAGGACACTAAATAAATTCTCACCCCATGTTTACGTGCAAGGGAATATAGAAGAGGAGAAAAGAGAAGAGAAGAAAAATAAGAGAAGAAGAGACGAACAAAGTACGTCAGTTCCTGGTACCCCGTCGGCACTGATGAAGAGACAGAGAGACCAACAAACCATGTCAGCTCCTGGCACCCTGTCGGCGCTGACGAAGAGACAAAGAGACCAACAAACCATGTCCGCTCCGGCACCCTGTCGGCGCTGACGAAGAGACAAAGAGACCAACACATCATGTCAGCTCCCGGCACCCAGTCGGCGCTGACGAAGAGACAAAGAGACCAACAGAGCATGTCAGCTTCCGACGCCCCGTCGGCACTAACGAAGAGACAAAGAGACCAACATACTGCTTCAGTTCTCGGCACCCCACCGGCATTGATGAAGAGACAAAGAGACCAACATGTCATGTCAGTCCCCGACACCCCGTCGGCACTGAGGAAGAGAAGAAGAGACCAACATACCACATCAGCGCCCGGCAACCTGTCGGCACTAACGAAGAGAAGAAGAGACCAACATACCACATCATTCTCCATCTCTGATCGACACTGATGAAGAGAAGAAGAGACAGACAAATCATGTCAGCTCCCGACACCCTGTCGGCACTGACGAAGAGAAGAAGGGACAGACAAATCATGTCAGCTCCCGACACCCTGTCGGCACTGACGAAGAGAAGAAGAGACAGACAAACCATGTCAGTTCCCGACACCCTGTCGGCACTGAGGAAGAGAAGAAGAGACAGACAAACCATGCACTGACGAAGAGAAGAAGAGACAGATAAACCATGTCAGCTCCCGACACCCTGTCGGCACTGACGAAGAGAAGAAGAGACAGACAAACCATGTCAGCTCCCGACACCCTGTCGGCACTGACGAAGAGACAGACAAACCATGTCAGTTCCCGACACCCTGTCGGCACTGACGAAGATAAGAATAGACAAACAAACCATGTCAGCTCCCGACACCCCGTCCGCACCGACGAAGAGAAAAAGAGACTAGTACACCCGCGGGCACCGCCTGGTTCATCCTTCGCCTGCGCTACCCGTGGGTGGGGGGCATTTGTGGACACCAAAAATTGCACGCACAGATATCCTGCTCGGCCCAGCATCAACAACGGCACCGAGTGAAGAAACCCCGGAGAGACTAGTCACCCAGACTCCACAAATATGCACACTGCCGTGAAGCCGTCTCCAGAGTCACGACAGTGAAGAGAAATCAACCACCAAGAGCCCCACAATCCATGGGCCTCGAAGAAAATCAAACGGGTCACAACTTGTGCTCATAACGGGCTCAAAACTGCGCATTTAGCCATTCAACGGCACGCCCAAGGCCCTTCAGCGGCACACCCCCAAGGCCCTTCAGCGGCACGCCACTGGCCCCTCTCAGCGGCACGCCATTGGCCTTCAGCGGCACACCCCCAACGCCCTTCAGCGGCACACCCCCAACGCCCTTCAGCGGCATGCCCTGCAGGCCTTCAACGGCACGCCCCAATGGCCTCCAGCGGCACACCCTGTAGGCCTTCAACGGCACGCCCCATGTGCCTTCAACGGCACACTATTTTAAGCCTTCAACGGCACACTATTTCAGGCCTTCAACGGCACACTATTTCGAGCCTTCCACGGCACACTATTTCAAGCCTTCAACGGCACACTATTTCAAGCCTTCACCGGCACACTATTTCGAGCCTTCCACGGCACACTATTTCAAGCCTTCAACGGCACACTATTTCGAGCCTTCCACGGCACACTATTTCAAGCCTTCCACGGCACACTATTTCGAGCCTTCAACGGCACACTACTTCAAGCCTCCAACGGCACACTATTTCAAGCCTTACACTATTTCAGGCCCTCCAACGGCACGCTTGGGCAGTCCTTCAGCGGCACGGCCTTTGGCCCTCCCAGCGGCACACTTCTTGAGCCCGCCAGCGGCACAGCATCAAGGCTTTTCAACGGCCGAGCGACGTGGCGCCCATACCCTATGCATCCTTGGCGCGTAGTGAGCTGTCCGAGGTGTCAACCAAAGGTTGGGCCACACAGGCTACTCCCCTGACATCCAGGACGGGGGAAGTCAAACCCCATCATGACCAGTCGCTTCCCACCTCCGACTGCCGTGCTCGAGGGCTCCCGCTGCTGGAGTATAAAACCACTCCCATTCCGGCGAAGAAAAGGAGGACGGACGGAGAAGAGACCCAGAGGCAGAGACGAATAGAGGGGGTTGCATACGAGAAGAAGAAGAAGAGAGAAGAAAAGGGAGAGGGCTCCGGCGTGGAGTCTTCCGACAGCCACCAGGCAACGAGAAGAGAGTAAGAGAGAGAGAGGGCTTGATGTAGTAGGGGAAGGTGGGGGAAAGAGCAGTGGACGATCGTCCCTGCTTCGATCCCCAACACCTCCTCCTCTTTTGTTTCTCTATTTTCCCCCTCTCTATTCCTTCGTTCTTAGGTTTTCTTTCTTGCCTATAGCCTTAGCTCGGGCATGTTTTGTGATGTATACGGGTGGCTACAGCCCTTTATTTCCCATGAATGAAGATCTCCCCCCCCCTCAGTGGGTTTTCTCTTTGTCTCATTGTTTTGGGCCGCAGTGCGTTTGATCATTTTTCCCTTCGCTTCCCGGTGTTTTCCTTAACTCCTCCTGCCGACAGTTTCCTCCGGACACCGCACCACCTCGGGTGGTATGAGGTCGTGAGCCTTTCCAGTGCACAGCCCCTCCGCGTTGTGATCTTCTAGTAGAAGCCCACCTGCAAGTCCCTTGCCTGCCCTTTGAGCCACCTCCCAAAAATCTTTTCCTCGTGGGCTTGATCAGCCCAATGCCCCTGCCCCATTAGCACGCCAGCCCCTTTTGGGGGCCTTGCCCGGTGCGCCTGCACCCCCGTCCAGCGGTACACCTTCTGGCTCCTTGGCCGGCACACCCTTCTGCGCCTTCAGCGGCACACCTGCACTTTCCCCCAGCGGCACACCCTTCTGGCACCTTGGCCGGCACACCCATAGTAGCCCTCCAGCGGTACACCTCCCCTTGGTGCTTCAGCGGTACGCCTGGCCTCTCCCTAGTCCGGTACACCCCTCAAGCACCCTGTGCTCGTCCTTGGCCGGTACTCCTTGGCTAACCCCCAGTCCACCCTATCCAGTCTTAGAGGTCTCTCGCTCGTTGTTTTCTCCGATGTTTTCTGAAGTTTCATTAAAGGTGCTGCCACGTTTGGGCGCCCACCTCCAGTTGACGGGTTCCGCCACTCCCTGTGGGCGCGTTCCCTTTATCTCCCTTACGCTCGGGTCAAGGGGAGATGCTGCCGAATTTTCACTAGAAACGATAACATATTAAAAGGATAAAAGAAAGCAACCAACAAATGGAACAACAAAATATTATAAAGAATAGGCTGTGAGGAAAAGGAGGAAAGACTTGTATAAAACTACTCAAAACCTAAAGAAAAGAAGAAAAGAAAAGCCTTAAAGCAAGTAGCAGGGGAGTGGGCCTTCATCGGTACGTATGTTCCAGCCTTCACCGGTGCACCCTATTAGCCCTTCAACGGCACACCTTCTTGGCTCCTCACCGGCACACTCCTCCTCCGTTTCAACCTTCCCCTCACCGGTACACTCCATTCCCCCCCTCACCGGTACACTCTCTCCCTCACCATCATACTCTCTCCCCCCACCGGTACACCCTCTGTCTCTCCCTCATCTATCTCCCTGTCTTACCTCTTCTTCCACCGTCTTCCAGAAATAGAAACCAATGTACAGACTTGGCAGGTTGAGGCACGAACGCAGCAATAAGCAATGTACAGACTTTGAGCTGCAATGTGTAGACTTCGAGCTGGCCAACATACAGACTTTGAGTTGGCCAATGTATAGACTTTGAGCTGCAGCCAATGGCCAATGTACAGACTCTGAGCTGCAATGTACAGACTTTGAGCTGCAATGTATAGACTTCGAGTTGGCCAACGTACAGACTTCGAGCTGGCCAATGTATAGACTTTGAACTCCAGCCAATGGCTGATGTATAGACTTTGGGTTGGCTGACGTACAAACTTTGAGCTGTAATGTACAGACTTTGAACAATGTATAGACTTTGGGTTGACCAATGTACAGACTTTGGACTGGCCAATGTATAGACTTTGAACTCCAGCCAATGGCTAATGTACAGACTTTGAGCTGCAATGTACAGACTTTGAGCTGTAATGTACAGACTTTGAACAATGTATAGACTTTGGGTTGGCCAATGTATAGACTTTGGACTGGCCAATGTATAGACTTTGGACTGGCCAATGTATAGACTTTGAACTCCAGCCAATGGCTAATGTACAGACTTTGAGCGGCAATGTACAGACTTTGAGATGTAATGTATAGACTTTATGTTGGCCAATGTACAGACTTTGGGCTGGCTAATGTGTAGACTTTGGGTTGGCTGATGTATAGGCTTTGAGCTGCAATGTACAGACTTCGAACTGCAGCCAATGGGCAACGTACAGACTTTGAGCTGCAATGTATAGACTTTGAGCTAGCCAACGTACAGACTTTGGGTTGGCCAATGTATAGACTTTGAACTGCAGCCAATAGACAATGTATAGACTTTGAGCTGCAATGTAAAGACTTTGAGCTGCAATGTATAGACTTTAAGCTGGCCAACGTTCAGACGTTGAGCTGGCCAATGTATAGACTTTGAACTGCAGCCAATGGACAATGTATAGACTTTGAGCTGCTGCCAATGCACAATGTATAGACTTTGGGTTGGCCAGTGTATAGACTTTGAGCTAGCCAATGTACAGACTTTGGGCTGGCCAATGTATAGACTTTGAGCTGCAATGTGCAGACTTTGAGCTGAAGGATGTACAGACTTTGTATGCAGCAACCAGACGATGTACAGACTTCGGGTCGCAGCAACCAGCCAATGTATAGACTTTGAGCTGGCCAACGTACAGACTTTGGGCTGGCCAATGTATAGACTTTGAGCTGCAATGTGCAGACTTTGAGCTGAAGGATGTACCGACTTTGTATGCAGCAACCAGACGATGTACAGACTTCGGGTCGCAGCGACCAGCCAATGTATAGACTTTGGGCTGAGGGACGTACAGACTTCGTGTGTGCTAGTAGCCAGTGTACAGACTTTGAGTTGCAGTAAATGGACGATGTACAGACTTTGCGCGTGTGCTAGTAGATGATGTATAGACTTCGAGTTAGCCCGGCACGCCCGCCAACTCCCTCCCCGGCATACTCTCTTGGCGCTTCTCCGGCACCCTCTAACCTACCCGGTACACTCTCCCAGCCCCTCTCGGTACGCTCTCCCAGCCTTCACCGGTACACCCTTTCTGCCCCCAACGGCCCACTTTTCCTTCCAAAATAAATATATAAAAACACATATAAATATGTCATGATAATGATAATAATGATAATAAATTAATAAAAACTATGATAAATAAATAAACCTGAATATATATATATATGAGAAATAAACAAAAAAAGTGTGAAATAATAATAATAATAGTAAAAAAGAAAAGGGAAAATATAATAGTGATAATAATAAACAAAATGGAGAAATCATCCAGAATAAATATGTAAAAGGGAAATAAGCAATAAAATATATATGCACATAATTTAATGCCCAGATAAAGAAAATGGTAAAATCTATGTTGCAGCCCCGTCTCTCCCGTGACCCGATGCTGAGGAAACAACAATGCCGCCCTTCTAGGTTGGGCCTGAGTCTTGGGAATTATCCCGACATGGCCAGGCCCCGACCTAGTCTTGGGCCGACATTCCAATCAGACCGGACTCGTTCCTCAGGCCGGATCCCCTCCGAGCCACTACTAAAATTGCCGCACGTTCGGCAAACATTTGAACGGGTTCGCCTCGATTTTCGCCGCGTTTCTATCATGGACCTGTGTCTAAACATGAAAAGACCCGTGAGCAACCAACATGGCCGACGGCTCCTACCCCGACGTGGTCATGACCCAGTATTGCTCTGGGCCGATAGCTCGTCAAATCAGATTCACCCTATCAGGATTCGTTCCCGCCCTTTTATTGAAATTGTCGTAAACTCGGCATACACATGTACGGGGTTGTTCCTATCCACGTCGCACCTTCAATATGGACCCTTGTCCGAATATCAAGTGGTACGCAAGTGACTGACAGAAATCTGAATAGAACGAGATGGCTCCTGTCATCCCTGGACCCTATATACGGGAATATCAATAAGGCCTTTGTGGGCTGTGCTTGGACCTCGGGTCCATCCCGATTACGGTCATTGTCTGACCCACGCCCTCGGCCTATAGCTCGCTTCATTCGAACATGTTTTGGGTTTTGAAATCTAGTCCTGGGACTCTTCCCCGTTGCCCTCCGGCACCGGGAACATTAATGATGCCCACGCAAGCCCCGTTTGGACCGCGGGAGGCGCCCCCGGTATGGTCCCGACTTGATCTCGCACCGGGCCAATAAATTCGCTAGTTTCCTGCTACACTAATTGAGATTTAACCGAATGTTTTCAGTGTCTCGGAATAATATATTTGTCGTATCACAGCATACATATGTTCCAGGTCCTCCTGCGATGATTATGATACTCTCAAGACGGACACCCGTCAGAATATTAAACGGTCTCCCGAATGACCGACACGTTTCGAACGTCCGCTTCCCTAGACACGGGGCCTTTCAGCCGATTCAAGGGATATTCCGTTGTTGCCCCTTGGCACCGGAAATATTAATGACGCTCATGCAAGTCTTGTTTCGACCGCGGGGGGCCCACCGCAATATGGTCGCAGCTTGCTCTTGCACCGGCCAACAGATTTTCTAGTTTTTGACCGCTCCAACCGAGGCTCAGCTGAATGTTTTCCGCTCTTCCGAACAATAAATTTGCCGTGCCTCGGCTTACATGCATTCTTGTTTTCCCGTGACAACCGCGATTTTCTCGAGCCGGACATTCGTCCGAACATTAAATGGTCAGTACACGACCGACATGATCGCGAATGTTTTCTTCTTACCCTCATACGGGGGTTTCGATACTTCCTAATAGACCTTTCGTGCAATTAATTTCTTGGCCATGAGGCCCTGAATCTCGGCGATTAATCAAGGGTGTTCCCTCGTATAGGGGATGTAAATGACGCCGTGACCTTTATGGCGCGATGGGTGTTGGTCCCGACACAAACTACACAATCGTCTGACGAAGTCAGATCGAGCACACCATGGGCTCTTCGGGGCCCGAATAAATTGTCACTTCGGTGACTGGCACGCCCACGCACTCAATAAACGAATAAAACAACAAGAGATTAACAGGTGAAAAAAGTGCGTCCACAGGGGTGGAACACCGGCCCCTCTCCTCCCATACCTCACTCCCTCTCTTCAGTCACTCCTCTTCTCTTCTTCTCTACTATCTTCTTTCTCTTCGCTCAGGCGATGGTGGTCGGGGAGGCAGGCTCCTCTTCTTTTCTACTTCTTCTCTTTCTCTTCGCGTGGACGACGGTGGACAGAGCAGCAGGGGGAGCCAGAGCCTCCCCTCCTCTTCTTCTTCTTTTTCTCTTCTTCTCTTCTTCGTCTCCCCCTCTCTCTATCTGTCTCTCTTGTTCGCCAGAGAAGAGGGGTTTTTATACCCTGGCAGCAGCGAGATCGGTCGAAGGCGGGAAGTGCCCGCGGTCGGAGGCGGGAAGTGACTGGCCATGATGGGGTTTGACTTCCCCGTCCTCGGTGGCAGAGGAGTAGCCTACGTGCCCCAATCCCCAGCCGACACCTCAGACAGCCCACTACGCGCCAAGGATCTCTAGGGCATGGGTGTAAGATTTCATCTGCAAGGTGTGTCGCTGAAGAGCCAGGACGGCATGCCGCTGGAAGACACGGCAAGCGTGCCGCTGGACGGCTGCCAGTGCGTGCTGTTAAAGGGGCTGGCAACGCGTGACGTTGGAGGGGCTTAAGGGCGCGCCGCTGAAGACACAACGGGCATGCCGCTGGGGAGCCGCCCAGGCGTGCCGTTGAAGGGCTAGACGGGTGTGCCGGCGGAGGAGGCTCTACCTGTGTGTCGCTGACGGGGGCACGGGGTGTGCCGCTGAAGGCGCTGGCAACGTGTGCCGGTGAAGGGGTGGGCAACGTGTGCCGGTGAAGGGGCTGGCAACGTGTGCCGGTGAAGACACCCAAACTGGGTGTGCCAGTGGAGCGCCCTAGCCGAGTGTGCCGGCAGAGTGCCAGGGGAGCGTGCCGCTGAACGGGCGCGGGAGCCTGTCGCTGAGCGGGAGGCCGGGGTGTGCCGCTAAAGGGCCACCAGGGTGTGCCGCTGGGGCTTCAAGGGGTGTGCGGCTGAGGGCACCCAGGACGGGGGTGTGCCGTTGAGGGCCACCAGGCTGTGTGCCGTTGGGGGCGCTGGCGGGTGTGCCACTTAAAGGCCGCCTGGTGCGCCGCTGAACGGTTAACAGGGTGTGCCGCTGGAGGGAAACAGGGGCATGCCGCTGAGGGGCACATTGAGCCTGCCGTTGAAGGGGCACGGGTGTGTGCCGTTGAGATAGACTTGAGCCCATTTCGAGCCCGATTGACGGTCCACTTAGTTCTCTTCGGGTCCCACATGTTGGAGTGTATTCTGGTAGTTGATCTCTCTTTGCTCTCGTGACTCCGGAGACGGCTTCACGGCAGTGTGTGCGTTTGTTTGGAGAGTTCGGATGGTCCATCTTCTCCGTAGTTTCTCTAGTTGGAGTTGCTGTTGATGCTGGACTAGTTGGGATGTATGGGAGTGCAATTTTGCACATCCACAGCGGGTCATGCAGTTCGTCAGGGAGTCGGCAATCATCATCTCCTCTGACTGGCTTTTCCCCTGCCACATAGAAGATAGTGGGTGGCCCTTCAGGGTTAGGCACCTCAAAAATTCTCAGTTATTCGGCTGCTTGGCAGTCGACTTCTGCTACGGGCTTGATGATCCTTGGCAGGACTATAACATCCTCTAGCAGGTCTTCGATACAAGGTGTCCCCGATGTAGGATAGATGGCGAGGGGAGCCACCTTAAATACCCCTCCTGCTTCTGCAATGAATGGTACATGTGCGGGAGCCACATAGCTTGGGGGCGGTGGAGAAAACCAACCACCCGACTCCACCTTCTTCTTTCCTCTGTCTTGCGCGACTTGAGGAGCTTGCTTCGCCTTCTCTAAGTACAGATTAGCATTTGACAAATGACACTCGAACACCTCAAACGGGTGGAGATCAGCGAAGATTCTGACTTCTTTTCCCTCGCAAGGGTACTTGATGCATTGGCGCAGGGTAGAGGGCACCACTCTGTTCTGGTGTAGCCAAGGCCGGCCAAGCAATGCCTTGTAGGAGGTGTTGGAGTTGATGACATGGAACTGGACCTTGGTGGTGAAGTCCTCTAATGTCAGGTTGAATTCTGCGACCCCCATGGGTACCTCACATTTTTGGTTGAAACCAACAATCTTGACGTTCCTGACCTCGACCAGGTGTACATCAAAGTAGTGCTTCTGGTACACCCGGTAGGGAAGTATGTTCACTGCCGCTCCCGGGTTGATCAGGACCCTGTTGATAGGCTGCCCATTCAGTTGCCCCTTCATGTAGAGAGGCCGGTTATGACTACAGGTGGGCAGGAGCATGTCATCCTCTGTGAAGGCCACGGCCACTTCAGGCGACACTTCCGCCAGGCAGGCTTCAAGGTGTGTTGGTGTCTGGAGTGCAGCAATAATGGCTTGTCGTGTTTCCTTATCTAAGGACAGCATCTCCCAAATGGTGAACCGGGCCAGGATCTTCTTGAGATGTCTGACTATTCGATCGGCAGCCCGCACCTTGAGTAGCTTCATCTCTTCTGGCTTGCTACACCTGCCCCCACCTTGGAGCTGGAGTGCTGGATTAGAGGGTGCCTCCTTTGCTGGTTTTACTGCGGCCTCTTGAGCCTGTGGGGCCTGCTCGCCTTCCTCCTTTTCTTGCATGAATTTGGCAAGGTTCGGGACGCCATCAAATTCCTCCCTGGCTGAGGAGGGGTTGCTGCTTGTGGAGCCGGGAGGCTGCTTACTTCTTTGGTGGACAGGGACCCTTGGGGGCGTGCCTGCCTCTCCATCTGGGTCAACAGGAATTTAGTGAATGAAGGAGTGCCCCAGCTTCTGGACCCTTCGGGATAGAGACCCGATGGGGGAGGGATCTCCGTGCCTCGAACCTTAGGCTCGGGGACTTGGTATGGTTGCTCTCCCCTGAGCATGATATTATGGTCAGCCTGAGGAGGGCGTCTCCACTTCCTTCCCGATATGGTGGCATGTTGGGAAGTAGACGCTTCGGCCTGATTCGCCTCTGCTGGTTCGTGGGGTAGCTCTTCTTCTTTTTCTTGCAGGGAGAGGGCGGTATCAAACAGTGCCGAGAGGGTATTGTAGGTGATGGTGGCCTCCTTTTTCTTCTTATTTTTGGGCCTTCTTTTTTTCTTCTTCTTTTCTGCGACGGTCAGTGGCTACTCCCAGGGAAGCTCACCCCATAGGGGAGATTCTTCTTCTGCCTCAGCTTTTGCTCCTAGAGCCAGTTCGAGTGACTCGAACTCCTCCCAGGGGACATACTCTTTCAGCTCCATAGGCTGGATTTCGGGCTATTCATAGTCTTCAAGCCCATCAATAATAGCCTGGAGTCTTTCAACTGTCGGGTTGGTTTCCTTGTGCACCTGCATCGGGATGTGCTTCTTCTTGTTCTGAGTTGGCCGCCTCATGACTAGCCGAGGGGCTGTGTCATGCCAGACGGGGTTCATCGGTGGCGGCGCTGGCCGGGGTGTCACACCCCTCACATGAATTTCTGGGGTGGGCTGAAAGGTCCGTCTTCTTCTGTTCTTCTTAGGTGCGGCTTGCCAGCCCCCTTGGTCTTGAGCGGGTCCCGTGACAAAAGTTTTATAGGTGGCGCGGGTGCTGGCCTCCGCCCATTCTTCAGGCAACTCCTGGTACAATGACACCATGTTGACGGTGGGTGCTAGGCTGGGCAGCTCATGTGGCTGTGGAGGGTCTACTTTGTGCTCCCCCATGTCCAGCTCTCCATTCTTGATTAAGGACTCAATGACATCCTTGAAGACGTAGCAGTCTTCGATGGTGTGCCCGAGCATCTGGTGGTACTGGCAGAAGTGCAGGTCATCCTTTTTTTTCAGGTCACTGGGCCTCTTTGGCTCTGGCAACGTGATTTTATTGTAGTTGGTTGCCCACTCGAACAGGAGCCTGGACTTGTCTCCGGAGAAAGAGTACAACTTACTTCTCATCTTCTCTCTTAGCGAGGGACCTTCCCGTCGTTCCGTGGTTCTGGGCGGAGGAGGGTTGGCAGCCCCTTTAGCATTTTCTTTTTGTTTCTCAAAGGTCTGGAAATCTAGTGCATGCACCTCTGGGGGAACTGGCTTCTTCTCGGCCTGCCTAGCTCTCTGGGTTGATGCGGTTGGAGTGGAAGAGTACCGGGCAAGGAATGCCTCAATCTCAGCCACTATGTTGTTTAGGCGGTCAAATGTCTTGACCTCAGTGCCGATCATCCTTTCTAGGATTTCTTTCTTCAAGTTCTGCTTGCAAATCTGCACTGCGTCCTCCTTATGTGGGGGACGCCTGCACCTCATACTGAGATTCCTCCATCTTTTAATGTAGTCGAGTGCCGACTCATCACTCCTCTGCCTCGTGGCATAGAGCTCTGCCACAATGACCTCCCGTTCAGTAATATAAAATCTTTCTTTAAACATTTTCTGCATATCGGGCCAGTCAATGATAGACTTGGCGGGCAAGCTCGAGTACCATTCAAAGGCAAGCCCAGTGAGTGTTGAGCCGAAGAATTTGAGGAGATAGGCCTCATCAGTAGCCAGATCTCCAATAAAATTCACATAATAGGCAATGTGCTTCCTGGGAGACCCTTGCTCGTTGAACTTTTCAAATTTCGGTGGCTTGGTGATGCCGACTGGTAGTTTCTTGGTGGCATAATGAACCGGGTAGGGTACTTGGTAGACGTCAAACGGCGTTTGATCACCATCGCCCCTCTCTGCTAGCTTCATATCAATCATCTGTTTAAGCATCAACCGGCTGACCGCTGCGGGGTCGACCGGGTTTGGGTAAAAGTGGGTAGGCTGTGCCCTTGGAGTAGTCAGCACTATCGCCTGCGGGGCCATAGGGGATCCTTGGAAGGACAAAACGGGCAGCGGAGCCGGTGCTGTGTGTTGTACCTATTGCAGTGGCATGCCCCCAGTGTAGCCGGGTATCAGCGGAGGTGCTGCTCCCTGCGGAGGTGCTTCAGAAGACTGCCCGTTGCCCCCGGGCGCTTCGAGCAAAGCCTCGGTCTGCCCGGATGTCGAGGGTTGTGCATTCCTCTTGTTCAGTTGCTTCTTCAGCAGTTCAATCTCCCGCTGGTACTGTTGTACCATATACAACATCGCAGGGTCATTCGTGGGGAGACTAGGAATACCCCCTGCTTCGTCAGCCGGTGTCTCTTCCGATGACGTAGACGGCCCACTGCTGGTGCCCCGGGTAGTAATGACATTGGCGGCCAAAGCCATGGAGGGTTCTTCATAGAAGGTCTCTTCGGCGCCCACCTACGCCACCTTGCTTGCCGCTCTCCCTCTTCTGGTAAGGGGACCGGGTCTCGCGGCGAGTCTGGCCACCTCTTCGGGGTCGGTAGGTAGAGCTCCATACCGACCAAACACTCCTACCATGTTGCAGGTGTAGACTCTCCAGTTTATGTTCCTTCTTGCCATCCTCCTTGATGGCCTACCTGGGAACACTAGTCTATCGAAGACTGATCTTCGAGGCTCCACTTCCTCCCACAAAGGGGACAGACGGAGATCTTCAGAGTGGTTCCTCGATTCTGCACTGGGCACAGGTGGGGTTTCTTCTTCTTGGAAGGCAGAGGCCATTGTCCCCAGTAGTCTTTAGCGGCCCGAAGGGGTGCTCCCCGGGCCTCGGAGGTAATTCCTCATGGCTTGTTCCATCCCTTCCCACTCCTGGTCAGGGGGAGAAGTCGGTGATTGTGTGCCGATGGTAGCAACAGGATTGTAATCCGTAGTCCTTGGGCGGGCAGCTTGGTGTCGATGCCTGTGGTGCTGGCGGTGGATATTTTCTTGCGGTGTCAGTGTAGTAGATGCTGGCTGGTAGATCGGGGGCGTCACTTCGACCCTTTCATCTCGTCGGGCCCTTCTCGGGCAGATGCAGCTGGGCCCCGCTCGGGCGGCTGCAGTGGTCTGGGCTTCTTTGGGGATCCAGACTTACTTGAGCTTAGCTAGCTTGTGAACCGGCGTGTTCTTTGATGCTACGGTCGGGACGGCGGGCACCACCTTCTCTTTCATCTTCTCCAGCCCTTGGAAGGAGTTACGGAATGGAACAGTTGGCACGATGCGGTCCGGAATAACTTCAGACCTCTGCTCGTTAAGGTGGACTCGGACGCTCCCGACTGTCATAGACTTTCCGGAGCTAGAGATTCCACACCCCAGAGTCGCGCCAGCATTGTTCCTTCAGAGCCTCCTCCGGTGAGATGCTGATCCCTGGTGAGGTGGGCCGACAGTCTGGTGCACATGGTGTGTTGTGACTCCTCTGTGTTGATGGTGTTGACATGCAACCTTACTTCATATGGCAACACATTGTTTTGATTGATTGGCAACACTGTTTATGTTTTGATGAAATTACTTTTATCAAGATTGTCTTGTGTTATATGCATTTTATCTTGTTTTCACACTGAACACACACTCAAAGTCTCAAAGTATATACATTGCTCCAGCAACGTAAGTCTGTACACTGTCTATTGCATTCCTATGGTTTTGATGATGTCTCACACTATAAATCAATCTTCTATCTCTAGATTAATGCTGTTTCATCATGTGAGTGAGTACAGTTCATTTGGTTGTCAGATAAGCATGCTATCATGATTTTATCTACACTCTGCTTAGCTAGTATTGATAGCAGTGGGTCGACCCACCCCTTCTGATGCGTCGACTCATCTATTCATTGGCATAACTCCTTCAAGTCTATTCACTCTGTCTGCACAGTCTTCACACCAGTGCGTCAACTCAGTGTGCTGATGCGTAGACTCTTCTGTTCAGGTTCTTCTTTTGATTAAGTCTATACATCATCAGTTGAACGTAATAGTAATACGTTGCAGCGTCAACTCATTGGGCTGCAGCGTCAACTCAGCATGTTAAACACTGTGTTAAAAGCCTAAGTCTATACACTCGTTTGTGAGACTTTCAACTCTGTACACTGCTTGAGCCTCACCAAGTATGTACATCGCTTCAAGCGATTCTAGTCTAAACAGTTGGCCTTCAGACTAGCAAGTCTATACATCGTCTCGTGTTTGCAAAGTCTGAACAGTGTTCGTTGTCAAGACTTCTTGAAGTCTGTACATCGGACTGCTTATTGTGATGTCTACACATTGGCTCGCTCACTTTTGCAAAGTATGCTCTTTAGACTGTGGCGAAGTCTATACATTCGGTTCCTTGGGCAAAGTCTATACATCGCATAGTCTGCACATTGCCTTCAGCCCAAGTGCTCAAAACCAAGTCTATACAACGCCAACCCAACACATTGAACAGCTCTCCATGTCTATACACTAGACTTCATTTCTCTAAAGTCTATTCATTGCTGTTTGAATTGCAAGTCCATACACTGGAAACTCCTCATTTGATTGAGTCTGTACATTGAGCTCAACGTTAACACTAAGTCTATACACTTGTTTCTTGTTGCTGAAGGGAGCAGGGTCGACGCCTGAAGCTTAAAGCGTCCACGCATCAGTAGACGAAGCTTTCACGTCATCTTCTATTGCGTCAACGCCACAAGCAAGCAGCGTCGACGCAGCAGTTAAAGTAGCAGAGACTCTTACAAGCGATGAAGCCATCACGAAATCTTCCACTACGTCAACGCCATCAACAAGAAGCGTCGACGCAGCGGAATAAGAGATGCCAGTATAGAAATGTACATGTTCGTGCGTCAACGCCACCAACTGGCAGCGTCGACGCAGCAGTCCAAGAAAGGAACGACTCACCTCTGGCTGCCTACAAAGCGTCAACGCAGCAGTGGAGCGACGTCGATGCAGCACGCCCATCTGCTAAAGACTTGATCACTGGATCATCGATGCGTCAACGCCACGGGTTGATGGAGTCGACGCAGCGGTTAAAAAGGTTGAAGATCTATGATGGGTGCGTCAACTCTTTGGAGCAAGTGAGTTGACGCCATCTACCTCCAGTTGCTAAGCGTACTGGTGCTGGTCACGTGATCCGAGGATAAGGAGAATACCCAGATGAGGACACGTGTTCTGACAGTCTACTGGATGCTGCCACGTGATCCTGAATTCTTAGGGCGGGAACTGTGGAAGCCACACGCGCCCTGCTGCTGCTCCAGGTATAAAATGAAGCCTTCATCTTCAGATGAAGGTTGATCGAAGAAGAAGCCTGGAGAGCATATACGTCCTTCGATCCAGAAAAGGAAAGAAAAGTGCAGAGAGAAAGAAAGAGAAAGGAAAAGAGTAGAGAGTTCAATATCTAAGAGGAGTTTGGTCGAGAGAGAGAGAGAGAGTGTGTGCTGATTGATGAATTGCTTCATTTGAAGCTACATTTGTATTGGGTTTCAGAACCGATTCCTTCTCATTGTTTTTTCGTTTTCCACTTTACTTTCGTTTATTTTTTTGTCCTTCTATTCTGATCTGAATTGTTGTCCCTCCGGTGTGTGGAGGAAGGGAGTATCACTCCAGTTTCCCTCTGTGTTGCAGAGGAAGAGAGATCGGTGATCTCTGGTGGTGTTAGTGACTGGTTGTCATTAACAGTTTCCCTCCGGTGTGTGGAGGAAGGGAGAGGGTTCTCCGGTCGTGTTCTAGCTGGGAGCTAGAACAGGTTTCAAGTTCTGTGGGTAGCAGAACTTGGTTGAGGGTTTTGTCTCCCTTGGTGTTCAAGCTGTGTGGCAGCGTGTTGTTCGCAGACTAAGTCTGCATTGATCTAGCATCGTCTAGTGGAATCCTCACTCTAGTTGGAGTGAGGGGTGGATGTAGATTGCGGACTGCAATCGAACCACCTAAAAACCGAGTGCCTCCTCTGTGGTTTGCTATTGTTCTCTACGCTCTTCATCTGCTCGGCTCTTTGCTTCCATGTGATTCGCTCTTCATTCTCATTTACATCCCTCTGTGTACGGTTTAAGGAGGTGCGTTAGCAGTAGAAAATTTATTCCGCTTAAGTTTCTACAAATTGGGAGTGATCTATTCATCCCCCCCCTTCCATATCACTCTTGCTGCGCTAACATTCGGTATCAGAGCAGGTTTACGCCATGTGGACGAACGGTCAAGGAAATGGTGGTGGTCCTAGAACCTTCATGGCCGAAGGTCAATCCATTAGTCGCCCTCCTTATTTCGATGGTAGTAACTATCTGTTTTGGAAGAACATGATGGAAGTGTTCATCAGAGCTCAGAGTCATAAATTGTGGAGAGTAATCACGGTGGGGCCATATGAGCTGCCACCAAACGAGGATGCTTGGACAGATGATCATGTGAAGCTCTCGTCACTCAACTGGACGGCGCTGAACATAATCCAGTGTGCTGTTCATCCAGAGGAATATGCTCGTATATCTGCATACAGAACTGCCAAGCGAATGTGGGATGAGCTGCAATTGATCTATGAAGGTACAGCTCAAGTGAAAGCCTCGAAGGTAAACCTCTACACTTCTAAGTATGAAATGTTTAAGATGAATGCAGATGAGAATATAACCGAAATGTATGCCAGGTTATCCTTGATCACTAACACTCTTAAAGGGCTAGGGAAGGATCTTGCTGAGGCAGATATAGTCAGGAAAATCCTTAGATCTTTATCCCCGGCATGGCACACTAAGGCCATTGTGATTGAGGAGTCAAAAGATTTGGCTGTCTTAACTGTGAATGAACTCATAGGATCCCTGATGACCTATGAGATGAATTTCCAAGGAGGTGGAGAAGGAAGTGAGAGGAAGGGTAAAAATGTAGCCCTAAGAGCTTCCCGTAAAAAGGGTAGAAACAGTGGAAGCAGCAGTAGTAGCCTTGAGTCCGAGTCTGAGCTTGAAGGTCTGTCAAATCTCGACCAGGAGGAGCAGGCAATGCTCACTAGACAGTTCAGAAAATTTTTGAAGAAAAAGGGAAAGACCTTTAAGAAGAAGAAGCCACAACCCTTTAACAAGAATGCTGAATTTACCAGTTACAGGGATAGAAATCCTAAGAAACTGACTTGTTTTAATTGTAACAAACAGGGACACATGAGAGGCGAATGCCTAGACCTCCAGAAGAAGGGTCCCTATCTTCAGAAGAAAAATATAATGGTGCAGAAGAAGAAGAAGCCACAGGCGATGGTCTGCACATGGAGCGAGGAAGAAGAAGACCCTGAAGATGCTTCCTCAGAAGAATATGAAGATGGAATTTGCCTTATGGCAAACAGTGAAGAGGAGGTAATAAATGTCTTTGAAAATTTCTCAATTGATGACTGGGAGGATGCTTATGGTGATTTGTTAGATAAATTTAATTCTCTTAGTAAAGAGCACAGAGTTCTGAAAAGAAAATTTAACACAAATGTTGAAGAACAAACTTTGGTATGTGAGGAAAATGAAAAGCAAAAAGAACAACTAGAAGAAATGACCTCACTAAGGAAAGAGAATGATAAGCTTAAGGGAGAAATTCGAGAAAGTCAAAAACAGCTCAATGAATCTAAAGCTAAAATTGAAGAAGGCATGAATGAAATTAGAGTAAATTTAGAGAAATATGAAGCTGTGAAGAAAGTAAATGCTGAACTCCTAAAGAATTCTGAGTATCTTCAAAAGGAGCTGGAAGACAAACAGAAAGTCTTAGAAAAGTTTGTCCAAGGAAAGACTAGCCTAGATGCTATACTAGGGACTAGGGTCAATTTCAATAAGGAAGGTCTAGGCTATGACCCAACCAACAAGAGACCCTTGCAATTCAAGACCATCACCTTCTGTCCAGAGAAGGGAAAAGAAAAGCTGGACACACCATCCAGCTCAAACAGCTCTAAGGAAACTCAAAGTCCTAAAGAAAACACAAAAACTAGTACTGGTCAACCATTTAAGATTGGAATGAACTTTATGAAAAATAACATTAAGTCCATTCACCAGAACACAAATGGTAGCTGGACCAAGAAAACAAATCAGAATAAAAGCTGGAATTATAACAATCAGATGGGTCCAAACAAGACCTACTGGAGGAATAACTTTCATGGTCAAAGATATGCCAATCAACAAGCCTACAGGAAATTTCCTAAGAATAGGAAGACCAATGAAAGGAATAGAACTCACTCCTCCAGTTCAGCTGGATTGAACTTTAAAAAACCAGAAAGGAAGGTGCCAGAGAAAACCATGCTGAAACAAATCTAGATACCTAAACACTTGATCAGAGATTTAAACAATGTCCTTGGACCCAACTCATCTTGGGTTCCAAATCACTCTGCTTGATATACTTGTGTAGGTCGGCCTGGCAGCTGAAGACAACAAGTGGTACCTCGACAGTGGCTGCTCCAGGCATATGACAGGAGACCGATCCAAGTTCAGCAAGATAGAGATGAAGCCAGGGGGTCTGGTCAAGTTTGGAGGAAAGAACAAAGGTAAAATAATTGGAGTTGGCACAGTAGGTAAGTCTTCCACAAATTCCATTGAAAAAGTATTACTTGTGGAAGGGCTTCAACACAACCTGATTAGCATTAGCCAATTATGTGACAGGGGTCACAGGGTTGTATTTGATGATAGTTCATGTAAAATCCTTGAAACGAATTCTGACATGGTTAAATTTGTAGCCAACAGGGTTAATAATGTCTACATTGTAGACTTAGATGAGAATTCTGAATCTACTATTTGCTTATTTGCCAATTCTGAAAATGATGCCTTTGAATGGCATAGACGTCTAGGTCATGCTAGCTTCTCAACTTTAAATAAATTGGTCAAGCATGATTTAGTTAGAGGCATGCCTAGAATTAATTTCAACGCTATATCAAAAGCATGTAATGCCTGTGCTCTAGGCAAACAGACCAGAAACTCTTTTAAATTAAGATCTGAGCCATTGTCTTCGAGACCAATGGAACTTCTTCATATGGACCTTTTCGGTCCAACTAGAACTCAGAGTCTTAATGGAAGCAGGTTTGGCTATGTCATCATAGATGACTTCTCTAGATATTCATGGATATTTTTCTTAGCAAATAAGAGTGATGCATTTCAAAAGTTTAATCTATTTTTCAATAAGGTCAAACAAGAAGAGAAGTACAAGGTTAGTTCTATTCAATCTGACCATGGAGGTGAGTTTGAAAACTCAATGTTTATTGATCTTTGTGACAAAGAAGGACTAACTCACATGTTTTCTTCTCCCAGGACACCTGAACAAAATGGGATTATGGAGAGAAGAAATAGGACAGTGGTGGAGATGGCCCGGACCATGTTGATTGAAAGTAAGTTACCTAGAAGGTTTTGGGCAGAAGCGACCAATACAGCAACCTACATAATCAACAGGGCCATGGTAAGACCCATACACAAGAAAACACCCTATGAGCTTCTAAAAAGTAAGAAACCAAACTTGTTTCATTTCAGAATTTTTGGAGCAAAATGTTTTATTCATAACAATGATAAGAAAGATTTAGACAAGTTTGAAGCCAAGAGTTCACCTGGAATATTCTTGGGTTACTCTGAAGTGTCAAGGGCATATAGGGTATTTAACGTATCAGATCAGAAAGTGGAAGAATCTCCACACATTCTTTTTAGTGAAAAGAAAGATGTTTCTAATGTTGAAAATCTTGACAGGGATTCTAATCATGGTGGAGATTTTCTAGAAGACCAACAGGAAGAAGAGAACACTCAGCCAAGTGGGGAAACAAATTCCCCCAATCAGGAAGGTCCAAGAGAAACAGGTGAGTCTTCAACAAATATTAGATTTCTTAAAGACCATCCTTTAGATAAAGTCATAGGCAATCCTGAAGATCCTCTTCGGACTAGGTCTCATTTTAGAAATGTGAATAATGATGACTTAATTGCATTAGTCTCACAAATTGAACCCAAAACAGTAGAAGATGTCTTAGCTGATCAAGCTTGGGTCAATGCTATGAGTGAGGAATTAGGTCAGTTTGAAAGGAATAATGTCTGGGAGCTTGTCCCAAGACCAGATGGTATTAATGTCATAGGAACCAAGTGGGTGTTCAAAAATAAGATGAACGAAGATGGAATTATCTCGAGGAATAAGGCCAGACTAGTAGCCAAAGGCTACTGTCAAGAATTCGGTGTAGACTTTGATGAATCCTATGCACCTGTTGCTAGGATGGAAGCTATAAGATTGTTGCTTGCCTTTGCATGCTCAAAGAACATAAAACTCCAACAAATGGATGTTAAAAGTGCCTTTTTAAATGGAGTTATTAAAGAAGAAGTTTTTGTTGAACAACCTCCTGGATTTCAATATTCTCCTCAACCTAACCAAGTTTTCAGGTTAAATAAAGCCTTGTATGGTCTAAAGCAGGCTCCAAGAGCTTGGTATGAAAGATTGTCTGAATTTCTGATCAGCAAGGGCTACAAAAGAGGTAAAGTTGATCAGACCTTATTTACCAAGGGCATGAATAAAGATCTCATCATAGTTCAGGTATATGTAGATGACATTGTATTTGGATCAACTAAGCATGAATTATGTGATGAATTTTCTACCATGATGTCTGCTGAATTTGAAATGAGCTTGGTTGGTGAACTAAAATATTTTCTTGGATTGTAGGTACAGCAGCTAGAAGATGGGTGCTTCATCAACCAAACCAAATACACAATGGAACTGTTCAAAAGGTTTGGCATGGAAAACTTAAAGCACATTACTACACCCATGGGCACCAATACTTCATTGGATGCAGATGAGACAGGTAAAGAAGTAAATGCCAAACTTTATAGAGGTATGATTGGATCACTACTTTACTTGACAGCCTATAGACCTGATATACAATTCAGTGTAGGAATGTGTGCAAGGTATCAGTCTAGACCTACTGAACTACACTTAGCTGCAGTTAAAAGAAACTTCAGATATTTGTCAGCTAGTCATTCTCTAGGTTTATGGTTTCCTGCATCTCACACACTTAACCTAGTAGCATACACAAATTTTGACTATGCCGGCTGTAAACTATACAGGAAAAGCACTAGTGGCCATTGTGAATTCTTGGGTGGGTGTTTAGTGTCTTGGGGCTCCAAGAAACAACATTCTGTGGCCCTCTCAACTGCAGAAGCTGAATATGTGGCTGCAGGGAGTTGTGGAACACAAGTCATTTGGATTAAACATCAGCTTCAGGACTACCAAGTAGACCTGGGGTGCACACCTATTTACTGTGATAATACTAGTGCCATCAATCTTGCTAAAAATCCTGTTTTGCATTCAAGAACCAAACACATAGAGATAAGACATCATTTTATAAGAGATGAGGTGTCTAAGAATAATTTTGAACTGATTCATGTAGGCACAGATAATCAGATTGCTGACATATTCATAAAACCTCTGGATAATGAAAAATTTTCCACTTTGAGAAGAGAATTAGGCTTATACAAATTGTCTTAGTTATGAGCATGTTCTTGTTGTGAGGGGGAGTTGTGTCTATCTGCTGTTTAGCCTTCTTTCATGCTGGTTTAAGAGGGAGTTCTGAATCCTTATTGGTTAGCCTTCAGAATGCTCTAGGTAAGGGGGAGCTTTGAGATTTTTTTGCTGGAATGGTTTTTGAGGTATGCTATGTCTTAGGGGGAGCTGAGTTGTGATGTGAGAAGAGAAGTTCTCTGACAGATTCAAAAGGGCTGTCCAGATGTGTACCTTCGCTGGTTTTGCATGACAGATTTATTGTGGTTCTCTCAGAAAATAGAGTGTCACTTATCTCTTAAGTCTATAAGTCTGTGACTCTAATCTTCAAGTTAGAATCCTTCCTTTGGTACTCCTTCAGAGATCTGGACTAATTGTATAAAGTATATCTTCCTACATTGTCATTGATTATGGTTCAGGCCAAAAACTTGTATGTCTTGTTATCTGACCCAATCAACTTGAAATCTAGACTTCAAGACTCAATTCAAGAAAAGTTCTTTTTGATATTATCTTCAATCATTCTATCTTTTTAACTCAAGGGCTTAACTGAACAAACATGTTCTTTTTTGATCACTGAGAAACTGGGAGCTTCATCAATGAAATGAATATTTCTCCCAAGTCATGAGGTGTCAAATGCTTAAAATGAATGAAAAGTCATGACAGAGTAATGGTGGCTTGCTGGTGAGTAACTGGGGACTCTGGCCTCTAATCAAGGTGTTTCCCTAATGTCAAAAGCCACAGTTACTAACTCTGTTCCTTATTAAAAAAAGGGGGAAGTAATGAGGTACTCACTCTGAGTAACTGGGGATTCAGGCCTCTAATCAAGGTGTTTCCCTAATGTCAAAGAAGTGAACTACCAACTTACTCATTGATCTTCTTGAAAATCATCTCCAACAAAAATTCCTTGTTGTTATGCAACTAATGGATTGCTTGTCTTCAATACCTTGAGAACACCTCTCTGATTTAGTCTCTTGCTGTCTTGTGAAATAGTTGAATGATCAGCTATATCTGGCCATACTTATCAACTCCTGCTCTCAATCATCCACTATGTATGCTGATAAACTTGTCTATAACTCTACTTCTCTATTGTGTACTGAAGTCCAAAGAATCCTCTCTTGAGATTAGAAACTCACTTATTCTCTTAAGACCTACTCGTGACTTTTTGCACTAAGAAGTTACTGCCCTCAGTCCTCATGTTTCCAGCACTGTCATACATTCTGCAGTTCTTTTTGCTGATGTCAAAGGGGGAGAGAAGCTTGCAATATCTACAATTTCAGTGAAAAGTTTGCAATTTCAGTGAGTATTGGTTGTGTCTTGAGCTTTGAGGGGAGTCACGTTGCTTCGTGGAAGAAATGGTTATGAGTTCTGGGGGAGATGAGAGTGTGCTGTAGGGAATGTTTAATTCATTTGCATGAGCATGTCTTGAATTTATTCTGCTTGTTGCAGCTGGTATTAACTTTTTGTTGAAACTTGATATTGCATGATTCATAGTGTTGTCATCATCAAAAAGGGGGAGATTGTTGCATTCCTATGGTTTTGATGATGTCTCACACTATAAATCAATCTTCTATCTCTAGATTAATGCTGTTTCATCATGTGAGTGAGTACAGTTCATTTGGTTGTCAGATAAGCATGCTATCATGATTTTATCTACACTCTGCTTAGCTAGTATTGATAGCAGTGGTTCGACCCACCCCTTCTGATGCGTCGACTCATCTGTTCATTGGCATAACTCCTTCAAGTCTATTCACTCTGTCTGCACAGTCTTCACACCAGTGCGTCAACTCAGTGTGCTGATGCGTAGACTCTTCTGTTCAGGTTCTTCTTTTGATTAAGTCTATACATCATCAGTTGAACGTAATAGTAATACGTTGCAGCGTCAACTCATTGGGCTGCAGCGTCAACTTAGCATGTTAAACACTGTGTTAAAAGCCTAAGTCTATACACTCGTTTGTGAGACTTTCAACTCTATACACTGCTTGAGCCTCACCAAGTATGTACATCGCTTCAAGCGATTCTAGTCTAAACAGTTGGCCTTCAGACTAGCAAGTCTATACATCGTCTCATGTTTGCAAAGTCTGAACAGTGTTCATTGTCAAGACTTCTTGAAGTCTGTACATCGGACTGCTTATTGTGAAGTCTACACATTGGCTCGCTCACTTTTGCAAAGTATGCTCTTTAGACTGTGGCGAAGTCTATACATTCGGTTCCTTGGGCAAAGTCTATACATCGCATAGTCTGCACATTGCCTTCAGCCCAAGTGCTCAAAGCCAAGTCTATACAACGCCAACCCAACACATTGAACATCTCTCCATGTCTATACACTAGATTTCATTTCTCTAAAGTCTATTCATTGCTGTTTGAATTGCAAGTCCATACACTGGAAACTCCTCATTTGATTGAGTCTGTACATTGAGCTCAACGTTAACACTAAGTCTATACACTTGTTTCTTGTTGCTGAAGGGAGCAGGGTCGACGCCTGAAGCTTAAAGCGTCCACGCATCAGTAGACGAAGCTTTCACGTCGTCTTCTATTGCGTCAACGCCACAAGCAAGCAGCGTCGACGCAGTAGTTAAAGTAGCAGAGACTCTTACAAGCGATGAAGCCATCACGAAATCTTCCACTACGTCAACGCCATCAACAAGAAGCGTCGACGCAGTGGAATAAGAGATGCCAGTATAGAAATGTACACGTTCGTGCGTCAACGCCACCAACTGGCAGCGTCGACGCAGCAGTCCAAGAAAGGAACGACTCACCTCTGGCTGCCTACAAAGCGTCAACGCAGCAGTGGAGCGACGTCGACGCAGCACGCCCATCTGCTAAAGACTTAATCACTGGATCATCGATGCGTCAACGCCACGGGCTGATGGAGTCGACGCAGCGGTTAAAAAGGTTGAAGATCTATGATGGGTGCGTCAACTCTTTGGAGCAAGTGAGTTGATGCCATCTACCTCCAGTTGCTGAGCGTACTGGTGCTGGGCACGTGATCCGAGGATAAGGAGAATGCCCAGATGAGGACACGTGTTCTGACAGTCTATTGGATGCTACCACGTGGTCCGAATTCTTAGGGCGGGAACTGTGGAAGCCACACGCGCCCTGCTGCTGCTCCAGGTATAAAATGAAGCCTTCGTCTTCAGATGAAGGTTGATCGAAGAAGAAGCCTGGAGAGCATATATGTCCTTCGATCCAGAAAAGGAAAGAAAAGTGCAGAGAGAAAGAAAGAGAAAGGAAAAGAGCAGAGAGTTCAATATCTGAGAGGAGTTTGGTCGAGAGAGAGAGAGAGAGTGTGCTGATTGATGAATTGCTTCATTTGAAGCTACATTTGTTTTGGGTTTCAGAACCGATTCCTTCTCATTGTTTTTTCGTTTTCCACTTTGCTTTCGTTTATTTTTTTGTCCTTCTATTCTGATCTGAATTGTTGTCCCTCCGGTGTGTGGAGGAAGGGAATATCACTCCAGTTTCCCTCTGTGTTGCAGAGGAAGAGAGATCGGTGATCTCTGGTGGTGTTAGTGACTGGTTGTCATTAACAGTTTCCCTCCGGTGTGTGGAGGAAGGGAGAGGGTTCTCCGGTCGTGTTCTAGC
Source organism: Amorphophallus konjac (assembly GCA_022559845.1). NCBI lineage: Eukaryota > Viridiplantae > Streptophyta > Magnoliopsida > Alismatales > Araceae > Amorphophallus > Amorphophallus konjac. Next base: position 283,064,021 of record CM040127.1, read on the forward strand.
TGGGAGCTAGAACAGGTTTCAAGTTCTGTGGGTAGCATAACTTGGTTGAGGGTTTTGTCTCCCTTGGTGTTCAAGCTGTGTGGCAGCGTGTTGTTCGCAGACTGAGTCTGCATTGATCTAGCATCGTCTAGTGGAATCCTCACTCTAGTTGGAATGAGGGGTGGATGTAGATTGCGGACTGCAATCGAACCACCTAAAAACCAAGTGCCTCCTCTATGGTTTGCTATTGTTCTCTACGCTCTTCATCTGCTCGGCTCTTTGCTTCATGTGATTCGCTCTTCATTCTCATTTACATCCCTCTGTGCACGGTTTAAGGAGGTGCGTTAGCAGTAGAAAATTTATTCCGCTTAAGTTTCTACAAATTGGGAGTGATCTATTCATCCCCCCCCTTCTATATCACTCTTGCTGCGCTAACACTGTCCGTGTCTATTGCAGCATCCTAGTAAGTGTGTACATTGCCTGTCGATTGCAAAGTCCATACATCCACAGTGCATTGCATAGTCTACACACTGTCCATCTCATTTAAAGTCTAAGGCAAAGTCTGTACATTGAGCGTCTCAATGAGCGTCTCATGCAGGTCCACACATTGGCCTTTAGGCTTGAAAGTATATACATTGGACTGTTTGGCCAAGTCTGTACATCGCTGTTGCCAAAGTCTAGACATTGGCATCTGTTCCTTCGTTGCGATTCAAAGTCTGCACATTGGGTTATCTACCTAAGTTCAGCTTCAAAGTCTATACATCGATGCCTTTGCCTACGCTGCAGTTCAAAGTCTATACAGTTGATGTTTTCCATTGCTTCAAGTCTATACAGCCGTTCTTTTAGAAAGTCTATACATCGGTCTTCACCTCAAGTGATGCGGAACGCTATGCGAACTAGGACTCTATGCAACGATATGACTAAACGGACTCCTATGACCAGCAACGGCACAACAATCCGAGTAGCGTAACTCAACGCCTATAGTTCCCAAGAGAGTAATTATGCTATATAACAAGGAACACAAGCTCGCAAGCACCTCAAGAGAGGGAAGCGTGCCGATCTGCACGGTTAAGAAACCGGCGAGCCTAGGGTGGTCAACTCCACACTCGCAACTCGGATGAGTCACGGGACGGTATCACTCACTCACCGCAGCAGTGAATAAAATAAAGAACTGGCTAGGGCCCTACTACGCACAAGCAGCGGCTTCAAGAGAGTATACTAAATAAGCAAGCAATACCGAGGAAGGAGCAGACGCATACCTCCACGCTCGGGGCGTGGGGAAGAGACCCGGCCAAGTCACACAATCCCGGTACAAAACTATCAAGTACGACCCAATAAAAGTGCCCACTCCTCGCAGGGAGGTAATAGGCTACACCAAGAACCCGGGGTCGTGCGAAATGGGGTGACGGGCACGGGGTCGGTGACGCTCGTCGCCGGCGGGTACCACTGCGGACCGGTCGTGCGTACAGCTGCAAAGACGACGAGTGCCTGGGGCCTAGGAGGTAGCCGTGGTCCAGGAAGGCATGCTGCAGTGGAGGTTGCTCCTCCTGGAAGAAGTGGGATGCTGTCGACGCTGCTGTGGGCTTCCGGTGCGAGCACGGACGGTGGGCAGACTGCTGGCCAGTCTGCACAGGTGCTGGTGGGCAGCGGGAAGGGGAACCTGGAAGGCAACCTTCACCTCAACCAATTGCTACGAAACTTGGCGTGGACACTGGTGGAGATGTCCCTGAGATTCCCGTGGAAGGAGAGCTGCATTCGCGTCCCGTGGCGGCCGTGGCGAATTTTGGAGCCGCCTCTGCACAGTCTGGCCTGTCTGCCTGCCGCAGGATAGAGGGCAAAAGAACGGCCAGTACGGGGACTTCCGGGAAGCTTTTGAGGCAGGGTTTTCTCTGGTAGGAAGGTGACTGTGGGGACTAGGTTGGGGCCAAGTGGCGGTGGGGTGTTCTGTGGGAGTTCTGGGCGAGGGGTCCAGTGGGGAGTTGGGGTTCAGTTCTGCATTACAGTGCAGTCAGAACTGGGACCTGGGATGGCGGACATGATCAGCAGAGGAAATGGGCTTCTGGGGGCGAAAGAAAATTTCTGGAGGTGGTTTGGGATGTTTAGGGGTGGTGCTCAAAAGCCCAGGTCGATACGATGTGGTTTGCTGGACGCCCCTTTGTAGGGATTTTAACTCTGTCCCGCTAGGGCTGCAAAGAGGCAGTCCGCGCAGTAAAAGTAGTTCCAAAGGGAACTTTTTACTCTTAGTGAATTTGGGGGTGAGGTTTGCGCGAATGGTTTAGGGATAGGCAGGGGAAGAAATGTTGTGAAGACATGGGGAAGGTTTGAGGACGTGAAGGGGCGTAAAAAGTCGTCCTTTGAGGATCTGTTCCGCAGGCAGGCATTCAGGTGCAGTCTGCCTAGGGTTTAAGGGCTACAAAGGGAACTTTCGGCCCTGGACGAGTTTGGGTGCGAAATTTTGAGGGGATGTGTTTTACGGGTAGGGGAACAAAATCACAGAAGGGGTCATGGGGATCCGGGTTAGGTAACTGGGCGTACCAACCTGTCCTTCCTGACCCATTTCTGCAGGCAGACTGGCAGATCCAGTGCGCTGGACAACAAGATGAATCCTCCACGTTTTGCTGCAACTCTGGGAAGCTTGATCTCCTGGCCTGGAATGAAGGTGGTGGAGGTCGCCTCCTGTTGTTTGGGCAGCCAAGAACTCCTGCTAGAAGAGGGGGGGGGAGGCTAGGGCGTCGCACCCAAGAGGAAGAGGAAGAAGAAGAGGGGAGAGGAGAAGTAGAGGGTGTCACACCCTAGAGTGGAGAGGAAGAAGAAGGAAGAAAGGACTCTTTGAAAAACTCAGATTTTTTTCCATTCATTCATCAATCAATCCTCCCAAGAGGGGAATACAAGGTAATATATAGAGTATGGGCTCCATATTCCCTCCTTGGAGTTTGAATTTGAACCCATTTGAATTTGAAATCCATGGGCTCTCTTTTCCACCTTGGAGTTGGAACCCATCATGAGCTCCACTTTCTCTCCTTGGATTTTGAACCCATTTGAATTTCAAATCCATGGGCTCCCTTTCCCTCCTTGGATAAAATTCAAATTACATACCAAAGACACACCTAAGACCTACACAATACATAATACTACCAAATACGTACATAATGCCAAATACGTACACAATACAAGTACGTATAAAAATATGTACAAAAATACGTACAAAATATGAATACGTATAAAAATACGTACTAAGTGTCAAAGCTCCAATGGAGACTCCAGACTGTCCCCCAGTCACAAGGATGTCGGTGTCGACCGAGTCGTGCTACATGTCCGGTATCGGCTGCTCTCGGAGTCGAGCCGTATTCTTGCTCGGGTGTCCTCACCAATTCTCCCCGGGTGAGAAGAACTCGACCCTGTCGAGTAAGGGTCTCCATCGCTCTGGTATTGCTCGAGCAAGTCTGGATCTATCCTCTCAAGCTCTGCTCGGGTGATCCATGTATCATCGGACGCAGGTTGTCCTCTCCAACGCACCAAGTAGCGATGATACACACCACTCCTAGTGGTAGTCACCTGCTCATCCAGTATAGACTCTATCCGCTCATGCTGCTGAGGTGACAGGGCTGGAAGTGGACTCTCAGGGGAGGGCTCACTCACAAGGGGTGGAGAAGGCCCAAACAACTTACTAGGGATCACTACCGGGTCCCTACATGTGACTAAGTCTGAGACATTGAATGTGGAATTGATATTATAGTCATCTGGCAAGTCTATAATATATGCATTAGATCCAACTCGCTTCAAAACTCTAAAGGGGCCGGCACCACGAGCTTGTAATTTCTTCACGGCTCCAGAAGGAAACCGTTCCGGTTTGACCCGGATCATGACATAATCTCCCTCCGGGAACACGCGGGGGTGTCTATGAGTGATAGCCAATTCTTTATATCGCGCGTTGCTGGACTCAAGGTGGTGATGATGATGCAAACTCTGACCTAATTATGTGGACTCATACCTATGCGAGTGTAGAGGTGGTCCTGGACAACCAAATGTAGATCTAATATGCCTATGACGTCTACCTGACTTGACAACATGGGGAGGACCTGGACAACCAAAGTAGAACCTAGCATGCACATGTGTCCTATGACATATGGTAGACTCAGAAGGACGAATAATCCCAAACTTACTCATGACATCTCCCCTATGTGACGATGGACATGGTGAAACATGGGGAAGAGACATGTGTCCCTGGCCTCCTAAGCTCGGGCATCTGGATGCCTGCAAGGTGAGATGTTGACTAGCAGGCCTGGGTGGTGTATGATAGTGGACCTCCTCGACAAGGTGGGGAAAAGAATACGAGTCAAGAGGTTCACTAGAGAGGGGATCGAATGGGTCAACGAAATGATGACCCCTCCCGATAGGTCCCTTCACTATACTTGCCCATGTTCGACATTCGCCCAGGTGCAGATGATCACCTTCATGCGCTCTAATGTATGGGACAAGGGGCTCATGAGGGAGGCAAGGAAAGCTAGGTTCCTCCCTCGGGACCGTGATACCATAAGAGGGGACAAAATCAACCTCCACGGGTATGGGAAAGAATAAAAGGACCTCGGAGGTGATATGTCCTATGGTGTAGACCGAGGTAATAGACCCCATAACAGGGAGTGTAAAGCTATGACTATAGGGTTGGTCAGACCCTAAGGTCAACATATATGTCAACTCCCATTGACAATCTAAACTCCTAAGGAAGTCCTTCACATTTTCAAGAAAGCAGAAGGACCGAAAAGTGGTGTGAAAGGAGTTAAGGGGTACTATTGGGAGGGCTGGTCCCATGGGTGTATAGCAAGGAATGGAGACATCTAGAAGTGGACCCTTCTTTAACCAGCAAGGCAAAGGCTCTCCAATGACAAGTTCACCCTCGGGAGACAAGAATGGCTCTAGATGAGGGTCGAAGGGCGAAGCATATACCTCGAGTGAGGAAAAGGAGTCCTCTATGATGTGGATGGAACCTTGGCTCTCCTTCGAAGGTACTGGGCCGAGAGTGTTGGCCTCGACCTCCATATGTTTAGGCATGACTCCATCCTGACTCAGAGGTGGGCAAGGAGTAGTCGACGGTCCAATAGGAGTGTGCATCCTTCCTAGTTTCTCCCTAAAAATTTGTAGGAGTTCGGAAAGGGGGAGATCCCTCAGGATAGAGGCATTCGGGGAGACTTGCTGATAACCATGAGACTTAGTCTCAGACATAGACTCATACACAGGTGGAACCCTGCCCCTCCAACTATGATGCGCTCGGTTGGGGGTAAGAGGTGATGTGCGTTGTAGAGGTTGAGCCGTTATGGTGACCTTGGACTGGCCGGGAGAGAAAGGAGGAGTGGTAGTGCTCCTCGGGCTATGGCTCTCCAAGTAGGAGGGGGAACATTGGGGAGCATATATTTTCCTAAGTTCTACCTTCATCTCCTCCCATGAGCCTATGGGCTCTTGCCTCTTAACTGCCCTAAGACGCACTATGTGGCTCCACGCCTCCTTGGCTTGAGCCGAAAGTTGTCCATTGGCAATGTTGACTCTCTCGGATCCATATATCCAATTCTACTCAAAGTATTTTCCCATGGTAGTCTCCCACTTTAGATAGGCACTAGGGCTTGATCCATCAAAGTGAAGGTCCTCATCTAGAATGATGTCTAAGAATAGAGGGTCGGTCGGACCCTTGTGGAGGGCCGAGTTGTATGGAGTTGACTAAATAGGGATAGCCATGATGATGCACTCGATGACTCTAAATACACATGCACGCACTAGGACTATGGAAGGGACATGCAGAACAACTAAGGGATAGGACTACACACGACTCAAAATGGTGATGGAAAAAGGGGAAGAATGAGGACTCAAATGCACCTAAAAACAAACCTAATGACTCACATGCAACTTAGACAAACCTAATGCCTCAATTGCACCATAGACATCCTAAGGACTCAAATTACCTAGGACCCCAATTTGATAGAACAAATTAGTTCCCAAAGCTCTGATACCAGATTTAATGCGGAACGCTATGCGAACTAGGACTCTATGCAACGATATGACTAAACGGACTCCTATGACCAGCAACGGCACAACAATCCGAGTAGCGTAACTCGACGCCTATAGTTCCCAAGAGAGTAATTATGCTATATAACAAGGAACACAAGCTCGCAAGCACCCCAAGAGAGGGAAGCGTGCCGGTCTGCACGGTTAAGAAATCAGCGAGCCTAGGGTGGTCAACTCCACACTCGCAACTCGGATGAGTCACGGGACGGTATCACTCACTCACCGCAGTAGTGAATAAAATAAAGAACTGGCTAGGGCCCTACTACGCACAAGCAGCGGCTTCAAGAGAGTATACTAAATAAGCAAGCAATACCGAGGAAGGAGCAGATGCATACCTCCACGCTCGGGGCGTGGGGAAGTGACCCGGCCAAGTCACACAATCCCGGTACAGAACTATCAAGTACAACCCAATAAAAGTGCCCACTCCTCGCAGGGAGGTAATAGGCTACACCAAGAACCCGGGGTCGTGCGAAATGGGGTGACGGGCACGGGGTCGGTGACGCTTGTCGCCGGCGGGTACCATTGTGGACCGGTCGTGCGTACAGCTGCAAAGATGACGAGTGCCTGGGGCCTAGGAGGTAGCCGTGGTCCAGGAAGGCATGCTGCAGTGGAGGTTGCTCCTCCTGGAAGAAGCGGGATGCTGTCGGTGCTGCTATGGGCTTCCGGTGCGAGCACGGACGGTGGGTAGACTGCTGGCCAGTCTGCACAGGTGCTGGTGGGCAGCGGGAAGGGGAACCTGGAAGGCAACCTTCACCTCAACCAATTGCTGAGAAACTTGGCGTGGACACTGGTGGAGATGTCCCTGAGATGCCCGTGAAAGGAGAGCTGCATTTGCATCCCGTGGCGGCCGTGGCGAATTTTGGAGCCGCCTCTGCACAATCTGGCCTGTCTGCCTGCCGCAGGATAGAGGGCGGAAGAACGGCCAGTACGGGGACTTCCGGGAAGCTTTTGAGGCAGGGTTTTCTCTGGTAGGAAGGCGACTGTGGGGACAAGGTTGGGGCCAAGTGGCGGTGGGGTGTTCTGTGGGAGTTCTGGGCGAGGGGTCCAGTGGGGAGTTGGGGTTCAGTTCTGCATTTCAGTGCAGTCAGAACTGGGACCCGGGATGGCGGACATGATCAGCAGAGGAAATGGGCTTCTGGGGGCGAAAGAAAATTTATGGAGGTGGTTTGGGATGTTTAGGGGTGGTGCTCAAAAGCCCAGGTCGATACGATGTGGTTTTTGGGATGCCCCTTTGTAGGGATTTTAACTCTGTCCCGCTAGGGCTGCAAAGAGGCAGTCCGCGCAGTAAAAGTAGTTCCAAAGGGAACTTTTTACTCATAGTGAATTTTGGGGTGAGGTTTGCGCGAAGACATGGGGAAGGTTTGAGGACGTGAATGGGGCGTAAAAAGTCGTCCTTTGAGGCTCTGTTCTGCAGGCAGGCATTCAGGTGCAGTCTGCCTAGGGTTTAAGGGCTACAAAGGGAACTTTCGGCCCTGGACGAGTTTGGGTGCGAAATTTTGAGGGGATGTGGTTTACTGGTAGGGGAACAAAATCACAGAAGGGGTCATGGGGATCCGGGGTAGGTAACTGGGCGTACCAACCTATCCTTCCTGACCCATTTCTGCAGGCAGACTGGCAGATCCAGTGCGCTGGACAACAAGATGAATCCTCCACGTTTGGCTGCAACTCTGGGAAGCCTGATCTCCTGGCCTGGAATGAAGGTGGTGGAGGTCGCCTCCTGTTGTTTGGGCAGCCAAGAACTCCTGCTAGAAGAGGGGGGGGGAGGCTAGGGCGTCGCACCCAAGAGGAAGAGGAAGAAGAAGAGGGGAGAGGAGAAGTAGAGGGTGTCACACCCTAGAGTGGAGAGGAAGAAGAAGGAAGAAAGGACTCTTTGAAAAACTCAGATTTTTTTCCATTCATTCATCAATCAATCCTCCCAAGAGGGGAATACAAGGTAATATATAGAGTATGGGCTCCATATTCCCTCCTTGGAGTTTGAATTTGAACCCATTTGAATTTGAAATCCATGGGCTCTCTTTTCCACCTTGGAGTTGGAACCCATCATGAGCTCCACTTTCTCTCCTTGGATTTTGAACCAATTTGAATTTCAAATCCATGGGCTCCCTTTCCCTCCTTGGATAAAATTCAAATTACATACCAAAGACACACCTAAGACCTACACAATACATAATACTACCAAATACGTACATAATGCCAAATACGTACACAATACAAGTACGTATAAAAATACGTACAAAATATGAATACGTATAAAAATACGTACTAAGTGTCAAAGCTCCAATGGAGACTCCAGACTGTCCCCCAGCCACAAGGATGTCGGTGTCGACCGAGTCGTGCTACATGTCCGGTACCGGCGGCTCTCGGAGTCCAGCCGTATTCTTGCTCGGGTGTCCTCTCCATCAAGTCTGTACAATCATCTGTGGACAAGTCTTCACATCGTGAAGTCTATACACTCAATTCCTTCACATCTTGCAAAGTCTGTACATTGCATCCATCGGTCGTGCATTCGAGTCTTTCACAAGTCTGTACATCAGACGCGCATGCTCGCCTGTCCCTCCGGATGCTCTCCTGGGACCGAGTATGCTCTCTAGTGACTGTTAATGCTCCGATTGGCCAGCGTCTCTCTTGATCAAGTCTATACACTCATTCACTGTTCATGCATTCACAGTGAAGTCTATACATCCGTTTGGCTATGCATCACTATCCACCAAGTCTATACATTGGTAGAGTCTGTACATCAGACGTGCATGCTCGCCTGTCCCCCCGGATGCTCTCCTGGGACCGAGTATGCCCTCCAGTGACTGCTAATGCTTCCCTAACTTTGAGGATGCTACCCTGGAGCAGCGATTGCTCCCCAGAGACAGCATGTGCTCCACATGCTCCCCTGACGCTGGTGATGCTGTCCAGAGGCCATAGATGCTCCCCTGAGACTTCATATGCTCCCGTGCGAGAACGCACTAGTCTCTGGGTATTTAAAAGAATTGTATTACATGTATTCCCTTTCACTAAGTCTGTACAATGCATGCGCTTTCACATGTCTATACACTGTATTTTACAGTATGAGTTATAAAGTCTATACACTGTCTTCAGTTGATTTTGTTAATCGACTGAACTCCTCATTTGTCTTGCAGGTGTCTGGCACGTGATCCAAGGAGCTGAGATGCTGACACGTGACAGAGTCGATTGGGCGGGAAATGTGGAGGTCACTGCTGCTGCTATTGCTGCTGCTGCTGCTATATATATGAGCCTTCTTCCACAGAAGAAGACTGATCGAAGTTGGCGAAGTCTGCACATCCAGTCTGAAGTAGCAGCCACCGAGATCCACTGTGAGAGGAAGAAAAGCAGAGAAGAAGAAAAGGAGAGAAGAAGAAAAAGAGAGATGAGTTGAGAGAGTTATATGAGAGCTTGTGAATCAGTCTCTTGGTCCAGTTACCAGAGCTGATATTGCTCAACTTTGAGCTACAGTCGTTTTGGTTTTCTTCCATTCGATTATGTTTTTGTTTGTTTTCAGTCTTTGTTATTTTCCTTTGAAAACTCTTGTTCGGTCAAGCTGTTAGTCAGCGGTTTCAAGTTGTGAGGCAACGGGTTGCAGAGGAGTTCCTCTGGTCGGCTAAGCTGTAGTGCCCAGCAGAGCAAGCTATGAAGCTCAGCTATTGCAGAGGTGTTCCTCTGGTCGGGATAAGCTGTAAGCCCCAGCCGTTGTTGGCAAGCTGTAGTGCCCAGTAGATTGAAGCTGTGTATCAGCAGTAATCCACATTCGAGTTGAATGTGGGGTGGACGTAGGTCGGATTGACCGAACCACCTAAAAGCCTTGTGCCTCTCGTGTGTTTGATTGCTTGTTCAGCAGATCGTGTGTGTTTTATTTGGTGCATTGGCTGTGTTCTTTAAGTGTTCGTCTAATTCCGCATTTGATTCTAGGGCTAAAATTTAAATAGCCAGTTGATCTATTCACCCCCCCTCTAGATCCACATCTTGTGGTGATAGAGCCTTCCATCTAACTTCAACACTTGGTATCAGAGGTAGACTCTTCTACAGGGACTTACCGCCCGAAGAGGATAAGCACAGATGGACGGAAGAGGGATGATAGCTGAAGGACACTCCACATCCAAGCCCCCGTACTTCGATGGAACCAACTACGCATACTGGAAGCACCGTATGCAGGTATTCTTGAGGGCTAAAGATTATGAAATTTGGAAGGTGGTTAGCAAGGGACCTTTCGAGCTGTCCCCAAATGAAGATGTATGGACTAAGGAGGAAATAAGAAAGTCCACGCTCAACTGGAGTGCAATCAATGCAATCCAGTGCTCTCTGCATCCCACCGAGTTCTCACGAATATCTGCCTGCTCCTCAGTGAAGGAAATGTGGGATGCACTTGAAGTCATCTATGAGGGGACTTCACAAGTCAGAGAGACTAAGACTAATCTACTGGTTTCAAAATATGAAGCTTTCAAGATGAAGCCTAATGAGACGATCAAAGAAATGTATGCTCGGCTGACTATTATCACAAATGGTCTCAGAGGCTTCGGGAAAAAGTATTCTGAGTATGATGTAGTCAGGAAGATCTTGCGATCCTTGACTCCAATTTGGCACACCAAGGTCACAGTTATGGAAGAGTCAAGAGATCTGCACAATACTAAGGCAGATGAGCTGATCGGATCTCTAATGGCTTATGAGATGAATATGCCGAAGATAGAGGAGGCTGACAGAAAGAGGAAGCCTATAGCTCTGAAGGCTGGTGCTAGTAGATCCAGTCGATCCAGCCCCAACGGATCATCAACTGAAGAGAGCTTGTCTGAAGAAGAAGTGGCAAATGCTGATATTGCCATGATTACTAGGGAATTCCAGAGATTTCTCAAGAAGGAAGGAAGAAGATTCAACCGAAGAAATCCCAACAGTGGCCGCCGAGACACAAGGTATAAATCAAACCCTGTAAAGAAAGCTGAAACTAATGTTTGCTATCAATGCAGGAAGGCGGGTCACTTTAAAGCTAAATGTCTGACAAATCAGAACCTCAAGGATAAGTCCAAGAAGAAGAACACAAAAGGGAAAGCTATGGTGAGTACCTGGAGTGATGAGGACGAGGGATCTTTGAGCGTCACTTCGGACAGTGAAGTTGAAGCTGAGAAGCCAATCTGTCTCATGGCAACCAGCTCAGAAGATAGAGAGGAAGAATCTGATGAGGTATCCTCTCGCTATGAAAATTTTACTATTACTGATTGGATGGTTGCTTATGATGAACTTACTGATAGAGTAGATGAGGTCAGAAAAGAAAACAGGCATCTACGAAGAAAAATTAAAATCATGCAAAATGATACTTCATTGTCTGATAAAATTGCCTACTTAGAAACTGAGAACAGTAAGCTGAAACTCACATGTTCTGAATTTGAAGAAATCAATAAAGAACTGAAAATTTCTAGGGAAGAAAATGTGAGATTAGACAATGAAATTGATGCATGGAAACTGAAAATTCAGAATTATGAAAATGACATAAAAATAGTTTCTGAAAAATATAAAGCTGTCCTCAATGTGTTTAATGAGTTGAAAAAATCTATTGATGAAGTTCATAAAGATAATGAGGATAAGCTAAAAACAATTGAGAAAATGACCAAAGGATCTGAAAATTTAGATGCATTATTGGGGTCAAAGGTAAATTTCAGAAGAGAGGGCCTAGGATTTAACTCTAGTGCAACTAAGAGCTTTGGAATGAAAACTATTTCCGTCGTTGCACAAAAGGAGAGAGGACCTCTGATTAAGATGAATTCTAATAATGCTGTGAAAACAAATGTGAATCTGAAAAAGCCCAATGCAGAGGAGAAGGGCAAACAAAAAGTAGGTGAGCCTAGTAAAATTGGGACTTCCAAACCTAGCTCTAGTGCTCAATCCAAGGTTAGGGGTCAGCCTGCTCAGGTAAACAAACCCCATGTCAATGCCAAAAAGTCTTCACCACCATCATCACAGAAAAGGACCCAACCAAAACCTATGAATAGGTCAGCAGGGTCAAGGGTGCAGGGAAGACAAAATAGTTTCAGAAGTCAGCCCAACAAATTCAATCCACCTAGAGTTTAGTCCTACTACCCCACACGGCCAATCTATCCTAATGGGTGTGGGTGGACTAGAACTCAAGGGATGTATACAGGGTATGTTCATCAACCTACACACTTTTACAGACCCTATGTCAGAAATTGGGAAAATGGGTATGGTAGTCGGATGCCTAGGAATTACCAACATTTCCACAGCCAGCCCAGGAACTACTATAGCCAAAACTTTATGAATGCAACCTGGCCGAAGCACTGGCACAATAACAACAATTCTGTGAATAACTCTGTTGGTGAAAATAAGAGGAAAGTCAACAAGAAAAAGCAAAACAAAAAGAAATCTGGAAAATCCACTGAACAGAACTGTTTCAAACAAATGTGGATTCCTAAAAATCTGCTTTCTTGTTTTAACTGCTTTTCATCTCCTCTGGAGCCCAATCAGACTTGGGTTCCAAACTCTTTGCCATAATTGTGTGTGCAGGTATGCCTGGCAGTCAAGAGCAACTTGTGGTACTTGGACAGTGGCTGCTCTAGGCATATGACAGAAGATAAGGCCAAGTTTTGCATGCTAACTGAAAAGCTAGGAGGCCTTGTCACCTTTGGAAGCAACACAAAGGGTAGGATCATTGGATCAGGTAAGGTAGGTAAGTGCTCTACCTGCTGCATTGATGATGTTATGCTGGTTGAAGGGTTAGCTTACAATTTACTTGGTATCAGCCAGTTGTGTGATAAGGGTCATAAGGTTTTATTTGATTCTCAATGCTGCAAGGTTTTTGAACCTGATTCAGAAATTGTAAAATTCTCTGGAAAAAGAATAAATAACACATACATGATAGATCTAGATGATATTCAGCATTCTAACCTATGTCTTACTGCCAATAGAGAAGATCTAGCATTTTTATGACATCGTAGGTTAGGCCATGCTAGTTATACTATTTTGCATAAACTAAACAAGCATAGCATAGTTAGAGGACTCCCTGAAGTCTCTTTTAAAAAGGACAATAAATTTTGTAACGCATGCATTCAGTCCAAGTTGACTAGAAAATCATTCAAATCTAGGACAGAAAACCTATCCACTAAACCTTATGAACTGATACACATGGACCTATTTGGGCCAACCAGGTCTGCCAGTTTATCAGGAAAGAGGTATGGGTTTGTCTTAGTAGATGATTTTTCTAGGTATACTTGGGTATTTTTTCTGTCACATAAGAATGATGCATTCTCAGAATTTCAGGAGTTCTGTATAAGAATAAATCAGAAAATTGAAAATATTTTGACTGATCATGGAGGTGAGTTTGAAAACTCATACTTTGAAGAATTTTGCAGGTCAGGTGGGATTCATCATAAGTTCTCCTCACCCAGGACACCTGAGCAGAATGGTGTTGTCGAGAGGAGGAACAGAACTCTAGTGGAAATGGGCCGAACTCTCTTAGTTGAAAGTCAACTGCCAAGAAAATTTTGGGCTGAAGTAGTCAACACAGCCTGTTATGTAATTAACAGGGCAATGGTAAGATCTTCCACCCAGAAAACCCCTTATGAGATTTTGAGAGGTAAGAAACCTTCAATCGCCCACTTCAAGGTCTTTGGTTGTAAATGTTTTATACATATAAATGACAAGAGGGACCTTGATAAATTTGAGCCAAAGGTGAACCAGGAATCTTCCTCGGTTATTCTGAAAACACCCGGGCTTATAGAGTGTTCAATTTAAACTCAAAAATTATTGAAGAATCTCCACACATTATCTTTGATGAAACCTTGATGGAAACTAACCATGATTATTGCAGGAACGAAGATGGGAACATTTTGAAAGATGAAAACTCTGCAGATCAGTCTAATGGTGAGGAAGATAAAGAAGAGCAAAATGAAGAAGAACCTGAAGTTTAGGGGGAGGTAAGTGAAATTCCTGAAACTCGGATTGTTAATGTTAGATATCTTAAAGATCACCCTATGAATAATGTCATTGGCAATCTGAATGATCCCCCTAGAACTAGAGGTCACTTTAGAATTCAGGATGAATTAAATGCATATGCTCTTGTCTCTCAAATTGAACCCAAGTCTATTGACTGTGCCCTCAAGGATATGCATTGGATTAATGCCATGCATGAGGAGCTTAATCAGTTCGACAGGAACAAGGTGTGGCACTTGGTCCCACCTCCTGATCATGGAACAGCCATAGGGACTAGGTGGGTTTTCAGGAATAAATCTGATAAATTAGGGAATATTGTTAAAAATAAAGTCAGAATTATTGCTCAGGGGTACAACCAGGAGTTTGGTATTGACTTTGAAGAGTCATTTGCCCCTGTAGCCAGATTAGAAGCTGTTAGAATTTTATTAGCTTATGCATGTTCCCTAGGTATAATCCTCCAGTAGATGGATGTAAAATCTGTATTCTTGAATGGGGAAATTAATGAGGATGTCTATGTTAGATAGCCCCCTGGGTTTGAATGTCTAGATTTCCCTAATCATGTTTAAAAATTAAATAAAGCTCTCTATGGTCTTAAGCAAGCTCCCAGAGCTTGGTACGACAGGTTGAGCAAGTTCCTCACTGATCAAAATTTCACTAGAGGAGTAGTTGATCAGACCTTGTTTACAAAGGTGAGTCATTCTGAAATTCTTATTGTACAGATTTATGTGGATGATGTCATTTTTGGGTCAACTAACCCCAAATTGTGTGAGGAATTTTCCAAAACAATGACTAATGAGTTTGAAATGAGCTCAATGGGTGAGCTCAAATTGTTTCTTGGACTGCAGGTTACACAAACAAAGGATGGAATGTTTATAGCTCAGTCCAAGTACACAAGGGATCTACTCAAGAAATACAAGATAGATAACCTTAAAGAGATAGCTTCTCCAATGGGTACCTCTACAAGCTTGGATGAAGACACTAAAGGTAACCCATTTGACCAGAAGTTATACAGAGGTATGATCGGATCCCTTCTCTACTTAACAGCATCTAGGCCTGATATTCAATTCGCTATAGGATTATGTGCTAGGTTTCAGGCCAGTCCTAAAGAAAATCATTTTAAAGCAGTGAAAAGGATTTTTAGATATTTGCTAGGCACCCAAGAGCTAGGATTATGGTATCCTGCTAGGTGTGAGTTAGAGCTTGTAGCTTACACTGATGCTGATTATGCTGGGTGTCAAATAGATAGAAAAAGCACTAGTGGCTATTGTCAATTCCTTGGTGGCTGTCTAGTATCTTGGGCATCTAAGAAGCAACACACTGTAGCATTATCTACAGCTGAAGCTGAATATGTTGCAGCAGGTAATTGTGCTGCCCAAGTACTTTGGATTAAACACCAACTAAATGATTATCAGATAAAACTGGAATGTATTCCAATTCTATGTGATAATACTAGTGCCATATGCCTTGCTAAAAATCCTGTTCATCATTCTAGGACTAAGCACATAGAAATAAAACATCATTTTCTAAGAGATGCTGTGAACAAAAAGGAAATTTAACTGGACTTCATTGAAATAGACAAACAAGTTGCTGATATCTTTACTAAGCCACTTGGAAATGAAAATTTTAAATTTTTTAGAAGAGAACTTGGCTTGTGTAAATTTCAGCATAATGAATGAAATCTTTATTGACTTGAATAAAACTTTTGAGCTGCTTTGAATAAACTTCTGATTTGAACTTGTTGTTGATAGATTGAATAAACATTGTGCAACAGACTTATGAAAATGCATGACTCTCATATTTTTTATTGCACTCATGATCATCATTGCATATATATGTCTAGATGCATGATATGTCTATATTTCTGCATGATTGTATTGCACTGCATCTCCTTGCATTACCCTGGTATATCCAATAGTAAGCTACCAAAGGGTAGGGAAATCTGTCTGGAGGTTCTTACTATGTGTGAGATGGTCCTTATGACCAGGTTCTCCGCCTAGTACCATGGGTCATACTACACGATAAGTTAGTCTGAGTAAGCATGATTTTCAAAATCATTTGTTCAGTCCACATCTGCAAGATCACATGCACATAGACAGGGGGAGTATTGCATATAATTCAGAGTTAAGTTTGACAGTATGGCAATCTTTTAGTCAGTTCTAATATTAAGCAATAGAAAACAGACTTCTTCTCTTATAAGAACTTTAATTGCTTAAAGACTGACTTAATGGTTTAAATTTATAATCTTTAGAGTTGAAAGACTACAATCTGTAAATAAGGATGCTGAAAATTGATAAACCTCTCAATCCTTATCTTATTTCATGTCAGACAAAGCGAATTATATCTGAAATCTGAAAACTCATCTGAAATCATGTTAGAGAAGCTAAGTATGTGTATTGTCCTTAAACAAGTCATTCTGAAACAAATAAAGGGCAGCTAAGAAAGATATTGAAAAACATTGAAAACTATTTGAAAAATAGCATTGACAGAGCAATGACTGGTAAATCACTGAGAAACTGAGTGATCCATCAAAGAAGTGGACACCACTCATGTCATGAAGGGTATCAACTATCTCTGTACAAAATGATCAAAACAGTAGGTTGTTTTCACTGAGTACCTGGGGGTAACTGGCGTATAATAAACGTGTACCCTCACACAAAAAGGTGTCAATCAATTCTATTGAGTTTGATCATAGGCAAGACGGTCCATCATGTTGAGTATCTAGGGGTATTGGCGTCTGATAAACGTATACCCTTATGCAAAAAGACTTTGGTACCTGAATGCCCTAAATGAAATAACATTGAAAATGCTGTTCTTCAAAGAAATTTCATGGATGTCAATTGTTTAATTTCAATACATGACCTGGTTTCTCTTAACACATTTTACTGAGTCTATGAAAGTAAGATATTCTGAAACTGAATCTCTCATGTAAATATGACTCTGGTTTATTGTTTTATCATGCACATCTACCTTATCCAATGACTGTAGTGCATGAACTCTCATTTTTATAACCTTTAAACCAGAATTTCAATTTCTAAGCCGTTTCTTAGTTCATATGACTGAAGGTTCTGTGCTTTAGTTGCTTAATTTCTGAACTACTTGCTAAGAATGCCAGTTAGCTGAACCTTCTTTTTCCTTCCATTGCACTCACTTTCCCTCCTATTTGTTGATGGCAAAGGGGGAGAATATTATCTGAATTCATTCCTTCTGTTCAAGGGGAGAATTCAGAATTGAGAATTCTACATTCAGGGGGAGTGTATGCATCTGCATCATGGTATGGCAAAAAAAAAGGGAAATTTTGTTAGCAGGGAGTTGCTCACATTTTGTAGCATGCAGCATGTCATTCATAGCATCTACATGCATCTGCATGACAATCTAAATAACAAATCATGTCCTTCATCAAAAATTGCATCTGTATGACAGGATGTTGCTACTCTATATGATAGGGGGTTGCCATCATCAAAAAGGGGGAGATTGTTGTGACTTCTCTGTGTTGATGGTGTTGACATGCAACCTTACTTCATATGGCAACACATTATTTTGATTGATTGGCAACACTGTTTATGTTTTGATGAAATTACTTTTATCAAATTATCTTGTGTTATATGTATTTTATCTTGTTTTCACACTGAACACACACTCAAAGTCTCAAAGTATATACATTGCTCCAGCAACGTAAGTCTGTACACTGTCCGTGTCTATTGCAGCATCCTAGCAAGTGTGTACATTGCCTGTCGATTGCAAAGTCCATACATCCACAGTGCATTGCATAGTCTACACACTGTCCGTCTCATTTAAAGTCTAAGGCAAAGTCTGTACATTGAGCGTCTCAATGAGCGTCTCATGCAGGTCCACACATTGGCCTTCAGGCTTGAAAGTATATACATTGGACTGTTTGGCCAAGTCTGTACATCGCTGTTCCCAAAGTCTGGACATTGGCATCTGTTCCTTCGTTGCGATTCAAAGTCTGCACATTGGGTTATCTACCTACGTTCAGCTTCAAAGTCTATACATCGATGCCTTTGCCTACGCTGCAGTTCAAAGTCTATACAGTTGATGTTTTCCATTGCTTCAAGTCTATACAGCCGTTCTTTTAGAAAGTCTATACATCGGTCTTCACCTCAAGTCTATACAATCATCTGTGGACAAGTCTTCACATCGTGAAGTCTATACACTCAATTCCTTCACATCTTGCAAAGTCTGTACATTGCATCCATCGGTCGTGCATTCAAGTCTTTCACAAGTCTGTACATCAGACGCGCATGCTCGCCTGTCCCTCCGGATGCTCTCCTGGGACCGAGTATGCTCTCCAGTGACTGTTAATGCTCCGATTGGCCAGCGTCTCTCTTGATCAAGTCTATACACTCATTCACTGTTCTTGCATTCACAGTGAAGTATGTACATCCGTTTGGCTATGCATCACTATCCACCAAGTCTATACATTGGTAGAGTCTGTACATCAGACGTGCATACTCGCCTGTCCCCCCGGATGCTCTCCTGGGACCGAGTATGCCCTCCAGTGACTGCTAATGCTTCCCTAACTTTGAGGATGCTCCCCTGGAGCAGCGATTGCTCCCCAGAGACAGCATGTGCTCCACATGCTCCCCTGACGCTGGTGATGCTGTCCAGAGGCCATAGATGCTCCCCTGAGACTTCATATGCTCCCGTGCGAGAACGCACTAGTCTCTGGGTATTTAAAAGAATTGTATTACATGCATTCCCTTTCACTAAGTCTGTACAATGCATGCGCTTTCACATGTCTATACACTGCATTTTACAGTATGAGTTATAAAGTCTATACACTGTCTTCAGTTGATTTTGTTAATCGACTGAACTCCTCATTTG
This sequence comes from Amorphophallus konjac, assembly GCA_022559845.1. Classification (NCBI taxonomy): domain Eukaryota; kingdom Viridiplantae; phylum Streptophyta; class Magnoliopsida; order Alismatales; family Araceae; genus Amorphophallus; species Amorphophallus konjac. The sequence continues at coordinate 283,082,837 of CM040127.1, forward strand.
TCTTGCAGGTGTCTGGCACGTGATCCAAGGAGCTGAGATGCTGACACGTGGCAGAGTCGATTGGGCGGGAAATGTGGAGGTCACTGCTGTTGCTGCTATATATATGAGCCTTCTTCCACAGAAGAAGACTGATCGAAGTTGGCGAAGTCTACACATCCAGTCTGAAGCAGCAGCCACCGAGATCCACTGTGAGAGGAAGAAAAGCAGAGAAGAAGAAAAGGAGAGAAGAAGAAAAAGAGAGATGAGTTGAGAGAGTTATATGAGAGCTTGTGAATCAGTCTCTTGGTCCAGTTACCAGAGCTGATATTGCTCAACTTTGAGCTACATTCGTTTTGGTTTTCTTCCATTCGATTGTGTTTTTGTTTGTTTTCAGTCTTTGTTATTTTCCTTTGAAAACTCTTGTTCGGTCAAGCTATTAGTCAGCGGTTTCAAGCTGTGAGGCAGCGGGTTGTAGAAGAGTTCCTCTGGTCGGCTAAGCTGTAGTGCCCAACAGAGCAAGCTGTGAAGCTCAGCTGTTGCAGAGGTGTTCCTCTGGTCGGGATAAGCTGTAAGCCCCAGCCGTTGTTGGCAAGCTGTAGTGCCCAGCAGATTGAAGCTGTGTATCAGCAGTAATCCACATTCGAGTTGAATGTGGGGTGGACATAGGTTGGATTGACCGAACCACCTAAAAGCCTTGTGCCTCTCGTGTGTTTGATTGCTTGTTCAGCAGATCGTGTGTGTTTTATTCGGTGCATTGGCTGTGTTCTTTAAGTGTTCTTCTAATTCCGCATTTGATTCTAGGGCTAAAATTTAAATAGCCAGTTGATCTATTCACCCCCCCCTCTAGATCCACATCCTGTGGTGATAGAGCCTTCCATCTAACTTCAACATGGTGCACGTTGCAGCTTAGCGTCTCAGTTGGTACGGTGTTGTTGTTTCGGGCCGAGGCTCGGTCTGCAGCAGCTTCAGTAACTCCCTGGGTGGGGGCGTTGGTCTTGGGCTTGTCAGACGCCTCCACGTCCAGTATGTTGACGAAGGCTACCCCAAGGAAGTTGGGGAACCCAACCACGGGAGGGAAGCTCCCGAAGTTGAGGGGGACAGCGAGATAGCCACCCCTGACGTGACTCTCGACGGGTTGGGGGCCGAAGGCGGTCGCCATCCTCGATGTCAAAGTGCGATTTGCCTGCATTTGCAAAAACAAAAAATAGCGCAATTAGTATTACAAGAAGGGGGCCGCGGGGCCCATAATTTCGGCAAAGAGATGAAGGGTGGATCGGTCCCACCAGGAGTGCCAGACTTGTGGACGCACTTTTGATAGATTTGGTTATTGTTGTTCGTTTATTGGTTTATTAAGTGCGTTGGCGTGCCGTCACAAAGTGACGATTTATTGTGTGCTCGATCTGACTAATCAAACGATTGTGTAGTTCGTGTCGGGACCGAATCCCGTCGCGTCATAAAGGTCACGACGTCATTTACATGCCCCATACGAGGGAACACCCTTGATTAATTACCGAAATTAGGGGCCCTGCGGCCTAAAAGGATTAATACTAATTACGCAAGAGTGGGGAGGAATAAATCACACAAGAGCCCGCATCGAGATACGAGCCATCGGCCATGTCGGTCACTCGCGGACCCTTTCATATTCGGACGAGGGTCCGAGGTAGAAACGCGATGGAAGCCGTGATAAAACCGTTCAAATGTCTGCCGAAAGCGCGGAAATTTCAATAGTGGCTCGGGAAGAATCCGGGCCTGGAGACGGATCTGGTTTAATTGGATTGTCGGCCTAGGGCGAGGTCGGACCGTGGCCATGTCAGGATAATTCCTGAGACTCTGGCCCGGCCTGTCGGGGCAGCGTTATTATTCCTTTAACACCGAGTGTAGCAACCCTGATAAATAAAATAAATCAAAATAGATTAAAAGATTTAATAAATAAACGAAAGAGCTTGGAATAAAAATAATTAAACCCTGATGAAAATAACGCCTCAGATATAGGCGCTACTTTACAATAAAACGCCCTTACCTAAGGCGTGTTTTGAAGAAAGGACGCCCACACATCAAGGCGTCAAATTTCAAATGACCAAAATAAATAAAAAGAGCAAGTTAGCGTAACGTCCCTTGCGTGGACGCGTTTCAACAAGAAACGACGCTTGACAAGGCGTCAATTTAAATTCGACGCCTTGACCTAGGTCGTTAATTCAGTTCGAGTTTCGTTCGACCCAGGAGTCAATCCAGGGTAAGTTGATAACTATGAGAAAGAGTTCGAATGTAGTAATAACTCTATCTTGGAAGTATTGCTTCCAATCAAACACTAACCCTATTAGGATTCTAAGGATCCTATAAAAACCCTTGCCGATCGAACCCTAAAGCTATTTGGTCGATCTGCTGCTGCTACGGTACGCAAAGAACATCAGTTCTTATCTCTTTTCTTTCGGTTGCATGAAGAATCACTGATTCTTCATCTTCTTCTCTTCTTACAGGTTGAAGAAGACGAACGTGAGAAGAACAAAGGGTAAGTTCTTCTTTCTTCCACCTTCAGTCAAGTATTATGAAGATAATACTAATGATCGTATATATATGTTCTCTGTAGGAAAGTCATCTTAACCTACTCAAGAACGTGGGTTCTTCATCGGCGAACGTCTGCACCTGATCGTGCCGAAAAGAAAACCTGTCGATAATCTACACCAAGACCTCTACCCTCTCGTCCTACTCTGTTGATAACAGAGTACCGTGTCTTCATCAGTTCGCCAGTCAATCATCAAAAAGGTAGGTTTTCTCAAGCAACGTAGCCCAAACAGGTTAAATTCATAGTAACACATCATGCATGTCATGTATATAAGTTTCTTGATAGTTTCTACACGTTTCTGTAATATTTTTGCAAGAGACGCCCGTGACTAGGGCGCTACTTTAAAGAAACGACCTGAACCAGGTCGTCAATTACAGATTTGACGCCCTGCCCTGTAGACGTTAATCTCAGGAAAATCACATGTAACTAATAATTGATCCACGTTTAAAAATTCAATAGATATGAAATATCCAATCTAATATATATTGCATGACTCGACCTGTGAATTCCTGCTAATTTTCTGTCATGATCATGTCTCTTGTCTCTTGGAATTCTATTTTATGAAATATTGTAAAACGCTCAAATACACGACCTTGTATAGGTCGTCTCTCACTTGACTAACGCCCCTGTTCAGGGCGTGAATTGAAAAGTAACGCCCCTGTCCAGGGCGTGTTTTTGATAAATTACTGAAAATATATATTCTGCAAAAATAGAAGTAAAGAATGAACGACCACTGTATGCGTCGTCAACTTGTAAATAAACGCCCCTTACCAGGGCGCGTTTTTGGTAAAATACTGAAATATTTAAATCTTGTAAAAATGTAAAATAGATAAATGCCCTTACTGAAGGCGTTAATTACTTGAGTAGTGACTTTACTTAAGTCGTTATTTTCCTGTAAAAATATTTTTACCCTGTTTCTGATAATCGATGGTTTCAATATATCTATATATATGTATATCGGCACTATATCTCCACTTCGTGAGTATAGTCCCACGTTTCATGATGTTTTATCGATCACCCTCAATTCTCATTGACATACAAGCTCTCCATTGGACATTCCATTCCTTTGGACTAGCGAGTTAGTCATAGAGACCTCCGTAAGACTCCTCGAGCCTTGGATTCCCTCAAGGCCGATTGAGCAGGTTGTACCCTAAAAACCCATTACACTATTGAATGCCATGTCACTCTAAAGAAACATGGTATACCGGCCCTTATGATATGCAAAGAGTATATCATGAGAATTCTTTATGGGATGATGATATCATGCCATTTGTTGATGTTCTTGTGGACCTCAATTCTATAATAAGAATGAGGGTATCTTACCTTTGATATACTGTTCATGTGGACCTCAATTCTATATAAAGAATGTCCATACTTGTTTGTCATGGTACCCGAGTTAAGGGAACCTAATTCCACCTAGTTTCATCGTTCATCGTGATTGTACCGTTGTTATCGCCTATCTATGTCCAATATCGTATTTTTGGACTCCATTCTCTCAAAGTTATCCTACGTGTCTACAAGCTTAAACTGTTGAAAATTCCATATTGGCTATATATATATACAAGAGTGGATGTCAAATATACATGATAAATGCCTGTGCATATAGTGCCCGATCTGGTCCTGGGAGGAGCACCCGAAAGTACTTGTGCCCATGGGAGTTGAATGATAAGGTATCTGGCATTATACCGAGTGCATGACTAGCTTGATTGGACATTCCACACAAATCTTGTACTTGACTCGTACTTGACTTGACATGAATTGCGTGACCCGAGAAAGGGTAATTACTTACTTGCTTGATACATGATAGCCAAAGTTCTTGACATGACTTGCTAAAAAGTACTTGCTCGGATATCTTGTTATCTTTTCTTGAAAGCTCATGACTAGTTCATCTTGCTGTCTTATTGATAAATTCTCTCTCTATCTTGTCGTTTTATACGAGCATGCATAGCTACAGTACATACATGAAAGATGTAATTATTTAAACCCCTTGCTAGCGCTTGAGATATAATTTCCTACTGAGCATTCGCTCACTCCGTGTGTTCCCTACTTTTCAGGTAATTCCGACGACGAGGGGAGTCAATCGGATGGGAATGGTCAAGAGTGAAAGAGATAGAACTTCTCCAAGTGTTATCTGGTCTTTTTCCTATTTTTTTGAGTCAATTATGTACTTTTCCTTTTTGTTTGAATAGAGTATTGATTTGTAATAGTCTATCCATTATGAAGTTAAGGATTGGGTTATCTTTCTATTTTGCGCATCTCTGTTTTGGTGTCGAATACACTACTACTCTGATTGACATGATTGATATAAACTCGTCGCGCACATCCGAGTATCTTCCGCGCTCGGGGCGTGACAGTTTTTGTGGTATCAGAGCCTAGGGTATTCAATTCCTAGGAAAACCCAAGTCCAAGGATATGTTCAAACCTTTAACCAGTGAGATTGGGTAGAGCCAAGGGTTAAAGTTAACATAGAATGCTAGTCTTTAAGATACAAATCACGTATTAATCTAGTTATTATAATTGTAGGATAATGGCTGCCGAACGTGCTCAATGGCGCAACATGCAGCGTACACTGCAAGGCATGACTCAAGTGCTGCAACAAGTAACACTAGGAGGTGGACAACGAGCAGGAAGTCTCCACCAGACTTTCAAGAACATGAACCCGCCCAAGTTCACGGGTTCTACTGATCCGGATGACGCTGAACACTGGATTAGGGAAACAGAACGAATATTCCGTGTTATGCAATGCACGGATCAAGATAAGGTCTTATTAGCTACCTTTCAGTTAGAAAGGGATGCTAGATGCTGGTGGGAATCAATAGAGGCGACTATAAATCAAGATCAGGTTTCGTGGGAGGAATTCGTTGAACACTTCAACGCAAAATATTTCTCGGACCGAGTTCAGGAAAAGAAGGCTGCAGAATTTGCTGCATTAAAGCAACGATCTTTGTCAGTGGCCGAGTATGAGGCCCAATTCTCTAGATTGTCTCGGTATGCTAAGCATCTAGTTAGCACCGAGAAAATGAAAGCTAGGAGGTTTATTAATGGGCTCAGGCCCCAAGCTATTACTCAACTGGCGCCGATGGACATTCAAGTCTACTCGGAGATAGTACGCCGAGCTCAACTATTAGAAGATGCCACGGAACTGTCTGATAGGATTCGTGGTAAGGATAAGAAGGAACAAGTTACAGGTTCGGGTTCCTTTAAACCCAACTTCAAGAAAAGGCCTAGCAATGGAGGAGCATCCTCACAAGACCAAAAGTTCAAGAAGACCAAGCCCTTCTCTATCACCACTACCTCTCCAAATACAGTGTGCAAACATTGTGATAAAGCGGGTCATAGAGCAGAAGAATGCTGGAGGAAACTAGGAGCATGTCTCCATTGTGGGAGTCGTGAGCATCGGATTCCCGATTGCCCATTCCTTAACGATCAAGCCGTTGACGGGAAGCGCCCAGTAACCAAGAATGCTCGTCTTCATGCAATCAAGGAGACCGAGCAAGTAGAAGGAGGTGGCTTAGTGGAAGGTACATTAAAAGTTTGTTCCAGGAATGCATATGTCTTAATTGATACTGGTGCATCGCATTCTATTGTTTCTAAGAAGTTTGCTGACCCATTACCCCTAGAACCGGAATGGATAAAGTTAGTTTTGTCTACTCCTCTGGATGATGAGACTGATATTATACATCATTACCAAAACTGTGAAGTATTGGTTCAGGGTAGAAATCTCCCTATTGATCTCATATGTTTAGATCTGAAAGAGTATGATGTTATACTAGGGGCAGATTGGTTATCCAAGTATCAGGCAACGATTGATTGCCGCAATAGTAAGGTTACATTCAAGGAATTTCCAGAACTAATTTTGACTAGCCCCAAGGGTCGGAACAGATCCCCTCTGATTTCAGCTCTCCGAGCTAGCAAGCTCATCAGAAAAGGATGTACATCTTTCCTTACCTTTGTCACAGTTAAAGAAGCTAAGGAAGCTAAGCTAGAAGACATCCCAGTAGTGCAAAAATTTCCGGACGTGTTTCCGGAAGATTTGCCGGGATTACCCCCGCAAAGAGACGTGGCCTTCACCATTGACTTAGTCCCTGGTGCTGGTCCGATTTCAAAGGCAGCTTATAGGATGTCACCTGCTGAACTCAAGGAGTTAAAGGAGCAATTGATGGAACTCATTATGAAAGGATTCATTAGACCAAGCACTTCCCCGTGGGGAGCGCCTGTATTATTTGTAAAGAAGAAAGACGGATCCATGAGCTTATGCGTCGACTATCGACAATTGAATCATCTCACTATCAAGAACAAGTATCCACTGCCGAGAATCGATGAATTGTTTGATCAAATTTCAGGATCCATGTACTTTTCCAAAATTGATCTTAGGTCCGGATATCACCAACTAAGAATCAAGGACGAGGATATTCATAAAACCGCATTTAGAAGCAGGTATGGCCATTATGAATTTGTTGTTATGCCTTTCGGACTAACGAATGCCCCTGCTGCCTTTATGCAGTTAATGAATAGTATATTCAGGCCTTATTTGGATCAATTCGTGGTGGTCTTTATTGATGATTTATTGATTTATTCCAAGACCAAGGAAGAGCATGAGGAACATTTGAGGATTGCATTACAAATATTGAGGACAAATCAATTATATGCGAAACTTAGCAAGTGTGAATTCTGGCTTGAAGAAGTGACTTTTCTCGGACATGTCATATCAAAGGATGGCTTGTCTGTAGACCCATCAAAGGTTGAAGCTGTAAGGAACTGGGAAAGACCGACCAATACTAGCGAGATCCGAAGTTTCTTAGGTCTTGCCGGCTATTACAGGCAATTCATCAAGGATTTCTCAAAAATCGCCGTGCCACTTACGAGGTTAACTCGCAAGGAGATCCGTTATGAATGGGATGAGGAATGTGAAAGAAGCTTCCAAACTCTCAAGGATCATCTTACTACAGCTCCTATCTTAGCATTGCCAATTGAAGGAGAAAAGTTCGAGGTATACACTGATGCTTCTGGCATTGGCCTCGGGTGTGTTCTAATGCAACAAGGGAAGGTTATAGCCTACTCTTCTCGTCAATTAAAGAAGCATGAAGATAACTACCCCGTCCATGACTTAGAATTGGCCGCGGTAGTATTTGCACTCAAAATATGGAGACATTATCTTTATGGAGTACAGTTTACTGTATACTCCGATCACAAGAGTCTCAAATATCTCTTTTCACAGAAGGAACTAAACATGAGACAAAGACGATGGCTAGAATATCTCAAGGACTTCGACTTCAATATACAATATCATCCTGGAAAAGGTAATCATGTAGCAGATGCCCTTAGTCGAAAGCCGAGAGCACTGTTAGCCAATTGTCTGATTCAAGAATGGAAATTGCTGGAACAATTCTCTGAACTCAATATAAGCATGGACACGGACCCTAGATGTGTCACATTATCTCATGTAAGCATACAGTCAGATTTATTGTCTGAAATACAAGCACTTCAGAATGACGATCCTACATTAGTAGAAATCAAGGGCAGATTAGAAGGACAATCGGATTTCCAATTAGCTTCTGATGGAAGATTAATGTTCAAGAATAGAACTTGTATACCGGACTGCCCAGAATTGAAGAAGAAGGTCTTAGATGAAGCTCATAGGTCAAAGTATACGATTCATCCTGGATCTACCAAAATGTACCAAGATGTAAAAAGAAATTTTTGGTGGTCCAACATGAAAAGAGAAATAGCGGACTACGTATCACGCTGTCTCACGTGCCAACAAGTCAAGGCGGAACACCAAAAGCGTGCTGGAAAACTACATCTTCTAGATATCCCTAAATGGAAGTGGGAGGATATTGGTATGGATTTCATCATGGGTTTATCTAAATCAAAAAGAGGACATGATGGAATATGGGTTATCATTGACCGATTGACCAAATCAGCGCATTTCTTGCCAATCAAGAGTCGATGGTCAGTTGATGTCTTAGCTGCACTATACATCAAGGAAATAGTCAGATTACATGGTATTCCTGTTTCAATCGTGTCTGACAGAGATCCCCGTTTTACTTCTCATTTTTGGAAAGGACTACAACATTCGTTGGGAACGAGACTTAACTTTAGCACAGCCTTTCATCCTCAAACGGATGGTCAGACCGAGAGAACCAATCAAGTAGTCGAAGATATGCAAAGAGCATGCATTACTGATTTTGGTGGGAACTGGCATGATCACTTGCCTCTGGTCGAATTTGCATACAATAATAGCTACCAGGCAGGTATACAACTGGCACCTTTTGAAGCCTTATACGGAAGGAGTTGCCGATCACCCTTATGCTGGGACGAAGTTGGAGAGAAACAACTGTTAGGTCCAGAAATGGTAAGGGATACTACCGAGAAGATACAAGTAATCAGAGAAAGACTGCAAATTGCTCAGTCTAGACAAAAGGCTTATGCCGACACAAGAAGAAGAGATCTTGAATTCCAAGTTGGAGATCATGTATTTCTCAAGATATCACCTGGACGTGGCTGTTGATATGTTATTCCTCCTCGAGTTAAATAATATTGAATAGATAAAAAAACAACAAGAGGAAAGATGAAGCTGTTGACCGTGATCGCCACCCGGTGAAAGCGCCGGGACTCGGAAGCTACGGGAGAATGCGGGTCCGTTCCTCCACTCCTCCTGGCCGGCCAGAAGGTGCGGGCCTCGTGCTTTTGGTTGCTGACCTGGAGGTTTTGAAACCCCGTTTAGGGCGCCGGAAACAGTAGGAAAGATAAGAAATGCCAACGAAATGATGTATGTGATGTGTGATGCAGTGAAGAAAAGGCGTGTGTGGTGAGCAAACAGAGAAGGAAACACAAAGACACGAAGCGTGAAGTTCCCTGCACCGGGGGCCTGCGAGGGATGTAGAAGGCCCCCACTCTCTGACGAACGGGCGTATGCTGTATGAGATTTGGCGATGGAATTCGACAGCACTTCGTGATGGTCCCCCCCCCTTCTTTCTGTCAGAACCCGTGAGCTATATATAGAGCCCACGGCTTCGAGCTTAATCAGGGGTTAAGGGGAATGATGGTCGGTCAAAGGCCGGTAAATGAGAGCATCGTGTCAATATTGCCAACGACATTCTCCTCTTAATCCGCCTGGAATCACGGGGGTCTAATCTGGGTGGCCTTCAAAATGACGGTCTTACGAAGGCCGCCAAACATATATGACGGTCTTGGAGGGACCGTTCAATATACATGACGGTCCTATAAAAACCGTTATACTTAAAGAGGAGTCAACACCCAGACAAACAACTTTTCGTGAAGCACGTGGCTATGACCGACTGTCGGGCCTCTGAACCCTTTTCTTGTCGGCAAATAATGACGGCCCAGGGACGACCGCTATATTGACTATAACGGTTGGAATTGAGCCGCTATAAAAAGCGTATCACGAGATACAAATAACCCGGGGCAGCGGAACACAACGGCCAAGTGGGGACCGTTATATTGAGAAACACGGTTCATAACAGACCGTTAAATCCAATGAGAGGGAGGGAGGCCTTCTTCGCTGGGAAGAGCCCAAAATACTGCCAGAGGAATAATCTTTCATGTGATTGACTGTTCGGGACATCAATAACTGAGACGCAGGAACTGATTCGATTCATCGGTAAAAAACGGGTGTCAACAGATGCCCCTCCTTAACGTCCGCCTTGCAAGGGAACGAGCGGAGGTGTAGTGGAGGCGTCATGGAACATGGAGTTGTAGCGGAGATGAAGCGGAGTGGACTGCAAAAGCGAGCGTTAAGGCAATACGACACCCGTTTCATACCAATAAGCCATAGAAATCTTCCGGCAACCTTCGAACCAATTTGCAAGGTACTGTGGGACTGAGTGTTAAACCTGAATCTGGAGGAACTAAGGTAAAAGAGCAAGGAGCGGCCTCGTCGGCGGACAAGCTGTGGTCCTAAATGAGGCGATATAGAAGCTGGCAATAGCGAAATTAAAAGGATTTTAAAACTCCAGACGAGGGAAACACTTAATTCATCAGAACCGAACAATTAGGTCTAAAGAAATACCTTCTAATTTTGGAGTGGAATTATTCCTTCGGTGGGACATGGAACACAGAAAATAGTCAATCATACGCAAGATCATTTCTCAGGCAGACCGTAGGTCGTGAATGCTCAAAAGGTGCTTGTGATGCATGCTGGGCTAAAAGAAAGAAACATGTAAAATCGAATGCAAACAAAGGATAAAAATATAAAATACTCGAGAATATTATTGCAGAACTGAATGAGTCAGGGTCAGGACACTTCTTGCAACCACAGCGTGCAAGAGAGAACCGTCGTCCCCTGACTTCTTCCAACTTAGCGGCCTTTCCGAAGATTAGACACGCATACCTAGATCATCATGTGTTTTTGTTGACGGGGAACGTCAGATCCTAGAATGCGTGAAGAATCGACTGGTTCTCGAGATAGATGTTTATTACCATATAGTAATGCAATAAGAGTTTTGAGGGATTGAGGGCCATACCTGACTTACCTGTGCAGGCGTAACGGCGGGACATTGATGTTGTTTTAGCTTTAACTGCAATCAAAACTCATTGGCACATGAATTTCACAACAATGATACATTCAACAGTTAAACGGCTCATAGGGGACCGTTCTTAAGTTGGACGGCTCATGGTAAACCGCCATATGGATTATTAACGGTCATAGGAAGGCCGTTCAATGATAAGTAACCGCTTGCAGAATAACGGTCTTAAGGTAGCCGTTCTAATTGTATGGCGGTCTATCGCTAGACCGCCATTCTCAACGTCGGTTCAAAAATATAAACCTCTTCTCCTTCCCTCCTCCCACCGTAACGGCAGGAAGAGAGAAGAAGAAGAGGAAGGAGGAGCGACCCCCCCTTTCTCCCACGCTCTCATTCTCTCTCTCTTTTCTCTCGTGCTCTCCCTCTCTCACAATGGCCTCTCTCCTCTTCCTTTCCATCACCCTCTTCCTCTCTCTCTCGGGATTTCTCTCCCTCGCGATGGCGGTGGATGGCGACGGCGACGAGCGGCGGCGGTCGGAGGCGGTTGCTCCGGGGGAAGAAGCCGGGACGATGGACTTCTCGGCGGATGATCTCGCCCTCGTGCTCGTGGAGGAGAGCGAGAGTGGTTCCGACGGCGAGCGTGGAGCCGACGAGCCGGAAGGCGATGAGCCGGCGGCGGAGGCGCCGCGCCCGGCGAGAAGGCGTCGTGACTCGGAGGTAGGTCCCTTTTCCATTGTATAGCACGGGGGAATGGGGGTTAAGGGCTTCCACAGCGGCGGGGGATGGCGCTTCGCCATCGTTGGAGGAGATTACGCAATGACGGTCCTCAAAGGACCGCAAAATATACCCAACACGGCCCAGTAGGGGCCGTTAAACATATCTGACCTTTGGGTTCTCCTCAGAACAAAACGGCCATCAACGGACCGTCAAACAGAACAGCGGCCCAGGAGTGGCCGTTGACCATAACGTAGCAACCCTCGGCATTCAGAACAATGCGGTCCCCATTGGACCGTTCAAAATAGCACCGCGTCCCTTGGAGGGCCGTTGAATGATTCATCAGAACAACGGTTCATGGACAACCGTTGTGAATGGAATAGCGGCCCAGGAATGGCCGTGTTATTCAAAACATCATAAAATAGGACGGTCCATGGAGGGCCGTCATAGGCAACAAAACGGCCAGGGGACGGCCGTTGAACAACTAAAATGAGGAACACCCCTTTCTTTTGTTATTAAGAAATATGAAACTAATGAGATGAATGAATGAATGCAGGGAAAGCGTCGGACCCATATCTCCTGGCTGCAGGTTCGGTCAGTGTATCTTGCACTGCCGGACTTTCAGCGAGAGAGGCTTGCTGCCATGGGGTTCGCCCCATTCCTCAGTATTGAGGTGTGTCGCTTTGACACACCTCTTCTCTATGCCCTGCACGACCGCTGGGATCCGGCGAGTCGCACGTTCCTCTTCCCGTGGGGTCACATGGTCCCTACGCTAGAGGACGTGGCCAGGCTCACTGGTTTGCAGGTGCACGGTCTGCCGGTGACTGGGATCTCCTTTCCTGATTACCGCGGCATGGCCGAGAGGACGTTGGGGCTCGCGCTCCAGACGACACGTCGGCAGACCACGCTTCTTCCGCGGGCAGCTCTCCAGGACAGCCTGGGGTTGCGACGGACGGGACTTGCAGTGGGCGAGCGTCCAGAGGAGCACTTGGACCGGCTGGTGACGCGCGTGCGGCCTCGAGTAGCAGCAGGACCGGGTGCAGAGGCGGACACGGTTCTTCGGCGGTTCCTGATGTTCTTGTTCGGGCGACTCCTCTTCTCTACGCGTGCGGACGTCATCCACTGCCGACTTCTTCCGTTCCTCGAGGACCTAGAGCACGTGGGAGACTACGCGTGGGGTGCCGGTGTGCTTGCCTTCCTTTTTGAGAGCCTCAGCTCGACGTCCCGACGGACGATGAAAAAAGGAGAGGTGTTGATATGTTATTCCTCCTCGAGTTAAATAATATTGAAGAGATAAAAAAAACAACAGGAGGAAAGATGAAGCTGTTGACCGTGATCGCCACCCGGTGAAAGCGCCGGGACTCGGAAGCTACGGGAGAATGCGGGTCCGTTCCTCCACTCCTCCTGGCCGGCCAGAAGGTGCGGGCCTCGTGCTTTTGGTTGCTGACCTGAAAGCAAACGGTGAAACACACAGATAAACGGAGATTAGCTAAATGATGGTGTAGTAGGTGTACTAATTGAAGTAAAGCAAAGGAAGAACATGGCCCGGCGATACCTGGAGGTTTTGAAACCCCGTTTAGGGCGCCGGAAACAGTAGGAAAGATAAGAAATGCCAACTAAATGATGTATGTGATGTGTGATGCAGTGAAGAAAAGGCGTGTGTGGTGAGCAAACAGAGAAGGAAACACAAAGACATGAAGCGTGAGGTTCCCTGCACCGGGGGCCTGCGAGGGATGTAGAAGGCCCCCACTCTCTGACGAACGGGCGTATGCTGTATGAGATTTGGCGATGGAATTCGACAGCACTTCGTGATGGTCCCCCCCCCCTTTCTTTCTGTCAGAACCCGTGAGCTATATATAGAGCCCACGGCTTCGAGCTTAATCAGGGGTTAAGGGGAATGATGGTCGGTCAAAGGCCGGTAAATGAGAGCATCGTGTCAATATTGCCAACGACATTCTCCTCTTAATCCGCCTGGAATCACGGGGGTCTAATCTGGGTGGCCTTCAAAATGACGGTCTTACGAAGGCCGCCAAACATATATGACGGTCTTGGAGGGACCGTTCAATATACATGACGGTCCTATAAAAACCGTTATACTTAAAGAGGAGTCAACACCCAGACAAACAACTTTTCGTGAAGCACGTGGCTATGACCGACTGTCGGGCCTCTGAACCCTTTTCTTGTCGGCAAATAATGACGGCCCAGGGACGACCGCTATATTGACTATAACGGTTGGAATTGAGCCGCTATAAAAAGCGTATCACGAGATACAAATAACACGGGGCAGCAGAACACAACGGCCAAGTGGGGACCGTTATATTGAGAAACACGGTTCATAACAGACCGTTAAATCCAATGAGAGGGAGGGAGGCCTTCTTCGCTGGGAAGAGCCCAAAATACTGCCAGAGGAATAATCTTTCATGTGATTGACTGTTCGGGACATCAATAACTGAGACGCAGGAACTGATTCGATTCATCGGTAAAAAACGGGTGTCAACAGATGCCCCTCCTTAACGTCCGCCTTGCAAGGGAACGAGCGGAGGTGTAGTGGAGGCGTCATGGAACATGGAGTTGTAGCGGAGATGAAGCGGAGTGGACTGCAAAAGCGAGCGTTAAGGCAATACGACACCCGTTTCATACCAATAAGCCATAGAAATCTTCCGGCAACCTTCGAACCAATTTGCAAGGTACTGTGGGACTGAGTGTTAAACCTGAATCTGGAGGAACTAAGGTAAAAGAGCAAGGAGCGGCCTCGTCGGCGGACAAGCTGTGGTCCTAAATGAGGCGATATAGAAGCTGGCAATAGCGAAATTAAAAGGATTTTAAAACTCCAGACGAGGGAAACACTTAATTCATCAGAACCGAACAATTAGGTCTAAAGAAATACCTTCTAATTTTGGAGTGGAATTATTCCTTCGGTGGGACATGGAACACAGAAAACAGTCAATCATACGCAAGATCATTTCTCAGGCAGACCGTAGGTCGTGAATGCTCAAAAGGTGCTTGTGATGCATGCTGGGCTAAAAGAAAGAAACATGTAAAATCGAATGCAAACAAAGGATAAAAATATAAAATACTCGAGAATATTATTGCAGAACTGAATGAGTCAGGGTCAGGACACTTCTTGCAACCACAGCGTGCAAGAGAGAACCGTCGTCCCCTGACTTCTTCCAACTTAGCGGCCTTTCCGAAGATTAGACACGCATACCTAGATCATCATGTGTTTTTTGTTGACGGGGAACATCAGATCCTAGAATGCGTGAAGAATCGACTGGTTCTCGAGATAGATGTTTATTACCATATAGTAATGCAATAAGAGTTTTGAGGGATTGAGGGCCATACCTGACTTACCTGTGCAGGCGTAACGGCGGGACATTGATGTTGTTTAGCTTTAACTGCAATCAAAACTCATTGGCACATGAATTTCAAAATAATGATACATTCAACAGTTAAACGGCTCATAGGGGACCGTTCTTAAGTTGGACGGCTCATGGTAAACCGCCATATGGATTATTAACGGTCATAGGAAGGCCGTTCAATGATAAGTAACCGCTTGCAGAATAACGGTCTTAAGGTAGCCGTTCTAATTGTATGGCGGTCTATCGCTAGACCGCCATTCTCAACGTCGGTTCAAAAATATAAACCTCTTCTCCTTCCCTCCTCCCACCGTAACGGCAGGAAGAGAGAAGAAGAAGAGGAAGGAGGAGCGACCCCCCCTTTCTCCCACACTCTCATTCTCTCTCTCTTTTCTCTCGTGCTCTCCCTCTCTCACAATGGCCTCTCTCCTCTTCCTTTCCATCACCCTCTTCCTCTCTCTCTCGGGATTTCTCTCCCTCGCGATGGCAGTGGATGGCGACGGCGACGAGCGGCGGCGGTCGGAGGCGGTTGCTCCGGGGGAAGAAGCCGGGACGGTGGACTTCTCGGCGGATGATCTCGCCCTCGTGCTCGTGGAGGAGAGCGAGAGTGGTTCCGACGGCGAGCGTGGAGCCGACGAGCCGGAAGGCGACGAGCCGGCGGCGGAGGCGCCGCGCCCGGCGAGAAGGCGTCGTGACTCGGAGGTAGGTCCCTTTTCCATTGTATAGCACAGGGGAATGGGGGTTAAGGGCTTCCACGGCGGCGGGGGATGGCGCTTCGCCATCGTTGGAGGAGATTACGCAATGACGGTCCTCAAAGGACCGCAAAATATACCCAACACGGCCCAGTAGGGGCCGTTAAACATATCTGACCTTTGGGTTCTCCTCAGAACAAAACGGCCATCAACGGACCGTCAAACAGAACAGCGGCCCAGGAGTGGCCGTTGACCATAACGTAGCAACCCTCGGCATTCAGAACAATGCGGTCCCCATTGGACCGTTCAAAATAGCACCGCGTCCCTTGGAGGGCCGTTGAATGATTCATCAGAACAACGGTTCATGGACAACCGTTGTGAATGGAATAGCGGCCCAGGAATGGCCGTGTTATTCAAAACATCATAAAATAGGACGGTCCATGGAGGGCCGTCATAGGCAACAAAACGGCCAGGGGACGGCCGTTGAACAACTAAAATGAGGAACACCCCTTTCTTTTGTTATTAAGAAATATGAAACTAATGAGATGAATGAATGAATGCAGGGAAAGCGTCGGACCCGTATCTCCTGGCTGCAGGTTCGGTCAGTGTATCTTGCACTGCCGGACTTTCAGCGAGAGAGGCTTGCTGCCATGGGGTTCGCCCCATTCCTCAGTATTGAGGTGTGTCGCTTTGACACACCTCTTCTCTATGCCCTGCACGACCGCTGGGATCCGGCGAGTCGCACGTTCCTCTTCCCGTGGGGTCACATGGTCCCTACGCTAGAGGACGTGGCCAGGCTCACTGGTTTGCAGGTGCACGGTCTGCCGGTGACTGGGATCTCCTTTCCTGATTACCGCGGCATGGCCGAGAGGACGTTGGGGCTCGCGCTCCAGACGACACGTCGGCAGACCACGCTTCTTCCGCGGGCAGCTCTCCAGGACAGCCTGGGGTTGCGACGGACGGGACTTGCAGTGGGCGAGCGTCCAGAGGAGCACTTGGACCGGCTGGTGACGCGCGTGCGGCCTCGAGTAGCAGCAGGACCGGGTGCAGAGGCGGACACGGTTCTTCGGCGGTTCCTGATGTTCTTGTTCGGGCGACTCCTCTTCTCTACGCGTGCGGACGTCATCCACTGCCGACTTCTTCCGTTCCTCGAGGACCTAGAGCACGTGGGAGACAACGCGTGGGGTGCCGGTGTGCTTGCCTTCCTTTTTGAGAGCCTCAGCTCGACGTCCCGACGGACGATGAAAAAAGGAGAGGTGTTGATATGTTATTCCTCCTCGAGTTAAATAATATTGAAGAGATAAAAAAAACAACAGGAGGAAAGATAAAGCTGTTGACCGTGATCGCCACCCGGTGAAAGCGCCGGGACTCGGAAGCTACGGGAGAATGCGGGTCCGTTCCTCCACTCCTCCTGGCCGGCCAGAAGGTGCGGGCCTCGTGCTTTTGGTTGCTGACCTGAAAGCAAACGGTGAAACACACAGATAAACGGAGATTAGCTAAATGATGGTGTAGTAGGTGTACTAATTGAAGTAAAGCAAAGGAAGAACATGGCCCGGCGATACCTGGAGGTTTTGAAACCCCGTTTAGGGCGCCGGAAACAGTAGGAAAGATAAGAAATGCCAACTAAATGATGTATGTGATGTGTGATGCAGTGAAGAAAAGGCGTGTGTGGTGAGCAAACAGAGAAGGAAACACAAAGACATGAAGCGTGAGGTTCCCTGCACCGGGGGCCTGCGAGGGATGTAGAAGGCCCCCACTCTCTGACGAACGGGCGTATGCTGTATGAGATTTGGCGATGGAATTCGACAGCACTTCGTGATGGTCCCCCCCCCCCCTTTCTTTCTGTCAGAACCCGTGAGCTATATATAGACCCCACGGCTTCGAGCTTAATCAGGGGTTAAGGGGAATGATGGTCGGTCAAAGGCCGGTAAATGAGAGCATCGTGTCAATATTGCCAACGACATTCTCCTCTTAATCCGCCTGGAATCACGGGGGTCTAATCTGGGTGGCCTTCAAAATGACGGTCTTACGAAGGCCGCCAAACATATATGACGGTCTTGGAGGGACCGTTCAATATACATGACGGTCCTATAAAAACCGTTATACTTAAAGAGTAGTCAACACCCAGACAAACAACTTTTCGTGAAGCACGTGGCTATGACCGACTGTCGGGCCTCTGAACCCTTTTCTTGTCGGCAAATAATGACGGCCCAGGGACGACCGCTATATTGACTATAACGGTTGGAATTGAGCCGCTATAAAAAGCGTATCACGAGATACAAATAACACGGGGCAGCAGAACACAACGGCCAAGTGGGGACCGTTATATTGAGAAACACGGTTCATAACAGACCGTTAAATCCAATGAGAGGGAGGGAGGCCTTCTTCGCTGGGAAGAGCCCAAAATACTGCCAGAGGAATAATCTTTCATGTGATTGACTGTTCGGGACATCAATAACTGAGACGCAGGAACTGATTCGATTCATCGGTAAAAAACGGGTGTCAACAGATGCCCCTCCTTAACGTCCGCCTTGCAAGGGAACGAGCGGAGGTGTAGTGGAGGCGTCATGGAACATGGAGTTGTAGCGGAGATGAAGCGGAGTGGACTGCAAAAGCGAGCGTTAAGGCAATACGACACCCGTTTCATACCAATAAGCCATAGAAATCTTCCGGCAACCTTCGAACCAATTTGCAAGGTACTGTGGGACTGAGTGTTAAACCTGAATCTGGAGGAACTAAGGTAAAAGAGCAAGGAGCGGCCTCGTCGGCGGACAAGCTGTGGTCCTAAATGAGGCGATATAGAAGCTGGCAATAGCGAAATTAAAAGGATTTTAAAACTCCAGACGAGGGAAACACTTAATTCATCAGAACCGAACAATTAGGTCTAAAGAAATACCTTCTAATTTTGGAGTGGAATTATTCCTTCGGTGGGACATGGAACACAGAAAACAGTCAATCATACGCAAGATCATTTCTCAGGCAGACCGTAGGTCGTGAATGCTCAAAAGGTGCTTGTGATGCATGCTGGGCTAAAAGAAAGAAACATGTAAAATCGAATGCAAACAAAGGATAAAAATATAAAATACTCGAGAATATTATTGCAGAACTGAATGAGTCAGGGTCAGGACACTTCTTGCAACCACAGCGTGCAAGAGAGAACCGTCGTCCCCTGACTTCTTCCAACTTAGCGGCCTTTCCGAAGATTAGACACGCATACCTAGATCATCATGTGTTTTTGTTGACGGGGAACATCAGATCCTAGAATGCGTGAAGAATCGACTGGTTCTCGAGATAGATGTTTATTACCATATAGTAATGCAATAAGAGTTTTGAGGGATTGAGGGCCATACCTGACTTACCTGTGCAGGCGTAACGGCGGGACATTGATGTTGTTTAGCTTTAACTGCAATCAAAACTCATTGGCACATGAATTTCAAAATAATGATACATTCAACAGTTAAACGGCTCATAGGGGACCGTTCTTAAGTTGGACGGCTCATGGTAAACCGCCATATGGATTATTAACGGTCATAGGAAGGCCGTTCAATGATAAGTAACCGCTTGCAGAATAACGGTCTTAAGGTAGCCGTTCTAATTGTATGGCGGTCTATCGCTAGACCGCCATTCTCAACGTCGGTTCAAAAATATAAACCTCTTCTCCTTCCCTCCTCCCACCGTAACGGCAGGAAGAGAGAAGAAGAAGAGGAAGGAGGAGCGACCCCCCCTTTCTCCCACACTCTCATTCTCTCTCTCTTTTCTCTCGTGCTCTCCCTCTCTCACAATGGCCTCTCTCCTCTTCCTTTCCATCACCCTCTTCCTCTCTCTCTCGGGATTTCTCTCCCTCGCGATGGCAGTGGATGGCGACGGCGACGAGCGGCGGCGGTCGGAGGCGGTTGCTCCGGGGGAAGAAGCCGGGACGGTGGACTTCTCGGCGGATGATCTCGCCCTCGTGCTCGTGGAGGAGAGCGAGAGTGGTTCCGACGGCGAGCGTGGAGCCGACGAGCCGGAAGGCGACGAGCCGGCGGCGGAGGCGCCGCGCCCGGCGAGAAGGCGTCGTGACTCGGAGGTAGGTCCCTTTTCCATTGTATAGCACAGGGGAATGGGGGTTAAGGGATTCCACGGCGGCGGGGGATGGCGCTTCGCCATCGTTGGAGGAGATTACGCAATGACGGTCCTCAAAGGACCGCAAAATATACCCAACACGGCCCAGTAGGGGCCGTTAAACATATCTGACCTTTGGGTTCTCCTCAGAACAAAACGGCCATCAACGGACCGTCAAACAGAACAGCGGCCCAGGAGTGGCCGTTGACCATAACGTAGCAACCCTCGGCATTCAGAACAATGCGGTCCCCATTGGACCGTTCAAAATAGCACCGCGTCCCTTGGAGGGCCGTTGAATGATTCATCAGAACAACGGTTCATGGACAACCGTTGTGAATGGAATAGTGGCCCAGGAATGGCCGTGTTATTCAAAACATCATAAAATAGGACGGTCCATGGAGGGCCGTCATAGGCAACAAAACGGCCAGGGGACGGCCGTTGAACAACTAAAATGAGGAACACCCCTTTCTTTTGTTATTAAGAAATATGAAACTAATGAGATGAATGAATGAATGCAGGGAAAGCGTCGGACCCGTATCTCCTGGCTGCAGGTTCGGTCAGTGTATCTTGCACTGCCGGACTTTCAGCGAGAGAGGCTTGCTGCCATGGGGTTCGCCCCATTCCTCAGTATTGAGGTGTGTCGCTTTGACACACCTCTTCTCTATGCCCTGCACGACCGCTGGGATCCGGCGAGTCGCACGTTCCTCTTCCCGTGGGGTCACATGGTCCCTACGCTAGAGGACGTGGCCAGGCTCACTGGTTTGCAGGTGCACGGTCTGCCGGTGACTGGGATCTCCTTTCCTGATTACCGCGGCATGGCCGAGAGGACGTTGGGGCTCGCGCTCCAGACGACACGTCGGCAGACCACGCTTCTTCCGCGGGCAGCTCTCCAGGACAGCCTGGGGTTGCGACGGACGGGACTTGCAGTGGGCGAGCGTCCAGAGGAGCACTTGGACCGGCTGGTGACGCGCGTGCGGCCTCGAGTAGCAGCAGGACCGGGTGCAGAGGCGGACACGGTTCTTCGGCGGTTCCTGATGTTCTTGTTCGGGCGACTCCTCTTCTCTACGCGTGCGGACGTCATCCACTGCCGACTTCTTCCGTTCCTCGAGGACCTAGAGCACGTGGGAGACTACGCGTGGGGTGCCGGTGTGCTTGCCTTCCTTTTTGAGAGCCTCAGCTCGACGTCCCGACGGACGATGAAAAAAGGAGAGGTGTTGATATGTTATTCCTCCTCGAGTTAAATAATATTGAAGAGATAAAAAAAACAACAGGAGGAAAGATGAAGCTGTTGACCGTGATCGCCACCCGGTGAAAGCGCCGGGACTCGGAAGCTACGGGAGAATGCGGGTCCGTTCCTCCACTCCTCCTGGCCGGCCAGAAGGTGCGGGCCTCGTGCTTTTGGTTGCTGACCTGAAAGCAAACGGTGAAACACACAGATAAACGGAGATTAGCTAAATGATGGTGTAGTAGGTGTACTAATTGAAGTAAAGCAAAGGAAGAACATGGCCCGGCGATACCTGGAGGTTTTGAAACCCCGTTTAGGGCGCCGGAAACAGTAGGAAAGATAAGAAATGCCAACTAAATGATGTATGTGATGTGTGATGCAGTGAAGAAAAGGCGTGTGTGGTGAGCAAACAGAGAAGGAAACACAAAGACATGAAGCGTGAGGTTCCCTGCACCGGGGGCCTGCGAGGGATGTAGAAGGCCCCCACTCTCTGACTAACGGGCGTATGCTGTATGAGATTTGGCGATGGAATTCGACAGCACTTCGTGATGGTCCCCCCCCCCCTTTCTTTCTGTCAGAACCCGTGAGCTATATATAGAGCCCACGGCTTCGAGCTTAATCAGGGGTTAAGGGGAATGATGGTCGGTCAAAGGCCGGTAAATGAGAGCATCGTGTCAATATTGCCAACGACATTCTCCTCTTAATCCGCCTGGAATCACGGGGGTCTAATCTGGGTGGCCTTAAAAATGACGGTCCTACGAAGGCCGCCAAACATATATGACGGTCTTGGAGGGACCGTTCAATATACATGACGGTCCTAGAAAAACCGTTATACTTAAAGAGGAGTCAACACCCAGACAAACAACTTTTCGTGAAGCACGTGGCTATGACCGACTGTCGGGCCTCTGAACCCTTTTCTTGTCGGCAAATAATGACGGCCCAGGGACGACCGCTATATTGACTATAACGGTTGGAATTGAGCCGCTATAAAAAGCGTATCACGAGATACAAATAACCCGGGGCAGCGGAACACAACGGCCAAGTGGGGACCGTTATATTGAGAAACATGGTTCATAACAGACCGTTAAATCCAATGAGAGGGAGGGAGGCCTTCTTCGCTGGGAAGAGCCCAAAATACTGCCAGAGGAATAATCTTTCATGTGATTGACTGTTCGGGACATCAATAACTGAGACGCAGGAACTGATTCGATTCATCGGTAAAAAACGGGTGTCAACAGATGCCCCTCCTTAACGTCCGCCTTGCAAGGGAACGAGCGGAGGTGTAGTGGAGGCGTCATGGAACATGGAGTTGTAGCGGAGATGAAGCGGAGTGGACTGCAAAAGCGAGCGTTAAGGCAATACGACACCCGTTTCATACCAATAAGCCATAGAAATCTTCCGGCAACCTTCGAACCAATTTGCAAGGTACTGTGGGACTGAGTGTTAAACCTGAATCTGGAGGAACTAAGGTAAAAGAGCAAGGAGCGGCCTCGTCGGCGGACAAGCTGTGGTCCTAAATGAGGCGATATAGAAGCTGGCAATAGCGAAATTAAAAGGATTTTAAAACTCCAGACGAGGGAAACACTTAATTCATCAGAACCGAACAATTAGGTCTAAAGAAATACCTTCTAATTTTGGAGTGGAATTATTCCTTCGGTGGGACATGGAACACAGAAAACAGTCAATCATACGCAAGATCATTTCTCAGGCAGACCGTAGGTCGTGAATGCTCAAAAGGTGCTTGTGATGCATGCTGGGCTAAAAGAAAGAAACATGTAAAATCGAATGCAAACAAAGGATAAAAATATAAAATACTCGAGAATATTATTGCAGAACTGAATGAGTCAGGGTCAGGACACTTCTTGCAACCACAGCGTGCAAGAGAGAACCGTCGTCCCCTGACTTCTTCCAACTTAGCGGCCTTTCCGAAGATTAGACACGCATACCTAGATCATCATGTGTTTTTGTTGACGGGGAACGTCAGATCCTAGAATGCGTGAAGAATCGACTGGTTCTCGAGATAGATGTTTATTACCATATAGTAATGCAATAAGAGTTTTGAGGGATTGAGGGCCATACCTGACTTACCTGTGCAGGCGTAACGGCGGGACATTGATGTTGTTTTAGCTTTAACTGCAATCAAAACTCATTGGCACATGAATTTCACAACAATGATACATTCAACAGTTAAACGGCTCATAGGGGACCGTTCTTAAGTTGGACGGCTCATGGTAAACCGCCATATGGATTATTAACGGTCATAGGAAGGCCGTTCAATGATAAGTAACCGCTTGCAGAATAACGGTCTTAAGGTAGCCGTTCTAATTGTATGGCGGTCTATCGCTAGACCGCCATTCTCAACGTCGGTTCAAAAATATAAACCTCTTCTCCTTCCCTCCTCCCACCGTAACGGCAGGAAGAGAGAAGAAGAAGAGGAAGGAGGAGCGACCCCCCCTTTCTCCCACGCTCTCATTCTCTCTCTCTTTTCTCTCGTGCTCTCCCTCTCTCACAATGGCCTCTCTCCTCTTCCTTTCCATCACCCTCTTCCTCTCTCTCTCGGGATTTCTCTCCCTCGCGATGGCGGTGGATGGCGACGGCGACGAGCGGCGGCGGTCGGAGGCGGTTGCTCCGGGGGAAGAAGCCGGGACGATGGACTTCTCGGCGGATGATCTCGCCCTCGTGCTCGTGGAGGAGAGCGAGAGTGGTTCCGACGGCGAGCGTGGAGCCGACGAGCCGGAAGGTGATGAGCCGGCGGCGGAGGCGCCGCGCCCGGCGAGAAGGCGTCGTGACTCGGAGGTAGGTCCCTTTTCCATTGTATAGCACGGGGGAATGGGGGTTAAGGGCTTCCACAGCGGCGGGGGATGGCGCTTCGCCATCGTTGGAGGAGATTACGCAATGACGGTCCTCAAAGGACCGCAAAATATACCCAACACGGCCCAGTAGGGGCCGTTAAACATATCTGACCTTTGGGTTCTCCTCAGAACAAAACGGCCATCAACGGACCGTCAAACAGAACAGCGGCCCAGGAGTGGCCGTTGACCATAACGTAGCAACCCTCGGCATTCAGAACAATGCGGTCCCCATTGGACCGTTCAAAATAGCACCGCGTCCCTTGGAGGGCCGTTGAATGATTCATCAGAACAACGGTTCATGGACAACCGTTGTGAATGGAATAGCGGCCCAGGAATGGCCGTGTTATTCAAAACATCATAAAATAGGACGGTCCATGGAGGGCCGTCATAGGCAACAAAACGGCCAGGGGACGGCCGTTGAACAACTAAAATGAGGAACACCCCTTTCTTTTGTTATTAAGAAATATGAAACTAATGAGATGAATGAATGAATGCAGGGAAAGCGTCGGACCCGTATCTCCTGGCTGCAGGTTCGGTCAGTGTATCTTGCACTGCCGGACTTTCAGCGAGAGAGGCTTGCTGCCATGGGGTTCGCCCCATTCCTCAGTATTGAGGTGTGTCGCTTTGACACACCTCTTCTCTATGCCCTGCACGACCGCTGGGATCCGGCGAGTCGCACGTTCCTCTTCCCGTGGGGTCACATGGTCCCTACGCTAGAGGACGTGGCCAGGCTCACTGGTTTGCAGGTGCACGGTCTGCCGGTGACTGGGATCTCCTTTCCTGATTACCGCGGCATGGCCGAGAGGACGTTGGGGCTCGCGCTCCAGACGACACGTCGGCAGACCACGCTTCTTCCGCGGGCAGCTCTCCAGGACAGCCTGGGGTTGCGACGGACGGGACTTGCAGTGGGCGAGCGTCCAGAGGAGCACTTGGACCGGCTGGTGACGCGCGTGCGGCCTCGAGTAGCAGCAGGACCGGGTGCAGAGGCGGACACGGTTCTTCGGCGGTTCCTGATGTTCTTGTTCGGGCGACTCCTCTTCTCTACGCGTGCGGACGTCATCCACTGCCGACTTCTTCCGTTCCTCGAGGACCTAGAGCACGTGGGAGACTACGCGTGGGGTGCCGGTGTGCTTGCCTTCCTTTTTGAGAGCCTCAGCTCGACGTCCCGACGGACGATGAAAAAAGGAGAGGTGTTGATATGTTATTCCTCCTCGAGTTAAATAATATTGAAGAGATAAAAAAACAACAGGAGGAAAGATGAAGCTGTTGACCGTGATCGCCACCCGGTGAAAGCGCCGGGACTCGGAAGCTACGGGAGAATGCGGGTCCGTTCCTCCACTCCTCCTGGCCGGCCAGAAGGTGCGGGCCTCGTGCTTTTGGTTGCTGACCTGAAAGCAAACGGTGAAACACACAGATAAACGGAGATTAGCTAAATGATGGTGTAGTAGGTGTACTAATTGAAATAAAGCAAAGGAAGAACATGGCCCGGCGATACCTGGAGGTTTTGAAACCCCGTTTAGGGCGCCGGAAACAGTAGGAAAGATAAGAAATGCCAACTAAATGATGTATGTGATGTGTGATGCAGTGAAGAAAAGGCGTGTGTGGTGAGCAAACAGAGAAGGAAACACAAAGACATGAAGCGTGAGGTTCCCTGCACCGGGGGCCTGCGAGGGATGTAGAAGGCCCCCACTCTCTGACGAACGGGCGTATGCTGTATGAGATTTGGCGATGGAATTCGACAGCACTTCGTGATGGTCCCCCCCCCCTTTCTTTCTGTCAGAACCCGTGAGCTATATATAGAGCCCACGGCTTCGAGCTTAATCAGGGGTTAAGGGGAATGATGGTCGGTCAAAGGCCGGTAAATGAGAGCATCGTGTCAATATTGCCAACGACATTCTCCTCTTAATCCGCCTGGAATCACGGGGGTCTAATCTGGGTGGCCTTCAAAATGACGGTCTTACGAAGGCCGCCAAACATATATGACGGTCTTGGAGGGACCGTTCAATATACATGACGGTCCTATAAAACCGTTATACTTAAAGAGGAGTCAACACCCAGACAAACAACTTTTCGTGAAGCACGTGGCTATGACCGACTGTCGGGCCTCTGAACCCTTTTCTTGTCGGCAAATAATGACGGCCCAGGACGACCGCTATATTGACTATAACGGTTGGCATTGAGCCGCTATAAAAGCGTATCACGAGATACAAATAACCCGGGGCAGCGAACACAACGGCCAAGTGGGGACCGTTATATTGAGAAAAACGGTTTATAACAGACCGTTAAATCCAATGAGAGGGAGGGAGGCCTTCTTCGCTGGGAAGAGCCCAAAATACTGCCAGAGGAATAATCTTTCATGTGATTGACTGTTCGGGACATCAATAACTGAGACGCAGGAACTGATTCGATTCATCGGTAAAAAACGGGTGTCAACAGATGCCCCTCCTTAACGTCCGCCTTGCAAGGGAACGAGCGGAGGTGTAGTGGAGGCGTCATGGAACATGGAGTTGTAGCGGAGATGAAGCGGAGTGGACTGCAAAAGCGAGCGTTAAGGCAATACGACACCCGTTTCATACCAATAAGCCATAGAAATCTTCCGGCAACCTTCGAACCAATTTGCAAGGTACTGTGGGACTGAGTGTTAAACCTGAATCTGGAGGAACTAAGGTAAAAGAGCAAGGAGCGGCCTCGTCGGCGGACAAGCTGTGGTCCTAAATGAGGCGATATAGAAGCTGGCAATAGCGAAATTAAAAGGATTTTAAAACTCCAGACGAGGGAAACACTTAATTCATCAGAACCGAACAATTAGGTCTAAAGAAATACCTTCTAATTTTGGAGTGGAATTATTCCTTCGGTGGGACATGGAACACAGAAAACAGTCAATCATACGCAAGATCATTTCTCAGGCAGACCGTAGGTCGTGAATGCTCAAAAGGTGCTTGTGATGCATGCTGGGCTAAAAGAAAGAAACATGTAAAATCGAATGCAAACAAAGGATAAAAATATAAAATACTCGAGAATATTATTGCAGAACTGAATGAGTCAGGGTCAGGACACTTCTTGCAACCACAGCGTGCAAGAGAGAACCGTCGTCCCCTGACTTCTTCCAACTTAGCGGCCTTTCCGAAGATTAGACACGCATACCTAGATCATCATGTGTTTTTGTTGACGGGGAACGTCAGATCCTAGAATGCGTGAAGAATCGACTGGTTCTCGAGATAGATGTTTATTACCATATAGTAATGCAATAAGAGTTTTGAGGGATTGAGGGCCATACCTGACTTACCTGTGCAGGCGTAACGGCGGGACATTGATGTTGTTTAGCTTTAACTGCAATCAAAACTCATTGGCACATGAATTTCACAACAATGATACATTCAACAGTTAAACGGCTCATAGGGGACCGTTCTTAAGTTGGACGGCTCATGGTAAACCGCCATATGGATTATTAACGGTCATAGGAAGGCCGTTCAATGATAAGTAACCGCTTGCAGAATAACGGTCTTAAGGTAGCCGTTCTAATTGTATGGCGGTCTATCGCTAGACCGCCATTCTCAACGTCGGTTCAAAAATATAAACCTCTTCTCCTTCCCTCCTCCCACCGTAACGGCAGGAAGAGAGAAGAAGAAGAGGAAGGAGGAGCGACCCCCCCTTTCTCCCACACTCTCATTCTCTCTCTCTTTTCTCTCGTGCTCTCCCTCTCTCACAATGGCCTCTCTCCTCTTCCTTTCCATCACCCTCTTCCTCTCTCTCTCGGGATTTCTCTCCCTCGCGATGGCAGTGGATGGCGACGGCGACGAGCGGCGGCGGTCGGAGGCGGTTGCTCCGGGGGAAGAAGCCGGGACGGTGGACTTCTCGGCGGATGATCTCGCCCTCGTGCTCGTGGAGGAGAGCGAGAGTGGTTCCGACGGCGAGCGTGGAGCCGACGAGCCGGAAGGCGACGAGCCGGCGGCGGAGGCGCCGCGCCCGGCGAGAAGGCGTCGTGACTCGGAGGTAGGTCCCTTTTCCATTGTATAGCACAGGGGAATGGGGGTTAAGGGATTCCACGGCGGCGGGGGATGGCGCTTCGCCATCGTTGGAGGAGATTACGCAATGACGGTCCTCAAAGGACCGCAAAATATACCCAACACGGCCCAGTAGGGGCCGTTAAACATATCTGACCTTTGGGTTCTCCTCAGAACAAAACGGCCATCAACGGACCGTCAAACAGAACAGCGGCCCAGGAGTGGCCGTTGACCATAACGTAGCAACCCTCGGCATTCAGAACAATGCGGTCCCCATTGGACCGTTCAAAATAGCACCGCGTCCCTTGGAGGGCCGTTGAATGATTCATCAGAACAACGGTTCATGGACAACCGTTGTGAATGGAATAGCGGCCCAGGAATGGCCGTGTTATTCAAAACATCATAAGATAGGACGGTCCATGGAGGGCCGTCATAGGCAACAAAACGGCCAGGGGACGGCCGTTGAACAACTAAAATGAGGAATCAGGAACACCCCTTTCTTTTGTTATTAAGAAATATGAAACTAATGAGATGAATGAATGAATGCAGGGAAAGCGTCGGACCCGTATCTCCTGGCTGCAGGTTCGGTCAGTGTATCTTGCACTGCCGGACTTTCAGCGGGAGAGGCTTGCTGCTATGGGGTTCGCCCCATTCCTCAGTGTTGAGGTGTGTCGCTTTGACACACCTCTTCTCTATGCCCTGCACGACCGCTGGGATCCGGCGAGTCGCACGTTCCTCTTCCCGTGGGGTCACATGGTCCCCACGCTAGAGGACGTGGCTAGGCTTACTGGTTTACAGGTGCATGGTCTGCCGGTGACTGGGATCTCCTTTCCTGATTACCGCGGCATGGCCGAGAGGACGTTCTGGCTCGCGCTCCAGACGACACGTCGGCAGACCACGCTTCTTCCGCGGGCAGCTCTCCAGGACAGCCTGGGGTTGCGACGGACGGGACTTGCAGTGGGCGAGCGTCCAGAGGAGCACTTGGACCGGCTGGTGACGCGCGTGCGGCCTCGAGTAGCAGCAGGACCGGGTGCAGAGGCGGACACGGTTCTTCGGCGGTTCCTGATGTTCTTGTTCGGGCGACTCCTCTTCTCTACGCGTGCGGACGTCATCCACTGCCGACTTCTTCCGTTCCTCGAGGACCTAGAGCACGTGGGAGACTACGCGTGGGGTGCCGGTGTGCTTGCCTTCCTTTTTGAGAGCCTCAGCTCGACGTCCCGACGGACGATGAAAAAAGGAGAGGTGTTGATATGTTATTCCTCCTCGAGTTAAATAATATTGAAGAGATAAAAAAAACAACAGGAGGAAAGATGAAGCTGTTGACCGTGATCGCCACCCGGTGAAAGCGCCGGGACTCGGAAGCTACGGGAGAATGCGGGTCCGTTCCTCCACTCCTCCTGGCCGGCCAGAAGGTGCGGGCCTCGTGCTTTTGGTTGCTGACCTGAAAGCAAACGGTGAAACACACAGATAAACGGAGATTAGCTAAATGATGGTGTAGTAGGTGTACTAATTGAAGTAAAGCAAAGGAAGAACATGGCCCGGCGATACCTGGAGGTTTTGAAACCCCGTTTAGGGCGCCGGAAACAGTAGGAAAGATAAGAAATGCCAACTAAATGATGTATGTGATGTGTGATGCAGTGAAGAAAAGGCGTGTGTGGTGAGCAAACAGAGAAGGAAACACAAAGACATGAAGCGTGAGGTTCCCTGCACCGGGGGCCTGCGAGGGATGTAGAAGGCCCCCACTCTCTGACGAACGGGCGTATGCTGTATGAGATTTGGCGATGGAATTCGACAGCACTTCGTGATGGTCCCCCCCCCCCTTTCTTTCTGTCAGAACCCGTGAGCTATATATAGAGCCCACGGCTTCGAGCTTAATCAGGGGTTAAGGGGAATGATGGTCGGTCAAAGGCCGGTAAATGAGAGCATCGTGTCAATATTGCCAACGACATTCTCCTCTTAATCCGCCTGGAATCACGGGGGTCTAATCTGGGTGGCCTTAAAAATGACGGTCCTACGAAGGCCGCCAAACATATATGACGGTCTTGGAGGGACCGTTCAATATACATGACGGTCCTAGAAAAACCGTTATACTTAAAGAGGAGTCAACACCCAGACAAACAACTTTTCGTGAAGCACGTGGCTATGACCGACTGTCGGGCCTCTGAACCCTTTTCTTGTCGGCAAATAATGACGGCCCAGGGACGACCGCTATATTGACTATAACGGTTGGCATTGAGCCGCTATACAAAGCGTATCACGAGATACAAATAACACGGGGCAGCAGAACACAACGGCCAAGTGGGGACCGTTATATTGAGAAAAACGGTTTATAACAGACCGTTAAATCCAATGAGAGGGAGGGAGGCCTTCTTCGCTGGGAAGAGCCCAAAATACTGCCAGAGGAATAATCTTTCATGTGATTGACTGTTCGGGACATCAATAACTGAGACGCAGGAACTGATTCGATTCATCGGTAAAAAACGGGTGTCAACAGATGCCCCTCCTTAACGTCCGCCTTGCAAGGGAACGAGCGGAGGTGTAGTGGAGGCGTCATGGAACATGGAGTTGTAGCGGAGATGAAGCGGAGTGGACTGCAAAAGCGAGCGTTAAGGCAATACGACACCCGTTTCATACCAATAAGCCATAGAAATCTTCCGGCAACCTTCGAACCAATTTGCAAGGTACTGTGGGACTGAGTGTTAAACCTGAATCTGGAGGAACTAAGGTAAAAGAGCAAGGAGCGGCCTCGTCGGCGGACAAGCTGTGGTCCTAAATGAGGCGATATAGAAGCTGGCAATAGCGAAATTAAAAGGATTTTAAAACTCCAGACGAGGGAAACACTTAATTCATCAGAACCGAACAATTAGGTCTAAAGAAATACCTTCTAATTTTGGAGTGGAATTATTCCTTCGGTGGGACATGGAACACAGAAAACAGTCAATCATACGCAAGATCATTTCTCAGGCAGACCGTAGGTCGTGAATGCTCAAAAGGTGCTTGTGATGCATGCTGGGCTAAAAGAAAGAAACATGTAAAATCGAATGCAAACAAAGGATAAAAATATAAAATACTCGAGAATATTATTGCAGAACTGAATGAGTCAGGGTCAGGACACTTCTTGCAACCACAGCGTGCAAGAGAGAACCGTCGTCCCCTGACTTCTTCCAACTTAGCGGCCTTTCCGAAGATTAGACACGCATACCTAGATCATCATGTGTTTTTGTTGACGGGGAACGTCAGATCCTAGAATGCGTGAAGAATCGACTGGTTCTCGAGATAGATGTTTATTACCATATAGTAATGCAATAAGAGTTTTGAGGGATTGAGGGCCATACCTGACTTACCTGTGCAGGCGTAACGGCGGGACATTGATGTTGTTTAGCTTTAACTGCAATCAAAACTCATTGGCACATGAATTTCACAATAATGATACATTCAACAGTTAAACGGCTCATAGGGGACCGTTCTTAAGTTGGACGGCTCATGGTAAACCGCCATATGGATTATTAACGGTCATAGGAAGGCCGTTTAATGATAAGTAACCGTTTGCATAATAACGGTCCTAAGGTAGCCGTTCTTATTGTATGGCGGTCTATCGCTAGACCGCCATTCTCAACGTCGGTTCAAAAATATAAACCTCTTCTCCTTCCCTCCTCCCACCGTAACGGCAGGAAGAGAGAAGAAGAAGAGGAAGGAGGAGCGACCCCCCCTTTCTCCCACACTCTCATTCTCTCTCTCTTTTCTCTCGTGCTCTCCCTCTCTCACAATGGCCTCTCTCCTCTTCCTTTCCATCACCCTCTTCCTCTCTCTCTCGGGATTTCTCTCCCTCGCGATGGCAGTGGATGGCGACGGCGACGAGCGGCGGCGGTCGGAGGCGGTTGCTCCGGGGGAAGAAGCCGGGACGGTGGACTTCTCGGCGGATGATCTCGCCCTCGTGCTCGTGGAGGAGAGCGAGAGTGGTTCCGACGGCGAGCGTGGAGCCGACGAGCCGGAAGGCGACGAGCCGGCGGCGGAGGCGCCGCGCCCGGCGAGAAGGCGTCGTGACTCGGAGGTAGGTCCCTTTTCCATTGTATAGCACGGGGGAATGGGGGTTAAGGGATTCCACGGCGGCGGGGGATGGCGCTTCGCCATCGTTGGAGGAGATTACGCAATGACGGTCCTCAAAGGACCGCAAAATATACCCAACACGGCCCAGTAGGGGCCGTTAAACATATCTGACCTTTGGGTTCTCCTCAGAACAAAACGGCCCTCAACGGACCGTCAAACAGAACAGCGGCCCAGGAGTGGCCGTTGACCATAACGTAGCAACCCTCGGCATTCAGAACAATGCGGTCCCCATTGGACCGTTCAAAATAGCACCGCGTCCCTTGGAGGGCCGTTGAATGATTCATCAGAACAACGGTTCATGGACAACCGTTGTGAATGGAATAGCGGCCCAGGAATGGCCGTGTTATTCAAAACATCATAAAATAGGACGGTCCATGGAGGGCCGTCATAGGCAACAAAACGGCCAGGGGAAGGCCGTTGAACAACTAAAATGAGGAACACCCCTTTCTTTTGTTATTAAGAAATATGAAACTAATGAGATGAATGAATGAATGCAGGGAAAGCGTCGGACCCGTATCTCCTGGCTGCAGGTTCGGTCAGTGTATCTTGCACTGCCGGACTTTCAGCGAGAGAGGCTTGCTGCCATGGGGTTCGCCCCATTCCTCAGTATTGAGGTGTGTCGCTTTGACACACCTCTTCTCTATGCCCTGCACGACCGCTGGGATCCGGCGAGTCGCACGTTCCTCTTCCCGTGGGGTCACATGGTCCCTACGCTAGAGGACGTGGCCAGGCTCACTGGTTTGCAGGTGCACGGTCTGCCGGTGACTGGGATCTCCTTTCCTGATTACCGCGGCATGGCCGAGAGGACGTTGGGGCTCGCGCTCCAGACGACACGTCGGCAGACCACGCTTCTTCCGCGGGCAGCTCTCCAGGACAGCCTGGGGTTGCGACGGACGGGACTTGCGGTGGGCGAGCGTCCAGAGGAGCACTTGGACCGGCTGGTGACGCGCGTGCGGCCTCGAGTAGCAGCAGGACCGGGTGCAGAGGCGGACACGGTTCTTCGGCGGTTCCTGATGTTCTTGTTCGGGCGACTCCTCTTCTCTACGCGTGCGGACGTCATCCACTGCCGACTTCTTCCGTTCCTCGAGGACCTAGAGCACGTGGGAGACTACGCGTGGGGTGCCGGTGTGCTCGCCTTCCTTTTTGAGAGCCTCAGCTCGACGTCCCGACGGACGATGTTGGGGGGCTTCTCTCCCCTTCTCCAGGTACGACTCTGACTCAGAACTCATGCAATTTCCTAGGACCTGTACTCTAGATGCTGACGACTTGTGCGTGATGCAGGCATGGGCTTACGTGCGGCTGCCTATGCTGCGCAGGGGACTAGAGATCCGCCCTGGACTCTTCCCTCTTCTACGACGGTGGGCGCCAGCTCGTGGGTCGGGGACCCTGACACGGCAGGTGCGCGACCTGCAGGATGACATTGACACGCTTCCGTACTCCTCAGTACGACTTCTAAACCTTTAGCCTTTATTTGGAAAATGCTTGTTTTATATGATGTTGATGTGGTTGCTGATGTATGCAGGTGCAGTGGACTCCTTATGCACACGAGGACGTGACAGAGCAGCCGTGGGTGGTGAGAGCTCTCACCTTCTCCGGGCGTGATGTGTGGTTACACTGCATGAATGTAGTGGAGCCCCTTTACTCCCGGCTGGTGATGAGGACGACCGGCGTCTCTCAGCCCGTGGTAGACTTCCCGGCGCAGGAGAGCGCGAGGGAGAGGGTGACGCGGAGCACCCGAGGGCTGACTCAGCAGTGCGATTGGGCGGCGCGGAACGCCGAGCAGGTTGCCGACTGGCAGGCAGGTGGGCGTGTGGTGACCGCTCGTGCTGACAGTGATGCGGCGTACGTGACTGCGTACGTCAGGCATTATGGAGACCGCGTGTTCCGAGGATCACGCCGACCGGTACAATTCTAAACTCAGACTTAATCTACATGCTTTATGATTTCTATATGCTGTACTGACTTCCTTTCGACATGCAGATCGACCCTGAGGGACGCTTAGCGGAGCTGCAGGGGCTCCTTCATGCCACCATCCAGGAGAGGGATGAGGCTCGCCGAGCCCTCGAGTTACTGGTATGTTCCTAAACTCTGGACCCTTACATTTCTATATGATGTTTATGCATGTGACTGTCCTGGGATATTTGGGTGCAGCGAGCTGAGGCTGCTCAGAGGCGTGGAGCGGAGGCTCCTTCTTCTTCTTCTGTTGAGACACCGGCCGACCGAGCAGCCCGGGATGCCGAGTTCCAGCGGATGGTGGAGCGGGCCGAGGCAGCGGAGAGCGAGCTTGCCGTGCGGGTACACTTCTGACGCTTTCCTTTGTTTATTTGTGCATGATATGAATGGAATGTGCTAATGCTTGATGCATGCAGGTGGACGACGTGAGGGTTGCTATGGAGGAGGCTACCCGTGCCAGAGAGGAGGTGGCCCACCTACGGGCTGAGTTGGTGCAGGTTGAGGCTCGGGCCCAGGAGGCGACTGTGAGCGCCCAGAGGTCGGTGTCTCGAGCCAGGGCGGAGTTAGCCGAGGCTCAGGAGGAGGTGAGGCGGCTCCAGTCGGTAGAGGCTGCCGAGTTCCGGGAGCGGGTGAGAGGACTTCATCCTGTGCTGACTGCCGAGCTGGAGCAGTTACAGGCAGAGCTGGAGCGAGAGCGAGCAGCGTCTCAGGAGCGAGAGGTGCTGCGGCTCGTGGCTGAGAGGGAGGCGGGCCATTTGCGTGAGCAGCTTGCGCGAGCTCAGCCGGCCGATGCTCTTGAGACAGGACTTCTCCGGGCGGAGGTGGAGCGCTACCGAGCGGAGGTGGAGCGCTATCGAGAGGAGGTGGAGCGCCACCGAGCGACGATAGCGGAGCTGGAGCCTTTCAGGACCGAGGCTCTTGTGCTGCGGGGCCAGGTTCAGGGTATGACGATGAGCCGTTCGAGGAGCCGATCGGTCGTACCGAGTGGCAGCCAGGCTACTCACACCTCGGTGAGACGTTACCTGGCGAGTTCCTCTCAGCGGGAGAGGAACGAGAGTGATGAGCGACGACGACGTCGCGATGATGCTGAGACTTCTTCGATGGCCCCGCCAGCGAAGAGACAGGAGGGAGGTGGAGACAGTGACAGGCCAGAGGGTGAGGCCTGATTTTGTACTTTTTCCCTCTTTTTTATGAGATTTTTATGTTTTTGGGATGATGATATGTATATATGATGCACCCCCCTTTTTTTTTAGTTTTTGTATGGATGTATGAATGTATGCAAATGGATGAGTGTATGTATGAATGACAATGGGTGAGGGAGGCGATGACAGACTCGGGTGAGCTGCGTGAGAGGTAGCGAGGTATGCCGACTCAGGGTGAGCGACGCGAGCGGGGGTGAGGCACGCCGACTCAGGGAGAGTGACGCGAGCGGCGGTGAGGCACGCCGACTCAGGGCGAGTGACGCGAGCGGAGGTGAGGCACGTCGACTCGAGTTGAGCGACGCGAGCGGAGGTGAGGCACGTCGACTCGAGGTGAGGCACGCCGACTCGGGGTGAGTGACGCGAGCGGAGGTGAGGCACGCCGACTCGAGGTGAGTGACGCGAGCGGAGGTGAGGCACGCCGACTCTAGGTGAGTGACGCGAGCGGAGGTGAGGCACGCCGACTCGAGGTGAGTGACGCGAGCGGAGGTGAGGCACGCCGACTCGAGGTGAGTGACGCGAGCGGAGGTGAGGCACGCCGACTCTAGGTGAGTGACGCGAGCGGAGGTGAGGCACGCCGACTCGAGGTGAGTGACGCGAGCGGAGGTGAGGCACGCCGACTCGAGGTGAGTGACGCGAGCGGAGGTGAGGCACGCCCATGAGTTTAGAGAACAACGGCCAGGAAAAAACCGTTTTGGAAAGAATGACGGCCAAGACAGGGCCGTGGGTTGCTTAAGAAAAACGGCGATGCCATAGCCGTTATGTAACATAACGGTCAAGGGAAAGCCGCTATTTGGCGCTGGCCGACTGAAGAACGACGGTCCATGGTAGACCGCGGACATGAGAATAGCGGTCTCCATTGGGCCGTGCTTAGATGAATGACGGTCTATCGTACGACCGCCAATCAGCACGATCTTAGAAGCCAAATTGAATTCCCTTAAGCCCATTCAATCCTGGTGTGCTCTCGTGCATCATGCGTTCCAGTGGAGCGAAACACGGGATGAGACCTCCTATAAGTAAGGGGTGCTCTGCCTTCAGGCTGAACCCAACCTCTTCTTCTCTTCTTAAGTTTCTTCCCTCTAAATCACCACCAAATCATCATGAAGAGGAGTTTTGGTGAGCATTCTTTGGGTGAGGGAGACCATTCAGGCCCTAAGGCTGCGAGGAAGGAGCGAGAGGAGATTGCGCATTTGGGTTCTATTCCTCGACATCTCAGTTCAAATCCTTCTAGAGAGGTATGTTTAAATCACTTCAAACTTGGTTCATTTGATTCTGTTCGTCTAATATCTCTTTCTTTCTGCATTACTTTCCTCGTTTTCTCCTTTTTAGCTCCTTCCTGGCTCTCGCCGATACTCTTCTCTTAAGTGGGTGGCTCCCATGGTTCGTGCCTTGCCCCTAGGGGTAACCCACATCCTTAATTCTTGGCACTTACAATCCTTGCTGTTCTTAGGTCGTAACTTCCAAAAGATTTCCTTTGACTGGCACAGCATTTCAGCCCTTATAGAAATGTGGCACCCACAGACCCACACTTTTATCTTTCCATCCTTTGAGGCCACCGTCCTTTTAGAGGAAGTAGAGGCTTATCTGTCTCTCCCTAAGTCTAGGGTTGGGGAGGAGGATCTAGTGTGTCACACAGTTGCCCCTATAGATCCAGTTGCCATCTTTAGCGAATTCATAGAAGACCCGAGTGAGATCAAGACCTTTGTGGGAGCCCGTCATATTCACCTTCTTCCTCTCAGCCAGTGGGTGGTGGCACATTGTAAGAACAAATGCGGGTGGCATGAGGCTATTGCCAAGGCTGCATCCATTTGCTTGTGTGGTGCTATCCTCTTTCCGTCAGCCGACCACGTGCTAGATCTTCCCATCCTTAGCACCATCAGTGGTTTATGGAGAGGGCTTTCTATCTCCCAGGCTATCTTAGCCTATTTTTATGAAGGGCTTAGCTCTGCTGCCCTGAGTGGTCCACTGTTTGGTTCTATGATTCTCTTAGAGTGTTGGGTGGGCGTGAGACTGAAGTTTATCCCTAGGGCAAGCATAGAGACTGAGAGTAGGATCTTCGGGAGCCATCCACTTTCCTTTATCGGTGGCGGGTTTGGTTTCTCTTCGCAGGTGGAGTGCCGTACGGGGGATATGCGGACCAGAGAAGAATGGCGCAGGTACCTGAGTCGGCTACCCGTGGAGAGGTTCGTGATGCGGCCTAACTTCTTGGTGACTACGGAGGTCAGACTGCCCAGAGGACAGGGTCTGGATTTGAGGCTAGTGAGTGATACCGTACTGGCCGTGTATTATCCACACAGGTGCCATTTGCAGGTCGGTGTACCGCGGACCTTGCTTCCTCCGTTGTCGCACTTCCCTTCTCTTCAGGCTAGACAGATTGGCACTGAGCACGATGAGCAGAGTGTGAGGAGTGCACTAGCGATGTGGGGAATCAGCAAGGTGCGTGCCTTGCCAGCAGAGGTGGAAGAGGCGACCGAGACTCGCCAGGCGTATATCAGAGAACTGAGAGAGATGTGCCCCTGCGGGAATGCCCAGCGGAGGATTGAGTGATTGTACTTTCCCTTCCTTTTTATGATGCTTGATAAGTGAGAGTGCCTTGTTTGAGAGCGAGAATTGTTTGTATCAGGAATAAAAGTTGGAGTGACTGATTTTGCCCCTTGCAGTTGTTCTGTTGTTACTTCGTCTTCTTGCTCCATCGTCCTGCACACTATTAGCAATGAAACAGGTTAAATCTGTTTTAGGCTTAGCCCCTTGCCTTGTGACAAGTGCGGAGGTAACCAGTGCTTGATTTTTGGTCAAGGGGCAAGCCTTATTAAATAAGCGAAGGAAAAGAGAAATGATAACAATGCAATGCACGCATGCCATGAATGCAAGTCATGAATATTTTTGGATTTTTTTTTTTTAAATGTTTGGATTTTGAAATATCCAATGTTTTTGGGTTTTAAGTTTTTTTTTTTTTTAAAAAAAAAGATATTTGTTGTTTTTTTGGATTTTGAAATATTTGATTTTTTTTTTTTGAATTTTGAAATATTTGAATTTTTTTTTTTTTGAAATATTTGTTGTTTTTGGATTTTGAAATATTTGATTTTTTTTTTTTTTTTTTTGGAAAACCGATGCTTCCGTAACAAGACATGCCTCCCTCGTAACCTGAGGATTCCTCCTGAGATTGGCGTGTGATTGAAGGGACCCTCCTGGTCCGAACTTATATTTGCCTGACGGTGTTCTGCCAGGGCCACCCCCAGGGTACTCAGCTTTGTCCTGAAAAGAAAAAAAGAATACGGAGACAAGCTTACACCCGTCATGTGAGGTTTTAAGACTTGAATTCTTTCCTGGGTACCCCTCAAAGCTTCGGTCTGTTGCGCCGGGGTTTTGTGTTTGTCATCGAACCTTAAGCTACCACAGTTGTTCCAAATATTTTCATTTATTCATTTTCCTTTTTGTTCTTTTCCTCTCTTTTTTCTTTCTTTTTCTTGTGGCTTCAGGTCATAACGAACTGCCCCTATTTGAGACTTATCTCGTATTAGGGTACCCAGGTCAGGCATCGCCTCCTTATTTACTCCTCATTCTTGGGTTCAGCCGAAGCAAGAAACGTACAGGGACTACAACTTTCCTCCAGAGTGTGGCCCCGGGAAACGGTGTTTGGCGGAACTGGGGACAGGACCAAAGGGTCGTGTTTGTGTGTTCAGCTTCTCTCAGTGATTCTTATGAACAGGGGAGGCTTGCATTGCTAGGGAAGCACGTGGTTAGATTCTTTTTTAGGGATAGAAGCGTTTGAGATATAACCCGTTCCACGGATTTGCCAGTTCTTCTCCTTCTGAGTTTGTCAACCGATAGGCATTACCTGGATAGACTTCCTTGATGACGAACGGCCCTTCCCAGTTTGGCTGCAACTTAGCCCTTGGACCACCTGTTCGGATGAATTTCCTTTTCAAAACCATATTACCTATTTCAAACTTTCTTTCGATTACCTTCTTTTGAAAATGACGTGAGACCCGCTTTTGATAAACAGAAGCGTGATTGGCCGCATTTAACCTCTTCTCATCTAATAGTTCCAGCTGCGCTAGTAACGCCTCTCGACGCTCGTCGAGATTAAGTTCCTTATCTAGCTGCACTCTTAGGGAAGGGATGAGAATCTCATACGGGAGTACCGCCTCCATCCCATAGGTGAGGGCGAAGGGAGTCTGCCCTGTAGGAGTTCGGACAGAGGTGCGATAAGCCCATAGAGCGTCTATCAATTTATCAGCCCAATCAGCGTGCCGGTGGGATTCACACGTTTTCTTGATGATTTTAAGAAGGGTTTTATTGGTGGCTTCGGCTTGACCGTTGCCTTGTGGATAATATGGTGATGAATGATGCAATGCAATACCAAATTTCTTACAGAGGTCCTGGAGTTCTTGAGACACAAATTGTGGCCCATTGTCGGTGACAATGTCGCTTGGTACCCCGAACCGCGAGATGATGTTCTTTGTGATGAAGCGGCAAACTGTGGTAGCTTTGATCTCTGCATAGGCTTCAGCTTCCGCCCACTTCGTGAAATACTCTGTAGCGGTGAGGATGAAGGATTTCTGTTTTACTTGGGCGTTAGGGTCACCTAACGGACCGACAATATCAAAGGCCCACATGGAGAAAGGCCATGGGGCGGATAGTGGGCGAAGAGATGAAGCAGGGGCGTGGATTTTGTCAGCATGGAGCTGGCACTGAAGGCACCTACGGACGTAGGTAGAACAATCTTCCTCTAGGGTTGGCCAATAGTAGCCCTGCCTAAGGATCTTTTAGCCAATGCCTGTCCATTCACGTGACCTCCACATTCACCGGAGTGAGCAGCTTCCACTACTTTCCAAGCTTCATTGTCGTCTAAACACCGCAATAGAACTCCATTGAGAGCGCGCCTGTACAATTCTCCTGCAACGATTGTATACCTCGAGGCGACTCTTCTGATGGCTTTTCTTTGTGTCGCATTGGCTTCCTCCGGGAGAGAACCATCCCGACAATATTGCTCAATCTCATGGAACCATGGCAACTCATCTTCGTCCAAGATTTCTTCCAATTCTGCCAAGGATACTTCCTTAACCTCTTCTTTAGCCGCTTTCTCTTCCATAATCTTCCTAAGGTTAGCAAACCAAGGATCTTGCAGAGAGGGAGCGTCCATCCGTTGGACCACAATGGTCTCAGTGGAATGACTAAGGGAGAAGGATAAAGAGGAAGCGAGAGATGCTAATGAATCAGCAAGAATATTTTGAGATCGGGGAACATGAACGTAGATGAGTTTGCTAAATTGTCTAGCCAAGAGTGTGACCAAATCTTGATATGGCTTTAGTTTGGGGTCACGGGTGCGATAAGTTGAGAGAACTTGACGCAGCACCAATTGAGAATCTCCCATGATGTTGAGGTATCGTGCGCCTAAGAGATAGGCGTGCTTTAGTCCAGCTAGGAGAGCCTCATACTCGGCTATGTTGTTGGTGGCAGAGAAAGAGAGCTGGTAGGCAAAAGGGACGGTGATACCTTCGGGAGTAAGGAGGACAGCGCCGATGCCACGGCCCTGGGAATTGAGCGCACCATCGAAATGTAGAGACCAAAAGGGAGGCGGATGAGAGATAACTGCAAGGTGTTCATCAGGGAATTCGTCCTGGATTGAATCAGTGTAGGGGATAGGAGAATGAGCAAGATGCTCAGCAATAGCATACCCCTTGATGGCCTTCTGGACGACGAAGGTGATATCAAATTGAGAGAGAAAGCTCTGCCAGCGAGCTAATCGACTAGAGAGGACAGGTTTCTCGAGGAGGTAGCGGATTGGGTTCATTCTAGAGATCAACCTTACCTCATGGGCTAGGAAATAGTGTTTTAACTTCTGAACTACCCATACCAATGCTGCACCAGTCTTCTCCATGGCAGTGTACCGGGATTCGGCAGAATTGAACAATCGGGAGAGATAATATGCTGCCCTCTCTCTTCCTTCATCATCCACTTGTGCCAGGACAGCACCTAGGGAATCCTCAGCGACAGAAATGTATAGGATCAAAGGCTTTCCGGGGACAGGAGGTTGCAAGACAGGAGGGTTGGACAGATAGACCTTAAGCTCCTCATAGGCCTTCTGACATTGTTCGTTCCATTTAAACTCGGCCCCCGCCTTTAATAAGTCGTAGAATGGGCGGCATCTTTGAGAGTGTTGAGATATGAATCTTCTAACGAACTGCAAACGCCCAATCAGACCACGAAGCTCCTTAAGATTCTTAGGCGGTGGCATTTCCATTACGGCCTTTGCCTTATTAGGATCAATCTGAATCCCTCGTTTGCTAACCATGAACCCAAGTAATTTCCCGGATGCGACTCCAAAGACACATTTCTTAGGATTCATCTTCAATTGGTATTCCCTAGCCCTTTGCAACACTTTGGCTAAAATGGCGGGGTGTTCTTCTTTTGTCCTCGACTTCACCAGAATATCATCCACATAGGCCTCCATGTAGACGTGCATCATGTCGTGGAAGATGGCCACCATTGCCCGTTGATAGGTAGCACCTGCGTTCTTCAATCCAAATGGCATGACGACATAGCAGTAGGTGCCCCAAGGCGTGGTGAAGGAGGTTTTCTCTTGATCTTCTAGAGCAAGACGGATTTGGTTGTATCCTGAATACCCGTCCATGAACGAGAGAGCCTCAAACCCAGCGGTATTATCTACCAAAACATCGATGTGAGGAAGCGGGAAATCGTCTTTCGGACATGCTTTGTTTAAGTCCCTGAAATCAATACAAATTCTGACTTTGCCATCTTTTTTTATTACCGGGACTATATTGGCCACCCACTGTGGATAAAGCACAACCCTGATGAATCTGGCCTTATGTAATTTGTCCACCTCTTCTTTCATTCTCAAGGCCATATGTGGGTGGAATCTTCTGAGCTTTTGTTTAACAGGAATCGCCCCTGGCCTTAAGATTAACCTGTGTTCCACTAAAGCGGGGTCGAGACCCGGCATGTCCTCGTAGGACCAGGCAAAAGAATCGCTGTACTCTCTCAAAACCTTGATGAGCTCCTCTTCTACCTTAGGAGGGAGATCAGCTGCAATAGATATGGGCCTGGGATCCTCTTCGGTCCCTAAATTGATTTCTTTAGTGGGTTCATCCACTGCTGACGAGGGTTCGTCGAATCTTCTCAATCCTTGTGCGTATAGGTCAGCAATGTCCTCCACATCACTTTCCTCATCATCCGCTGGGTCTTTCTCGTCTACAATTTCATACACTCCTAGTCCGTCATTGCTCCACACCCGGCCTTCTGAATCCTCATCCTCTTTCAAGGAGACGGTGGTGGCTATGAATTCTGGGCATCTGAGGAGGGCCTGGCATCTCAAGGCCAGATCCTGTAGGAACCTATCGGGAATGGAACGGGAGTGACATGCCAGTGGTGGCGTTGCAGAGGTGGATGGGCTATCTAAGGGGGAACATGATTCTACCCTGACTGACTCGACTAACCTAGGAGACCCAACTACCTGTACATCTACCCTAGGAGACAGAAAATCTAGTGGAGAAGGAGCAGGGGTTTGGTGCCCCTGGGGAGTGGATGAGCAGAAGACAGCATAGTCTTCGACTGAAATGTAAGTTTGAAAGTTGACGTTTTTTTTTGGGTATCTTCTACTACCAGAAGAGAGCAAGAAGAATCAGAAGGTGGAGGCAGAGGAAGGAGTTTTTTTGTGAAGAATTGAGGAAAGAGAGAGAGGAAGGTATCGGGGGAGAACCACATCCCGCGAACTCGGGGGTTAGGAGAAGGTGGTGAAGATAGATCGAGTAGATCAACGGGCGGACAGTGCCCGCAATTGGAGGGAATGAATAGAATTTTTGACGGTCTCCCTGTGAAACACGGTTTGACCAGTATTGGAGGGGATCGAATCACAAAGTTTGGGTAAACTGTTGAGGCCAAATGAGCAGGAGGAATAAAGAAGGAAATGTCGGAGCTTCCTGCCTCTTGTATCTTCTGTGGCCTTATCAGAGCATGCCTAACCATGGGCATCTCTGTCTCCTTCATTTGAGTGGCTGGATCAGTAAACAGACTTGACATTTCAGCAAAATAATCTTCAAGATCCCCTACCAACCCCTGCAGAGGCGGCGGTGGGTCAGCAACAATATTAACAATGGGAGCATCTTTCTTTTCTTCCTTGGATTGTGGCTTATTTGCGGTGCCGGGCTGTAGTGGACCCTTTACAAAGTGTTGCCGGTAGTCCCAGGTTAGTGGCCCAGAATCTGCCTGAATGGTAGTGTTATGATAGCCTAAGCCCTGACGACCCATCTTCTTGCTTTCAGAGATGGGTTTGGTCTTTCCCTGTAACCGCGCGCCGAGACCAAGGCCTGGCTGATAGCCTAGCTTCATGATCATGTCCCAGCCTTTAGAATTTTTGGGTTTAGGCTTAGCTCCGGCATTCTTGCGTGTTGTAATGGGTTTGCCTGCCGCATAAGCCCATGGGTAATTTATGTCCATAACTGACAATACTGGCCTATTGCTCGGCCATAGAGTGGGGAGAACCTGGTCAGTGATGGCGTCCACTGCCTGGACGGTGGAAACACTCTTGACTTTGACCACCCGCCCCTGGAAGGAGAATTTCAGGCACTGATGGGCGGTGGAAGGTACCGCTTGCAGAGCATTTATCCATGGACGACCCAGAATAGCCTTGAACATCGGATCTATGTCTAGGACGTAGAATTCCACCTCTATTTGTAACGGCCCTAGCTCAGCCTGTAATGTGATGACCCCGTGACATGCCCTTCTGGAATTGTCATAGGCGGCAATGGTTGTCGGTGTCGGCTTCAGCATACTTTCAGAAATGTTGCAGGCACGCAGAGTACTTAATGGACAAACATTTATTGAAGCCCCAGTGTCCACTAGCACTGAGTCTACCACTACCTGGTTCAAGGTGATGGTGACGCATAGCGGCATTTGGCGTGCTTCAGGGGGCGCGAGTTCGGCCTCAGAGAATGTGATAGCGGGCCCTTTGGTAACAGTAGCCAACACTGACGGCAAGCTGTCTAC
Source organism: Amorphophallus konjac (assembly GCA_022559845.1). Lineage (NCBI taxonomy): Eukaryota > Viridiplantae > Streptophyta > Magnoliopsida > Alismatales > Araceae > Amorphophallus > Amorphophallus konjac. The sequence goes on from CM040127.1 coordinate 283,127,077, forward strand.
CGCCACATCTTCGTTCACTATGACCCTTTGCAGAAACGTCCTTAATGCCTCTTGGTGTAGAGGTGAACGTCTGATCAACTCCAAGACAGAGATCTTTGCCGGCATGCGGTCAAGATGTTGCAACAGGTCGTATGTGGAACCGGGCGCGGGGTCAACTTCATTGTCTTGTGCTGCTGATGCTGAGATGGAGGGTATTTGGGGAGGTGCACTGGTAGAGGGGTAAGTCCTTTGAAATAACCGCCCGCTCCTGAGGGCAAGGTTTTGTGCTGGCATGGCTGTAGGTGGGCTCCCGCTTGACCCAGTGGGGTGAATGAGAATGGAAGGGATGGCAGTCTTGGTGATGGAGGATATGATAGGCATAGTAAGCGAAGGTTGTGGTGAAGGTAAAATGGGCGATGGGTGAGGTAAAGGGGCGGTTAGTGGACTGCAGTGATTGGTGGACAAGATAGTGGAGGGTATAGTAGGTGGGGAAGTATAATGTTGTGGGGGGATAGGCGAGAGAATATGGCTTCTCGGAGTGGTAAGTATGGTGGAAGGATGGATGACGGGGGAAGTTGTGGAAGGCATGGAAGGCCGAAGGATGGAAAAGACGGCGGGTGAGGTAGAGTGCGTAGGGATGTGGCGTAAGGTTAACAGGTGTGCGGGATCGTCAATGGTCCACCCTGCGTCAGGAGCCGGGTGGCGTAACATGTTGACTTGGGCCGGTGCCGGCGGCTGCTGTTGTTGTTGAGGAGCGGGTGCATGTACTGGCATGGGATTTTGGTGGATCCCTAAGTTTGGCTGCTGCTGCTGTTGCTGTGGCTGTTGTGGCTGGAATTGCTGAGGTTGTTGCTGAAACTGCTGTTGCTGTGGTGCTGCCTGTTGCGGCCTTGCTGGCCCTCTTCTCAGATCTTCAATCAGCTTCCTCATCTGAGCCCAATCGATCCTGTGACCTTCGTGCAGGTCGTATACCAGGTCCCTAAAATGATAACACCTCTCAATGGTGTGCCCCGGCTGCCGGTGATATACACAATATCGGGACAGATCGGCGGCCGGATTCATGTTCGGGCGCTCAGGTGGCAATTGTAAATCGCCAGTATGCATCAGCGCTGCAAAGACATTAGTGAGCGTCTCTGGGAGAGGAGGATAGTTGGCTCTTTTAGCAACCGGACGAGCAGGTGCGTAGGTAGCAGGCGGGGGAGTGTTATGGTATTGCAGTGGTTGCTGGGGCTGTTGTGGTGGTGGCGGAGATTGTTGTTGAGGGTGTTGCTGCGTGGGAAAGGAAGGGCGAGGTGATGCGGAGAAATGGGGGTTGCTTTGCTGGGGGAAGTGGGAGGTGGCAGTCTGGCTAACTACCTGCACCTGCTCGTTTGTTTGGACTCCCTCGGTAACAGGGCCCTGTGGTTTTCTGGAACTCTTGGGCTTCTGGGCTTCGAAGAGAGAATGAATGGGGGAGTCCTTAAGCTGGGTCTGGATAAACCGGGCCCGACTGTACAGTTGATGCATACTGGTGATGTCATTCAACATTAGGACATTCCGGAAGAGAGGGGTTGCATTAGAAATGAGCAGTTTGATCTTTTCTTCTTCCGGAATCTGCCCGGGCACACGGGAGGCTATCTGCCTCCACCTATCAGCATAGGTAGCGAAGTCTTCATCAGCTTTCATCTTCTCGGCCACTAAGTCCGTGAATGAGTATTCGGGTCCGACCCGATCTTGGAATCTTTGCACGAATTTCTCCTTGATCGTCTTGAAGCTCCCAACCTCCTCCAATGGCAGAGCGTAAAACCATTCGAGTGCCACCCCGTCCAGGGATCGCCGGAATAGATATGCAAGGAGGTGATCGTCATGCTGGTATGGTCCCGACTCGTACAGGAATTCCTTGACGTGGATGAACGGGTTGCCGTTCCCATTGTACTTTCGGTATGTCGGGAGCTCTGACTGAGAAGGGAATCGGATGTCCCGGAAATTAGGAGTGAGAGCATCTGCGAAGGATGGTGGGCCAACCCTCTTATTGAGGAGATCGATCTGCTGTTGGAGAACTGCCAAGCGATCGTCACTTCCTTGTTGAGGTAGAGGGACTTGAGGTGGAACTGAAGGGTAGTGAGAGGCAGCTGGATGGACAGTAGAAGCCGAGGGATAATGGGAGACAGCCGGATGGATAGTGGGGGCCATGAGCCCGTAAGATGGATGTTGAGTCCAAAAAGGACCCACATCAGCGTAAGCGAGTTGAGCTATTCCGGGCTGTAGTCGAGTAGAATCCACTTGGGCCAGAGGGGCCGGTGGCGCTGATGAGACGGCCGCGTGGGCACTAGCACGAGGAGATAAGGGAATTTGACTCTTCCCTTTGTCTGCAGGAGGGTGGGCTGAGGTAGAAGCCCGGCCAGATTGATATATTGGAAACTGGAGGACCTGTGGGCGAAGAGGGGTATGGTCCACTGGGGCAACAGACGGTGCTCCGGACCTCTCAGCAGGATGGGTGGAAGAGACAGGAAGGGTTACAGCGGGCGGGACCTCTGCCCCGAGGGCTTGCTTGAATATCTGGAGTTGATCCTGGTCAAGTTGGGACATGAGTTGGAGTAGTTGGCTCGCCGACGGGGAGCCAAACTGAGGGAGCGTGGGTGGCGCAACCTCAGCGATGGAGGAAGGGGGAACAAAGACGAACCCCTCCCCATTCAGGGAGGAGGCAACCCCGGAGACGTCCTCGAGGAGCCCCTGAGGAAGAGAATCCTCGCGGGCGGGGATGGACCCGAAAGAAGACATGCTGGATGATGATGAGTTGAATAAAGGGTTGCAATAGAGGGAGAGTAGAGAATCGCCCCTAGGAGATGATCCCGAGGGAGGGGAGCAATGCTGCATGCAATGGGATGCACAGACTAGAGAGACTTAAGACCAAAGTACACAAGTAGAAGCAAAGCAACCACACAATGAAAGGTGGAGACGAGAAGGGAGTCAACCAAGTATGCACACACTTTGAATGATGCCGCAGATTTTCAGAATTCTTTTCTCTGAGGCTTAGTGTTTTGATTAAGATGTAGAGTTCACTCGGACACTTGGGAGCCTAATAACGGCATGATGGGGGAACTGGCTGACTTTAAGGGGAAGCACTCTCCACGTATGCAGAACCTAGACACGGTGTGGCGATGGTACAACCGGCCCGGCGTCCGTGTGGGAATCCACGGCTCACGGGGGCTTACGGAGGTCCTCGGCAAGATTCCCTAGTCGGCTCCAAGGAATATGGAGACGAGAGGAAATCCTACTTCGGTAGGAAATGCAACTACAGTATGAAGTGAATGATCCTAGGTGCACCGGAGTGCATGCAAAGCCTAGCCTAGAAATCTAGCAATCACATATGAAATCAAATGATAAAATCATGAAGCAATCAATAATATGATAGAAAATAACAAGTGGACAGCAGGGGGACCAATGCTGGGAATAACAATCAGGGATAACAAGTGCCAGCCGTAGACTCTACACCAAAATAACGGTCTACAGGGGACCGCTGAATTGATTATAACGGCTCTGGCAGAACCGCTACAGTGCAGAGCTCAAAACGCGAATGGCGGCCTGATGATGACCGCCATACGCGTATGACGGCTTGATGGAAGCCGTTAAATGAGCAGAGTACAACAGTGATAATTGCGGAGAATACCAGACAACGACGGCTTAAATAGAACCGTTTTACACAGAACGACGGCTGTTACAGAACCGCTGAACTTCACAGAGACAGAGATTGGTCAGCAAACCAGAAGCACGATGGGCATCAGACGTCCCACCGTGATCGCCAAAAAAGGAGAGGTGTTGATATGTTATTCCTCCTCGAGTTAAATAATATTGAAGAGATAAAAAAAACAACAGGAGGAAAGATGAAGCTGTTGACCGTGATCGCCACCCGGTGAAAGCGCCGGGACTCGGAAGCTACGGGAGAATGCGGGTCCGTTCCTCCACTCCTCCTGGCCGGCCAGAAGGTGCGGGCCTCGTGGTTTTGGTTGCTGACCTGAAAGCAAACGGTGAAACACACAGATAAACGGAGATTAGCTAAATGATGGTGTAGTAGGTGTACTAATTGAAGTAAAGCAAAGGAAGAACATGGCCCGGCGATACCTGGAGGTTTTGAAACCCCGTTTAGGGCGCCGGAAACAGTAGGAAAGATAAGAAATGCCAACTAAATGATGTATGTGATGTGTGATGCAGTGAAGAAAAGGCGTGTGTGGTGAGCAAACAGAGAAGGAAACACAAAGACATGAAGCGTGAGGTTCCCTGCACCGGGGGCCTGCGAGGGATGTAGAAGGCCCCCACTCTCTGACGAACGGGCGTATGCTGTATGAGATTTGGCGATGGAATTCGACAGCACTTCGTGATGGTCCCCCCCCCCCTTTCTTTCTGTCAGAACCCGTGAGCTATATATAGAGCCCACGGCTTCGAGCTTAATCAGGGGTTAAGGGGAATGATGGTCGGTCAAAGGCCGGTAAATGAGAGCATCGTGTCAATATTGCCAACGACATTCTCCTCTTAATCCGCCTGGAATCACGGGGGTCTAATCTGGGTGGCCTTAAAAATGACGGTCCTACGAAGGCCGCCAAACATATATGACGGTCTTGGAGGGACCGTTCAATATACATGACGGTCCTAGAAAAACCGTTATACTTAAAGAGGAGTCAACACCCAGACAAACAACTTTTCGTGAAGCACGTGGCTATGACCGACTGTCGGGCCTCTGAACCCTTTTCTTGTCGGCAAATAATGACGGCCCAGGGACGACCGCTATATTGACTATAACGGGTGGCATTGAGCCGCTATACAAAGCGTATCACGAGATACAAATAACACGGGGCAGCAGAACACAACGGCCAAGTGGGGACCGTTATATTGAGAAAAACGGTTTATAACAGACCGTTAAATCCAATGAGAGGGAGGGAGGCCTTCTTCGCTGGGAAGAGCCCAAAATACTGCCAGAGGAATAATCTTTCATGTGATTGACTGTTCGGGACATCAATAACTGAGACGCAGGAACTGATTCGATTCATCGGTAAAAAACGGGTGTCAACAGTGGCATACGAAGATTTGGTGTTAAAGGCAAGCTTACACCAAGATTTATCGGACCTTTTGAAATTCTAGAAAGAGTTGGCGAGGTTGCATATCGCATCGCATTACCCCCCCCCAATTGTCAGATATTCACAATGTGTTCCACATATCTATGTTAAAGAAGTATGTGCATGATCCATCACATATCATTGAGCATGGAAATCTAGTGATCCAGAAAGATCTCACATATGAGTAGAAGCCTATGAAGATCTTAGATCGAGAAGTACGGACCCTAAGGAGTAAGGTTATTCCCATGCTAAAAGTACAATGGAATAATAATTCAGAACAAGAAGCTACATGGGAGACCGAGAAATCTATGATGAAGCGATTTCCAGACTTATTTTAGAAGGTACATACTCTACACTCTCCATATGTAAATGTATGATATGGAATTTGGGGACCAAATTCTTTTTAAGTGGGGGAGGGTGTAGCAACCCTGATAAATAAAATAAATCAAAATAGATTAAAAGATTTAATAAATAAACGAAAGAGCTTGGAATAAAAATAATTAAACCCTGATGAAAATAACGCCTCAGATATAGGCGCTACTTTACAATAAAACGCCCTTACCTAAGGCGTGTTTTGAAGAAAGGACGCCCACACATCAAGGCGTCAAATTTCAAACGACCAAAATAAATAAAAAGGGCAAGTTAGCGTAACGTCCCTTGCGTGGACGCGTTTCAACAAGAAACGACGCATGACAAGGCGTCAATTTAAATTCGACGCCCTGACCTAGGTCGTTAATTCAGTTCGAGTTTCGTTCGACCCAGGAGTCAATCCAGGGTAAGTTGATAACTATGAGAAAGAGTTCGAATGTAGTAATAACTCTATCTTGGAAGTATTACTTCCAATCAAACACTAACCCTATTAGGATTCTAAGGATCCTATAAAAACCCTTGTCGATCGAACCCTAAAGCTATTTGGTCGATCTGCTGCTGCTACGGTACGTAAAGAACATCAGTTCTTATCTCTTTTCTTTCGGTTGCATGAAGAATCACTGTTTCTTCATCTTCTTCTCTTCTTACAGGTTGAAGAAGACGAACGTGAGAAGAACAAAGGGTAAGTTCTTCTTTCTTCCACCTTCAGTCAAGTATTATGAAGATAATACTAATGATCGTATATATATGTTCTCTGTAGGAAAGTCATCTTAACCTACTCAAGAACGTGGGTTCTTCATCGGCGAACGTCTGCACCTGATCGTGCCGAAAAGAAAACCTGTCGATAATCTACACCAATACCTCTACCCTCTCCTCCTACTCTGTTGATAACAGAGTACCGTGTCTTCATCAGTTCGCCAGTCAATCATCAAAAAGGTAGGTTTTCTCAAGCAACGTAGCCCAAACAAGTTAAATTCACAGTAACACATCATGCATGTCATGTATATAAGTTTCTTGATAGTTTCTACACGTTTCTGTAATATTTTTACAAGAGACGCCCGTGACTAGGGCGCTACTTTAAAGAAACGACCTGAACCAGGTCGTCAATTACAGATTTGACGCCCTACCCTGTAGGCGTTAATCTCAGGAAAATCACATGTAACTAATAATTGATCCACGTTTAAAAATTCAATAGATATGAAATATCCAATCTAATATATATTGCATGACTCGACCTGTGAATTCCTGCTAATTTTCTGTCATGATCATGTCTCTTGTCTCTTGGAATTCTATTTTATGAAATATTGTAAAACGCTCAAATACACGACCCTGTATAGGTCGTCTCTCACTTGACTAACGCCCCTGTTCAGGGCGTGAATTGAAAAATAACGCCCCTGTCCAGGGCGTGTTTTTGATAAATTACTGAAAATATATATTCTGTAAAAATAGAAGTAAAGAATGAACGACCACTGTATGCGTCGTCAACTTGTAAATAAACGCCCCTTACCAGGGCGCGTTTTTGATAAAATACTGAAATATTTAAATCTTACAAAAATGTAAAATAGATAAACGCCCTTACTGAAGGCGTTAATTACTTGAGTAGTGACTTTACTTAAGTCGTTATTTTCCTGTAAAAATGTTTTTACCCTGTTTCTGATAACCGATGGTTTCAATATATCTATATATATGTATATCTGCACTATATCTCCACTCCGTGAGTATAGTCCCACGTTTCATGATGTTTTATCGATCACCCTCAATTCTCATTGACATACAAGCTCTCCATTGGACATTCCGTTCCTTTGGACTAGCGAGTTAGTCATAGAGACCTCCGTAAGACTCCTCGAGACTTGGATTCCCTCAAGGCCGATTGAGCGGGTTGTACCCTAAAAACCCATTACACTATTGAATGCCATGTCACTCTAAAGAAACATGGTATACCGGCCCTTATGATATGCAAAGAGTATATCATGAGAATTCTTAATGGGATGATGATATCATGCCATTTGTTGATGTTCTTGTGGACCTCAATTCTATAATAAGAATGAGGGTATCTTGCCTTTGATATACTGTTCATGTGGACCTCAATTCTATATAAAGAATGTCCATACTTGTTTGTCATGGTACCCGAGTTAAGGGAACCTAATTCTACCTAGTTTCATCGTTCATCGTGATTGTACCGTTATTATCGCCTATCTATGTCCAATATCGTATTTTTGGACTCCATTCTCTCAAAGTTATCCTACGTGTCTACAAGCTTAAACTGTTGAAAATTCCATATTGGCTATATATATATACAAGAGTGGATGTCAAATATACATGATAAATGCCTGTGCATATAGGGCCCGATCTGGTCCTGGGAGGAGCACCCGAAAGTACTTGTGCCCATGGGAGTTGAATGATAAGGTATCTGGCATTATACCGAGTGCATGACTAGCTTGATTGGACATTCCACACAAATCTTGTACTTGACTCGTACTTGACTTGACATGAATTGCGTGACCCGAGAAAGGGTAATTACTTGCTTGCTTGATACATGAGAGCCAAAGTTCTTGACATGACTTGCTAAAAAGTACTCGCTCGAATATCTTGTTATCTTTTCTTGAAAGCTCATGACTAGTTCATCTTGCTGTCTTATTGATAAATTCTCTCTCTATCTTGTCGTTTTATACGAGCATGCATAGCTACAGTACATACATGAAAGATGTAATTATTTAAACCCCTTGCTAGCGCTTGAGATATAATTTCCTACTGAGCGTTCGCTCACTCCGTGTGTTCCCTACTTTTCAGGTAATTCCGACGACGAGGGGAGTCAATCGGATGGGAATGGTCAAGAGTGAAAGAGATAGAACTTCTCCAAGTGTCATCTAGTCTTTTTCCTATTTTTTTGAGTCAATTATGTACTTTTCCTTTTTGTTTGAATAGAGTATTGGATTTGTAATAGTCTATCCATTATGAAGTTAAAGATTGGGTTATCTTTCTATTTTGCGCATCTCTGTTTTGGTGTCGAATATACTACTACTCTGATTGACATGATTGATATAAATTCGTCGCGCACATCCGAGTATCTTCCGCGCTCGGGGCGTGACACCGAGTCACGGGGGAAGACGGGGCTGCGATATGGATTTTTACCATTTTTTTTATCTGGGATTTTTACCATATAATCTTGTGTTGTTTATTCCCCTTTATGCATTTGTTCTGGATGATTTTTTTATTTTTTTATTATTATATATCTTTTTTTTACATGTTTTTTATTTATTTATTATGCGTTCAGGTTTATTTATTTATCATGATTTTTGTTATTTTCTTTTATTAGTATTATTATCATTATCATTATATATTTTTACATATTTTTATTTTTGAAGGAAGAGTGGGCCGTTGGGGGCTAAGAGGGGCGTACTGGCGAAGATAGGGAGAGCGTGCCGGAGAGGGGGCTGGAGGGTGTACCGGGTAGGTTAGGGTGTGCCGAAGAAGCGCCAAGAGAGTGTGCCGGGGAGGGAGTTGGCGGGCGTACCGGGTAGAGGATGAGGAGCGTACCGGCGAAGGGCCTGGCCGCGTGTGCCGGGGAAGGAGCTGGGTGGTGATCGTGCCGGTGAAGGTTTCAGAAGGTATGTCGGGGAAGGCCGGGAGGGGCCCACTCTTCTTCTATTTTCTTATGCCATTTCCTTCCTTTTCCTCTTTGGTCTCATGCGATCTGTGTGGGTTTTCTCTTCTTTCATTCTTAGCCATTCCCCTTCTTTCTTCTCTGTAGGACGAGTGTTCAAGTTACTTAGGTGTCATTCGATCCGGTTCTCTTCACGTTGCCCATAGTTCCTCGGCTTTAGTTGAAGCATTTCATCGTTGTTTATTTCATCGGTTTATTATTTCCTTTTGTCCTTTAGCATGTTATTGTTCCATTTGTTTGTTGCTTCCTTTTGTCTTTAAACACGTTATCGTTTCTGATGAAAATTCGGCACCATCTCCCATTGACCTGAGTGGTAAAGGAGATAAAGGGAACACGCCTACATGGAGTGGCGGAACCCGACAATTAGAGGTGCGTGCCAAGGGCGACAACACCTTTGATAAAACTTCGGAAAACCCGTAAAAAACGACGGACCGGAGACCTCTCTAGGGCTGCCTAGGGAGTGCACCGGGCAAGGATGTGAAGAAAGTATTTGAGGTCATGTCGGTCATGTGTTGACCATTTAATGTTCGGACGGGTATCCGGCTGGAGAATAGCGTAATCGTCACGGGAAAATCAGGGTATATGTATGTCAGGATACGATAAATTTATTGTTAAGAGGAATGGGAAACGTTCAGTTAAATCCCGATTAGAGCGGTCGGAAACTGATAAGTTTGTCGGCCCGGTGTAAGATCAAGCTGCGACCATACTGCGGTGGGTCCCCCGCGGTCGCAGTCAGGCTCACATGGGCATCGTCAATATTTCCGGTGCCAAGGGGGCAACAGGAGGATGTCATGGGATCAGATCCCAGAATCAATATGTGTTCGAAGGGAGCGGGCTATAGGCCGAGGATGTGGGTCAGACAATGGCCATGATCGGGCGGACCCGAGGCCTAAGCGTGGCCCACGAAAGCCTTATTGATATTCCCATGCGTAGGGTCGGGGGGTGACATAAATGCTTACTAAGATCCTTAAATGACTTGGGGACCTATACTTCTTTTGCTTAGTGAAGCAGATCTTAATGCAGGAGAAGATAGTGAGGAGAGCCTTCATGATCCATTTTATGGAAAGCTCACAGTTCCTTGGCCGGCCAACAAATGCTGCTTGCAACTTGTGTCCTATCCCATTTTTTATAGTGAGACTGTAGATTGTTCGTGTAGCCAAAGATGGATTCTCTCGAGGCTTCTAGGGACAGAGTTCAGAGCTGGAGAATGCCAAGCGGATAACTGTCTGTTCTGTCATTATCAGAAGGAAATGCACCCCTTTGACATTAGGCAGTTGCTTGATGGAGACCCAAGCCCATCTGAAAGGACCTCCAGACCACCGGTGCATCTAAAATGGTCACGAGCTCATGGGTTTTGAAGTAACACAGGTCTCAAAGCCCCAAGAGTAAATATTGGGGTCATAATTTGGTCTCGCTGGTTTTACACTGTCAATGCAATGTCTGATTTCAGCATTCCCTGCCAAGCGGCACAGACCATCCCGTATACGTAATTTTGTCCTGTTACCCAACTGATCCAATACACCTTGAAGCTTCCTGAAGCTGGCTGACTCCCGTGAAATATCATAAAAACAATATAGTTATTGCACTATCTTCTTGGACAGCTAAATAAACCATCTCAGACTTTGGGCATTCAATGCTTATATCTGCCAGTTCAGTGTCACCTTCAGCTTTATGCTGAGAAGAAAAGGGTTCATTCTGCAGCATAACTTGATTAGAGGATAACACTTCACACATGAAATCCCCATTGGTTGCTGAAGACCTGGAAAAGCATTGATAGAGGACTCCACAGATTGCTGGCCATGATTAGTTATATCAACTGAAACTTCACTAGATGGTGAAATGTTGGACCTGATTTCAACTTCAACACAAACCCCAGATTTTGACGTGAACTTGGATGTGCAACATGGCCATTGTCCATTTTCACATGATAGTCATATGGGTATAAGTGGTTGGCGGAGTCAGCCTCTGGAAATATGTAATATTTTTAGTTGTATTACGTCGGTCTTTGGCAATTTTATCTGATCAGAACCCATATCAGGGACCTTGAATACACTTGTCCTACTTCCGATTCTGAGTGACAACTGATAGCTTTGCCTCATTTCCCGCCTTAGTTTCAGAAACTTCAAGGTTGGCATTTAACCAATTGATAGGAGCAGAGTAACTGAGAGAAGAACAAAAAAGGGTTTCACTGAGAGAATCGTTCTGAGACAAGAAGCCCATATTGGCCTCACTGAGTTTTGATGGTTCAGTCAATGCACCAAATTCTGGATATGATGATTGAATGCCAAGGTTAAAAGCATCTTCCCATCCATCAATCATATGTGAAGAAGATAAAGACCAAGACAATTCGTCAACAGATTCAATGCCCCCTTTGAGCTAAGGCGGTGCTGCAGTTCCTTCTGGAGAAGCATCATCAACAGAGGATTGGCACATCTTACTGATATCAGGAACTCCCACTGGATAGTTCTGACCAGCAATGACTTGAATTAACTATGCAATCTTGTCTATCAGACACCGCCTTCCTTTTTGTTCATGAAAACCAGTCAAGAAGTAACCTCAAACTTCAGCTTTGGAGCATGAAGTCCGATCTGGGGTTGAATCATGCAACATTTTTTGTTGGAGGATATCAAGTTCACAACGCTGCAAGGAGTCACTGCTCATAAATCTTCAGCAAAACATCTTCTCCCTTGCGAGAGTAAAAGTTCCCAGGCATTTGGAACATGGCTGCAGCCCTGCAGTTTGGTCTTTGTAGGTGTTGGTGGCAGCTTCGTCAGTGGGAGAATATATCCCAACACATGGCTTCCCAACCTCCCAGCTCCATTATGTCAAATGACAGGAAGGTTTCCAGGACCAAGAATAGGCCTGCCGCTGCAGATGCAGTAATGGAAAAGTCTGACAACACACCATCAACTGAGAAAGCACCATTGTCAGCAAATGAAAGATACTCAACAGTTGGATCATAACTATAGTTGTGGGCAATAGTGTTATCGTTTGTACAATCTACAGCAAAAGCTTCTAGGCCCACGTTGTGAGCATCCAGCACAACAAAAGTGTAGGGCTGCAGATAGTTATCTGCATTTATAGGCCAAACATAGCTTTTGGGTATGAGAATTCCATAGGCAAATGTCTTTATAAATGTCAGATTCTTTAATAATGACCCATGTGTTTGGTTGGTTGATGCTTCAGCAATATCTGAATATTCAACCAAAGGTGTGGCTTCTTCTCCAAAAGAGTGAACAGTATGCAGTTCAGTATGCATTTAAATCCAAAGATGCGGGGGATTCATGCTTCTGGCTCATAATGATTCGACGGTTGAAATGCTCAGCAGGTGTGTATGTGCAACTTAGTATGTTTAATTCTTTTTTCACGGGATGCACGTGTAGTTCCGAATGGCAGATTGGACCAGCAGGAGTTTCAACCCTTGGCTCTTTGCTTAATTATCTGTTCTTTTATTTCTTTCCCCCACAGGTTCCTTTTCAATGAGATCCAAGACACCTTGGTTATCAACAAATTCAATGTAGCTCCAGCCCCCTTGCCTCCTTCGTATGCTCCCCTTGTTCCATCAGACACTTTGAGTTTGGATCTGGCCCAATTGAGACGTTAATTTTATCGACAAGCCAGTCAAACAAGCAGGGATACATTGTCTTTGCTGAACCCTCCCTATTGACAATGGTGCCTACAAGATCCAAAATTCTCTGAGCAACTTCAGGAGTCACCATTAGACATTCAGATAGCGCATCTCCCGCGGCTTTGGAATCACACATGAGGAGCTCGACTGTTGTTTGAAGACAACACTTGGGTTTATCACCTCTTGGAACAAAGAAATCAACTTCCTTTCCTTTGGCCAACACCAATATTTCCAGAATGAAGGATTGCTGCCGCTACTCTGAGAACTGCATCCTGTTCTTGTGCGCTAATTTCAGCAATATCCGCTACTCTCCCAGTGGCAAGGCAAACACGAGCATCATTCACGCCGACCAGCTCATAGCGTTCTGATTGATTCAGATGATGAAGTGAACCAGGATGCCCCAATTTATATACTTCTAAATCTCCTCTGCCGGTGCAGCACAAAGAAGGCAGAACAATGGTAATTATACTCAGGATCAGAAGCTTGGCAAACCCGAGATCTCTTAGGAAGATATGTTCTGATAGCATCTCCTGAAATCCTTCCATGTTTATCAAACTACATCTCAACACATTTTTTTTAGTGCGGCTGGAGCTGTTATTTCTGACAGTCTGTGTATTGCCAAATGTGTTAAAAATGGGATTTGATTTTAGAACTTGTTGCCCAACTTTTCATAATAGCCTGTCGGTCCTTTATGACAGGAATTCTCCTGCAATAATCATCGTTTTGCAATTCCTTCCACTATATCAAAGAAAGCTACCTCTGCATCAGTTCTCAAGTACTCCTTGAATGTGGGCAGGACTTGGCTCCTTTTTTTGTTCAGGAAAGGTGATGCAGCAGCGGCCTTGGCAGTCCGACAGTCATTTATTCATACATGTTCTATTTTTTATGTTTTTGGTATTTTAGAGTTAAAATTATGTTATTTTGCATTTCTTTTATTAATTATCATCTTGGCGAAATTTCAGCAGCACCTCCCCTTGCCTCGGAGGCGTAAGGGAGGGTTTAAACGGGTGCGCGCCCACAAGGAGTGACGGCCCCAACAATTCACGGTGCGCACGTAAGTGACGACACCGGCAAGATCACTCCATTTGGGGTCGGAGGTCCCGAAGGGCTAGCCTGCGTGGGAGTCCGGTGACCCATGGATTATAATAATCACTTGCCCAAGAGACCATACTGAAGGTGACGCAAGCTCCCTGATATTGGAGAGGGAAAGACGTGTGATCACCCGATATTGAACACCATATTGGTCGCAGCATAAAAAGGTCTCCCAGAAGGGAGAGTTTCATTCTATTCCCTATCGAAGGGAGTGCTAAGATTGCATTGGGGTAGAGATACAAAAGAAAAGGAGCACACATGGGATAAACAAAGGGGGGGAACCGTGGACATGAAAGAGGCTGGAGCACCAAACAAAATCTCCCAAGAGGGAGCATTTTCATCGCTTCATATCAGAAAGGGAACAAAAAGAAAAAAAAACATCAAAGGGAAGAAGGGGGAATGTACAAGGAAAGAAGTAGGGGCCGAGCCCCCTTCTTTCCCTCACCTCTTTCTCCTCTCTCACCCTCTTCTCTCTTTTCACTCTCTGGAGCAGGGCTTCAGCAACAGCCGAGTGATCTCCCACGTCCCAGCCTCTCTCTGTTTCTTCAACCGACGGAGGCTTTTATATGTCCGCTGGGGTTGATCTACATTCACGATGCAGGTCGCTCCGAGGTTGACCCCTGGTCTTGTCCCTGTCAGAGGGGTGGCTGCGTGCTTGAGCTGGAGGCTGATAGCTTGGCGAAGTCCGGCTGGCTTCGACGCGACCGTGCTGCGCGTCGAGGGTCACACGCAGTGTCCGGCGTGTTTACCGCCGCTGTGCCGGACAGGGCTGGCAGCGAGCGTGCCGGGTGGAACACCCTGAAGTTATACCGGCCAAGGGCCGCTGAGGCGTGTCGGGTGAGACGGCTGGGGAGCGTGCCGGGCAGAGCTGCTCGCGGGTGTGCCGGTGAAGGCGCTCGCAGGTGTGCCAGGTGAGACTGCCGGGGAGTGTGCCGGGGAGGAGCTGCTCGCGGCTGCTCATGGGTGTGCCGGTGAAGGCGCTCGCGGGTGTGCCGGGTGAGATGGCTGGGGAGCGTGCCGGGGCGGAGCTGCTCGCGGGTGTGCCGGTGAAGGCGCTCGCGGGTGTGCCGGGGAGCGTGCCGGGGCGGAGCTGCTCGAGGGTGTGCCGGTGAAGGCGCTCGCGGGTGTGCCGGTGAAGGCGCTCGCGGGTGTGCCGGTGAAGGCTGTGCCGGTGAAGGCGCTCGCGGGTGTGCCAGGGAGCGTGCCACGGCGGAGCTGCTCGCGGGTGTGCTAGTGAAGGCGAAGGTGCTCGCGGGTGTGCCGGGGAGCGTGCCGGGGCGGAGCTGCTCGCGGGTGTGCCGGTGAAGGCGCTCGCGGGTGTGCCGGGTGAGACGGCTGGGGAGCGTGCCGTGCCAGGGCGGAGCTGCTCGCGGGTGTGCCGGTGAAGGCGAAGGCGCTCGCGGGTGTGCCGGGGCGGAGCTGCTCGCGGGTGTGCCGGTGAAGGCGCTCGCGGGTGTGCCGGGTGAGACGGCTGGAGAGCGTGCCGTGTCGGGGCGGAGCTGCTCGCGGGTGTGCGGGTGAAGGTGCTCGCGGGTGTGCCGGGTGAGACGGCTGGGGAGCGTGCCGGGGCGGAGCTGCTCGCGGGTGTGCCGTGGCGGGGAATTGGTGAAGGTGTGCCGTTGTAGGGGCTTTTAGGGTCACCGGATGTGAAAGTGTGGGGAAGCAACCGTATATGCTGTTGCTGCCACGTACCCACCGGATATGCTAAGCTGTTGCCGGGTGATGGGGAGTATGCCGTTTAAAGGAGCAGGGGCGACCTTGCTTCAGCCAATGTGTGTCTTCCGGCAAAACTTTCTTGCGATTTCTGAGTTTCGGGTTAACATCTCTTAGTGAACCACCAGACATAGCAGCACCATCATTATCAAGGTCCAAAGTTTCTTCTACGCAGATCTTTTGCTGCCTGCACATAATATCTTCGTATCCCATCCTCGCAAAGCGATATGTTTGGCATCTCAACAGAGTACCATGCGGTAGCTCATCAAGTTCACAAGTAATCATAATGAAGATAACATGCCTTGAAAAATTTGTGAGAGTCTTCAAAAGTAGAATCCCACACTTACCTTCGTAGAAACTGGCATTCGTTGATAATGAACACCTTATACCGTGAGAAAAAAAATGGCAAAAGCGAGGCACTTTTACAGTGTGCTTTGAATCTATCATTGCATCCAACTTTAGCAGAATCCAGTTCTTTAATATCCCTACTCCTGTGCCCCGAGGGCCATGGAACAAATAAACAGGGGAGATTTTTCCTTTGGAGATGGTATTTGTAAGTAACTGAACCACTACATGCTGTCCAACCAACTCAGCAGATGACACTGGCCTGAATTTCTAAATGAAGCGTCTTGGGCTGTTCAGGTATGGTGTCATCTCTATGTATGTGTTCTCCCTACGTTCAGCAAACAGTGATGGGTGGCCTTGATCCTCTCCAGTAGACAAACAACCAGGATCTCGGTATTTGGGTGTTCTTGGCCGGCAGCTGCCCAGTCCACAACCTTTCCAGTTTGAATGCATGACATCTGCCTCTCCATGGGCAAACCCCATTGCACCCTAGCCAGAGAGTTGGAGCGACCGTCACTTGGACAACGCGGGCTTCCCATGCAGCTTCTATCTACAACATCTACCATAGTAGGCTTCCTCAAGCTACTATATCCAGTTTTCTCCCGCAGGACCGTTACATTAACCTGCTTTGGACGTTCCAAGGTCGGGTCACCGTATCGATCCATTCCCTCTTTGAACAGATTTGCAGGGAGTTCAATGCCCATCCGGTGCAGATGTTCTTCGGCAGACCACTGCGGGGGCAATTCCTGATAACGATACCATAGGAAACATTCCGCAGCAGCAGGAAGGTGTATCCGAAAACTCTGCCGTGCGGGCACCTGTGTAGGTGGTGTGTGTAACTACGTAACTGCGCTCATCAAGTTGTTGTAGAGTGGTTGTGATCGTTCCATATTTTGTGGAACCCAGTACTTATCCATGTAACATGTACACAGTACAAACAATATATTAATACAACTGGCAGTGCCGTGAATGGAGCACTGACCGTATTCACTGCAAAATCCCTGTTTCCTGTTTCCGTCTTCTTCCACCTTTTCATGGTATCAGAGCCAACGCTTAACAGCATTCGATCCATGGCCACCAGCAGCGACTCTAACCACCACCACAGAAGATGGGGAGGTGACGCAAACTCTCAACCCAGACTTTCTTGTGTGGGAACGGACGGATCAAATGGTCCTGTCTTGGCTTATTTCATCCCTCACCGAGCCCCTCCTTCCATTGATTGTGGGACACAACACTGCTCAAGCAGTCTGGGATGCTCTCGCACGGGCATTTGCTTCTCGTTCTCGTGCCCGTGTCTTGCAACTACGCACCAAGCTACATGGACTTCGACGTGGGACGGCCTCCATCGAGGAGTATGTTCAGTCTATCAAGACTGTTGCTGACGAGCTGGCTGCCATCGGCCAACCCATGAGCGATGAAGATCTTGTCATGGTGGTCTTGGCAGGTTTGGGATCAAGCTATGAGGCCTTTGTTTCAAGTGTCACCACGCGCCTTGAATCCTATACTCTCGAAGATATATTTGCGCATCTCACTGCCCATGAGACACTAATGGCCTCACAGCGAGTCACCTCTGATGACACATCCGTTTTTCCCTCTGCTCACGCCGCTATCTCTCATACTTCCCCCACTTCACATAATGACAAGGGACGCCAAGGCAACACAGGTACAGGTCGTGGACGCGGTCGCGGCAGATCCAAGGAGCCGCGATGCCAGATCTGTCATATATTCGGCCACCGTGGTGCAGATTGCCCAGAGCGCTTCAACAAAAGCTTCGCCCGTGGGCATACATCGACTGGCCACCCTCATCCATGGCGGCCTCATTATCCTCCAGCGCTGCCATCTCCTCCGGTTCGCCCAGGCTCTCCGGCGTATCCTGCTGCTTACTCTGCGGTTTATCCTGGCTATAGCACTGCTGTGCTTCCCCATTGGGCAACACCAACGCCGGCCTTCCCCACATCATGGTATCCGGATAGTGGGGCCACACATCATGTCACGCCGGACTACAATGCCATCCTCAATCCAGTAAGCTACAAGGGTACTGATAAACTTCATGTCGGGAATGGTGAAGGTCTGCCCATTTCTTCCTCTGGCTATGCACTTCTTCCCACCCCACATTGCTCTCTTAAATTAAACAATATTCTTCATGTTCCCTCTCTCACTCGTAACCTACTTTCCGTTCGTCAGCTCACCCATGATAATAATGTCTTTCTTGAATTTCACCCTACCTTTTGTCTTGTGAAGGATCGGACTTCGGGGAAAGTTCTTCTTCAAGGACAGCTTAAAGACGACCTCTACCATTTTCCTTCATCCGCGTCATCACCGCTTCTACTCCTTGGTGAACGTGCTTCTCCGCCGGTGTGGCATGATCGCTTGGGTCATCCGAATTTTCGTGTTCTTTCTCACGTTCTTCATAAATATGGGTTGCCTCTCACCCATCGTATGCATTCATCTACTTGTCAATCGTGTCTTATGTCCAAAAGTCACAAACTACCATTTGCGAGATTATCCAATCGTTCAACAAAACCTCTCCAATTATTGCACTCAGATTTATGGGGTCCTGCCCCGGTTGTCTCCCATGGTGGTTTTTCTTATTATGTTATATTTGTGGATGATTATAGCAAATTTACATGGTTGTTTCCCCTAAAACGTAAGTCTGATGTTTTGGATGTGTTTGTTCAATTTCAATGCACTGTGGAACGCACGTTTGGGCGTCGCATACTTGCTCTCCAGTCTGACTGGGGTGGCGAGTATCAATCCCTTCATAAATATCTTCAACAATGCGGCATTGTTCATCGTGTCTCATGCCCGCACACACCCGAACAAAATGGCACTGCAGAGCGGAAGCATCGTCATCTTATTGAAACTTCTCTCGCTCTCCTTGCCACCGCCTCCATGCCTCACAAGTTTTG
This sequence comes from Amorphophallus konjac, assembly GCA_022559845.1. Taxonomy (NCBI): domain Eukaryota; kingdom Viridiplantae; phylum Streptophyta; class Magnoliopsida; order Alismatales; family Araceae; genus Amorphophallus; species Amorphophallus konjac. Next base: position 283,145,866 of record CM040127.1, read on the forward strand.
GGACGAGGCCGTCTCCACTGCTGTCTATCTTATCAACCGACTTCCCACCCCCGTCCTTCACTCTATCTCACCCTTTGAGCGGTTATTTGGCAAGCCTCCGGATTACACCTTTCTCCGGACATTTGGCTGTGCTTGTTATCCATATTTGCGTCCCTATGCTTCGTCTAAACTTGCACCACGTTCTGAGCAATGTGTATTTCTTGGATACAGTGGTATGCACCATGGCTACCGCTGTCTTTCTCTAACCACAGGGCGTCTTCATGTTTCCCGGCATGTTGTCTTCGATGAGTCAACTTTTCCCCTTGCAGGCAAGGTCTCGGCGGCGCCCACTCCATCATCCGCGGCTCCCGGGCTTCTTGGCGCATTCCCGGGCATTTTTCCTCCCACCATGGCCGCTCCTCTTCCATTGCCGCAGGATATTATTCCTCCAGCGCTACCGACATCGCCACTTCATCCTGCTGCTGGCCATGATGCTATACATACACAGCCCCCAGCGCATGATGCCACTTCACCTGACAGCAGCAGCAGCATTATACCGCTGCAGCCACCAGCGCCTGATGCCCCACCATCTGCTCGGCACATGGTGTCATCCCCTGCCACCCGCATGTCAGCACCAAGCCATTGCCCTCCAACGCCCCTACCCGCTGCGGCATCCACTTCACGGCGTACTCGGTCTTTAGCTGACCTTTATGCGGCCACACAACCAATACACTCACAGGCGCTCGTTGCTCGTCGTCATCCTTTGCCGACGTGCTTTGTTGCTTGTGCTGCTAGTGAGCCAACGTGTTTTACCCAGGCTTCAAAACATCCAGCCTGGCGTGCTGCTATGGCGTCTGAGTTTGACGCTTTACTGCGCAATGGCACTTGGACGCTTGTTCCTCGCCAACCCGGTATGAACGTTGTCACATGTAAATGGGTGTTCAAGTTAAAACAACGGGCTGATGGGTCCATTGACCGGCATAAAGCACGCCTCGTTGCTAAAGGTTTTCGACAACAATCGGGCATCGATTTTCATGAAACCTTTAGTCCCGTGATCAAGATCACGACTGTTCGGCTTCTTCTCGCCGTCGCCATCAGTTGTAGCTGGTCTATCCGACAGTTGGACGTCTCCAATGCCTTCCTTCATGGCCATCTCGACGAGACGGTATTTATGGAGCAACCACCTGGGTTCGTGCACCCTCTATATCCACATCATGTGTGCCGGCTCCACAAGTCACTATATGGCCTACGCCAAGCACCAAGAGCTTGGTTCACCCGTCTCAGCCATAGACTCCAGGAGCTTGGGTTTCTTGGCTCCAAGACGGATCCGTCTTTGTTCTATCAGCACTCTGGCCATTCCAAGCTCTATGTTCTCATCTATGTGGATGACATTCTAATTACGGGCTCCGATCCCGGGGGCGTTGCCGCGCTCATACGTTCTCTCAGCAAGGACTTTGCAGTTCGTGATCTTGGACCAGCTCGATATTTTTTGGGCATTGAACTACTTCCTCACCTAGATGGTTGTGTTCTCACCCAGTCCAAATATATTCTGGACCTTCTCCAGCGCGCAAAGATGGACGCAGCCAAACCTCTCTCCACCCCTCTTGGTGTCTCTCCTGCTCTTGACTCTTCTGTGGACCAGTCATCCACAGTCGATCCCACTATCTACAGAAGTATTGTTGGAGGCCTACAGTATCTTACTATATCAAGACCCGACATTGCCTTTGCAGTCAACCGGGCGTGTCAATTCATGCATGCTCCTACCCCAGCTCACTGGGTTGCTGTCAAACGACTTCTCCGCTATCTCAAAGGCACACTTGGACATGGACTGCTTCTTCGCCGCTCCTCGTCTCTTCAGCTCAGTGCCTTTAGTGATGCCGACTGGGCCGGTTCTCCAACAGATCGGCGTTCTACTAGTGGATATCTCATCTTCTTAGGGTCCAATCTTATATCTTGGAGCTCCAAGAAACAGCCCACTGTGGCGAGATCCAGCACTGAAGCGGAGTACAAGGCCGTCGCCAACGCTACGGCTGAACTCATTTGGCTACGTTCCTTACTTCGTGAACTTGGCCTTCAACATGCCTCACCTCCGATCCTCTGGTGTGACAACATTGGTGCCACTTATCTTGCAGCCAACCCGGTCTTCCACGCCCGCACCAAACATATCGAAATTGATTATCATTTTGTCCGCGAGCAGGTGGCCCTACGTCACCTCGTGGTCTCATTTATTTCCACAAAAGATCAGCTCGCTGACATCTTGACGAAGGCCTTATCTAAACCTCGTTTTACATTACTCCGTGACAAGCTGCATGTTGTGGACACCATCAGCTTGCGGGGGCGTGATAACGATACCATAGGAAACATTCCGCAGCAGCAGGAAGGTGTATCCGAAAACTCTGCCGTGCGGGCACCTGTGTAGGTGGTGTGTGTAACTACGTAACTGCGCTCATCAAGTTGTTGTAGAGTGGTTGTGATCGTTCCATATTTTGTGGAACCCAGTACTTATCCATGTAACATGTACACAGTACAAACAATATATTAATACAACTGGCAGTGCCGTGAATGGAGCACTGACCGTATTCACTGCAAAATCCCTGTTTCCTGTTTCCGTCTTCTTCCACCTTTTCAATTCCCAAACTCCTCGAGGCTGAGTAGGGGAGGGGGGCGAAGAGTGAGGCAGGTGTTGATCCGGTGCGGGGGTGGAACGGTGAGAGGATGTGAGTGTTGAGCGGTGAGGGGGGGGCTGTCCGGTGCGGTGAACAGGGGTGTCATCCGACGCAGTGGGTTATCCGGCACGGGGGTGTGCCGGGTGCGAAGGCGGTGAGGCCTGCAACGGGTACGGAGGGAGCTATCCGGCACAGTGATGTGCCGGGGAGAGGGAGTGTGCCGGGAGAGCGGCGTGAGAGCGGGGAGTGTGCCGGGTGGCCATCTGAGTGAGAGAGAAAATGAGAGAGAGAAAGAATGAGAGAGAAAGAGAGAGAGAGGGGGGGGCCAGCTCCCTCTCTTCCTTGTTTATCATTATTTTATTATATATATATATATCACTATTTACCCTTTTTTATTATTACTGTTATTATTATTAACTTATTATTATTATTATTTATATTCTTATTATTTTTTCTTTTTTCTTTTTTCTTCTTCTTCTTCTATTTATTTTATTTTATTTATTATTATTATTATTCCCTTCCTTCTTCTTCTTCTCTTTTTTTTTTCACTCATCATTTTATTTTTCTCTTTCCTCTTTTTTTTCTCTTCTTTCTTTTTTCCCTCTTTTTCTTTTTTTTGATGTCCACAGTTGGACCTTAGTTCGGTTCCACCACGTCTAGGGCGGGCTGGGAGCCCTTTAGGTCGACTGCCTTAATCTTGTGGGGCCCAATTAATGGCGGCCATTACTCGACCGTTTCTATTTCTAAACGGCCTGATGAGGACCGTTTGTGAATTGGGCGGCCCAGCTGAGACCGTTTTCATTTGTTGGGTGGCCCAAGATCCTTTCCATCTCAAAACGGCCCACTGTGGACTGTCTTTATTGGTCTGCGGCCCATATAGGACTGTTTTCATCCTGTGACACTCGGCTTGGTCCTCCTGGCCCAGTACCGACCCTTGCAATCCTTTGTAGTCCGTTTTATCCATGTTGCGGCCATGGATGACCGCAACTCACCAGAAGCTTGTTTTCCGCCTGTTCTTGGGTGCTTATGTTGCCAAGCCGTGGTTGGTTTGTGCGGCAATCAATTCTGACTGTATTCTTGTCCTTGCAAGCCATCGTCTTATGGCATCCCTTCGATTGTTGGAAATTTCACTTGATCCTAGAAGATAAGTTACATGGCTTGACCTTGGAATTCTTGGCCGATTCCAATGAATGTATAGATCTTACTTGAGATCTTGGATCCACTAAATCAATGCCAACGCATCATAAGGGCTCGGTCTGGTCCTAGGAGGAGCGCCTGGAAAGTACTAGTGCCCTGGGGAGTTATAATGACATGGTGAGGCATTGCACCGAATGCATGACTAGCGTGTTGTCTATGACATTCTTTCTACTTTTCTACAAGTTCTTGAATTTCCTATACGGAAATTATCTCTACATGACTTGCTTGCTTACATGCTTGATCGGCCAAATCATGAAACTGATCAGATATACCTTTATTCTGTCTATTCGCATTCTCATCACGTTTTATTTAGTCTCGTTGCATTTAATTGCTTGACATCTAATTTAATTGGTTAATTACTTAAACTTGCATGCTATTGTCTACTGAGCGTTCGCTCACTAGTTTTTCCCCCTTTTCAGATAGCTCTGGTGATGAAACGTAAACGGATGGGATGGGCAAGAGTAAAGACCGGAGTGAACCCCTGGCAGGCGTGGACTTGATTGGGGTCATAGGATGTGGTCTATGTGATAATGCAGTTTGCTATGAGTCATTGTATGTAGTTGGTTTAGACTGGTATTTTTCGAGTTGTAATGTTCTCTTTATTTTCCAATTGAGTCGTGACGTAAGAAGGTGAATGTTGAACATTGTTATTCTCCGGTTTATAAATAAGTTGATGTTTTTTCCTTTAAGCTATTTCCTCTCTATTGCAATTGTTCTTTTATTATCGTCATTGCTCTGTCTATCACGAATGTATATAACTGTCGCGTTCTGATATTCCGCGTCGAGACGTGACAGTGAATCTTTCATTGGGTACCATGGAATAAAAATTAAAATTGGCAATGGCAAGGGTGCCTTTTATGGAATGATAAATGACAAGATTTAATCCCTTTGGAGATTAAATTCCCTTGTATTTTCAATCTGGAAGTTGAGTGGTGCACTCAGAGTTATTGTTTCATTACAGTGGATTCCCAACGTAAATGGAATTTCATCATTCGAAGGAATCTTAAGGAGGAAGAGGTACAGGAATATGTATATACAATGCTATGCCTTGCTGTTGTTTGTCAGGTTGAAAACATGCAAGTTTATTAACTAGAGGCCTAGCATGTATTGGTATGAATTGTATTAAAGTATGATTTTGTTTGTTCAGCCTAGCAAGTCTAAGTGTGAATTGTATTGAAGTATAATTTTTCATCACTTTTTGTTAGTTTTGTACTGTTGTGTTGGGGTTGCTTTCTATTTTGCATTCTCCAGAGCTTACTACTAGGTTATACTTGTAATGTGCAGAAAAAATTTGCGACCTATGTTAGCTCACTGTTGACGCTGCTCTCACCAACTGTTTGTTCACATTAGTTTTCTTCCGTGCAAGAACAATTTTTACAGTGAAAAAATTCTTTTATCCTTGTCAGCTGGCTACAAATGATTGTGATATAGAATCAGTTGCATACGAGTTTTTAACTCAAGCACTTACCTTATATGATGAAATTGCAATAAATCATGAAATTTTTGGAGCAATCTCTTGGACTCATTATTTATTACAAACAGGGTGCTTCTCAAATATAAAATTAGAATCACAAATTGGTTCCCTTCTTTCTATTATGTTCTGATTTTCTACCCCCCTTCTGAAGTTGAAATTTGGCATCTTCCAGGACTCAGAAGGCACATGTTACTGCAATACACTTGATGATTAGAACTCTCGGGAGAATGAACATTCTTGACCTTTTGAAGAAACCTTACCCATGCAGAGCAGTCTATGCATACTCACATCTTTTCTGGGTTGATGATCAAGATGGCATAAAAGATGAGGAAAGGTTACAATTTTGGACTAAATATTCCATGTTTTTGTTGTTAATATGTTCATCTTGGTTTTTATATTTCTATGCATGAAACTTTGCTGGACACAGTTGCACTGAACTTTGATGCAAAAATGGCAAGCAAAAGATATTATAAGTCGGATGAGTTAAAATAACCATTTCAAATATTAAACCTAAAAATCTGATTTGTTTGGACATTTAGATGTGATAAATTGAAAAGGAGGCTCCATTTTATCATACATGATTAAAAAAATAAAACTAAAAGATTTTAATCTCCATTCCCTCTTTTTCATGTCTATTCAATTATTTAGTGAAGTTGACAAGTTGATCCACTCGAACACTAAGGAGTCTCTTTCTGTCTACCATCCACATTTCTTCATTGTCCGTGCTAACAGTCGGCATTTTATGAAACTTGCATTGGTAACAAGCATGCCTAAAATTTCTTATAGCTTCCTCGACATTTGTAGTATATCTTTTAAACTATTTATGTAATCTATATTTAATGTCTACACTTTCGTTATGTAACATAAAAAAGTTCAAAAATAATCACGCTACATGGGTGTCAACTGCCATATGGTAGCTGTATATACAGTGAATCATGCCTCTTAGTTAACAATATATTAGGTTGGACCATGACTCATTTTTAATTATGGTCTCCATAGACATTTAAATTTTGGGGTCCACATATAGCGTCGGTCCCCTCAGCGCACCAAACCATTCATCGGCAATCAATTGGACCGGACTCCCCAATTAATCCAATTGGACTTTCAGATACAGATCATACTCACACTAACGCCATTACGCCAATAGAGACCCGTATGCATTATCTCCTTATATATTAGAGATTTCCGCTATGATGAATTCGTATAATTAAATTACATTAAATTTGGGCCTGTAATGAGGCCTTTTGTCAAACGTACAAGACCATAAAACACAGAATTAATTCAATTTCAGGCACATCTCAACTTCAATCGTAGATCAACAAATTAATTGATATGGTAGACCCAAGAATTGAAGTATATACAATTAACCTCACTTATTATTGATTTGTATATATTTTGTGGGGCCTGATTTGGATCTGGGTACGCCTATTAATTAATTTCGGGGTCTGATATCTATCAAAGCCTGCCCCGCTGTGTACGTAGCCGCTAGTGACAGCCGTGGCATTGTATACCGGTGCGACATCCGCCACACCTACAAAGTGCACCACTCTTCCATCATCGAACAATTAATTATAGCATGAGTACTGAGATTTGCCATAGATCTATCCCCGCACGTTGATTAACTGGCCCAATCATAAACAGGCCGGCCGGGTTGAAACCAAGAACATGCTAAAACATACGTAAAACAAAGCAATCTACGTTTTCCTTAATATTGCAATGAATCGTGATAAGATGCATTCAAATCGTAATGAACTGCAAGCTGCATGCCCAACCTGAACTTCATGTCAAATTTCAGTTAGACGGCCTATTGAGAGATTGGATTAGGTGAGTCGGTAATTGGATGCTGATCGAGTTGCTTAAGATCAATTTTGCTTAATTAAGCTCGATCGGTTTGCATCGAGGATACGTCGACGTACGCACGCTTTTCAGTTTGCCCAATCATAATGCATGTTTCAGTTGATTAATTCTTTTATCATGCATTAAAATATGAAAGCAACCTTATATTTAATCAAGAGAGTGATGACACGATCGAGGGTGTGGTTAACGATCACCTCAGAATTCCGTGTTGGAGTAGCTAGGCACCCACGAAGAAACCCACTTACCGAGTAGGTTTACCAAATGCATGCATGCACGCACGCTATATGCTCAACCAAAAGTTGTCTTGGCGGCGTGTGCCTCATAGGCGAGGCTTATAATTGAGGAAGGTTAATTACTTTTGGCCAGTATAATCTTACATAAGTATATTTTAGTCCCTACCATCTATCTATTTGTCAGAAAGCCTCTATTAAAAAGTCTTTGCCATTCCCTTTGTAATGTCTGGTCAAAAAAATGTTAACCCATGTATAGTTAACTTCACTCTGAGTATAGAAAAAAATAAAATAACCTTAGTTACGTGTGTGTGTTCGTTAGAGAGAGAGAGAGAGAGACCCATGTTCTGGGTCTTTGATGACCTGTTCACCAATTCGCGTCCATTGGTGGAGAGATCGGAGACCTTGGCGGTGGTCGTGGTAGAGAGGACGGTGGAGTCAGTGACCTGGGGGGAGGGGGGGTGGGGAAGAGAGAGAGCATAATATATATAGAGACAGTGAAGGTGAGTCAAATCTATTGGAGACAGTAGAGCGACGGCGCCCCACACAGATATCAAGGCCAGTGCAGCAAAGGGTAAAGAGAGGGAGTTCCCGTTGCCATTGGCATGGTTGAGAGAAGACGACAATGGGAATGACGCCCGGTGTGTTGCTTCTCCTTCTTGAAGGGTGTAAGGATGGCATGTTTCCATGACAAAGGTATAGATCGATTGGCTAGAGGCCCTCCGCGCCTCCCGTCGGGGTGGGCGCGTGTGTGCCTGGAGAGCTCGTCAACCTGGAACCCTAAGGAAGAGGTGGGAGAGTTAGAAGAAGCTATGGCGGAGAAAGGGAGGGCAGTGATGACTGACCTGGGGGGAGAGAGAGAGAGAGAGAGGTTTTCCCCTCTAATACTGGTGCTTCCTCGATCAGGGGTGAAAGAGAGAAAGAGGTTATTTTGAGGATTTTCATATCTACACGGGGCACCAAAGGGGGTTGTTCCCCTCTCTAGCACCTCCCCAATCAAGGGTGTGTGTGTGTGTGTGTGTGTGTGTGTGTGTGTGTGTGTGTGTGAGAGAGAGAGAGAGAGAGAGGGAGGTTATTTTGGAGATTTTCATACCTGCACATAATATTTCTATGTTTTGGAACGATAAGTTCTCTTTTTCGACCACTTGCTAACTACATAGATTTTTTATCAATAGTTAAAAGATTATAGGGACTTTCTGACAAATGGATAGAGATTAAAGGGACCAAAGTAGAATCATGTAAGATTGTAGGGGCCAAAAAATAAGAATCCCAATTAATTAATTCAATCCACGAGGGTGCTGGCATAGCATCATCTGGGCCTGCTACGTGCATCTATTCCGCCTGTTAACAACAGCAAAAGCACCCTCAGTTGCTCCATTGTGTAGTAGTGGGATTAGTTTACCATCTCCTTGTTCTGGGATTGTGCGGTTGAAACGGCCCGGTCAAATAAATATATTTACATTTTGAGTGGCCTTCACACACATATATATATATATATAGTTTTTCTCTCGTTTTCTGTTCAGGGAGCGAGCATTATTCTTTTTTTTTTCGTGAATTCTCGTATTGGGGTGCTCTTCTCCATTCTTCTTCGGCTTGTTTATTATATAAAATACCGCGCGCAAAAACATAAAAAGATTGGTAGGATTTGACAACCGCGCCTTTCTTTTGATGAGCTCCACCCAGCATGTGGATTAATTCGTTGTCAAGAATACTCCCTCCCCCTACTGTTCCTAATTATCTGTGGTTCGGCTCATCGCGGCGGGGGGGGCCTCACCTTGATCTTCCACTTTTCCCTCAATAACCACCACTGCATTAATTTGTAAGTAGCAACCGCCATATATATATATATATATATATATATATAACGTTGTTATTATTTAGAAATGGCCATGCTAACCCGCTTTCCACCAGAAGTTGGTGGCGCTTAGTTATATAAACTTGTACCTGTGCCACTGTGCATGTACTGTCATTCTTGTCCTCCCAGAGCTCTCTCTCCTCCAGTCCTTCCCTTCTCCTCGTTCACCATTAATGTCGGATGGTTCTGTTTGATATTTCTCACTGGCAGAGACGAATGGAAGAAGCTTCGCCGGAGGGGTTGCTGATCCGCGGATGGGACGACGTTGTCGGATCTTATCGGAGCCTCCCCTCGCTCTACCTGTGGTTCCTGGCCATCTGGTCCTTCTCAACCTTCTACTGGGCTCTCAACACGCGCAGGAATCGCCATTCTCAGGTTCTTAATTTGCTCCCCTCCCGCAGCTCTATTAATTTATCTATGTGCCGCCATGCACACTGTTGTCTGTTGACGATAAGGAATCCCTGCTATATGTATATGGCAGCTTCTATGTGATGATGGCCGTTGGTCTTTACTCCCACATTAATTTGCCGTAGATCTCCTTTTTGTAGTCTTTAGTTTATTGTTGCAATCGTAGAGATTTTACAATTGGTTCCGTTTATTTACGCAATCTGTACCATGTGTGATGCAGTTGAACAATCTGCTCTGTGTATTGGCTTCGGTCCCATTAATCAAGGTTCTGCAGCTGGGGTTGTCCCTTCTGTTCTGGTACGAGTAGTTCCCATTCATAAATCTCTTCTTTCAGTACTGCTTCATAGATGTCAATCTGAATGAGGATTACCCCACCTGTTAGCTTTCCATGATGTTTTGTTCTCTCTCTCTCTATATATATATATATATATATATATTAATGGTTTGAGAAGTGCTTGCAAATTTTGGTTTTGCGGTTAAGTGAAGCTTATTGCTTGAGTGATTGTTTCAACAGCTCTGTTTGAAAAGTCACTCAAAGGTGCAACAAAAACAGAAACCAAACAGCAAACTAGCCGGTAGGAAAACAGACAAATCATCTCAACATTCTAGTCTAAACATCTCACCGTCCAACTGAATATATTGATGAAGAAATTAACTAACCTGCCCTTGTCGAAGAGGTTACATGTACTGATTGAGACAAAATTATTGGAAAGACCAATTAATTAAGAAGGGATCCAGTTACTGGATGAAGTTTAAGACCAGTACGTAGTCAGCTGGACTTTTTTTTTTTTAAACTCAAGGCAATACTTGCAAGGGGGAGACGGGGGAGGGCGTTCATTCCTTCATTGCGGAAGGGGACGAAAGCACCACCCTGGCCACCAGACAAGCAATTTCATTAAGGAGTCCATAAATAAAAGAGAAGTACAAGGGGAAGAGCGAGAGGCCGGGGGCAACCACACTTATAGAGCGTGCGGTTCGAAAGACAGACAGAGAAATTAAAACGCTTAAAGAGGCAGAGAAACGATGCGCCAGAACAAGAGGCAGAGTCACCAGTAGAATGCATCAACGGTCCCTAGTCGAACTGGTGGAGTTGGAGCTACGAAGAGAACTATGAGTAGCAACGCCGTCAATCCTAGAAGCCGGCCTTCGAAGTCGATCGGGGGTTTCTCAGGACGTGGTTGAAAGCACCATGTGCTATACAGGAGTACTGTTTCACCGAGAACATATATGCATGATGCACGAACACTATCCTAATTATTCTAAAACTGTCCCGTATGCATGGCAAGGCAATCTTCCTTCCCGTAACACATTAGGCTAACGACCATTTTAAAATTAATGCTACTGTTGCTTTTACAATATGCTTCTTTTTCTTAATTTGGTGTTTCTGTCCATGCATGCAAATCATGCATCTTCTCAACTCCCACTTTCAAATTGAGCTTCTCAACAGAGTAATTACGTTGAGCACATGCATGTGTTTCAGGTACTCATGTTTCAAACTTGAGGCATGCTCTTTATGGATGTCTTTCGGTGTCTATATCTCCGGAGTACTCTTTCAGACGGCTTCTTTTGTGTGCTTCCTGCTAATTTCACTTGGCTACTGCATCACGTGTGAACATCTTTCTGTCAAAGAGCAACGTACAGCCGCTTCGCTAGGATGTGTCTTGTACTTGACGCTCGTCGGTTACAGAGCTGATGTACCTTATTTTACCGTGAGTCTTCAGACTGTACCAGTAATATTTCCCGGGTTCCTAATTAAATATTGATGCATGCTAATTGGATTTTTCAACAAAATTAAAGCATATAATTAGGTTTTTAATCATTTCAGCGAACCTTTGCACCATCTGTGTGGCGCCATTCCCTTTTTGTTTAGCTGACCTGATTATATATATATATATATATGACACTATCCGCGAGCGATATATATATATATATATCTTTTAATTGTCAAGAGGGACTTAACAACAAAAAAAAAGGAAAGAAAATCCTTCTCTTAATTATTAGTACGTCTTTAATTTCTCCTTTTCACTTATACACCTCTCACGGCTATTAATTTCCTTTTACATGAAATGCAGGTCTTTTGGCTGCTTAACTATTTTGTAGCTTTCTACTTGATATTCCGCCACCTCTATCGGAACCTATTAGCATTGAGTGAACAACTCAATCTCAGCTTCTTTGAGGATGACAACGTTTATGAAATGCAGGGTGTCATGCATACCAAGTATGCTATGTTCAAGTACGTGATGCGATTGCCTCGCCGAGCCTCTTCATTTTGTTGCCTCAAATGCTTTGCATTCTTAAACCCATAGAAAGAAACAGCTTATATGTTACTACTCTGACAAAGACTAGACATGCAGGGTTATTTGGTTGCAGTTGGCTAATTGTTTTCCCGTGTTCAGGAAGTTCCAGGGTGCAATGCAGATTGCGGCCGTGGTCGAAGTTGCGGTATAAAGTTCATGATTAATTTGCTTCTTTCCTTCTCCATAAGTTACCGTAGTTGAGAACTGAAAGAATTGATAGAGATTTTTAACAGATGTTATTCGTGTTGATCTTTAGATTTACATGAACACGGACAGTGCCGTAGATGATTACTGGTACAGATTGTTAGTTCGAGAATGGGCACAGTTCTGCATCTTTATGTATATAGGGTATGCTTCATGAAAACACATACTTGTTTACAGTGAATGCATTTCATAAGAAGCTTAAATGTTCAGAGCCAATCTTCTTTTCCCCACATATGGAACTTTTGTTCCGTCCGAATTCCGGCAGCTGAATTAGTAGTGGCAGTTCAACCAGCCCCAGTGATCAGTTTCGACTCCAATAGAAAACCCTTCAATTCTGAGGTGTTAGGAAAATAGACATAGGGTTTGATTCAGTCGATCTAGGTGGGGTCACAACCAATTCTCTTTCGGAGAAGCTCAACTTACAGTTCTTCTTTCAGGTGGATATTATTCAGGCCACAGGAGGTGTCTCCACTTTTCTCTGTCATACCTGCTGTGAAGTGCAGGAGGGAGAAGGCTCTACCTCCCGTCTACAGCATAGTATGCTCCTTAATTTCTCGACCTTAATTTATTGCCTACCTTTTTCTACACCTTGTGCATGCAGAGGAGTGAAGTATGCATAAAATTAATAACGCGCGGGGCCGAGTTCTAGTTTGGCTAGTTAATTTGATACGTCGATCATTGTTTGTGTTAGTTATACGAGTACGAACCATCTATTAGTGATGCAAGGGATTACGTGCATGTTCTGCATCAGATAATTAATCCGCTTTCTGAGAAAATGATGATGGGTACGTATTCCAATGACACCCAAGTTGCTCATTTCAGGAAATTGATGCTGGAGATTCTAGGGATTTGGCATCTCAACCATGGCATATCGGGGTGGTAAATACTATTAACCCATTGTCTCGTTAAGAGAACCCTCACTTTAAATTGTTGAGCATGCATTTTACAGCCAGGCATATTGCATTTCTCTATTTGGCTTTTCTTTAATCTTGGTGTATTAATCCTGGTTAATTAATTACCCAACTTCCACCACCCTTTCCCCCTCAGCATTAATGGCGTACGTATTCATCATGCAATAGACTAATTTCTCTCCACGTACATGCCAACCAATCTTTGCTGTGCATGGGTTCTAAAACTTAATTTTGCTGCATGCAGCCCACATCTCTTCCTCACAACAGCCAGCTGAGCCCAGGGGATTCAGGTTTTATCATAGTGCAGCACCCCCGTTCTCTGAAAACAGCTCCTACTGAAGCTCCGCCCATTCGAAGTCGTCCGGCCATGGTATAGTTGCAGATATCATGACTACTCTTAATTCCTATGCGCGCGGAGACTAGAAAAGACAAAAGCAATGTTGGCAAGTTGTATGTATAGCCTTTTCTATCCAAATTGAGGAAGGTTCTCAGTTTTTTGTATACCATGTAAAATCCACGAGTTCACAACTGTAAATTTTTTAATGTTTGATTTGATTGTACAATATATACATACTCTTCTCTACTAGTTTCTTCTTTTCTCCGGAAACTATAAATTTTTTTTTCTGCGAGTGTTTCTCTTGCTCTGATCATAGTGGAGCAGAGAGATGGAGGTTAGATTCGAGGGGTATGGTTGGGAACATGGCTAACATTTTTGCTGCGTATTCCTTGGTTCCTAGTGTTGACGTGTGCGTGGTGGAAAATGTGGGAGATCCCACGTTCGTGTCCTCCTCGCAACGGCTTGGAGAGGAAGGAAAAAGGGAAAAAAACGTGGGCCCCACATGTTTAGATATGTGAAGCCCATGTTCAGGGTATTTGAGATAGAGTCTTAGATGGAATATGAGTTTTTTTTATGGTAGGTTTGGCATGTCTATGAGATAGTTCTGGAAAAACTCTAAAAAAATTAGAAAAATAGTTGTTTTCTCCGTTCTTCTCCATTCTTCTTCTAAGAAGAAGAGAGCTTGGCTTGGAGAGGCCTGAAATGCTCTGGATATTGTATTGTTGCCATTGGAAATCAAAGATAGTGAAGAGATCTTGCCCGTGGACGTAGATCAGAATTATCTTTCCGATCGAACCATGTAAATCTGTTGTGTTCTTTCTTGTGTGTTTGCTCTCTTCTTTGACTAATTTATTCTTCTCTGTGAGATTGCATATTATACTTCTCTGTACCTTTCCGCGTATATTCTCTACAATTGGTATCAGAGCTGAAGGTTGTGAGAAGTGTGTTTTGTGCGTTTTCTTGATGGCTGCGAAGCGTACGACCAAGTGCGAGTTTTCGCGCTTTGACGGAACGAACTTTGCAATGTGAAAATTAAAGATGCACGCGGTGCTAGTGAAGGACGGTTGCGCTATTGCTCTCAAAGGAAAAGAGAAGAAACCAGAAGGCATGTTTGATGCACAGTTCGACGAGAAAGATGAGATGGCTTTGGCAGATCTTCTTCTGGCGCTAGAAGATTTGATATTGTTCAATGTTCAGATTACCGAGACGATGGCAAAGGCATTGTGGGATAATCTTCATATTATGTATGAGGGTAAATCCTTGGTGAACAAGATTTTCTTACGGAAGTAGTTGTACAATCTGAAGATGAAAGAAGGAGAATCGGTACATGAACATCTCAACCAGTTTAATTCTTTGGTCAGCAAATTAATGTCTTTAGATGTTAAAATCGAGCTGAGGAAAAAATCACTTTACTTATATGTTCTATGTCTGACTCTTGGGATAATTTGATCGTGAGCCTACGTCATGTTGCAACTCTCGATATGGATTTTGTGGTGTCTTCGCTTCTAACTGAGGAGTTAAGGAGAAAATCTGGACAAAATTTCTCTGGAGATGCGATGGGTGCATGGGGAAGGTCTGTTTAAAGAGGGCAAGCAGACAAAGGAGATCAAAATCAAAGGGAAGGAAGAAGAAGATGAAGTGTTGGGGTTGTGGATAGTTCGGACATCTGAAAAAAGACTGTTGACTGAGAAAGAATAATGGTGAGAGTCCTCATTCAAATTCCAAACCCAGTAATTCTCAAGGAAATTGGGTTGAAATTTCTGATAGGCTTGTAGATGGTGATACTTTGTCTGCATTATAGAAGGTGGACATGTTGAGACAATAGATCTTGGATTCTGGTGCATCTTTCCATATGACTCCTCACAGGGAGTGGTTCCATACTTACAAGGCTTGCAGTGGTGGTGTTGTCTACATGGGTGATGACAGTCATTGCAGTGTTGTTGGAGTGGGAGATGTTAGAATCAGAATGTTTGATGGATGTGTTCGCACTATTACTAATGTTAGACATGTTCTTGGCCTGAGGAAAAGTTTGCTATCTTTGGAAAAAATTGATGAGCATGGTTTAAAATTCACTGGTGAAAAAGGAAAGTTGAAAGTGGTGAAAGGCACACTGGTAGTGGGGAAGGGAGAGTTGGTTGGAAATCTTTACAGGTTGATTGGTGAGACCTTGGTAGGAGAATCAATGGCAGCAAGTGCAAAGACCGAGTCTACAAAGATTTGGCATCACCGTTTGGCCCATGTCAGGGAGCGTGGATTGCAGGCACTCGCTCAGCGGGATCTTCTTCTAGGTATAAAGTCTTCCTCTTTAGACTTTTGTGAAGATTGTTTATATGGCAAGCAACATAGATTCGCTTTCTCTTCTTCGACTAGTAGAAGTAAAAATTACCTTGATTTGATTCATGCGGATACCTGTGAGGCTCCTATTGAGTCAATAGGAGGTAATCGTTATTTTCTCACTTTCATTGATGATTTTTCACGAAAAGTGTGGGTGTACATGCTTAAAAGAAAATCAGAGGTTTTTGAAAATTTAAGAGTTTTAAAGCTCTAGTGGAAAATTAGAAAGAGTTGAAAATAAAATGTTTGAGAACAGATAATGGAGGTGAGTATTGTTCTTCAGAGTTTCAAAAGTTTTGCAGTGAACATGACATCATCAGGCACTTAATAGTTCTAGGTACACCACAACAAAATGGTGTTGCAGAGAGAATGAATATGACTCTCATGGAGCGTGCTAGAAGCATGATGAGCACTGCCATGTTAGAGAAATATTTTTGGGCTGAAGCAGTTAATACTGCATGTTATCTGATTAACAGGTTGCCCACTATTTCTCTTGATTTGAAAACTCCATAAGAGATATGGACAGGTGAGTCTGTCAATTACTCTAACCTTCGTGTTTTTGGGTGTGATACTTATGCTTGGGTTCCTAAAGAAAAGAGGACCAAGCTTGATGTGAATTCTAGGAGATGTATTTTTCTTGGCTATGAGATAGGAACAACGGGGTACATATTGTGGGATCCTACTGCCCACAAAGTTGTCATCAGCCGAGATGTTATTTTTAATGAAGAGTCTATGCAAGGTTGTTCATAGAAACCAAGAAAAGAAGGAGTACAGATTGAATATGTATCTGATGGAGATCAAAATCAGTCAAATGAAGATGGAGAGGATGCTAGAAATCATCTACCAATTGCTGAGCATGATGAAGAAGCTTCAGATCAGTAAGATGAGGTTCCAGTTCTTGAAGCCCAGGTCAGTTCTAGTAGACCCAGGAGGACTACTCAGCTTCTAGCTAAATTCAGTGACTATGTTATGACATATAAGTCTCATGGTAATGTTGTTACTGCTTATGCATGTTTGGTAGAAGAGCATGAACATATTTCATATAAAGAGGCTTGTAAAAGCCCTAAATCTAGTTGCTAGAGAGCTGCAATGCAAGAGGAGATGGAGACCTTACATAAAAATCAAACATGGGAGCTTGTAGAGCTACCCATCGGTCGAAAGATAATTGGTTGTAGATGGGTTTACAAGTTGAAAAGGGACCTTGATGGAAATGTTGAAAGATACAACACTAGGTTGGTAGTGAAGGGATATGCTGAAAAATTAGGTGTGGATTTTGAAGACATATTTTCTCCAGTTGTTCGTCTGTCTACTATCAGAGTTGTTTTGGCTATGACAGCTATTCTTGACTTAGAGTTAGAACAGTTGGATATGAAAACTACGTTCTTGCATGGAGTGTAGACACACTATTTTTGACATTATATTGAGTAAATCTCATATCACACTACGAAGCCCCAAAGTAGCTCTCACCTTTGATTTATCTGAGTAATTTTTCTTATTTTTTATTTTTTTATCTTTTTTTAGAAATTTTTCGGAGATGATCTTAAACGCGACGAAGGATATGGACACCTTTTTAAATACGTGTCACCCAGACCTGACGCGTTCATAATTAATTACAAAATCACCTCCCCTGTGATGTGTCTTCTCTCCTGGACACATATTTTAAACGTGTCAGGGATAGAAGATGCCCTCTTGAGTCAAAGTTCGGCACCAACCCCGCTATTTTATCCAAAAATTTACAAAGAAGACGTCTTACTGACAAGACATGTCACTAAAGTCAAGGTTAGGCACTGAAATCCCCCGTTTTCAACGCGTGCATCGCTGTTGGGCACCGTGTCTGGCACTGAGAGGAAAGTGGGCGCGTCCACTATTGGGGACGCGTCTAAAGAAGGCATCCCAGATGGTAGACGCGTCTGGTATAAAGTATTATTTTGAGAAATATATACACGTCCGGTCAGAGGGACACGTTCTTATTAAGGCGTCTCTTTCCTAAGACGCCTTCTTTCAATTTTTTCTATAAATAGAGCACCCCTCCCACGAACAAAAGACTTCGAAATCCTTTCAAGAGGAAGGGGAAATGCTGGCCTAATCACCTCTAAGCTCATGAGAGATTAAGGGGAGGTTCTGCTGGATTTTTGAGTGCCCGTTCGCTCGAGAGAAAGGCCATCTCTTCTCACCGCCCATGCACATCATCCTCATGCTGCCGAAGCCCTCCTCGAAGCCCGCCATCGGTAATAAGCCTTTCTTTCCCTTATTCTTCTAGGGCCACTTTGATAACATGTTAGGATAAGTTATATGAGGTGGGTCAGGGTGAGTTATTCCTTGGGTTTGTCCTTTTTGAGTTTGATAACTTATTCTTACCCTGAGAATAACTCATTCCATGTGAAATGGTAGAATGAGTTACTCCTAGAATAAGAGCCTTATTCCTAACCGACCCCAAATAACTTAACCCTACTATCAAACTAGGTTAAGGGTGAGTAGGCGGAATAACTCATCCTATTCTCCCTTATTCTCTTATCAAAGTGGCCCCTAGTGTTTTTTGCTTCCATTAATTGCATGCATCATCCTTTATTTTCGCTTGCATTACATTTATCTCCTTAAGAGAGCTCTGCATCTGTCCATTTCTGCACAAAATCTCATTCCATCATAGCATTTTCCTACCCTTCTACATCTTAAAGGGGTTTAAACAACACTAACAATGTGTGTATTTATTCATGATTTCACTATTTTCATCACAAGGGATTGATACTACACTGCTTTTATTCTAATCGATATTTGGTGTTTGTTCCATTTTTTGCAAGGGTAATCAAAAAGAAAACTCTCTTCATCAACCAGACGAAGGAAAAGAAAGAAGGAATTGTTGTACCCGGACAATTTCCCCCGCAAAATACCCAGGAATAATAGTTCGGGAATTTCCTCGAACACCTTCAAGGCACGCGCTACCCGGCCCCTCCGACAACCCAGCGGGCCCGACCAACGGCCCCGACCCGCTAGCCGAGGTGTAAGGCGGCACTAGCAATCAATCGGGACCACTCCCGACTCCTAACTTGCGGACTTTGCCCGCCTTCTACACGACCACCCGGGCCATCCCGGGGGCACTCTGACTACAAGCCACGTCACGTGGCATCCAGTGAAAAGGCCAGGGGCCTACCTCGGGATGCCTTCTTTCAACCCTCCAAGGTCAAAGGGAGACCCAAATAGGTCAACCACAGGCTTGGGAGGCCCGCAGTACGTGCATACGGCTCACACACGAGTGTTCGGCATTCTGCCGAACACCTTGTGGGCGCACATGTTTTAACCCTTCTACACCAACCCACGGGCCATCCCGTGGTTCTAGTACGCTATTTGGGTCCCACAACGACCCCCCCTGCAAGTCGGGGCCACCCCCAACCCTCAGACACGTGGCAACATGCCACTCGACTTTAGCTCTCGGGCCAACCTGAGGCTACTCTGCCAACACCCCGTACAATGTGGCACGCAATGCGAGACAAGGCCCATGGGCCCAAGGTGCCTCCTCCCAGCCCCTACGGACTTCTAACCTTGGCCTTAGGCCAAATCCAAGGCCTGTCGGCCACCTACGCGGCTCGTTCAACAACCCGGGGTATGTCGGGCATTAGCCCGAACACCTTACCAGCGGCCACTACAACTCAAAGAACAACGGCTCACATGGGCCATCTCAATATCCCGAAACTTCGTATCCTCCAAGGGATATCCCCAGACGACGAAGGAAGCCGCGCCCCCGGGGATGGTGAACTCCCCGGGGGGCAGCGCCCTCTCCTCAGCCCGGAGGCCCGACGGCCCTCCCCAGTCCCAGTTCGTGCAAACTCTCAATCCCGCGGTTCGAGGTTCGTGCAAGATTCATTCACCATACCCGCACGTGGAAGGAGCTGCGACGAACGTCCACGACGAATCACACACACGATGAATCACACGCACAAGCGTCTCGGTCTGCGCACACAAGTGTATCCTCCCAGTATCCTTTGTCCTCTTTCTTCTTAGCCTATTTAGGAAGAAAATAACACAAAAAATCTAATTTTATAGAGGTGGGACCACTCCCCCTCTCTCTCCTCTAGCCAGTCCGCCCAAACCCCCCCTGGGGAGGGGTTTAGGTGGACCAGCTTTGGCCCCCAAGCTGGTCCGCCTAAACCCCTGGGTAATAAAAAAAGATTTTTAAAATTTAAAAAAATGGACCTGTTCGGTCCGCCCAAACCCCTCCAAAAATAAAAAAAAGGATTTTTTTCCCTCCGAAGAGGGTTTAGGCGGACCAGACCAGCCCCTTCGGCTGGTCCGCCTAAACCCCATCCCCTCCACTCCGATACACACACAAAAAACACACAAATAACAATAATAAAATAAAATGAAAACACTATTTGGGGGGTTTACCCGGACCAAGTTGAACCCTCAACTTGGTCCGCCTAAACCCCACCCCCCACCCCTTCAACTTCCTATAAATTGCCCCCCTTACCAACAAGATAAGCATGCATACAAGGAAGCAACACAAGGACACACGGACGGACGAGCAAACTCCTCCGGCCTAATTGTCGCACCCTCGGACCTCCGAGGCCTTCGGCAAGGGTCGGGAACGTGAGAAGACAAGTGCGTGCGTGGTTGGCTTGCTAGTCGGCTCACACACGCCGAGGGTATGTCCCACGTACTCCCCTCACGCGGTGTTTAGCCATCTCACACCAAGCCCACCTTCGCCGCATGTAAGATGACTACGCCAATGGCAAATACACCCGCATCCTGGGTCTGCCCGTGTATGTTAACTTACGACGGTGATGAAGGGCATTTTATAATACCGCGTCGGACTCTGACACGAAATCGCGTGCCCGCCGCTCACCTCCTAGTCGACCGTTGGCCCCTCAGATTAACAAGTCAAGTCCAATCGGACCTCTGGCTCGAGAATCTGGATCCCGGGGCCGACCTCGACTCTCTGGCATGATAGCACTCGCCGTCCGAGACCCAGATCCGCCCGCTCACCTCGAGCCGCGTCTGACCTCCACCAGGCGCCAGTCTGTGTCCGCTCTGGCCACCAAGGCAGTCGGACTCACACCAACTCCTCTGTAAAGAGCCTTTGTAAAGCACGCGGATATCCGCTTTATCACGCATCGACCCAGGGACCGACTAGCACGTCGGAACTGTCCCGTGGCATGCGCCAGTTGTACCTTGGCCATTATGGCTTCCCTGTAAAGAAGAATACATCTCAGTATAACACCGCCGATTAGATGAGTGCCCTAGCACCCACGTTCAGGCCCTCAGTCTCCTACCTACAACATTCGGCATCCGTGCCCGACACCCTAACCCCAGTAAACATACCCCTCAGTCTAACATGCACCCATAGCTGATGAATGCCCCCAGCCCTCCACCCATGGCTTCAGACTTGTATACAGACTCTTCTTCAGCTCGGAACGAAGGTATTCGGATTCAATCCGATGTAAATAAACACCGGTTGCTTGCGGTCGATGGGAAAAGACATCCAGTACATGATTCCCGCAATCACCTAATGCACTCGCACCCATGGAACCCCCTCTCTCCACGTGTTGTTCGATCGCCCGAGCCCACGTGCCGCGCCCTTGTGGCGCTTCCCTGGTCAACCCTAGGTTCCATGAGTGATTGTCAAGAAATCGACTCGCACGCCCGCACCCTGTCCGGTTAACCCTTTGTTGACAAGTTTTCCCCCCCTCTTACCGTCTTAGGTGTCTCTCCCGTTCCTTCCACTAAAGTGATGTGAGAAACATATATATATGGATGGTAGGAATGAACAAAGATACACAAACCTGTGATCGCCACCAAGGTGCCGAACGTGATGGACACGTCGTACCTTGGAAAAAGAGAAAGGAACTCGCCTTATGGGCAGTGCTGAGAGGATGTACGGTCTATGAAAAACCGCATGTTATGATGAGCGGCCGCACGGCAGACCGTCTAAAGGCGCTGCAGAGGACGCGGGATGAAGAACTACTGGCAGATGAACGGCTCCAATCCAACCGCAATATCAAGAAGAACGGTCGACATTCCACCGCACGTATCCTTGAACGGATCGATTGGAACCGCGGGAGACCACCACGCCAGAAGCTATAAGAGTTCAACCTTTACCCTTTCCGGCCGTCCAGAAAGGATGGGCCTCGCATTAGTGTATTGCTGACCTGTAAAATGACGTGTAGAACACAAAAAAAAACCCGAATTAAAACTAGAAAGTGTGGTAAACGCTCGAACAGAAGGAAATTAACAAAACTAAATGAGATGGGGAATACCTGGGATTTTTAAACCCCTGGGGGCATCAGGAAAACATGGGAGGGTGTGTGCATGGTGTAAGAGAATAATGAAAACATGGAGGCAACGTGGAGGACGTGATGCTTTCAAACAAGAAAGAACAACGAGACTAAATGTACTAATGACTCGAAATAAGACGACTCCCTGAACCGGAGGCCCGTGTGGATGTAAAAGGCCTCCCTCCCTGGTCCTAGGTCGCTCAAAGATTCGGCAAGGCTTCGCCGTCGACTAAAAATCTCCCCCCTTTCAAAGCGGGACCTCAGGGTCTATTTATAGAGCACCTAAAGTCCTAACTCGAAATTAGGGTTTCTAGCCATTTTCAGGTCGAGATTATCACATAAAAGATGAAGATAATTCAATTATCTTTCATCTGGAAGAAACGGCACTCAAAATGGTTAAGGATTCGCGGAGAAATCATCGGAGAAAGTTTGGGAGAAAAGTCACAAATGATAGGAAAAGTCCTTAACCACTTTCTGGTCCGAGAGGATAAATGGCCTCACGATAGACCACACAAATGATGCGCGGCCAGACATGGGCCATCCATCCCTGTTGGTGAAAATTCAAACAAATCCTGAGATAATTAATTTATCCACTGAATTTCCTGATAAATTCGTCGCTGGACTCTTTCATAGTTGAACGGCTCTGGGGACACTGCCCAAGCTTGTCGGTGATAAATCACAAATAAGAAAATAAATAGGTAATTATCTGAATAGTCAATCGACGCTAGGACTCTTGAGCGATAAACGGCTCAGTAGATACCGCACAATGGTCTTATGCGGCTGAGACTAGGCCGTATATATGTTTGTCAGTAATAATTTAGAGAATTAACCAATATACCCACTAAATGTTTGGACGGCCCACTATCAACCGCACAAATGGTTGAACAGCTAGAGGTTGACCGCACATATATATGGGCATTTAAAATTCATAGAAAAGCTCAATCAACCAAAACCAAGGCCCATTAAGCCCTGAATCAACTCGGACCTAGCCAAGGAGGGAGGCTACCCATAAAATTGGCCCAGAACGTGCTAGAAAATAGCCTAGCGAGTGATGGACAACTCGAGACATCAATAAATGGGAGTAAGAAAAATGACTCAACTTATCGGTAAAAAATATGTGTCAACAGATGTCCCTCCTTAATGTCCTCTTTGCAGGGGAGCGAGCGGAGGTGAAGCGAAAGCGAAATGGAACATGGAGATGAAGCGGAAATGAAGCGGAGTGGACCGAAAAGCGGACGTTAAGGTAAGACGACACCCATTTTTTTACCAACAAGCGATAAGAATCTTCCGGAAAACTCCGAACCAAACACAAGGAATGATTAAACCAAAAGCGACACCGGTCTGGAGGGACTAACTAAAATAAAAGGAAACACACGATCAACCTCATGGGGGACACAATCCCGCGAACCAATGAGGAGACCGGAATAAGCAGTGAAAAAGTGAAGAAACAGACTAAAACTCTAGACGGGGACCTCTCAATCAACCAAACCAAGCGGATCGACCAAAGAGAACCTTCCAATTCAGAGCGGAATTGTTCCTCTTACCCAAACATTAAACATATAGCTAACCATCACTGATGGGACATTTCGCAGGCAAACTATGTGTCATGAATGCTCAAAAAGATGTGTATGATGCATGCTGGGCTAAAAATAAAAGAAATCGTTAAAACAAATGCGAAGAAAGATTAAAATATAAAATACTCGAGAATAATATTGCTAGGCTGGGAGAATCAGAGTTAAGACACTACCCGCAACCACAGCGTGCAGGATAGAACCATCCTCCCCAGGACATCCCAACCTAACGGCCTATCTAGAGATTAAACGCGTGAACCTGGATCATCATTGTTTTTGTTAAAGGGGAACATCAGATCCTGGAGCACGAGAGCAACCAACTGGTTCTCGAGGTAATTTACATAATACCATATAGTAACGCAATAAGGGTGATTGGGATAGAAAGCCATACCTGACTTACCTATGCTGGTGAAACGGCAAGTAAAAGCGATGTTGCTCATAAGAGGGTTAGCAAGATTTGCAATAAGATTGATCAACCACCAAATTTAACAATTGAGCACAATATGCAGCAATAGGGCACAAACCACATCCTTTGGCACATGAACGATCCCGTATAGGCCGTCCAAACTGTAGGACGGCTATGTATAAACCGTTCAAAAGCACTAAGTTTGAATTATTTTAAGGGAGTAAGGACGGTTAACCCTAAACTGTTCTAACTAGGACGGCCAACTAGTAGCCGTTCAAAAGCAAAATGCCGTTGGATAAGAATGGCTAGAAATAAGCCGCTCAATACTTGGACGAACTATCGCTAGACCGCCCAACCTCTAGAACTTCAAAAGCCTGGAACCCTTCGTCTCCCTCCTTCCACCGTAACCCACGGTGGAGGAGGGAGGACGAAGGGCACACCGAACCCCCCCCCCAATCTCCATTCTTCGACTCATTCCCTCAATCTCTCACACTCTCCCCTCCTAATCTCTCATTCTCGCACTTGGTGATGCGGACGAAGCACTAGGCGCAGCGCCCCGCCATGGCCGACGAGGAGGAAACGCTACCGCCGCCGCCGCCGGCGGCCATTGGCACGGAGGAAGAAGTGGCGATGACGCCCGCCATCGAGGAGGACACTACCGCGCCCACGGTGGAGGAAGAGGCCGTGGCAGCTGCTGCTGACGTCGGAGAGGAAGAGGTGGCGCCGGAGGCCACGCCGGCGAAAGGAAAGGCCCCACGGGATCTGGAGGTAAGTGGCCATAAACCCTGCCCATTTTGATTTTTAAACTACACATGTTAGTCCTAGGGTGATTAGGGTGTTAGGGAACGGTTTGGGGCCCCTTTGGGGGGTTCCCACCGGTGAGAAGCATCACCGTCGTCGGAGAAGATGACGGATGAGCGGTTCTGGATGAACTGCATATTCCAGAACAGGCGGCCTACATAGGGCCGCACAACACCCATGCGGCCAAGGGGTGGCCGCCCATCTTACAAGACGTAGAGGGTTTAAGAGAAGAAAGGTCGGTGAAGGGATCACCGTATAACCGAAATGCGGTCCGTATTGGGCCGTTCAATAAAATGTTAGGATTGAATAGAAGAAGGGCGGTGAGAGTTTCACCGTTCAGACGATGAACGGGCCACATTGGTCCGTTCGAGACCTAACCAACTCAGAACTATGCGGCCCCTATCGGACCGCCAAACCTGTGCACAGCCCATGGGTGTCCGCCTAAAACCAAGAAACCTAGGGGAAAGAACGGTGAATTATCAACCGTTCAAGAGAAGAACGACCAATATTGGTCCGTTCAAAACAAAGAACCTGAAGATTGGAGCGGCCCATATGGGACCGTTTCTGAGGAAGAGTGGTCCATGGGAGACCGTCCTTTTGACAGAAAATGGAACTTTTATTATTTTCATTTATTTAGGAAATAAAAAGCCTGAATTAATTACTAAATGCCTTAAAATGAATGGACGAATGCAGGGAAAGCGCAGGACCCGCACCTCGTGGCTGCAGGTCCGCATGATGTATTTAGCATTGCCAGACTTCCAGCGGGAGCGGCTGGCTGCCATGGGGTTCGCCCCATTCCTGAGCATTAAGGTGTGTCGGTTTGACACAGCTCTGCTCTACGCCCTGCACGACCGCTGGGACCCAGTGAGTCGTACGTTCCTCTTCCCGTGGGGGCATATGGTCCCCACGCTGGAGGACGTAGCCAGACTCACTGGTCTATAGGTGCACGGGCTACCGGTCAGCGGGCCACTTTTCCCAACTACCGGGCGATGGCTTGGGAGTTGCTGGGCCTAGAGATGCGGCGTCCCGAGAGGCAGTCGACCCTCCTTCCCCGGGCTAGTCTTCATGACAGCTTAGGATTGCGACGAGCGGGGGTAGCGGTCGGAGAGTAGCCGGAGCAGCACCTACAGCGGCTGATCGAGCTGGTGAGACCGAGAGTAGCAGCAGAGCCGGAAGCAGAGGCAGACAGAGTGTTGCGGAGGTTCCTGATGCTGTTGTTCGGGCGACTCCTCTTCTCCACTCGGGCGGACGTGATGAGCTGCCGTTTCTTACCCTTCCTCGAGGAGCTTGACCACGTAGGCGACTACGCGTGGGGAGCGGCGGTCCTCACCTTTCTTTTTGACACGCTGAGTTCGACGGCCCGTCGGACCATGCTCGGGGGCTTCTCCCCCTTACTCCAGGTATGACTCCTACCTTAAACTTAATTATGCAATTTCTACATGTTTCCTAGATGTTGACACGATGCTGTGATGCAGGTGTGGGCCTACGTGCAGCTACGTGGGCTGGGCAGAGGTGAGGAGACTCACCCTGAGCTCATGCCTATCGCCCGGAGGTGGACAACACCTCGAGAGACCGTAGCTCTCAGGAGACATGTTTGAGAGTTGCAGGACCACTTGGATGCTCTACCGTTTGCCTCGGTACGCTTCTAAACTTAGACTCTTTAATTAAATGCAATTCTAGATGATGATGATGATGTGACATTCTATTTTTGCAGGTACAGTGGACACCATACACGGAGGAGGGACAGGAGGGTCAGCCCTGGGTGGCAGGGGCCCTCTCGTTCTCGGGACGAGACGTGTGGCTACATTGCGTGAATGTGGTGGAGCCACTGTACTACAGACTGGTGATGAGGACCATCGGGGTCCCGCAGCCAGTGGTGGAGTTCTCGACGCCAGAGAAGGCGGGGGAGCGCGTGACAAGGACTACTCGAGGCCTGGCGGCGGCGTTTGATTGGACGACAAGGAACGCTGCACAGGTCACAGACTGGATGGCTCTTGGGCGGGTGGTGACCGCCCGAGCAGACAGCGACTCAGCGTACTACACCGCGTACGCTAGACACTACCGAGACTAGGTGTTCCGGGGTGCCCACCGACCGATACGACTTCTAAACTCAAACTCTACTTATTATGCTTAAGATTTCTATATGATGATGCACTGACACTTGGACCTCTAAATGCAGATTGACCTTGAGGGACCACTTGCGGAGCTGCAGGGGCTCCTGCATTCCACGATCAGGGAGCGGGACGAGGCCCGGCAGGCCCTGGCCTTACTGGTGAATTTTCTAAACCCTGAAACTCTTTAAATTATGCAAATGATTATGATTATGATTATGCATGTGATTGACCTGAGTTTTGGATGCAGCGTGCCGAGGGGGCCCAGCGACAGGGGGCCGATGCTCCTTCTTCCTCACAGACCCAGACTCCCGCAGACCGGGTCGAGCGAGAGGCCGACTTCACTCGGATGGTAGCGCGGGCCAAGGCGACCGAGGTGGTGCTCACCGAGAGGGTACGCAAATTACTATACTTTCTCTTGTTGTTTATTTTATGCCTATGATTATGGAATGCAACTGACTGACAATGATGTGTTTATGTAGACGACCGAGCTAACCTTGTTCAGGGCGGAGATGGAGCAGAGCTGGGCAGCGGCTCAGGAGGAGGTGGCCCATTTGAGGGAGGAGACCGCTCGGCTGCGAGAGGAGCTTGCATGGGGCCGACCAGCCGACACTCTCGAGACGGCACTTCTGCGGGCGGAGCTCGAGCGGCTTCGAGCTAGCGCTACCGAGGCGAAGCACTATAGGACCGAGGGCGAGTAGGCTCAGCGCCAGATTTCCAGGTTGGAGGGCATGGTTGAGGTCCTCTGAGAGGTGAGCCAGCGACCAGGGAGGAGAGGAGTTCCGAGTGGGACTCATGGATCCTACAGGACCTACCTAACCGGTTCCTCCGATCACCGGAGGAACGAGGAGGAGGAGCGGCGGTGGCGTCGACGAGACGATGCGACTTCTCCGATGGCCCCACCATCGAAGAGGTTCGAGGGCGGAGGTGACAGTGACAGGCCGGAGGGAGAGGGCCCGGCTTGACTTTGTACTCTGACCCTACTCTTGTACACATGATATGATGTGATAGTGATATGCATTTTTATTTCATGAATGAATGAATGTATGAATAAATGAATAAATACTAACCACGACTACTAACTCGACACGGGTGAGACGACACGTGCGAGTGAGAGATGACGACGCGACTACGAGAGAGAGAGACGCCGACTACGAGTGAGAGAGACGCCAACTTAGAGTGAGAGAGAGAGAGAGAGAGAGAGAGGGACGCCAAATGAGTGAGATGAGGGATGCCAAATGAGTGAGATGAGTGACGCCAAATGAGCGAGATGAGTGTGCCAAATGAGTGAGATGAGTGACGCCAAATGAGTGAGAAGAGTGACGGACACGACTACTAGGGGCACAGGTGCACAACCTACCAAATCATAGTTTTAGATCAGTAAAACGGTCTTCAGTGGACCACCCACAAAGATGCACGGTCTTAGGTAGACCGTCCACGAGAGAGACTAAATGGTCCAACTTGTTATCGTTCAAGAAGTAGAACGGTTTGTAAACGACCGTTTGACCACTAAAATGGTCTACTTGAGACCGCCCAATCGAACTCTCTAGAAGGTGTTAAACGGTCCTTATGAGACCGCTCAGTCAGATATGTTGTCTATCGTGAGACCGTCCAAATGGACGCCCTGTGAGTTTGAATGGGACTCTGCTGGAGAGTCCTAAACCGAGGGTAAACCACTTTAACTCAATCCAAGGCTATCTTATCCCATCTTAAACTTATTCAATCTCACTCCCAAGGAGTGTAGGCCTCTAACCAAGCCCTATAAGTAAGAGGGGAGTCTAAATTCGTGATTCACACATCCTCCCTCTCCTAAACCTTGAAACCCTTGCAATTCATCACCAAACCATCATGAAGAGGGCCTTGGAGGGGAGTTCCATGGAGGGAGCATCTTTTGAAGGGCCAAGACAGGCCATGAAAGAGCGGGAGGCGCTCCAACGGCTGACCACGATCCTCGACATCTCAGCTCGAGCCCTTTGAGAGAGGTAAGTTAATCATGAATTTATTCAATTCAATTCTTTCATTTACTTACATGGTTCTCCTTTCCTTCTCTTTTCTTCCTTCTACCTCAGCTTCTCCCTGGCCCCAGGCGCTATTCCACCCTGAAGTGGATGGCTCCCATGATCCGCGCATTGCCCCTAGGAGTGACATCCCTTTTGAAGTCTTGGCACCTGCACTCACTCTTGGTCTTATGGCAAAACTACCCAAAACTCTCCCTTGACTGGCATAGCATTTCAGCTTTAGTAGAAATCTGGCACCCTCAGACCCATACATTCATTTTCCCATCTTTCGAGGCCGCTATCCTACTAGAGGAGGTAGAGGCCTATTTTTCCTTTCCTAGGTCTAAGGTAGGTGAGGTGGACTTAGTATGTCACACTGTTGCCCCTATAGACCCTAGGTTTATCTTGGGAGGGTTCATACCAGATAGCAGGGACGTCCACACTTTCGTAAGCCCACGTCAGATCCACCTTCTTCCTCTTAGTCAGTGGGTAATCGAACATTGTAGGAATAGATGTGGGTGGGATGAGGCCATAGCCAAAGCCGCGTCTATTTGCCTATGCGGGGCCATCTTGTTCCCCTCAGTTGACCATGTGCTAGAGACTCCCCTTCTTAGTAACATTGCGGTCTATGGCACGGTCTTTCTATCTCCCAGGCCGTCCTTGCCTACTTGTACGCGAGCCTTACCTCAACAGCTTTAGGAGGTCCTCTCTTTGGCTCCATGATACTCTTAGAGTGTTGGATGGGTGTCAGGATGAAATTCATCCACAGGGAGGATATCACTTCAGCTAGCAGGATCTTCGGGAGCCACCCCCTCTTCTTCATAGGCGGCACGTTCGGATTCTCTTCACAGGTGGAGTGCAGGATAGCGGAGAAGAAGACCAGGGACGAGTGGCGACTGTACATCAACAGGTTGCCCCTGGACCAGTTCGTGATGCACCCAGACTTCCTCCGTGACACCACCATCAGGCTACCTAGGAGGCCAGGCTTGGACTTGAGGCTCGTGAGCGACACTGTACTGGCGATGTATAGCCCGCACCGGTGCTACCTTCAGGTTGGACTACCCCGGACCATTCTACCAGCACTACCCCACCTTCCCGCACTACAGGCGAGGAGGATCGGTACAGAAGAGGATGAGCAGGCGGTCAGGAGTGCCCTGATCATGTGGAAGGTGAGCAGGGTGCTTACCCTACCAGTAGAGGTTACAGAGATTCGGCGACGCGCCAGGCCTACATTAGAGAGTTGTGCGAGATACGCCCTCGCGGGGATGCCCAGCGAGGATTGAGTGATTTTTCCTTCTTTTATGATGATGTTGGATAGGACTTGTGCTTGGATTTTTGACATATGAATAAAATGATCTGGTTGGATTGATTGGAGTTTGAGTTTTGACCCTTTACTTTGCACATGAATGGATGAGTCTAGGAAGGGTCTCAGGATTAAAACGGCCACAGCTAGGTCACCCAGATGAATTAAGTGGTTATAACATGACAGGGCCGTGTGTAGACAAAGAATTCATAAAGGACGGACGATCTATCACAGGACCGCGAAATGGATGGAACGGTCCCATGAGGGCCGTTGAACAGAGTTAAGTGGTCACTGAGGGGCCGTCCATCACCAAAAGTTCTGCATTTTATCTTCGACCTGCCCCTGCACACACAACAATAAAGAAATAGATTAAATCTATTTTAGGCTTAACCCCTTGCCTGTACCAAGCTAGGAAATGACCAGTTCTTGATTTTTGGTCAAGGGGGTAAAGCCTTATCAAATAGGCGGATGAAGAATGATGAATGCAATGCATGCTATGAATGCAAATCATGATGATGAAAATCTTTTTGTGATTTTTTTGAAAGTACTTAATTTTTTTGAGTTTTGGGCTTCGGGGGATATGTGATTTTTTGGATTTTGGAAATATTCGATTTTTTTGGATTTTGGAAATATTTGATTTTTTTATTTTGGAAATATTTGATTTTTTTGATTTTGGAAATATTCGATTTTTTTGGATTTTGGAAATATTTGATTTTTTTTGGGTTTTAAAGATATTCGATTTTTTGGATCTTGGAAATATTTGATTTTTTGGGGTTTTAGAGATATTCGATTTTTTTGGATCTTAGAAATATTTGATTTTTTTGGGTTTTGAAACCAGCTTTGACCTGATGACGGGGAACCTCCCATCTTACTAGGGGTCTCCCGGGTCCAACATGTGCTAAAAGGGACTGCCCGTGGCCGAGGCCAATTTCGCTTAACGGTGCCTCTACCGAGGCCATACTCGAGGTGGGATCCATTCCTTGGAAAATAAAATAGAATTCAACAGAAAAGTTGGCGATAGGTATAGGGGTTTTTAGGGCTTGAGTTCTTCTCACGACACCCCCTTTTCAAAGAATTTTGGCATG
The DNA here is from genome assembly GCA_022559845.1 of Amorphophallus konjac. Classification (NCBI taxonomy): domain Eukaryota; kingdom Viridiplantae; phylum Streptophyta; class Magnoliopsida; order Alismatales; family Araceae; genus Amorphophallus; species Amorphophallus konjac. The sequence continues at coordinate 283,177,155 of CM040127.1, forward strand.
TTGCACCGGGGCTTTGTGTCCGTCATCGAACCTACATCCGCTCTAGGCACGCATACGACCGGACTCATAACGTCCCGCAGGGAAACTGTACTGCCACTCTTGCCATGCCTAGTTTCATTATTTTTGGGGTCTTTCAAACTTTCGAGAGCTTTGACCTTGCGAGCTTTTAGCTTTGATTTTTGCCCCTTTTTCTTTTCTATATTTCTTTTCTTTTTCCTGCTCTTTTATCTTACGGAATAAGGTCATAGCGGACTGTCCCTATTTGAGATCTCTTTTATCGAGGGGCCTAGATCAGTTCTCACCCCCTTTATTCACCTCTTGCCCCTATTTTCAGCCGAGAGAGAAGAAAAATAAGGATCTTCACTTTCCCCTAAGCATGGCCAAGGGAGAAACGATGTTACGCAAAAGAGGAAAGCCGAACCACGGGAGGTCGTGTAGTGTGTGAAATGTTGAACCGGGGATTTCCCCTTTGTGATCAAGCAGTGGCGCACCCTGTCGCCGAGCTGTTGCTGGTTTGACTCTATGGATAAAAGCGTTTTAAATATAGCCCATTCCATGGATTCGGCAATTCTTCACACTCCGCGTTAACTAAACGATACGTGTTACCCGGATAGACTTCCTTAACTACAAACAACCCTTCCCAGTTGGGTTGTAGCTTAGACTTGGGACTTGCTGATCTGATAAATTTGCGTTTCAAAACCATATTACCCACTTTGAACTTTCTTTCATTAACCTTCTTTTGAAAATACCGCGAGACACGTTTTTGATAAACCAAGATGTGATTGGCCGCATTAAGCCTCTTCTCGTCTAAGAGTTCTAGTTGGACTAACAACGTCTCTCGACACTCATCGAGATTAAGTTCCTTATCTAGCTGCACTCTTAGGGAAGGGATCAAGATCTCGTACGGGAGTACCGCCTCCATCCCATAGGTGAGAGCAAAAGGAGTTTGCCCCGTGGGAGTACGGACGGAGATGCGATAAGCCCATAGAGCTTCTACCAGTTTATCGGCCCAATCAACAAATTTGTGTGACTCGCATGTTTTCTTAATGATTTTTAGAAGGGTTTTGTTTGTGGCCTCAGCTTGGCCATTACCTTGAGGGTAGTATGGCGATGAATGATGCAATGAAATGTTAAATCTCTTACAGAGGTCCCGAAGTTCATGAGAAACAAATTGAGGCCCATTATCGGTGACGATATCACTTGGCACTCCGAACCGTGAGATGATATTCTTCAGAATGAAGCGGCATACTGTGGTGACTTTGATTTCCGCATAGGCTTCAACTTCCGCCCACTTGGTGAAGTATTCTGTAGCTGTCATAATGAAGGATTTCTGCTTGACTGCGGAATTCGGGTCACCGACAGGTCCAATGATATCAAAAGCCCACATCAAGAATGGCCAAGGAGCAGAAAGAGGATGGAGGGAGGAAGCCAGAGCGTGGATTTTATCGGCATGAAGCTGGCATTGAAGACACCTACGGACATAGGTGGAACAGTCTTCTTCTAGGGTTGGCCAGTAATAGCCCTGCCTAAGAATCTTCTTCGCCAACGCTTTCCCATTAACATGCCCCCTACACTCACTAGAGTGAGCGGCTTCTAGTACCTTCCAAGCCTCATCGTCATCCAAACATCTCATTAGAACCCCATCGAGAGCTCGCCTATACAATTCTCCAGCAACAATCGTATATCTGGAGGTGGCTCTTCTAATGGCCTTGCGCTGCTCGGCATTCGCCGTCCCGGGGAAGGAACCGTCCCTACAATACTGCTCTATCTCATAATACCACGGCAATTCTTCTTCTTCGATGATATCTTCAAGCTCAGTTAACGAAACTTCTTTCACATCTTCCCTCTCTGCCTTCCTTTCTACAGAATTCCTAAGGTGGTCGAACCAGGGATCCTGAAGAGAGGGAGCATCTAACCGCTAGACCACAATCGTCTTAGTGGCGCGACTGAGGGGGAACGAAAGAGAAGAAGCGAGTGATGCAAGAGCATCGGCCAGAAATGTTCTGAGAACGAGGGGTATGAATGTATATAAGCTTCCGGAATTGCCTAGCCAAGAGCGTGACCAGATCTTGATAGGGCTTGAGCTTGGGGTCACGGGTGCGGTAAGTTGGCAGAACTTGACGCAGCACCAATTGAGAATCTCCTATGATGTTTAGGTATCGCGCGCCCATGAGGTAGGCATGCTTCAGACCGACAAGGAGAGCCTCATACTCGGCTATATTATTCGTGGCAGGGAAAGAGAGCTGATAAGCGAAGGGGATGGTTACTCCTTCCGGAGTGAGGAGGACAGCGCCGATTCCACGGCCCTTAGAATTGAGAGCTCCATCAAAGTGGAGAGACCAGAAAGGAAGATGAGTGATCACAGCAAGGTGTTCATCAAGAACTCGTCCTGGATTGAATCAGTGCGAGGGATAAGAGAATGAACAAGATGTTCAGCAATCGCGTATCCCTTGATCACTTTCTGGACAATGAAGGTGATATCGAACTGGGAAAGAAATCTCTGCCAGCGAGCTAATCGGCTAGAAAGGACAGGTTTCTCTAACAGATAACGAATGGGATCCATTCTAGAGATCAGCTTAACCTCATGGGTAAGAAAATAGTGTTTGAGCTTCTGAGCTACCCATACTAGTGCTGCGCAAGTCTTCTCCATGGCAGTATACTTGGATTCAGCGGGATTAAACAACCTCGAAAGGTAGTATGCTGCCCTTTCCCTTCCTTCATCATCCACCTGAGCCAAGACAGCTCCTAGAGAGTCCTTAATGACAGAAATGTATAGGATCAGGGGTTTCCAAGGGACGGGTGGCTGCAGAACCGGGGATTAGAAAGATAAACCTTAAGATCTTCGTAGGCCTTTTGACATTGTTCGTTCCATTCAAATTTAGCTCCCGTCTTTAACAATTCATAGAATGGGCGGCATCTTTATGAGTGCTGAGATATGAATCTCCTAATGAATTGCAGGCGCCTAATCAAACATCTAAGTTCCGTGATGTTCTTGGGCCGCGGTATCTCTATAACGGCCTTTGCTTTATTTGGATCGATATGAATCCTCCATTTACTAACTATAAACCCGGGCAATTTCCCTGATGCAACTCCGAACAGACATTTCTTTAGATTTATTTTCAATTTGTACTCCCGAGCCCTTTGCAACACTTTGGCTAAGATGGCGGGGTGTTCTTCCTTGTACCTTGACTATACTAGGATATTATCCACATAAGCCTCCATATACACGTGCATCATGTCGTGGAAGATAGCCATCATTGCCCGTTGATATGTGGCACCTGCATTCTTCAATCCGAATGGCATAACTACATAGCAGTACGTGCCCCAGGGCGTTGTGAAAGAGGTCTTCTCTTGATCTTCAGGAGCAAGGCGGATTTGATTATAACCAGAATATCCGTCCATGAATGAGAGGACCTCATACCTAGCCGTATTATCTACCAACACGTCAATGTGAGGAAGCGGGAAATCGTCCTTCGGACATGCCTTGTTTAAGTCCCTGAAATCGACACAGATTTGAATTCTTCCGTCTTTCTTCATGACCGGGACTATATTTGCCACCCATTGCGGATATTAAACGACTCTAATAAACCTAGCCTTGTGCAATTTGTCAACTTCTTCTTTTATCCTTAAAGCCATTTGTGGGTGGAATCTTCTTGCCTTTTGTTTAACGGGTGTCGCCCCTGGCTTAAGAATCAGTCGATGTTCAACCAACATGGGGTCAAGACCCGGCATGTCCTTATAGGACCAGGCAAAAGAATCGATGTACTCCCTCAATACCTTGATTAGCTCCTCTTCAACTTGAGGAGGGAGATTAGCGGAAATAAGTATGGGCCTGGGATCCTCTTCTGTTCCGAGATTAATTTCTTTAGTGGGTTCATCCACCGTCGAGGACGGTTCATCAAACCTCTTCAAACCTTGCGCGTATAAATCGACAGTGTCATCCACATCGCTTTCCTCATCATCAGCTGGGTCCTTCTCATCAATGATCTCATATACTCTCAATCCGTCATTGCCCCACACCCCTTCCAATTCCTCCTCATCTTCTAGAACGATCGCGGTCTCTACGAATTCCGGGCACTTAAGAAGAGCGTGACATCTCTGGGCCAGGTCTTGCAGAAACCTATCTGGGATGGATTTAGGATGACGCATCACAGGGTGCGCCGCAGACGTGGTTGGGCTAACTAGACCCGAGCTAGACTCTACCCCAACTGACTCAACTAACCTAGGAGACTCTGCGCATTGTACATCTACCCTAGGGGATAAGAAATCTACGGGGAAGGAAGCAGGGGTCTCGTGCCCCTGGGGAACTGGACAGAAAATAGCACAATCTTCCACCGAAATCTCCATTTCAAAATTGGCATTTTTTTTTGAGAATCGGCGGAGATCATAAAGCAAGCAGAAGAGTTAGAGGAGGAAGGGGGAGGAGGAAGTTGCATCGGAAATAAGGACGGAAAAAGAATATCGAAAAAAAGGATCAGAAGATGAAAATCACATCTTGTGGAGATCGTCGGTGGGGGAGGGGGGGTAAATAGAGTTGATAGATTAATAAGTGGGCAATGCCCACATGCACAAGGGACAAATAAAACTTCAAGTGGTCTTCCCGTGAAGTACGGGTCGACCATGATTGGCGGAGAGCGGGGAATAAACCCCAACTGTTCAATCAAGGAGGTAAAGCAGGAAGGGGACAAAGAAACGGAAGTAATTGAGCTCCCCCCTTTCGGCGGCCTCCGGCAGACTGATTTAACGGGAGAATGCCTTATCAACTGCATCTCTACTTTCTTCAAACAAACTTCCTCTTTACCAAACAACTTTTCAAAGCAACCGGAAAAATCTTCCATATCACCCACCAACCCCTTCAGCGGCGGTGGTGGGCCAGCAACAGCTCGCACAACATCGGCTTCATCGACACAAGGTGGCGGTTTCTTCAGGGTACCGGGCTGTAGCGGGCCTCTTACAAAATGTTGATGGTAATCCCACGTCAGTGGCCCGGAGTCTCCCAGAATGGACAATGCCGACTCTCGGTAGCCAAGGCCTCTGCGGCCCATCTTCCTGCCTTTAGGGATGGGCTTAGTCTGCTCCTGTAACTGTGCGCCGAGACCCAAGCCCTACTGATAACCTAACTTCAGAATCATATGCCACCCTTTCGAATCTCTAATCTTGGACTTAATCTTCACGTTTACTGGTGCAGCGGCGGGCTTGCGTGGCGCATATGCCCATGAATAATTTAAGTCCATCACTGACAACACTGGCCTATTGCTTGGCCACAAAGTAGGGAGAATCTTAGCTGCGATTGCATCAACTGACTGGACAGTGGAAATGCCTTTCACCTTCACTACCCGACCTTGGAACGGAAACTTCAAGCACTGGTGGGCGATTGATGGTACGGCATTCAAACTATTTATTCATGGACGACCCAGAATCGCCTTGAACATCGGGTCTATGTCCAATACATAAAATTCCACGTCCATCATCAAAGGCCCTAGCTCGGCCTGCACTGTCACGACCCCGTGGCACGCCCGCCTGGAGTTGTCATAGGCTACAATCGTGGTCGGTGTCGGCCTCAACACGTCTTCCGCAATGTTACAGGCACAGAGAGTACTCAATGGACACATATTTATCGAGGCTCCCATGTCCACGAGGGCAGAATCAACTGCCACCTTATTCAAAGAAATAGCAATGCAAAGTGGCATCTGTCGTGCCTCCGAGGGCACCAATTCTGACTCAGAAAAGGAAATAGCGGGCCCCCTCGTAATTGTTTCCAATACCGTAGGTAAACTGTCTACAGCCACATCTTCGTTCACCATTACTTTTTACAAAAAGGTCTTCAAGGCGTCTTGATGTAACAGTGACCTCTTAATCAACTCCAAAATTGAGATTTTGGCCGGCATCCGGTCCAAGTGCTGTAATAAATCATATTTCGTGCCTGGCACGGGGTCTGCTTCTTCGGCCTCAGCTGTAGGGAAAGGAACTTGGGGGTTGGGTGCAGATGCACCAGAGGAAGGATAAACTCTGTGGAAAGGACGCTCGCTCCGGAGGGCGCAGTGGCGTGTCGGCACGGCTATAGATGGGCCCCCGCTCGGCCTAGTGGGGTATGTGGAGGGGGTAAAAATGGGAGTGAGGATGACAGAGGTTGGCCTGATGGGCCCTGATGGAGGGGTAACGGGTGAAGAGTTAAGTGGAGGGGTGATGATAGAGGGTATGGCGGGTGAGGGCGGAAGGACGGGTGGAATGGTAGGGAATGTAGCGGTTAAGAAAGGTGGTCGGGAAGGGATAGAGGGTGGAGCGGTAGTGAAGGTGGTGGGTCGGAGGATGGAGGGAACAGAAGGCGCGGGGCTAGTATGGTGGAAGGCCAAGAGATGGGCGGGGGTCTCATCATCAAAGGACCACCTAGCATTAGGGGCTGGGCGGTGGACTGCGTTCACCTGAGCCGGTGCCGGCGGCTGTTGTTATGGTTGCTGCTGAGGAGTGGGTGGATGTACTGGCATGGGATTCTGGTGAATCCCGAGGTCTTGCTGCTATTTCTGCTGTAGGGGTTGTTTTTGTTGTTGTTGGAGGGGTTGTTGTTGAGACTGTTGTTGCTGGGGCGCCGCCTGCTGCGGCCTTGCTTGTCTTCGTCTCTCCTTTATATCTTCAATTATCTTATGCATTTGGGCCCAATCAATCCTCTGGCCCTCATGCAGATCATACACCAAATCTTTAAACTGAAAGCATCTTTCTATGGTGTGCCTGGGCTGTCAATGGTATATACAATACCAGGACTGACCGGCTGTCGGATTCCAATTCTGACGTTCCGGAGGCAATTGGATGTCACCAGTGTACATTAGAGCTAAAAATATGTCGGGGAGGGTTTCTGGAAGTGGAGGATAGTTGACCCTCTTGGGTCCTGGCCGAGCAGGCCCATAACCAGCAGGAGGAGGGACGTTGTGGTACTGGGGTGGCTGTTGCGGCTGTTGAGGTGGCGATGGTTGTTGTGGATGCTGAGGAGCTTGGAAAGTGGGTCGGGGAGCTTGTGGGACGGTGAACTGGGGGTTACGTGGTGGTTACTGGAAATGGGGTGGTGCAGACTGATTGGGGAATTGAATGGCCTGGACCTGCTCGTTGACTTATACTCCCTCGGTAACTGGGCCCTGGGATTTGCGGGTGGTCTTGGACTTCTGGGCCTCGAACAATGAATGGATAAGGAAGTCTTTAAATTGGGTCTGGATAAACCGGGCCTGACTGTACAGTTGGTGCATGTTAGAAATGTCGTTCATTGCCAAAATATTCCGGAACGTCGGAGTGGCATTAGAAATCAACAGTTTTACTTTTTCTTCTTTCGGGATCTGCCAGGGCACACGCGAGGCCATCTGCCTCCATCTGTCAGCGTATACAGCAAAATCTTCATCCGGCTTCATATTTTCCGCAACCAGGTCGATGAAAGAATATTCGGGACCGACCCGATCCTAGAACCTCTGAATGAACTTCTCCTTGACGGTCTTGAAACTTTCGGCCTCCTCTAGAGGCAATGTGTAGAACCACTCCAGGGCGACCCCGTCCAAGGACCGGCGGAATAGATATGCCATCAAGCGATCATCATGCTGGAACTGTGCTGATTCATAGAGAAATTCCATGGCATGAATAAACGGGTTGCCGTTCCCGTCATACTTCCGATACACGGGGAGCTCAGACTGAGGAGGAAAATGAATGTCCCTGAAGTTAGGAATGGGGACATCAGCCAAAGATTGCGGGCCGACCCGCTTGTGGAGGAGGTCAATCTGCTACTACATGGCAGCCCATTTGTCCATGAAGTTCCCGTTCCCAGGAAGGAGGAGACACAGCAGGAAGGATGGAATCGGAGTATGGAGCCGAAGGGTACATTGACTGAGAGGGGAGCCCATAAGATGGATAATGGGCCAAGGAAGGGCCCATATCTGAGTGAGCCAATTGGGTGGCCCCTGGTTGCATACGGACAAAATCAGCCGGGGCCACGAGGGCCCGCGGCACTGAAGAGAAGGTGGTGTATGGATCAACATAAGAATTGGAAGGGATTTGGGTCTTCCCCTTATCAAGCGGCTGATGGGCTGAGGTAGAGGCCTGGCTCGCTTCCATGGCAGAGAATCGAAGGACCTGAGGATCGACAAGGGTAAGATCAATGGGGGCCGCAGAGGTGGCCCCTAACCCAATAATCGGGGATGTGGTGGTGGTGGCAGCAGTCGTGCCAGAAGAAAGCACAGAACGTGGGGCATCTGCCCCTTGCAGAGCTTGTTTCAAGAGATGAAGTTGGGTCGGATCAAGTTGGGCCATCATGTTGAGAACGTGACTGGCCGAATTTTGTGAAGAGGAACTAGAAAGAGAGGGTTGAGGGCCCTCAATGACAACGGTCGGGAGAGAAGGGGTAGTCCCCTCTCCTCCCGGCACATGGGCGACCCTAGGCGGGTCCTCGAGAAGTCCCTGAGGGAGAGAGTCCTCATGGGAATGGGAGAAATGGTAGGACGACATAGCTGGAGGTGAGTCGAACAAGGGATTGAAGTAGGAGATGAAATGGGAGTTGCCCCTAGGAGACGAGCCTATGGGGAAGAGACAACTCCACATACACCAATGACGATGGGGGGTAAGCAAACAGCCCTAAGCAGGGAGCTAAAACAAACAACCCAAATGAGATGCACACAATGGGGGGAAGAGATGAGAAGAGAATCAACTGGTTAATGCAACCAAGTTTCGAATGATGCGCACAAGATTTTATAAGTTCTCCCTTTTGGCCCTTGGTGAATTAATTAAGATTTAAGTTCACTTGACCAAAGGGTTCCTAGCCAAGGTAGGGAATAGGGCAACTGGCTGACCTAGAGGACTCTCTCTCTCTCTCTTTGATGCAAACCCTAGACTGGGGGGGGGGGGTGGTAACGGTACAACCTGCACAGCGTCCTTGTGGGAATCCACGGCTCACGGGGGCTTACGGAGGTCCTCAGCAAGGTCCCCTAGTCGACTCCAAGGAGTATGGAGACGAGAGGAAACCCTACCTCGGTAGGAATGCAACTACTAATGAGAGTGTATGATCCTATGTGCACCAGAGTGCGTGCAAGATCTAGCCTAGAAACTAGCAAGCAATGATCCAGCAAATGTAAGAAAATTAGATGAACGCAACCATGGAACGATATAACAACAGCAGGGGGAGATCAAACAGCACCAACTTATATGTATATAATGATATAACTCAATGATCAAACTGTAGCATGGGGTGCACTGTAGCAATAAAAGGATGGTCTGATAGAGACCGCTCAGGGAGCAAATACGGTCTGTGAACGACCGTGCATACCAGGGAGGGAAACGACAGAGTAACAGGAAAATCAGAAAATGCTAGAGTGAAAGAAGACAGAAATCAGAAGTGTACCAAGATGAGCGGTCTATTAGCAGACCGCGTAAGTACTATAACGGACCTGCAGCAACCGCGTGACAGTAATCTAGCCAACAGTATGAAGGCAGAGGCATACTTGGACCAGCAAGATGGACGGCCAAACACAGGCCGTATGGATGATGAACGGGTGGTGAGAGGCCGCTCACGACAGCAGGCTTGGAGGAGAAGTGGCACTGTTCGCAAAGAAGAACGGTGGGTTTACGGCCGCACAAGGTTTGGACGGCTCTTGGAGAGCCGCGCAAGTTCCAGAGAACAGAGAGCGCGGCCAGCCATGATCAACTTGAAACAACTTCGAGAAAAGGACTAACAAAGCGAAAGAGAAGGTCAACAAGTCACTGACACGATGGGCACTAGGTGTCCCACCGTGATCGCCAAAAAAGGGATGTGTTGACAAGTTTTCCCCCCCTCTTACCGTCTTAGGTGTCTCTCCCGTTCCTTCCACTAAAGCGATGTGAGAAACATATATATATGGATGGTAGGAAGGAACAAAGATACACAAACCTGTGATTGCCACCAAGGTGCCGAACGTGATGGACACGTCATACCTTGCACAAAGAGAAAGGAACTCGCCTTATGGGTAGCGCTGAGAGGATGTACGGTCTATGAAAAACCACCTGTTATGATGAGCGGCCGCACGATAGACCGTTTAAAGGCGCTGCAGAGGACGCGGGATGAAGAACTACTGGCAGATGAACGGCTCCAATCCAACCGCAATATCAAGAAGAACGGTCGACATTCCACCGCACGTATCCTTGAACGGACCGATTGGAACCGCGTTAGACCACCACGCCAGAAGCTATAAGAGTCCAACCTCTACCCTTTCCGACCGGCCAGAAAGGATGGGCCTCGCGTTAGTGTATTGCTGACCTGTAAAATGATGTGTAGAACATAAAGAAAAACCCGAATTAAAACTAGAAAGTGTGGTAAACGGTCGAACAAAAGGAAATTAACATAACCAAATGGGATGGGGAATACCTGGGATTTTTAAACCCTTGGGGGCATCAGGAAAACATGGGAGGGTGTGTGCATGGTGCAAGAGAATAATGAAAACATGGAGGCAACGTGGAGGACGTGATGCATTCAAACAAGAAAGAACAACGAGACTAAATGTACTAATGACTCAAAATAAGACTACTCCCTGAACTGGAGGCCCGTGTGGATGTAAAAGGCCTCCCTCTCTGGTGCTAGGTCGCTCAAAGATTCGGCAGGGCTTCACCGTCGACCAAAATTCTCCCCCCCTTTCAAAGCGGGACCTCAAGGTCTATTTATAGAGCACCTAAAGTCCTAGCTCGAAATTAGGGTTTCTAGCCATTTTCAGGTCGAGATTATCACATAAAAGATGAAGATAATTCAATTATCTTTCATCTGAAAGAAACAGCACTCAAAATGGTTAAGGATTCGCGGAGAAATCATCGGAGAAAGTTTGGGAGAAAAGCCACGAATGATAGGAAAAGTCCTTAACCACTTTCTGGTCCGAGAGGATAAATGGTCTCACGATAGACCACACAAATAATGCGCGGCCAGACATGGGCCGTCCATCCCTATCGGTGGAAATTTAAATAAATCCTGAGATAATTAATTTATCCATTGAACTAACCGATAAATTCGCCACTTGACTCTTTCATAGTTGAACGGCTCTGGGGACACCGCCCAAGCTTATCGGTGATAAATCACAAATAAGAAGATAAATAGGTAATTATCTGAATAGTCAATCAACGCTAGGACTCTTGAGCGATAAACGGCTCAGTAGATACCGCACAATGGTCTTATGCGGCTGAGACTAGGCCGTATATATGTTTGTCAGTAATGATTCAGAGAATTAACCAATATACCCACTAAATGTTTGGACGGCCCACTATCAACCACACAAATGGTTGAACGGCTAGAGGTTGACCGCACATGTATATGGGCGTTTAAAATTCATAGAAAAGCTCAATCAACCAAAACCAAGGCCCATTAAGCCCTAAATCAACTCGGACCTAGCCAAGGAGGGAGACTACCCATAAAATTGGCCCAGAACGTGCCAGAAAATAGCCCAGCGAGTGATGGACAACTCGAGGCATCAATAAATGGGAGTAAGAGAAATGACTCAACTTATCGGTAAAAACAGGTGTCAACACCCTTATCCCGACATTTCCGTGCCATTCGACCCCTTTTCTACTTTCCGTGAGAGGAGAGTGCCCGATACCGCCGTGAGAGGCATGCAACTGTCCAAGCCCACTTGTGTTATTTTGTGTTGCATTCCCCGCTACCCATATAGGTTTTGTCATTAGGCCCACTTAGGCTAGTCCATTCTGTGTGTCCATTTGTCTAGTCACATTATCCTTGGTCCTTTTTTCCCTTTGCATTATTGAGTCAACCCCCTCTCTGATTCTCGAGCCCTTTTACTTCCCTCATTGTATTCCCTTGATTTTTCCTGTATAAAGTCTCCATTTGCTCTCAGGGAACGCCATTTTTCTCCTGTTTATTACCCTTCTTCATCCCCATCTTCCTATTCCCGTGTGGATTCCTCTTCCCACGCGGGCCCATCTCCCCGTGGCCCTTCCGACCCACAAGCAAATCTCATGGCCCACTTATCACCTCTTGTTTGCCAAATGGACCCAGTCCAAGCCCAAAGACTCACTGCTAATCATCTTAATGGGCCCATTCTCATAAAGGGCCTCATTCATTTAATGAGCCTTATTCCTTTAATGGGTCATCTTTCTTGAGTGGCCCATCTTTCTTTAATGGGTCTCATTCTCTTAGTGGGCCTTATCCCTTCAATGGGCCTCACTCTTTTAATGGGCCTCATCCGTCTAACGGGCCTCCCTCTTCTACTCTTAGTGGGCCCCCTTCCTTTAATGGGCCTTCGTATTCTCTTAATGGGCCCACTTCTCTTAATGGGCTCGCTCCTTCTACCCATGTTGCTGCTGGCCCAATGGGTCCTTATTCCCATGTACATGATCCTTCCAGGCCCATGTATCCTGCCACTCCTGGAATGGGCTTTCCTTCTTCTCAGTCCGGATCCCCTTATCCGGCCCAATACCGTAATCTTAGTCCAAATTCATAATTTCTTGCTCAAGTTGGCTTGCATCCTTCTCAGTCTCTCCCCATCGAGGAGATGATTACTCAAACCGAACGCCAGCTTGATGAACTTCAATGTCAAATTGATCCCAAAACTTCTTTGAGTGTCCCATTTGCATTCCAAGGTCTTCAGCTTCCACCACGTTCACAAATTCCCGCATATCGCTACTATGGTGGAGCCGGTGACCCCTATGTGCACTTGAAGGAGTTTCTTTGTGAGTCGGCCCAATTCCGACATGACCAACGCTTGATGACTTATTTATTTGGTCTGTCTCTAGAAGGCCCGGCTCGGGATTGGTTCTTTGCATTGTCGCAAGATCAAGTGGTGAATTTCCAGGCTGTTCAAGAGAAATTTCTTCAGCAATATCAAGACCAGGTTGGGCCCAGGTATTCCATGGTTGATCTGACCCATGAAAAGATGAAGTCCGACGAGGAGTTCTCTACCTTCGCCGACCGCTGGCATCGCTTGGCCGCTCAAGTCCCAGGGCATATTCGGTGGGAGAGCAAATCAAAATGATCATTTCTAATGCAACGCCCGAGTATCGGTTCATCTTAGCCTTGAACGACATCACCTCCTGGCAATAGCTTTATAGCCAAGCCCGCTTCATCCACCAACAACTTCTAAGTTCCCTTGACCCCGAGTCCCCTTCACCTTCAACGCCCACATACGCCTCCTATCCATCATCTCCCACATATTCTTACATGAGTCAGCCCTCCACCACATATCCTTGTTTCGCGCATTTTTTCTTTCTCCTTTCGTTTTTGCCTTTTCGTTCGCGTATCGATCAACCAATTAACTAACTTGTAGTCAACTGACTGATTGACGACGCGGGCGTGCCAGTCACATGAGTGACGATTTTTATGATGCGCTCACTCTGACCCATATCGGGCGAATGTGAGGTTCGGTCGGGACCAGCAGTCCGCCATACCATAAAGGCTATGGCGTTAATTACATCCCCCACGAGGAGGGAACACCTTTGATTAATTGCCGAGATAGCGGGCTGTCGAAGCCGGATTAAAAAAAACACACATGATGATTACGACAAGGGCATGTCGGATGCATATGTCTCATGGGATTATGGATCCTCGGTACATGGCAGAGGACGTGGGTCCGAAGACCGTCGTCGCGCATAGCGAAGACTTCCGACCAGACATAATCCGGCTTGTCCGTCGACACCATTTGATATACCCAAGGATGTATGCATGGATGCACATACGACTTTCATGATTATATTAAGCATGATAATGAAATTGTGAAAGTAAATGATGGTCGGCCATGTTTATTACTCCTCATCGAGAGGAGGGAAGGCAACATAAGTGCGACAGCGAAAGCAAAGTGCTAACGGGCATGGTAATGAAGATACAATGACAATACAATTCGGGGCTCGCTCGGTCCCTCCCTTGTCCAATTCATTATGCATTATGATTTATCAATGCCAACCCCGAGGGATGAGGTCCACTCGGGGGCAGATAAGCGATTAAAACAACAATAGGTTTCAAAACCGGCGCAACCATGCAATAGGTAGCTTATACGGCGCGATGAAGCGTAGGTATAGCATCTTAACCCGGCGCGGCCATAATGAGAGTTAATACGGTGCGAAGAGACGTAGGTGTAGATGTTAATACGGCGCGGCGATCAGGGTATTTAAACGGCGCGCAAGGACTTTGGGGCGCGCCGGTTTAGGGCGCGCCGGAAAGGCGCAAAGAAAATTTTTTAGAAGATGAGTGTGGGGCTAATCCGGCGCGGGGGGGTACTGCGCCGGTTTAGGGCGCGCCGGTTAAGGCCGCACCGTAATAAACTTGTTTTATTGAGTTTCGAACTCTTTCAAGTTTGCTGGACTTCATAGGATCCTTTCTTGAGTTGTTGGGCCAGATGACTATTCAATTGGAGTCCACAGACCTCTGGAGATAAAGGGGGAGGTCAGTGCGAGGTTCATACTCGAGCACTGAGACGATTGAGTCTAGAACGATCATTTCATTGGAGCTTATTTATTCTTAATCTGTCCAAATTTGGACAGCATCTCCCCTGGACCTGAAGAGTTGCAGGGGAGAAGCGGGGTCATGTTCACTTGTGGAACAAGCCCCTAAACCGCCGGTGTGCACAGAGGCACCCAGCAAACCCCATCGGATAGGATACCCCGAGGACTAGCCTACGAGGGGCACCAAAGCTCCGCAAGGGGAAGAATAGAGAGACGAGGTCATTGATGATGAGAGCATCACCCCGAGGGCTAGCCTGCGAGGGGTGGACATCTCACGGCATATGACTCATCCCATGGAGGGACCGACCATCAAGAGGGTTAAGCTCCGAGGGCTGGCCTACGAGGAGCACACATCTCTTGGCCTAGATTGAGTCTCGGGTTGTCGAGGCGAAGCCTGTTAGGCTAGGACCCTTATTGCTATCTGCTATGGCCTTGGGGAAGCCTTCACCATGGGGGGGTAAAGTTCCCGGTCGCTCAGCAGCTATGCGAAGTAGCAGGGGATGTCCCCCTCCCCGGATGACTAAGACGACACCAAAGAGTCTCGGAACGGTTCACATGACTATAATGCGGAAGGGTAATCACTTCACAGATGGGACGAGCCAAACATAGGGGCATATGCTCGAACAGTTACGGTGCAATGTCAAACCGATGCATCTTGCAATCCCGAGTACGATCCTCACCTTACGAGCCACAGGGCAATAGGAAGAGAGGAATCGAGGGGAGCTGACCCTTGACAACACAGTAGAAAGAAGCGTACGCAGAAGCGCAGCTCTGTCCACGGAGGGCATGCAGGGGCCCTTAAATCATACACGAGCATGGTCGCAAAGAAGAGGGGAAAGAACCCCGGGGAGGGGGGTGTTTCTGTAGCCCACAATGCTTTGGGGCATGATCGGGGCTTCGGGGAAAACCGGTACCAGAGAAAACGCACGGAGGTAGCCATCGCCGTAGATAGGAGAGGAGACAGAAGTTTAGAATCAATCATTCGACCTGTTGGTCCAGATATTCAAATATGCATTGCCACCCCCAGAAATAGGAATGGGATATTCAATTACACGTTAGGAATCCGGCGCCGGCATCATTGCTCGGTCGCCGTTCATCCTTTTGCAGAGGAAAACGAATGCAGTAAGAAGAAGAGATCGCAGGGGAGGGGAGGGGTCGGCTCGTATCATTGCCATCCCTCCCCCTCTTTGCTTACAGTTGGTGGACGGAGACTCTGAAAGAGGAAAACAATCCACGAAAAGCAAAGAAGATAAACGCCGGCGCCCACCTGTTCTCAAAACAGAGTATCGGAATTTCTCCTTCTCCGGCTCCGGAGGACCTCAATCAGAACAGAGGAAGACCGCCGTTGAAGGACGCTCGGATGGAGACCTCTCTCCCCAGGAAGCTCTCTCTCCCTTTCGAAGGTTTCTATCTGTCTCTCTTTCTCCGCCCCTCTTTCTTAATCGAACCTCGCCCGTATATATATAACAGGTTGGAGGCTCTTCATCCGGCGTGAGCTTTTGGCGCGCCGAGAGGAGTCTTCGTGAGCTTATCGCGCCGGTTTAAAGCGCCATCAAGTAAGGTAACTTGGGCGCCGGGATGAGGGCAGAAGGCAGGGGGGCGCGCCGGGATAAGGGCAGAAGGCAAAGGGGGCGCGCCGGTTTAAGGGCAGAAGGCGAAGGGGGCGCGCCGGTTTAAGGGGCATTGAATGAGGGGCGCGCCGGTTTAAGGCGCGCCGGGCTAATGCTTCTTATGCGCCTCGAGCCCATCGATGAGTCCGGGGATGATTCCGGGAATCACCGTGAACATTAATATTGCCGATGCTCCTCGAAACTTCGACGAGGTGTCTTGTAGAAGCTCCCAGGTTGACTTACGGCCTTCCTTGAGACTCCTGATAACTTTGATTTTGACCATGCGGGCTTTCCACTGACACGGCCTTCGGCTCTACGCTCCATGCTGTTGGTCCGGCCTGGCTCGCACTCTGAGCTTTCTAGGAGGTTAGATAGCCGGGAGATAGTTCCGCCTGAGCCGGGCGATCATTCGGCCACTAAGGGGCCCATCTTGACGGGAAGCCGTGCCCATGTCGGGCGATCGGGATCTTCTGCCATCAGAGCTTTCGGCCCTCCCTCTCGGGGAACCAGGGGGAAACTCCTTTATCTTCAGGAGAGCCCTTTCATGTGGTGGGGGACCACCGGATAGACCATTATCCTTGATCGGACAATGGGTGTAGTGGATGCGGCACGACAAAGTCGATGCCGGTTCATTGGGCAGGCTTGGTCGCACTGCCGGTTGGTTGACGAGTTTGTCTCGGCTCCCCTGAGGTGAAGTCCCCGTATCCACACGGAGTGACCCGAGGTTCTGACAGCTTGAGAAATCTTCAATATGTTGATCCGCATCGGCTTCCGTGCTCCGGTGTGCCGGGTCATTCGTCTTTATTGGCTTGGTCACTAATGATCATATTTTGAGTGCCAACAAATGCCCCCTAGACGTGGGTGTTGCGAGCAAGGCACGAGTGCAGCAAGGCCGACGGATGACTTTTCATCCGGATCGACCCCTTCCTTGATTGGCCGGCACCTGGGATGGCCTTTAATTCGGCACGGGCGTTGACTCGGCGCCGTTCAGGCGTTAATACGGCACGGCCTGTGACCCTTGGGCTTTAATCCGGCGCGCTATTCCTCTTTTCCTCGCTAACCCGGCGCGGCCTTGACGCCGTGGAGTTTTAATCCGGCGCGCCTTTCCCCGGCGCGCCTTTTGCTATGGGGTTTTTAATCCGGCGCGCTAAATAGCGCGCCGGTTTAGCGGAGGGCCCCCCCTCCATATAAGGCTTTCGCCTTTGATTTTCCTTCTTCATCCGTCATTTGCCCGATTTTTTTCTCTCTCTTCTCTTTCTCCGGCACCGAGAGCGGCGATTCTTCCTTCGGGTGAGTGGAGATGCTGCCCCTTTGTGTCTCGAAACCCATTCCTTGGACCCTGGGAGGCTTCTAGCAGGGCTTGCCCTCGGAGCTATTCCCCCGGGTGTTCCTCCGGCCTCGGTGTAATACCGATGGCTGTCTTTTAGGGACAGTTCCTCCGTGGACGCGTTCCCACTTTTCTTCGGCAATCCCCCGTGCTGGGGAGACTCTGCCGAAATTTTGTCAGAAGTTTGCCTTTGATTAGCCGTTTCCTGATGTTGTTTTGTTTGATATGCTCTTTTGCAGCTGTTATGGCATCCAGCTCTTCCTCTCGTGCCGTGGTGACATGGGAGAATGTCAATTCTCTCGACTGGGGTCACGGTCAGGTGGCCATAGTTGCGGAGTCCTCGGATTCGGAGACGGACACCGTAGACACCGGTCGTCTCCTTATCCTCGGGGGCGACTCCTTTCATTATAATAGAGAGGACGTGATCAGGAAGGATCATCCCAAGGACAAACACCTGATGTCCCTTCTTCGGCGTTTCAACCTTCAGGGGAAGCGGGACGTGTTTGCCGTGCGGAAGGTCGAGCAGGCTCTGCTGGTGGAGAGAGACAGCTTGGCCGAATGCGTAACGCGGGGAAGACCCATCTATCTCCCTGGGGAGGTCAGGAAGTGGAGCGTTGTGCTGGGGCTGCAAGACCTGGCTCCGTCAGACGGACTGCTGACTAGAGCTCCTGAATTTGTGCCTGCTCGGTGGAATGACTCCGCGGGCAGGGTAGACCGAGAGAAGCCGATCTTCGGCTTATTCCTTGCCCCGTTGAGGTGGGGATACAGAGATGAGTCATTCTTGCTGGATTGCTTGGCGATTCGCTTCAAGCACCAGATCTCCGTGGGATGGTTTGCTGAGTTGAAAGTCACAGATGCCCACGCATTCAGGCCCGGAGCAGTGGAATTCACAGACTATGTGCTGCATCATTATGCTCCTCTTTTGACCAGAGCTGGTGTTTATCACAGTGTATATGCTTCAAGGTATCGGTATCCGATTTCCCGAGGCTTGTGCTGCGGCATGATCGAGGTGTTTTGCCCTGAATACAACACCTTCTATACTTCAGAGGGGGAGACCTCTTTAGACTTGTGGAGTCTATCTCAGCTCAGCGGCCTGCCCATTGATGGAGAGCCGTATGAGGAAGTTTGTTGGCCCGACTGGTTGAAGGACCAGACCGACGGTGACGGTCGGTATATGGCGGGCTACGCCTACCGATATCTAATGAAGGCGTATCGCACCCTCTTCCATTCGTCGCAAGACACGAGAAAAGCTTAAAGCCGGGCGAGAAACGAAGAGTGCGGATGGGCGCTTGGCTTCAATATTTCTTCCAGGGGAAGAACAAGTATGAAGATTTTCCTCCGATAGCACCGGTGGCCCAGAAACGGAAGAAGAGGATACGACGCCAGGCCGCTTCGTCATTTTCTTCGAGAGGAGGGCAGGGGGAAAACCCAAACCCTACTGGTGTTGATGCAGTGACTCATTGTGCTGCCTATTTGGTTTATTGGCTTTGTTCCTTTGCTCTCCCTCAGGGTGACGAGAGCGTGATCAGGGCGGAAGCCATATATCCGGCCTGTCTTATGGCTTGGGGTACCAAGCTGTCTCTTTGCCCAGTGGCCCTGTGCCTCATTTACAAGATGCTGGGAGACTTGCACAAGACGCGCCTCCCCAGAAGCCTTCGGACGGTTGGTCCGCTACATTTCTTTAATGCTTGGGTCTGCACCCTGTTCCCGGAGGCAGCTCCTCGGGCATTACAAGCGGTTCCTCTGGTCCCGCGCATGATAGAGTTTGCAAGCGCCGAGCCATCATTGCTAGTGGAGCAACTTTATGCTATTCGGGGTAAATTGACCCGTCTTCCCGTGGATTCGCCCGGGGTTCTTCATTTCTGGAGCTTGGCTGCTCACTCGAGCCCATTGACGAACAGGACGAGACAGTGCAAACTCTTTGAAACTGAGGAGTACATCCATCCGATTTCCCAGGCCAATTGTACCAGGCCTATTCTGGAGCCGGAGTTGGTTGATTGGGCATTGGCCATAAGGCCTAGTGTCCTCGTTTTTCGCAAGAGCGACATTCTGTGGTTGGAGCCGTATTACCCGTTCCGTTTCAGTCGGAACTTCGGCTACGACCAGCAGATTCCACATTCCTCTTCGCAATTTGCATTGCCCAACAGGCACAGGGCCGGGCAAACGTCCAATGACGACGCCCGGATATGGTGGGACTTTTTCCATCGTCGCGAAGACGTTTCTTTCCGGGTGCCCGCCCCTGCACGGTTCCCTCGCGTCACGCCTGAATATGTCAAGTGGTGGAACGCGCGGACGGGATTTTACAGGACCTCCCGGAGAGAGTGCTGGGCCGTGGCGGAGCACAGGTTCTTAGCTTCCCAACCGGAGCCAGTTCTTGATATTGACGCTTCTTATTTGAAGAAGTTGAAATCTTGGACTAATACGGATGTGAAGGCCTATCTAGAGGCCCGCAAGCTCGTAAAAGGCCGCAAGATGAAAGTTGAGCTGAAGTTGCCCCCGATCAACAAGGATGATTATGTGAAGACCCTTCGGGGTTTATGCCGGGTAAGCAGTGAGAGGGTGATTCTCCAGCAACTCCCTTTGCCAGTAGAGGAGCCCATCGCGGCCGTGGCCGACTGGCGTCCTGAGGTGGACAGGTTGTATCCCTACCGGGCTTTCATTCGCAAGGAAGACAGGCGGGCTGACTTATATGCCAATACCCCCTGGCTGTTTGCACTCCTTCGGTCTCACGGCCTCCCAGTGGGTAGCCCCAGTGAAGCCATACTGGACCATCCTCTTCAGATCTCCTTCAAATATGCAGACAGGTGGGGGCTGGACCATCTGAGTCTGTATTACCTGCTATCCTCCCGTGGCCATGAGGACCTGGCACTGCTGGCTGAGCCGAGCGAAAAGATCGGGGATCTATGCTGGCTTATTCGCGAGGCGGCTTCGAGGGACAAGACGCCCTCGCTGTTTTATTGGCCTCTCTTCCCCTTTTATACGGGACCGGCAAGTACGTTCCATCTCTTCCTTCAGGCCCTTCGGCCAGCTTCTTCTTTTCATTGTGGTTGTGTCATTCTCACCCTTGTGCGTATGCAGTCCGACCGACTTCGGAGGAGACTCGGCACTTCAGGGAATTGATCATAAAGGCCCAAAAGCCGACATATTTTGAAGTTCCTGAGCCGGTGCTGACCATGATGCCATTGCCTCCTGGGGATTCGAGGAAGAGGACCAGGTCCCAACTGCGAGAGGCCGTCGGGAAGGCGAAAGCGGCGGTGACCCGGGTGACACGGGCACGCCGGAAGAAAGCTGCGGAGCAGACATCGACAACCGACCTTCCTCCCGTTGTATCTTTCGAAGAATTTGAGGCTTCTCGCGCACAAGGGCCAGAGGCCGAAGGTAGGCTCTTCTTTTCTTCAAAGTGCATTAGCTTGTCTTGACTGCTTGGGGTGGCCCATGCTGACAGTTGCCGATACAGCTGCTGGGGTCGTCGGTCCCGAGGCGACGGTAGCTGTAGAGACTGGGGACGGGGCAGAGGAAATCCTTGCTGCTCCCGTAGAAAGGGATTTGCCCTCCCCCACACCTCAGCGGGAGATGGAAGGTAATCCATAGTTTAGTTGCGACAGCAACGTGAGTCTTTGTATCTTTAGTCATCCTGACCCCGTTTTGCTGTGAATTTGTAGTCGATATACAACCATCACTGCTTCCGGGCCCGGAGAGCGTAGAGAAGGTGATCCCCTCGGGACAGGGAGAATCCGTCTCTGAGGTGTCATCTATTGTTGCTCCTGGTGCGGAGAGCACCAGGGAAGTTCCTGCCGAGGGTGATGCTCCTGCTGGCGAGGCTCCTGCTCCGACGGCGGAGTGTCTTGAGAGGACAGAGGGGTCCTCTTCCTCTGAGCATGTAGACTATGGTGGCGGCTCCAGTGACGAGGAGTCACCGCCGCTTGATGTTGAGACCGAGGATGCTGAGGTGTCCTCGGCCTACGAGAGCGACTATTTGACTTTCAGCCCGGCCCGGTTATCATGGGGCGGTCCTGTGCTGTCATTATCGCTTACGAGTGAGGGAGTTGGCGCTGGGGAAGCTGCTCTTAAAGATTTAAGCTTAGTCCCGGCCGAGGTAAGGACCTATTCGGGGTCAATGCTTGCCATGCTTCTTTTCTCCTCCTTTTAGCCAGGCCCCCCCCTTTTTTTTAAGCGTATACATCTCTGATGCAGACTGAGGTGGCGCTACCGACTATGACGGTGCAAATACCGCTCCCGGCCCTGGGAACAGGGCAGGCGACTTTCCCGTCCGTCCTGCGGCCCATCGCGTTGCGGTACCCAAAAGATCATGCAGCAGCAATGGTCCCAGTTGGCCCTGGAGCGCTCGTGGAAGTTGATAGTCCAGCGATAGCCAGAGGTTCTCCATCAAGAGAGACTGAACAGCAGTCAGTTCTGGAGAAGGATGACTCTGCTGAGGTAGAAGCCGGGGAGATTACTGAGGGACAGACGTCCCTGATTCTTGGGGTTCTTGCTGGACCCCCATCCTGGGAGACCGGTAAGGAGATCGTTGCTGTTGAGGCTCCAGCCACCGCACCTGTCTGCGCGGTTGTTCCCAGTGGCAGTGGACTGCAGCTTATGCCGTCGTCATCTTCCGGGACGGCTGATGATATATGGGCCGCCGTGGATGGCAGAGTGGAGTTTGAACTGCCCGAGACGTCGCCACTTGGCCTTCAATCCTCGAGTGACGTCGTGTGGCAATTCCTGGGGACCCTCCAGCAGGCCGTAACAGCCAGTAGGGATTTAACTTATGTTCAGCTGAGGGGGTTGATAGAGCATCTGTCCCGCTCGCTGCTGGCCCTTGGCTGTCCCATGGACGACTGGACTCCACGGGTGATTCTGCTCCTGAAGTATGTGAACCGGAGGGAGTTTCTGGGCCGGGAGGCAGCTGACCAGTTGGTGGCCATATCATTGGAGCGGGCTGAAAACAAGACGGCCCTCATTTCTCTGCAAGAGACCGCGATGAGGGCGAGGGACGAAGCCAACGCCTCTCTTCAACGTCGGAACTCCCTGACGGCCCGGATGACGGCATTGCGGGCCGAACTTTCCAGGATAGAGGCTGAACTTGAAGAAGTAGATCGCCTGGGGGTCCAAAAGGTTGAGGATGCTGAGATGGCCGAAGGGCAAGCTGCTTCCCTGGAGGCGAAGCTATCCGAGCTGGAGGCCACCGAGTTCAGATTGCAAGAACTGATCCGTCATCCGTCCTTGGGTATTCCTGTGCTGGAGGACATCTTCCGACGCCCTTTGCCATAATCTCTTTTCTTTATGTGCTCACTTTTAATGCACCTTATGTATCCCAGTGCATGGTCCATGTAATCATGCGCCTTCACTTCATAGTAATGAAAAAAATCTCCATCTTGATTTTGAATGAAGACTCCATCTTGTCATTGTGTTGTCCTTTTTGTTTGCCCGTCGATTCTAGTTCGAGTGTATGAGTCATCAGGGCAGGAGAGCGCTCACGCCTTCAGGGAAGGGGCGAGGTGTTCACTCCACCGCGCCACGACTTTTCTCAAGACTAGAAACGGCTTTATGCTGGTTGAGAGTTCGAGGAACTCAGGGGGGCATAGTGAAACTGGCGGACAAACGGTCGTGCCGAGAGTGGCAAGAACCGAGAACGGGTAGCGACTAGGGTCGAAAAGGGTGGACGGTCTTGCCGATGGTGACAAAAATCGGATAGGGTAGTGACCGATCTTGCCGATGGTGACAAGGGTCAAAAGGGAAGACGGTATTGCCGATGGTGACAAAAACCGGATAGGTAGTGACCGATCTTGCCGATGGTGACAAGGGTCGAAAGGGAAGACGGTATTGCCGATGGTGACAAAAACCGGATAGGTAGTGACCGATCTTGCCGATGGTGACAAGGGTCGAAAGGGTAGACGGTATTGCCGATGGTGACAAAAACCGGATAGGTAGTGACCGATCTTGCCGATGGTGACAAGGGTCGAAAGGGTAGACGGTATTGCCGATGGTGACAAAAATCGGATAGGTAGTGACCGATCTTGCCGATGGTGACAAGGGTCGAAAGGGTAGACGGTCTTGCCGATGGTGACAAAAACCGGATAGGTAGTGACCGATCTTGTTGATGGTGACAAGGGTCAAAAGGGTAGACGGTCTTGCCGATGGTGACAAAAACCGGATAGGTAGTGACCGATCTTGCCGATGGTGACAAGGGTCGAAAGGGTAGACGGTATTGCCGATGATGACAAAAACCGGATAGGTAGTGACCGATCTTGCCGATGG
Source organism: Amorphophallus konjac (assembly GCA_022559845.1). Taxonomy (NCBI): domain Eukaryota; kingdom Viridiplantae; phylum Streptophyta; class Magnoliopsida; order Alismatales; family Araceae; genus Amorphophallus; species Amorphophallus konjac. Next base: position 283,200,783 of record CM040127.1, read on the forward strand.
TGACAAGGGTCGAAAGGGTAGACGGTCTTGCCGATGGTGATAAAAACCGGATAGGTAGTGACCGATCTTGTCGATGGTGACAAGGGTCACAAGGGTAGACGGTCTTGCCGATGGTGACAAAAACCGGATAGGTAGTGACCGATCTTGCCGATGGTGACAAGGGTCGAAAGGGTAGACGGTATTGCCGATGGTGACAAAAATCGGATAGGTAGTGACCGATCTTGCCGATGGTGACAAGGGTCGAAAGGGTAGACGGTCTTGCCGATGGTGACAAAAACCGGGTAGGTATTGACCGATCTTGTCGATGGTGACAAGGGTCGAAAGGGTAGACGGTCTTGCCGATGGTGACAAAAACCGGATAGGTAGTGACCGATCTTGTCGATGGTGACAAGGGTCAAAAGGGTAGACGGTCTTGCCGATGGTGACAAAAACCGGATAGGTAGTGACCGATCTTGCCGATGGTGACAAGGGTCGAAAGGGTAGATGGTATTGCCGATGGTGACAAAAACCGGATAGGTAGTGACCGATCTTGTCGATGGTGACAAGGGTCGAAAGGGTAGACGGTCTTGCCGATGGTGACAAAAACCGGGTAGGTATTGACCGATCTTACCGATGGTGACAAGGGTCAAGAGGGTATAGACACTAGACGTGTATAAGTGGGATATCGGATGAAGACCCTCGCCACGACCTCGAAAATGGCCTTTGGACGACGGATGATTCATCACTATTCATCATTCAATTTTTTTATTCACATTACTGACCTAAGCGCCCTTTCGGGTTTTCGCCGAGGCCAGCCCCCTCTTGCTTTTGCCCACGCGCCCTTTCGGGTTTTCACGCGGCGGGGTACCCAATTTTGCCTGCGACGCCCTTTCGGGTTTTCGCCACAGCTGGGTTATAGCCGTTTTTGCACTTGTCCTGATATAGGAGCAAGTCTGGCGGGGTATCTCTATTTCTAACCCCATTTTCTTTTCCTTTTTTTTTTGATTCGAGATTCAGAAGAACTGGACCGCGGGAACGCCGACCGTCCTTGTCGATGAGGACAAGGGTTGGTCTTAGGTTTATTTCGTCGACACCGGTTAAATGTCGAAGCAAGGAAGTGGTTTATTAACAAGGATGTAGGATCCAAGTTTGAGAGTAGAGGCTGACCGATTGCGCCGATGATGGCGAGAGTCGAAAGGGGTTTATTTGTCGGCATATGTTATCGCCGAAACAAGGACGGGGTTGTCAACAGGGACGTAAGGTCCAAGTTGAGGGTAGAGATCGACCGATCTCACCGATGATGACGAGGGTCGAAAAGGGTTTGTTCATCGACATGGGTTACATGCCGAAGCAAAGGTGAGGTTATTAACAAGGACGTAAGGCCCAAGTTATGGGCAGAGATCGGCCGATCTCGTCGATGATGACGAGGGTCAAAAAGAGGTTTGTTAAAGTATTCCCGGTGGGACTTTGATGATTGTCCCTTTCGGAGTTTTATTGGGTGGAGAATAGGAGAGGCATTTGGGAATTACCACTTTACCGACTCAAGCGCCCTTTCGGGTTTTCGCCGAAGCCAGCCCCCTCTTGCTTTTGCCCACGCGCCCTTTCGGGTTTTCACGTGGCGGGGTACCCAATTTTGCCTGCGACGCCCTTTCGGGTTTTCGCCACAGCCGGGTTATAGCCATTTTTACACTTGTCCCGATGTGGGGGCAAGTCTGGCGGGGTATCTCTATTTTTAACCCCTTCTTTTCTCTTTTCTTTTTTTTATTTGGAATGTGATCCGAGAGAGGGTAGCTTGATCCGGGCGAGATGCCACTAACCAAGGAGAAGTAGCTTGATTAGGGTGGAAAGCCGCTAGCCAAGGAGAAAATAGTTTGATTAGGGCGGAATGCCACTAACCAAGGAAGAGTAACTCGATTAAGGCGGGGTGCCACTAACCCAGGAAAAGTAGCTTGATTAGGGCGGAATGCCGCTAACCAAGGAAAAGTAGTTCGGTTAGGGCGGAACGCCGCTAACCAAGGAAAAGTAGTTCGATTAGGGCGGAATGCCGCTAACCAAGGAAAAGGTGGCTCGGTTAGGGCGGAATGCCGCTAATCAAGGGGAGGGTAGCTCGATTAGGGCGGAATGCCACTAACCAAGGGAAAGGTGGCTCGATTAGGGCGGAATGCCGCTAACCAAGGGAAAGGTAGCTTGATCAGGGCAGAGTGCCATTGACCGATGAAAAGTAGCATGATCGGGGCGGAATGCCACTAACCAAGGGAAGGGTAGCTCGATTAAGGCGGAATGCCACTAACCAAGGGAAAGGTAGTTTGGTTAGGGCGGAGTGCCACTAGCCAAGAAAAGGGTAGCTCGGTTAGGACGGAGTGCCACTAACCAAGGAGAAGTAACTTGATTAGGGTGGAAAGCCGCTAGCCAAGGAGAAAATAGTTTGATTAGGGCAGAGTGCCACTAACCAAGGAAAATTAGCTTGATTAGGGCGGAGTGCCACTAACCAAGGAAAAAGTAGTTTGATTAGGGCGGAGTGCCACTAACCAAGGAAAAGTAGCTTGATTAGGGCGGAGTGCCACTAACCAAGGAAAAAGTAGTTTGATTAGGGCGGAGTGTCACTAACCAAGAAAAAGTAGCTTGATCAGGGCGGAGTGCCACTAACCAAGGGAAAGTAGCTCGATTAGGGCGGAATGCCACTAACCAAGGAAAAGGTGGCTTGGTTAGGGCGGAGTGCCACTAGCCAAGAAAAGGGTAGCTCGGTTAGGACGGAGTGCCACTAACCAAGGAGAAGTAGCTTGATTAGGGCGGAGTGCCACTAACCAAGGAAAAAGTAGTTTGATTAGGGCGGAGTGCCACTAACCAAGGAAAAGTAGCTTGATTAGGGCGGAGTGCCACTAACCAAGGAAAAGTAGTTTGATTAGGGCGGAGTGCCACTAACCAAGAAAAAGTAGCTTGATCAGGGCGGAGTGCCACTAACCAAGGGGAAGTAGCTCGATTAGGGCGGAATGCCACTAACCAAGGAAAAGGTATGTTCCGACCGATCACTCGGGGTGTGTCGGCTGCGCCGCATGGTACAGCTTAATATGTTTTCCGTTGAGGGGAGAGAACTGAACGGCTCCTTTGTGGTCTACAAGAACGTAGGCACCCCCTTCATATACTCGGCGGACAATATACGGTCCGACCCAGTTTTCGACCAGTTTCCCTTTGGGGTTAGAGGCCATCACTTCTCTTCTTTTGACCATCACCAGGTCTCCTTTCTTGAACTCTCGACCCTTGACTAACTTGTCAAAAGCACGGGCCATGCGGGCTTGGTAGAGTTGGATGTTTTGTTGCGCCTGGAGGCGTTTTCCTTCGAGCTCAGCGAGCTCTTCCAGACTTCTTTTTGCGTTGGTCTGCTCACCACTGACTAATCCGTGCTGGATGGCAACTCGCAATGAAGGAACTTCGAGTTCAATCGGCACCATAGCTTCCGACCCATAGACAAGGGAGAAGGGTGAACAGCCGGTTGGGGTCTTGTAGACAGTACGATAAGCCCAAAGCGCTTCGTACATCCTTTCCTCCCAATCCTTTTTGTTAGACTTGACAGTCTTTGCCAATAACGTGCACAGTGTCTTGTTCAAGGCTTCTGCGAGTCCGTTGCTTGAGGGTTGTAGGGGGACGATGCCCTCCAGTCAATTTTGTATTTGTCGGCCAGCCGATAAACCTTCTGGTTCCTGAAATGGCTGCCGTTATCAGAGATGATTCGGCTGGGGATCCCGAACCGAAATATTACATTCTGCCGAAGAATCTTGCAACTAGCTCTCCGGTCACATCTCTTAGTGCTACTGCCTCCGCCCATCTGGAGAAATAGTCTGTAGCTGCTAAGATGTATTTGCACCCTGATGAAGATGCTGGAAGTGGCCCTACCACGTCCGTGCCCCATTGAGCAAACGGCCAACTTGGTAGAGTGGGATGTAGTGGCACTGGGGGTCTCCTCGCCACAGTAGCATGTTCTTGACATTTCTGACAAGCCTTGGCGAACTTGCAGCAATCATTGAATATAGTGGGCCAGAAATAACCCAATTTCTTTATTTCTATTTTCATTTTCGGACCGGCCTGGTGTGCCCCGGCTGACCCTGCATGAACTTCTTCCATCACCTGTCCCGCTTCTGCTGAAGACAAGCAACGGAGTAGGACTTTCCTTCGAGCATCTGCCATAATTCGGAACAAGGTCCCGCTTCTCATCTCGTAAGAATCCTTGATCCTCAGGAGCTTCATTCTTTGTTCCTTTTCTTTTGGAAGTTGCTGGTGTTGAAACCAGCGTAGGAGATGCTCTCGCCAGTCGGGCTACTGAACCCCTTCGATGACTGCTACTTCCATCTCTTCTTCGTCGGCCAGAACCTCTGTTACGCTGGGGACCTGTCGGCGATTGATCACTGTTATATTCAGGCTTGTGTCCCGCGGGACCGCCAATGAACTGGCCAGCTTAGCGAGGGCGTCTGCCTGAGCATTCCGGCCTCGATTGATGTGCTTGATGCTGATGAAGTAGAATCTTGATATCAGGCGAGTCGCCAACTGGTGATAGGGGAGGAGCTCTTGCTTTCGCACCTCGAACTCTCCTTCCAGCTGTTTTATAACTAGCATGGAGTCTCCGAATGCTTCCAGCATCTGAATTCCTATGGACAGAGCAATCTGCAACCCGATTATCAGGGCTTCATATTCTGCTTCATTGTTTGTGCATTGTTTGTTTATGGAGCAGGAAGTATGCACTACTTCTCCTTCTGGGGACTTCAAGACTATGCCTGCTCCTGCTCTGACCCTGGATGACCCGGTAGCGGAGGTGTCAATTCTGGAAGCACCATCAAAGTATATCTGCCATGCGGAAGGCTGTACTTGGGCGGCTTCTAGGGTCTCATCCTCGGGAAGCTCCGTTCCCACGGGCTTTCTCCGGGTATCGAATGTTCAGCAAAGAAATCTGCAATAGCTTGACCTTTGATGGCTTTGCGCGGTACGTAAGAGACATCAAACTCCATAAGGATTACCGCCCATTTACCCAGGCGGCCTTTGAGTGCTGGCTGGGACATGATGTATTTCAGGGGATCCTCCTTGGACACCAAGCTGATTTCATGCGACAACATATAGTGCCGGAGCTTTTTGACTGCGAAGACTAGTGCCAGGCAGATCTTCTCAATATAAGTGTATTTTTCTTCAGTTCTGACCAGTCTCCGACTGAGGTAATAGAGGGCTTGCTCTTTCCCTTCTTCATTGTTCTGGGCTAGCATTGCCCCCAGAGAATTGTGTGTAGCTGCTATATACAGTATCAACGGCCGTCCTTTCACCGGTGCGCCCAATACTGGAGGAGTCTTCAGATAGTCTTTTAGCTTGTCAAAGGCTGTCTGGCAATCTTCATCCCAATAAAAGGGAACATCTTTCATCATCAACTTGTGAAACGGCTGGCATCGCCCCGACAAATTGGAAATGAAACGCCAGATGTAAGCCAAGCGGCCTTGTAGTGACCTCAGCTCGGAGATGTTCCTTGGTGGAGGTAACTCCTGAATTGCCTTGATCTTTGCGGGGTCTATCTCGATCCCCCGATATCGGACGACGAAGCCCAAGAATTTTCCGCTCGACACTCCGAACGCACATTTCATAGGATTCATTTTTAGCTCATGCTGCCTCAGCCTCTGGAAAATAATCCGGAGGTCTTGCAGGTGATCTTCTTTTCTTCTGGTTTTGACCACCAGGTCATCTATGTAGCACTCGACCTTGTGGTAGAGCAATTCATCAAAGATTTTGGTCATTGCGCGCTGATAGGTTGCGCCAACATTCTTCAGTCCGAATGGCATTCTCTTGTAATGATAAATGCCCTTAGGAGTTCGGAAAGCGGTATGGACCCGGTCATGCTCCGCAATCCAAATCTGGTTGTAGCCGGACGACCCATCCATGAATGACAGGGCTTCATGGCCGGTTGTAGCATCGATCATGACCTCGGTTATTGGCACCGGAAAGTCATCCTTAGGGCAAGCTTTATTTAGATCCCGGAAGTCAACACAAATCCGGATCTGTCCATTCTTCTTTTTCACAGGGACGATATTTGCCAGCCATGTGGTGTACTGATTTTCTTCAACAAATCCCACATCAATGAGCTTGTCAACTTCAGCACAGATTCGGGTGATGAGCTCTGGCCTCATACGCCGCGGCGGTTGCTTCACCGGCTCGGCTTCAGGGTTGATCGCCAGCTCATGTTGTGAGACGGCGGGACTTAGACCCGGCATCTCTTTATAAGTCCAGGCGAAGCAATCCCGGTATTCTAGCAGTAGTTGAATGTACAGCTCCCGTTCTTCCGGGGCTAGTTGGGCACTGAGGAAGGTAGGCCTAGGGTCCTTCTCATTTCCCAGGTTGACTTCTATCAGTTCATCGACTGTGGCTTGGCCTCCGTCTTCTATTTCCGGAGGTGCCGGTTGGAGGTCGACGAAGTCTGGAATACCATCTTGAGGGTCGAGTACTTCGACTTCCTCGTCAGACACCGCCAGAGCTTCACGGGGTCTCTTGATCTCTTGTGCTAGCGGCTGTGTGGATGGATCTATGGACACCTCCGTTGCCGTTGCAGCTCCCGAGGGTGAGAGAACAGCTTCAGTGCTTGTAGATGAGGTTGCAGCCATGACAGGCCAGTGGTTGTTTGCCGCCGACTCGGACAGCACATTGGATTTGTAGCAGAAGTTGAGGGAGTCTCGCCTTCTGGGACAGTTGTATCTTCCACAGAAGTGGTTTTTTTCTTTTCTAGTAGCCGGCTCCCCTTGATTGGAGTAAACCGAGGCTCTATTGACTGGCAGAAAGGGTGTTGAAGTCGTCATTAGCATGACCCCTGCGGAGGGAGAGACTTCTGCTTCTTGAGCATCTTCGGCTTCGCTGCTGCTAGCCGTATCAAATTCGGCTTTGAAAGGCCGCTCCTTCAGGGCGGACCTGCTCCCAGCATCGGCAGGAGATCAAGGTCTCTATTTGTTGATTCCCGGCTAGAGCCAATTCAGCATGTTCGGCCTCCGCCGGATATTCATCAAAAGTTGCCCCCGGAGGGCTGTCTTCAGTTGGATAGAGGGTGGAGATGGTGTCCACCTCGTACCGCCCACTGTAATAGTAGTCTTCCAGGGTGAAGCCCAGACCCGGACGTTGAGAGACACGTCTCATTTCTTTGTCCAGATTTACAGGATACCACATCTTCTGGAAAGCTTCCTTGCGTTTTTGAGGTTGATCGGGAGGGATGTGTTGCCTTTGAAACATCCTGGCCGTCCGATCAGTGGTAAATGCCAGGCCCTGAACAGGAACCCGTGGGTTGGCTAGATCTTCAGGGAGGCTACAGTCTGTGTCCTCCTGAGTGGGATGCTCCTCAGCTGTATAGAACAAGCTGCTGGGCCCATCTTCTTGTGTCACCTCCCAGGCTTTGAAAGGTTCGACAGTGGGATCATTGAGGCCGGAGACTGGCTTGGTGAGGCCGGCCGGGACTCCGATGCGGTCGTGCTGTCGATCAACATGCACTTCCCTAGCTTTGGGGTATAATGCTGGGGGTGTCACCCTGCCGACATTTCCAGAAGCCGTGATGTGGGAGACCACCTTTGGCTTGATATATCCGCGCGGCGGTGGTGGATACCAACCGTCACCCGATCTATTCTTCGACGCCCCTACGGGGGTTTCAGTTTTAGAAGTCTTCCGGGGAGACCCCGTATACAGATTGGCGTCGGCCAAGTGACACTCAAACACCTCGAATGGGTGGATGTCAGCAAATATCCTTTCCTCCTTCCCCTGGAGGCTGTATTTGATGCATTGGTGGAGTGTGGAGGGCACCACCAAGTTTTCATGCAGCCATGGGCGGCCGAGCAGTGCTTTGTAGGAGGTGCGAGAGTCAATGACGTGAAACTACACCGTTGTAGTGAAATCTGCCAGAGTCAGTGTGAACTCTGCCACTCCCATAGATACTTCACATTTCTGGTTGAAGCCAGCGATACGCATATCCCCGGCTTTTTCGAGATGCACATTGAAGTGGTACCTCTCATATATTCTATATGGTAGGATGTTGACTGCTGCGCCAGGATCGACCAGAATCCGGTTCAGCTCTCTTCCGTTCAGGTGCCCTTTCATATATAGCGGCCTGTTGTGACTGGCAGTAGGCAGTAGCATGTCTTCTGGAGAGAAGGTCATACTGGCTTCTGGTATAGCCTCAGCTATGCAGGTTTCAAACTGGGCAGGCGTCCGCAAAGCAGTGATGATCGCCTGTCGAGTCTCTTCACTCAAAGAGAGAATTTCCCAGATCGTAAATCGAGCAGGGAGCTTCTTGAGCAGCTTCATTATTCGGCTTCCAGCCCAGACATTGGAGAGCTTCATCTCTTCAACCCATCTGGGCTTAATAAGGTTTTGATTTGTGGGTCCAGACGGACCTGCTTCATCTTCCTCGGACTCGGCACCCTCTTGACTGGCACCGACTGTCGGGTCTTCTTTATTGGTTGCTGCAGGGCAAGCCCCATCTGCATTTGTATCCTCCGTAGATTGCACTGGCCGAGGGTGATTGACCCCGGGTGTAGGGTTAGCGTCTTGACAAGGCTGCTTCCCCTTTGACATCTTCATGAATTCAAGGAATGGAGGGACGGTCTTGCCCCCAGTCTTGCTGTATAGACCTGACGGAGGAGGGATTTGGACTCCCTTAACTTCCGGCCGGGGTGTCTTGTAGGGTTGCTCCCCTCTGAACATAATGTTGTGATTGGGTGGTGGCTGACGCCCCGATTTCCGGCCTGACCGAGTGGCATGTGCAGCAGTCGCGGCCTCGGCCTTGCCTCCTCCAGCATGGGGTGTGAAGCAAATTTCTTCTTCTTCCTCTTCTCCTGGTAGGTTGAAGAGTGCTGACAGGGTATTGCAGGAGACGACCTATGTTTTATGGGCCCTAGGGGCCTTTCTCTTCTTCTTCTTTTGCTTTTTCTTCTTTTTGATTTCCGCAGGCGCTTGCCCCCAGAACAGGTTGCTCTCTTGAGGTGGTGCTGCTTCAGCTTCATCTCCTTGCTTGAGCGAGAGTTGCTCCAGCTCTAGCCATGGGACGTGGTCCCGTACCAGCAGAGGTTTTAGTTCGGGCTGTACATGTTCCTCTAGCCCTTCAATTAAGTGTTGCAATCGAAGGACCCCAGGGTTGGTTTCCTTGATTACTGGCAGCGGAGTTTGTCTCCTCCTGTTGGGTGTATATATTCTGACAGCTGCAGGTGGAGTGACCCATACGGGCGCTACCACTGGCGGAGCAGGCCGAGGTGTAATGCCACGGATATGTGCCCTTTCTTTTGGGCGGGGTGCCCTCTTCTTCTTGTGTTTCACAGGGATTTGTTGCCACCCCTGCTGTTCCTTTACGGGCTCCAGGAAATGGATTTCGTAGGTGCTCCGTGTGCTTGCTTCAGAGATCTCCTCAGGTAATGCCTGGTAGAGGGAGACCATGTTGACTGCTGCTCTTCGGGGAGGAGCTTCATGTGGCTGAGGAGGGTCTATTTTGTACTCTCCCAGCTCTATCTCATTTTTCTTCACCATTCCTTCAATGATGTCTTTGAAAACATAACAGTCTTCGATTGAATGTCCCAACATCTGGTGATAGGGGCAGAATCTTGGACTGTCTCTTCTTTTGAGGTCCTCTGGTCTTCTTGGCTCAGGCAGAGTGACCATACTGTATTCTGTTACCCAGTCAAATAGGATCCGGGTCTTATCCTTAGGAAAGGAATAAGCCTTCTTCATTTTGTCCCTCAACGAAGGACCTTCTTTGTCATCTGGAGCTTTCGCAGGTTGCGGGGGAGCCGCTTTCTTGCCTTTCTCCTTCTGTTGTTCGAACGCCTTGATATCAAGCGCATTCGCTTCTTTAGGTGTGGGGCGCCGTTCCGCCGCCTTGCCTTTCTGGGCTGTGCTGGCAGCTGACGGCGGGACGGGCTTGGCTAGAAAAGCCTCTACCTCGGCCACCACATTATTCAGCCGGTCGAACGACCGTATTTCCATCCCGATCATTTTTTCCAAGACCTCCCTCCTGAGATTCTGCTTACATATTTGCACAGCGTCCTCCTGATGCGGGGGCCGCTTACATCTCATTCCGAGGTTCCTCCACCTCTTGATGTAGTCAAGGGCGGTCTCATCTGCCCTTTGTTTTGTCGAATAGAGTTCGGTCACTGTGACTTCCCTCTCTGTGACATGGAATCTTTCTCTGAACTTCCTCTGCATATCTGACCAGTCATTGATTGACCCGGCCGAGAGGCTGGAGTACCATTCAAATGCGAGCCCCGTCAGCGAGGACCCGAAGAATTTCAGCAAATATGACTCGTCGGTGGACAGATCACCCATAACGGTCATATAATATGCAATATGTTCTTTTGGGGAACCTTTCCCGTTGAATTTGTCAAATTTGGGTGGCTTGTTGACTCCCGGGGGAAGTCGCTTAGCCGCATGGTGTTGCGGGTAGGGCACCCGATAGGCATCGAATGCGACGTAGTCGCCTTCGCTCTTCTCTGCGAGCTTCAGCTCGATCATCCTCTCCACCATCATCCGGTTCACGACCGTGGGGTCGACTGGCTCCGGATAGAAGTGTGCTGGCTGCAGGTACGGGGTGACCAGGGTGGTCACCTGTGGAGGATGCAACAGTGGGGGTGTTGGGTGCACCTGAGGAAGCACCGGAGGTAGCAGCGGCTGAGGCTGTGGTGGCCGCTGTTGTGCTGTCGTCACAGTTGGCTCTGACGGCTGGGGTAGTGTATAAAGTGGTGGAGGGTCGTCTCGACGAGCCGCTCCCCGGGATGATTCACCTTGGACTTCGGGTGGTTTGGAGGCCGATGAGTGTTCAGTTTTCTCCATCAGCTGTTTCTTCAGGGAATCTATTTCCCGTTGATATCTTTGTAGCAACATCAAGACTGATGGATCTATAGTGGTGGGGACACCTTCTGTTGTTTCCCCGGACGTACCCTCGGGCAGGATGTCAAGGAGTACGTCGTCTTCTTCTTCCGTCGTTACCACATTAGCGGTCAAGACGGGGGCTTTGTCATCCCAGTGGAGGTATAACTGGGGCTGTTTCTCTTTCATCCTTGTCAGAAGCCCTCTTGCTGCTTCTGTCCTGCGGGTAGCTGGTCCCGGTCGTTCGGCCAACTGAGCCAGTTCTTGGGGGTCTTCAGGAAGCTCCCCATATCGGCTGGATACACCAGCCATGTTGCAAGTGAAAACCTGCATCCTCCTTCTTTGTCGATGGACCCTCCGCCTTGCTTGTTGCGGGAAGGTCAGCCTCTCGAACACAGAAATTCTTCTTCTTTCTTCCCGCTCGGGAAAGGCTTCATCGGCTTTGATCTCAGAGCCGTCATTGTGTCCGTTGTCATCGACCGACGACATCCTCATTATATCCTCCATTTCTTGTTCATCTGCCGTTGATGGGCAGTAATTTTCTTCAGTGGCGACTGTCTGCATCAGCCGCTGCTGTCCGAGTGAGGTGTTACCCAATCCTCGAAAATAGCTTCTGACCAGGCAGGCCATTTCTTCTTGACCCCGTTCTTGATGTAGCACGGGGGAGAGTGGTCGACCTCCAGCAGGAGGAATGTAGGCCAGTCGAGCTCTGTCAGCTGGCTGTTGGAACCTTCGCCCCGTGGCAGGGACGTTGGCTTGACGGGCCACAGCCCGGAAACTTCTGTGACGCGGAGGATCCGCAACCACCTCTTCTTCATTCATCAGGGACAAGCCCCTTTCTCTTCTCGCTCTCGCCTCGTCGTTCATAGGACGATGGCGGGTGGGCGTTGGATGGTAGGCAGGTCGGGTCCGCTTGGGAACCCACACCTGTTTGCATTTCCTCGGCCTGAGCGCCGGGTTTTCTTGGCCATGGTAGCCGGCTTCTTCTCTTTCTGCCCTCCTTCCAGCGAGAGCTTGATAGTTGTTGTAGACAGGGACGTTTGGGATGACGCGATCTGGGGTCACCCGTGCTGTGCGCCCGTTGAGGAAGACACGCATGCCTCCCACCAGCATTGATTTTCCGGACTGAGAGACAGTTCCGGTGATCACGGCAGTGTTCTTGCGAGCCTGGCGACGCTGACGTCTTCCAGGGAGCTTGTTGATATCAGTGGGATGCATCACCCGTACCAGGTGGTGCACCAGGCAGCTAGCGGCCGGAGCCGGGTTCTTGAGCGAATCACCGCGGCAGGGGGCCTTCAGAGGCTCCATTTCCTTCACAGCCTCCCTGACGGGTTCCGTGGCTCCGACTTCCAGCATGTCGACAAAGGCCAACCCCAAGAAGTTGGGGAAGCCCACAGCAGGAGGAAAGCTACCAAACTCCATGGGCACCGCCAGGTACCCTTGTGCGTGTCTGGCGACGATCGCAGGACTGAAGCCGACGCCGGTTATCCCGTGAGTCGTCATTGTTTGCACTGTAAAGACAGACAGGAAAACAATCAGTAGTCTTTGAAAGGGCTTCAGAGCCCGAATATCTCGGCAAAGAGATGAAAGGTGACAATGGTCCCACCGGGCGTGCCAGACTATGTTTCGCGCATTTTTTCTTTCTCCTTTCGTTTTTGCCTTTTCGTTCGCGTATCGATCAACCAATTAACTAACTTGTAGTCAACTGACTGATTGACGACGCGGGCGTGCCAGTCACATGAGTGACGATTTTTATGATGCGCTCACTCTGACCCATATCGGGCGAATGTGAGGTTCGGTCGGGACCAGCAGTCCGCCATACCATAAAGGCTATGGCGTTAATTACATCCCCCACGAGGAGGGAACACATTTGATTAATTACCGAGATAGCGGGCTGTCGAAGCCGGATTAAAAAAAAAACACATGATGATTACGACAAGGGCATGTCGGATGCATATGTCTCATGGGATTATGGATCCTCGGTACATGACGGAGGACGTGGGTCCAAAGACCGTCGTCGCGCATAGCGAAGACTTCCGACCAGACATAATCCGGCTTGTCCGTCGACACCATTTGATATACCCAAGGATGTATGCATGGATGCACATACGACTTTCATGATTATATTAAGCATGATAATGGAATTGTGAAAGTAAATGATGGTCGGCCACGTTTATTACTCCTCATCGAGAGGAGGGAAGGCAACATAAGTGCGACAGCGAAAGCAAAGTGCTAACGGGCATGGTAATGAAGATACAATGACAATACAATTCGGGGCTCGCTCGGTCCCTCCCTTGTCCAATTCATTATGCATTATGATTTATCAATGCCAACCCCGAGGGATGAGGTCCACTCGGGGGCAGATAATCGATTAAAACAACAATAGGTTTCAAAACCGGCGCAACCATGCAATAGGTAGCTTATACGGCGCGATGAAGCGTAGGTATAGCATCTTAACCCGGCGCGGCCATAATGAGAGTTAATACGGCGCGAAGAGACGTAGGTGTAGATGTTAATACAGCGCGGCGATCAGGGTATTTAAACGGCGCGCAAGGACTTTGGGGCGCGCCGGTTTAGGGCGCGCCGGAAAGGCGCAAAGAAAATTTTTTAGAAGATGAGTGTGGGGCTAATCCGGCGCGGGGGGGTACCGCGCTGGTTTAGGGCGCGCCGGTTAAGGCCGCGCCGTAATAAACTTGTTTTATTGAGTTTCGAACTCTTTCAAGTTTACAGGACTTCATAGGATCCTTTCTTGAGTTGTTGGGCCAGATGACTATTCAATTGGAGTCCACAGACCTCTGGAGATAAAGGGGGAGGTCAGTGCGAGGTTCATACTCGAGCACTGAGACGATTGAGTCCAGAACGATCATTTCATTGGAGCTTATTTATTCTTAATCTGCCCAAATTTGGATAGCATCTCCCCTAGACCTGAAGAGTTGCAGGGGAGAAGCGGGGTCATGTTCACTTGTGGAACAAGCCCCTAAACCGCCGGTGTGCACAGAGGCACCCAGCAAACCCCATCGGATAGGATACCCCGAGGACTAGCCTACGAGGGGCACCAAAGCTTCGCAAGGGGAAGAATAGAGAGACGAGGTCATTGATGATGAGAGCATCACCCCGAGGGCTAGCCTGCGAGGGGTGGACATCTCACGGCATATGACTCATCCCATGGAGGGACCGACCATCAAGAGGGTTAAGCTCCGAGGGCTGGCCTACGAGGAGCACACATCTCTTGGCCTAGATTGAGTCTCGGGTTGTCGAGGCGAAGCCCGTTAAGCTAGGACCCTTATTGCTATCTGCTATGGCCTTGGGGAAGCCTTCACCATGGGGGGGGTAAAGTTCCCGGTCGCTCAGCAGCTATGTGAAGTAGCAGGGGGATGTCCCCCTCCCCGGATGACTAAGACGACACCAAAGAGTCTCGGAACGGTTCACATGACTATAATGCGGAAGGGTAATCACTTCACAGATGGGACGAGCCAAACATAGGGGCATATGCTCGAACAGTTACGGTGCAATGTCAAACCGATGCATCTGGCAATCCCGAGTACGATCCTCACCTTACGAGCCACAGGGCAATAGGAAGAGAGGAATCGAGGGGAGCTGACCCTTGACAACACAGTAGAAAGAAGCGTACGCAGAAGTGCAGCTCTGTCCACGGAGGGCATGCAGGGGCCCTTAAATCATACACGAGCATGGTCGCAAAGAAGAGGGGAAAGAACCCCGGGGAGGGGGGTGTTTCTGTAGCCCACAATGCTTTGGGGCATGATCGGGGCTTCGGGGAAAACCGGTACCAGAGAAAACGCACGGAGGTAACCATCGCCGTAGATAGGAGAGGAGACAGAAGTTTAGAATCAATCATTCGACCTGTTGGTCCAGATATTCAAATATGCATTGCCACCCCCAGAAATAGGAATGGGATATTCAATTACACGTTAGGAATCCGGCGCCGGCATCATTGCTCGGTCGCCGTTCATCCTTTTGCAGAGGAAAACGAATGCAGTAAGAAGAAGAGATCGCAGGGGAGGGGAGGGGTCGGCTCGTATCATTGCCATCCCTCCCCCTCTCTGCTTACAGTTGGTGGACGGAGACTCTGAAAGAGGAAAACAATCCATGAAAAGCAAAGAAGATAAACGCCGGCGCCCACCTGTTCTCAAAACAGAGTATCGGAATTTCTCCTTCTCCGGCTCCAGAGGACCTCAATCAGAACAGAGGAAGACCGCCGTTGAAGGACGCTCGGATGGAGACCTCTCTCCCCAGGAAGCTCTCTCTCCCTTTCGAAGGTTTCTATCTGTCTCTCTTTCTCCGCCCCTCTTTCTTAATCGAACCTCGCCCGTATATATATAACAGGTTGGAGGCTCTTCATCCGGCGTGAGCTTTTGGCGCGCCGAGAGGAGTCTTCGTGAGCTTATCGCGCCGGTTTAAAGCGCCATCAGGTAAGGTACCTTGGGCGCCGGGATGAGGGCAGAAGGCAGGGGAGCGCGCCGGGATAAGGGCAGAAGGCAAAGGGGGCGCGCCGATTTAAGGGCAGAAGGCGAAGGGGGCGCGCCAGTTTAAGGGGCATTGAATGAGGGGCGCGCCGGTTTAAGGCGCGCCGGGCTAATGCTTCTTATGCGCCTCGAGCCCATCGATGAGTCCGGGGATGATTCCGGGAATCACCGTGAACATTAATATTGCCGATGCTCCTCGAAACTTCGACGAGGTGTCTTGTAGAAGCTCCCAGGTTGACTTACGGCCTTCCTTGAGACTCCTGATAACTTTGATTTTGACCATGCGGGCTTTCCACTGACACGGCCTTCGGCTCTACGCTCCATGCTGTTGGTCCGACCTGGCTCGCACTCTGAGCTTTCTAGGAGGTTAGATAGCCGAGAGATAGTTCTGCCTGAGCCGGGCGATCATTCGGCCACTAAGGGGCCCATCTTGACGGGAAGCCGTGCCCATGCCGGGCGATCGGGATCTTCTGCCATCAGTGCTTTCGGCCCTCCCTCTCGGGGAACCAGGGGGAAACTCCTTTATCTTCAGGAGAGCCCTTTCATGTGGTGGGGGACCACCGGATAGACCATTATCCTTGATCGGACAACGGGTGTAGTGGATGCGGCACGACAAAGTCGATGCCGGTTCATTGGGCAGGCTTGGTCGCACTGCCGGTTGGTTGGCGAGTTTGTCTCGGCTCCCCTGAGGTGAAGTCCCCGTATCCACACGGAGTGACCCGAGGTTCTGACAGCTTGAGAAATCTTCAATATGTTGATCCGCATCGGCTTCCGTGCTCCGGTGTGCCGGGTCATTCGTCTTTATTGGCTTGGTCACTAATGATCATATTTTGAGTGCCAACAATCCTTCCACGAGTCAGCCTTCCGCTCCCCCACACCCGTATACCTCCACATATCCCTCCACATATCAACCCTCCACGAGTCAGCCTTCCGCCTCTTCATACCCGCATGAACCCCCACCTCCGGTCAAGGAAACACCACACCCCGAGTAGGTGGATGCCGTCTATATACCCCCTCATCCTACTCCGCATATGCCTTCACCAAATCCTTCCCTTAGCCATGCGCCATTGCCTACGCAACCTCTTCTTCCAGTCCCTCTTCCTTCCCCACTCCCATCTCCATCACCTTCCCATATCCCTCGGCATCCACCGTACCCGAAGTGGGCTCCTTCTCCGCTGTTGCCAGAATCTTTTATAGACATTTTTAGGGCTTTGATGGCCGCTCACGCATTGCAGCTCCCTCTGATTGTGCCTTGCCGACCCGCGGCCGGGAATGTGTTTTAGTATTGTGAATTTCACCACCAGTAGGGGCATTTGGTTGAGGATTGCCCCGAGTTTCAGGAAATTGTTTATGTTCTGGAAGGCAAGAAGATGATCGATTGGGCCGCCATGCATGAAGCTATTTTAAATCTCTGCAACAAGCAGCAGCAGTAGTCGCCGCCCAGGCAGCCCTCTCCACTACAAGACCAGGGGCACCCCTGTGATTCTTTATCTGGTATTGCACCCGCTCTGTCACCTACTCAATCACATGTTCCCTCCCCTATGCTTTTGCCTACCTCGTTGCCTACTTCGTCACCCTCTTCATCTCCACCTACCCCCTCACCTTCACCATCTCCTACTCAACCTCCCCAACCTCCACCAACCCAAGCCTCTGCTCAGGCTAGTGCTCCCACTTCTTCTTCCCCCATTTCCACAACCACTTCTACTCCCGATGCCGCTAGACACGTCGTGTCGATACGTCGAAGGTGGGCATCACAACCCTCCATTTCCTCCGCCTCACCACCACTTTCACCATCTTCACCTCCATTACCTTCATTGCCCACATCACCCTCTCCACCATCTCTAATACCCCTACCGCCATCACTCCCGCCTTCACCGCCTCCTCTCCCAAAGACCCTTATCCTATCACCTCTGTTGAGTAGTGGATAGCGGATCTAGAGGGGAGGGGTGAATAGATCTGCCCCTCTTTTCACAATGCAACCCCTTTTAAAGCTAGATGATGATAATAGCAGTGGAATATAACTAGATTAACGAAGGACACAAATGATTTGCTTAGCAAGATGATTACGCAATATAGATATTGAACCTAAGCATGCATCTAACACAAAGCAATCGCACAAGAAAACCACAACACATGAGATTTTAAGGTGGTTCGGACTGAATCCCCAGTCCTACGTCCAACCCTCACCAAATCCGGTGAGGCTCCACTAGTGCCACGCACTGAACCGCAAATCGGAAAGACCTCCGATTGCCTTCCTACTAACCACAGGTAGGGACGTCAACACCGCAGATCGGACAACTTCCGATTGCCTTCCTACTAACCACCGGTAGGGACGATCTTCAGTTTCAAATGTTTGAATGAAATGGAAAGATAACAAATATGAAAACACTCAAAAATGATATAGAATATGCTCAAAGAGAAAAGATCTTGTCTGAGATTGCTGGATCTTGAATCTCATTCTTCAATGATATCTTCTTCCTTGTGAAATGATCTTCCTTGGATCACCTTGAGTTGATGAAGATGATAAAGGATGCAGATTTGATCTCCATTGAAAACCATGTGAAATCAACTTCCTTGGATCACCTTGATAGCCTTGCTTACTTCTGCACTTCCTTGGAGATTGCTTGCTTTGATATGAGCTTGAAACACTTTGGAATGGATGAAGAACTCCAGCCTGAAGCACTGTTCACGGAGGTGCTACAGTGCCCGCGAATCACCTCCTCTCGCCTCCCTTGATCTCTCCTTGTTCCCCTTGAAGCATTAGGGTTTCTAACCCCTCATGTGTTGGTTTTATAGACTTTGAATGGTCCTTGGACATCCCCAGACCAGATCCACAATCCATGGGGGATTGGGTGACTTTGGGGTTAAACAAATACAAGGAAAATGGCCCTTCTTGAAGTGGAAAATAAAGTCAATAATTGATGGCTCGGGGCTAGCGTTCGACCTGCAGAAGCTGGCGGTCGACCGCTACTGAGAAACCCTGTAGACGGATGGTCCCTGGAATTTTCGG
Organism: Amorphophallus konjac; assembly: GCA_022559845.1. NCBI lineage: Eukaryota > Viridiplantae > Streptophyta > Magnoliopsida > Alismatales > Araceae > Amorphophallus > Amorphophallus konjac. The sequence goes on from CM040127.1 coordinate 283,219,110, forward strand.
TCGACCGCTACTGGGCTGGCGATCGATCGCCACTGAGAAACGTGCAAGTAGTTGGCTGCTGGCAGGGGCGGTCGACCGCCCCTGGGTTGGCGGTCGACCGCCAGCTGGGCAGAACCCAGGTTACCCCGATTCAGTTCATTAACCATTTAGCTCCGTTGCTTAAGTCCTTTAGCAGCCCGTTCTCATCTATGGCAACAACCATGACAGTCTTGAAGATTTCTATTTGATTATATCGCTCCTATAATCAAAATTTTGTTCAGGGGGCTCTACCCCCGGAAACCCCCGCAAGGGGCGCTGCCCCCTTGACCCCCTCGACCTGACCGGGCAGGTCGATCCGCGTGCGAGGGTGCAATCATTGAGCTTTCACTTTTACCATCGCCACTCAATTCCTTGTCCATTCATTGGCTTATCTGTCATGAACAAACCATCATTTATGTTAGTCATATGAGAGTAGAAGATAATAATGACTTATAGTGTTTAGCCATTATCAAAACCAAGAATATCAAATAACTCAAATGACCACAGGATGATGTCGAATGACCCAAGTGACCATAGGATGACTCAAATGACCACAGGGGCACAACAACCTCCACCATCTCCACCGCCTTTGCCCTCCCCACCCCATCGAATGACCCAACATCTCCACCTTCACCTTTACCCTCTCCTACGCCTCCACCTTTGCCTTTACCCCCACTTACGCCCTCCGCGCCTTTACCCACGCCTTCTAAGCCTATTACCTCCACTTCTCCATCCCTTTCCACCCAAGAAGCGGGTGCGTGCTATCTCTAGTGCCCCTTGGGTCTGGTCCCCAGGGATATAATGAGCCGAGCCTTGTATCGATTATGTGTTTCAAGATTCAAGATGTCATTTGCCGCATGCCAATCCGGGTCCTGGTCCCTGGCTATTTTGGGGATAATGACCCTGCATTTTCAGAAATGGTTGCAAAGAAGAGATCCCTTGCATTGGTGCCAGTTTCTTCAAAAGCACGGCCGGTAGCAATCTCTCTGCTCGCTGGGAAGTTCACCCTTGATACTGTTCTTACCTCTCGCTCAATCGTTGTTCATTTTACTGGCCAAGAAGGGTTCTTTACTCAGATTGTGCTAACCCATACGGTCGCCAAGAGCTTGATGGATTCCCTATTCAAGGGGCAATTGGCCGTATCTTCTACGATTTCCAAGGACATTCTGCATATTCTATGCAATCTCCCTCGGTTTATTGGTGTGCCGGCCACGTCAACGCCGTGCATTGATCTCCCTCAGCTTCACCCGTCTCTTTTATCAAGGGAGTTGTGCTTCAAGGCTGAGTGCCGAGTGGAGTTACCAAATCTCATGCTGCTAGTGCCAAGTGACAAAACTCCGTGATTTTATGATATTCATTCATTTGAGGGGTCAGCTATTCAAGAATGTCTGCATATGGTCAGTACCAGGTGTCTAGGGGCAACCGCCCTAAGGAGGATGCATGTTCATAATCGGGCCAGGTCGTCTATCAGATGGGATCGCTATTTGAGAAGATGTTGCAAGGCAAGATGCCCAAAGGTCTAAATCCACGTCAGGTGGGTCCATTACAAGTAGGTTTCAGCTAAGAAGAGATGGAGGCGCCATTTCAAGAGCCGTCGATTGTTTCTTCTTCCTTTCATTCATCTTTTCTTCTGCTCAGCTCCTACCCTTGGGTGCTGTACCTCCCTTCCTCTAATCCAGTTTCCATAACTTTCTCTTCTCTTTTCGGGTCCGCAAACCCCCATTCTTCTTTCTCCCCTAATCCGGAACCTCCGGATTCTCCATTTTCTCATGATTTTAGGCCCCGGCCGATGTCATCCCTCAATCCCGATCTCGGAACATCATCCGATTCTTCTCAGGGACTTCCGGATGTCTCCTCTGATTCTTCCCCAAGACTTCCGGGTGCTACTTCCGATTCTTCCTCAACCTTGTCGGGTGTCTATCATTTCTTTTCCCCGACCTTGTCGGGTGTTTATGCTTCTTCTCCCCCGCCTCTGGCGGGTGATCGCTACTCTCCTTCTCCGACCACGTAAGATGATTATTCTCCTCCTCTTTCTACTTACTCTTCTCCACCCTTTCGGGGTTCTCACCCTTTTTCTTACTGTTTTCGAGGCTTTAGCCTGCCTTGATCTCAGTTAATCCCTGTTTATTCTATATCTTGTTCCTTGTTATCAGGGCCTCAGTGCCTTAACGAGGGAGTTCTAGCCCTCGTCTCTCTTCTTTTTTATCCTTTCTTCGTTCAGTATGATGCCTTCCACCGCTCTGTGTCGAGGAATCCAATCCTTTGCTCTCCTTTCATCCTTTATCCTAACAAGTAAGGAATACAAAGCTACTCGCGCTCCTCAAAGCTCGATGATCGAGATCGCTTCAGGATGTTGGTTTCCACGCCATGGATTTGCAAAGGTATCTTTATTTTGTGCAAGAAACGTACTTTCATTTCTATTATTTCTATTGTTTCTGCACATGATTCCTTAACATGATTGAGTGGCTTTAGGAGTCTTTGTTTAATTAGATCTTAACTTTGTGTCAAATAAAAAAGTTAGCTTCTGCAGCATCCTTAGGCTGGTGATAGCTCCGCGCTGGGAGTCTAGTTTCTTTCCTCGATTGTTGTAGGTGACCTTTAGGCATGGGTTTTTCACACACTTCACGGCAAGCCATAACCGATTCCTCTTAGGCACATCGTTTCTGCTTTGGCCATACTTTGGGTATGCACGAAGGCCTTTTCTCTTCGCTGCTCGGCCAAGTGCAGGGGCAAGAGATTGATGGATAAGATGACTAACCTAGGCGCTCCCTAATACGAGAGAGGTCTCAAATAGGGGTAGTCTTGACCCTCAAAAGTGAACTTTCATGTAATATCTGGCCAATAAGGGCTACCAAAATGAGAAAATGAATCAATGTAAAATTATGAATCAAAGGCATGGCAAGAGTGACAGTATAGTTCCCCGCGGGACGTCATGAGCCCGATCGCATGCGTGCCTGATAAATATGGGTCTAAAAATCAAAGACACAAAGCCCCGGCGTAACAGGCTATCTCTTTGAGGGGTAGTGTCCTGGAAGGAGTTCAAGCCTTGATATCTCCCATCCTGCACGAAGCTTGTCTCCAATTTTTCTTCTGCTTCTCCCTCTTAGGCTGGGTTGTATCCCGGGTATGGCCTTAGTAGGGGCACCGTTCTTTAGAAGCGGTTGGTTGTGGTAAGCCACCCTCACATGTACGCCCTGTTTAAGGGAAGCCTTTAATGAAAGGGGTAGGAACCACGATCCCTGACTAGTAGTTTGAGACCGTCTTTAGGTGCTGCGGATTGCTATGTCAAAATTAAAAAAAAATCAAATACTTCAAAAAAATCTAAAAAATCAAATATTGTCAAAAAACCAAAAAACAAATACTTCAAAATTTTAAAAAATTAAATATTTCAAAAACCTAAAAAATCAAATACTTCAAAAAATCCAGAAAAATGAAATACTATTGAAAATTTTAAAAAATCAAAAAAAATTACAAAAATCTAAAAATGTGTCTTTTTCGTGCATTTGCATTTGTTTTAAGGACAGATACGTAATCCGTTTGCTAAGTGTGCAAGTTACAAGTACTCATACATTCCGTGCTATATCTTTGTGCTCTGCCTCCTGTATACATCTTTGATATGTTCTTTCCTTCTTCGATCCACTCTCTCGATCTGTTCTGAAGCTCATGTCCTTCTCAGCTTTTGTTTGTAATGATCATATCTTTATGAGAGGGTTTTGCCTCACGATTATGAACCTGGCGGTTCTGCTTCATTCTGATATTGGGTTTTGATCGAAGGGCGTATTTGTTTATGTCTTTTGTCCCGCCGTGTCCTTGTCACGTATTTATGTCCCACCGTGTTGTCCCACACATGTTGTTTTGTCCCTCACCGAGTGTTGTTAGTTATCTTGCACATGTTGTTAATCACCCCTTTATGTCCCATGTTCTTGTCCCAACCGTGTGGTTATCTGTCATGTTCTTGTCCCAACCGTGTGTTGTCCCACCGCGTTGTTGTCTTGTCACACCGTGTTCATGCATGCATGTTGTCTGTTCATGCCATTGCATATGTGCTCGTTTGCCTTTGTTATGTTATATTGCATTGTCTCCTATTTCATTTGATCGTTATGTTATGTCATGTTGTTTGTCGTTCAGTTAATCGTTATGTTATCTACGCTATGTTTATACTTGCTTGTTTATCATATTTATTTTATACATGAAAATCCATAAAAATTAGAAAATGAAAATCGAAAAAATGTTGTTTCGCCTGCGCAGGTAAGTTAGGTATGGCTCTCTATCCCTACTCATTGCTGCATTACTATATGGTATCTATATTGTTATATTATCTCGAGAACCGGCTGGTCGTTCACGTGTTCCAAGATCTGACGTTCCTCTCTAACAAAAATGATGATGATCTAGGTGCACATGTTTAATGGATAGGCCATTAGGTTGGGAAAATTAGGGAACGATGATTCTATCTCGCATGCCGTGGTTGCGGGTAGTGTCTTGACCCTGATTGTTCCGATCTAGCAATACTATTCTCGAGTACTTTCTATTTTATCTTTCTTTGCATCCATTTTGATGATTTCTTTATTTTAGCTCAGCATGGATCATGTCATTTTGAGCACGCACGCCTCGTGATCCGTTCAAGGTTGTTCCTCAGCAATGGTTATTTGCACCTCAGCTCTCTTGGATAAGAGATTCTCATTCCACTCTGAATTTGAATGATTTCTCTGATCTTGCCGCTTGGTCTGGTTGGTCAGCTGATTCCTATCTGGATTTTATCTCAGTTCTATTTCTCTTGCTTTTTACGTTATGCTCCTTTCCGATCCCCTCATCATCAGTGGATTGTGTCCCTGATGAGGCTAGTTGTGTTTCCTTTTTTTCCTGTTAGTTTAGTTCTCCATACATGTCTCGTTCTTGTCATCTAGTCCTGGTGGTTAGTTCGGCGATTTCGGGAAAATTCCTATCGCTTGTTGGTTAAAACAGGTGTCTTTTGCCTTGATGCCCACTTTTCAGTTCTATCCGCTTCATCTCCGTGTCATCTCCATTTCACGTCGTTGTCGCTTTCGCTCCATCTCCTTTCCATTTCGCCTCCGCATCGCTTTCGCTCGTTCCCTTGCAAAGCGGACATCAAGGAGGGGCATCTGTTGACACCCATTTTTAGCCCGCAAGTTGCGTCATTTCTCTTATTTATCATTTTTGATGCCCCGAATTACCCGTTGTTTTGGAGCGTTCCTTGGATGGATTTCGAGCCCATTTCATTGTTCCATTCCCTTTGAGCCTTGGAGATCATTATTTCTTAGAGCCCTGGAGCCTATTCTATCACCTTTCGACTTTCCAAGTCGACTTACGGCCTATTTAAGTCGACCTCCCTCAAGAATTCGGCCCCTTTCGCTGCGCAGTCTTGAAAAGTGGTCCTTTTTTATCCTTTTCCGATCCTCTATTCATTAAGTGTCTTTCACCAAAGTTGTTCCATTTTTAAAGCCCTACATTTTCTTCTTCTACGCCATTATCTAGTTCTCCACCGTTTTCAAGTCTTAGTATTTTTCTCTGTTCTCACCTCATTTTCGCTCTCTTCTGATCGTCTTTTCATCTTGTCCTCTTCATGAAAGTTGTTCATCTTTCAGTTATCTACAATTTCTTCTGCTATCACTTTTTCTAATTCTACACAGTTTTCAAGATATTTGCTGATTTCTAAAGTCGCACGAGCTTGGCAGCAAAACGGTCAACAGTTGACCGTCCAATGAATAAACGGTCACTAGTGGACAGCCCAATGAATAAAATGGTCAACAGTTCACCGCCCATGAATAGTGATTTTTTTTATTTTTTTTATTTTTTTTTTTATTATTTTTGAAATGTCAAAGAACGGTCATCTTGAGACCGCTTATGTCAAAAAATGGTATGTGGATGACCGTTTATTCATTTTTTGTGCCAAAAGTCACCCGGTTGCCCCATGGTTCATTGGGCGGTCTACCCCTAGACCGCCCCATTAATAGAACGGTCTATCGTGCGACCGTTTATATCCCAGAGAGTCCAGATGTTCCTGAACTCCATTTTTTTCGCCGCTGGACTCTAAGGTTGATTTCTGTTCGCCGGTGTCATCTTTCTAAGGCTCTATCTTCTCGAATATTCCATCAAATCACTTCTCGTTTATTTCTGCCTGTTGCCACCACTATTATCTCGAGTTTAAGCCATATAACTCGAAATTTAGTGGAATATATTCGTGGGAATCTTGGCCGCAATATCAGGTTTTATTCATTTTCGTGTCATACAAACTCTTCCAAATTAGGCTCCGGGGCCACCTTCCAAGGACTCTATCTTCCAGATCCTTCCTCCAAAAAGAGTCCCATTTGTTCCTAGCTCTTATCCTATCTATTATCTCGAGATTGATCCATAGATCTCGAGATTTGGTGGACTCTATCCTCTGAAATCGCACCAGAAAGTTTTAGGTTCCAGCATTTTTCTATAAATTCAGCCCATTTTGTAGTTCGGGGGGGTGGGGGGGCTCTTCTTAGACTCGGGACGAAGCCATGCCGGATCGTCGACTCACACCTTCGACCCCACTGCGAAGAGGGAAGTATTAGCTTTAATTTCTATCTCTTTGGGTTCAGTTTCATTCCTCCAATCCTTAGTTCTCATCTCCTACTTTTTCAAAATCATCACAAATCGCACTATTTCTGCACGTTTCTGCATTTTTCTCCATTTTGCACATCACTTTTCTCTTCATTCTCTCGATCATTTTTCGTGATTTCAAATCCTATGCATGCACAATACACCCACCTTTTGTTTGCACCCATTCATAGGGGTTAAAAACCCTCCTCCGGTGCGTTCTCCCCCTTTCTTTCATGCTACTTTATCTTTTCGGGACATATGCTACACTTCACATTCTAATGGATTTTCTCTCTTTTGTGGCTTTATTTTGCAGGAGACTATTGATAGAACGTGAGGCCCTTACTTTCTAGCGGGCTAGGAGGTGAGGAGGTGTTACCCACATCGATTCCCCGCGTCTCTTTTCAAGCGCGATCACGTTGTAGCGGCTTCCCTTTAGGCTGTGTCTTCCTCCATATTTTCCAAGGTACGCGGCGTCGTCTTCATCCTTTCTTCATCCTTTTGGTGCCGTAGAACCTTGGTGGCGATCACGGTCAGGTTCCTCTTCTTCGTCGCCCCTTTCCATTTCATGCAATTTCATGTTTATATGCATGCTTATATTGTTTAGTTAGATGGCGGGATAGATTGAAACATTTGTATCAACAATATTGATCTACTCCAAGACCAAAGAAGAATATGAATCTCATTTAAGGATTGCCTTACAAATCTTAAGGATAATCAATTGTATGTCAAATTAAACAAATGTGAATTTTGGCCGGAAGAAGTTTCATTTCTTGGCCATGTGATCTCTAAAGAAGGTATATCTATTGATCCTTCAAAGGTCAAAGCTGTCAACAATCGGGAAAGGCCAACTAATGTGACTGAAATTCGAATCTTTCTACGATTGATCAGTTATTACCGAAGATTTATTAAGGATTTCTCAAAAATTACCATGTCATTGACTAGATTAACAAGGAAGGAAAATTCTTATATGTGGGCTGAAGAATGTGAGAGAGTTTTCAAACTTTGAAGGAACTCTTGACAACTGCACCTGTTCTCACTCTGTCTATTGAGGGAGGACGATTCGAGGTATATGCTAATACTTCTCGAATTGGCCTAGGCTGCATATTAATGCAACAAGACAAGGTGATAGCCTATGCATCTAAGTAATTGAAGACCCATGAAGTAAATTATCCTGTACATGATCTGGCATTGGCGGCAGTAGTCTTTGCTCTCAAGATATAGAGACAGTATCTATATGGTGATCTTGACACACTAAAATTAACGCTAAATTGCGTAAATCTCGTGCCACATTTTAACATGAAGTAAAAATCATATTTTAAAGAATTGGCACCTTCTGGGGCAGGCGCATATTAATATGCGTCCAACACCCAGCCACTAATTCCAAACGATATTTGATTTTCCTTTGAATTAAAAAATACATATTTCAAGGAATTCACATCTTCTAGCAGAGGCACATATTAATATGCATCTGCCACAAAGACGCCAATTCCTCACTATATTTAAATTTCTGTTGAACAAATTACATATTTCAAAGAACTTACGCCTCTCGAGAGGGACGCATATTAATATGCGTCTCTACCCCTGATGTTAATTCCTTTTCTATTTTAGGAAGTTTTTTTATTTTTTAATTTCCAGAAATAAACGTCTTTGGCAAGGACGCCATTTCAATGGACTGCGCCTCTCCAGGCAGACACATATTAATATACGTCCCTTGTTTTGACGATAATTCATTTTCTGTTTTCTTATTTTTCATAAATGAATGCCTTCAGCCTAGATGCAAATTAAATTGGCGGCATCTGCAGATGACGCCATTTTCGAAGTCCTCCAACCAAGAACAAAAGAAGAAAAAGAAGAAGAAAAGAAGACACTCTGTCGATAAGGAACAAAAAGAAGAAGAAGAAAACAAGAAAAAAAAGAGACAAGAGAAGAATAAAAGAAGAAGAAGGGTAAAAGAAAAAAAAGAAGAAAAATAAGAATGGAGGGGGGTGTTACGGCAGCGCCTCTCCTCCCCTCTTTTGCCAACCAACCAAGCATTTAATGCAACCCCTCCCTAGCATTTAATGCCCCTTCACAGCTCAACCGATAGCCCCCCCTTGGTGCATTTAATCCTAAAATGGCAGCTTCCTTAATGCTCATCCGGTAGGCACAACAAGCATCCGGTAGCCCCTTGCGCGCTCTGTCCGGCAGCTCCCAACCTCCTAAACCGGCAGCCCAGAGCACCTCCATCCGGCGGCCCATGCAAGCACCCATCTAGCAGCACGTTGGAATATCGAATGAGGTCAGCCTCCTCCTCCTGTGCCCCTATATAAAGGGCTGCAGGGAATGAAGAAAAGAAACACAGAGGGATGCCTGAGGAGACTCTCGAAGGCCATTTGTCCCCGGAATACAGATGTAGCAGACAGACACCCCGAGTGAAGAGAGGAAGAGCAGAAGAGAGAGTCTGAAGAGAGGCAGAGGAAGAAGAGAGGGAGGAAAATAAAAGAGAGGTGAGAAAGGGGGTCAAGGAGTCAATGCTCCGGTTCCCCCCCTTTTTTTACTTTTTTCTTCTTATGTATTCATTTTTTTAAAAGAATCTTGCGAATGTTTTGTGTTTATGACTATTATTTCTCCCGATCCCCATAATTGTCCCTTCTTTCTCTTTCTTATGTGTTCTTTCCCTTTGCCTTTGATTCCTTTGGCCATCGAGCCTTGATTCCTTTTTTGTGTGGGCATGAATGTGGTCCGGTCATCTGGGAATGGAGATGTGTGTCTTCGAAGGGGTCCAGGCCTGGGGTTTATCCAGTACCATGGATATAACTCCGAGCTTCGACTTCATGGGTTGCTTTGTCGGAACCTTCAACCATGCCATGCCACACTCCTCCCTACTCTTTCAAGAATGCTTCAACAATAATTGTTTTTTGATACTCTATTTTTTTATTGTTGTTCTGTCTTTTACGGTTATGATCCGGCAGCCCTCTCCTCCTATTCCTTTGCCATTTAATGAGGCATTTAATGCCCTTGCAATATGTAATGGCAGCCCTCCTTTTCCACTTGGCAAATGAAGGAGCATTTAATGCCCCCTTGGCATTTAATGCCTCCCTGCTACCCCTTTTATTTTTTTCCTCCACATTGATACCACAGCCCCTCGTACGCACTAGTCGGCAACCCTTTTTCACAGCAAACCAGCAGCCCTTTTCAGGGAACCAATAGCCCCTTTTAATCGGATTGGCAGCCCCTTTCGAGTTCGGTTTCGGCTTCTTAAAGGGACAATTGTGTGTGTTGCCGCTTCTGGCACACTAATAATTAAGGGACTATATCGGAACTCCGTGGATGGGTATCCGCTTCACAACCCTTAGAATGTCCCAGGTCTGGGGGAGGTGTTGTCGAAATTTCACCAGACCTTGAGATAATGAATCATAGAAATAAAGAATAAAAAATAATAATGATAATAATAAATTAAAAAAGGGGTCAAGATAATTCATAAAAAAGAAATGCATAATAAAAAAAAAATCAAGATAAAAATAACAAATAATAATAAATAATAAATATATGTTTATGAGATCACAACAAAAATTTATTATGTGATCAAATCAAAGTAAAACAAAAAAAGAAAAGAGAGGAAATAAAGGGAGAAAGGAGACGAGTTTGAGAAAAAAGGGCAGAGAAAGGAGGTCAGTCGACAGGGGCTGTAAAAAAAAAGGGCAAAGAAAGGAGGTCAGTCGACAGGGCGCAGGGACTCCTGTCGACAGCCCCCTTCCTGTGTAATGAAAAATGTGCAGATGCAGTATTCATGCCATGCTTTTAAATTCTTTTTTCATTCTAAACACTATTCACCTTTTGTAGTATTTACTTCACCAGGTATCCGTTTGATCTCGCATCGCCATCCCGTTCGTCCCATGGGGTAGAGCCAGTGATCCCCTACGCCCTATCCAAAAGAGAGATCCTTCAGACTGTCGGACATCTAGATATCGGGTAAAAAGTGAGCGTTAATGAATAGTAACTTTTAATTATTCATTTTGGGCCCATTAATGGCTAAATTCCATTATTTTTGCCGCCGTTGCGATTCTACGTCCCGGAACAAGATATTTTCACCACTCACCTGACCCTCGACCACCAGGCTTCACTCTATGTTGTATTGTCCCGGCTGGAACTCCCGAGTCACCCCTTTTGTGGCTGTTTAGCCTGATTGGGTACCTTTGATTCATGAATAAAAATGAATATACACAAGGCCTATTGTGAGCGCGGTTTGGGCCTGCGGGTTTGCCCCGTCATGTCCATAATCTGAACTCGCTTCTGGGTCGATAACACTTTGAGTTAGACCTACCCCTGCTGGGTTTCGTCCCGTTTCTTAATATTAAATCATGCCAGATCATAAGCGAACATGTGTCCCGGGGATTTCCCGTGGCGTTGTTGCGTCGTCAGCATAAATCTGTCCCGGATCGATGTCCGAATAAGTTTTCTACGATGCTTTTAGTCTCAGACTTGATGACCTGGGGCTACGTCGATTCACTTTTGAACCTGCATATGTATGCGACGGTGTCAATGGTGTGTCAAAAGATTCACGAAGACATAATCGAGATGCCCCTCAAATGGTATGAACCTCCTGGTAGGCTAGCTCTTGGGGGTACTTCATTTGATATGGGCCCGGGTGCTGGCACTTCATATGCACCTGGACGATTAAGGGACCATCTTAGACTCTTGTAGACAAACACCCACTATATCCCCCGACATACGCCGGGACAAGGGGAGATGCTGTCGAGATTTTGGTTCTTCATCGCTCGAGTCATGACAAATAAATAATAATAATAATAATAAATTAAAAATAATAGAATAAGAGGAATATATCAAAAATAATATGCTAAAAATAAAATAATAAAGATAATAATAATAACATAAAAAATAAATAAAATAAAATAATAATAACATCAAAATAACAATCATAAAATAATAATAAAAACAAAAACAAAAAAGCAAAATAAATAATAAATAATAAAAGTATTAATAAGAAGAAAATAGAAATAGAAATAATAAATGAAAATAATAATAAAAAAAATAATGAAAACAAAAAAATAAAAAATAAAAAAAAGAAGAAGAAGAAGAAAAAGAGAAAGGGGGGTTCAGTCCCGAGGGTCGGTCGACCTGCCATAGGTCGAGTGGCTCATTGGACTATATTGGATGTGGTAAGTGATTTGAATCCATGAGTTTTATCGTCATCCTCATCATCCAATGTACAGTTATCTTCCTCCAAATCTATGGCTACAACAATGTGATCATTGTTGACTCTACGCCCACTACGAGTATGTGACATAGTGGAGCCCAAAGTAGATCTTTTATTTATCATAAGCTCAAGGAGCATTTGAAAATCCAACAGGGCATGGCTTTCGATACATAATCGTCCGACCGGTTTTAAAATATTTCAAATGAGCAGAGCTATCTTGGCTTCTGTAAAAAATGAAATTCTGGCAATGGAGAGAGAACCGAACACAAAAATGTCCCGTTCTCATAATCTCCCAAAGCAACCTCAGAGTTACTTATGAGGATTTTAAATGATGGAAAATCTCACATATCCAGCACATTTGTACAGTCACTGGATTATTTTGGGAAGCCATAAGTAACGGGCGTTCTCAAACGCGCCCTCAATCTCCAAAGAATCTGGAGATTTCACTACCAATGACTGCTCAGGTTCGGTGGCACCTTTTGTGTTTATGTTGATTCTTCATTTGTCTGAATTACAACACAAAAAAATAAAAGGAACATAATAAGATAAAAATTAAATTAATAAAAATAAAAAATCAATATAAAAAATCATAATGCAACAAAATCATAACAACAATAAAAATAATAAAAAATAAACAAACCAAAAATCAACAAAATTAAAAATAAACAATAAAAGTAATAATAAGAAGAAAACAAAAAATGAAAAATGAAAATAATAACAATAATAATAAAAAATAATAATAAAAAATAATGAAACAAAAGAAGAAGAAAAGGAGAAGGGGGGTTCGGTCGACCTGTGCTTGGCACAAGTCGACCTGCCCATGGGTCTTGTCAAACTTTGCATAGCATAGGTCGACCGGCCCATGGGTTCGGTGGACCGACCCATGGGTTCAGTCAACCTATACCTAGCCCAAGTCGACCTATTTGGGTTCAAATGGTCGGTTTTGCCCCGTGAATACACCGGACGCTTCCGTAGACCCAGACTTGTGATTCTGGATGGTCGTATACGTTATTGGAAAAAATAGTTATAATAATGAGATAATAGAAATAATAATAATAATAATAACAAAATACCTTTTGCATTTTCATGCATGCACCAACATAGTTTTCAGGTCATAGGGCCCTTTTTCTTAGCGACTAATCAAGGGTTTTCTCCCATTCGGGGAGATATAATTAATGCTATAACCTTTATGGCACGGCATGTTTCAGTCTCGACATGCTACTCACTATCGTCTGATTAGTCAGACGGGCGCGCACATACGCGATTCCGAACCATCTTGATATTCGAAGTCTAAATAAACTGTCACCTCATGATTGGCTCGCCTATGCACTGAATAAAAAAAATAAAATAAAGGAACAAGGATAAATTAATAAATTAATAAAAATAAAAAAAATGTTCCCACAAGTCGGGCTCGCCCGGTGGGACTGGTAGCTCCCTTCATCTCTTCGCCAGGACCAAGGGCCCTGTAGCCTTCTTATGAGACTCTAACTGTTAGTTTGAATTGTAGGTCTCATTCCAACAATTCCAATGGCTATTGTCATGTTCAGACCACTTGTTGTTCGTGATCACGCCAGGTATGGCTTCCTGGCAATGTCGACAAGGTTCGGTAGCTTCCCGCCCATCATCGGCTTCCCCAACTTTTTGGGAGTGGCGTTCATGGAACTCCTGGACGCCAAAGAGATGAAGCTTGCAACCTTTGATACTGTGGAGGCCACACAGAAGAAAATAGAGATGGTGGGTTGCTACGTCCACCATGTTGATTCCTGCGCCTCGACCAATAGCAGGCGCACTACTGCTAGGAGAAGAATCACCAAAAGGAACGTCGGTTCTCTATAAGGCCGGCTGTCTGTCTCGGGAAAATTCATATTGATCGGAGGAGTCCAAGTATACCTGAACGGCCGACAGGTCGAGGTGATACCCAACAGGGTTGTGCCGATGGTGCCAGTACGCAACTCCTTACATCTACTGGCTCAGAACAAAAGGGACCTTTCTATGTTCGCTTTTAGACAAAGGGATAGGTTGTCCCCAAAACCAACCAAGTTTAAACAAATCTAGGTGCCCAAGTAGACTAAGGCCCCAGCCTTGACTCAACCACGACCTGTCAAGGCTGACGGGCCTAGGAGAGAGAGGTTGGAGCAGGAAAAGAAAATTGAGATTCCAGTATGGGCATCTCGCAAACCCGTTTTTCGTGCCTATGCATGGTAGGCAAATATTTATTCGTGTAACGAGAACAACGGCAAGATAGCCAGACTGGGGCAGCTTGCCTATGTCCCCCCAGTACGTGAGAGGGTGCCGCAACCCATGTTCTCCCCTGCTAACAGACAAGAAGACTTGACCCAGACCATCTGGGGGTATGTCCGTAGTCTTGGGAACACTTCCTTAGGGCATCAACGGTTGCTCAGAGCCGTGGATGCTTTGGAAGAGGGTCGAGAGTTCAAAATCAGCCCAGATGATATAGAAGATGCAGGGTCAGGCTGCTATGGGCCTCCCCTTTATAAAAAAATGACACCAAGAGTTTCGGTGTTTGAAAGGTTAACCTTCCCCAACTAGTCGGCCAGAGGAGAAAGGTAGAGAAATGGCGGCTTCCAAGTTTATGCCTATAATATGGCTGGAGTGGCCAGCTGCTATGGGGCACTACCCACAGAGCATGAAGAAATATCCAAACTTGCCAAGAGGCCGGGCCCTCTCACAAGAAGGAAGAAAGCTATAAATGAAATGTTACATGCCCCTGTGGGCGAAACAAGCATAGATGTGGTTGTGACGGCCGTGAAGGGGAATGTGGTCACAATTGGGGATGACAACGGGACGCCGTCCATGCCATCCGAAGATACTACAATTGAGGAGGGAGGCCGAGTTCCAAACCCCTCCACGCATGATCTTGCTTTGTTGATGTTGATTTAGAAATTTCAACAAGAAGTTGAAATGTTGAAAAGGCAGCTCAATGAGAGAAATACCCACACTTCAGTATCAAAGTAGGTCGAAGCCCCGCCTGACACATCACAGGGAAGTCCCGATGTGCTCGAGGATGCACCGCAGATAATAGCAACACAGCCAGTGCCCAACTACACTAGGGGCACTCCTCCCCAGCAACCGTAGCATACAGCCATGGTACAACGTCCAGCTCTTCAGTATCGAGGGACTACCACCATGCCTCAGGCGATGGTGCTGACGACACCACAAATATAGCAGGCTCATTTCCATCCAAGCCAGGTAGACCCAGCCATAATGAATAAGCTAGTGGTGGAGTAGATGATCTAGATCACTACTAGAAAAATATTAATACAAGGCAAAATTCTTCTGCCTTTTAAAGTGTCAAAATTCGCCTTTTAAAGTCTTAGAAGGCGAAAAGAGGGCGGATTATATTCTGCCTTCTATGCCACTATCTTCTATGTAAATAGAAGGCGAAAAGTAAATTTTAAAAGGCGAAAACTTTAAAAGGCAGAAATGAAAGTTTTAGAAGACAATTTTTTTCCGCCTTATAAACTCGTGATTAAAGGCATTTATATGTGCCCTCTATTATTTTTTAGAAGACGATAATTTCTGCCTTCTAAGATCTATATAGAAGACAGATATTTTTGCATTCTATTTCTTTTAGATGGCAAAATTTTTTACTTTATAAGTTGTCAAAATAAGTCACTAGAAGATAAAATTTTCTGCCTTCTATACTAACATCAGAATATAAATTATTATCTTTTAAAAATAGTCTTATTCTTCATATAACCTGTTTTATTTAACGATAGATCTAATTTTTTTTCCTCAAGAATAAAATACATTCCAACTTGTAACATGACATAAAAATAAAACATTACACATTCGTAATTAAACAACATTCAACTTTGTTTATATTTGTTCAACAAAAAATTTATTTATATAAAAATGTGCTCATACATACATTAGACCTACTATAAGATCACAATGTGCATGGGCAAGTCATACACAAAATTTGCACCAACATGTGCTCCTCTAAACAAACACTTTAAATAAATACGGACTATAAACAATTTGATTCTACAATCTTCTTCCACTGGTAGCCTTTCTAAATCTTTTAAGTTACAAGCTTAAAACCAGTGAAGTTTCCACCAAAGAATCTGGATTTTTCTTCAAATGGCATCCTTTGACGCTTCTCATAGTACATAAAATCATTGAAAATTGATGTCTTCGGTGGCCTGTTCTTAAAGATGTTAAGCATACTCAGCCTAGCATATATTTTACCTGCATGAACAAACATGTACTAATGTCATTAGAAAACTAACATGAGATAATTTTATCAACACACTGACATCAGGGATAAACTACAAAATAGAATAATGGGTATCAATAATTGCATAGTGAACTTTCATGAAATTCAAAGTTAACAATTAAAAGAATCAATCAGCCAAAGAATGAGGGTCCCAATGACACCTCGAATTTTATTTCTATTTTCATCTTTGATTTGATAACTACTGGAGCATCAGACATGTTTGCAAAATTAACATAAAACTCACAAAAGGTTGTTCCAAGTTGCCGACCCATGATGCATCCACAAATGCTACACATCCACACATACGGGCAGAAGCACATCAAACGCATTCATTCACATTCATATTATCATAGATCAAGAAAAAATTGCATTTTTCATTCTATGCAAAACATTTACATCCATCATAACATAGTGTCAGTGCATCATGCTATATATTCTACCATTCACCAAAGTAAATGAGGAACAAAAAAGAGCATATCCCCATGTAGTTTTGTGTTGATACACAATCAAAAAATGTAATGTTTTACCATCAACACACAGGCCAAAATGTGACAAAGTTCGACATACCACCAGAAAAATAAGAGGGTAATCGTGAGTCATCATGAGGGGGAATGGCTCCTCTGTGTATCATGAATTAACTGCAAAATAGAAAAATGGTGCATTATAATCAACTCGAGATCCCAAGCAGTCACAGAGCCATTCTTTATCAATTACTATTGAAAAATTGAACTGCAGAGTACAGTTAATAAGGCATAGAAATTAAATGAAGGAAATCTGCAGATGGCTCACCAAAATCTTTTAAAGCCAAGAAGTTTATGAGTTCCCACTTCTGACACGTATCACAATGAACAGAATTCAAAGAGATTGACAATACATCATCTTCCGATGCAGGTCTCTAGTTTTGCACCATTTATTTGCTAGCACATCACACAATGGGATTTCTAAAAAGGATGTCTAAACGAAGATAAATAACAGACTTGAGGCTTCTTGTTTTGAAGAAGATGCGAATGGGAAACATAGAACCCATCTATTCTTAAAAGAGAAACTGTTCAGCATTGTTAGATGATGGCCACTAAATAAATTAAACAAAAACTTACAAGATGTCTCTCACTCTTCATGTAAGGTTGAACAACGGGGAGACCAAGAGGGCTTGTCCATCTGACAGGTTGATTCTCTGAAGCAATGACCTGTGTGTATTTCCAGAGTTCAATAAGATCTAAGATTTGAGACAAAACATGCTCAGGATCCAGCTGCATAAGTCCATCAGGCAGGCATGAAAGCAGGACATGAATTATAATATCAAATTCCTAATAAAGAACTAGATCATAAAGATTTTAGGAAATCTTAAATAAGCAATTCATGCTCTTGAAAATACACCTTTGCACGGTCAGCCAATTCATAATGCCATGTGCAGCATGGAACATCTCCTCCAGAGCAGTCAGGGTCACCTATGTAACAAAAGATGCATAGAAGCTTTTCAACTAAATGACATCTGTCTAGACTTTACTTGCAACTTTTATCAAACCAAAGTAAACAGATGCAAATGGAAGAGGAAGTACTTATAGAACAGATGGGTAATATAGAACAGTCATGTTTAGACAACAAAAGATTCTTATGCAACCAAATAGTGAAATAAAACATAAACTGTTGTTATGTATTTGAAACTTGTCCATTCAGTGAGTAGCATCTCTAACTATGCAATTAATATGTGACTAAATCTACAATATATATACAAGCATTTCAAATGACTACAAAAAAATAGTTGGAATCAAATTATCTCTGTTTCTCTAACTAAAAGATCTAATTAACTTCCAGCCCAAAATAATGTTAATTCCAACCCCCTGATTGCAGCTGCCTGTTGCCTTATAACCTAGAAATTGCAAAATTAAATGCCTATAGTTCTATATTAGACTGAAAACTTTCACCCTATATGTGAATTCCATCCATCCATGTATGCCTCAGATCTTCTGCCATCCAGACCCAGTTTTGTCCCAATAACTTTAAACTCTACAACCATGTATCCACAAAACATGCTTCAAGGATACTTTCTTTCATTCCTGCCACTAAAGATGAGTTTTCGAGCTCAAAGAAGGTAAGGCAAAATTCTTGAGAGGTCACGCATACCCATGGAATGTAGAATCGGCCGATGCATATCAGGATCAGCCGTGGCCTTGCTTATATTTTGTAGTTCTTCAAGAAGGATATCGTGTGCAATTGACAATGACTTAACAAGATCAATAGCACCTGAACCCACATGAACAGCTGGAGTCCATACCTGAGCACAAAGTTAAATTTATTAGTTTTGATCAACTAGCTATTAATGCAAGTAATAAATAAAATTAATTATTTTTCCCAAAAACAAGTGTCCAATCCATTCCATTGACTACTGAGTTACAGTGAAACAAATAAGAGATGTTAACAGCAATGTAGCAACAACAGCCAATTTCTACCATCGTGAAAGCTCCATTATGTTACCAGCTGTGCATTAACAGCTTTTTTAAAATCAATTTCACAGTTCTCACATCTAGGATTTAGTAGAACTTTTTATCACCCAGAGCATATCTGATAAGCCCAACGAGATGGTAGAAAAGCCTAGGAGGAGCCAAGGTGACTGACACTTGGTGCTCGGATGGGCTAACTCAGTAGTGACTATTGAATGGATATTTCTGCTCCTGTTCTCTTTCTTGATAAGTTGTTTCAAAGAGATGCACCCAATTCACTACATTACTCAGCACTATTGCCACATGCAAGTTCTTTTCTATATATGTCATTTATTTCATGCAGCCTTGACCATTCCATGTCAACTTCACACCCATCCACTTGGATAAGCCATCACTATAACCTATAATGCAAGATTCAACCACATTACATTGCTTGCACAGGAATGGCACCTGACTGTTTCGTGTACCTCCTGGGCTCTTGAGTGGGTGGAGAACAAGGACATGTATATATACAGGAGAAAGCTCTGAAGATGATGACGATTAACAGCTGAGGATACTAAGCATCCAAGCCAGACCAAATGGCCTGGTAAAATAGTAGCATGCCCAGCATTTCAATCACACTGGACAAGGCTTTATGAAGATGAATTCATCCTCCCAAGGTTCACCTTATTTCACTTCTACACCCACAGTCACTTACACATACATCAACACATATCTATAAGCCTGTCTGCCATTGCCATATTTTTAATTTGCCTTATGCAGCATGACTATGTTGCAAATTTAGTGCATGTCCATTTTCTCCAACTAAAAATTATAATAATAAAAAAGTGAAGGTGAACAATTACTTATAATGCATTGTCTAGATGCCAGATGACTACACTGCCCACATACCTATGTATGCAAGTTTTAAAGACAGCTTCCATAAGAGACATAAAAATGTGAAGATTATTAGGTGAAGAGGCATTCTCAAATATAGTTATATAGTCAAGAACAGGGAACCTCAAAGGCATCACCTACTTGGTCTTGTCCATCATACTAGTCATCAGCAACAGGTTCATCAGCGTGAGGAATGCTGCAATTTCCCAAGTTTATTAAGATGGTTATTAGCAAAACATGTCTAAAAGATAGATCCATATCTCACAATGAAAAATGGAGTTGTCACAAACCTTTGTACCTTTTGTGAAGGTGAGTGGCTAACAGCTTTCAGAAGGACAATGTGTATGCTTATATCAATGAGAACGACATGGAAAGAGTCAAAATGGACAGGACAATATAAACGCAAACCAAGAAGAGCTTTAGGAGGTATGCGGAATTCATGTACTGCAGT
Organism: Amorphophallus konjac; assembly: GCA_022559845.1. Lineage (NCBI taxonomy): Eukaryota > Viridiplantae > Streptophyta > Magnoliopsida > Alismatales > Araceae > Amorphophallus > Amorphophallus konjac. The sequence continues at coordinate 283,238,921 of CM040127.1, forward strand.
GGGAACAACATCAAGAGAGGTGGGCATGTCAAAACTGCAACCAAAGGAGTCAATGTGAGATCCTGAAGGAAGTAGCTATGAGTACTACAAAGATTGCATATGTGAAGATAAGGAAATTCAGTTGTGCTGAATAAGAAACACTTAGAACTACTTTTAATCACACTTACCCATTCTCTAATATAGGAGCATACATAAGGTCAAACCTCAGTATCACCCCAGGAGTTGATAGGATCTGAAATTTGGAAAAATTAAAATGAATCAGCTGTGCTGATGGGAAATCACCTCTGCCATAAATAAGACAGAGCGATTAAACAGAAAATAGAATGAACTACACTCCTCTACTATTTTGCCCAGTCAATAAAAAAAGTTAGCTATAGCAAAATAGAAAGAAAATAAATGATAACAGTAGCACATACGAGTATGGAATATTTCATTTGTGTTAAGCAGAGAGAAGGGTATGTACCTCATCCTTTTCAACAGCTAAGTTAAAAGACACCATCTCCCAGCTCGAAGAAAAGACAACATAAAACATAATCCAAAATGGCAAATCCAAAAAGAATGCCTGTCGGATCCATCCAGAGCATAGATCTGCATATGCGTGCAGAGAGAGAAGGCCCCAACTCCCAGCTCACCTTGAACACCACCGGGCCGCTATCGCCATGAGGCCGGAGAAGCGGAAGATCGGACGACGCGGAGGAGATGGACGACGACGACAACCCGAGCACGGCGGAGTCGAAGCAGGGAGCAAGCTTTGGTGCTGGCACGGGGAGGGAGCCCTGTGGAGGTGGAGATGGCAGGGGGGATGTGGGCCCTGTGAGGAGGTGGAGGATGAGCTGCCGACGTAGAGAAATGGGGGACCTGCGAAGAGAGGGAGGGAGGGAAGGGGGGGGGGCAGGAGGACGGTGGGGGAGAGCAGGAAGAATAGGGTAGTGCTGGAAGGGGAGAAGGCGGCCGCGGAGGTGAGGAGGCAGAAGGAAAGGAACATCGCGCGGGGTGAGGGTATATAGTTTCTAAAATTAGTGCATAGAAGGCCCATTTTTATTGTTGCCTTTTATTCATTAAATTTTATAAGGCATAATTTTATCTTCTGCCTTTAATATAGTATATTTAATATGAATAGAAGGCAGATTTTTTTTTGACTTTTAATCTTAAGAATAAAAGTTGCAATTTACTTCTGCCTTTTATTTTCTGCCTTATAAAGTTATTTTTTTAGTAGTGGATGAAGCTGGCAGAAAGAGGTAGTGATGATTACGCCTCTTTCGATGTGTACAAAGTACCATACCCAGTTCATCATGCTGCCAAGCGCTGTCGCCCAACGTCAATAAGCCACCAAATTTTAACAAATTCAATGGGCAGGGGTCACCGAAGGAACATATAGCCTATTATATCAATGTGATGGGCGATTTGGTAGTTGACGAATCCTACTTATTGAAGTTCTTCGGGTCCTTACTTACGGAATTCGCTTTCGAATGGTACTCAAACCTGCTAGCCGGGTCTATCATTGATTGGCCGGATATGCAACGCAAGTTCAGAGAAAGATTCCACATCGCTGAGAGAGAAGTGATCATGGCTGAATTCTATGCATCAAGGCAAAGAAATGATGAAACAACCTTGGACTATGTTAAGAGATAGAGGAACCTTAGCATGAGATGCAAGCACTCTCCACATCAAGAAGATGCAATACAAATATGCAAACAGAGTCTAAGGATGGAGGTCTTGGAGAAGTTGATTGAAATTAAGGTCAGGTCTTTCGACCGACTGAGTAACATTATGATGGAGATTGAGGCCTTCCTTTCAAGATATGCCTCTACCCCTGCTATCCCAAATTAGAAAGTCAGGCGAACTGATAAACGTCCGGCACTTAAGGCAATTCACATTTTTGACTTCAAGGTGTTCAGGCAAAAGGGAAAAGGGGAAGCTAATCCTCCTCCCATCAAATCCGCTAAACATCGAGAAGGTTCTTCCTTGCTGAACAAGACGAAGAAGCTCTACGCCTTCCCTAGAGATAGGACTCGAGCCCTATTCGAGTGGGCGCCATTAAATACAACAAGGTCACTCTCCCAAAATTGAAGAGACCAAATGATGTCGAGAGAAGGGATGATCCTTGCTTCTACCCTTATAATCAAATGCTCGAGCATGCCATCGAGGATTTCCATATATTCAAAGATATAGTCCAAGGCCTGATCAAAAAGGGGGAGCTGCAAATGGTGAAGTACAAGGTTGATCTCCCACGCCCGCACGAAATGCCCACGTCGGGGGCAGCAGTCAATATGATATCTTTATATCAACGATTGTCTGAAGAGGTGTCAAAGGCTTGCACCCAGCACACTTACTGTAGCAACTCGAATTAGAATAATAGATTAATTAATAACCTTCCCAATATACACAATTTTTGAAGAATTTATAAAATTATGAAAAATATATATTCTTGTAGAGGAAGGAAATTCTAATAATTTTTTCAACAGAAACCACCCCAAAAAAAACTTTAATTAGGCCGGAATCAAAGGCTTGGGGGGTAAACTCGGAACTAGGATAGAACGTCCTGTAATTGACCAAATTGGACTCCAATTCGAGCTATAATGGGCTCAAAATAAACCCAAATTCTTGGCCCTCATAGCAGAAAATTTTTCTTTTGATTTTCCCCTCGAAACGTTAACCCTAGAGTTTGAATTTTGGAGATTAGCGGCGTTGAATTAGTCTTCTATGATATTCTCGCGGGATTCTCTCCCTCATCCTTTCCGATCAACACCACTCCCCTAGGGTTGCCCTAGCACTATAAATTGAAGGCCCACACCACCAGGAACTCCATTTGGCTTAGGCAGCTGACGGCATGCGGGATTGAGAGGGTAGATCGACGAGCAAGGTGAGGGTTTTGTCTAGGGTTCCAGTAGCGTCAACTTCTTCTTAACTCGTCTAAAGGTTGGTTTCTCTCAGGCTTAAACCCCAAAGTAAATACATCATATTGTGGGTCTGCGAGTCCTCTTTCCATTGATAGCATTTTGCTCAATTATTATTTCCTGTGTCGCTTCTAATATAGCTTTTAATCGGGATCTATTAGTGTTCACCGGAAGAGCGGGGCTCGGTCCCAGATCGCAGACCCACAGAAACCACGACATGAGATCGCGGCCCGCGATAGACCGCTACCTTCCTGGTGGAATTTTTTTTGAAATAGTCAAAGATGGTCAGATCGTGGTCTTGTCCAGACTGCTACCACCAGGTAGCGGCCCTGCCTAAACCGCTATCTGGGCTCGAGTTCCAGCAAATCCTGTTTTGTTTCTGTGTTCTATTTTAGAAAGGAACGGTTAGACAACATGTTCTAAGTTAAAGAATGCATCTAATAAATAGTGTTTCAGGGAAGAAAGTTAAAATTTAACTGAGTTTCATATCATGGATTTCTTGATGATTACTTCCCTCACATACTATATCCTGAAAACGACTAGTTTAGTTGATGGTAAATCTATTCACATTTGAAATTTCTACATTATCTTGACTAGTTAGCCAACGTTGATTATAGCATTGTAGGGATTATTTGAGGGTCATGCCACTCCGGTGGTGATGACTTACCGATTACTCCCGTTTTCCTCCATTTTTCAAACCATATTTCTTGGGATAGTTGGGACTCCACCGGATATTCCTTTCATCGGACTAGAACCGCTATCACTAGGCCTCTGTAAGACTCCGCGAGCCTGGGATTCCTACTAGGATGCCGAGTAGGTTGTACCTTAAAAACCTGAACCCCTGGATCTGACTGGTTTGTGAGTGGGCAGCACAAGGTTGTGACCGAGTTCTGCCCAACTCTGTCCAGATAGCGGTCCTCTCAGAATCGCTACCATCAGGTAGCAAACGTGCGACAGACTGCTATCTTCTTCTTTTGGGCCTGTGTGCCAATCCTATTTTCTGTCGATTGGACCTTATATTAGTCGACTGATCATTACCTAGGTCAACTTTTTCCTTTATTTGTAGTCGACTGAAGCATGTTTCAGTCGACTGGCATCAACCAAGTTGACTCATTTTCCCCAATTTCAGTTGACCGAACCTTGTTCCAATCGACTGAAATGGCATCTGTCGATTGATTGTCTTGACCTGGACACAGTTCTTCCTAGACCGCTACTGTGAGATGTTGGGATCGGTGCGATGGATTCAGAGGGGGGTGAATGAATCTCCCCTTAAAAAATTACTCCCAATTAAAAACTGTAACTAGACACAATATGAAATCACGACTAGTTAAGCTATATAAGATAAGGAGAACAATGATTCTCTTGACCAAACAGTTGCGCTGCAAGAGTGCAGGCTCCTAAGCAAACTTACTCTATTAACTGAACCCAAACAAGCAAACGAATGCAACTTAGAAGCTCAGATGACTTGAGTGAATTTGACACTCTTCAAAACCAATGTCAAATGTCCAAGATGAAAATAAATTCCTCTCTAGACAAATTATTCAGATCGAACCTAAGCATACATCTAGCGGATCAGAATAGACACACAAACCACTGCACAGAAGATTTTTAAGGTGGTTCGGTCCTCCAGACCTACATCCACCCCACACTCAAACCAGAGTGTGGATTCCGCTGATACACAGCTTAAACTGCTGGGCCTCACAGCTTGCCTACAACTAGCTGAGCATCACAGCTTGCTTCCACTGGGCAATACAGCTTAGCCGACCAGAGGAATCATCCTCTACAACCGTTGGGGATTACAGCTTAACCCGTCCAGAGGAATCCTCCTCTGCAACGCTGAGCAATACAGCTTAGCTTTGCTGACTAACAGCTTGAAATAGAGTTCAAAAGAAAAATAGGAAATGGGAAATCACAGCGACAAAAAGCTGTATACGATAAAGCACAAAACAGCTCTCAAGGAGTAAGTTGGTCTTGATCTGATCCAAGAGCCAACAGATAACACATCTTCAAAGAAGTCTTCTCTCTTCTTTTTCACGAACTCTCTATCTCTCTTTTCACTATCCTTTTTCTTCTTCTGCTGATCTCTCTTTCTCTTTTTCTTTCTCTTTTTCTTCTTCTGTCTTTCTCTTCTTCTGGATCGTGCAGGCTCTCTCTCTCTGCTTCTGCTCTTTCAGATGGGCTCCCCTACTTCGATCACTCTGCTCACGATCACCTTCTCCAGATGGAGAAGTCTTCTTTTTATAGAAGGAGCAGATAGGTGGGCGTGTGTCCTCCACGAATTCCCGCCCTAGCGCCTTGAACACGTGTCAACATTTCAGCCTGCTGCACTACACGTGTCACGAACCTGGCACATCCTCCATTCTTGGATCACGTGCCCTTCTTAGGTTCCTCGAACATAAGTCCTGTCAGATTAAACTTGATATCAGTTTGAATCAATCTTAAGGAAAAGAAAAGGATGCATCAAGTACGTTTGAGATTTGAACTAAGCATGTATATACTTGCTGGTGTGTAGTGCAGTATGCATGTAACAAAGTATGCACAATGAAGATGAATGCTCAGGCATGCCATCAAGGAGTGTATGGACTTAGTGTGTATGCGTCAACGATGTACAGACTTGCTGGTGTGATGATGCATGAACTTAAACGCTCGTACCAGCAACGGCTATACAAACTTATGAATTAATGCACGAACTTAATTGCTAGTATCAACACAGGTTGTACAGACTTTGTGTACTTGTGTATGCATAAGGCAACGTGATGCACTGACTTTGCATATGCATGAAGAACACTGGCTGTATTGACTTGGTCGAGTGAAACAACGGAGGCTGTACAGACTAGCCACCAAAGAATGTACAGACTTTGATGAGAAAGATGCACACATGCACAATGAACACGGATGCACTGACTAAGCCACGAGCTGAGCTAATGGATGTATAGACTTGCTCAGTCATCAAGGCAGTCGTGTGCAGACTTAGTGTATGTGCGAGATAATTCAATGCAGTATGCATATAGTAAAGTATGTACAATGAAGGTGAATGCACGGACAAGCCACCAGAGAATGTATAGACTTGATAGCATGTGGCGATGTATAGACTTTGTTTTGAAAGATTGCACAAATGCAGATAGGGAAGTAGGCACATTGAAAATGGATGCTCGGACATGCCGTCAACGAGTGTACAGACTCTGCGTGCATGCGACAAGACGATGTACAGACTTGTTAAAGTGATGTACGGACATATCAGTAGAGAATTTACAGACTTTGTGTATGCATGAAACAATCGAATGCAATGACTATGCTCATGAATGTATAATGAACACGCATCGACATTGAATTGAATCGATTGATGAATGCACTGATGTAGTGTATGCATATGGCAGATAATGCACTGATGCAATGTGCAGAAGAACCAACAAGTGCAGACACATGGTGATAAATCATTCATACTCATAGTGCTTGCTGACATCAAAACCACAGGAGCACAACAATCTCCCCCTTTTTGATGATGGCAACACTATGAGTCACACAGACTCAAACTATTCTCCCCCTTTGACTTCATCAAAAAGAGAAAAGTTTGAGACAGAAATAAAAGTGTGCATGATATGATTACATGATGCTTAAGAATAATGAATGTAATTAATGGAGAACCTGATGCTTACATGATGCAGACAAGACAAGAACCAATCAATCTATCCTCCTCCTTTGCAAGACGAACAAACCTCCCCCTTTAAAAGGCAATAAGTGCAGTCTAGACAAGACCTTAACAATCCAATGCTCCCTGATCTGAATGAAGCAAGGCTTTCAAGGGTGTAAGGAGAGGGATATGTCAAGAAGACATTCTGGAAGGATGACATGGCAGCATTCAGAATACATGATCTAAGGAAATAGAAGATTTTCAATAAGATACTCATTTCATAAATCTGAATAAATGGATGGTTCAGACTCTTCCATTATAGGTGCTTATGAATTTTTATTTGAACATCATGGTTTAAATATGATGTATACACAGTTTGTCAATAAACTTCTGTACTCATATCTGAACATCAATGTTTAATAAAAGTTAACCAAGCCCTCATATTTATATCTTGACTAACCTCCTTTCATCTTACTCAGTCAATTTCAATGACTTCTTTAGAAATTACAATCATTAGTATTGAGGTTAAACAATCATGAAGGAATTCAAATTTGGTTCCTGAGGATCAGCCATACTTCTTCAAATAATCTCAGATTTTTTCTTTTTGCACGCGTTTTCCAGTAAGTTTACCAAGTGCAATTAAGTTCAGTGCACACCTTGTAACTAGAGGATACACGTTGTTTGGACGCCAGTATCCCTAAGCACTTAGTATGACTGACTGTCATGCTTCAGAGATAGCATTGTCACCTCATGACATACTTCACCTTATTTCATTGATAAGTGAGGTATATTTCTCAATATTCAAGCCATTGCTCTGCCTGCATTTTCCATGAATTTTATTTAGCAGAGTTAATTATGGCACTTCATGACACAGTCATCTAGACTTCTTGGTCAATGGACATGATTTCTCAGTGACCAAAATCATTGCTCTGATAGAATTTACCCTTAGGAACGTTTCAGAATCATCATATGCTTAAAAACAATACTGATTTCATATAATTTAACCAAATAAAGCCATGATTTTAACATTTTTAGATTTTAGAAGATTTTACAAGATTCAACATGAATTAGTTGGTTAAAGTTCATTAAAGTTGACTCAGATACTTTTAAGAGATTTAAAGTCAAACTCAATGAATACATTAAACTTAAACCAGCTGAGTTATTTCAGACATTCATAAAATCGTATAATAGAAGATTCCTAGTTCAAGTGTTTTCAGACTTATGATCGAGACATGCCTATTGAAATCTTCATGAATGACTGACAGAAGAGATCCAGCAAGAATAAGTGATTTTGAAGCTCAATGTTTTCAGATATGCACACCAAGCAAGATAACTAGAGGTCAGGCATGTTTCAAGATCTCCAAGGTCTAGGAGATATGCAGTGTTTCGAAAAAAACGTTTAAGAATATGACAAGTATTCCAATCAAGAGAGCAAGTGCAGAAACATGATCAGAAGATCATCCTAGAATGTGTCGACTCATTGTGTCGACATCTGCTCACAAGATCCACACTTCAGAACAATCAAAAGTGACAGCTCATAGTGTCGACACTTCCAAAAGAAAACTATCAAGAAGTGCAGCGAAGGATGTGTCAAGGTGAGTCAGAAATACCCAGAAGATCATCAGGCAGATTTATTCAAGAACGATCAGCTCCCCCTCAGAAGATGCATAAGTAGAACACAGTAAATTCAGACTCGTGAAATGGGTGAGCTCAAGCTGAAGATGGGAGCAATGGTTGACTGAATGAGATAGTAAAACAGCTAGATGAACAGCCAGCAGAACACAATCATGTTATTTTTAATATGAGTGATGTGCAATGAATTATGACATAAGTGTATGCATTTGGCAACATGTATGCAATGCATTGACTCCCCCTAACTAAATGCATTGAATTATCATACTTGTCATGAAGATGGTGCATGGGACTTTATGTATGGGAAGTCATGAACTATGCTTATGGATGCATCGGGGGCATATGTAGTCCTATCAGATTTTCAGTGACTATATGTCAAATGCATGTATATGCAATTCACATATATGCACACACAGCTCAAAGTACTAACAAGTAAGCCCATGAAGCTCAATGCAAGTGTCAAAACAAATAAAGGAGCATGTATGCATGAAACATGATATGCAGTTAAAAATAGATTACTAAGGAATTCAATTAACCTCATGTGAAGAGTGCAAGTATTACCTGAAGAGTGCTTGAATGGGGTTTTATCAACTTGGGTGCCTTGGTTAATTTACCCCTCTTTGTTCATTCCAAGGCACACCTGCAACATATTGATCATTTTGATCCTGTAGGGACCCAAGCAGCCTTGGGTCCTACGTTAACCCTGACAGGTGTTCTGAACAGTCTTTTAGCAACATTATCATCATGATCCATCAGGTAACAATTGTCCATAGAATGTCCATTTCTACCACAGTATCTACATGAAATGACTGATTTTTGGTTCTTATGATGCATATTAACAGCAGTATGAGGTCTATAAACATGATCATAAGGTTTTCTATTGTATGCATGAACAGTTTGTTTCTTATTATCTGGCAACCAGCAATCAGTAGATTTATGCCTTAGCTTACCACAATTGAAGCATGAATTATTCATTGATAGCCTTGCAGGAAAATTTGAAAACTTTGCATTTACAAGGCTTCCCTTAACATACCAACAATTCATGACTGTATGCCCATACTTACCACATTCAAAGCACCTGAGATGCTTGCTGTTTGATTCAGAATCATTCCAGTAATTTTATGACCATCACTCAACAGCCTTGTGCCCAGGCTTGTTGCAGTTAAAGCACACAGTGTGCTGACTAGACTTGGGTTTAGTTCCGTATGGGCCATGAAAATGCATGGAAGACCTGGCATGCAGTTTATTGTCTTCTTTCATGATAAAGCATGCATTCATGAGATGACCATGCTTACCACAATAGTAACATGAAGCATCAGGCTTCCTAGTAGCATGGTTTCTACCAATAGAATTTCTAGAATGTAATGTTTCACTTGCATGCTCATCCTTTAACAACAATCTGCAATCTTCCATTACGTGACCTACCTTCCCACAATAATAACATGACCCCTTTTTAGTATGAGTGTGTGAGAGATCATGTGACTTGTGTGCAGCATTCTTCGTACCAACAGGAGTGTCTTTGTCCTTTTTCTGTAGATTTTCATTCTTTTTCAATTTTTGAGTTTGTTCTACAGTTTTGGAACTGGTAGTGGATTTTTATGCAGTAAATTGAAAAATAGAAGGAGCAGAGGTTTTATTTTGATTAGAAGCTTTTACAAACACAGTAGACGTTTTATTCCCATTAATCCTTTTGTTTGTCGGACTGTAACCCAGTCCCTCTCTCTGAAAATTAACATTATTTCCAAGAAGCTTATTCAGATTTTCCTTACCTTTGACAAATTTTGATAGAGAATTTTTTAAATCTTGAATCTCAGAATTTAAGACAACAATATTAGCTTCATATCTGGACAGATCTGTTTCACAAGAAATGACTTGTTGATGCAAGGCATCATTCAGACTTTTGAGTTTTTCAACTTCCTATTTTAATTTTATTTCATTGTCAGCTTCAGATAGGGACTTGTTAAGATCATCAACTTCTTGTTGAAGGGATGTGATTGTAAGCTCATATCCAGCTATCTTCTCTTCACAGCAAGTGACATTTTCACTCAACATTTGGTTGATAGTTTTTAGGCTCTCAATTTCTTGTTCTGCATCCACCAACCTATCATAATTATCCATGCTCACGCACTTACCTTTTTCAATTGTCAATAACCTATCTGACAGTGTGGTGTTTAGATATTTCAGCTTGTTGATTTCCTCTTTTAATTTATTGTTTTGCTCTAGGAGTTCATCATCAAGCATCCAATCATCTAAGGAAAACTGACATTCATAAAACATTTCTTATTGTTTCTCAGATTGAAGTTTGTTGAGATTTTTCTGAACCTCTAGATTTATTACTCTATCAGCCTCCAGCTTCTCAGAAATCAGTCTATTTTCTTTTCAAGATTCATTGATTTGTGTTCAAAGTCCTTGGACTGTTTTTTGAGTTTTTCATTTTCAGATTTCATGTCTTCCAATTCAGAACTGACACACTCTAAATCTCTCATCAGTTTTTCATTCTGAACTACATTATTGTTATGACCATGATCATCATCAATCAAGCTAAGTCTTTCCTTTAGTTCAGAAATTTCACAAACAAGCTCTTGATTTTCCTTTTTGTGTAAACTAATTTGTTTCATAAGTGTTTCTTTTTCAGATTTCAAATGATCTAAATCGGAAATAACAGAATCAAAATCTTTTAATTGTCTTCTAAATATGTCATTTTCTGTCTTCAGGAGTTCCATGTCCTCACCTCCAGAATTAGCATTCACATGATCATTCAACTTCTTTTTCAGAGATTTATTTCATTTTTTCAACTGTTCGCAAGAACCAAGCAAATCATGATATGCTTCAATCCAATCATCCACATTATAATTATCAAATTCAGAAGGTATCTCATCTTCATCTTCTTCTTCATTTTCTTCTTGTTGTCCATCATCGTCAACCATCAGACATGTGTTGTGATTCCTGGTAAGGTTTAGTTTCTCCAAAATCCCCTTGGCAGACCTGCAAGAAGAAACACATGAAATTAGAGCTCTGTCAAGTGATGCTTTCATTAAATCTAATGCTCTAGAGTTGACAGAGTCTTTTAATCTGTCCTTATCAGTCCATTTAGATTTATCCCTTGATAAATTATGTGGACCGTGAGTTATCACCTTCCAAAGGTCAGGATCAGTTGATTTTACATACCTATGGAAGTTTTTTAGCCAAGGATCAAAGTCATTACCTCTGAATATTGGGGGATGAGCCATCGAGAGATGATAAATGCACCGTAATCAGATGAGCAAAGCAAGGCACTAAATCAGTGAATCAAAACACCGAGCACAAGAAACCCACTCTGAAATGCACCACAAAAGATTCAGGATCTGCTGTGGATCGTTGGATCCAATGCACAGCAACCCGCTCTGATACCAATTGTTGGGATCGGTGCGATGGATTCAGAGGGGGGTGAATGAATCTCCCCTTAAAAAATTACTCCCAATTAAAAACTGTAACTAGACACAATATGAAATCACGACTAGTTAAGCTATATAAGATAAGGAGAACAATGATTCAGTGCAGGCTCCTAAGCAAACTTACTCTATTAACTGAACCCAAACAAGCAAACGAATGCAACTTAGAAGCTCAGATGACTTGAGTGAATTTGACACTCTTCAGAACCAATGTCAAATGTCCAAGATGAAAATAAATTCCTCGCTAGACAAATTATTCAGATCGAACCTAAGCATACATCTAGTGGATCAGAATAGACACACAAACCACTGCACAGAAGATTTTTAAGGTGGTTCGGTCCTCCAGACCTACGTCCACCCCACACTCAAACCAGAGTGTGGATTCCGCTGATACACAGCTTAAACCGCTGGGCCTCACAGCTTGCCTACAACTAGCTGAGCATCACAGCTTGCTTCCGTTGGACAATACAGCTTAGCCGACCAGAGGAATCCTCCTCTGCAACCGCTGGGGATTACAGCTTAACCCGTCCAGAGGAATCCTCCTCTGTAACGCTGAGCAATACAGCTTAGCTCTACTGACTAACAGCTTGAAATAGAGTTCAAAAGAAAAACAGGAAATGGGAAATCACAATGACAGAAAGCTGTATACGATAAAGCACAAAACAGCTCTCAAGGAGCAAGTTGGTCTGGATCTGATCCAAGAGCCAACAGATAACACATCTTCAAAGAAGTCTTCTCTCTTCTTTTTCACGAACTCTCTATCTCTCTTTTCACTATCCTTTTTCTTCTTCTGCTGATCTCTCTTTATCTTTATCTTTTTCTTTTTCTTCTTCTGTCTTTATCTTCTTCTGGATCGTGCATGCTCTCTCTCTCTCTCTGCTTCTGCTCTTTCAGATGGGCTCCCCTACTTCGATCACTCTGCTCACGATCACCTTCTCCAGATGGAGAAGTCTTCTTTTTATAGCAGGAGCAGATAGGTGGGCGTGTGTTCTCCACGAATTCCCGCCCTAGCGCCTTGAACACGTGGCAATATTTCAGCCTACTGCACTACACGTGTCACGAACCTGGCACATCCTCCATTCTTGGATCACGTGCCCTTATTAGGTTCCTCGAACATAAGTCTTGTCAGATTAAACTTGATATCAGTTTGAATCAATCTTAAGGAAAAGAAAAGGATGCATCGAGTACATTTGAGATTTGAACTAAGCATGTATATACTTGCTGGTGTGTAGTGCAGTATGCATGTAACAAAGTATGCACAATGAAGATGAATGCTCAGGCATGCCATCAAGGAGTGTATGGACTTAGTGTGCATGCGACAACGATGTACAGACTTGCTGGTGTGATGATGCATGAACTTAAACGCTCGTACCAGCAATGGTTGTACAAACTTATGAATTAATGCACGAACTTAATTGCTAGTGTCAACACAGGTTGTACAGACTTTGTGTACTTGTGTATGCATAAGGCAACGTGATGCACTGACTTTGCATATGCATGAAGAACACTGGCTGTACTGACTTGGTCGAGTGAAACAACGGAGGCTATACAGACTAGCCACCAAAGAATGTACAGACTTTGATGAGAAAGATGCACACATGCACAATGAACACGGATGCACTGACTAAGCCACGAGCTGAGCTAACGGATGTATAGACTTGCTCAGTCATCAAGGCAGTCGTGTGCAGACTTAGTGTATGTGCGAGACAATTCAATGCAGTATGCATATAGTAAAGTATGTACAATGAAGGTGAATGCACGGACAAGCCACCAGAGAATGTATAGACTTGATAGCAAGTATGTACAATGCCGATAGGGAAGTAGGCACATTGAAAATGGATGCTCGGACATGCCGTCAATGAGTGTACAGACTCTGCGTGCATGCGACAAGACGATGCATAGACTTGTTAAAGTGATGCACGGACATATCAGCAGAGAATGTGCAGACTTTGTGTATGCATGAAACAACCGAATGCACTGACTATGCTCATGAATGTATAATGAACACGCATCGACATTGAATTGAATCGATTGATGAATGCACTGATGCAGTGTATGCATATGGCAGATAATGCACTGATGCAATGTGCAGAAGAACCAATAAGTGCAGACACATGGTGATAAATCATTCGTACTCATAGTGCTTGCTGACATCAAAACCATAGGGGCACAACATGAGATAGCGGCTCACCCTTGACCGCGTTCTCATTCCCTACCCCTTGAGTCGATGCATCTATTTAGAGAGTCGATGCAGCCTTGTTTGACCTCTTCTGATAGCGGTCATGTCCAGACCGCTACCTTATAATAGCGGTTCCATGTTGACCGCGACCTCTTCCAATTTTTCTCAAATTTTCATGGTTCTTGTGTTGTGTTGAACCTTATTGGGTTTAGCCTCTCCAGGCTACTGCCCTGAATTATACATGACCCCCCTGGATGATTCACATTCTAAAATTCCTGGTTCCTAAGTCATATTTCTATGACTTATTCCATTGATCCAATGAACTTGAATTCCTTTCTAAGGAATTAGCCTCACTCTTAGTACTTGGTTAATTTAGCTTATCCTTGGAATTCTTGGCCGGAAATAAATGAATGTCTAGATTTTACCTGGGATCATTGATCCACCACTCAATTCCAACGTATCATAAAGGGCTCGGTCTGGTCTTGGGAGGAGCATCCGAAAGTACTTGTGCCCATAGGAGTTTGTAATGACAAGGTGTGGCATTACACAGAAGTACTTGCTACCGTGTTAATCTATGACATTCATCTCTATATGAAATTCGTGAATCTACATGACATGTTTGTACTTGTGTGCTTGTTACGGCCAAATACATGAAAGTTCTCAAAATCTACTTGTTCCATCTATTGCTTCCCTATTGATTGTCTCCTCTCATCGTAGTTAAATGCCTCTTCATATGATTCATTTTGCTCGTCTTATCATTAGAATGAAGGATCTTATTAGTATGGTTAATCACTTTAACATTGTCTGGCATAGAGATATAATTCCTACTGAGCTCTCGCTCACCCAGTTTTCCCAATCCTTTTCAGGTATCTCGGATGAGGATGCTCAATATGATGGGGAAGGGCGAGAGTAAAGCTTTGGAGTGAGCCAGCCTAGGAATCTTCTCGTGTCATGTCTTGGTTAATGTTATAAGTTGTGTTAGTTATGAGTGGAGTCGTCATTGTCAAGACGTTGGAGTTGTCTAAGCTATGTACTTCGTAATTTTGTTATTTCGTCAATATGTAAGGTTTGGTATTGGATATTGTTAGTGAATTTTATGAATGGAAGTTGAAAGTCTATTTAGTATATTTGCACTTTGCCTCTTGTCGTGGATGGTTATTATTATTAGATCACTCTGATTGACATGAATGTAATAACTGCTGCGTTCCTGATGATGTGGAAAATGTGAAACGCGACGTCACAAGTCACATGAACGAGCATATGTGCATAAGTGATAACATAATGTGCCAATCAAATGAATATCATAAAAATGTGACTATGTGAGCATGATAGCATGATCATACATCAAGGAAAAGGCGTCAAAAGATGTAGAAGAAATATCGTGATCGCCACCAAGGAATGACAACGCCAAAACAATATGAAAGGGGACTATGTGCGTGTTGTGTACCTTGGAAAAAAGGAAATGATCGAGCTCAATATAAGTAATGTGGGAACCAATGTGGATTATCTCTCCTTACCTTCCAACCGGCTAGAAGGTAATGGCCTCACTTTCCATGCTTTCCTGCGAAACAAAGACAACACAAGAGGCAAAACCCATTAGAAAATGCTAAGTGTAGAAATCTGCCCAAGTGTATAAAGTAGCATGAAAGATTGAGGGCAAACTTACCGAGGGAGGGTTTTTAACCCCTGTGGAAGGGTGCAAACAATAGGTGTGTATATTGTGATGAGATTAAAATGAATAAACAGATTTAATATGCCATGATGAACGTAGATAAACAAGGTGCAAAAGTGTAAGCCACAAGAGAAACTGTGCAAACAGTGCAAACAGGGTGAAAAGACTGATGAAAACAGTAGGGCAAACGACGTCCAAACATGGTGAAAATTGGGATGATAGAAGACTTTTACTATGTTGAACAAGCAGGAATAAGAATCACTCAAAAAGGAGGTCTGGACAGAAAGTTATGATGCAAGAGATTTGGTGAAAAATGTAGACAGTGCAAGAAATGCAGAACAGTGCACAAAATGGACTCAAAGAATGATGAATATCTCACAGAATAAGGCACCAAAAAAGGAAAGAAAGGATGCTTTAGAAAGGTGAGAGTATTGTAGTGAAACCATGGTAAAAAGAGCGGAGTGAAAAATGAGGAGAAAAAGACAAGAAAATGAAGGGTGCAGAACATGACAGAAAAATGACTGTCAAAACAGAGTGAAAGTGCAAAAAGATGGAGAAAAATATGCATGATTAGGACTAGATAATTATCCCATAATTGAAGAAAATGAAGAGTATACTTCCCTTAAGGGCCTAGAGTCGAAGAGAAGGATCAAAAGTGCACCATGGCTTCGCCCCGGCGACGCAAACGTGCCCCCGTCGCAAGAAATCTGGGTTTCAGATTGACAGAACAAAGTGGTGAAACCTGAAAAGTTGGGGCTTGCAAGAGGTGGAAAATATGAGAGAAATAAGACAAATATATAATCAAAACGAAGCTAATACTTCCCTCTTCAAGATGCAGTCGAAGGAGGACAAAGAGGATGAAGCATGACTCCGTCTCGGCTTGAAGAACAGGCCCCCGTTGCGGAGTTGTAGTAGAAAACCAGAAAACTGTGATGATTTAAAAGAAGTAGTGGCGAAGGTAAGAGGGCTAATGTTGATGAAATCGAGCAAATAAAGAACCAAAACGAAGCTTATACTTCCCTCTTCAGGATAGGGTCTAAGGAGGATGAAGACAATCCGGCATGGCTTCGCCGTCACCTCGGAAACACCCCCCGTCACGCAGTTCGCACAGGGCCCTTTATATAGAAAACTGCATAAATTTTGAACTTTCCACCACGATTTCAAGAGATAGAGTCTACAAAATCTCGAGATCTATGGATCAATATCGAGATAATAGTTAGGATAAGAAGTAGGAACAAGCATGACTCAATTTGGTGGAGAATTCTAGAAGATATTCGCGCCGCAAGAAGGGCCCGGAGCCTAATAGGGTGGAGTTTGACTTGAATTAGGATTGCATAAAACCTAAACTTTCGGCCCGTTTCCAAGCAAAATAGTCCACCAAATTCGAGTTCTATAGACCAAACTCGAGATAATAGTAAGGACAAGAGATAGGAACAAACTGGACTCAAATCCATGGAGTATTCTAGAAGATTTGATCCAAACAAGGTGACCTTGTCATGCATAATCGACCAGAAAGTCCTGCGACTGTAGGACTCTCGAGAAGCCAAGGCTGAACGCGGTAGCATATCTCAAAAACGGTGCAACACTAGTGAAAGGCGTAGAAGAGGAAATTGTAGATAACAAAAAAATGAACAACTTTCTTGAAGAGAGCAAAATGAGAAGACAAGTAGAAGAGGGAGAAAATAGGGGAGAAATGAGAAAAATGTTGGGACGCAGAAAATGATGGAGAATTGGCTAATGGCGAAGAGGAAGAAAATCTAGGGCATTAAAGATCGAACAACTTTAGTGAATGACACTTAATGAATAGAGGAATAGAAGGGGATGAAAAAGTTCCATGTTCAGGACTGCGCAGTGAAAGGGGCCGAATGCTTGATGGAAATGGGCCTAAATGGGCCGCAAGTCGACTTGGAAGGCCGGAAGCTGATAAAAAAAGTCCCAGGACTCTTAAGAAATCATAATCTCCGAAGTTCAAAGGTTAGGGAACAATGAAATGGACTCGAAATCCATCCAAGGAAGGTTCCAAAATAATGGGTAATTCGGGACATCAAAATGACGAATAAGAGAAATGACACAACTTGTAGGTTAAAAACGGGTGTCAACGGATGCCCCTCCTAGATGTCCGCTTTGCAAGGGAGCGAGCGAAAGTGGTGCGGAGGTGAAATGGAAAGGAGATAGAGCGAAAGTGAAAGCGACGAGAAATGGAGATGAAGCAGAGAGAACTAAAAAGCGAGCATCAAGGCAAAAGACATACGTCATAACCAACAAGCGACATGAATTCTCTCGAAAATGTCAAACTAACCACGAGGAATGCCTGAAAAGGATGAGATATTTTTGGAGAACTAAACTAAGGGAGGAAAAGGAAACACGACCAACCTCATTAGAGACACAATCCATGGACAATGAGGGGATTGACAAAACACAACTGAAAAGTTGGAAAAGGAGAAAATTCTGAGATAAAATCCAAACAGGAATCACGCTGGTCAACTAGACCAAGCGGGCAGATCAGAGAGAACGTTCAAATTCGGAATAGAATGAAGATCTCTTATCCAAGAGAATTGAAATTTAATTAACCATTGCTGAGGAGAAAACTTTGAGAGAATTACAAGACGTGAATGCTCAAAAATGACATGATGCATGCTGCGCTAAAATAAAGAAATCATCAAAACGAATGCAAAGAAAACATAAAATAGAAAGTACTCAAGAATAATATTGCTAGACTGAGCAAGATGGGGTCAAGAATCTTCTTGCAACCACGACGTGTGAGACAGAGTCCATCGTCCCCCACCCGGCTCAAACTAACGGCTTATCCAACGATTAACCATATGTTCCTAGATCATCATCGTTTTTGTTGAAGGGGAACATCAGATCCTAGAACACACAGGCAACCAGTCGGTCCTGGAGAGGCTATAATAATGTAGATACCATATAGTAATGCAATAACGAGCAAGGATAGAGAGAGCCATACCTGACTTATCTACCAAGCGAAACGACATTTTTTTAGATTTTTCTGAATTTTAAATTTTTATGGATTTTCAATAAGACAACCAACAAACATGAGCAAACAAGCATGAACATAACGAAGATAACATAACGATCAACTGAACGACAGATAACACAACATGATCAAACGAATGGAAAGTAATACAACAAGACAAACAAGCACATATGTAATGGCCTGAACAAACCACATGTATGCACGATGAACATGGTGGGACAAGACAACAATGCGGTGGGACAACACACTGTTGGGACAAGAATATGAGGGGTGACCATACGGTTGGAACAACACACGGGACATAGAGGGACGACTAACAATATATGCAAGACAACTAACAACACGCCGTGAGAGATAAAACAACATGCGTGGGACGACACGGAGGGACATAAACACGTTACAAGGACACTGTGGGATGAAAGACACAAACAAATACGCCCTTCAATCAAAGTCCAAGATCAGAAGAAGCAGAACCGTCAGGTTCATAATCGTAAGGCAAAGTCCTCTCATGAAGATATAATCATTGCAAACAAAAGTTGAGAAGGACATAAGCTTCAGAATAGATCGAGAGAGTGGATTGAAGAAGAGAGAATAGATCCGAAGATATGCACAGGAACCAGATAGAATAAAAGGTAGACCAAAGAAACTCGAACACTTGCAACCTGCACACTGAAGAAACAAATCATACCTGTCCTCAAAACAAATAGACAGAAAACACATGAAGAAGGGAATGGAAGATAAATATTTTTTATTTTTACAATTTTTGATTTTTTGAGATTTTTGAAAATATTTGATTTTTAAAATTTTTTTTGAAATATTTTATTTTTTGGGGATTTTTTTTGACAATATCTGATTTTTTTAAATAGCAATTTGCAGCACCCAAGATAGGCTCACATTACTGGCTAGGGATCGTCGTTCCTACCCCTCTCATTAAAGACTTCCCTTGAGCGGGGCGTGCATTTGGGGGTGGCTTGCCACAACTAACCACCTCTAAAGAACGGTGCCCCTACTGAGGCCATACCCGGGATTCAACCCAGCCTAAGAGGGAGAAGCAGAAGAAAAAGTGGAGACAAGTTTTATGTAGGATGGGAGACATTAGGATTCGACTTCCTTCTAGGGCACTACCCCTCAAAGAGATAGTCTGTTGCGCCGGGCCTTTTTGTCTTTGATTTTGAGACCCATATTTATTAGGCACGCATGCGACCGGGCTCATGACGTCCTGCGGAAAACTGTATTGTCACTCTTGCTATGTCTTTGATTTCATAATTTTGAATTTGATTCATTTTGATTTTGATAGCCCTTACTGGATAGATTTTGCATGAAAGCTCACTTTCATGAGGGTCGAGACTGCCCCTATTTGAGACCTCTCTCGTATTAGGGTGCGCCTAGGTTGGTCATCTTATCCGCCAATCTCTTGCCCCTGCACTTAGACGAGCAGAGAAAAGAAAAAGACCTTTGTGCATACACAAAGTATGGCTAAAGCAGCAACGATGTTGCCTCAGAGGAATCGACTATGGCTTGCTGTGAAGTGTGTGAAAAAACCATACTCAAAGGTCACCCTCAACGATCGAAGAAAGAAACTAGACTCCCAGCACGGAGCTATCACCAGCCTTAGATGCTGCAAAAGCGAACTCGTCTTGACTAAGCTTAACTAAGCAAATTTCAAAAAGCCACTTAACCATGTTGAGGAATAGCATTATAAGCGTGTGCAGGAGTAAGAGAGATAATAGCGATGATAACATTTTCTTGCACAAAATAACGATACCTTGCATATCCACAGTGTGGTAACAGTATCCTGACGCGATCTTGATCATCGAGCTTCGTATAGCACGAGCTTTGTATTCCTTGCTTGACAAGACGAAAGGGAGAGGATAGCAAAGGTTCAAAGATTCCTCTACACGAAGGAGCGACAGACATCAAACTGGACTAATAAGGATAAAAAAGAAGAGGGACGAAGGCTGGAACTCCCTCATTAAGGCACCGAGACCCTGATGACAAGGAACCAAAATACAGAATAAACTAGATCAGCTGAGATCAAGGCGGGCTAAAGCCTCGAAAATAGCATGAAAAAGGGCAATGACCCTGAAAGGGTAAAGAGGAGAGAATGGAAAGAGGGTAAGAAAAATCATCCGACGTGGTCGGAGAAGAGGAATCATAGAAAGACGATAGGGTCGGGAATGGAGAACTAGAATTACCTAACAGGATCAGGGAAGCAGAATCATAGAAACCCGACAGGGTCGGGGAAAGAGAGTCATAGACACCCGACAGGGTCGAGGAAGGAGAATAAGGACCCAACGATACCGGAGGAGAAGAATCAGAAGATGTCCCAGGATCGGGATGATGAGAGGGCATATGCTGAGTCCTAGAATAACGAGAATGTGGAAAACCCGAAGGCCCCGAACGAGGAGAAGAAAAGCGGCGGTTCACGGACTTGGGAGGAGAGGAGAGAATTGTAGAGACAGAGTTAGAAGAGGGAAGATACACCACCCAGGGGTGGAGCCGAGCAGAAGAAATGATGAGTGAAAAGGAGAAAAAAGACAAGTGGGCCCCTGAGTGCATAATTGACGACCCTTATGTTGGGTTCGGTGCAGTATTCAGGGGGGGTGAATGAATATAACCCGTTTAAAAAAAACCTTCACCCAATTAAAACTAGAATAATAACAAGACAGATTCGACAATCTGAAGCTCAACTGGAATTTCGCTCTCTTGACAGATTAAAATATTCTAAGAAAAACTAATCAACACTTCTGCTCAAACAGCAGCCAAACGCTTAGAGCGCCCCTATGCAATCATCTAGCGGAAGCAAAAACAGATAAATCAAACCATAATGCACACGGGGTTTTTTAGGTGGTTCGGTCCTCCAGACCTACATCCACCCCACACTCAACCCGAGTGTGGCTTCACTAACCGCTGGGCAACACAGCTTGCCAACAATCCGCTGAGCAACACAGCTTGCTGTCTAGTGGAATCACCACTGCAACCGCTGGGGATTACAGCTTACCCGTCCAGTGGAAACCTCCACTGCCCGCTAAGCAACACAGCTTGCTGTCCAGAGGATACACCTCTGCAAACCGCTGGGGAAGTACAGCTTAACCCGTCCGAGACCAAGTCTCGCCAGCTGAGGATTAAGGCTTTACCTGTCCAGTGGAAACCTCCACTGCATCCGCTGACTAACAGCTTGAAAGGAAATGTAAAATGGAAAGCAAAAATAGAATGAAACAGTAATCGGAAAGCTGTAAATGAAGAACACAATATAGCTCTCAACAGAGCAGACTGGCCTGGATTTGATCCACGGTCCAGTGAACAAATCTTCAGACTTCACTCTTCTTCTCTCAATCTCACTGCCTCTCTTTCTTTCTCTTCTTCTTCTCTTCACACTCTTCTCGAGCTCTCTGCCTCTTTCTTCTTCTTCTTTCTGCTCTTCTTCTTTCTCTTTTCTCTGGATCGAACAGCTCTCTATTCTTTCTCTCCGCTTCTGCTCTTCTGCTTCGATCTGGATCGTGGCTATCTATTCTTTTTCTCTCGCCAACTCGATCTGCCTTCTTCTGTGGAAGAAGGCTCATATATATAGCAGCAGCAGCAGCATCAGCCCCAACGTGTGACCTCCACATTTTCAGCCCTAAGTATTCGGACCACGTGACAGTCTCTCAGCAGGCTTCATTCCAGCCTCGGATCACGTGCTGCCAGTCACTGGGGAATATTTCTTCCTCGGACCTGCAAGGAGATGAAAACCATTAAAACTGAGGGCCACAATAACTAAAGCTGCACGAGGTATGTGGTAGCAATTCTAGATGCACTGAGAACGACACGAGATACACAGGGTGACTACAGCACGAAGTAAGGAAAGAATGACACGAGATACACTGTGACAGAACAGACACAACGAAGAGAACGACACGAAGTGAGGTTATAAAACAACACGAGGTAAAAAGAAGAACGACACGAGATACATACGATGACTACAGCACGAAGTAAAAATGACATGATATAATAACCAGTAATGAGAACGGCACGAGAACAACATGGAGACAAAACAGAAACCGACACGAAGTGTGGTTCAACATACGAACGACACGAAGTGCAGTAGTGACAGAAACACACACTACACCGAGAACGACACGAAGTGGCACAGAAAGCAACACGAGGTGCTGCGATGTCCTGCACGCAATAGAACAAAAACGACACGAAGACGATGAAAACGACACGAGGTGAAGTCACAAAGCGACAAAGACACGAGGTGTAGGAAACACGACACGAAGACATGAAACAACACGGAGACGAAACAGTAACCGACACGAGTTGAAAACAACATGAAGATGAAAACTGAAATCGACACGGAGTGTGGTCAAAGCGAGAAAGACACGAAGTCTAAAGCGAAAAACCAACACGAAGACAGAATACAAAGAAACGACTCGAAGTTAGGACAACATTAAGTGACACGAAGTTAAACAAGCAGACATAAACGATGACACGAGATGCAACTAGAAGACAGAGAGAAGCGACACGAGGTTCACACAGAAAGTGACACGAAGTTAAAGAGAAAAACAGCACGAAGACGATGTATGCAACAGTGCAATGTCTAGACTTGAAATCCAATGCAAAAGGCTGTACAAACTTCATGAACAGTGCATGATTGTACTGGACGATGTATACACTTAGCCTATGCAGACCAATGTACAGACTTTGGCGAAGCAAAAGGCTGTATAGACTTGGAGACCCAAAGCCATTGTATAGACTTTGAAATCAAAGACCAATGTGCAGACTTGACAGTGAAGACTAGTGTGCAGACTTCAAGGAGGTTGGCGTGTCAATGTACAGACTTGATGAAGACTGATACATGAACAGTAATGCATAGACTTAGGAGCATATGACACGGCTGTACAGACTTCACGCGTTGACGCTGTACACACTTCCAATGAAGTGCGTTGACGCTGTACAGACTTTGCCTAAGACAATGTACACACTTAGCCTAAGACAATGCATGAACTGACGTTGTATAGACTTTGTCTTAACAATGAATGTGTAGACTTGATCAAGAGTCCAATGTGCAGACTTCATGAGTGTGCAAACTTGTCAACGAAATGCACAATGTATAGACTATGCACATGCATGAAGAGTGTATAGACTAATGAAATGCTTTACCCTGCAGTGTATAGACTTGCTAGTCATCAAACTACATGCAGATAGAAAAGCAACGCACAGATCAGAAATCAAGCACTATATCAGTCATACACATGCATTCTCCATAAAACAAGTTATGTTGCTATCATCAAAACACAATCTCATAAAGCACTCACTGTGTTGCAATCATCAAAACAAAACAACATTGCTATCATCAAATCAACATAGCACATGCTTGTGCCTAAGGGGCACAACATTCTCCCCCTTTTTGATGATGGCAACACACTGTGACATTGAGTCACACAGAAAATTTTCTCCCCCTTTGACATGATCAAAAAGAGAAAAACAGTAAAAACAAGAGAGCAAAGTGCATTATGCATGCAAGTGACTGCTAGAGCATTCTCCCCCTGAAAGTAAGACTCCCCTGAATTATTTCTCCCCCTAAATAAATGCTCCCCCTTTGAGAAGGAATATGAACAGATAAAAAGGTAGAGAAGGTAGGAGGGTCACTTGATAACAGCTGAATCATAGGTTCAGAAAGGAAGCATGATTATAAACAACTGTTAAAGTATAAGAATCAGCAACATACAATTTTGACAAAAATTCAGGTTTAACAGTGATAAACCTAGAGTAAAAGATCTGACCTCTGAAAAAGAGTTATAGATTCCATTTATAGCAATGAATCTAAGGCACATGGTATTAATAGATAAGTCTGAAATAATACCCTTTTTGTGTCTAAACATGGAAGTTCAAGAAAGGCAACTTGAATATGTATTGAGAAAAATAATTTTCACTCAATGACTTTTGACTTTTTCGAAGGGTTACAGCAGTTTGATTTCAATTTTTTTTTTTCAAAAAACCAGAGCCTGAACTAAGTAAATAGATCAGTGGCATTTATGCTGTTGACATTAGGTGTACACCTTGATCAGAGGCAGGTACCCCCAGTTACTAGGCATAAACTACAAGATCTACTTCAGATCAAGACCCACAAGGAATAGTCTTCACTTTTGACATTAAGGGTATACCTTGATTAGAGGCCAGTACCCTCAGTACTTGGTGAGGACTCCCCCTATAGATTTGACCCTATGAACAGAGATAGTCTAAAGCACTTCATGACATGTGAATTTTCTTACTTCTTTGGAGGAGTTCACAGTTTCTCAGTGCAATCAGCCATTGCTCTGTCACTATGTTCAGTTCTTAACATTAATGAACTTATTTACTGCTGCCCTTAATTCTTTTAGAGTGATTGTTTGAAAAACAGTACACACTCTTATTCACCTTTTCTAGACATATCCAGTTCAACACATTTAGGCATTACAAAAAACTTTTTCTATTTTAGCTATGAGACAAAGATTAAGAGCTATAAAAGTTTTTCTTTTATCTCAGATTCTGAAGTGCAGACACTTAGCTCTCCAGTTTATAAAGGTTAAACCTTTAGTTCCTTTCAATTTGTAAATGTGATTCTTATAAGTGAACAGTTGCAATAATCACCATTCAATGTACTAAACCAGATGCAAAGCTGTTGTTTAGTGAAAAAATGGGGAAAGGATAGCAATAAGCATTATGATCCATAGCATCTGATGACAGTGAATATGAATGAGTTGAAAGGGGACAATGATAAGTACCAAGGATTCAATGAATTGAATAGAACTCTCAGCTCCCCCTGACACCATGATGCAAAAATATGCTATGCATTAGACTGTTCTACATGCAGACTATGCAACATTAGTCAAACTCCCCCTGACAAAGTGCATGAAATAGAATTAATGAACTGCTCATAATTTTAGAATATGCTCAAGAAGAATTCATGCTTTGTTCAATCAGAGAGAGAATTTATCAAATGCATCATCTTCATTTTAAATTTCAGAATTTTTCAACATATGATGCAGTACACCGTTCTACATGAAAACTAGACCCATAGTACTAGGTGGAGGACCTGGTCTCAAAGACCATCTCACACATGGTAGGAACCTCCGGGCAGATTTCCCTGTCTTTTAGTAACATACCATTTGATATACCAGGGTTAACAAGGACAATGCAACATAAAGCAGTCCTTCATGCATTGAACAGCATCATTGACACATGCAATGACAATCAGTCTATACACAATCAGTCCAAGTATGCATTCAATAATAAGCATGCAATGCATTAACACAAAACACATGCATGGACACAGAGTCTATATAGTGCATCAACTATATACACTAAAGAAGCATTCAAATTCAGTACAAGGTATGCATCGACTCAAACATGATTGTGCAGAACATCAAACATCCTATGTTCATAGTGCAAAAACTAGCAAGAGAGAAGAGCATCAGATATGTGCAAAGTAAAACTCAGTACATGAAGAGATCATCAACGATCAATCACGCAAATCAACATGAAACTCACAATTTTCATGCTCACAATTTCAGATAATGGAATTTAAAACAGATTTCAAAACTGACCTGAATTGAGTCCTGGGGTTTTCTTTTTGAGTGCCTTAGTTAACCCCTTTTATTTCTCCTTCCAAGGCACACCTGCAGCAAGTCAATCAGTATGATCTTGCAGGAACCCAAGCTGCCTTGGGTCCTGTATGAGCCCTAACAGGTGTTCTGACTAATCTCTTAACAGAATTATCAACATAGCCCATCAACTTATAGCTGGAAAAGGAATAACCAAATTGACCAGACTTACCATGATAACTAACAGAATTTGAGTTCCTTTTATGCACCTTATTGTAAGCATTAAATTCATGTGCATGAACATCAAAATTTCTGTTGTGTGCATGGGCATTTTGTTTTCTGAACTCTGCCACCCAGCACTCAGAGGCTTTGTGGCCAGGTTTTCCACAATTAAAACAAGAGAATTTCACAAATTGTTTTACATGGAATTTGACAGCATGGGGGTTAATATGATTCTTCTGAACATGCCAACAGTCCTTGACTGTGTGGCCATGTTTTCCACATTCAAAACATGAAGAATTCATTCTGTCAAGATTCTTATAGAACGCATGTCTTTTTACAGGGATTATAGCAGTTTCGGAGTTAATTATTCTTCCCTTAGCATGCCAACAATTTACAGCAATATGGCCCAATTTGTTACAATGAAAGTAATGAAGTTTCTTTTTCAGATATGCATGATTCCTATCATGAAGCTCTTTAGCATTCAAATCATCTTTCTTCTTTAATCTACAATCATGCATAAAGTGGCCAATTCTATGACAGTAAAAGCATTGAATTCTCTTATTTTGATCATGAGAAGGTTTCTTCAATTTAGAATTCCTAGCATGAATTCTATCTGATTTCAGTTCATCCTCTCTCATGACAAAGCAAACATCCATCTCATGGCCAGATTTACCATAGTAGAAACATTTCACATTCTTCCTTTTAATCTGAGACAGATTGGCCTGAGAAATTTCAGCATACAAATTTTTATTCTGTTTTATTTTCTTTTATTTTTCTATCTGATTCGCAGGCAGACATGAAGTAGAAGCTGAAGTGCAAGCCAACTCAGAGCTACGCACAAAGATTGTATACATTATTTTTCTCTCTTCCTGTTTACTGCCTTCATCAGAGACCTTCTTCTTAGAAGCAGCCTTTGAATTTTCTTTGTTTTCAAATGACTCAGATAGAGAATTGTTCAATTCAGTGATTTCATTTTTGAGAAAGGAGATGAGAATATCAGAATCTGTGATCTTTTCATTAAGTAAGACATTAATGGCTTTGTAGCTATCAATCTCTTCTATCAAAGTGCTCACTCTCTCACATTCATTTTCAACTGAATTCTTCCCTTTTTCAAGCATTAAGAGTCTCTCAGACATGGCAGAATTTAGCAACCTCAATTCTTCATTTTTATTTTCCAATAAAGAGATTTGTTCCTTACTCATATTCAGATCAGCTAAGCACATATCATGAGATGTTTTTAGTCTTTGACAGTTTTCACAGAGAACATTAGAGTTAATCTGTTCACATCTCTTTTTCAACCTTCTATTTTCAGATTTTAATTTCTTGGATACTTTGAACAAATCTTCATACATCACTATCAATTCATCAAAGGAGTATCCATCTGATTCAGAGCTTACCTGAGATGAGATCTCATCTTCATCATCCCGGTTGGCCATCAAGCAGCTATCACCTTGTTGATTATGCGCAGAAATGACTCCGTCATATATCTCCTTTCCAGATGTGCACCTGAGAGCAAAAGGGTACATATCAATATTGATTGCAGCTCTTAAGATGTTAAGGATTATGACATTGTCACGGTTCTTTATACTGTCCTCTTTAGACCACTTGGTCTCATCATGAGGCAGTTTGTGTGGGCCTTTAGATAGTAGGCTCCATAGTTTGGGATCTATGGAATCTACGTACACACATAGGCCTCCTAGCCAACTATCAAAGTTAGAACCGTCATAAACTGGAGGTCGACCCATTTAAGTAAGAGGCAACCAGATACAGCGCAGTAGACCAGATGACAGGGAATGCAGCAGAACCAGATGAGCAAAGCAATGCACAAGTCGATAAAACAAAATATCGAGCACTGAAAGCACACTCTGAAAAGCACCAAACAAATCAGCAGGATCCTCTGCTGATTGTCAGATCTGATAGATCAGAGACCCGCTCTGATACCAATTGTTGGGTTCGGTGCAGTATTCAGAGGGGGGGTGAATGAATATAACCCGTTTAAAAAAAGCCTTCACCCAATTAAAACTAGAATAATAACAAGACAGATTCGAAAATCTGATGCTCAACTGGAATTTCGCTCTCTTGACAGATTAAAATATTCTAAGAAAAACTAATCAACACTTCTGCTCAAACAGCAGCCAAACGCTTAGAGCGCCCCTATGCAATCATCTAGCGGAAGCAAAAACAGATAAATCAAACCACAATGCACACGGGGTTTTTTAGGTGGTTCGGTCCTCCAGACCTACATCCACCCCACACTCAACCCGAGTGTGGCTTCACTAACCGCTGGGCAACACAGCTTGCCAACAATCCGCTGAGCAACACAGCTTGCTGTCCAGTGGAATCCACCACAGCAACCGCTGGGGATTATAGCTTACCCGTCCAGTGGAAACCTCCACTGCCCGCTGAGCAACACAGCTTGCTGTCCAGAGGATACACCTCTGCAAATCGCTGGGGAAGTACAGCTTAACCCGTCCGAGACCAAGTCTCGCCAGCTGAGGATCACAGCTTTACCTGTCCAGTGGAAACCTCCACTGCATCCGCTGACTAACAGCTTGAAAGGAAATGTAAAATGGAAAGCAAAAATAGAATGAAACAGCAATCGGAAAGCTGTAAATGAAGAACACAATATAGCTCTCAACAGAGCAGACTGGCCTGGATTTGATCCACGGTCCAGTGAACAAATCTTCAGACTTCACTCTTCTTCTCTCAATCTCACTGCCTCTCTTTCTTTCTCTTCTTCTTCTCTTCACACTCTTCTCGAGCTCTCTGCCTCTTTCTTCTTCTTCTTTCTGCTCTTCTTCTTTCTCTTTTCTCTGGATCGAACAGCTCTCTATTCTTTCTCTCCGCTTCTGCTCTTCTGCTTCGATCTGGATCGTGGCTCTCTATTCTTTTTCTCTCGCCAACTCGATCTGCCTTCTTCTGTGGAAGAAGGCTCATATATATAGCAGCAGCAGCAGCATCAGCCCCAACGTGTGACCTCCACATTTCCAGCCCTAAGTATTCGGACCACGTGGCAGTCTCTCAGCAGGCTTCATTCCAGCCTCGGATCACGTGCTGTCAGTCACTGGGGAATATTTCTTCCTCGGACCTGCAAGGAGATGAAAACCATTAAAACTGAGGGCCACAATAACTAAAGCTACACGAGGTATGTGGTAGCAATTCTAGATGCACTGAGAACGACACGAGATACACAGGGTGACTACAGCACGAAGTAAGGAAAGAATGACACGAGATACACTGTGACAGAACAGACACAACGAAGAGAACGACACGAAGTGAGGTTATAAAACAACACGAGGTAAAAAGAAGAACGACACGAGATACATACGATGACTACAGCACGAAGTAAAAATGACATGATATAATAACCAGTAATGAGAACGGCATGAGAACAACATGGAGACAAAACAGAAACCAACACGAAGTGTGGTTTCAACATACGAACGACATGAAGTGCAGTAGTGACAGAAACACACACTACACAGAGAACGACACGAAGTGGCATAGAAAGCAACACGAGGTGCTACGATGTTCTGCACGCAATAGAACAAAAACGACACGAAGATGATGAAAACGACACGAGGTGAAGTCACAAAGCGACAAAGACACGAGGTGTAGGAAACACGACACGAAGACATGAAGCAACACGGAGACGAAACAGTAACCGACACGAGTTGAAAACAACACGAAGACGAAAACTGAAATCGACACGGAGTGTGGTCAAAGCGAGAAAGACACGAAGTCTAAAGCGAAAAACCAACACGAAGATAGAATACAACGAAACGACTCGAAGTTAGGACAACATTAAGTGACACGAAGTTAAACAAGCAGACATAAACGATGACACGAGATGCAACTAGAAGACAGAGAGAAGCGACACGAGGTTCACACAGAAAGTGACACGAAGTTAAAGAGAAAAACAGCACGAAGACGATGTATGCAACAGTGCAATGTCTAGACTTGAAATCCAATGCAAAAGGCTGTACAAACTTCATGAACAGTGCATGATTGTACTGAACGATGTATACACTTAGCCTATGCAGACCAATGTACAGACTTTAGCGAAGCAAAAGACTGTATAGACTTGGAGACCCAAAGCCATTGTATAGACTTTGAAATCGAAGACCAATGTGCAGACTTGACAGTGAAGACTAGTGTGCAGACTTCAAGGAGGTTGGCGTGTCAATGTACAGACTTGATGAAGACTGATACATGAACAGTAATGCATAGACTTAGGAGCATATGACACGGCTGTACAGACTTCACGCGTTGACGCTGTACACACTTCCAATGAAGTGCGTTGACGCTGTACAGACTTTGCCTAAGACAATGTACACACTTAGCCTAAGACAATGCATGAACTGACGTTGTATAGACTTTGTCTTAACAATGAATGTGTAGACTTGATCAAGAGTCCAATGTGCAGACTTCATGAGTGTGCAAACTTGTCAACGAAATGCACAATGTATAGACTATGCACATGCATGAAGAGTGTATAGACTAATGAAATGCTTTACCCTGCAGTGTATAGACTTGCTAGTCATCAAACTACATGCAGATAGAAAAGCAACGCACAGATCAGAAATCAAGCACTATATCAGTCATACACATGCATTCTCCACAAAACAAGTTATGTTGCTATCATCAAAACACAATCTCATAAAGCACTCACTGTGTTGCAATCATCAAAATAAAACAGCATTGCTATCATCAAATCAACATAGCACATGCTTGTGCCTAAGGGGCACAACACCTTAAACTTACGCCACCGCCTCTTCTTTGCAGAAATCTCTTGAACACAGACCTGCCTGGCGCGGACCCTGACCTTTAGGCTTATTGATTTGCAATATCTCCTCAAATAACGAGCCCACCTGGCAGACTGCCTGGCCCAATTATGAACAAGTAACTTCATCAGGGCGGTTGCCCCTAGACACCGGATGCTAACCATAGTCAGACATTCTCGAACAGATAACTCCTTAAAATGCTGCGTATCATGGAACCACGATGTCTTGTCTCTTGGCACAAGCAGCATGAGGTTTGGCAACTTCACTCGGCAATCGAGCTTGAAACATAACTCCCTTGATAGAAGGGAAGGACGAAACTGAGGGAGAGTAATACACGGCGTTGACGTGGCGGGCGTACTGATAAATCAAGAGAGATTGCATAAGGTGTGCAGAATGTCCTTGGAGAATGTAGAAGATACGACGAATTGCCCATTGAACATAGAATCCATAATCTGCTTGGCAGCCGTATGCGTTAGCACAATACGGGTAGAGAGCCCTTCTTGGCCAGCAATCTGAACTGCGACGGAGCAAAAGGTGATAATAGCATCAATAGTCAAGCTTCCGGTGAGCAAAGAGATTGCCATCGGCCTCACTCGAGAAGGAATTGCCACTAATGCAAGAGAGCTCTTCTTAGCAACCGTCATCGGAAACACAGGCTCATAAACCCCAAAATAGCCAGAAATCGGGACGCGGACCAGTATACGGTAAATATAATCTTGAATCTAGAAATGTATAATCGGCACTGACCCATCCTAACTCGGCTCACTATCACACTGGGGACCAGACCCAAGGGGCACCAAAGGAAGCGCACACCTGCTCCGTGGGGTAGGAGTGGATAGAGAAGTAGAGGTAACATGTTTGGATGACGGAGGTGAAGGTTTGGAAGGCGTGGAGGTTTCAACGGGTACGATGATGTCAAGTGGAGGCAAAGGCAATGCGGAAATGATGGGCTCGGGTGAAGGTAAAGGTGGAAGCAGAGATGTAGGTGGTGGTAAAGGCAACGGCGTGGCTTGCTCAGGCTCGGGCGCAGGCGATAGCGGTGATGATGGCGATTTAGGCGATGATGAGGGTGGTGGAGATGGTGAAGCAGGCACTGGGGGTAGTGGAGATGGTGTTGGTAGAGGGTTAGTGGAAGGCCGTGGCGCCTATCGTCGACGTATCGACACGATGCGTCGAACGGCGTTGGGAGTGGAAGTGGTGGTGGAAGAAGTGGAGGAAGAAGTGGATGCACTATCCTGAGCAGAGGCTTGGATTTGTGGAGGCGGAGTCGGAGTAGAGGAAGGCTTAGGTTGTGGGGTAACGAGTGATGGAGTAGGCGAAGGAGCGGGCATGTTGCTAGATGAAGATTCATAGGGGTGCCCCTTGCCTTGAAATGGAGATGGCTGCTTAGGCGGTGCTTCTTGTTGCTACTGCTTGTTGAGATGTGCAATAATGTTGCAAATGGCAGACCAATCGATCTTCTTCTTGTCTTCCAGGTCATAAACAAACTCCCAGAACTCGGGGCAATCCTCGACCAAATGCCCTTGTTGGCGGTAGAAATCACAGAACTGGAGCATATCCCCAACCGCGGGTCGGCAAGACACAACTAGAGGGAGCTGCAAAGCGTGAGTAGCCATCAAAGCCTGAAAGATGTCAATGAAACACTCCGATAGCGTAGGATAGTGAGGAGCCCACTTCGAGCAAGGTGGATGCCGAGGGATATGGGAAGGTAATGAAGATGGTTGTGGGGGTTGCATATGCAAGGACGCGTGGCGACTAGTGGAGGGACTC
The DNA here is from genome assembly GCA_022559845.1 of Amorphophallus konjac. NCBI lineage: Eukaryota > Viridiplantae > Streptophyta > Magnoliopsida > Alismatales > Araceae > Amorphophallus > Amorphophallus konjac. The sequence continues at coordinate 283,271,699 of CM040127.1, forward strand.
GATGGAGACATTTATGGAGCGGAGTGGGTTAGTATGTAGTGGACGACATCCACTTGCTCAGGGTATGGTGTTCCCTTGATAGGAGGAGATGAATGTGGATATGTGGAGGTGGAGGGCTGACTCGTAGGGGGTTGACTTATGGAGGTGGATGTGATGTAAGGCTGACTCATGGAGGGCGTGATATAAGTGGAAGGTTGACTCATGGAGGGTTGATATGCGGAAGGTTGATATGTGGGGGAAGATATAGATGGTGAGGTGTAAGTGGGCGTAGGATGCGGAGAAGTCTCGGGGTCAAGGGAATTGTGGATTTGTTGGCGAATGAAACGGGCTCGACTATAGAGTTGTTGCTAGGAGGTGATGTCATTGAGGGCTAAGATGAAGCGGTACGTTGGCGTTGCATTGACAATGAGCATCTTGATCTCCTCCTGCTCCGAAATGTGACCCGTGACTTGTGCAGCGAGGCGACACCAACGATCGGCAAAGGTAGAGAACTCTTCTTCGGACTTCATCTTCTCATAGGCCAAATCCACCATAGAATACTTGGGCCCAATGTGGTCTTGATATTGCTAAATAAATCTTTCTTGGACAACATGAAAGTTCACAACCTGCTCTTGCGACAATGAAAAGAACCAATCCCGAGCCTGGCCTTCTAGTGACATACCTGTAGATAGATTAATGTACCCGACCCTCAATAACTGTGCATGTATATGAAGCAATCATGGAAGTATGAACAAGTGGGTAATGAATAGATGAACTAACCGTGATCGCCTCCAAGGATTAACAACGCCGAAAAGATGAAGAGGTAAAAGAAACAGTGATGTGTACCTTGGAAAAGCATGAAGACTTGATCGCACTTGAAACGGGGTGTAGGAGATGATGTGGATTCAAACCTCCTCATCCTCCAGCCGGCTAGAAGAAGAGGGCCTCACGTTCATATCATGCTCACCTACAAAACAAAGATCAAGCCACAAGAGAAAAACCCATTAGAAACATGAAATGTAGTATCAATCCCAAAGTGATGAAATAGCACGAATAAAAGGGGGAGAACGCATCGGGGGTTGGTTTTTAACCCCTATGGAAGGGTGTAAATAATAGGTGTGTGTGTTGTGCATGCATAGGATTTAAAATCATGAAATTTGATTGAGAGAATAGAGAGAAAATGATGATGCAAAATGGGGAAAAACACATGTAGCAGAAAGTGCAGAAAACTGTGATGATTTGGGATTTTGAGAGGAAGAGAACTAAGAATATAGACCACGAAATTAAGCCCAAAAGGATGCAATGGAAAGTCAATACTTCCCTCTTCAAGATAGGGTCAAAGGATTGAGTAGGCGGTGCAGCATGGCTTCACCCCGAGTCGATGAAGAACCCCCCATCGTGACTGCGAACTGGGCAGTTTATATAGAATTTTCAAAAAAAGCCTGATTTTCCTCTCACGATTCTCGGAGATATAGTCCAAGATAAATCAGGTTCTATGGATCAAACTCGAGATAATACTAAGGACAAGAGATAAGAACAAATGAGACTCGATTTGGAGGAGTATTCTAGAAGATATGGCTCTTGGAAGGAGGTCCCGTCGCACTGAAAAATAGAGTTTGACTTGTACCAGGACACCTAAATCCTAAACTTTCGACCAAGATTCTGATAGATATAGCCAATGAAAATTTCAGCTCTATGGATCAAACTCAAGATAATATTAAGGGCAAGAGATAGGAATAAACGGGGATCGATTCGGAGCTATATTCTTGAAGCTATGATTGTTTGAAGAAGCCCCAGTCGATCAGGTTTTGGAGATAGAGTCTAGCGCGAGCTGGACTCTCGGGCGTCCTTAGCGGTCTATTGTAGGGCTGCTGGGGGATGGTAAACGGTGTAGGGGGTGACCGCAAGGATTAAGGGGTGAAACAAGATGATTTCTGACAAATTTTTGGAAAACGGTCTAGTGAATGACCATTTTTTTGTTCCCTAGCGGTCTAGCAAATGACCGTTAGCCAGCTGGAGGAAAATTTCTGGGCAGACTTTGCGCGACTTTGGAAATCAGAGTATATCTCGAAAACGGTGCAGAATTAGCGAAAGTGGTAGTATAAGAAATTGTAGATAATTGAAATATGAACAACTTTAATGAAGATAGTAAGACGAGAAAAGAGGAGCGGAAGAGGGATAAAATTGAGCGAAAACAGAGAGATAGAATTTCTGGGACACATGTGGACAGCACAGCACGCCAGAAAAACGTGAATAAATTGAAATCGGTGGAGAAATGGCCAATAACGTAGAAGAAGAAATTGTAGATCATTGAAGGACGAACAACTTTGGTGAAGGAAACTTTTTAAATAGAGGAATAGAAGAGGATGAAAAAGGACCATTTTTAGGACTGCACGATGAAAGTAGCCGAATGCTCGATGGAAAGTTGATCAAAATGGGCCGTAAGTCAACTTGGAAGGCCGAAAGTTGATAAGATAAGCTCCAGGGCTCTAAGAAATCATGATCTCCAAAGTCTAGAGACTAGGGAACAATGAAAATGGGCTCGGAATCCGTCCAAGGAAGGCTCCAAAATAATGGGTAATTTGGGACATCAAAAATGATGAAGAAGAGCAATAACGCAACTTGCGGGCTAAAATGGGTGTCAACAGATGCCCCTCCTTGATGTCTGCTTTGCAAGGGAATGAGCGAAAGCGACGCGAAGGCGAATTGAAAAGGAGATGGAGTGAAAGCAAAATCAATGTGAAATAGAGATGAAGCGGAGAGAACTGATGAGCAGGCATCATAGCAAAAGACACCCGTCACAACCAACAAGCGATAGGAATTCTCCTAAAATTATCGAACTAACCACCCGGAATGGATGACGTGAATGAGACATGTCTGGAGAACTAATCTAACAGGATAAAGGAAACACGACCAACCTCATCGGGGACACAATCCATGGATAATGAGTGGGTTGGAAGGAAACACAGCATAAGAGCTGGAAAAGGAGAATAAGACTGAGATAAAATCCAGACAGGAATCACGCTGGCCAACCAGACCGAGCGGGCAGATTAGATAGAACGTTCAAATTCAGAGTGGAATGAGAAATCTCTTATCCAAGAGAGCTAAAGTGCAATGAACCATTGCTGAGGAACAACCTTGAGAGGATCACGAGACGTGAGTGCTCAAAAAATGACATGATGCATGCTGGGCTAAAATAAAGAAATCATCAAAATGAATGCAAAGAAACCATAAAATAGAAAGTACTCAAGGATACTATTGCTAGACTGAGCCAAGATGGGGTTAAGAGTCGTCCGCAACCACGGCATGCGAGACAGAGTCCATCGTCCCCCACCCGACTCAAACTAATGGCTTATCCAACGATTAACCGTATGCTCTTAGATCATCATCATTTTTGTTAAAGGGGAACATCAGATCCTAGAACAAATAGGGAACCAGCTGGTCCTTGAGAAGCTATAATAATGTATATAACATATAGTAATGCAACAATGAGGAGGGATAGACAGCCATACCTGACTTACCTGCCAAGCGAAACATCATTTTTTTGATTTTTATGTATTTTCAAATAAGATAACCAACAACATGAACATAACATAAAGATGAACATAACGTAACGAACAAATAAATTAAAAAGATAACTCAACATAACATATCAACAGACGAACCAACAACACATGCAAGACACAAGCCAACAACATGTATGTATGATGAACATGGTGGGACAAGACAACAATATAGTGGGACAACACACGGTTAGGAAAAGAACACGTGGGACAACAACACATGTGGGATGACAACATGAGATGAGACAACATATGCGGGATGACAACACGAGACATGACAGATATGCTCTTCAATCAAGCCCAAGATCAGACGAAGCCGAACCGCCGGGTTCATAATCATGAGGCAAAGCCCTCTCATGACCTTCAGAATGGATCGAGAGACAAGATTGAAGAAGAGAGAACAGATCAGAAGCGCGTGAACAGGAGATAGAGCAAATGATAAGGAGCCAGGAAGCTTGAATACTTGTAACTTGCAACCTGCACACTTAGTAAACAGATTATACATGTCCTCAAAATAAATAGATAGAAAGGAAAAAAAGACAAATATTTTTAGATTTTTGATATTTTTTTGATATTTTTGGATTTTCAACAATATTTGATTTTTTTATTATTGAAGTATTTGATTTTTTGGATTTTAAAATATTTAATTTTTTTAAAATTTTGGCAATATTTGATTTTTTATTAGAATTTTGAAAATTTTGACATATATGATTTTTTGGATTTTTTTTGAAATAGCAATCCGCAGCACCCAAGACTGGCTCAAACTACTGGTTAGGGGTCGTCATCCCTCCCCTCTCATTGAAGACTCCCCTTAAGCAGGGCGTGCATGTGAGGGTGGCTCGCCACAACTAACTGCATCTAAAAATGGTGCCCCTACTAAGGCCATACCCAGGATACAACCTGATGCGGGACAGGACTGAAATGGGCTAAGACCTACGAATGCAACAAGTGCGGCCAGCACTCGCACGCCAAAGGTAAGCCGGGCGGCTGACCTCCGTGCCGTTCCTCCGGGTGGAGGCGTCTCTCAACAAGAAATCCAAGCCCAACGACCGTCCCTATGAGGGAAGTGCGGGGATCTCAGCGACTAAGAAGCCGCCGTGCGTCTATGGGAATCTAGTCCGAGCTCGGCGCTCGACTAGGGCCACGGAATGGGTACTCTCAACTCTCAACCACGCGGTGAATAGCAAAATAGCTAGGAATTTATACACACTTCACGCGGCATGCTAGAAAGTATACTAGTAAAGTAAAATGCCAACAGTGAGGAGCGTCGCACATACCTCCACGCCTAGGCGTGGGGAAGGAACCCCGGCCGAGATCGACAACCCCGATACACAAGGACGAACAATAGTACAACCCAATCACAAATGCCCACTCCTCGCAGGGAGATAACAGGCTACACAAAGAGATTCGGGGCTGCCGATGTACGGGCTGACGGGCAGCACTCGGTGAAGGGTTGGCCGCGAGGAGGATCCGAACAGTGGTCGGCAGATTCGCAGCAATGCGTGACTCGGCGGTGAAAGCTCCCACGACCTGACCCGGCGTCCGAATGAGGCGCCGTCAGCGATGGCGCGTAGCTGGGTCGCGGGAGGAAGTCTCGGCCAAAGGGGGCGTGCAGATTCCGTCCATGGAAGCCGGGGGCGTACCTGCAAGTTGCGACTGGATTCTGCTCCCAGAACTGCGTGCTCGAGCGGGAAAATTAAGAAGAATTAGATCCGAAGAGCGAACGGAGCTCCGCTTGTTGGAGGACGAAGAGGACGCAGAGCAGCAGGTCCCGATCGAAGGGTTCGATCAGATCTGGTCGTGGCTGAGAGCAGTAGGCTCTCGAATCCGCCGGTGATCCTGGCGCCGGGTGGACAGGGCAGACCTGCGCGACCTCACGGGAATGGACGTCACGAACAGCTCGGACGTCGGAACGAGGCGTGGTCGGCGGCGTTGGACAGAGGACGAAGAGAGGTACGACCGGTGAAGATCCCACGTCGAAACTCGCAGACGTCCGTCCCATGGGATTTCTGCAAGGGGGCGAACAGAACCAGGCGCGCAGGGAGAGGGGGTCCTGCGCGTGCTCACGAAGAAAATCGCCACGGGTGATGCCGAACTCCGAATGAGGCGAGACCACCTCGCACGCGTCGGAGACTCGTAGTAGAATCACCCAAAAATGGGCTGGTCGCCCACAGTCACCAAGAACAGAGGAGGACGTCGCAGCACTTGGAGATGAAATCTGGTTGCAACGAGATTGAACCTGTGAAGAGATAGAAGAGAGGGGGAACCTCGGCGTCGCACCGAGGGGATGGGGAGTCACACCCCAGGCTTGCTCCCATCGCAGGAGCAAGGAGGAACAGAGGGGGGCGCAGCCACCTTCAGCAAATGCTTTTTCAATTTCATTCAATAATATTTCCAAAAGAAAAATTACAAGCCTTTATATCGGGGGGGGGGGAAAGCTAGGGTTTCACCCTTGCCACATGGAGGGGGGGGGGCAAATGGAAGGGGGGGTGCGACCCAGCCCTTCCCCATTCAAGGGGGTGCGGCCATCCCTCCTCCAATCAAGGAGGGATCAAAGGGAGGGGGCGCCCAAGGGGGAAAGGGGAGGGAGATGGAATGGGGCAAGGGGGGGGCGCCCAAAAAGGCAAGTGGAGGGGGCAAGGGGGGGAAGGTGGCGCAGCCACCCAGGATGAGGGATGAGGGGTGCGCCCCAAACCCTAACCCTAAGCCAACCAATTATGGGCCAAGGCCAAGCCCAATAATAAAAGAAGATAGCCCACTACTCCCTCTACACATAGTCTGCTAATATAAAGAACTAGATAACGTGTCCACGCAGGGACCAAACCTAGGCCCAACATGGCCTCAAATGAGAAGGAAGATCCACTAATAGATGCCGTAGTCGCCCAGCCAAAGAGATGTCGGCATGCTCCGTGTGCTCCGTCGAGTGATGCGGCGCGTGTCCTCACCAATTCTCCCCGGGTGGGAAGAACTCGACCCCATCGAGTAAGGGTCACGGTCACTCAGGTAGCGCTCCAGCAGGTCCGGGTCGATCCTCTCCAGCTCTCCACGTGTGATCCAGGCGTCGTCTGTCGCAGGGCGCCCTCTCCAACGCACTAGGAAGCGTTGGTAGGTTCCGCTCCTGGTCGTGGTCACCTGCTCATCCAGTATATAATCTATATGCTCGCGTTTCTGTAATGGGGCTGGAAGAGGTGGACGCTCAGAAGGTGTAATACTCTCAACAGGAGGGGAGGGCCCAAAAAGCTCACTGGGAATCACCGCGGGATCCCGATATGCCACCAGATCTGAGACATTGAACGTCGAACATATCCCATAGTCGTCTGGCAGCTCAATCTCATACGCATTCGACCCGATTCGCTTCAAGACTCGAAAGGGTCCAGCACCGCGGGCCTGGAGTTTCTTCACGGCCCCCAAAGGAAACCGTTCAGGTCTGACCCTGATCATGACGTACTCTCCCTCTCGGAACTCACGGGTGCGTCGATGCACATCAGCTAACTCCTTATAACGTGCGTTGCTGGCCTCTATATGACGACGTACATGCTCATGCAACTGCCTAATATGCTCTGCAAAGGACTCAGCTGACTCAGAAACACGGGCCTGGATGGGAGATGGAACCAAGTCTATCAGCTTCCTAGGTCTACGACCAGTAACAATCTCAAAGGGACTCAGACCTGTAGACCTATTGACTGAGTCATTATATGCAAACTCTGCTAGAGGTAGAACCAAGTCCCAATCCCCGACACGATCACGCACTAAGCACCTAAGAAGATCCCCTAGACTCCTATTGACTACCTCCGTCTGACCATCGGTCTGGGGGTGATAGGCGGTAGAGAACTTCAACTGGGTGCCCATCATGTGCCACAGGGTTTTCCAGAAATAGCTGGTAAAGCACACATCCCTATCAGACACTATAGTACGTGGAAGCCCAAACTTGGAGACACAGTGAGTAAAGAACAGACGGGCAACTCTAGAGGCGTCTGAGGTCTTGGAACAGGGAATGAACAAAGCCATCTTAGAGAACCTGTCTACCACCACAAAAATGGAGTCATGCCGACGGAGGGTACGCGGCAAACCTAACACGAAGTCCATGCTAATGTCCTGCCATGGACTGTCCGGGACAGGGAGGGGAGTATAAAGGCCGGTGTTCTGCTTCCTCTGCTTGGCCATAGCGCAGGTGCGGCACTGAGCCACGATGCGAGCAACATCCCTCTTCAAACTAGGCCAATAGAACCTATGCTCAACGGCCTCAATGGTCTTGTTCCGGCCGAAATGGCCAGCAAGACCCCCTGCATGCAACTCCCAAGTGAGAAAATCACGAACAGACGTCCGTGGGATGCACAACCTACCACCCTGGAATAAATAACCCTCCTGAAGGACAAACTCACTATAGTCACGGGAGGGGCCCGACTGAAGGGCAGCATGGATCGGACCGAAGTCCGGGCAATCGACATAAGCCTCTTTCAGCCTCTCCAATCCCACCACCTCTACTCCCATGGTGGACAACATCATCATCCGCCGACTCAGCGCATCGGCCACCTTATTCTCGGCCCCTGCCTTGTGCCTAAGCACAAAGGTATACTCCTGAAGGTACTCCACCCACCGACTATGACGCGCATTCAGCTTCTTCTGAGTGTGGAGAAACCTCAAAGCCTCGTGATCAGAAAAGAGTACAAACTCCTGGTGTAGGAGATAGTGCCGCCAATATCTCAATGCCTGGACGACTGCATAAAACTCCTTGTCATACGTGGAATACCGCAGTTTGGCATCGTTCAGCTTCTCGCTGAAAAAGGCAATGGGATGAGACTCCTGACTCAAGACTCCCCCTATACCCACTCCAGAAGCGTCGCAGGTGACCTCAAACACCTTAGAAAAATCCGGTAAGGTAAGAACATGTGCCTGGGTCATGCGCTCCTTGATGCTCTGAAAGGCCGTGGCTGCAGCCTTAGTCCATGTGAATGCCCCCTTCCTAATGCAATCCGTGATCGGGGCAGTGATGGAACTGAAGCCACGAATGAAGCGATGATAGAACGTCGCTAGGCCATGGAAGCTCCGAACATCGTGGAGGGTGCGGGGCTCAGGCCATTCCTGAATGGCGCGTATCTTCTCCGGATCAGCGGAGACCCCGTCGCGAGACACTATGAACCCAAGGAAGGAAACCTGATCGGTCATGAAAGCACACTTCTTCGGGTTGGCAAATAAGCTCTCTCGCCTCAGAACAATGCAGACCTGCCTGAGGTGGTCTAAGTGGTGCTCCCTAGTGCGGCTATAAATAAGGATGTCATCGAAGTAGACGACCAAAAAGACCCCTATCATAGGGCGCAAGACCTGGGTCATCAACCGCATGAATGTACTAGGGGCATTAGATAGCCCAAAAGGCATCACTAACCACTCACACAGACCATCCTTGGTCTTGAATGCAGTTTTCCACTCATCTCCAGGCCTGATCCTAACCTGGTGATAGCCACTTCGAAGATCAATTTTAGAAAAAATAGTGGCTCCCGACATCATATCTAGCAAATCATCCAGTCGGGGAATAGGAAAACGATATTTCACCGTGATCTTATTGATCGCACGGCTATCGATGCACATCCTCCATGTGCCATCTTTCTTCGGGGCTAGCAAAGCGGGGACAGCGCAAGGGCTCTTGCTGTCCCTGAGGGATCCCCTACTCATCAACTCCTCGACCTGTCTCTGCAACTCGGCGTGGTCCGCCGGGCTCATCCTATAGTAAGGGAGGTTAGGCAATGAAGAGCCCGGGACAAGGTCGATCTCATGCTGGATGTCACGCATAGGTGGAAGGCCTCCAGGGAGGTCCTCCGAGAAGATATCAGAAAACTCGCGTAAAATCGCAGCCAACTCGGGGTTTAGCTCACCCTCGGACTCTGAGATGACATCACTCACCTCTCGAACAACAACCGCAAAGAGGGGACTACCACTAGTGAACTCTCTCTCCATCTCACGGGGACTAATCACCATCAATCTCCTAGTGGAAGGCTCCCCTAGGGTGAGGGTAGTGGAGGTGGCAGTAGCAGGCATCAAGGGTGGGGTAGGAGGGTCGGCCTTCCCCTGATGAGGGGTGTTCGTGGCACTGGGGCCAGCTGGCCCGCGAACGGCAGGATCCCTAGGCTGGGTGGGGTGAAGAGTGATCCTATGGCCACCATGGTCGAAGATGCAAGTGTTCGACCGACTATGGAGGGTGGCATCCCGATCGAAGAGCCAAGGCCTACCTAGAATAATACTACCCACCTCCATAGGTAGCACGTCACACCAAATCTCATCATGATAGGTCTGAAACTGCAATGGCACTAGACAACAAAGCCTAACCGGGATAGAGGTAGAATCTACCCAGGATACCCGATATGGAGTAGGGTGGTCCACAGGTGTCAATCCAAGACGAGTAACCGTACCGGTGGATATGGCATTAATGCAGCTCCCACTGTCAATGATCACCTTGCAGGCCTTCCCTCCAAGCCTACAAAAGGTGTGAAAGATGGTGGTACGACGCCAGTCGTCACTCACTTGTGGCTGGGTAAGGATACACCGGACTACCCCTAACTGCGCATCGCCCTGATACTGAGTACCAGGGACATCGTCCTGCTCTCCCTCAAGCAACTCATCAAAGAACTCCTCTGCCAACTCCTGGTCGGCCTCATAGCTGACTGGCAGAAGCTCAGCCGTGGGATCAGTGGGTGAGGGGTCCGTCACAACAAGCGACTCTCTAGTGGGGCATTTGTTAGCATAATGGCCGACTCCACCACACCTATAACAATTGTTACGTGCCCCTGTGCTAGGAGATGCTCCACCGGTCATCGGCCCTTTTCCCTTGTCATCATGACGGGCCGGGGGTGGTGGTAGCTGGGGTCGGGTAGGGAACGCGGGCGGCTGAGGGCGTGAGGTGGGGTAAGGTGGCTGCTGGCGAGGGAGAGGGAGAGTGTCCCTCGGCAGGGGAGGGCGAGGCCTAGGAACAGTGGGGTCCTGGCGAGGGGATTCCGAGGGTCGAGCCGCCGAAAACCGACTGTAGGAACTGGGTGCGGTGCGTGGGTCGAACCCCCACTGACTGGTGGTCCCCTGACGTTGAGTAGGAGTGAACTCCGCCTCAAACTACTCTATCTCCATAGCGACCTGATATGCATCCTCTAAGGTTTTCACATCACGGCGAAAGAACTCGTACTGATAATGGGGCCGTAGACCACGTCGGAAACGAGAGACGGGCATGGCGCTCTCCTCTGTGACTCCGCATCGCAAGAAATACTCGTCGAACTCTGCGATGTATTCGGACACAGTCCGATCTCCCTGACTGAGACTCTGCCACCTGTCAATGAGCCTCTGACGATATGTGGCGGGAAGGTACTTCTTTCTAAGTTTGACCTTCATCTCATCCCAAGACTCAACCTGGGGCTCCTGACGCTGAAATAGAAGACTCTCCACATTCCTCCAATACGTCTGAGCCTGTCCTAGCAACTTTATCTTGGCGAACTTAACTCTCCGGTGGTCCGTCATCTCAAACCACTCGAAGTACCGGTCCATACCGGCCTCCCAATCTAGATAAATCTTCGGGTCCAGGGACCCGTCAAAATGGGGAGGGTCCGCACGAACGGTCCTAAGGATTCGCTCATCCTCGTCATCCCTCTGTGGTCGGTGACCACGGCGACGTCGGCCATTCCCCTCATAATCATTCTCGGATCCGTAATCCTCTAAATCGGGGGCTCGCAGCCGTCTCTCCTCAGCCCGACCTGGAGGGGGCGGGGCACCTTCTGCCTGAGGGGCAGGAGCAACTCTAGGAGGATCCCGTTGGGGGACTCCCTCCACTCTCTCTATCCGTCCGACTAGACCCTGGACAGATCGGTCAGACGCCACAGCGCGGTCCTCAATGGCCTTGAGTCGGCCCTCCAAATGGTCAGTATGCTCCTTAAGGGTTTGGTCCATGCGGTCCATGAGCTGGGCCATCAAATCCTCAAGAGAATGGCCTCTCGGGGTGGCATTACGGGGATCACCCATAGTGTCCGGGCGGTGGTAGTGTGTACCTCCCCGGGTGGGAATGCAACGGGACCTAGAGGGAGCTAAGGGGGACTCACTAGGACCTACATGAGAGGACACAAGCTAAGATGGATGCAAGATAGAACCCTAGATGCAAACCTATATGCTCTGATACCACTTTGATGCGGGACAGGACTGAAATGGGCTAAGACCTACGAATGCAACAAGTGCGGCCAGCACTCGCACGCCAAAGGTAAGCCGGGCGGCTGACCTCCGTGCCGTTCCTCCGGGTGGAGGCGTCTCTCAACAAGAAATCCAAGCCCAACGACCGTCCCTATGAGGGAAGCACGGGGATCTCAGCGACTAAGAAGCCGCCGTGCGTCTATGGGAATCTAGTCCGAGCTCGGCACTCGACTAGGGCCACGGAATGGGTACTCTCAACTCTCAACCACGCGGTGAATAGCAAAATAGCTAGGAACTTATACACACTTCACGCGGCATGCTAGAAAGTATACTAGTAAAGCAAAATGCCAACAGTGAGGAGCGTCGCACATACCTCCACACCTAGGCGTGGGGAAGGAACCCCGGCCGAGATCGACAACCCCGATACACAAGGACGAACAATAGTACAACCCAACCACAAATGCCCACTCCTCGCAGGGAGATAACAGGCTACACAAAGAGATTCGGGGCTGCCGATGTACGGGCTGACGGGCAGCACTCGGTGAAGGGTTGGCCGTGAGGAGGATCCGAACAGTGGTCGGCAGATTCGCAGCAATGCGTGACTCGGCGGTGAAAGCTCCCACGACCTGACCCGACGTCCGAATGAGGCGCCGTCAGCGATGGCGCGTAGCTGGGTCGCGGGAGGAAGTCTCGGCCAAAGGGGGCGTGCAGATTCCATCCGTGGATGCCGGGGGCGTACCTGCAAGTTGCGACTAGATTCTGCTCCCAGAACTGCGTGCTCGAGCGGGAAAATTAAGAAGAATTAGATCCAAAGAGCGAACGGAGCTCCGCTTGTTGGAGGACGAAGAGGACGCAGAGCAGCAGGTCATGATCGAAGGGTTTGATCAGATCTGGTCGTGGCTGAGAGCAGTAGGCTCTGGAATCCGCCGGTGATCCTGGCGCCGGGTGGACAGGGCAGACCTGCGTGACCTCACGGGAATGGACGCCACGAACAGCTCGGATGTCAGAACGAGGCGTGGTCGGCGGCGTTGGACAGAGGACGAAGAGAGGTACGACCGGTGAAGATCCCATGTCCAAACTCGCAGACGTCCGTCCCGTGGGATTTCTGCAAGGGGGCGAACAGAACCAGGCGCGCAGGGAGAGGGGGTCCTGCGCGCGCTCACGAAGAAAATCGCCACGGGTGATGCCGAACTCCGAATGAGGCGAGACCACCTCGCACGCGTCGGCGACTCATAGTAGAATCACCCAAAAATAAGCTGGTCACCTACAGTCGCCAAGAACAGAGGAGGACGTCGCAGCACTTGGAGATGAAATCTGGTTGCAACGAGATTGAACCTGTGAAGGGATAGAAGAGAGGGGGAACCTCGGCGTCGCACCGAGGGGATGGGGAGTCACACCCCAGGCTTGCTCCCGTCGCAGGAGCAAGGAGGAATAGAGGGGGGCGCAGCCACCTTCAGCAAATGCTTTTTCAATTTCATTCAATAATATTTCCAAAAGAAAAATTACAAGCCTTTATATCGGGGGGGGGGGGGGGGAAGCTAGGGTTTCACCCTTGCCACATGGAGGGGGGGGGGGCAAATGGAAGGGGGGGGGGTGCGACCCAGCCCTTCCCCATTCAAGGGGGTGCGGCCATCCCTCCTCCAATCAAGGAGGGATCAAAGGGAGGGGGCGCCCAAGGGGGAAAGGGGAGGGAGATGGAATGGGGCAAGGGGGGGGGGGCGCCCAAAAAGGCAAGTGGAGGGGGCAAGGGGGGGAAGGTGGCGCAGCCACCCAGGATGAGGGATGAGGGGTGCGCCCCAAACCCTAACCCTAAGCCAACCAATTATGGGCCAAGGCCAAGCCCAATAATAAAAGAAGATAGCCCACTACTCCCTCTACACATAGTCTGCTAATATAAAGAACTAGATAACGTGTCCACGTAGGGACCAAACCTAGGCCCAACATGGCCTCAAATGAGAAGGAAGATCCACTAATAGATGCCGTAGTCGCCCAGCCAAAGAGATGTCGGCGTGCTCCGTGTGCTCCGTCGAGTGATGCGGCACGTGTCCTCACCACAACCCAGTCTAAGAGGGAGAAGCAGAAGAAAAAATTAGAGACAAGCTTCATGCAGGATGGTAGACATCATGATTTGACTTCCTTCTAGGGCACTACCCCTCAAAGATACAGTCTGTTGCGCCGGAGCTTTGTGTCTTTGATTTTAAGACCCCTATTTATCAGGCAGGCATGCGACCGGGCTCATGACGTCCCGCAGGGAACTGTACTGCCACTCTTGCCATGCCTTTGATTTCCATAATTTTTGCATATATTCTCATTGATCAGATCATTGATTTATTCTTTTCTAACAACCCTTATTGGCTAGATTTTACATGAACGCTCACTTTTGAGGGTCAAGACTGCCCTATTTGAGACCTCTGTCGTATTAGGGAGCGCCTAGGTTGGTCATCTCATCCGTCCGTCTCTTGCCCCTACACTTGGCCGAGCAGTGAAAAGAAAAGCCCTTTGTGCATACCCAAAGTATGGCCAAAGCAGCAACAATGTGCCTCAGAGGAATCAGCTATGGCTTGCTGGGAAGTGTGTGAAAAACCCACGCTAAAAGTTCACCCTTAACGATCGGGGAGAGAAACTAGACTCCCAGCGTGGAGCTATCACCAGCCTAAGGATGCTGCAGAAGCGAACTCATTTTTGACTAAAATAAGCAAAATTCTAAAAGCCACTCAAACCATGTTGAGGAACCCACATTATAAGCATGCGCAGGAATAACAATGAAAGTAATAGCACATTCTTGCACAAAACAAAGATACATTGGAAACCCATAGCATGGAAGTAGCATCCTGAAGCGATCTTGATCATCGAGCTTTGAGCAGAACGAGCTTTGTATTACTTGCTTGACAGGACGAAAGGGAGAGGATAGCAAAGGATCAAAGATTCCTCTACACGGAGGAGCGGTAGACATCAAACTGGATGGAGAATGATGAAAAGGAAGAGAAACGAGGGCTAGAACTCCCTTGTTAAGGCACAAAGACCCTGATAACAAGGAACTAGTTACAGAATAACCAGATTAGCTGAGATCAAGGCGGACTAAAGCCTCGGAAATAACATAAAAAAGGGCAACGCCATTGAAAGGGTAAAGAAGAATGAGTAGAAAGATGAGGAGAAGAATCATCTGACGTGGTCGGAGAAAGATAATGGTAGACACCCGACAGGGTCGGGGAAGAAGAATTAGAATCACCCGACAGGGTCGGGGAAAGTGAATGGTAACCACCCGATAGGGTCGATGATGAAGAATTGGGAGATGTCCCGAACTCGGGATGAAAAGACATAGGCCGAGGCCTAGAATTGTGAGAGGAGGGAAAACCTGGAGGATCCGGAGAAAAATGAGAGGAATGGGGACGCACGGACCTAGGAAGGGAGGAGAAAATGATGGAAACATGATTAGATGGAGGAAGGTACACCACCCAAGGGTGGGAATTGAGCAAGAGAAAGAATGAATGAAAAGAAGGGGAGGAAGAGGTGGACCCCTGAATGTATAATTGACAGCCCTTGAGGTTGCGTCACTGTCTCTTTTTAGCGGAAACTGGCTTGTAATGGACCCGCCTGGGGCGGGCTCGGACCTTCGGCCTTCTTATCTTGCAACATCTTCTCAAATAACAGGCCCATCTGGCAGACGGCCTGGCCTGGTTATGAACATGTAGCTTCATCGAGGCCGTTGCCCCTAGACACCCGGTGCTAACAATAGTAGATGGACATTCTTGAACAGCTAACTCGTCAGAATGCTGAATATTAGAAAACCATGGAGTCTTGTCTCTTGGCACCAAGATGTGGAGATCCGACAACTCCTCTCGGTAATCAGCCATGAAGCATAACTCTCTTACTAGAATATAAGGATGAAGCTAAGGGAGAGTAATACACGGCGTTGACGTGGCCGGCGTACTAATAAACCGAGAGAGATTGCATAGAATGTGTAGAATGTCCTTGGAGAATATAGAAGACACGGCCAATTGCCCCTTGAACATAGAATCCATAATCTGCTTGGCAGCCGTATGCGTTAGCACAATACGGGTGTAGACACACCATTCTTGACGTCTCCTGAGAAAGTCTCATATTACTATACGACGCCCCGCAACGGCTTACGCATTTTTGAATCACTCGAGTGCTTCCTTTTCTTGGGTCTTCTTCTGCCTTTTTCGGCATCCGGAATCATCTCGTCATGGCATTCGCGCGGCATCAACACTAGTTGGACGCATCAGGAGGTTCCGGAATCAAGAAAGGTGTCTGCCGGGCGGCCGCCGACGCCTAAACCGAGGACCCGGGTGGGCCTTAATGGGGGCGTCCAAGACCCTGGACGCCCCCATTCTTTTACTTTATTTTTCAAACCCAAAACACAAATAAAAAATAATAAATTAATGGAGGCGTCCAGGCCCCTGGACGCCTCCATAAAAACAAATATAAAAAATATATAATGCCAGTTGGCATAAAAGACAAAACCAAATAAAAAATAATAAATTAATGGAGGCGTCCAGACCCCTGGACGCCTCCATAAAAACAAAAATAAAAAATATATAAAGCCAGCTTTGGCATAAAAAGACAAAATAAAAATAATAAAAAATATTTTTGGAGGCGTCCAGGCCCCTGGACGCCTCCATCAAATCCATCACGGGCGCCGGCCACCGAACGACGGTCTGTCGTGTGTGAAAAAATCTAAAATTTGAAGACGTCCAGTCAGCTAGACGCGCCCATTTCTGAATCACGAGGCGCCGCTCACAAAACCACGCGTTGTGCCAAACCGCGTGCGGCCATCGTCGGGTTTCGGTGGACCTGTTTGAGGCGTCCGGGACCCTGGACGCCCCCACAAAAGTATTCCAAAAAATATATAAAAATAGAATAAAATATTAGTTCGGCCCTGATGGAGGTGTCCAGGGTCCTGGATGCCTCCACCCTCCGGAGCCCTATAAATAGAGGCCCACCCCCTCAGTTCTAGAAGAGCTTCGAAGTGATCCGATAGGCTGCCGGAGCCCAGAGGCTACGGAGTCATTTTTTAACCCGTGGGTTCTTTTGTAGGTGGAGGTTCTGCCGGCTTCTCGGGTGCTCACGCTCGCGAGAGGAAGGTCGTCTTCATCCACCGCGCTTCCACGTCGTCCCCCACGCTGCCGGAGCTCCGCCGGATTTCACCATCGGCATATCCAATAAGCCAACTCTTTCCTTTTCTTCGTAGTACTTTTGCATTCATCATCTCGCATCCTCCATCCCCCTTCACAAGGGCGCCTTTTCTTATATACTTCTTGCATCCATCATCTCATTTTCCTCCTACTCGAGTCCGAGAGGGGTTTAAAAGATAACACCAACCAGGTGTGTGTCTTGCCATCATTTCGTTATTTTTATTGTAAGGATTTGAATACTACACCTTCATCCTTCTAATCCATGTGTTATTTGTTTGTCATTGTTTTGCAAGGGTAACCGAGGAAAGCCCTCTCCATCGGCCGGCAGAAAGGAGAGGAAGAAGCAACCCACCATCTCCCGCTCTTGAGGTAGGCGCAATCACTTTCTTATTTCGGGGTCTTTCGGCCCCTGGCGATCACATCTTGTTTTCGAGGCTGCGGCGAGTCACTTCCCCAATGGCCGTTTAAATTTCCGTTCTTATATTCTCTTTATATTCTGTTATATTCTGCTCATATTCTCGAGGCCGCGGCGAGTCACTTCCCCAATGGCCGTTTAAATTCACGTTCTTATACGTTATATTCTTATCTGTTTATGTTCTCGAGGCCACGGCGAGTCACTTCCCCAATGGCTGTTTAAATTCCCGCTCTTTGTATTCTCTTTATATTCTGTCATCTTATTATCTGCTCATATTCTCGAGGCCGCGGCGAGTCACTTCCCCAATGGTCGTTTCAATTCTTGTTATTTAATTTCTACACCATTCCCGTCCCCCCGAGGCCGCGGCGAGTCACTTCCCGCTATGGCCGTTTAACCCCCATATCTTGCTATATCACACTTGTCCCGCTCGCCCCGCCGGAGCAATCTCCCGTGGTGGCCCCTTCTCTCTTTCCTCTCATTTCTGTTGCAGCAAGCAAAACAAACAACAAAAAAGAGGAGCCCGCACGCTCCGCGTCTTCTCCGCTCTCCCCGAACCGCGTGACGTCGCTCACAGATTGGGGATCACGGTGGGACCTCTACTGCTTCCTTTTGGCTACCCTTGCAAGTTCGGCACCATCCGTGCCTCTCCACCTTGGCGCCCGCGCGCGCCCCCGTTGTGCTCACGGCAGCACTATCAGTTGTGATTGGTTGTTTGTTTATTATATGTCTGTTATTTCTGTTATTTTCTTACCCTATATACCTGTCAGCATTCCATTGCATACATCCATTCCTCTTTTCTATCCTTTTTTTGTTTTTTTGAGGATCACCCTTTCCCGGTGAAGGAAGGACTCTCCGTTTGGGAATTCCTCTCAACGGACTACAATCTCCTACACTGGGACCTCCGTAAGTCCCCGACATCGAAGAATCTCCTCTTCGTTCACTGGGCTGGTTGTACCATTGAAGTTCCCCGAAGTTAGTCATTTCATTCGTGGTGAGACGAGAGACCCTAGCTGACACGGCGGTGAAACAAAAACAAACTATGGTCCCCATTTTGTGTGAACTTCGGATCTCGCTAAAAACACAAAAAAATCATCAAAATCAAAACACAAAAAAGGGGCGTAAAGGCATCCACTTGTTTGATAATCTCTGCTACCTACTTGCTAGTGTATGTTTTTACGTTCTGGGAAAACTGTGAGCATGTCTCACGAGTCTTCTGAAGAGAACCACCCTAGTCGTGGTTTGACAGCCGACCCGCGAGTCTATGCTATGGACTCGGGTCCCTCTCATGAGCCCTCGCATGAGGTGCAGGTTATTGCCGGGGACACGTCCCTACCACAGGATATCTCTTCCTTACTGGGCGACCTCGCCAACACGGAGCTTACCTCTGAACAGCTCCGGGCCTTCCAGGCCATTCTAAAGGGGAAATCTGTTTCCCCCACCCCTCAGGAATCAACTCCGGCCATCGCACCTCTCCAAGAGTCCGTGCAGGCCATTCCATCTCCTTCATTGGCGCAAGCCATCCAGTCTCCCTCGCTTCAAGGTCAAGCGAGCCAACAACCACCCTCATTCCAGTTCCCGTCATGATCTCAAACTCCCGTTGTTCCCCACACACCGCTTCAGCCAGGGCCAACTGTCGGCGGTCCGACAGCTCCCTCTCATTCGGGGTTCCCCCCTCAAGTCTCCGGGAGATAGTTTCTCCCCCAGTGGCAAGTGCCACCTTCACCTCCAGAGGAGCTCGCCCAATCGCTCCTCAATAGGTTCAATCGCATGGATGAGCAGTTTCAAAATTTGAAAAGAATGGTGAACGTGAAAGCCACCCCAGAGGTTGCTTTGCCAATCCTTCCCGTCATTCACCTTCCTCCCTCCGAAATGCCCACGTACCGCAGATACAATGGTACCGGCAACCCCTTCATTCACCTCAAGGACTTCATGTATGAGTCCTCCTATTGGCAAAATGATCAAAGGTCTCTGGCATACCTCTTTCGGAGATCATTGGATGGTCCCGCGCTTGAGTGGTTCTATTCCTTGGAGCCCCGCGAGGCCGAGAATTTTGAAATAGTTCAGAGAAGGTTCTTGCAGAAATATAGGGATAGGGTCGGTCCCTCACTCTCCATTACCGACCTAGTGGCCGAAAAGATGAAGCCCGACGAGGATTTTGTCCGCTATGCTGATAGATGGAGGTCTCTGGCGGAAAGAATAAGGGATACCCTCTCTGAGCCTGAAAAAGTGAAGATGATTGTGTCTAATGCAACCCCACAGTTCAGACACGTCCTGGCCATGAATAAACTTACTACAATGGAGGAACTCTATAAAAGGGCCTGGTACATCTAAACACAGTTAAAAGACTCCCCCATTATGAACATGTTTGAGTCACCGAAGCCCAAAGTGGTTAGAAAGACAGGTGCTGGTGTCCCGGGCGGAGCCACAGAAGGGGTCGTGACAAATGAGCAAGTGGGTGCGGTCAACAATGCCAACTATGGAGTCAACCCAAGGCCTCCACAAATGCCCCGACTTCCTCTCCAACCAGGTCCTTTCCCTCTTCGTCCTCCACCCCAAAATAATCCACCCCAGGATAATATGCCTCCATTACGCCAACCCCAGCAACAACAACCACAACCTCAGCCACAACAACCACCACTTCAGTACAACCAAGTTCCACCCCCTGGGAACTATGGTCTCCAACAGCAGCAAAGGAGGCCGCTCGGTCCCAAGAGAGCCTACTATCCACCATTGCCAGAAACCTTAGCAGACATTTTTAATGCCCTCATGGCATCAAACCAACTCGCCCTACCCAGAGAAAGGCTTGCGTGGCCCCCGAATGTTGATACCTCCAAATACTGCGTCTATCACAGGCAGCCAGGACACACAGTAGATTACTGCTTCCATTTCAAAGATTACATCCACGATATGAATGATGAACATCAAATAGATTGGGATGAAATGAGGCGATACGTCGCCGCTCTCAAGGCTAGGAGACCTCCTCAGAGGCCACAACAGCAGTTACAATAGCAACAGCAGCAGCAACCACAACAACAACAACAGCCTCAGCAGGCCCCACAACAACAGCCCGACATGGGAATAATCTAGAATCCATTACCGGAGCACCAACAGCCCAATCATCAGGTTAACCCCATCTCCTCCTTCCCGGAAGTCGGGAGAGAGCAGGTGTGGCACCAGGAAAGTACCTCCATTCTTTCTACCTCCAACCCTATCGTCATGCAACCCCCTCACCTTGCCCGGGTAGCACCTCTCTCTCATCAACCCGCGTCAGCATCGCCTTCACCATTTCCACTACCATTACGTCCTCTCATCCGTACCCCGATCTCCTATCAACCGACACTCTCCACTACGCCTTCACACCCTCTCATCTTCTCTCACTCCCCCACTTTACCATCCACCTCTACCACATTTACCCCTACGCCTTCTAAACCCCTTATCATCCGTCAACCATACATAACCCCGTCTTTCTCCACCACATCACCACTAATACCTTCAAAACCACTCATCACCCACCATCCACCTCAAAACCCTTACCCGTTTCAAACCTTACCTCCACCTCCACCTTCTAAACCCCTTATCCTTCATAATCCACGCGATATCCCCTCTACCTCCGCCATACCTCCACCTAACAAACCCCTCATCAGAATCCCTGCTCCCGTCATCACCCCTGCTTCATCAACCATTCCTCCACCACTACCCCTCAAACCCCTGTTAAAACCCACTGCTACCCCCACAGAGGTACAAAAGCCGCAGGCAATGGTGCTCCGGAGTGGAAGGATTTTCTACAGGGTTTTCCCCCACAACAGTCAGAATCCCGAACAATCTCAGCCAGAGAAGGATGATGCAGAACAACCAGAAAGAGCTATCCCTGGAACACAGTATGATCTATTGAAACACTTGGACAAGACACCTGCCCGGATCTCCATCCTGGAGCTACTTCAAAGATCCACATCCCACCAGGCGGCCTTGATGGAATATCGTCAAAAGGTCATGGTTAATGAAGACCTCCCCGTGGAGAAGATTTCGATCGTCCTGACCCCAACAGACACACAACCAGCCATCATGTTTCACAACTACGAGCTCGCTCCCAAGGAAGCTCGGAAATATGCATTGTGCATTTCAATAAAAATTAATGGGGTATCCATAAACCCGTGTCTTGTGGACACGGGTGCATCCATAAATGTGATCTCCATGAGCACTCTTCAGTTGTGTGGGGTCAATGAGGAACAAATAAGACCTTCCTCGATCACGGTCACGGCTTATGACAATAGCAAAAGGCCGCCGCAGGGGATGATTATTCTGAAGGCAGAACTAGGCCCCATGTCAATTCCCACGGAATTCCATGTCCTCGACATGGACCCCACATTTAAGGCTATACTGGGTCGCCCTTACATCGAAGCCATGGACGCTGTGCCCTCCACCAACCATCAGTGTCTGAAGTTTCCTTACAAAGGGAGGATTATTAAAGTGGTCAGTACACCTGTCCTTCACACAGTGGATGCTATCAACACCTCTCTGCCCTCTGTTTGGCCGTCTCATCGGCCCATATTGTCACTACTGGATGTACGTGATTCATCTCACGTTCCACTAGCACCAAAGGAGCCGGTCAGGGCAACCGCAACATCATGTCTCCCTCCTCACTCCAAAGGTTGGGAGATTATGAGGAATATCAGCTATCAACAGGGAAAAGGTTTGGGCGCACAGTTACAGGGTATGCTCAAGCCGCCAAAGGAAATTAGGCCGAACCGTAGGTTTGGCCTAGGCTTCAAAGGACCGTTCAAGGCGGATTGGAAGCCCCTCACATGGACTCTATCAAACCACTTCAACAGAGGACCCGTTATTCAGATGGGAGATCACCCACGAGAAGCGTATGGGGGATCACATGCTGTATATCTGGCTGAAAAATGTCCGAGGATCACCAAAAGAGGCAAGATCAAAGATTCAGAATGCGAGTGGAACAAATGGTTCGACATACGGGACATTTCCATTGCATTGGAAAGGATGTTCTCGTCTCCGCAGCTTGAAGGACCACCATTGATCTCCGAAATATCAGAGAATATTACCACTCTTGCCAAGGTTCCAAACTATCCTCGTCCTCGCCAGAAGGACCCTGTTGTAGACACGCCAAAATTGACATTATTTTGAGTATATTGCATATCGCTCTGCGATGCCCCATTTGACCCTCGAATCAGCTTATTTGAGTGGTTTTCTCACTTTTCTTGAATTTTTCCTATTTTTCCTCATTTATCTCCTTTTTCCTATTTTTTTTTTAGATTTTTTGGGTATTTATCTCTATTTTCTGAATTAACGCCTTTGATAGGGGCGTGTTTTTGAAACACGACCTTGACTGGGGCGTGTCTTTTCCATTTTATCTATTTATCCCCATTTTATCTATTTTATGAATTTTCTAAATACACGACCTGGGTAAGGGCGTGTTTTTATTAAAACACGACTTGTACTAGGGCGTTTCTTAAGAAAGGACGACCACACTGGAGGGCGTCAATTCTTTTGGTTTGACCGACTTCCCCATTTGAGCTCTTGAAATTAACGCCCTTCCCAGGGGCGTGTTTTTGAAACGCGGCTTTGATTGAGGCGTGTTTTTCATGTTTCAAATATGGGGAGTTTTCATTTCTAAAAATTTGGTCTTGAGAAACGCCCTTGTGCAGGGCGTGTTTTTGAGAAACGCCCTAGGGTAGGTCGTCAATTCTTAAATTAACGCCCTGACCTAAGGCGTGTTTCTTCTTCCGGCTTCGCAGCCCTTTCCCCAGAGAGTCCTTGCCTCGTTAGACTCCTCCCCTATTTTGGCTCTTGCCCGTTCCAATCCTTTCCCCAGTTGGGACTCTTGCCTTACTTATCCTTTGATCAATCCTATAAGGGGTTGATCCCCTTATTTTTTTCTTCTTCTTCGGTTCCGATAATTTTTATTCTCCCCTGCGTTCTTCTTCTTTCTTCTTCTTTCCCCTTCTTCTGCTGTCTTCTCCGTATTCTCCTTCTTCTTCTTCTTCTTCTGCCTCCTTCTTCTTCTTCTTCTTATTCTTCTTCTTCTGCTTCTTCTCTTTTTCTTCTGTTGTTTTCTTTTCTTTTTACAGGAACCGAAGGTAGGGTGGCATTGGCTAAGGAGAGGCTTCTTCACGGTTCAAGTCTTCATCCCTTTTGAAGCCTTTCTCCCATCGAGCATTCAAGCCAAAAGAGCCACCAAACAAGATTTTTCTATCTTATCTCCCCCTTATTTGTATTTTTTTCATTAGTTCATGCATGCATCATGTTTCATTATTATATTAATTTTTCTCAACTATCATTGAGATCTCCCCTTTAGTGCATCTCTTGCACTCTTTCCCCATTGTATTTTTACATGCATTCATACCTCCCACACCCTCTTTGCATAGGGGTTTAAGGGCAATCCCCTTAAGGTGTGTTCTTGCACATGCTTTCATGCTCATATATTTTTATTGAATTTGATGCTACACTCACCATATTCTAATCCATATTTTTTATTGGTGTTTGTCTTTTTTTGCAAGGGTAATTAATCGAAGAACTCTCTTCGTCGGCCGGCCGATCTTGAAGAGAAAGGAAGCACTCACATCCCCGCGTTTCAAGAGGTATTTTTGCGATCATCTCCCCATATCAATCTCCTCTTTGAGACCCTCGTGTCTCTGGCGATCACACAAACCTCCTTTTAGCACCTCGTGCTATTTTTATTGCTTTCATCATATCTATTTCTTTTTATATTTAAGTGGATTTCTTAGAATCTACAAATTGGCGATCACGGTGGGACCCTTTTTATTTTTCATTTGATTACCCCTTTCCCTTTGGCACCCAAGTGTGCCCTTTCCCATTGGTACCCTCGGTACCCTTTCCTTTGTGCCCCTCGGGCACCCTCCATTGTGCTTTGCACTTTCCCCTAAGTGATTTGTCAATTGAATAGATTTGTTTTAAAATCTCCACTTAGTTAAAATTTTGATGAGCATGTTTTTATCTTGATAATCATATGTGATGATTGCCTCTGTGACTGTAAGTGTTTCCACTCTGCTGGCCGTGGGAGTTTGAAATAATTCACGCCCTCCCACAGGGCGTTTCTTTATTTAGTAGCGCCTCTCATCAGGGCGCGTTTTCATGATTTGACGCCCCCACCCCTGGGCGTCTCTTTATTTGGTTGTGCATCGTTGATAATTAACGCCCTGCCCCAGGGCGTCTCTTTTATTGGTAGCGCCTCTCATCAAGGCGTGTTTTACCTCCCACAGTGATTCACGCCCTGCCAAAGGGCGTCTTTTGATTGGTAGCGCCCTGCCCCAGGGCGTCTTATTCCTGTGTTTTCACCGAACCCCTTTGTTTATCACTGTATCATATTTTTGCTTATATCTTGCATTCATTCATTCATTCATTTTGCATTGGTTTGGGAGACCTCCTCTCTCCACATACTAGGAGCCACACACCCCCTTGGTGAAGGAACGACCCTCCATTGAGCATTCCGTCTCTTTGGATTGGAAATTCCTAAACCAAGCCTCCATAAGTCCCCGCACCCGTGGATTCCCTCACGGACGCCGGGCAGGTTGTACCCTTTTGAAGTCCCGAGTTAGTCGGCCTATACGTGGTGAGAGAGGGTTCTTAGTTGGCATTGGAGTTCAAATCTCATTTGAAACTAGGCTCCCCCCCCCTTGTGTGAATCATTCAAAACTTTGCTAAAAATCATTAATTCACCAAGGTTTAAAACAATCAAAAATCACGGTAACCATTCCAACTTGTGTGCTTATTTGCATAATTATTGAGAATTTTTGATTATATAATGGCTTACCATGATAGAAACATGTTCAATTCAATTCATGAGGATGCACAACCTAGCACTTCATATCCTCAATTTCAACATGTTAATCAGCATTCTCACCATTCTTTCAAGGGACCACGTCCTTATTCTCATGGTCATACCCAACCCATGGGCAATGTCCATTCTCATGGTCCACCTACTCAATTTCAGGCCACTATTCCCTCGGGACCGTCTCCTCCCAATGACGAGAAGGTCTCTCGAATCATCCATGCATTAGATCATCTTACCCCTCAACAGATCCAAGCCCTTAAGGCTGCCGTTGAGGGTACATCTCATGCATCTCCCCCTCTTTCCAATTCTATACGGGTGGCCCATCACCTACCTCCTTCCAATTCTATTCGGGTGACCCATCACCCATCTCCCTCCAATTCTACACGGGTGGCCCATCACCCACCTCCTCCTTCCAATCATATTCGGGTAGCCCATTACCCATCTCCCCCTATTCATTCTACTCGGGTGGTCCGACACCCGCCTCCTTCTATTCCTCCTCCATCATGGCCCCGAGGCCCTTTTACTCCTTGCAATCCGGCCCGTCCGGGTTCTTTTACGGGTCATCCCGTCAACTCCCCTCCACGGCCTTTTTATGCGGCCCCTCCTCCTTCAAGGCCCTGCCAACCTCCTGTTGTTCATGTTACACCCCTCCAGCAAACTCTGCTCGATAAGATTACTTTGATGGAGGAACAAATAAAGAGGGTCATGGCTCCTCCTACTCCAGTCAATCCTCTCCATGCCGCTTTAGACGAAATTACAAAGATGGAGAATGAATGGAAAGACAGGATGGATGATTATGACTTCGGCATTCCAAGCGAGGAAGAGCCGGCAATTGAAAAATCTGAGGCAGCGTACGATGATGATGAAGCTCCGCAGGCACCCCTTCCGAGTTTCCTTAATTTCCCGCTCCCTCCACTTTCATTCGATGAACCTCCTGCTCAGGATGAAACCATCCCCGATCCAATCCCTATTTATGAGACTAGTTGGTGTTACGATGAGGGGTCGATACTTTAATCACCCACACCGGCACATTGTAAGTCTCCTCCTATCCTTGACACCGCATACATTACACCTCCTCCTATTACACCATTAACCCCCGCAACACTGGCTTCCCCCAAGCCTTCCACCATTAAACCTCCACCCGTTAAGCCATCTACCTCCACACCATTAGCCTCCGTCGAACCCATCATTAAACCTTCCCTAATCAGCCTCCCATTAGCCTCCACCTCGGCCTCCACTTACCCAATTTCACCACCATTACCCTCCATTATGCCTTTAACCCCAAAACCCATACCTCCATCACATAGCCTTTCGCCTTTACCTATGGTTAATTCTGAGCAGGATCCACCACTTTTTGCACCCGAGCCAATCCCGACCGCTTGCAAGCAAAGGGAGAAACTCGATGTGTTTGAACCTCCGCCTCCACTTACGCCAACACCTTCCATTATAACTCCACCATCCACGGAGCCTTCCGCCTCCGCCTCACCTCCCTTTGTTACTCGGAAGGGGCGTGCTTCTGCAGCTACTTGTGCCGAAGATAAGCAAGAGCCGGGCAAGAAGACTTTGGCCACGACTGTGCCATTCAAGATTCAAGAATTCATTTGCCGGATGCCAATCCGGGTTATTGTGCCAAGCATGATTGAAGAGGCCAAGTCACCGTCATGCCAAGCACTGATGCTGTGTAAGGGCCGGGCAGGGCACCCTCTGTTCCAACTTCCAAATCTTGAACCCCCGGGCTACACAATGCTTCCCGTTCCAACTCTCGAACTCCCTCACATTGTTGATCTTTGCCTTCCAAGGGGGTTGCCACTTATTGAAGCTTATCTTATTGGGCCAATTGGCCGTACATTTTCGCTGCCGTGGAGGGGCAGTTGTCTTAAGGGGCCGTCCCCTATTTCTTCCACTCTTGTTCATTCAACTCCATCCATATCCATTTCAATCACATTTTCCTCGTGGGCCACTCCCAGGGTTAGGAGGAGGATCTCATTCGCTCGCCCTTCACGTTCTTTGCATTCCATGCATTCTGTCGCATTTATGCATTCATCACACCCATCCCATTACATGCATTTGCACCTCCTGCTTCCCGGGTTTCCAAACCCGTATCTTCCCCGCCTTCCGGTACCACCGGATATTCCGCATTTCCCATCTTATTCATATTCACCTCTTTGTTCACTCCCCTTGGGGCATCGCGTTCCCCTTCCTGTTATCTCCCTGGAACCTCCAGGGATTTTATCCCTCCTCTTTGGGCATCGCGCCCTCTCCGATTTCATTTCTCCGGAACCTCCGGACATTCCCCTCGGGCATCACGCCCCTTTCCACCTCATTCCTCCGGAACCTCCGGACTTTTCCCTCGGGCACGACGCCCCTTTCCATCTTCTCCTTCCTGATTTGCTTTCTCCGGAGCCTCCGGACCTTCCTGGGCATCGCGCCCCTTTCCATCTTATTCCTCCGGAACCTCCGGATCTTTCACCCCTCTCTTTATCCATTGGGCATCGCGCCCCTTTCCACCTCATTTCTCCGGAACCTCCGGACCTTCTTGGGCATCGCGTCCCTCCTTCCATCATTCCTCCGGAACCTCCGGATTCTCCGTTTTATTCTCTCTATCATTTTCCAGGGCATCGCGTCCCTTTCCTTCTGATTCCTCCGGAGCCTCCGGATCATTCATTTTTCTTCCAATTCATCTTTTTGCTCCTCCGGGACTCCATATCTTTTACTCTCTTCTTTCTTTTCTTCTTCCTTTTCCATCATCTTTTTCCCTATTTTTTCCCAGGGCATTGCGTCCCTTCTTTCGTTATCCCTCCGGAGCCCCCGGATTCTTCCTATCATAATTCTCCTCCTCTGCCTCCGGACCCTCCGGATCCACCTCTTTCTATCTACCAATTTCTTCTTCTAATTCCTCCTAATTCTGGGTCTGACCCAACTTCTTCCACATCCACTGCTTTGGGCATCTGCCCTTTCTCCCATTGCTTTCGAGGCTTTAGTCCTCACTCCACCTCCTAATTTTCCGCTTCTTCTGTAGACTGTTTCATGTGATCAGGGTCTCCGAGCCTTAGCAAGGGAATTCTAGCCCTCGCCTCTCTTCCTTTTTCTCCTTATTCGTCTGAGTCTGGTCTTGGCACCACTCATTCTTGTTAAGCCACTCCCAAAATCTTTTGCTTCCAATCCTTTTGACTGCCAAAGAGGACAAATCCCATGATGATCAAGATCGCTTCTCGCGGCAGCTGCTTCTACAAAGGTCGCAAGGTAACATATTGGCGTAAGTATGCATTTTAATGATATCATTTTCTCATTACTTCACGCATGATTTTCAAAATCAAGTGCTTCTTAACGAGATTAAGAGTGGTGTTTTAAACCTTTATCTTAGACTTTTGTTTAATTAAATCACTCTCAAAAGAGTCTTTAGGCTTGCTATGCAGCACCTTTGGTTGATAAAGAACCCAGCATTGGGAATTCAACATTCTCTCCCCGCTTGTTTAAAAGTAACCCTCGGTTGGGCATTCCACACACTTTACGGCGTCCTTAGCCGGCTCCTTTGGTAAAACATCGTCCCTACTTTGGCCATGCCATGAGTGTATCTGAAAGTCTTTTTCTCTTCTTCACTCGGCCGCATGCAGGGGCAAGAGGTTGACGGATAAGATGACCAACCTTGGTAATCCCAATACGAGAGGAGTCTCAAATAGGGGCAGTCTTGACCCAAAATTAATATGAGTTTTCATATGAGTTTTATGATATATATCTAGCCAAAAGGGCTATTATGAAAATCAAGTCAAAATTTCAATAAATTCAAAATTATGAATTATGGCATGTCAAGAGTGGCAAAGTCCCCGCAAGGAAAACCCTGGTCGTATGCATGTCAAGGGTCTAAAAATCAAAGGCACAAAGCCCCAGCGCAACAGACTACCTCTTTGAGGGTTAACACCTTGGAAGGAATTCAAGTCTTGATATCTCTCATCCTGCATAAAGCTTATCTCCAATTATTCTTCTCTTCTCCCTCCAAGACCGAATGTTTCTCGGGTATGGCCTTGGTAGGGGCACCGTTGATCAAAGGCAGTCGGTTATAGGACGCCACCTTGCAATGCACGCCCAGCTTTGGGCAGTTTTAAGCAAAAGGGGAAGGAACGAGGACCCCTAGTTAATGGTTTAAAACACCCTTGGATGCTGCATTAGCTATGTCTAAACCAAAATCCAAAAAATTTTGAATATAACCAAAATCAAACAAAAAATTGAATATTTCTTGTCCAAAATCCATAAAAATTTGAATACCTTTCTCAAAACTTCACAAAAATTTGCATATTGATCAAAACTCATAAAAATTTGAATATCTTTCTCAAAACTCATAAAAATTTGCATATTCCAAAACTCCATAAAAAAATTTGCATATTTCTAAAATCTAAAAATTTGCATTGTATTTTCTGATGGTGTTTTGCAGGAACAGCTTTGCAGAGACCAAAAGCACGGGATGGGTCCTCTCTCCACTCATTGCTATCAATCTATTGATTCTCCCGATATTCTCATAACATGCCACCCTGGGCATTTTTGATTATCATCTCCCTATATCATTCTGATTATCATTCTGATTATTATATCTCCTGATTATCATTCTGATTATTCATCTCCAGATCTTTCAATCAACTCCTACTAATTTCTCTTGCTGATCTTTTTGCCAATGGGCATTATATTATCATTCAAACTCCAAAACTTGATTAGCCAGATTGGCATCCTCATGACAAAATAACAAACAATGATGCTTTGCAATATCATGATTCAACTCATAATGGTTACTATGTTGTGACATGCTATTGATTCATGCTATGCTTGCTACGCTTAAATACCTTATTCATTGCTTGTTATCTTTTATATCTTGGCTGATGAATTTTTGAGCGCAGGATAAGAAGCTCTTGGTCCCGCCGACTGGGCATCATCATCAAAGTCCCACGGTGCTTGCAGCTCATTTCTCAGTTCCCATGCTTATTGATATCACCATCTCCCTGTATGCATTCTACTATATGTTACATACGCTATTAGATTATATCAAGGACCTTGTGGCTTTGGTAAATCTGGGATTTGAGTTCCCCTTCATCAAAAATAATGATGATTCCAGAGGAGTCTTAGTCATACGGATAGGCCGTCGAGCCGTCCAAGATCGGGGACGATGGTTCCCTTTTGCGAGTTGGTGCGCGGATAAACGGGCTTCGGCTTAGTATCAGCTCGCAGAGTTGGTTTCTTGACCCAGTCTGGGCAGTTTAACAATATTATCCTTGATTATATTATATTTTTATTTATTTTTATTTTTTCCTTTAGCCCAGCATGCATTCATGTAGGACTTTGAATCAATTGTTGAAATCATTCTGATAAGCTGATGATTGAGAGTTGAATTGATCTTAATCTTTCCCGATATGAGATTTTCATTGCCGAATTGAGTCCTCAGTTCGTTTTGTCGCTATTTTGGGTCTTTTCTCGAGAGCTCCTTGTTTGGATTTTTATCATCTTATTGTCCAACTTTCCCCTTGATCCACCTTGGCTGCAGCACGTCCACATTGGCTGGTAACCGCTCCCCGATGGTGAAATCTACAGGTTTGTGACCTGGGGTACTTCCACCGCGCTGGAAGTTGATCATTTTATTTTATCTTCTTCGTGCACCGCGTGCACATCTCCCCTTTTATCCAAACATTGTTGATTTCAGTGAATTTCCCGAGATTGCTTCATCTCGTGCTTTTGATTTCATTCTCATCAAGTGATGTTGATTGCGTGTCTCATCACACCTTGGCATCTACTTTTCAGTTTGCTACGCTCCCTTGCAAAGCAGACGCCAAGGCGGGGCAGCTGTAGACACGCCAAAATTGACATTATTTTGAGTATATTGCATATCGCTCTGCGATGCCCCATTTGACCCTCGAATCAGCTTATTTGAGTGGTTTTCTCACTTTTCTTGAATTTTTCCTATTTTTCCTCATTTATCTCCTTTTTCCTATTTTTTTTAGATTTTTTGGGTATTTATCTCTATTTTCTGAATTAACGCCTTTGATAGGGGCGTGTTTTTGAAACACGACCTTGACTGGGGCGTGTCTTTTCCATTTTATCTATTTATCCCCATTTTATCTATTTTATGAATTTTCTAAATACACGACCTGGGTAAGGGCGTGTTTTTATTAAAACACGACTTGTACTAGGGCGTTTCTTAAGAAAGGACGACCACACTGGAGGGCGTCAATTCTTTTGGTTTGACCGACTTCCCCATTTGAGCTCTTGAAATTAACGCCCTTCCCAGGGGCGTGTTTTTGAAACGCGGCTTTGATTGAGGCGTGTTTTTCATGTTTCAAATATGGGGAGTTTTCATTTCTAAAAATTTGGTCTTGAGAAACGCCCTTGTGCAGGGCGTGTTTTTGAGAAACGCCCTAGGGTAGGTCGTCAATTCTTAAATTAACGCCCTGACCTAAGGCGTGTTTCTTCTTCCGGCTTCGCAGCCCTTTCCCCAGAGAGTCCTTGCCTCGTTAGACTCCTCCCCTATTTTGGCTCTTGCCCGTTCCAATCCTTTCCCCAGTTGGGACTCTTGCCTTACTTATCCTTTGATCAATCCTATAAGGGGTTGATCCCCTTATTTTTTTCTTCTTCTTCGGTTCCGATAATTTTTATTCTCCCCTGCGTTCTTCTTCTTTCTTCTTCTTTCCCCTTCTTCTGCTGTCTTCTCCGTATTCTCCTTCTTCTTCTTCTTCTTCTGCCTCCTTCTTCTTCTTCTTCTTATTCTTCTTCTTCTGCTTCTTCTCTTTTTCTTCTGTTGTTTTCTTTTCTTTTTACAGGAACCGAAGGTAGGGTGGCATTGGCTAAGGAGAGGCTTCTTCACGGTTCAAGTCTTCATCCCTTTTGAAGCCTTTCTCCCATCGAGCATTCAAGCCAAAAGAGCCACCAAACAAGATTTTTCTATCTTATCTCCCCCTTATTTGTATTTTTTTCATTAGTTCATGCATGCATCATGTTTCATTATTATATTAATTTTTCTCAACTATCATTGAGATCTCCCCTTTAGTGCATCTCTTGCACTCTTTCCCCATTGTATTTTTACATGCATTCATACCTCCCACACCCTCTTTGCATAGGGGTTTAAGGGCAATCCCCTTAAGGTGTGTTCTTGCACATGCTTTCATGCTCATATATTTTTATTGAATTTGATGCTACACTCACCATATTCTAATCCATATTTTTTATTGGTGTTTGTCTTTTTTTGCAAGGGTAATTAATCGAAGAACTCTCTTCGTCGGCCGGCCGATCTTGAAGAGAAAGGAAGCACTCACATCCCCGCGTTTCAAGAGGTATTTTTGCGATCATCTCCCCATATCAATCTCCTCTTTGAGACCCTCGTGTCTCTGGCGATCACACAAACCTCCTTTTAGCACCTCGTGCTATTTTTATTGCTTTCATCATATCTATTTCTTTTTATATTTAAGTGGATTTTAAATAGATCTACACCTGTCATCGACGGATCTTCATCCGTCCTCAGCATTGCCGTTGACGGCTCATTAGCCGCCATCTTCTCCATCCACTCGTCTCAGCCTTTGCTGATATCTTCTTCCTGGGCCAGAAAACTGTCTGATGATCTTCCCAGGTCCCCTTCTTTGCTTACATACCTACGCGGGCTTTTCAACCCGCGCCAAGTTTTCAACCATGATCTGCTCTACGAGCCTCCCAACCCTCTAGCCATAACCACTTTTTTCTCTCCTCCAATCTCTTTTCACTGCTTTGTCATCAAAAATGAAAACGAAAAAAAAATGTCAATTTTCAAACTCCCCAACAACACATCTTCGTTGAGGAAACCTCCTACATCTCCCACGGGTGCGTATCGCCTTGCGGACCACCCGTCCAAGGTCCTATGAGCGACCTTTTCTACCCCTCCTTTGAGGGGTCTTCTCCTGTACATTCTACACCATCCTCTTCGTCTTCCTCTTCTTCTGTAAATATTGTCAGTCAATCTAGGAATGATAGGCCGAGGATAGTACCTAGGAAGAAATCCAAGGGTAGGCAGATCCCTCGTCGATTCCTTCTGGATTTAGCCGCCAGGTGTCAAGCCCTCCTTGCCATCCCCCAGTTGTTAGAAAATCCCATCCAGCTACCGAAAATACAATGTGAGAGCGACTGTGCATCTGATGAAGGATATGGAGTCTACGAGATCACGGACGAAGAATGCCCCACTGAAGATGAGGGTGAAGAATATGAGGATGCGGCGGGCGCATACGCAAGTGGAATGAGGAGATTCGACGAGCCGTCAACCGCCGTAGAAGAATCCACCAAAGAAGTCAACTTGGGAACTGAGGAAGACCCTAGGATCATCCTCATAAGTGACAACCTATCACCCTCTGAAGAAGAGGCATTAATTGAGGTTCTTAAGGAATATAAGGACACGTTTGCATGGAGCTACGAGGATATGCCGGGTCTAGATTCAACCTTGGTCGAACACCGTTTAACCCTAAAATCAGGGTCCATCTCGGTAAAACAAAGGTTGAGGCGTTTCCACCCTCAGATGGCTTTGAAAATGAAAGAAGAGGTCGATAAGCTCCACAAAGCCAGGTTCATTAGAGTCATCCTTTATCCTCAATGGGTGGCGAACATTGTCCCGGTCATGAAGAAAGATGGGAAAGTCAGGATTTGTATCGACTTCCGGGACCTTAACCGCGCGTGTCCAAAGGATGATTTTCCCTTGCCTCACATTGATGTGTTGATTGATAACACGGCAGGCTATGAAACCCTCTCATTCATGGATGGATTTTCAGGATACAATCAAATTCGTTTGGCAGAAGAGGATCAGGAAAAGACGTCATTCACTACCCCTTGGGGAACATATTGTTACGTGGTCATGCCGTTCGGATTAAAGAATGCTGGAGCTACTTACCAAAGAGCTATGATGGTCATATTTCATGACATGATGCACATATATCTGGAAGTGTATGTGGATAACTTATTGGTGAAATCAAGGACAAGGATGGAACATCCAGAAGTTTTGGCTAAGGTCTTGCAGAGGTCAAGAGAGTTCCAACTGAAAATGAACCCAAAGAAGTGTGTGTTTGGTGTGTCGTCAGGTAAATTGATGGGGTTCATTGTGAGCAAAAGAGGGATCGAGATAGATCCCGACAAAGCCAAGGCTATCAGGGATATGCCGCCTCCCAAGAATTTGAGGGAAGTCCGAGGTTTAATCGGGAGGTTGCAGTTTATTCGTCGGTTTGTGTCTCAACATTCACAAAGGTGTAGACCTCTCTACGAGTTGACCAAGCCAGGAGTAGAATTCCACTGAAACTCTAAATGTCAGAAAGCTTTTGAAGGGTTGAAGGAATATCTGGCTAGTCCACCCGTTCTCATTCCACCCAAACCAGAAAAACCTCTGATCCTTTACATCTCAGTCTTGGATGACTCCGTGGGAGCCGCCCTCGCACAAGCTGATGAAGAAGGCAAGGAACGGACAACCTATTACTTGTCCAAACTTCTCAATCCCTGTGAGCAGAAGTACACCCTTATGGAGAAAACATGTGCTGCCCTCGTTTGGGTAGTGCAGAAATTGAAACACTACTTCTTGGCTCATGAGGTCCATTTGATTGCTCGAATGAATCCTATCAAATTTCTTCTGGAGAAAGCCGTCCTTACGGATAGGCTAGCTCGCTGGCAAAGTTTTCTCTCTTAGTTCGACATCACCTACATCCAGCAAAAGGTGATTAAAGGCTATGCCATAGCCAAGCATCTCGCTCATCATCCTCTTCCCAAGTTCGATCCCGTCCAATCAGAGTTTCCAGATGAGGAACTAATGTCCGTCAACCAATCGGATGAGCCGATGTGGACGTTATATTTTGATGGAGCTCTGAATTCTCAAGGGAGAGGAATCGGTGTCGCCCTCCTGTCACCTGAAGGTCTCACATTCCCATTGGCATATCAGCTCAAATTTTCAGTCACCAACAATATAGTTGAATATGAAGCCCTTCTAGCTGGCCTAGAACTCACTCATTCTTTTCGTATCACTGAGTTGCGAGTCGTAGGTGATAGTCAACTCATCCTTCGCCAGGTGCTCACTAAATATCGCACTCGCGATCCCAAACTCAAGCCATACCAAGAACTCACTGCTGCCTTTGCCAAACTGTTCACAAAACTGATCTTTGTTCATGTCCCTCGTCATCAGAATATTCTCGCCGATGCCCTCGCCTCATTGGCATCATCCATAAGGTTCCCTCTAGGAAGATGGTTTCAGTCCATTTCCATCTACAAACTTCACGCCCCTGCAGTCGATGATGCTTCCTACGTAAACATCAAAGACAGGATAGCAAGGAAGATCCTGCAGGAAGATATCCTTGAGAAGAGAGAAATCATGTTGGCAGAGGTCATAGAAGAACTGGCTGATGAAGAGAAACCATGGTTCTATGAAATCGTCAAATACTGCCAAGATCAATCTTATCCTGAAGGGGCCACCACAGAGGATAAGAAAGCCATAAGAAGGGTGGCTCAGAAATACACATTGATTGGAGGTCTACTCTATAGGAGAAGCCTTACTGGTATTCTGTTAAGATGTCTTGGTGACGATGAGGTTTAGAAATGTGTAGAGGAGACGCACTCGGGTGTATGCGGTGGCCACGTGAACAGTCAGATGCTCGCCAAGAAGATCATTCGCCAAGGCTTTTATTGGCCCACTATGGAAGAGGATTGTGCCATCTATGTCCGTAGATGTGTCAAGTGTCAACTTCACGCCGATAAAATCCATTCACCATCTTCCTCACTTCATCCAATATCCTCCCCATGGCCTTTCTCCATGTGGGCATTCGACATCATTGGTCCCCTAGGTGATCCCAATTCCCTCACCAAGCAGAAATCATTCATCCTCACTGCGACGGAATACTTCACCAAATGGGCCGAAGCCGAAGCTTACGCGGAAATCAAGGCGTCAACAGTCTGCAAGTTCATCATGAAGAACATTCTCGCCAGATTCGGCATTCCAAGCACGATCGTCACCGATAATAGGCCACAGTTCATTTCTCAGGACCTACATGACCTCTGCAAAAGGTACGCGATTGCATTGCATCATTCATCGCCTTACTACCCACAAGGTAACGGCCAAGCGGAGGCCACCAATAAAACATTGCTCAAAATCATCAAAAAAACCTGCGAGTCTAGTAAGTTTTCAGACTGGCCAGAAAAGCTTATCGAAGCCCTATGGGCCTATCGCACTTCAATCCGTACCCCCACCGGGCAGACTTCATTTGCCCTTACTTATGGTATGGAAGCGGTAGTCCCATACGAGACTCTGATCCCTTCTCTCAGGGTACAATTGGATGAGGAATTTCTCCTCGACGATCGTCGTAATTCACTCCTCACCCAGTTGGAACTCTTGGATGAGAAGCGGCTGGCCGCTGCCAAACACGCGCGTGTGTATCAAAATAGACTCGCTCGCTTTTACCAAAAGAAAGTCGTTGAGAGAAAATTCAAAGTCGGTGAGATGGTCGTAAAAAGAATTTTTGTCAAACCTGGAGGGCCGCGTTCTAAGCTCCAACCCAATTGGGAAGGACCATTTGTAATTCAAGCCGTGTACCCCGGCAACGCCTACAAGCTAGTCAACGCCGAAGGGACCGAGTTATCCCACCCTTGGAATGGGCTTTATCTTAAGAAATACTACCCTTAGCACAAAACAAAAAAAATGATGAAAAGATAAAAAACATCAAAAACAAAGAAATACCAAAAACCATTAAAAATATGAAAAATTCAAAATGCTGATGCCTGGCAGTCACCACATAGTTAAGTCCCTGCATCTAACCTGCATGTTAGGATAGGGCCCATTAAGGCTTGGTAGGCACCGGGTCTTGGTTTGCCAGAACCGTGGAGATCCCTGTCCGGCCACGTCGGCCTATGCTCGCTCGAAGGAAGCTAACATGTGCTCACTTACGTATTTTATTCAAAAAAGTTGGTAGCATCACCTACGGTGGGGCCCCACCCAGAAGATCTCCGGAAGCTGTAATCTTTATTCTTTTCTCTTCGACCCAATGAGACAGTCGGCGCCCTTAAAACGCTGAGCATGAGAAACCGAAACTCAAACCCCAAAGACAAGAGTAGGATCTATTTCCTCGAGCATCGATCAGAGCACGAGAAGAGGGCAGTGTCCCCGCAGGCATACAAAAAGGGAGCCCACAAACGTCAAACGACTATATCTCCCTCACAAAAAGAATTACAAAATCAAAATCAAGAGCCTGGCCGTGACCGTGCCTTATGCGATAAATGGAACCCCTCAAAGCAAAAGTTCGAATCCACAAAAAAAGGGGGGGGGGCTATGGAATGTAAATGCTCGAGATTTGGTCCAAAGTTGTCCGAAAGGAAAGAGTTAATGGGCCCTTATTCGCTCGCCGGGTTAACGGTTTTGCCGATCCTCTCAGGAGGTTTATCCCCCCACACTCTTCCTTCTCCCTCTAAAGATGAAGGTTTGATGGAGTTTCTGAAAGGTGAAAAACTACCCAGGGTCTGCGACCTTATTTTAATATACACATTTGGTTGCCTACTTTGAAAAGCAAAAGCTATCGTTGCGAAGGAGTCTCCGTATTTCTGGCTGGTCAAGACCCCTGTTTACCACCTTGATGTCTTCTTGCTTAACCTTGGGCTTAGGCCAACGCAAGCGCGTCACCTATGGGTGCGACGGCGTCTGATTCCGGGTCAGCGTCGCGCGGTTGGTCGTTAGGGTTCCAGGGTGTTCCATCATATACCATCTAGAGTTATGAGGAAACAGACCCGGGTCGGGCAAATCTCTTACCTCAAACACCTTTTGGGTGAATCCCTGTGGTCGGAAGCAACTGGGAGCCTAAGCATGGCATGACGGTATTGTCATCAGGGTAAGTCTTAGCCGGCGGGATCATCATTCGAGGGGTCTAGAGGCCCAAATCAACCTAGATGTGCACTTAGGATACCTGGGAGGTTAGTAAGAAACCCCTGTCTCACGTAGGTTAGGTGCCATTTGGGTGCTTGCCAGGCGTTAGCAACAAAAAAAATTAAAATAATAAAAGTAACAAAAAAAATGGAAAAGAGAAAATGTACATATTTACAAACAAAAAATCTTTTTTATGATAAAACAAAAAAAATGCCAAATATAAAAAAGAAAACAAATCAATTTTGCATGATCGCATTTGCGTGCAGCATCTCACTTTTAATACCGCTTGCATTCGTGTGCTTGCCTGTCGCATTTATCATCGCCGCATCTTTCCCTTACCTTCGTTAAATAAAGGCTTGGCCCCTTGACCAGTTATCGAGGACAGTCACAGTGACCATTTACTTATTGAGCAAGGGGCCAAGTCAGAACAGAAATTCTGATTTGTTTGTTTCAGTGATGTGTGCAGGGATTCAGGCAACAGAAGCAAAGGTGAAAGCCAAACAAACCGAACCTTGTATTTTATCCCAAAAATCAAAAAAATTACATCAAGTTCCGCCCTCTCTCTCTGCATTACTCGTCTCACTACTCTCTGGGCAAAACGCTCTCAAAGGTGCTACCCAACTACGAAAAGCGGTACTCCTACCGCTCTGTACTCCCCTTCCTATTCCCACATCCCGGCGTTGATCCATGGAAGCAGCAGAGAAGCTACCAACACGAAAGCCACGCTCTCGTGCTCTTCGATAGCGCTCCTCACCATCTCTCAGTCACTGTTCAGCAAGACCAAGGCTGATTCAGAGTTCAAATAGTTGGGCCTCCATGACCCTTCGTTCCTCCCTTTCAGTCAATCTGTTGGCTCTTTCTCTCTCTGCGTCTCTTTCTTTCTCTGCACGTTCTCTCTCGCGGTCTTCCCTCTCCAACTGGAGAGTGATCCTCAGTTCCACGGCATCCCTAGAGGAGTCATCATCAGGATGACGCCGCAGTTCCCTCTCTAGTTCTGCTATCCTAGCCTCCTTCTGCGCAACTTGGCCAAGCGCTTCCTCCGTCTCCTTTTCCTGCCGAGTGTACAATCTCAGATACGCGATAAGGCGTAAACAAAGAGAACTCAACGCTGAAACTTTTACCTATATACGGAGCATCCCTTCTGCCTCCGCAGCACGCTGCGTGGCGTGAGCAAGTTGCTCATGAAGCAAGTTAAGTTCGGAGGTAGGACTCCACAAGCTGGAGGAGGTACCACCTACTCCCGTCGCTGGGGAAGCCGCGCCAATCTGGGCATGCTACGACCGCGTGAATTAGCAGCCAACATCTGGAATCTGGGGTTTTAATTAAGAACGCACTATACACCTACCAAGGCGCTCGTAGCTCCGCGGGCATCGCCCAACCGTTGCTCCATCTCTGCCAAGCGAGTTTGTAAAGTCGCTATCATGGCATCCCGGACATCCTGCAGCCATACGAGTCAGCATTTCCACCAGAAAACTAAAAAAGAAAGAAAGAAGAAAAGAGAAAAAAGGGGAAACCTACCTCCACAAGTCCCCGGGGTTGGAGCCGCTCTGTGTATTTTGTCCTATATAGAAGCAAGTAGTCCTCGCTACCCCGTGCCTGTGATTCTACAATCGTGCCACCCCGTTGCCAGTCTTCATACTGTTCAGGGAACCGCACGCGCCAGTCAATGCAGGTCGCCGGTCCTCGCGTCTTTCTCCCGACACGAGGTGGCGCGGCTGAATCCACCCATTCTTGAGCCAGTCCTAAAGTCCTCATAGCTAATCGTAGCCGAAGCGGCTCGATTTCATTCAGGCAGTGCATCCATAGTTCCCGTCCGAACCGGGCACGACTTGCTAGAACCCACGGCTGGTCGGCATCGACCATGTCTGAGTAGGGTCTCCAGTTTACCATCGCCGCAGGGAACTCCTGTAGCTTCCGCCTTAGCACCATCAGTTGGTAGGTTAGGGGTGCCGCACTCATGACGGGTTCCCATCGCCTGGCTAGCGGCACCATCACGGGTCGCCAATGTCGAGCTCTCCCCATGGGGAGGTAATAATAGCTCCATAGCTGCTCGGCGCAGGTCATCAGTACCTTGCGAAAACAACAAAAAAAATACAAAACAAGCAAAACCAAAAAAAATACCTGGATGAATGGTGTGAAACCACTCACAGTCGTCTCACGATCCGTTTCTTAGAATAGGCCTGCAAACAAGTGTGCCAGCATGGCGGCTCCCCAGGCATAGTACCCTACTCTTTCAAGGTCTGACAGCAGCTCCAGGAAGCAACATTGGATACCGTCCCCTTTCGAGCTCAGTACCAATCTCCCCAAAAGGAAGAGGAGAAATCTCCTCAAATCTATGTTACATCTTTCCCAGTTGCCGAAATCTGTGCAGTACACGGCACGACATCCTATTTCCATCCTATCCATGAACTCTTCTGAGGATTCATCGTCCCGCCGACGAGTGTCGGTGAGACCTAATGCATCCATGAGGGACGCCCTAGCTATCGACCTGTTTTTCTGACCATCTAGGTCCAAACCCAGTAGCTTCTGGGCACCTTCCCGGTAATCCGCATAAGTGACCCCGGTCACTGCCTCGCCCTCCACCTTCAGACTTGTGATCCGGACCACATCCTCCAAGCTGGGCACCATGTGCCCCCAGGGCATCAGGAATGTCCGGCTCACTGGGTCCCATCTCTCACACAAGGCTTGGATTAGAACCAGGTCGAGCTGGATCGGCTCGATCCGAAGAAAGGTACCAAATCCCATCACGTCTAGCCTCGCCTTCTGAAAATCTGGGAGGCCCCTGTACGCTGCTACTACCAACTCCCATGAGATTTGTGATTTCATCACAACCTACACATACGAGGAATGGGGGTGAGGTTTGGTCAGAAGAAAGGAAGAAAGAATGGAAAAAGGGCAAGAAAAACTTGGCTTACAAGTTGTGATTGGGCCCTTTCGCTGAAGTGCCCTTCAAGGTCCGAAAGCCTCCTGGAACTACTACCACTGGACCTGCTTCTCTTCGAAGAATGGGAAGATTCGCCCACCATCCAACTCTCGGAAATTTGAACTCCTCTCCCGTGAGAATTTGTGCTCCTCGAGTTAGCTCTCGATATACCTGGGAAGATAAAAGGGACAAGAATTTATAGAAATGGAAGGAGTGCGGGCCAAGATTGCCTCCATCACCTGTTAACAATAGCCCTCGCAATGAGGCGCCTGCCATGCGGTCCCGTGTGTCACTTCACCGCTCGCACAGGGTGATTGATTGAACAAAGATATGACGACTAGCCCCCTATGTTGTCTAGGGATACCCTATCATGTTTTAGAAGTCGTCCGCAAAATTTGACACAACATTCAGGAAAAGGGACTGGAGCCGTCTTTGTTTAACTTCCACGGCAGATTCCCGTAGAAAATGGTCACAACAAGACGTGATTCTCCGCTCGAGGTGGAGTCTCGGCAGACCCGTCACATGGGAACAGTGCAAAGGAGAAGAAGTGTAGGGAAGAAGGAACGCACAAGAGGACAAACAAGCAGCAGAAAATCAAATCACTCCATTCATAATTCTACATAAGCTGTCAAAAACATCATAAACATAAGGAGGTGGCGGGTCCACTAGCTCGCCAATCCTCACCATCACTCATCTCTCTGGGCGCTCTCCTCCTCTCCCCTGAGGTGCGGGTCCCTCAGAAGCCTCCTGGATCCTCGTGCAGCAGCACCTGCCTCGCCTCTTGGCGCCTGCTCCGCAGCAGTAACTCGCTGCTCCTCCCCTGGCGTGGCGAATAAGCCACTAGCGGTAAAATGACCAGACTGGCAGAGTCGCTCCCCGAACTCTCGCGCTCTCTCGTAGCGCGTCTCCATCCCGCCTAGCCTCTGCACGACGGTCTGAAGGCCCAGCTGGAGCTCCCTCACTTAGGCCTCCAAGGCCCTCCTCTCGGTCTGATCCCGCTGTCGCTCGGACCTTCTCTCGGTTTTCTCTCTCTCTGCCTCTCTCCTCATCATCTGCAGAAGAACCCTTAGCTCCAGGATGTCTGGAGAAGGCCTCTCCTCACCGCGATGTCGCAGCTCCGTTACAGTCGCCACCCAGGCATCACGCTCCTCTTCCGCCCGGGTCGCGCGGGCCACCGCACTGGCAAGTTGCTCCCGGAGGGAGGCAATCTCAAGAAAAGGGGCCGAAGAACTGGAAGATCCGCCAGCCACTCCCACCGTCGCTGTCTGCTAGGCACGCTGGAACAAAATAAACAACGGCCGTCAGTGAAACCCCAAAATCTGAAGATAAAAGTGCGGCACGTAACTTACCAGGAGCGACAGCTCATGTTGAGCGACGGCCAGCTGCCGCCTAGTCTCTGACAGTTGGGCGCGATAACCACCGATGCCACGCGTGTCCCCAGCTTGGGGAAACCCCGCATAACTCTCTCTCTGCCGCCGTAGAAAGTCGGCGCTATCCTGCACCAGTACACCCCCTTGCTGTCCAGGGAGACGTACGGGCCATTCCTCGAGCCTCGCCTTGCCGCGAGTCTCCCTCCTGACGCGGCTCGGCTCATCCGCACTCGCCCACTCATCGGCCAAGCCCAGGGTCCTCGCCATGTCCTGCACCAAGAAAGGGGCCCCACATCAGTCAAAGAACGCGTCCCCTGTCTAGGTCGCATCCATCATTTAAGTGCAACACTCGCCGAACCCTTTTCCCCCCTCGCACGGTTTGCTTCAAAACCCGGAATGGATCAAAGAGGGGGAAAACCAAGCACTCACCGAGCCGTGTTCACCTCCTTCCACGACATCAGGCCCCTCGGGTCCCTCGGGGGCCCGAAGCGGCCCTTCCTCCTCCATGGACGCCGTTCCGTGCTCTGGCGCGTCCCTCCTCGGGCGAGGAGCTCCTCGTCCCTCTCCACCTTCACCATGGTCGGGCCCACCGAACTCCATCGATCAAAAGAGGAGGACGACGAAAGGGGGCGAGCGAGTTTCGGCGGAAGGCGGGCTCGTTTGCGGGTAAGGCACGGGAGAAGAAAGGCCACCTCGCTTTAAATTTGAATTCGAGGATTAAGACGCGTCCTCGCGCCTGGACGCGCCCAAAAGGGGGAGAAGGAAACAAAATCCCCCCGTGCAAAGCGTAGTTCCCCGCTGTTCAGGGCAAGGTCTCGCGGAGCGTGCCTCAAAGGACAACTCAGTGCAAAGAAGAAAGTGTGGGAGAGAGAAAAGTACACACAACACAAAAAAACCATTTCCATTTCATATAATAGCCGAAAGTACATCATACAGTGAGAAGGGTGACGTACAAGTAACTCTCTAACTCTCACCATCACCCTCCTGGTCATCTCCTTCCTCCCTCCTCTGACGGGGATCCCTAGGGGGCCTCTGTGACCTCTGCGAACCCTGAGAAGCCGTGCTCGCCTCTCCAGGTGGCACCATGCCGGCCTCCAAGGTATGGCGACGCTGCTCGGCCGAAGAAACTAGAAAGCTGCCCACAGAAAAGGAGCCGGATTGACGAAGTCGCGCACCGCGCTCCTTCGCCCTCTGATACCGCTCCTCACTCTCCCGAAGTCTCCCCTCCGCCGTGCCAAGACTCAGCCGGAGCTCCGACACCTGGGCCACCAGAGCTCTCCTCTCGTCCCAATCTCGATATCGCTCTGCCCTCCTGTACTCCCTTTCTTTCTCCATGGTCTCCCTATCCCTCTCCCTCTCTCTCTCCATGGTCTCCCTATCCCTCTCCCTCTCCTCTCTCTCTCTCACCGCCTCCCTCCTCGACAGCTCGAGGGCGATCCGCAGATCTAGCACGTCACGAGGGAGCTCCTCAGCCTCCCGTCGACGCTCCTCCTCCAGCTCCGTAATCCGGGCGTCACGCTTTGCCACCCAGGCATCGCGCTCTGCCACCCAGGCATCGCGCTCCTACTCAGCACGAACAGCACGGGCCAGGGCCTCCCGAATCTCGGCCACCTGTCAAAGCACACATGCACCATAAGAGAACAGTGATAGAAGGAAAGCAGCTAGAAAAGGGTCGGGGCCAAGCAAACACTCACTCGAGCCTCGCGGTCACGCTCGGCCTCCTCAGCCCAAGCCACCGCGTACGCCAGCTGCTCCTGGAGGGCAGAAACCTCCGGAGGAGGGCCCCGCGAACTGGAACCCGCTCCGCCAGCCATCCCGGCTGTCACTGTCTGGTGGGCCCACTGAAACACGGGGCAAACGTCAGTCAAAGGCTAAGCATCAAAAATCCAGGTCACAAAAAAAATGCATCACATAAACTCACCAGGATCTCCAACTCCTGTCGGATGGCCACCAACTGTCGCCTGGCGTCCGCCAACTGGGCCCGCAGGTCGGCGATCATGGTATCACGAGCATCCTGCATTACACATAAGTTAGTATCCCATGCATATACATATAGAAAGGTGGAGCAGTTTCATTTCACTTACCCCTGCCATACCACCCAAG
Organism: Amorphophallus konjac; assembly: GCA_022559845.1. Taxonomy (NCBI): domain Eukaryota; kingdom Viridiplantae; phylum Streptophyta; class Magnoliopsida; order Alismatales; family Araceae; genus Amorphophallus; species Amorphophallus konjac. The sequence goes on from CM040127.1 coordinate 283,316,052, forward strand.
GAGAGGCGGTCCCCGTACGTAGCTCGGTACCGTCTCATGTAGTCTGTGCTGTCCTGTACGTGGGACACCACTGGGACCCCGCCCTGCTGCCAGTCTTGATACAGTGCTGGGAAGCGCGTGCGCCAGTCCACGATCTTCACCTTCCCCTTGGTCTTCCGCTCGATGCGGGTCGGCCCATCTACATCGACCCACTCTTGGGCCAGCCCCAACGTCCTCATAACCAGCCTCAGCCGAAGCGGCTCGATCTCGTTCAGGCAATGGACCCACACGTCCCGCCTGAAACGAGGAAGACCCGCTACAACCCAGGGCTGGCCAGCATCGCCCATGCCCAGGTAGGGTCTCCACACCACCTGCATCACCATGCATACATCATATTAGTTACCATTCAGTCACATGCATAAACACAAAAAATCATACGCATCATACCATGGCCTCGGGATACTCGCTCAGCTCCCGACGAAGTGACGCCAGCTGGTAGCCATGGGGTGCTGCAACCACGACCGGCCTCCACTGCCGCGCCAGAGGCACGGCCCTCCTGTTCCCATGCCTAGCCCTCCCCATCGGGAAATAGTAATAGCTCCACACCTGCATCCATCATACATCATTAGTACAATAATTGCATATTTAACTGTGGGAATGCATAAATAAAATGTTTACCTGGAGAAAAGGTGCAAAGCCACTGACTGTCGTCTCCTTCTCTGAAGCCTGGGAGAGATCAGCAATCAAATGGGCAAGCAGAGCCGCCCCCCACGCGTAGTGCCCCACTCTGTCAAGGTCCGCCAGGATCCCGAGGAAGCAGCAGTGGATGCCATCCCCCTTCGTCCCCAGCAGAAGGCGGCCCAAGAAGAAGAAAAGAAACCTCCGGAGGTCTAGATCCACCAGCTCTCGCTCGCTCGGGTCCTGGGTAAAAGCTGCACGAGCGTCTCCCTCCAATCGTGCCAGAAACTCCGCTCTAGTCTCGCTAACCCGCTGGCGCGGGTCGACGAATCCGAGTGCCTCCATGATCTCCACTCGGCCAACTACCCTGCTGTCCCTGTCAGTCACGCTCGTCTCTAACCACAGCAGGTCCAGGGCACTCTCTCGGTAGTCGGGGTAGGTCACCCCGCTCACCGCCTCTCCGTCCACCCGTAGCCCGGTGATCCGAGCCACGTCCTCCAGTGACGGCACCATGTGCCCCCAGGGCATCAGAAACACTCGGCTCGGTGCATGCCACCGCTCCCTCAATGCCTGGATAAGAGGAAGGTCGAGCCGAAAGGGCTCGATCCTAAGGAAAGCTCCAAAGCCCATGGCGTTCACACGCGCCCTCTGGAAGTTTGGCAGCCCGCGGTATGCTGCCACCACAAGGGACCAGCTGATCCGGCTCTTCATCACGCCCTGCACGCCACAAAACCAACAAAGAACACATCAGCATCATGAACAGTAATAAACAATAACACTGTATATATACTACTTATTCTTTTTATTTTTACTTTTTTAAAATATTTATATTTTCTTGTGGAGGCGTCCAATGCCCTGGACGCTTCCTTCCAATTTACTTTTTTTCTTTTTTAGAAAAAACCCAAAAACCCAAAACAAAATTTATTAATAATATGTATATTTTTATGGAGGCGTCCAGGGCCTAGGACGCCTCCTTATTTTTTAATTTTATTTTATTATTTACATAAATTAATAAATAAACAATAAAAGAAAAGGAAAATATTGAGGCGTCCAGGCCCCTGGACGCCTCCTTTCCCCCACTACCCGGCCTTCTCTCAGCCTCTCGCCCGTCCGTTTAGCCTATTAAACCACAGAGTGAAAGTTCCGAAGGGCTTACCGGGTCGTGATCATCCTCTCCTGCGTCGCCAGCATCCGCGGTGGCCTCCGCGGCCAGAAGCGGCACCTCCATCTCCTCCTCCGTAGCAATCTCCTCTGCTACGGCCTCCTCAGCATCGTCTCTCAGTCTCCTCGGACGACGAGCCCATCGTTTACGCTTGTCTCCACCTCGGCTCGGGCCTCCTAACTCCATTGGGACGAAGAATGGGTTTGTCTGGTTTGACCGGATCGTTTGAATGAACAGTAAGCGAGTAGGGGGGAGCCCCCCCTATATATAGATTGATCTTTAATTGGGGCGTCCAGGCGCCTGGACGCCCCCACCTTTTTTAAAATTCAAAAAAACGTAGGGGCGTCCAGGCGTCTGGACGCCCCCAAAACAAAAAATCAAAAAAATAAAAAATAAAAAATTAGGGGCCTCCAGAACCCTGGACGCCCCCAAAAAAATTATTATAAAAAAATAGGGGCGTCCAGGCCTCTGGACGCCCCCATAATAAAAATTTCAAAAAAATACATAATAAAGATAATAAAAAGAAAAAAGGTAGGAGTATGTACATAACCCAAACAAAACAAAAAACATAAAGAAAAACAAAAACCACAAAAAAGATAATAATAATTAAGGGACGGGGGTCCCAAAACATCCATGACAAATTTTATTCAATCAGAAAGCAGAATGAGCTACATCAGGGGTTTAGGCGCCTTAGGCCTTAACTTCCCCAGTTCGGTTACATAAGCCCTCCACGGCTCGCATTCTTCCACCACGTGCGCTAAGGCCTTTCCCGCAACACTTATCTTCCAGGGAGCTTTAATGGCCTTCGCTTCCTTCGCATCCGCTTCAGTGCCCAACTCTCTCTTCTTCAAAGGAACGATGCCAGTCGGTGGCGGGAACGAATGGCGTGGGATGCCAATCTGGAGGCAGCACCGATGCGCATTGTAAAGGACAAACTCGGTCGCACCAATCAGTTGAAGATCAACTTCGGGAGAAGGCCTCATGAGGAGATCTAGCGAAAGCAAACATGCCGGTGCGCAAGTAAAGAAGCCTTGTGTCACGGTGCGGAAGTGAGACCGCCAGTCTTCACGTTTCTTCAGCCACGGAACGCGGTTCACTACAGTACCACCGAAGCCCAACACGTCGGCTATGTGATGAAGAGGGCTTTGTTGGAAGAGCTTCGAAGCAGTTGGCATTCCCTCGCGGCGGTCGAATTTGAAGTGCAAATCAAGCCAGCAATTCAAGACAAGTGCGCAACCAAAAGGAGGCTTATCCATACTCGAGGCGGTAAGGCCGCTGTAAAGATAAGCAAGGACGGCGGGTCCCACCCTCTTTCCACTCCAGATTCCGCGAATGGCACTTAGTTGATCCTCCTCCACTATGTTGTCGGTATGAGGAAACAAGAGAGCACCCGCCAGACAGATAGCGAACCCCTTCATGATTCCCTCCAAATAGTCATCATCTGGTGACCCTCTCAGGGCGTCCATGACCCACTCCGCGAGCTTTTGGAGATCGATCCCCTTTTGAGTACGGACCTTTCGGGCTGCGTCGGGCGGCATGAAGCTTCCAAGGACACTTTCAGAAGTCCCCCGTGTCAGCATCCGCATAGCCTTCACCTTCCCGTCACTCTTAAATTTCTTCAATCCGAGCAGAAGTTCCACCTCCTCGAGGAGGATGGTCACCTCGAAGGTCGGGAAGATAAAAGTGTGGGTCTGGGGATGCCAGATCTCCACTAGTGCGCCCATAGCCGCCCAGTCCATACGAATCTTCTCGTAATGTTTGGCGTGAATAAAGAGCCCCTGCATATGCCACTTCGAGAGTATGGCCCTCATGCCAATGGAGATATTGGAAGTTAGCTTTGAAAGCCATGGCAGCTTGGAAAACTTTCTCGGGCCTGGAAAGAGTGGATATGGCTGGAAGAGAGGAAAGAAAGAAGAAATGAAGGAAGTAAGAAGAAGGCTCACGTGGAAAAATTTGAAAAGAATCAGCTTACCATATGCGACATGATCGTCCCACTTAAATGACCCTCGAGGTCGGAGAGTCGCCTGATCTCGCTGCTAGGCCTACTCCTCTTCATAACGCGGGAAGACTCTCCTTCCATCCCGAAACCTCTAGATTCTTCTCTCCTTCCTCTCCTGAGCTTTCAAAACCCACCTTGGTGCATTTGAATGAACTAGCCTTAGGAGAGTTCTTATAGGAAGGGAAGGGCGCTATAGGACAAAACATGTCACATCAGTGGTCATTGTCAAGATTTTATCTGGATCTCCTTTGTATTGTGGTGCGATTCTGCTGTGATTCTGCTACTTTCTGATGTTGCTAACCTTTGTCAGTCTGTGCAGGTTTTACTAATGGACGTCTTTGTCCCACGTTTCAATGGTTGGTCCCACCATGTCATGCATCATAGTATATGATACCTACGCTACTAGAAAATGTCAAGGACCTTGCGGCCCGAACGAATCTGGGATTTGAGTTCCCCTTCAACAAAAACGGTGATGATCCCGGAGGAATTTGGGTTGTACGGATAGGCCGTTAATTTGTGGTAGCATGGGGACGACGGTTCCGTTCAGTGAGTTGGTGCGTGGATAAACGGGCCCCAGCCCAGTATCAGCTCATCGGATCAGTATCCTGACCCGTTCTTAACAAGTTGACAATATTATCCTTGGCTATTTTCTATTTTAGTTTGTTTTAATTTTTTATTTTAACCCAGCATGCATTCATATAGGACTTTGTTTTATTACAGAAGATCATTCAAGTGATTCGATTGCGAAGGCCGTTGTGCTTCAATTCCTACAAAAATGAGATATTCCACTTCGAATGAAATACTGAGTTTCCTTGAAACGCCCCTACGATGCTCTTCTAAAAGGAGACCCTTGTTTGGACAAACGCTCAGATATTCCTTTTTATCTTGTTTGACCCACCTTGGCCGCAGCACTTCCACGTTGGCTGGTAACCGCTCCCCAAAGGTGAAACCTGCAGGTTTATGACCCAGGTACTTCCACACCGAGAAGTTGGTCTCTTTTTGTTTCGTGCCTGAGCGCACATCTCACCCTCCCTTATTTGATCTCCGTCCAAGCAATCGTCAATATTTGAAAGACCTTCTTCAAGGTCGCCTCATTGAAACTTCAGAAAAGATTCCAAACAGTAACGTCAAAAGCGTGTCTCATCACACCTTGGCATCAACTTATCAGTACGCTCCCACTTCATTTCACTCCACTTCGATACCATTCCACTACGTGTCGCTCCCTTGCAAAGCAGACGCCAAGGCGGGGCAGCTGTAGACACGCCATTCTTGACGTCTCCTGAGAAAGTCTCATATTACTATACGACGCCCCGCAACGGCTTACGCATTTTTGAATTACTCGAGTGCTTCCTTTTCTTGGGTCTTCTTCTGCCTTTTTCGGCATCCGGAATCGTCTCGTCATGGCATTCGCGCAGCATCAACACCAGTCGGACGCATCAGGAGGTTCCGGAATCAAGAAAGGTGTCTGCCGGGCGGCCGCCGACGCCTAAACCGAGGACCCGGGTGGGCCTTAATGGGGGCGTCCAAGACCCTGGACGCCCCCATTCTTTTACTTTATTTTTCAAACCCAAAACACAAATAAAAAATAATAAATTAATGGAGGCGTCCAGGCCCCTGGATGCCTCCATAAAAATAAATATAAAAAATATATAATGCCAGTTGGCATAAAAGACAAAACCAAATAAAAAATAATAAATTAATGGAGGCGTCCAGACCCTTGGACGCCTCCATAAAAACAAAAATAAAAAATATATAAAGCCAGCTTTGGCATAAAAAGACAAAATAAAAATAATAAAAAATATTTTTGGAGGCGTCCAGGCCCCTGGACGCCTCCATCAAATCCATCACGGGCGCCGGCCACCGAACGACGGTCTGTCGTGTGTGAAAAAATCCAAAATTTGAAGACGTCCAGTCAGCTGGACGCGCCCATTTCTGAATCACGAGGCGCCGCTCACAAAACCACGCGTTGTGCCAAACCGCGTGCGGCCGTCGTCGATTTTCGGTGGACCTGTTTGAGGCGTTTGGGACCCTGGACGCCCCCACAAAAGTATTCCAAAAAAATATATAAAAAAAGAATAAAATATTAGTTCGGCCCTGATGGAGGTGTCCAGGGTCCTGGACGCCTCCACCCTCCGGAGCCCTATAAATAGAGGCCCACCCCCTCAGTTCTAGAAGAGCTTCAAATTGATCCGATAGGCTGCCGGAGCCCAGAGGCTACGGTGTCATTTTCTAACCCGTGGGTTCTTTTGTAGGTGGAGGTTCTGCCGGCTTCTCGGGTGCTCACGCTCGCGAGAGGAAGGTCGTCTTCATCCACCGCGCTTCCACGTCGTCCCCCACGCTGCCGGAGCTCCGCCGAATTTCACCATCGGCACATCCAATAAGCCAACTCTTTCCTTTTCTTCGTAGTTCTTTTGCATTCATCATCTCGCATCCTCCATCCCTCTTCACAAGGGCACCTTTTCTTATATACTTCTTGCATCCATCATCTCATTTTCCTCCTACTCGAGTCCGAGAGGGGTTTAAAAGATAACACCAACCAGGTGTGTGTCTTGCCATCATTTCGTTATTTTTATTGTAAGGATTTGAATACTACACCTTCATCCTTCTAATCCACGTGTTATTTGTTTGTCGTTGTTTTGCAAGGGTAACCGAGGAAAGCCCTCTCCGTCGGCCGGCCGAAAGGAGAGGAAGAAGCAACCCGCCATCTCCCGCTCTTGAGGTAGGCGCGATCACTTTCTTATTTCGGGGTCTTTCGGCCCCTGGCGATCACATCTTGTTTTCGAGGCCGCGGCGAGTCACTTCCCCAATGGCCGTTTAAATTTCCGTTCTTATATTCTCTTTATATTCTGTTATATTCTGCTCATATTCTCGAGGCCGCGGCGAGTCACTTCCCCAATGGCCATTTAAATTCACGTTCTTATACGTTATATTCTTATCTGTTTATGTTCTCGAGGCCGCGGCGAGTCACTTCCCCAATGCCCATTTAAATTCCCGCTCTTTGTATTCTCTTTATATTCTGTCATCTTATTATCTGCTCATATTCTCGAGGCCGCGGCGAGTCACTTCCCCAATGGCCGTTTCAATTCTTGTTATTTAATTTCTGCACCATTCCCGTCCCCCCGAGGCCGCGGCGAGTCACTTCCCGCTATGGCCGTTTAACCCCCATATCTTGCTATATCACACTTGTCCCGCTCGCCCCGCCGGAGCAATCTCCCGTGGTGGCCCCTTCTCTCTTTCCTCTCATTTCTGTTGCAGCAAGCAAAACAAACAACAAAAAAGAGGAGCCCGCGCGCTCCGCGTCTTCTCCGCTCTCCCCGAACCGCGTGACGTCGCTCACAACGGGTAGAGAACCCTTCTTGCCCTGTCATCTGAATGGCAATAGAGCGAGAAGAAATAATAGCATCAATCATTGAATCTCTGGCGAGCATGGAGATTGCTACCAGCCTCGCTTGGGAAGAACCTGGCGTCAACTCAAGGGAGCACTTCTTAGCAACTATCATCTTTGAAAGTAGAGACGCATCATCCCAAAAATAGCCAGGGACCAGGACGATAATGGGCATCCGACAAATAAAATCATGAATCTTGAAATGCACGGCCGGCACTAAATCATTCTGACTTGGCTTATTGTCTCCCTGGGGATTAGACCCGAGGGGCACCATGGGTAACGCACACCCACTCCGTGGGGTGGAAATAGGTGGAGGAATGGGGATAGGAATAGGTTCGGAAGATGCAGAGGTTTCAACAGGGATGGTGTGTTTAGGTGGAGGCAAAGGTAAGGGTGGAGGTATGTCTTGCTCGGGCGAGGGAAACAAAGGCGAAACTTGCTTAGGCTCGGGCAAAGGTGATGGCGGGGATGATGGAGGTTTAGGCAATGGTGAGGGTGGTGGAGATGGTGTAGGCGATGGAGAGGGAGGTGAGGATGGCGGTGGAGGTAATGGAGATGGTGATGAAGGGGATGGAGAGGAGGGTCATGGTGGCCATCGTCGATGCATCGGCACAACGTGCAGAGCGGCGTTGGGGGTAGAAGTAGTGGTGACGGGAATGGAGGAAGAAGGAGAGGTGGCACTGGCCTGAGCAGAGGCTTGGGTTTGTGGAGGTGATGAAGACGACGTAAGAGATGTAGATGGAGATGGCGAAGGTAATGGGGTGGGTGACAGAGCGAGTGAAGCACTAGATGAGGAATCACAGGGGTGCCCTTGGCCTTGAAATGGAGACGGCTGCTTAGGCGGCGCTACTTGTTGCTGCTGTTTGCTGTAGAGATGTAGAATGACCTCATGAATAGCGGCCCAATCAACCCTTTTCTTGGCTTCCAAGTCATAAACATAATCCCGAAACTCGGGATAATCCTCAACCAAATGCCCCTGCTGGCGGTGAAATTCACAGAACTGAAGCATATTCCCAAACGTGAGTCGGCAAGGAACAACTGGAGGGAGCTGCAACGCGTGAGTGGCCATCAAAGCCCAGAAAATGTCGGTAAAGCACTCCTGCAACGGAGGAGGAGGAGGCCGCTTCGGGCAAGGCGGATGTCGAGGGATATGGGAAGGTAATGGAGATGGTTGCGAGGGTTGCGTAGGCAAAGATGTATGGCTAGTGGAAAGACTAGGCAATGGCGCAGGAGTGGGAATATAGTGGACGACATCTACCTGCTCAGGGTGTGGTGTTCCCTTGACTGGGGATGATGGAGACGGGTATGTGGATGCAGGATGCTGACTCATGGAAGGTTGATATGTGGAGGCGTATGGGTATGTAGAGGCGGGAGGTTGGCTCGTGGAGGGATATGCGGCGGAAGGTTGACTCATGGCGGGCTGACTCATGGGAGCGTAGGGCTGGCACGTGGAGGGTGAAGGTTGATATGTGGAGGTGGATGGTGGAGACTCAGGGTCAAGGAAATCTTGGATTTGTTGGTGAATGAAGCGGGCTCAGCTATAAAGTTGTTGCCAGGAGGTGATGTCGTTGAGGGCCAAGCTGAAGCGATACTCGGGCGTGGTATTTGAAATAAGCATCTTGATTTGCTCTCCCTCCGAAATGTGCCTCGGGACCTGCGCGGCAAAGGGACGCCAACGGTCGGCAAAGGTGCAGAACTCCTCCTCGGACTTCATCCTCTCATGGGCCAGATCCACCATAGAATACTTGGGCCCAACCTGGTCTTGATACTGCTGAAGAAATTTCTCTTTAACGGCTTGAAAGTTCATAATCATCTCTTGCGGAAGAGAGAAGAACCAATCCCGAGCCGGGCCTTCCAGTGACAGACCGAATAGATAGGCCATCAAGCGTTGGTCATGTTGAAACTGGGCCGACTCATAAATAAACTCCTTCAAGTGCACATAGGGGTCACCGACTCCACCATAACGGTGATATGCGAGAATTTGTGAAGATGGCGGAAGCCGAAGACCTTGAAATGCGAATGGAACACTGAAGGAGGACTTAGGATCAATTTGACATTGAAGCTCATCAAGTTGGCATTGGGCTTGAGCCATCATCTCTTGGGTAGGGAGAGATCGAGAAGAATATGGGCCAACTTGAGTAAAAGGCTGTGAATTGAGACCAGGATGAGGATAATGTGCCAGATAAGAGGATCCGGGCTGAGAAGAGGAAGGGCCCACTCCGGGAGTGGAAGGATATGCGTGCCTGGAGGAAACATTGGCATATGGGCTAAATGGGCTAGCAGCATATGAAGGAGAAGGAAGAGGCCCATTAGAAAAATAAGGCCCATTAAGAGAATGGGGCCTGTTAACATGATGAGGCTCATTAATGAGAGAAGAAGGCCCATTAAGAGAAGGAGGCCCATGAAGATGAGATGCAATAAGACGTTGGGCCTGGGCCGGGTCCATTTGGTGAATAAGGCTTGACAGATGGGCCATGAGATTAGCCTGTTCCTCAGACGGGTCAAAGGGACCACGAGAAGATGGGCCCGCGTGGAAAGAGGATTCCACGCGGGAATAGGAAGAAGATTGGGAAAAAGAATGATACAAGGGGTTAGAATGATGCTCCATGAGGGCAAATGGAGACTTAATACAATGATATCAAGGACAATACAGGTGGGGAAGCAATGGCTTAATGGGCTTGAGAAAAAGAGGGGATTGACCCACTAGTACATAGACCAAGGAGAAAATGGACTTAGGATAATGGGAGTGGACAATGGGACTAGACACAATGGACACACAAAATGGACAGACCTAAGTGGGCCTAACAATAAAGAATATGTGGATGATGATGGAAATGCAACACAAACACCACTAATGGGCTTGGACGAGCCCAAACAACACAAACAATGCAATGTGAGAATTTTAAACCAAGTCAAACAAGTTGATATGATGGGAAATATTTTAGAAGTTTTAATAGACCTTTTAATGATTTGAATTAAGAATAATTCCCTCAAAATAGGAATCCTATAGGAATAAGGTCCAAACTTTGGGTTGACTAAGGTTAACTCCCTCACACTTATGCAAATGCAAGCCTAAGGGGTGGAAAAGATACAACCGGCCCGGCGTCCGTGTGGGAATTCACCGCTCGCGGAGACTTATGGAGGTCCCAGATAAGATCACCTAGTCGACCCCAAGAAATATGGAGGCGAGAGGATCACTTACCAAAGTAGGAGATGCAACTAAGATATGCAATGCATGGCCCTATGTGCACCGGGGTGCATGCAATTTCTAGCCTAAAACTAGAAAATCAAGACAAGATTAAACTTTGCAAACATGATCAAATGCATGCAAATCAAATATGAAAATGAAGTTAATACAAAGGAAAGCTATGTAGGATCAGAAACAAGCACAAATAGACCCCGGGAGGTAAAGAAATCACCAATGCAAAGTGTACCTGTGAGCCTGCCCGTGAACCTACATGCAGATTTTATGCTCAAAATACTAAAATGATGATAATATTTGACTATGTAAACGTGACCCAAATGAAGCAAATGAGATATGGATGGTAAGATAAGACAAAGGTCTATCCAACGAGCCAAAGAACAGAGCAATCAGACCTCGGGAGGCCAATCAAATCATCCAAGAATGTATCGCCCGTGAACCTGTACGCAGACCACATGCAGATTTTATGCACAAAATGCTAAATGGATGACAATTTTTAACTAAGCAAATGAGACCCAAATTATGCAAAGAAGCTATGGATGGAAAGACAATACAAAGGACAATCCAATGGACAAAAATCAGTGCAATCAGACTTCGGGAAGGCATTCAAATCACTGAGCAAAGATGTACCTGTGAACCTGTCCTTGAGCCTGCCTGTAGAACTTATGCACAAAACTTAAAAAGTTGGACAATGTTAGACTATGCAAATGTTACCCAAATGAAGCAAATGATATATGGATGGAAAGACAATACAAAGGCCTATCCAACGGAAGAAAAATCAGAACAATCGGAGTCTAGGATCAAAAGCTATGTCTCGACGAATAGGGCCCCGTGAGCATTGCCAGAATCCGTAAACGGTCTACCAAATGACCGTTTCTTGCCGCCGGGCGGTCTACCATAAGACCACTAGCCAACCAGAGCCGTAAAATGCCAAAAATAGTAAGAGAATGGAGGAAATACTACCCAAACATGGTCATGTACACACCCAACTTACAAAAGAGCATGAAAATAAGCGTGATGGGCATTGAAGTCCCACCGTGATCGCCAACAAATAGGTTGTAGATAGATTAATGTACCCCACCCCCAATAACTATGCATGTATATGAAGCAATCATGGAAGTATGAATAAGGGGGTAATGAATAGATGAACTAACCATGATCGCCACCAAGGATTAACAACGCCGAAAGGATGAAGAGGTAAAATAAACGACACCGTGTACCTTGGAAAAGGATGAAGACTTGATCGCACTTGAAACAGGATGTGGGAGATGATGTGGATTCAAACCTCCTCGTCCTCCAGCCGGCTAGAAGAAGAGGGCCTCACGTTCATATCATGCTCTCCTACAAAACAAAGATCAAACCATAAGAGAAAAACTCATTAGAAACATGAAGTGTAGTATCAATCCCAAAGTGATGAAATAGCATGAATAAAAGGGGCAGAACGCACCAGAGGGAGATTTTTAACCCCTGTGGAAGGGTGGAAATAATAGGTGTGTGTGTTGTGCATGCATAGGATTTGAAATCATGACATTTGATTGAGAGAATAGAGAGAAAACGATGATGCAAAACGGGGAAAACCGCATGTGTAGTAGAAAGTGCAGAAAACTGTGATGATTTGGGATTTTGAGAGGAAGAGAACTAAGAATATAGACCACGAAATTAAGCCCAAAAGGATGAAATGGAAAGCCAATACTTCCCTCTTCAAGTCAGGGTCGAAGGATTGAGTCGGCGGTGCAGCATGGTTTCGCCCCAAGTCGAAGAAGAGCCCCCCGTCGCGACTGCAAACTGGGCATTTTATGTAGAATTTTTAGAAAAAGCCTGATTTTCCTCTCACGATTCTCGGAGATATAGTCTAAGATAAATCGAGTTCTATGGATCAAACTCGAGATAATACTAAGGACAAGAGATAGGAACAAACGAGACTCGATTTGGAGGAGTATTCTAGAAGATATGGCTCTTGGAAGGAGGTCCCGTCGCACTGAAAAATAGAGTTTGACTTGTACCAGGACACCTAAATCCCAAGCTTTAGACCAAGAGTTTGAGAGATATAGCCAATGAAAATTCGAGCTCTATGGATCAAACTCAAGATAATATAAAGGGAAACAGATAGGAACAAACGGGGATCAATTCAGAGCTATATTCTAGAAGTTATGATTGTTTGAAGAAGCCCCCGTCGACCAAGTTTTGGAGATAGAGTCCAGCGCGAGCTGGGCTCTCGGGCGGCCTTAGCGGTCTATCGTAGGGCCGCTAGGGGATGGAAAACAGTCTAGAGGGTGACCGCAAGGCTTAAGGGGTGAAACGGGATGATTTCGGACAAGTTTTTGGAAAACGGTCTAGTGAATGACCATTTTTTTGTTCCCCAGCAGTCTAGCAAATGACTGCTAGCCAAATAGAGGAAAATTTATGGGCAGACTTTGCACGACTTTGGAAATCAGACTATATCTCAAAAATGGTGCAGAATTAGCGAAAGTGGTAGAAGAAGAAATTGTGGATAACTGAAAGATGAAGAACTTTCATGAAGAGAGTAAGACGAGAAAAGAGGAGCAGAAGAGGAATAAAATTGGCCGAGAACAGAGATAGAATTTCTGGGACACATGTGGACAGCACAACACGCTAGAAAAACCTAAATAACTTGAAATCGGTGGAGAACTGGCCAATGGCATAGAAGAAGAAATTGTAGATCTTTGAAAGATGAATAACTTTAGTGAAGAAAACTTTTTAAATAGAGGTACAGAAGAGGATGAAAACGGACCATTTTCAGGACTACACAATGAAAGTAGCTGAATGCTCGATGGAAAGTCGATCAAAATGGGCCGTAAGTGAACTTGGAAGGCCGGAAGTTGATGCGATAAGCTCCAGGGCTCTAAGAAATCATGATCTCCAAAGTCTAGAGACTAGGGAATAATGAAAATGGGCTCGAAATCCGTCCAAGGAAGGCTCCAAAATAATGGGCAATTCGGGACATAAAAAATGATGAATAAGAGAAATAACGTAATTTGCGGGGTAAAACAGGTGTCAAAAATACCGAACAGATATGCCATCAAGTGTTGGTCATGTCGAAATTAGGCTGACTCATAAACAAACTCCTTCAATGCACATACGGGTCACCGACTCCACCATAACGACGATATGTGGGAATTTGAGAAGGGGGTGGAAGCCGAAGATTTTTAAATGCGAATGGTACACTCTAGGAGGACTTGGGATCAATTCGGCGTTGAAGCTCATCAAGCTGGCGTTAGGCTTGAGAAATCATCTCCGGAGTAGGGAGAGATCGAGAATGGTATGGGCGAGCTTGAGCAAGAGGTTGTGAATTTGGACCAGGATGAGCCGGATGAGAGGATCCGGGCTGAGAAGAATATGGGCCCATTCCAAGAATGGAAGAGTATGCGGGGTTGGAAGGAACCTGAACATGAGGATCAATCGGACTAGCAGCAACATGGGTAGAAGATGGAGGCCCATTAAAGTAGGAAGGCCCATTAAGAAAAGAAGAACCTTGAAGGGAATAAGGCCCATGAGAAGAAGGCCCATTAATAGGATGAGGCCCATTATGAGGATGAGGCCCATTAAGAGAATGAGGCCCATCATCAAGGTAAGAGGGCTCATTAAGAGAAGAAGGAGGCCCAAAAGAAGAAAGCCCACTAAAGGATGGAGGCCCATTAAGAGGATGAGGCCCACTATGAAAAGGAGTCCCATTAAGGTGATTTACAATAAGTTTTTGGGCCTGGGCCGGGTCCATTTGACGAACAAGAGATGAAAGGTGGGCCATAAGCTTGGCTCGTTCATCCGATGGATCGGAGGGGCCACGAGGAGATGGGCCCACGTGGGAAGAGGAATTCACACGGTAATAGGAAGATGAAGAAGGAGGGTACAAGGGATTAGGGTGGTGTTCCATGAGGGCAAATGGAGACTTTCTACGGGAATATCAAGGACATACAATTAGGGGAGAGGGCTCGTAGATCAATGAGGAGGGCGACTAGGGGAAGATGGTGGGGGATATATAGACTTATGCAAATGCAAATGCGACCTAGAACAATGGACCATCAATGACAATATGAAGGGAAAAATGCAACACACAACACCACAAATGGGCTTGGGTAAGCCCAACAAACAACATGATTGTGAGAGGATTCACCCAAGATCAAACAAGTTGATATGATCGTTAATTTTTATTTTCCAAAGTTTTGGTGGGCCTTTTAATGATTTAAATTAAGTATAATTCCCTCAGACATGAGTGCCCTATGGGAAGAGGCAAAACTTTGGGTTGATCTAGGGTTAACTCCCTCACACGTATGCAAAAGCAAACCTAAGAGTGGAAAATGTACAACTGGCTCAGCGTCCGTGTGGGAATCCATGACTCACGGAGACTTACGGAGGTCCCAGATAAGATCACCTAGTCGACTCCAAGGAATATGGAGACGAGAGGATCACTTACCATGGTAGGAATGCAACTACAATATGAGAATGCATGGCCCTATGTGCACCGGAGTGCATGCAAATTCTAGCCTAAAACTAGCAAATCAAGATATAATGAACATATGCAAACAGAAGAAGATGGATGCAAACAATATGAACAATATAAAGAATATGAAATGCTATCTAAACATGAATATACACACAAAGATCGCAGGAAACCATGGACAAAGTGATGGGCACTAGATGTCCCACTGTGATCACCAAAAAAGCTGATGATGTGGAAAATGTGAAACGCGGCGTCACAAGTCACATGAACGAGCATATGTGCATAAGTGATAACATAATGTGCCAATCAAATGAATATCATAAACATGTGACTATGTGAACATGATAGCATGATCATACAGCAAGGAAAAGGCGTCAAAAGATGTAGAAGAAATACCGTGATCGCCACCAAGGAATGACAACGTCAAAAGAATATGAAAGGGGACTATGTGCGTGTTGTGTACCTTGGAAAAAAGGAGTTGATCGCGCTCAATATAAGTAATGTAGGAACCAATGTGGATTACCTCTCCTCATCTTCCAGCCGGCTAGAAGGTAAGGGCCTCACTTTCCATGCTTTCCTGCGAAACAAAGACAACACAAGAGACAAAACCCATTAGAAAATGCTAAGTGTAGAAATCTATCCAAGTGTATAAAGTAGCATGAAAGATTGAGGGCAAACTTACCGGTGGAGGATTTTTAACCCCTGTGGAAGGGTGCAAACAATAAGTGTGTATATTGTGATGAGATTAAAATGAATAAATAGATTTAATATGACATGATGAACGTAGATAAACAAAGTGCAAATCACAAGAGAAACTGTGCAAACAGTGCAAATAGGGTGAAAAGACTGATGAAAACAGTAGGGCAAACGACGTCCAAACAGGGTGAAAATTAGGATGATAAAATACTTTAGTATGGTGAACAAGCAGGAACAAAAATCACTCGAAAAGGAGGTATGGACAGAAAGTTATGACGCCGGAGATTTGGTGAAAATTATAGATAGTGCAGGAAATGCAGAACAGTGCACAAAATGGACTCAAAGAACGATGAATATCTCACAGAATAAGACACCAAAAAAGAAAGAAAGGATGCTATGGAAAGGTATGAGTGTTGTGGTGAAACCAGTGCAAAAAGAGGGGTTAAAATGGGGAAGAGACCAGTGAAAAATGGGGAGAAAAACACAAGAAAACGAAGGGTGTAGAACATGACATAAAAATGACTTGTGTCAAAACAGAGTGAAAGTGCAAAAAGATGGAGAAAAATATGTATGAATAGGACTAGATAATGAGCCCATAATGGAGGAAAATGAAGAGTATACTTCCCTTAAGGGCCTAGAGTCAAAGGGAAGGATCAGAAGTGCACCATGGCTTCGCCCTGGTGATGCAAACGTGCCCCCGTCGCAAGAAATCTGGGTTTCAGATTGACAGAACAATGTGGTGAAATCTGAAAAGTTGGGGCTTGGAAGAGGTGGAAAAGATGAGAGAAATAAGATAAATATATAATTAAAATGAAGCTAATACTCCCCTCTTCAAGATGGAGTCAAAGAAGGACGAAGAGGATGAAGCATGACTCCGCCCCGGATTGAAGAACAGGCCCCCGTTGCGGAGTTGTAGTAGAAAACTAGAAAACTGTGATGATTTGCAAGAAGTAGTGGCGAAGTTAAGAGGGCAAATGTTGATGAAATCGAGCAAATAAAGAACTAAAACGAAGCTTATACTTCCCTCTTCAGGATAGGGTCTAAAGAGGATGAAGACAATCCGGAATGGCTTCGCCGTCACCTCGGAAACACTGCCCCATCGCGTAGTTTGCACATGGCCCTTTATATAGAAAATTACATAAATCCTAAACTTTTCACCACGATTTCAAGAGATAGAGTCCACCAAATCTTGAGATCTATGGATCAATCTCGAGATAATAGTTAGGATAAGAAGTAGGAACAAGCATGACTCAATTTGGTGGAGGATTCTAGAAGATATTCGCGCTGCAAGAAGGGCCCGGAGCCTAATCGGGTGGAGTTTGACTTGAACTGGGATTGCATAAAACCTGAACTTTCAGCCATGTTTCCAAGCAAAATATTCCACCAAGATTCGAGTTCTATAGACCAAAATCGAGATAATAGTAAGGACAAGAGATAGGAACAAAGGGGACTCAAATCCATGGAGTATTCTAGAAGATATGATCCAAACAAGGAGACCCCGTCATGCATAATCGACCAGAAAGAGTGCTGCGGCTGCAGGACTCTCGAGAAGCCAAGGCTGAACGCGGTACCATATCTCAAAAATGGTGTAGAACTAGCAAAAGGCATAGAATAAGAAATTATAGATACCAAAAAAATGAACAACTTTAATGAAGAGAGCAAAATGAGAAGACGAGTAGAAGAGGGAGAAAATAGGGGAGAAATGAGAAAAATGCTGGGATGCGGAAAACGGTGGAGAACTGGCTAATGGCGAAGAAGAAGAAAATCTAGGGAATTAAAAAATGAACAACTTTAGTGAAGGACACTTAATCAATAGAGGAACGAAATGGGATGTAAATGGGCCATGTTCAGGACTACGCAGCGAAAGGGGCCGAATGCTTGATGGAAATGGGCCTAAATGGGCCGCAAGCCGACTTGGAGGGTGGGAAGTTGATAAAATAAGTCTCAGGACTCTAAGAAATCATAATCTCTGAATTTCAAAAGTTAGGGAATAATGAAATGAGCTCGAAATCTATTCAAGGAAGGTTCCAAAATAATGGGTAATTCGGGACATCAAAATGACGAATAAGAGAAATGACGCAACTTGTAGGCTAAAAATGGGTGTCAACAGTTCTGATTTTTCACATCAGGGCGTGACAGTTTTGTGATATCAGAGCCTAGGTTTTAAGACCCTAGGTTTCTAGAGGTGTCATTAGAACACGTGACATTGATAAGTGTCTAAGATCCAACCCAGTGAGATGGGGTATAGACTTGGGTTAAGTTAATTCATAAAAGAAACCTAAAAGAAATTCGTAGAACGTTCTTAATTCCTTTCCTTACGTTTGCAGGACTCGTCTAGCAATTTCCAATGGCTGCGGAGTGTGCGCAATGGAGGAAGATGCAACGAACCGTGTAGTTCCTGACTCAGGCGTTGCAGCAAGTGGCACAAGGAGGCGCTCATCATGGTGCCGGTGACCTTCACAAGAATTTTTGAGGCATGAACCCACCAAGGTTTAGTGGTTCCTCTGATCCAGACAAAGCAGAGCACTGGGTGAAAGAGATGGACTGTATCTTCCGCGTCATGCAACGTAGTGATCAAGAGCAGGTGTTGCTGGTGTCCTTCTTGCTTGAACGTGATGCCCGCACGTGGTGGGAGTCAGTGGAGCCGACATTAGGAAATGGCCCTGTGTCGTGGGAGGGGTTTCTCGAACACTTCAACAGTAAATACTTCTCCGACCGAGTCTAGTAAAAGAAGGCAGACGAGTTCGCTTCACTATGACAGAGGAATTTATTTATGGCGGAGTATGAGACATAATTTTTCAGGTTGTCCCGATATGCGCTGCACCTGGTGTACACTGAAAAGATGAAAGTAAAGAGGTTTCTCAATGGTTTGAGGCTTCAATACATAAACCAGTTGGCGCCGATGGAGATCCAAAACTATGTCAAGATTGTACAGAAGGCACAAATGCTGGAGGACACTATGGAGATGGCAGATCGGATTAAGGGAGGAGACAAGATCGAGAAGGGAGCAAGCAACTAGCTCCGAAAATTTCAAGCCGACGCCTGGCAAGAAGAGTCCCAATGGTGGGCCGTGTTTTTCAAAAGATAAGAGACCGAGAGAGAACAACAAGAAGAATGAGCCGGTTGCCCCATCTAAGGCAGTTTGCAAATATTGTGACCGACTAGGCTACAAGATGGAGGAGTGCTGGCGTAAGTTGGGCGCTTGCCTACGATGTGGAAGTAGGGACCACCGCATTCTCGAATGTCCCCTTCTTGCTGATCATGCTCCGTCTGAGAACCCACAAGACAGTCAAAAGTAGTAGGGCAGGCTCAAAGCCCTTCGAGAAATTGAAACTGAAGACACCGAGGAGGGTGGTGTGGTTGAAGGTATTCTTACTATTCTTTCCAAGCCAGCATTCGTTCTTTTCGACACCGGAGCTACTCATTCCTTTATTTCTTAGAATTTTGCTTAGTCTATATCTGCGAAATCTATGTTAATGGATTCTTACCTTGTAATTGATAACGCGAAAGTTCGCCATTTAAAATACGCGTATCAATCTTAAAATTTTCAACTCGCACTAGATGAAATAAAGACGTAATATGGTGGCAAGAAGGGTCGAATCTACAGGGAAGAAGAGATTTTTAAATATTTATGATTTGATTGTTTGAAGAAAAGTGACGAAACAAAGAATGATTCTAACAATTAATTAAAAATGCCTATGACTATGCGCCTATGCTATACAAAATAATTGCATGAAGTGGAAAGAAGATATAAAATAAGGAGGTGGAGAGAGAATAAGAGCAAGAACTAGATCAAAAGAGCAACTCCTTTCATTAACTTAAAAGAAAGAGTATATGAAATGCAAAATAAAATTACACTAACAACGCAATGAGATTACAATGAAGTGAAATGACATAAAAGTAATAAAAATAAGAAAAGCCTGGAGTTTGAAGTTTGGAGAAGGTAGCAGCAATGGTGATGACGACGCCGTTCTCTCTTGGCCTTGGATCACGAACCATCTCGCGGAAGATGTCGTCTACGCTGGGAGGAAGTCACCTTCGTCGTTGAAGCCGCTCTTGGAGGAGAATGTATGGGGTGAGGAGAGAAATCTATGGAGAGGAAGTGAGAGGTCAAGGTGGGGTTAAGGGAGATGGCAATGGTTTAGAAGAGAAGGGTATGGTGATGAAGGAGAGAGTAACTAAGGCTACCTAGGTGAGATGGAAGAAGAAGAAGAAGAAGGTTTTAAAATGTGAATAGTAAAAATTAGAGATAGAGTATTGAAAAGTCAAACATAACTTGAAAACTAGAATTAATTAGAAGCTAATGCATAAGAAGAACTTGTAGAGCATTTAAAAATAAAGAACTTTCATGAAGAAAGTAGGATGAGAAGAGGGACGGAGGAAGGAGCAAAATAGGAAAGAATAGAGAAGAATGCTGTCTACAAATGCACAGGATAGAATAGTGAAAAATATGAAATAACTTGAAAATCAGAAGGAATTAGAAGATGATGCAGAATAAGAAGTTGAAGAGAGTTTACAAACAAACAACTTTCGTGAAGAAAGCAAGAAGAGAAGAGGAGTAGAAGGGGGAGAAACTGGAGACCTAAGATGTGAGAGGGAGAGGGAGAGAAAAAAATGCCAAAGGAAGCACTCCCTTTCTCCTCTTTGTCATGGGCTATTTATAGGGAAAATTGGGTCAATGGAGGGTGGAGATTATATCAAAAGAAGATGGATGGTTGAGATTTAGGTAGAAGATGATACATTAGAGAAATAAAAAGGAGGTGGGCACCCTCTCCTTGGGCTTTGGGCAACCCCCTTCCCAAGACTCATCATTTCTCTCCTTTATTTCAAACTTTGAATTCTCTTTTCCCTCCAACCAAAATATGTGCTTCTTTTCCTCAGTTTTAAACTTTTGAAATTTGTTTTCCCTCCAACCAAAATATGTGCTTCTGTGTTTGACTTGGTCAAAGTGGTGATGACAGTTTTGACCCCGGCTTCTTTTGTAATTACCTTCGGTGTCCTGCACACACATAATTACGATTTAATCCATAAAAATTACCATAATGTGCACATGAATCACAATTGCTCATAATTATACAATGGAGAATTAATGTTCATGACTCTCAACTCTATTTTATTAAATAAAATCACCAAATTAATTAATTTCCGTGAAAGGTCCAATCTACATGCGAAGTTGAGATTAACGATAGATCATGCATAATTGCCTAATTATATGCACATAAAATGGTGTATATGCGATGAATTACCATAGAAAATGGAAACTTATCACCCCCCCCAACTTACTCATTGCTAGTCCCTTAGCAATACAAATAAATTAAAATTTAGGACTAACAAGAGTTTGTAAAATTCAAACTCTCATATCCAGCTCTCCCTTCGATCATAGAATCAACCAAAGATTAAGAATCTGGAATCATTAATGCACACTAGCCTTATGTAGGAACTTAATAGTCAGTATTCAAATCAAAGCTCAACAGCACTTGTGCATATGTAACTGTCAAATCCACAGCTTAGACAATTGCATCCCCCATTCGGTATTCCAAGCAAATGCCTTTCAACCCTGCACCTCTTAGATAAGAGCATTAGGTATATTAACTTTTTATCTGCCTTATTACTTTGTCCCTTTGAGATCTTTTATACCACACATGATGTTGCACTACCTTTTAATGCTCAACATAAACATTGACTCTTGCCTTAGGAGAAGCAGGTCCGGTTTCACAGATCAAGGTTCTCTTTTCTGTTTTACGCGAACCTCAACAGGTCTCAGGTTAAGTAGGCCCGGTTACTAAGACTAGGGGTATTTTTCATGATGTTTTTTTCTCTTTTTCCCTTTTTTTTTTCATAGTGCCATTGCGCTTATTTGATAGATAATTTGGCAGAAAGTTTTATAAAAAGATCTCTTTTCTTAAGAAGTGCAGAATATCAGACAATATACCCAAAATAGCAGAGGGCTTGTCTTGCTTATTTCATTAGTGTGCAACGTGAATTTCTTTTTTCTAAAGTGCACATAAACTTTAAAGGGATTCTTATATCAATTTTGCATGGCTAGATTGACTAAATTTCCCATCATCCTTCTCCCTAGTCTTTTCTATTCCAGAATTATTTTTAATTCAAGCATGAATCATGAAACTCAAAATGGGATTTACATCTTTCTACTTTCATGCAACGATGACATGCAAGAAAGAACTCCTATCAGGTTGTGATATATGCATCATGAATTTTTTCTCTCTCCCCCCCAACTTGAATGACATTGTCCTCAATGGCATATAGAATTGAAAACAATAGAATAATGTATCAATAAATACTTCTGAGTGGGAAAGAGACAACCGGATATGTGGGACGAAACCTCCATGAATGTCATGGACAGCGATGACTTCTTCTCCTTGGCCTTGACCTGACTACTAAAAAACACACTAAAAAGCAAAACATCAAATAACAAAAATATCGGGTTGCCTCCCAGAAGCGCTAAGTTTACCGTCGTCAACCAGACGCATGAAAGCTCAAAAAGGAATTCATTCGTGATCACATAATGATATGGATTCTTTTGGTGATAACAGCTCATTTTTCAAGTATGATTTTAACCTTTGACTGTTAACAGTAAAAATATGACCATCTTGTAGATTCAGAATTTGAACGGCACCATGGTCAAATGCCTTAACAACAATGAACGGTCCATCCCATCTGTATTTCAGCTTGTCTTGGAACAAGCGTAGCCTCGAATTGAAAAGCCAAACCTTTTGATTAGCGTGAAAAATTTTCCTATGAATATGTTTATCATGGAAAGCTTTGATTTTTTCTTTATAAATCTTGGAGTTTTTGTAGGCCTCATTACACAGTTCCTCTAATTCATTGAGCTGTAGAGCTCTTTGAGACCCAGCTTGAGTGTGATCAAAATTTACTTACTTAATGGCCCAATATGCCCTATACTCAAGTTCAACCGGTAAGTGGCAGGCTTTTCCAAAGATAAGGCGATATGGTGACATTCTAATAGGAGTTTTGAATACAGTTTTATAGGCCCATAGTGCATCATCTAGTCTCTCGGACCAGTCTGTTGTGCCCCTGTGGTCATCTGACACATCATGGTTTTGATAATGGCTAAACACTATAAGTCATTGATGTTTCCCACTCTCATATGATTGATATACTTGATGCCTCTTCATGATAGAGAAGCCAAGGAATGGAGTGGAGATGGCAAAAGTGAAAGCCTAATGATCACGCCCAAGCAAGGTTGAAAATCCCTTCAAGAAGCAAGAGTCAACTCTTCGGGATGGACAGCTATCATAAGATCAAGCTGGCTTCAAGAAGAGTCAACACTCGGCACAAAAGAGTCGAAACTTCACATAGCCAAGGTCGATGCACAATGAAGAACACACTTGGCTTCAACGTCCAAAGGTCTGCGCATTCATTAAGGAAAGGTCAAAGACTCAGTAGACATCCTCAAGGTCTAAAGAGTTTGATGCCACAGACTTGAATGGACTGCAAACAGGTTTAAGGGGTTGATTGAAGCAAAACTAGGAAAAATCCATATTTCGGTCGGCCGCCGGTCATGGACCGGTCGACCAGAATTTCCAGGGACGAAAAGTTATAGGAATTCATAGTACCGGTCGACCGCACATCAAGGTCCGGTCGACCGCCCAGCAACCGGTCGACCGCCCCCATGCTGCCGGTCGACTGAAATTGCCAGCAACGAAATGTGTTAACTCTATAAAATTTCGATCGACCGACCACCTACCTCCGGTCGACCGGCAGCCCCGATGCAGCTATTGTTGACTTCATTTTCTCAACATAGGCAGCCCCTTCTCTTGGATTTATTTAATCCTAAAGTCACCCAACCTGCCATAAATTGTGGATCTGGTCTGGGGGGTGTCTATGGACCATTCAAGAGATATAAAACAAACACAAGAGGGTTAGAAACCCTAATGCATCAAAAGGGATCAAGGGAGATCAAAGGAGGCTAGAGGAGGTCCAAGGAGGAAGAAGGTACTGTAGCCGTGAACAGTACTTCGTGTAGAGTTCTTCATTCATTTCCAACGTGATTCAGGCTCATATCCAAGCCAGCAACCTCCAAGGAAGTGTAGAAGCAAGCAAGGCTATCAGGGGGATCCAAGGAAGCTCATTTCACAAGGAAGAAGAAGCCATTGTTGCTGAATCAAGAGAGAGCTTTGCAAAGAAGAAGAAGTCTCTATTGGTGATCTACATCGTGTGATGACAAGACGAAAAAGAGGAAGCCCTTGCTGAAGCATCAGATTCACCTCCCACATTTCAGACAAGATCTTATCGATTTTAGCATATCTCTATATCTTGTTTGAGCATTTTCATCTTGTTCTCTTTTCATTTTGTTCAAGCTATTGAAACTGAAAATCGTCCCTACCGCAGTTAGTAGGAAGGCAGTTGGAAGGTGCTCCAATCTGCGGTGTTTTCGTCCCTACCGGTGGTTAGTAGGAAGGTAATCGAAAGTTCTCCGGTTTGCGGTTTGGTGCGTTGCACTAGTGAAGCCTCACCGGGTTTGGTGAGGGGTGGACGTAGGACTGGGGATTCAGTCCGAACCACCTTAAAATCTCGTGTGTTGTGGTTTGCTTGTGCGATTGCTTTGTGCTAGATGCATGCTTAGGTTCAATCTTTATTCTACTTGTTCATCCGGCTAAGTAAATCGTTGTGCCCTTCGTTAAGCTAGTTATTTTCCGTTGTTATTCTCTTTATCTAGCTTTAAAGAGGGGTGTTCTGTAAAAAGAGGGGCAGATCTATTCACCCCTCTCCTCTAGATCCGCCATCCACTACTCAACAAGTGATATCAGAGCCTAATCTCTCACTATGGGGTCCAATGACCTTGAGAGAAATGGTGGATTAGCGTCCAAGAGTTTGTTACCTGAAGGACATTCTATGAATAGGCCTCCTTATTTTACTGGATCTAATTATCCTTATTGAAAACAACGCATGCAGGTGTTCATTCGCGCCCAAGATTACGAACTCTGGCGAGTGATCAGCAAAGGTCCGTATGAGCTTACGGATGATGAGGACTTGTGGACCAAAGAACAAATAAGAAGATCCACTATCAACTGGAGTGCTAGGCACATCATGCAATGCTCACTCCATCCAGTAGAATTCTCAAGAGTGGCTACCTGCGCAACTGCAAAAGAAATGTGGGACATGTTAGAAGTGATTTACAAAGGAACCTCTCAGGTACGAGAAACAAAAGCCAAAATTTTAGTTTCTGAATATGAAATCTTTAGGATGAGGCCTGATAAGTCAATTCAAGACATGTATGCTCGCTTAACTCTGCTTACTAATAGTCTGACTGATCTGGGAAAGAAATATTCATATCAGGAAATTGTAAGAAAGATTCTTAGATCACTAACCCCAGTATGGCACACGAAGGCTACCGTGGTTGAAGAATCCAGAGATCTCGCAACTACTAAG
Organism: Amorphophallus konjac; assembly: GCA_022559845.1. Classification (NCBI taxonomy): domain Eukaryota; kingdom Viridiplantae; phylum Streptophyta; class Magnoliopsida; order Alismatales; family Araceae; genus Amorphophallus; species Amorphophallus konjac. The sequence continues at coordinate 283,341,026 of CM040127.1, forward strand.
GTAGATGAACTCATCGGGTCATTGATGACCTATGAGATCAATCTAAAGAACAAAGAGGCTGAGGTACCTAAGAAAAAGTCCCTAGCTCTTAAAGCATGACCCAGCGATCAAAGCACTTCTGATGAAGGTGAGGCTTCTGCAAGTGAGCGAGATGAGGATGACGTAGCCATGCTCACATGTAAGTTTAGAAAATTTCTGAGAAAGGAAGGTAAGAGCTTCATGAGAGGAAGGTCACAGGTAAGGAAAGGTTTCAAATCTAATTCTGAAAATTTTAAGAAAGCTTACAAGATCATTTGTTATTCTTGCAATAAACCAAGGCATTTCAAGACTGAATGTCCTGAAAAATTCAGAAAAGCTGACAAATGGAAGGGCAAGAATAAGAACAAGGCCATGGTGTCCACATGGAGCGACGAAGAAGAAAGTGAGGATGGAACCAGCTCCTCGGACAAGGAAAAAGAAGATCTTTATCTCATGGCCAGAGGTGACGAAGAAACTGAGGTACACTCTCCATTTGAAAATTTCACAATTGATGATTGGGAGGAAGCATATATACAGCTCATGGAGAAATATGATATGTTCAAAAAGGAGAATAAATCATTGAAAAAGAAAATTAACTTGTTTGTGCATGATCATGATATGAATGATAAGACTGCTTCACTTGAAACTGAAATTGAAGACCTTAAGAAAATGATTGAGAATTTGGAAGAGGGAAGGAAAGAAATGGCTGACTTGGAAATTAAAAATGAAAACTTAAGAAATGAGATTGATAGCATGAAGCTAAAAATGCAAACCTATGAAAAGGACAGTAAATTGAGTAATGAGAAGTATGATGTTGTTAAACAAGTCAACACTCAACTCCTTCAAAACATTGAAAACCTACAAAAAGAGTTGAATGGCAAATAACAAGTATTAGAAAAGTTTGTAGATGGAAGAGAAAACCTAGATGCATTGCTAGGTACTAGAATGAATTTCAACAAGGAAGGGTTGGGTTTTGATCCTACAAACAAAAGGTCAATTGGGTTAAAAATTGTCACATTTATTTTCTCTTCTGATGCTTCTACCTCAAACACAACACCCACTCAAAATCAACAAAAACAAAATGATAAAGGAAAAGAAAAGGTTGAAGAGGAAACGACTGAAATCCCTAAAAAGATTGCGCAAAAGTTTCAGAAGAGTCGACCTTCCCTACAGCACAGATCGACACTTGCTTGGCCATCGCCCGCTTAGCCTTTCAAATGCCACTATAACTAGGTTGCACGTAGGACAGGTCGACACTCCTATTCATACAGGTTGACACCACCCTACTTTTGGGGCAATTGTGAATCCTGTGTGCACCAATCCTATAAGCTTCAATCCCCTAGGTGGCAAAATAATCATTTTCAATGGATTAAGAAGCAGATTTCCTCAAATGTCCATCAAATCCAACAACATCAAAGAGCTTCTAAACAGAAAGTGAATGTCAAAGCTGAAAAGAAAAATTAAATCCATACACTAAGCAAAGAAAACATGAATGCAAGGAAGGTTTGGATTCCAAAAGAAATGGTGTCATGTTTTGAAAATCTGAAGAGCTTGATGGGACCCAAATTTCGTTGGGTTCCAAACCCCATTGCTTAATCCCTTGTGCAGGAGTGTCTTGCAGCCATGCATAACCAGTGGTACCTTGATAGCGGCTGTTCAAGACACATGACTGGAGATAGAACAAAATTATGTTTCTTGATGAAAAAGGAAGGAGGACACGTCACATTTGGAGGGGACAACAAAGGAAGAATCATTGGAACAGGTAATGTAAGTAAGAACATCTCCAACTCTATTGGAAACGTGTTGCTTGTTTAAGATTTGAAATATAACTTGCTCAGTATAAGTCAATTGTGTGATAAAGGTCACAAAGTGTTGTTTGACTCTCATGAATGTAGAATCATTGAACCAAAATCGGACAAGGTAAAATTTTCTGGTAAAAGAGTCAACAATGTTTACATGATTGACTTAGATGATCCTGCTCACATAAACCTCTGTCTTGCTGCACCAAAATCTGAGCTTGCATGGTTATGGCATCGTAGACTAGGACATGCTAGCTACAATGTCTTACATAAACTTTTAAAGTATTCTATGGTGAAAGGTTTTTCTGAACTATCTTTTAAACAAGAAAACAAATTGTGTGGTGCATGTGCCCTAGGTAAACAAACAAGAAAATCTTTCAAGGCTAGATCTAAAAATATGTCATCTAAACCACTCGAGTTGATTCATATGGACTTGTTTGGTCCAACCAGAACTGCTGGTTTAAGTGGTAGAAAATACGGATATGTCTTGGTGGATGATTTCTCTAGGTTCACATGGGTTTTCTTTCTCACACATAAAAATGATGCTTTTGATGAGTTTCAGGCACTCTATATGAAGATAAAGCGAGACGATGAGTTTAAAATCTCCAAACTTTAATCTGATCATGGTGGTGAATTTGAAAATACTGAATTCTATAATCTTTGTAGGCCTGAAGGCATTTCACATCGATTTTCATCACCAAGAGCCCCTGAGCAAAATGGTGTAGTTGAAAGAAGGAATCGAACACTCATAGAGATGGCGAGGACAATGCTTGCTGAACGGTAACTCCCAAGGAAGTTTTGGACTGAGACGGTAAACACAGCTTGTTACATTATCAACCGATCTATGGTAAGGCCACACACCAAAAAGACTCCTTATGAGTTGTTGAAAGGTAACAAGCCCTCTCTCACACATATGAAAGTGTTTGGATCTAAATACTTCATCCACAATAATGACAAAAGAGATTTAGATAAATTCAAGCCCAAGAGCGATGAAGGTATATTCCTTGGATATTCTGATAGATCTAGGGCTTATAGAATTTACAATATTAAGAGTCAAACTGTGGAAGAATCACCCCATGTTTCTTTGATGAATATCATGATGATTCTAAAAATGATAACTATTGCAGAAAAAATGATGAAGATGGGGAATTCCTAAGGTTGAAGGAAAAGAATAATCCTCCATCAGAAGAAACAAGAGAAGATGGTGACCTCGCTGAATCAAGCAATGCAAGGGATCATGCTCCAAAAGAAGGTAATGATTCTACAGACATTAGAATTCTTAAGGATCATCCTTTAGAAAATATCATTAGAAGCTTGAATGATCCACCTAGAACTAGGTCACATTTTAGAATTGTGGAAGAATTATATCATCTTGCTCTTGTCTCCCAGCTTGAACCCAAGAATATTGATGAAGCATTAAAAGATGAAAACTGGATAAACTCAATGCAAGATGAATTAAACCAATTTGGAAGAAATAAAGTTTGGCATCTTGGTCCTATACCATCATCACAATCTGTTATAGGTACTAAATGGATTTTTAGGAACAAACTCAGTGAGGATGGCAAGATAATAAGAAACAAGGCTAGATTGGTGGCTCAAGGGTATAATCAAGAGTTTAGGGTAGACTTCGAGGAATCTTATGCCCCAGTAGCCAGACTTAAGGCCATCAGAATTTTACTTACCTTTGCATGCTCCCTTAGAATAAAGTTATATCAAATGGATGTAAAAAGTGCCTTCTTAAATAGTTTGATCAAAGAAGAAGTCTATGTGGAGCAGCCCCCTGACTTTGAGACTCTAATCATGCAGATTTTGTATACAAGCTAGACAGGACGCTTTATGGACTTAAGCAAGTACCAAGAGCTTGGTATGAGAGACTAAGCTCATTCCTCATTGAAAAAGGGTACACACGAGGTAAGGTAGACCAAACACTTTTCACCAAGAAATAAGATAAGAACATCATGATTGTTCAAATTTATGTCGATGATATTATGTTTGGTTCTACTAAATCTGAAATGTGTGAGGAATTTGCTAACCTCATGACTAGCAATTTCGAGATGAGCCTAATGGGAGAACTCCAATTTTTTCTCGGTTTGCAGGTCAACCAAGGAGAAGATGGGTGCTTCATAAGTCAAGCCAAATACATCAAGGAGCTGCTGAAAAGATTCAACATGACAAGCTGCAAAATGATTGCAACTCCTATGAGCACCACAACATCACTGGATTGGGATGAAAATGGTAAATTAGTGGATGCAAAAATCTATAGAGGTATGATCGGCTCCTTGCTTGATTTGACTGCATCCCGACCAGATATTCAGTTTAGCGTTTACCTCTGTGCTAGATTTCAAGCTAGTCCTAGAGAATCCCACTTGACTGCCGTCAAACGTATCCTTAGATATCTTGCCGGAACTCAAGATTTAGGATTGTGGTATCCGTCATCATGTGATTTATCTCTTATTTCTTATTCTGATGCGGACTACGCTGGATGCAAGCTGGATCACAAAAATACTAGTGACTACTGCTAGTTTCTGGGCGGGTGTTTAGTTTCTTGGGCCTCCAAGAAACAACACTCGGTTGCCCTCTCAATCGCAGAAGCAGAATACGTTACTGCGGGGAGCTGTGGTACCCAAGTGTTGTGGATTAAACACCAACTCCAAGACTACTTAGTGGATCTTGGTTGTGTCCCGATTCTGTGTGATAACACTAGTGCTATCAACCTTGCAAAAAATCCAGTCCAGCACTCTAGGACCAAGCACATTGAGATTAGGCATCACTTCATTAGAGATGAGGTCTTTAAGAAAAACTTTGAACTGCATTTTGTTGATACACTAAATCAGATTACTGATATCTTCACCAAGCCCTTATGTAATGACATGTTTACAACACTCAGAAGGGAGTTTGGTCTTTGCAGACTTCAGGCTAATAAAAATTGAAATGATGATCTTCTTCAGCTTGGTTGTGTGTTTTGCTGATTGGTTTCAATGCATTATTTATATGTGAATATGTCATTATGCATGTGTTGTAGCATTGCATGTAGTTGCATAATAAAGTTGAATTCATGTTCACGATGCATTGCATGTGGTGTAGCATCATTCTTGCATGGCTATGGTATATTAAATGCTGAAGTGTGGAAAGATAGGTTATGCTTGTCTAGAAACACTCACCATGCGTGAGATTCACCTCTGCCAAGTACCATGCGCCACTGTTGCATGTAGGCCATATAGTAAGGGGGAGCTATTTCTTTGAAGCATTCATGCATATGTTTCATCTTCATTCAGTTACCATTAATAAGTGTACAACCATTGGCCAAGTCATGCATTTTATTTCTGCCAACTTCATGAGTGATCAGGTCGACATTTGTCATTCCACTTGCTTGCAAACATAACTCCTTGAATGCATTCACTGCATATCCTTAGGGGGAGTCTTGTTGCTTCTCTTACTCTCTTACAATCTAAACTTCAATAGCTTCCAGTCTGATTATGTGATCATGAGACAGACAACACTATGGCGTAAGAGCTTTCTATTATATGAATTGATGATTGTCCATCCAATGAAAATGGTTCAGATTTAATAATTTCCTTGAAGCTCTGATATATAATTTTTAAAATCATCTATGTTCGTAGTGTTACTAGATTTTAACTAGAGATTATTTGTTGTGCCTTGAATGACTATCCTGAAATCTAAAAATTCAAACTTCATGACAACTTTGGTGATACACTAAAGCTTAGTATTGTTTTTAAACTCTTTGATGAGCTGGAATTCCTGACAGTAAATTTGACAGAGCAATGATATTGTTGCACGGAGAAATATGTCACGTCCTCAAAACAAGTGACGAATGATATGTCATGATGTGCCCCTGTTATCTCTGTCTTAATTAAATTGGACTCTAGGCAGAGTAATGGCATAATTGTTGAGAAATATATCCCCTCATCAAAGAAATGAGGTCAGATGTGTCATGAGGTGACAAAGCTATCTCTGTTCAATCTGAAGCATAACAGTCAGTCTTACTAAATACCTAGGAATACTGGCGTCTAAACAACGTGTATTCTTACGGATAGGAGGCATGTACTAGACTCGATTACTCGTAAAATATGAGTCATGTGCATACAAATGCAAAAGATCATGAAAACTAGTGCTGAAATCATAAAATTCCATGCTTTAGTCATGCTTGTTTAACCTCAATACTAGTTTGTGCTATTCCCGATGAAGTTATTGAATATGGATGTATAAGACAAATGAAGGTTAAACACTACCATGATATGCAATTCTGGTTCACTTCTAGTAAAACATGGATGTCGATGCTTTTCGAACTCTATTGTTGATCTTGGATTTCATTCGCTTTGAACCATCTATATTGCTCAAGGCATGTTTCATGTTTGCATATAATGGCTTGCTCTACACTCCTATTCAGCTCTGATCTCTAAGACATGTGTCACTGTCTCTACCTTATCCCTGCTTTTTGTTGTTGTCAAAGGGGGAGAATAACTTTGTGAGATGGGGGAGACATCATGCATACACTCCGGGGGAGAGCAGCATCCATAATCATGTATCATCCTCTGATCATCCATGCATCATCCAGCCGCATATGTTACAAATCATTCATGCATAGCATAATTATCATCATGTATCTTGAGCTGCATATGTTATATATCTTGGACATGACTGCCAAATAATTACTCACAGTGTTGCCATCATCAAAAAGGGGGAGAATGTTGTGCCCTTGTGGTCATCTGACACATCACGGTTTTGATAATAGCTAAACACTATACGTCATTGATGTTTCCCACTCTCATATGATTGATATACTTGATGCTTCTTCATGACAGATAAGCCAAGGAATGGAGTGGAGATGGCAAAGGTGAAAGCCCAATGATCACGCCCAAGCAAGGTTGAAAATCCCTTCAAGAAGTAAGAGTCAACTCTTCGGGCTGGACAACTATCAGAAGATCAAGCTGGCTTCAAGAAGAGTCAACACTCGGCACAAAAGAGTCGAAACTTCACATAGCCAAGGTCGATGCACAATGAAGAACACACTTGGCTTCAACGTCCAAAGGTCTAAGCATTCGTTACGGAAAGCTCAAAGACTCAGTAGACATCCTCAAGGTCTAAAGAGTTTGATGCCACAGACTTAAATGGACTGCAAACATGTTTAAGGGGTTGATTGAAGCAAAACTGGGGAAAATCCATATTTCGGTCGACCGCCGGTCATGGACCGGTCGACCGGAATTTTCAGGGATGAAAAGTTATAGGAATTCACAGCACCGGTCGACCGCACATTAAGGTCCGGTCGACCGCCCAGCAACCAGTCGACCGCCCCCATGCTGTCGGTCGACTGAAATTGCCAGCAACGAAATGTGTTAACTCTGTAAAATTCCGATCGACCGACCACCTACCTCCGGTCGACCGGCAGCCCCGATGCAACTATTGTTGACTTCATTTTCTCAACGTGGGCAGGCCCTTCTCTTGGATTTGTTTAATCCTAAAGTCACCCAACCTGCCATGAATTGTGGATCTGGTCTGGGGGGTGTCTATGGACCATTCAAGAGATATAAAACAAACACAAAAGGGTTAGAAACCCTAATGCATCAAAAGGGATCAAGGGAGATCAAAGGAGGCTAGAGGAGGTCCAAGGAAGAAGAAGGTATTGTAGCCATGAACAGTACTTCATGTAGAGTTCTTCATTCATTTCCAATGTGATTCAAGCTCATATCCAAGCCAGTAACCTCTAAGGAAGTGTAGAAGCAAGCAAGGCTATCAAGGGGATCCAAGGAAGCTCATTTCACAAAAAAGAAGAAGCCGTTACTGTTGAATCAAGAGGAGAGCTTTGCGAAGAAGAAGAAGTCTCTATTGGTGATCTACATCGTGTGAAGACAAGAAGAAAAAGAGGAAGCCCTTGCTGAAGCATCAGATTCACCTCCCACATTTCAGACAAGATCTTCTCGATTTTAGCATATCTCCATATCTTGTTTGAGCATTTTCATCTTGTGCTCTTTCATTTTATTCAAGCTATTGAAACTGAGAATCGTCCCTACCGCGGTTAGTAGGAAGGCAGTTGGAAGGTGCTCCAATCTACGGTGTTGTCATCCCTACCGGTGGTTAGTAGGAAGGTAATCGAAAGTTCTCCGGTTTGCGGTTTGGTGCGCTGCACTAGTGAAGCCTCATCGGGTTTGGTGAGGGGTGGACGTAGGACTAGGGATTCTGTCCGAACCACATTAAAATCTCGTGTGTTATGGTTTGCTTGTGCAATTGCTTTGTGCTAGATGCATGCTTAGGTTCAATATTTATTCTACTTGTTCATCCGGCTAAGCAAATCGTTGTGTCCTTCGTTAAGCTAGTTATTTTTCACTATTATTATCTTTATCTAGCTTTAAAGAGGGGTGTTCTGCGAAAAGAGGGGCAGGTCTATTCACCCCTCCCCTCTAGATCCGCCATCCACTACTCAATACAATTGTTCCTATCGGTCTAACTATCTTATGTAAAATTTTCTTAATCTTCCTATTGGAAACTTCTACCTAGCCACTGGTTTAGGGATGATAGGGGATGGCGAGCTTGTAAGTAATGTCATATTTTCGGAGTAAAGCTCAGAATTGAAAGTTCGTGAAATGAGAACCCCCATCACTGATCATAGCCTTGGGACATCCAAATTTGGAGAAAATATTTTTCTTCACAAATTTCATCACTACCTTGTGATCATTTGTCCTTGTGGCTACAGCTTCAATCCATTTTGAAACATAATCGACCGCCACCAAAATATATTCATTGCCAAATGAAGGTGAAAATGGTCCCATAAAGTCTATTCCCCAAACATCAAAAATCTCTACTACCAGAATGGGACTGAGCGGCATCATTTCTCTTTTTAAATTGTTGCCCACGACTTGGCACCTTAAACAAGTTTTGGAAAATTCGTAAGCATCTTTGAATAATGTGGGCCAATAGAATCCACTCTGCAACACTTTCGCCGTTGTTTTCTTTCCTGAAAAGTGTCCCCCACAAGCGAGATTATGACAGAAGTTCAAAACAGATTGTTGCTCCTCCTTGGGGACACATCTTCTTATTATCTGATCTTGACCCATGTGAAATAGCTCTGGGTACTCCCAAAAGAACTACTTAACCTTCGCAAAGAATCGATCCTTCTCCTGCCTAGACCACCCTCCCAGAATCTGTCCTACCGCCAAGTAATTGACTATGTGAGCGTACCAGGGGGTTGAGGTGTGAGGGATGGAAAGAATTTGCTCATCGAGGAAGGAATCAAACATAGGAGCAGTTTCAGGAATCACAATCCTTGACAACTGATCAGCTACAACATTCTCCAACCCCTTCTTGTCTCTGATTTCCAAATCAAACTCTTGTAGTAACAAAATCCACCGTATGAGACGGGGTTTGTCTTCCTTCTTAGACATCAAAATTTTAATGCTGAGTGATCAGAATAAACAATGACTTTCGCCCATAACAGATATGATCGAAACTTTTTGAGGGAAAACACAATAGCTAACAATTCCTTCTCCGTGGTGGTGTAGTTCATTTGGACATCAGCGAGGGTGCAGGTCGCATAGTAGATCACCATGGGCTTCTTTTCAACTATTTGACCTAGGACAGCTTCTACAGCATAGTCTGAGGCATCACACATGATCTCAAAAGGGAGTGACCAATCAGGAGATTGGAGAATAGGAGCTTGTGTGAGGGCCGCTTTCAAAGAGTTGAACGCCTCTAGACAGGACTCATCAAGATGAAAGGGAGTGTCTTTAGCAAGCAATTATGTGAGTGGTCGATCAATGGTGGAGAAGTTTTGAATGAATCTGCGGTAGAATCTTGCATGGCCAATAAAGGAACGGATCTATCTGACCGAAGAAGAGGGAGGAAGATTATAAATCAAATCTACCTTGGCCTTGTCAACTTCTATTCTCCTCTCTGAAACTACATGGCCTAAAACGATCCCTTCTCTTACCATGAAGTGGCTCTTCTCCCAGCTCAACACTATATTCGACTCAATGCACCATTTCAATACTCGAGTTAAATTTCCCAAACAATCTTCAAACGAATCACCAAACACTGAAAAGTCATCCATAAAAACTTCCAAGCATTCCCCACCATTTCAGAGAAAATGGACATCATACACTGTTGGAATGTGGCAGGGGCGTTGCAGAGCCCAAAAGGTATTCTTCTAAAAGTAAACGTGCCATAGGGGCACGTGAAAGTTGTTTTCTCTGGATCTTCTGGGAAAATTGCAACTTGGTTATACCCGGAATAGCCATCCAGAAAGCAATAGTACTTCTGCCCTGCTAGTCTCTCCAAAATATGATATATGAATGGTAGTGGAAAATGATCTTTCTTTGTAACTGAATTTATTTTTCTGTAATCAATGCAGATTCTCCACCCTGTTAGTAATCGTGTAAGAACTTCTTCTCCTTTCTCATTTGTTACAACTGTCAGCCCTGATTTCTTGGGAACAACTTGAGTTGGGCTGACCCACTTGCTATCAGAAATGGGATATATGATCCCGGCATCCAACCATTTGACAACTTCTTTCTTTACTATCTCCTTCATACTTGGATTCAGCCGACGTTGCATCTCTCTGCTCGGCTTGACATTGTCCTCCAAGTAAATGTAATGCATACACACATCTGGACTAATACCCTTCAAATCTGCCACTGACCAACCTATCGCCCTCTTGTGCTCCTGAAGGACATCTAGGAGTTGGGATTCCTGAGCTGCAGTGAGGTTGGAAGCAATGATTACAGGCAGAGTTTGGTTAGGACCTAGATAAGCATACTTCAAAGGATCCAACAGAGGCTTCAATTCTAGACTGAGAAGCTGATCCAAAGATGGAAGAATAGGTTCAGCTTGAAGCGGAGGGAGTGGCTCTACTCTAGAGTAGGGTGCACTAGAAAGTGGAGAATCCTGGAGTATGCTACCCTCTTCTAGACATTCCTCATTAACTTCCGGACTTTCTTCAATTAGTTCTTCAAAAACATCAATGCCATTACATTCCTCCTCATGGTCCGGATATTGAGATGCTTTAAACACACTCAGACAAACCTTCTCTCCTCTGAAAGAAATATCCATCATCCCCGTGGCGCAATTTATATTGGCCTTGGCCGTAGAAAGAAACAGACGTCCCAAAATGATAGGTGTGTGCTTTAATTCCTGGGACGAGGCCATATCCAGAATAAGGAAGTCCACCGAGAAATAACATTCATGCACTTTCACAATCACATCTTCCAATACTCCCTTCGGAGTCTTCACAGATCGATCCGCCAGTTGAAGGATTATAGATGTCGATTTCAACTCCCCTAGATCAAACTACTCATATATAAAGGTGGGTAACAAGTTCACATTGGCTCCAAGGTCCAGCAATCCTCTATCAAATGTAATTCTACCATATCACAAGAAATTAGTAGAGCTCCGAGGTCCTTCAACTTTTTAGGCAAATGATTCATAACAACTGCACTGACATCTTCGGATAAGCGGACCTTTTGTGTTACCATCTTGGTTCTCTTTTTGGTGTACATAGCTCTTTCAAAAATTTTGCATACGCCGGCACATGTTTGATCGCATCTAATAGTGGAATATTGATGTTCACGTGTTTAAACAATTCCACTAGTTCTTCTTGTTGGACCGGCTTTCTCTTTTGAGCTTTTGGCTTCAATGCATCAGGGAATGGGACCTTAGGAACATACTCTCGGGATCCTTCATCAACCTTTGCTTTCCCTTTGTCCAGCTTGTTTTCTCCCCCCTCTTGCTTCTTCTTTTCTTGCATAATTACCGGCTCCTCATCTTCACTATTGTTGCATCCCTATGGTTTTGATGATGTCTCACACTATAAATCAATCTACTATCTCTAGATTTATGCTGGTTCATCATGTAAGTGAGTATAGTTCATATGATGTTTCATTAGTTCATCTATCTACACTCTGCTTAGTTAGAATGAACAGTAGTGGGTCGACCCACCCTTGCTGATGCGTCGACCCATCAGAACACTGCCTGTCTGGGTATCAAAGTCTGTACATCAGCTTGATCGTAGTAAGTCTGTACAGCATGCCTTAGTGTTCATATCATCTTCAAGTCTGTACATCGGGCACCTTCTAACTGAAGTCTATACACTGGTCTTAATATTCTAAGTCTGTACACTGCCCGACCAGTTAAGTCTGCACATTGCCAAAGTCAGTACAGCTCAACTCTATACATCCTTCCAAGCTTCAACTCTATACACTAGATTGTCAAGCTTCATGTCTATACACTGGTTTGTGTAAACTTCAACTCTATACATCTGATTACTGTTGCAGTGTTCACCAAGTCTATACATCGCCCTCAAACCTTCAACTCTATACACTGCTACAGGAACCAAGTCCATACACTCTCCCATTCAAATCCTTCTAAGTCTGTACATCGTCTTCGCATCTGCAAGTCTATACACTGGACTTCATTTTACCAAGTCTATACACTGGACTTTATTTTACCAAGTGTGTACACTCCACATCTTTTCCTACGCTTGGGCAAGTCCATACACTCATACCTTTTCCTACGCTTTCCTGGTCAAGTCTATACAGCGCTAAGTCTCTACATTGCATTCAGCTTTCACGTTCAAAGCCTCAAAGTCTGTACAGCGTGAAGTCTAAACATTAGCTCAGGGGCTTCAAGTCTATACATTGAACTGTTCTTCAAAGTCTGTACAGTGGCTTCGAATCGGCAAGTCTGTACATCGGCTTCATTCACTCAAGTCCATACATCCACAGTGGATCATCAAGTCCATACATCCACAATGGTACTTCCATGTCTGTACAACGCTGAAGCCTTCACAAGTCTGTACACTGCTTGAGCCTCACCAAGTCTGTACATCGCTTCAAGCGATTCAAGTCTATACAGCCTGCCTTCACATTCAGAGTCTGTACATCGGTCCTACAGCCGATCGTCTCATTCAGAACTTTGCAAGTCTGTACAGCCGAGCGTCTCATGCATCGTCTCACTCTGGAAAAGTCTATACACTGGCTCAGGCTTGTCGAAGTCTATACATCACCGTTGGGCATCAAGTCAATACACTGTTCACTGTCTTATTAAGAGTCTTACACTATCAAGTCTGTACATTACGAATAGTGCATCTCTTCCTCAAAGTCTGAACACTGGCCTCTTGCTTCAAGTCTATACATTGGGTTGTCCGACCACAACTCTATACATTCGGTTGTTATATCTGGAGTCTATACAGTGCTCACAGCACACTCGTTCCAAGTCTGTACACTGGTTAGGCTTCGTGAAGTCTATACAGTGGCTGAAGCTTTGTAAAGTTTACACATTGGTAAGGCTCGTTTGCATTGTTCATCACATGTCTATACACTGCCATTCATGAGCTTATTCATTAAGTCTATACACTGCCTTCACATGCACTTATTCATTAAGTCTATACACTCTCTCACGTTGTACACACTTATTCAATTGCTGTTTCTGAAGTATATACACTTGTGTTAATAGCCTGAACTAACTAAGTATATACATTCCTTCTGTCTCTGTCTGCAGGCGATTTAGGCTGATGATTGGGCACGTGATCCGAGGTTGGCACCTGGCACGTGATCCAAGAAACCAGGAACATGACACATGGATGGCAACCCAGTCAGGATGCTGCCATGTGGTCAAAATTAAATGATCTGGCAAAAAGTTCATGGGCGGGAACCTGGCAGCCACACGCCCAATATCTGCTATAAATATGGAGCTTCGTCCTTCAGTAGAAGTGTGATCGTGAAAAGAAAAAGCAGAAGTCATTTGTGTGAGACTGCACGATCCAGAAAGGAAAAAGGGCAGAGAGTTCCATAGTGTCCAGATCCGAGAGGAGTATGTTCGGGAGAGAGAGAGCAGTGTCTGTGGTTTGATGAATTGCTTCCATTGAAGCTACATTTGTATTGGTTTCAGAACCGACTGCTTCTTCGTTGGTCTTTGTTTCTATTTTGTTTTCTTTTTATTTTGTTCATTCTTCTGATTCGAATTGGTTCCCCTCCGGTGTGTGGAGGAAGGGAGTGTTACTCCGGTTTCCCTCTGGGTTGCAGAGGAAGAGAGATCGGTGATCTCTGGTGTTGCTAGTGACAGGTTGTCATTAGCAGGTTCCCTCCGGTGTGTGGAGGAAGGGAGAGGTGTCTCCGGTTCTGTTCTAGCTGGTAGCTAGAATAGGTTTCAAGTTCTGTGGGTAGCAGAGCTTGGTTGAGGGATTTGTTTCCCTTGGTTGTTCAAGCTGTGTGGCAGCATGTTGTTCGCAGACTGAGTCTGCACTGTTCTAGCATTGTCTAGTGGAATCCTCATTCTAGTTGGAGTGAGGGGTGGATGTAGATTGCGGACTGCAATCGAACCACCTAAAAACCGAGTGCCTCTTCTGTGGTTTGCTGTTATTATCTGCGTTCTCCATCTGCTTGTCTCTTTGCTTCCATGTGATCAGTTCTTCATTCTCATTTACTTATACTGTCTTGTTTGGTGACTGCGTTTGCATTTCTCTGTGTGCGGGTTCAGGAGGGGCGTAAGCAGTAGAATTAATTTTTCGCCTAAGTTTTTACAAATTGAGAGTGATCTATTCATCCCCCCCCTTCTATATCACTCTTGCTGCGCTAACATTTGGTATCAGAGCAGGTTTACGCCATGTGGATGAACAGTCAAGGAAATGCCAGTGGTCCTAGAACCTTCATGGCCGAAGGTCAATCCATTAGTCGCCCTCCGTATTTTGATGGTAGTAACTATCTGTTTTGGAAGAATAGGATGGAAGTGTTTATCAGGGCTCAGAGCCATAAACTGTGGAGAGTAATTACTGTGGGGCCATATGATCTGCCACCAAACGAGGACGCTTGGACAGATGACCATGTCAAGCTCTCTTCACTCAACTGGACGGCGCTGAACATCATCCAGTGTGCTGTTCATCTAGAGGAATATGCCCGTATATCTGCCTACAAGACTGCCAAGCGAATGTGGGATGAGCTGCAATTGATCTATGAAGGTACAGCTCAAGTGAAAGCCTCGAAGGTAAACCTCTACACTTCTAAGTATGAAATGTTTAGGATGAATGCAGATGAGAATATAACTGAAATGTATGCCAGGTTGTCCTTGATCACAGACACACTTAAAGGGCTAGGGAAGGATCTTGCTGAGGCAGATATAGTCAGGAAAATTCTTAGATCTTTATCCCCGGCATGGCACACTAAGGCCATTGTGATTGAGGAGTCAAAAGATATGACTATCTTGACTGTGAATGAACTCATAGGATCCCTTATGACCTATGAGATGAATTTCCAAGGGGGTGGAGAAGGAAGTGAGAGGAAGGCTAAGAATGTGGCTCTTAGGGCATCCCGCAACAAGGGTAGCAACAGCGGGAGCAGCAGCAGTAGCCCCGAGTCCGAGTCCGAGCTTGAAGGTTTTTCAAATCTCGACCAGGAGGAGCAGGCAATGCTCACTAGACAGTTCAGAAAATTTTTGAAGAAAAAGGGAAAGACCTTTAGGAAGAAGAAGTCACACTCTTTCAACAAGAATGCTGAATTTACTAGTTACAGGGATAGAAATTCTAAGAGACTGACTTGTTTTAATTGTAACAAACAGGGACATATGAAAGGCGAATGCCCAGACCTCCAGAAGAAGGGTCCCTATCTTCAGAAAAAGAACACAAAGGTGCAGAAGAAGAAGAAGCCACAGGCGATGGTCTGCACATGGAGCGAGGAAGAAGAAGATCCCGAAGACACTTCCTCAGAAGAATATGAAGATGGAATTTGCCTTATGGCAAACAGTGAAGAGGAGGTAATAAATGTTTTTGAAAATTTCTCAATTGATGACTGGGAGGATGCTTATGGTGAATTGTTAGATAAATTTAATTCTCTTAGTAAAGAGCACAGAGTTCTGAAAAGAAAATTTAACACAAATGTTGAAGAACAAACTCAGGTCTGTGAGGAAAATGAGAAGCTAAAAGAATAACTAGAAGAAATGACCTCAATAAGGAAAGAAAATGATAAGCTCAAGGGAGAAATTCAAGAAAGTCAAAATCAGCTCAATGAATTCAAAACTAAAATTGAAGAAAGCATGAATGAAATTAGAGTGAACTCAGAGAAATATGAAGCTGTGAAGAAAGTAAATGCTGAACTCCTAAAAAATTCTGAGTCCCTTCAAAAAGAGCTGGAAGACAAACAGAAAGTCTTAGAAAAGTTTGTCCAAGGAAAAACTAGTTTAGATGCTATACTAGGGACTAGGGTCAATTTCAATAAGGAGGGTCTAGGCTATGACCCAACCAACAAGAGACCCTTGCAATTCAAGACCATCACCTTCTGCCCAGAGAAGGGAAAAGAGAAGCTGGACACACCATCCAGCTCAAACAGCACTAAGGGAATTCAAAGTCCTAAAGAAAACACAAAAACCAGTGCTGGACAACCATTTAAGATGGGAATGAATTTTATGAAGAATATCACTAAGCCCACTCACCAGAACACAAATGGTAGATGGACCAAGAACGTGAATCAGAATAAGAGCTGGAATTACAACAATCAGATGGGTCCAAACAGGACCTATTGGAGAAATAATTTTCATGGTCAAAAATATGTTAATCAACAAGATTACAGGAAATTTCCTAGGAATAGGAAGACTAATGAATGGAATAGAACTCACTTCTCCAGTCCAGCTGGATTCAACTTTAATAAACCAGAAAGGAAGGTGCCAGAGAAAACCATGCTGAAGCAAATCTGGATACCTAAACACTTGATCAGAGATTTGAACAATGTCCTTGGACCCAACTCATCTTGGGTTCCAAATCACTCTGCTTGATGTATTTGTGTAGGTCGGCCTGGCAGCTGAAGACAACAAGTGGTACCTCGACAGTGGCTGCTCCAGGCATATGACAGGAGACCGATCCAAGTTTAGCAAGATAGAGATGAAGCCAGGGGGTCTGGTCAAGTTTGGAGGAAAGAACAAAGGTAAAATAATTGGAGTTGGTACAGTAGGTAAGTCTTCCACAAACTCCATTGAAAAAGTCTTACTTGTGGAAGGGCTTCAACACAACCTGATTAGCATTAGTCAGTTATGTGACAGGGGTCACATGGTTGTATTTGATGATAGTTCATGCAAAATCCTTGAAATAAATTCTGATGTGGTTAAATTTGTAGCCAACAGAATTAATAATGTGTACATTGTAGACTTAGATATGGAATCTGAATCTACTATTTGCCTATATGCCAACTCTGAAAATGATGCTTTTGAATGGCATAGACGTCTAGGTCACGCTAGCTTTACAACTTTAAATAAATTGGTCAAGCATGATTTAGTTAGAGGCATGCCTAGAATTAAATTCAACTCGATATCAAAAGCATGTGATGCCTGTGCTCTAGGCAAACAGACCAGAAATTCCTTTAAATTAAGATATGAGCCATTGTCTTCTAGACCAATGGAACTTCTTCATATGGACCTTTTCGGTCCCACTAGAACTCAGAGTCTTAATGGAAACAGGTTTGGCTATGTCATCACTTCTCTAGATATTCATGGATATTTTTCTTAGCAAATAAGAGTGATGCATTTCAAAAGTTTAATCTGTTTTTCAATAAGGTCAAACAAGAAGGGAAATACAAGGTCTGTTCTATTCAATTTGACCATGGAGGTGAGTTTGAAAACTCCATGTTTACTGATCTTTGTGAAAAAGAGGGACTAACTCACAGGTTTTCTTCTCCCAGGACACCTGAATAGAATGGGATTGTGGAGAGAAGAAATAGAGCTGTGGTGGAGATGGCCCGAACCATGTTGATTGAAAGTAAATTACCTAGAAGGTTTTGGGCAGAAGCGGCCAATACAGCAACTTACATAATCAACAGGGCCATGGTAAGACCCATTCACAAGAAAACACCCTATGAGCTTCTAAAAGGTAAGAAACCAAACTTGTTTCATTTCAGAATTTTTGGAGCAAAATGCTTTATTCATAACAATGATAAGAAAGATTTAGACAAGTTTGAAGCTAAAAGCTCCCCAGGAATATTCTTGGGTTACTCTGAAGTGTCAAGGGCATATAGGGTATTTAACATATCAGATCAGAAAGTGGAAGAGTCTCCACACATCCTTTTTAGTGAAAAGAAAGATGTTTCTAATGTTGAAAATCTTGACAGGGATTCCAATCATGATGGGGATTTCCTAGAAGACCAACAAGAAGAAGAGAAGACTCAGCCTAGTGGAGAAACAAATTCCCCCAATCAGGAATGGCCAAGAGAAACAGGTGAGTCTTCAACAAATATTAGATTTCTTAAAGACCATCCATTAGATAATGTCATAGGCCATCCTGAAGATCCTCTTCGGACTAGGTCTCATTTTAGAAATGTGAATAATGATGACTTAATTACTTTAGTCTCACAAATTTGAACCCAAAACAGTAGAAGAGGCCTTAGCTGATCAAGCTTGGGTCAATGCTATGTGTGAGGAATTAGGTCAGTTTGAAAGGAATAATGTCTGGGAGGTTGTCCCAAGACCAGATGGTATTAATATCATAGGAACCAAGTGGGTGTTCAAAAATAAGATGAATGAAGATGGAATCATCTCGAGGAATAAGGCCAGATTAGTAGCCAAAGGCTACTGTCAGGAATTCGGTGTAGACTTTGATGAATCCTATGCACCTGTTGCTAGGATGGAAGCTATAAGATTGTTGCTTGCCTTTGCTTGTTCAAAGAATATAAAACTCCAACATATGGATGTTAAAAGTGCCTTTTTAAATGGAGTCATTAAAGAAGAAGTTTTTGTTGAACAACCTCTTGGATTTCAATACTCTCCTCAACCTAACCAAGTTTTCAGGTTAAACAAAGCCTTGTATGGTCTAAAGCAGGCTCCAAGAGCATGGTATGAAAGATTGACTGAATTTCTGATCAGCAAGGGCTATAAAAGAGGTAAAGTTGATCAAACTTTATTTACCAAGCGCTTGAATAGAGATCTCATCATAGTTCAGGTATATGTAGATGACATTGTATTTGGATCAACTAAGCATGAACTATGTGATGAATTTTCTACCATGATGTCTGCTGAATTTGAAATGAGCTTGGTTGGTGAACTGAAATATTTTCTTGGATTGCAGGTACAGCAACTAGAGGACGGGTGCTTCATCAACCAAACCAAATACACAATGGAACTGTTCAAGAGGTTTGGTATGGAAAACTTAAAGCACATTACAACACCCATGGGCACCAATACCTCACTGGATGTAGATGAGACAGGTAAAGAAGTAAATGCCAAACTTTATCGAGGTATGATTGGATCACTTCTTTACTTGACAGCCACTAGACCTGATATACAATTCAGTGTAGGAATGTGTGCAAGGTATCAGTCTAGACCTACTGAATTACGCTTAGCTGCAGTTAAAAGAATCTTCAGATATTTATCAGCTACTCATTCTCTTGGTTTATGGTATCCTGCATCTCACACATTTAACTTAGTTGCATACACAGATGCTGATTATGCAGGCTGTAAACTAGACAGGAAAAGTACTAGTGGTCATTGTGAATTCTTGGGTGGGTGTTTAGTGTCTTGGGGCTCCAAGAAACAACATTCTGTGGCCCTCTCCATTGCAGAAGCTGAATATGTGGCTGCAGGGAGTTGTGGAACACAAGTCATATGGATTAAACACTAGTTTCATGACTACCAAGTAGACCTGGGGTGCACACCAATCTATTGTGATAATACTAGTGCCATCAATATTGCTAAAAATCCTGTTTTGCATTCACGAACCAAACACATAGAGATAAGACATCATTTTATAAGAGATGAGGTGTCTAAGAATAATTTTGAACTGATTCATGTAGGCACAAATAATCAGATTGCTGACATATTCACAAAACCTCTGGATAATGAAAAATTCACCACATTGAGAAGAGAATTAGGCTTATTCAAATTGTCTTAATTATGAAGCATGTTCTTGTTGTGAGGGGGAGTTGTGTTTGTCTGATGTTGAGCCTTATGTCATGTTGGTTTAAGGGGGAGTTCAGAATGTCTGCTGGTTAGCTTTCAGGAATGCTTTGAGTGAGGGGAAGCTTTGAGATTATGCTGGATTGTTTTATTGAGGAATGCTATGTCTTAGGGGGAGCTGAGTTGAAATGTGAGAAGAGAAGTTCTTTGACAGATTCAAAAGGATTGTCCAGATGTGTAACTTTGCTGGTTTTGCATGACTGATCTAGTGTGGTTCTCTCAGATAGTAGAGTGTCACTTATCTCTTAAGTCTATAAGTCAGTGACTCTAAAATCCAGTTAGAATCTTTCCTTTGGTACTCCTTCAGAGATCTGGACTAATTGCATAAAGTATATCTTCCTACATTGTCATTGATTCTGGTTCAGGCCAAAACCTGTATGTCTTAATATCTGACCCAATCAGCTTGAAATCTAGACTTCAAGACTCAATTCAAGAAATAGTCCTTCTGGTATTGTTTTCAATCATTCTATCTCTTTAACTCAAGGCAAACATATTCTGTTTTGATCACTGAGAAACTGGGAGCTTCATCAATGAAATGAATATGTCTCCCAAGTCATGAGGTGTCAAATGCTTAAAATGAATGAAAAGACATGACAGAGCAATGGTGGCTTGCTGGTGAGTAACTGGGGACTCTGGCCTCTAATCAAGGTGTTTCCTCATGTCAAAAGCCACAGTTACTAACTCTGTTCCTTAATAAAAAAAAAGGAAGGAAGTAATGAGGTACTCACTCTGAGTAACTGGGGATTCAGGCCTCTAATCAAGGTGTCTCCCTAATGTCAAAGGAGTGAACTACCAACTTACTCATTGATCTTCTTGAAAATCATCTCAAAAAGAAAAAAAAATTCCTTGTTGTTATGCAACTAATGGATTGCTTGTCCTCAATACCTTGAGAACACCTCTCTGATTTCGTCTCTTGCTGTCTTGTGGGATAGTTGAATGATCAGCTATATCTGGCCATACTTATTAACTCCTGCTCTAAATCATCCACTATGTATGCTGATAGACTTTTCTATCATTCTACTTCTCTATTGTGTACTGGAGTTTAAAGAATCCTCTCTTGAGATTAGAAACTCACTTATTCTCTTAAGACCTACTCGTGACTTTCTGCACTAAGAAGTTACTGCCCTTATTCTTCATGTTTCTAGCACTGTCATACATTATGTATTCCTTTTTGCTGATGTCAAAGGGGGAGAGAAGTTCTGCAATATCAGTGAGTTTGTGAGTCTTGGATTTGTCTTGAGCTTTGGGGGAGTCATGTTGCTTCGGGGAAAATATGTTTATGAGTTGTGGGGGAGATGAGAGTGTGTGGTAGGGAATGTATAATTCATTTGCATGAGCATGCCTTGAATTTACTCTGTTTGTTACAGCTGAGATTAATTTCTTGTTGAACTTTGATATTGCTTGATTCATAGTGTTGCCATCATCAAAAAGGGGGAGATTGTTGCATCCCTATGGTTTTGATGATGTCTCACACTATAAATCAATCTACTATCTCTAGATTTATGCTGGTTCATCATGTAAGTGAGTACAGTTCATATGATGTTTCATTAGTTCATCTATCTACACTCTGCTTAGTTAGACTGAACAGTAGTGGGTCGACCCACCCTTGCTGATGCGTCGACCCATCAGAACACTGCCTGTCTGGGTATCAAAGTATGTACATCAGCTTGATCGTAGTAAGTCTGTACAGCATGCCTTAGTGTTCATATCATCTTCAAGTCTGTACATCGGGCACCTTCTAACTGAAGTCTATACACTGGTCTTAATATTCTAAGTCTGTACACTGCCCAACCAGTTAAGTCTGCACATTGCCAAAGTCAGTACAGCTCAACTCTATACATCCTTCCAAGCTTCAACTTTATACACTGGATTGTCAAGCTTCATGTCTATACACTGGTTTGTGTAAACTTCAACTCTATACATCTGATTACTGTTGCAGTGTTCACCAAGTCTATACATCGCCCTCAGACCTTCAACTCTATACACTGCTACAGGAACCAAGTCCATACACTCTCCCATTCAAATCCTTCTAAGTCTGTACATCATCTTCGCATCTGCAAGTCTATACACTGGACTTCATTTTACCAAGTCTATACACTGGACTTTGTTTTACCAAGTGTGTACACTCCACATCTTTTCCTACACTTGGCCAAGTCCATACACTCATACCTTTTCCTACGCTTTCCTGGTCAAGTCTATACAGCGCTAAGTCTCTACATTGCATTCAGCTTACACGTTCAAAGCCTCAAAGTCTGTACAGCGTGAAGTCTAAACATTTGCTCAGGGGCTTCAAGTCTATACATTGAACTGTTCTTCAAAGTCTGTCCAGTGGCTTCGAATCGGCAAGTCTGTACATCGACTTCATTCACTCAAGTCCATACATCCACAGTGGATCATCAAGTCCATACATCCACAGTGGTACTTCCATGTCTGTACAACGCTGAAGCCTTCACAAGTCTGTACACTGCTTGAGCCTCACCAAGTCTGTACATCGCTTCAAGCGATTCAAGTCTATACAGCCTGCCTTCACATTCAGAGTTTATACATCGGTCCTACAGCCGATCGTCTCATTCAGAACTTTGCAAGTCTGTACAGCCGAGCGTCTCATGCATCGTCTCACTCTGGCAAAGTCTATACACTGGCTCAAGCTTGTTGAAGTCTATACATCACCGTTGGGCATCAAGTCAATACACTGTTCACCGTCTTATTAAGAGTCTTACACTATCAAGTCTGTACATTGCGAACAGTGCATCTCTTCCTCAAAGTCTGAACACTGGCCTCTTGCTTCAAGTCTATACATTGGGTTGTCCAACCACAACTCTATACATTCAGTTGTTATATCTTGAGTCTATACAGTGCTCACAGCACACTCGTTCCAAGTCTGTACACTGGTTAGGCTTCGTGAAGTCTATACAGTGGCTGAAGCTTTGTAAAGTTTACACATTGGTAAGGCTCGTTTGCATTGTTCATCACATGTCTATACACTGCCATTCATGAGCTTATTCATTAAGTCTATACACTGCCTTCACATGCGCTTATTCATTAAGTCTATACACTCTCTCACGTTGTACACACTTATTCAGTTGCTGTTTCTGAAGTATATACACTTGTGTTAATAGCCTGAACTAACTAAGTATATACATTCCTTCTATCTCTGTCTGCAGGTGATTCAGGCTGATGATTGGGCACGTGATCCGAGGTTGGCACCTGGCACGTGATCCAAGAAACCAGGAACATGACACGTGGATGGCAACCCAGTCAGGATGCTGCCATGTGGTCGAAATTCAAATGATCTGGCAAAAAGTTCATGGGCGGGAACCTGGCAGCCACACGCCCAATATCTGCTATAAATATGGAGCTTCGTCCTTCAGTAGAAGTGTGATCGTGAAAAGAAAAAGCAGAAGCCATTTGTGTGAGACTGCACGATCCAGAAAGGAAAAAGAGCAGAGAGTTCCATAGTGTCCAGATCCGAGAGGAGTATGTTCGGGAGAGAGAGAGCAGTGTCTGTGGTTTGATGAATTGCTTCCATTGAAGCTACATTTGTATTGGTTTCAGAACCGACTGCTTCTTCGTTGGTCTTTGTTTCTATTTTGTTTTCTTTTTATTTTGTTCATTCTTCTGATTCGAATTGGTTCCCCTCCGGTGTGTGGAGGAAGGGAGTGTTACTCCGATTTCCCTCTGGGTTGCAGAGGAAGAGAGATCGGTGATCTCTGGTGTTGCTAGTGACAGGTTGTCATTAGCAGGTTCCCTCCGGTGTGTGGAGGAAGGGAGAGGTGTCTCCGATTCTGTTCTAGCTGGTAGCTGGAACAGGTTTCAAGTTCTGTGGGTAGCAGAGCTTGGTTGAGGGATTTGTTTCCCTTGGTTGTTCAAGCTGTGTGGCAGCATGTTGTTCGCAGACTGAGTCTGCACTGTTCTAGCATTGTCTAGTGGAATCCTCATTCTAGTTGGAGTGAGGGGTGGATGTAGATTGCGGACTGCAATCAAACCACCTAAAAACCGAGTGCCTCTTCTGTGGTTTGTTGTTATTATCTTCGCTCTCCATCTGCTTGTCTCTTTGCTTCCATGTGATCAGTTCTTCATTCTCATTTACTTATACTGTCTTGTTTGGTGACTGCGTTTGCATTTCTCTGTGTGCGGGTTCAGGAGGGGACTAAGCAGTAGAATTAATTTTCCGCCTAAGTTTTTACAAATTGAGAGTGATCTATTCATCCCCCCCCCTCTATATCACTCTTGCTGCGCTAACAACTATCACTCTCCTCGTGGGCATCTTAGCCCGAACTACTACCCACATCCCTAGCCTGATAAGGATCATTAAGAATTTTCCTGCTCCTAAGGGTAGAGATGGCTTTGACATTTTCGAATTGAGGACCTACAGGAGGGGGCGACTAAGGTTGATTGGGTTGAGGAAAAATGGGTGCTCTTTGAGGGAAGCCTGGAGGTTGTTGATTGCGAGGGTTGGCCACCGGTTGGCTAGGGAGCTGGCCTACCTCTCTTATCATGTTATTGGCAGCAAGTTGCCATATCTGGTTCTCCAACTTAAAAATGGATTGTGCTTGGGTAAGGATGAGTTGTTGGAGTTGTTCAAACTTGTCATCAAAGGTGGGCAGAGTAGGAGGTGGCTGATAATGTGATTGATCGGAACGATGTGAAGGAAATTTCTGAAATTGGCCCTGAGAAAATTGAGCTTGAGGATATGGTGCCTGAGTTTGATGGAAAGATGGTTGTTGAAGTTGCTGATGGAAAGGAGATGAAAAAGAGAGGTTTTGGTTTAACTGACTTGGCATGGAAAATGACTGTTTTGGATTTAGATGGTGTGAGAGATGAGAGTGGGTGGATGGGCCTTAGTTAGACTTCTAAGAAAAATTTGGATGATTTCTCTTGCCCGGATTGTAAGTCTTTGAATAGGGATCATATGCGAGTTTGGAGACACCTTGAGCAGCAAAGATTTATTCTTGGATGAATAGGAAAAGTTGGGGTGCTGTGGGACACTCAATCGCGAAATGACTGTTGATTTGTTTTAATTAGATTCCTATCCCGCCCCCTTTAAATACATACATGCATAAACATGTGAATCAAAGACAAGGGGGATGAAAGGATGAGAAATACTAACTGTGATCGCCACCAAGGTTCCAACAACGTCAAAGGATGAAGAAGTGTAAAGAACGGTGCCGTGTACCTTGGAACTTAAAGACCTGATCACGCTTGAAATGGGGTGCGGGGAACTTGTGGATTCAAACCTCCTCTCCTTCCAGCCGGCTAGAGGAAAAGGGTCTCACGTTGTATTCATGCTCTCCTGCAAAACAAAGCCAAAATAAGGACAAAAAATCCATTAGAACATGAAGTGTAGTATCAATCTCGCAGTGATAAAATAGGGGTAGAAATTGAGGGCAAACTCACCGGGGGGAGATTTTTAACCCCTGTGGAAGGGTGGAAATAATATGTGTGTGTATTGTGCATGCATGAGATTTGAAATCACGAGATTTGATTGAGAGAATAGAGAGAAATCATTGATGCAAAACGGGGAAAAGTGCATGTGTAGCAGAAGAGTGTAGAAAACTGTGATGATTTGGGATTTTGAGGAGAGGAGAACTAAGAGTGTAGACCATGAAATCAAGCCCAAAAGTATGGACTTGAAAGCTAATACTTCCCTCTTCAAGCCAGGGTCGAAGTTGTGAGTTGGAGTTACAGCATGGCTTCGCCCCGAACCGAGAAAGAGCCCCCCGCCGCGACTGCGTACTGGGCAGTTTTTATAAAAAAGTGGTGAAACCCCCAACTTTCCTCCATGAGTTTACGAGATAGAGTCCATCAAATCTCGAGATCTATGGATCAATCTCGAGATAATAGTCAAGATAAGTCATAGGAGAAAATGGGACTCTAATTGGATGAAGGATCTGGAAGATATGGCTTCTGGAAGGGAGCCCCGGAGCTTAATCTGCAGAGTTTGAGTTGAACCAGGACACCTAAACCCTTAAATTTTGAGCGTGATTCTGAGCAAGATAGCCAATAAAATTTGGAGTTCTTTAGACTGAATTCAAGATAATACCAAGGAGAAACCATAGGAACAAACGACGCTCAATTCGGAGTAGAATTCAAGAAGTTATGGACTCTACAAGAGGGCCACGACGCACAGAAACAGAGCAGAGTCCAGCACGAATTGGACTCTCAGGTGTGTGTAACGGTCTATCGTACGACCGTTAGAGTTATGTAATGGACTAGGGTAGGTTCGTCACACTCTGGGGGTCAAACGGGACGATTTCGGACAAGTTTCGGTGTAACGCACCCATACTAGACCGTCACATGGACTCTAACGGTCTATGGTAGGACCGCCACGCTCTAAGGGTCGAACAGGGTGATTTCCGGCAAGTTTCGATGTGACGATCTATCGTAGGACCGTCACACTGCTCTGGCGGTCTAGGGTAGGGCCGTCACACTGATGGAGGAAGATTTTAGGCAGACTGTGCGTGACTTTCAAAATTGAAGCGTATCTCTCAAACGTGACAGAACTAGCAAAAGTGGTAGAAGAAGAAATTGTAGATAACTAAGAGAGGATCAACTTTTATGAAGAAAGAAAGTTTAGAAAATGATTATAAGAGGGAGAAAATAGATCTAGAACAGAGAAGAAAATTATGGGACATAGGTGAACAGCGCAGCACGCCAGAAAAATGTGAATAGCTCACAATAGAGGCAGAACTGGACAACGGCATAGAAGAAAAAATTGTAGATCTTTAAAAGATGAACAATTTTGATGAAGACAACTTTTTGAAAAGAGGAACTGAAGGAGATAAAAAATGACCACTTTCAGGACTACGCAGTGAGAGAGAGCCGATTACTTGAGGGAAGCCAGCCTAAATGGGCCGTAAGTCGACTTAGAAGCTAGAAGTTGATAAGACAAGCTCCAGGGCTCTATGAAATCATGATCTCCAAGACTCAAAGAATATGAAATGGTAAAAATGAGCTTGAAATCCATCCGAGAAAGCTCCAAAACAATGGCTAATTCGGGGCATCAAAAATGATGAATAAGAGAAATGACACAACTTGTGGGCTAAAACGGGTGTCAACAGATGCCCCTCCTTGATGTCCGCTTTGCAAGGGAACGAGCGAAAGTGGCGCGGAGACGAAATGGAAAGGAGATGGAGCGAAAGCGATAGCGACGTGAAATGGAGATGAAGCGGAGATGAAGCGGAGAGAACTGATAAGCGGGCATCAAGGCAAAAGACACCCGTCACAACCAACAAGGGACATGAATTCTCCTGAAAATGCCGAACTAACCATAAGGAATGATTGACAAGGATGAGACATGTCTGGAGAACTAACTAAGAAAGGAAAGGAAACACGACCAACCTCATCGGGGACACAATCCAAGGATAATGAGTGGGTCGGTAGGAAACACAACATAAGAGCTGGAAAAGGAGAGATAATACTGAGATAAAATCCAGACATGAATCACGCTGGCCAACAAGACCAAGCGGCAAGATCAGAGAAATCGTTTGAATTTAGAGTGGAATGAAGAATCTCTTACCCTAGAGAACTGAGGTGCAATTAACCATTGCTGAGGAGAAATCTTGAACGGATCACGAGGAGTGAGTGCTCAAAATGACATGATGCATGCTGGGTTAAAATAAAGAAATCATTAAAACGAATGCAAAGAAAGCTAAAATAGAAAGTACTCAAGGATAATATTGCTAGACTGAGCCAGACGGGTTCAAGAGTCTTCTTGCAACCACGGCGTGCGAGAAAGAGTCCGTCGTCCCCCACCCGACTCAACCGAGCGGCCTATCCAACGATTAACCGTATGCTCCTAGATCATCATCATTTTTGTTAAAGGGGAACATCAGATCCCAGAACACATAGACAACCAGTCGGTCCTTGAGAGGTTATAATAACGTAGATACCATATAGTAATGCAACAATGAGAAGGGATCGAGAGCCATACCTGACTTACCTGCCAAGCGAAATGACATCTTTTTTAGATTTTCTGATTTTTTAGATTTTTATGGATTTTCAAATAAGACAACAACAATATGAATGAACATGATAAACAAGCATGAACATAACGATGATAAGATAACGCTCAACTGAATGACACATAACAATCAAACGAATGGAAAACAACGCAACAAGACGAACAAGCACATATGCAATGGCATGAACAAACCACACGTATGTAAGATGAACGTGGAGGACAAGACAACAATGCAGTGAGACAACACATGGTTGGGACAAGAACATGAGGGATGACCACACGGTTGGGACAACACACAAGATATAGAAGGATGACTAACAACATATGCAAGACAACTAACAACACGTGGTGAAGAATAAAATAACATGTGTGGGACAACATGGTGGGACATAGACACGGCGAGACAAGGACACGGCGGGACAAAGGATATAAACAAATACGCCCTTCAATCAAAACCCAAGATCAGAATGAAGCAGAATCGCCAGGTTCATAATCGTGAGGTAAAGTCCTCTCATATAGATATAATCATTGCAAACAAAAGCTGAGAAGGACATAAGCTTCAGAACAGATCGAGAGACATGATTGATGAAGGGAAGACCAGATCAAAGATGTGGATAGGAGACAAAGCACAAAGATATAGCAAGGAATGCCTGAGTACCTGCAACTTGCACACTTAGCAAACAGATTACGTATCTATTCTCAAAATAAAATATAAAAGATAAATATTTTTAGATTTTTTAATTTTCTTGATTTTTTTAGATTTTGAAAATATTTTATTTTTTTTGGATTTGAACAATATTTCATTTTTTTTGATAATATCTCATTTTTTTTTATTTTTGACAATAGCAATCCGTAGCACCCAAAGACAGGCTCGAACTACTGGCCAGAGATCGTCGTCCCTCCCCTCTCATTAAAGACTCCCCTTGAGCAGGGCATGCATGTGAGGGTGGCTTACCACAACCAACTGCCTCTAAAGAACGGTGCCCCTTCTAAGGCCATACCCGAGATACAACCTAGCCTAAGAGGGAGAAGCAGAAGAAAATTGGGGACAAGCTTTATGCAGGATGTGAGACATCAGGATTTGAATTCCTTCTAAGGCACTACCCCTCAAAGAGTAGGTCTGTTACGCCGGGGCTTTATGTCTTTGATTTTGAGACCCATATTTATCAGGCATGCATGCGACCGGGCTCATGACGTCCCGCGGGGAACTATACTGTCACTCTTGCCATGCCTTTGATTCATAATTTTCTTTTGATTTTCATATATGATTTTCATTTGACAGCCCTTATTGGCCAGATAAAGCATGAAAGCTCATTTTTCAAGGGTCAAGACTGCCCCTATTTGAGACCTCTCTCGTATTAGGGAACGCCTAGGTTGGTCATCTTATCCATCAATCTCTTGCCCCTGCACTTGGCCGAGCAGAGAAGAGAAAAAGACCTTTGTGTATACCCAAAGTATGGCCAAAGTAGCAACGGTGTGCCTCAGAGGAATCGACTATGGCTCGCCGTGTGGTGTGTGAAAAACCCATGCTCAAAGGTCACCCTCAACGATCGAGGAAAGAACTAGACTCCCAGCGCGGAGCTATCACCGTCCTAAGGATGCTGCAGAAGCGAACTCATTCTAAATGACCTAAATGAACTAAGCAAATTTATAAAAGCCACTTAACCATGTCGAGGAACCAACGTTATAAGCATGTGCAGGAGTAATAAGAGTAATAGCAATGATAACATATTCTTGTACAAAATAAAAATACCTTGCATATCCATAATGTGGAAGTAGCATCCTAACGCGAGCTTGATCATCGAGCTTCGAGCAACACGAGCTTTGTCTTCCTTGCTTGACAGGACGAAAGGAAGAGGATAGCAAAGGATCAAAGATTCCCCTACACGGAGGAGCGACAGACATCAAACTAGACGAATAAGGATAAAAAGGAAGAGAGACGAGGGCTAGAACTCCCTCGTTAAGGTGCAGAGACCTTGATAACAAGGAACCAAATACAGAATAAGCAAAGGTTAGCTGGGATCAAGGTGGACTAAAGCCTCGAAAGCAGCAAGAGAAAGGGCGAAGACCCCGAAAGGGAGAAGAGGAGAGAATAGAAAGACAGTGAGAGGATTGCTGTGAAGATGAGGAAGAAGGAGAATGATCAGCAGACGTGACCGGAGAAGGAGAGTAGTAGTCATCCGGCAGGGCCAGAAAAGGATCAGAAGCAACACCCGGAAGTCCTGGGGAAGAATTAGAGGCAACACCCGGAAGTCCCGGGGAAGAAGAATCAGGTGATGTCCTGAGATTGGGATTGAAGGATGACATAGGCCGGGGCCTAGAATCGTGAGAGGAGGGAAAATCTGGAGGATCCGGGGAAAAGGAGAGGAATGGGGACGCATGGACCTATGAAGGAGGAGAAAATGATGAAAATAGGATTAGACGGAGGAAGGTACACCATCCAAGGGTGGGAAGTGAGTAGAAAGAAGGATGAATGAAAAGAAAGGGAGGAATAGGCGGACCCCTGAATGCACAACTGACGGCTCTTGAACCTGCATCGCCGTCTCTTCTTAGCTAAAATTGGCTTGAAATGGACCCGCTTGGCCCGGGCTTGAATCCTTGGGCACCTTGCCTTGCAATATCTTCTCAAATAGCGAGCCCACCTAGCAGACGGCCTTGCCCGACTATGGACATGCAGCTTCATCAGGGCAGTTGCCCCTAGACTCCCGGTGCTAACAATAGTAGGACGTTCTTGAACAACTAACTCCTCATAATGCTGAATATCATAAAACCATGGAGTCTTGTTACTTGGCACAAGTAGCATGAGATTTGACAGCTCCACTCGGCAATAAGACTTGAAGCATAACTCCCTTGCTAGAAGAGACAGGTGAAGCTGAGGGAGAGTAATACACGGTGTTGGCATGGCCGGCTTGCTAATAAACCAAGGAAGATTGCATAACAAGTGCAGAATATCCCCGGAAAGTGTAGAAGATACGACCAATTGCCCTTTGAACATAGAACCCATAATCTGCTTGGCAGCCGTATGCGTTAGCACAACACGGGTAGAGAACCCTTCTTGGCCTATCATCTGAATGGCAATAGAGCGAGGAGAAATAATAGCATCAAAAATGAACTCTCCGGCGAGCAAAGAGATTGCCACCGGCCTTGCTCGGGAAGAAACTGACATCAACTCAAGGGAACTCTTCTTGTCAACCGTCTTCACTAGGAGTGTAGGCTCAACATCCCCAAAACAACTAGGGACCAGGATGTGGATCGGCATTCGGCAAATGAAGTCTTGGATCTTCAAATGCACGGCCAGCACTGAATCATCCTGACTTGGCTTGTTGTTTCCCTGGGGATTAGACCCAAGGGGCACCATGGGCAACGCACACCCGCTCCGTGGGGTGGGAATAGGTGGAAGAATGGGGATAGGAGTAGGTTCAGAAGACGCGGGGGTTTCAATAGGCATGGTGTGTTTAGGTGGAGGCAAAGGTAAGGGTGGAGGTATGACTTGCTCGGGCGAGGGTGGCAAAGGCAAAATTTACTCAGGCTCGGTCAAAGGTGATGGCGGGGGTGATGGAGGTTTAGGCAATGGTGAGGGTGGTGGAGATGGTGTAGGCGATGGAGAGGATGGTGGAGATGGTGATGTGGTCAATGGAGTTAGTGGACATGGAGGTGGAGAGGATTATGGTGCCCACCGTCGACGTATCGACACAACGCGCCGAACGACATTGGGGGTGGAAGTAATGGTGGAAGAAGTAGAAGAAGGGGAGGTGGCACTAGCCTAAGCAGAGGCTTAGGTTTGTGGAGGTTGCGGAGATTGGATAGGAGATAGCGAAGGTAACAGAGTAGGCAAAGTAGTAGGTGATGGAGCGGGTTCAACGCTAGATGAAGAATCATTGGGGTGCCCCCGGTCTTGTAGAGATGGAGACGGCTGCTTTGGCGGTGCTTCTTGTTGCTGATGCTTGCTGCGGAGATCTAAAACAACTTTACGCATGGCGGCCCAATCAATCCTTTTATTATCTTCCAGGTCATAAACATACTCTCGGAACTCGGGACAATCCTCAACCAAATGCCCCTGCTGGCGGTGAAAATCACAATATTGAAGCATATTCCCGACCGCGGGATGGCAAGGCACAGCCGGAGAGAGCGGCAATACGTGAGCGGCCATCAAAGCCCTAAAAATGTCGGTAAAGCACTCCGGCAATGGAGGACAAGGAGCCCGCTTCGGGCAAGGCGAATGCCGAGGGGTATGAGGTGGTGGAGAAGGTTGTGGAGAGGGAAGCGGAGGTTGCATAGGCAATAGTGCTTGGCCGGCGGAGGAGGGATTTGGTGAAGGCATATGTGGAATGGAGTGGGGAGGTATGTAGACGGCATCCACCATCTCGGGATCTAGTGTGACCTTGATCGGGGGTGGAAACAGAGACGGGTATGCGGTCGCAGGAGGCTGACTCATGGAAGGTTGATATGCGGAGGCGTATAGGAATGTATAGGCGGGGGGTTGGCTTGTGGAGGGATATGTGGCGGAAGGCTGACTCATGGCGGGCTGACTCATGGGAGCGTAGGGTTGGCACGTGGAGGGTGAACGTTGATATGTGGAGGTGGATGGTGGAGACTCGGGGTCAAGTGAATCTTGAATTTGTTGGCGAATGAAGTGGGCTCGGCTGTATAAATTATTTCCAGGAGGTGATGTTGTTGAGGGCTAAGATAAACCGATACTCCGGCGCGGCATTGGATATCAGCATCTTGATTTGCTCTTTTTCCGGAATGTGCCCTGGGACCTGCGCGGCAAGGCGACGCCAACGATCGGCAAAGGTAGAAAACTCCTCTTCGGGCTTCATCATCTCATGGGCCACCGCCAGAGAATACTTGGGCCCAACTTGGTCTTGAAACGGCTGTATAAATTTTTCTTGAACGGCTTGAAAATTCACAACTTGCTCTTGCGGAAGAGCTAAAGAACCAATCCCGAGCCGGTCCTTCCAATGATAGACCAAACAGATAAGCCATCAAGTGTTGGTCATGTCGAAATTGGGCCGACTCATAAACAAACTCCTTCAAGTGCACATACGGGTCACCGACTCCACTATAACAACGATATGTGGGAATTTATGATGGAGGTGGGAGCCGAAGACCTTGGAAAGCGAACGGAACACTTAAAGAGGATTTAGGATCGATCCGATGTTGAAGCTCATCAAGTTGGCGTTGGGTTTGAACAATCATCTCTTGGGTAGGGAGAGATCGAGAAGAATATGGGCCAGCTTGAGCAAGAGGTTGTGAATTAGGACCAGTATGATGGTATTGGGCCGGATAAGAGGATCTGGGCTGAGAAGAAGAAGAGCCCATTCCGGGAATGGAAGGATATGTGGGCCTGGAAGAAGCATGAGCATAAGGACCCATTGGGCTGGCAACATAAGGAGAAGAAGAATGAGTCCCATTAGAAAAATAAGGCCCATTAGGAGAATGGGGCCCATTAAGATGACGAGGTCCATTAAAGAGAGAAGAAGGCCCATTAAGAGAAGGAGGCCCATGAAGATGAGATGCAATAAGACTTTGGGCCTGGGCCGGATCCATTTGGTGAACAAAGCTTGAAAGATGGGCCATGAGATTAGCCTGTTCCTCAGAGGGATCAGAGGGACCACGGGAAGATGGGCCCGCGTGGGAAGATGATTCCACGCGGGAATAGGAAGAAGATTGAGAAAAAGAATGATACAAGGGGTTAGAATGATACTTCATGAGGGCAAATGGAGACTTAATATAAGGAGATCAAGGACAATACAAATAGGGAAGCAAGGGCTTAATGGGCTTGAGAACAAGGAGGGACTGACCCACTAATGCAAAGACCGATGGACAACGGACCAAGGGACGATGGACTGGACAATGAACCCACAAAATAGACTGACTTAAGTGGGCCTAACAACGACGAAACATGTGGATGCAACACAAAACACCACTAATGGGCTTGGACAAGCCCAAACAGCACAAACAATGCAATGTGAGAGTTTTCACCCAAGTCAAACAAGTTGATATGATGGGAAATATTTTAGGGATTTTTATAGACCTTTTAATGATTTGAATTAATAATAATTCCTTCAAGATAGGAATCCTATGGGAATAAGGTCCAAACTTTGGGTTGATTAAGGTTAACTCCCTCACACTTATGCAAATGCAAGCCTAAGGTGTGGGAAGGTACAATCGGCCCGGTGTCCGTGTGGGAATCCACGGCTCACGGGGACTTATGGAGGTTCCGGATAAGATCACCTAGTCGACTCCAAGGAATATGGAGGCGAGAGGATCACTTACCAAGGTAGGAAATGTAACTATGATATGCAATGTATGGCCCTATGTGCACCGGAGTGCATGCAAATTCTAGCTTAAAATTAGAAAAGCAAGACTAGATTAAATTATGCAAACATGATCCAACTAAGACAAATAGTATATAGATGGAAAGACAATACAAAGGTCTGCACAGCGGGCCCAAGAACAGATCAATCTGACCCCGGGAGGTCAATCAAATCACTGAGCAAAGTTGCCCCCGTGAACCTGTGCGCAGACCACATGCAGATTTTATGGACAAAATGCTAAAATGATGACAATTTTTAACTAAGCAAATGAGACCCAAATGATGCAAATAAGCTATGGATGGAAAGACAATACAAAGGACTATCCAATTAAATAAAAATCAATGCAATCAGACACCAGGAAGGCAGTCAAATCACTGAGTAAATATGTACCTGTGAACCTGTCCCTGAGCCTACCTGTAGAACTTATGCACAAAACTTAAAAAGTTGGATAATATTAGAATATGCAAATGTTAACAAAATGAGGCAAATGATATATGGATGGAAAGACAATACAAAGGGCTATCCAACGGAAGAAAAATCAGCGCAATCGGACATCGGGATCAAAAGTTATCTCCCGATGAACACAGGCTTGTGAACATGCACGCAGGACTGCCAGAAGCTGTGACGGTCTACCAAATGACCATTACATGCATGTGGCGGTCTACTATAGGACCGTCACACTACCTGAGCCCTTAAAACGTCCCAAACAATGGAAGAATGGATAAAATATGACCTAAACATGCACATGCACACACCCAACTTACAAAAAAGTATTAAAACAAACGTGATGGGCATTGGTGTCCCACCATGATCGCCAAAAAATGTTGATTTGTTTTAATTAGATTCCTATCCCGCCCCCTTTAAATACATACATGCATAAACATGTGAATTAAAGACAAGGGGGATGAAAGGATGAGAAATACTAACCGTGATCGTCACCAAGGTTCCAACAACGCCAAAGGATGAAGAAGTGTAAAGAACGGCGCTGTATACCTTAGAACTTAAAGACTTGATCGCGCTTGAAACGGGGTGCGGGGAACTTTTGGATTCAAACCTCCTCTCCTTCCAGCCGACTAGAGGAAAAGGGCCTCACGTTGTATTCATGCTCTCCTGCAAAACAAAGCCAAAACAAGGACAAAAAAACCCATTAGAACATGAAGTGTAGTATCAATCCCGCAGTGATAAAATAGGGGTAGAAATTGAGGGCAAACTCACCGGGGGGAGGTTTTTAACCCCTGTGGAAGGGTGGAAATAATAGGTGTGTGTATTGTGCATGCATGAGATTTGAAATCACGAGATTTGATTGAGAGAATAGAGAGAAATCATTGATGCAAAACGGGGAAAAGTGCATGTGTAGCAGAAAAGTGCAGAAAACTGTGATGATTTGTGATTTTGAGAAGAGGAGAACTAAGAGTGTAGACCATGAAATCAAACCCAAAAAGATGGAATTGAAAGCTAATACTTCCCTCTTCAAGCCAGGGTCGAAGTTATGAGTTGGAGTTACAGCATGACTTCGCCCCGAACCGAGAAAGAGCCCCCTGTCGCGACTGCGAACTGGACAGTTTTTATAGAAAAGTGGTGAAACCCCCAACTTTCCTCCACGAGTTTAGGAGATAGAGTCCATCAAATCTT
Source organism: Amorphophallus konjac (assembly GCA_022559845.1). Taxonomy (NCBI): domain Eukaryota; kingdom Viridiplantae; phylum Streptophyta; class Magnoliopsida; order Alismatales; family Araceae; genus Amorphophallus; species Amorphophallus konjac. The sequence goes on from CM040127.1 coordinate 283,376,689, forward strand.
GAGATCTATGGATTAATCTCGAGATAATAGTTAAGATAAGTCATAGGAGAAAACGGGACTCTATTTGGATGAAGGATCTGGAAGATATGGCTTCTGGAAGAGAGCCCCGGAGCTTAATCTGCAGAGTTTGAGTTGAACTAGGACACCTAAACCCTCAACTTCTGAGCGTGATTCTGAGCAAGATAGCCAATAAAATTTGGAGTTCTTTGGACTGAATTCAAGATAATACCAAGGAGAAACCATAGGAACAAACGGCGCTCAATTCGGAGTAGAATTCAAGAAGTTATGGACTCTGCAAGAGGGCCACGACGCACAGAAACGGAGCAGAGTCCAGCACGAATTAGACTCTCAGGTGTGTGTAACGGTCTATCGTACAACCGTCAGAGTTATGTAACGGACTAGGGTAGGTTCGTCACACTCTGGGGGTTAAACGGGACAATTTCGGATAAGTTTCGGTGTAACGCACCCATACTAGACCGTCACATGGACTCTGACGGTCTAGGGTAGGACCGCCACGCTCTAGGGGTCGAACAGGATGATATCGGGCAAGTTTCGGTGTGACGGTCTATTGTAGGACCGTCACACTGCTCTGGCGGTCTAGGGTAGGGCCGTCACACTGATGGAGGAAGATTTTGGGCAGACTGCGCGTGACTTTCGAAATTGAAGCGTATCTCTCAAATGGGACAGAACTAGGAAAGTGGTAGAAGAAGAAATTGCAGATAACTAAGAGCAACTTTTATGAAGAAAGAAAGTTGAGAAAATGATTATAAGAGGGAGAAAATAGAGCTAGAATAGAGAGGAAAATTCTAGGACATAGGTGAACAGCGCAGCACGCCGGAAAAATGTGAATAGCTCACAATAGGGGCTAAACTGGTCAACGGCGTAGAAGAAAAAATTGTAGATCTTTAAAAGATGAACAACTTTTATGAAGACAACCTTTTGAAAAGAGGAATTGAAGGAGATGAAAAAGGACCACTTTCAGGACTGCGCAGTGAGAGAGAGCCGATTACTTGAGGGAAGCCGGCCTAAATGGGCCGTAAGTCGACTTAGAAGCTAGAAGTTGATAAGACAAGCTCTAGGGCTCTAGGAAATCATGATCTCCAAGACTCAAAGGATATGAAATGGTAAAAATGGGCATGAAATCCATCCGAGAAAGCTCCAAAACAATGGCTAATTCGGGGCATCAAAAATGATGAATAAGAGAAATGACACAACTTGTGGGCTAAAACGGGTGTCAACAATGACTAGGGCTTGAACAAAGAGCACAAATCTCTTCATTAGTGGGAACTGAAAATGATTGGGGTTGGGAGGCAGAAGGTACATAAGATTCCTGCTTATTCATAGATAACAACTGGTCTAGCTTTTGGGCAACCAAATCAACCTTTTCCATCTTCTGCGCCAACAAATCCATTTTATTCAACCTTTGGGTTATGGCATTGATATCCATCTTGTTCTCACACTCACATTGGCTCTTAATTTCATAAAGCCCACCCCTCTTAGAAGGCCCAATCATTCCTTCATATGATGACATCGAGGCATGACATATGAAATTTTCACTAAGCATTTCAAAAAAATTATAAGCCTCATCCTCACTTTTACTCATGAATGCTCCCCCACATGATGCATCCACCACCTGTCTATAATTCTCCGTCAAACTCTCATAGAATGCCTGTACAACCCATGGTGGAGGCATTTCCTCAATAAATCTTTCAGTCTATCCCACGCTTCATGGATATGTTCTCCTGGGTTTTGTATGAATCCAGTTATTGCTATTCTCATGGTATTAGTTCGCCCTATGGGGTAAAACTTCTTCAAAAATTCTTTTTGTATTTCTGCCCATGTCCCAATGATTCTACCCAAGGCTCCTAACCAATATTTGGCTTTATCCTTGAGAGAGAATGGGAAGAGAGTTAGCCTAAGAGCATCATCAGAGAAATTCTGGATTTTAATAGTGGAACAGATCTGAAGGAACTCATCAAGATGTTTGTAAGGGTCTTCATTAGGTTTTTCATAGAAAAATGGTAACATTTGGATGGTACTAGACTTGATTTCATAATGAACCGCCTGGTTCTGAGGTGCTTGGGCATAGAAGGATGGTTGGTATTGATTGGGCAAGAAATAGTCCTTCATTTGCTTTGGAGGATCAGAATTTTCGGCCATTAGATTTTGGTGGTGAGGTCCTTGATTTTCGGTCATGGGATCTTGTTGGAGATCGTTTCTTGGATACAAAACTCTCTCAATTTGTTGAATGGGTCCTAGTAGGCTTGGATGTTGAGATCTTCTACCTTGCATAAACCAAGGTTAAAGATGAGAGATAGGAGAATTTTTTTTATGATCGTTTTTATTTATTTTTTTATATGTATTTTTTAACTCAAACTAGGATGAAGAGAGAGAAGAGGAGATTTTTTATTTTTTTATTTTTTTATTTTATGCAAACACAAACAAGTTGTCACACAAATTACCTAATGACCTAGATGTGACCTAGACCTACAAATTGGGTTTCACAAAATGGATAAAGTGTAACTTGAGTTCACCCTCAATATTTCCACCAGACAGGTAAGGGGTGGAGTAGTGGGAGGCTCCCCTACTTTCATAGGGACCCAATTACAAATCACTACCCCGCTTAAGGCATTTGCCGTCCGATCGTCTTGCCTTAGGCACTAGTTTTCACAAGCGGGTAAGCCCAAATAATACAAGAACCATAGTGTGAACCTAGGGCCAACGCCTACTGAATTTTATTTAGGGTTTAGGTGATGTAAAGATGAAGGAAATTATGATTTGTAGGCTAAGGAAGGGTGATGAAATTTCCACCTTATCTTGTTTATGGGTGTTGCCCTTAGAATATTTTAGAAGTGATATACAGCAAATCAAGTTCAAACAAGGGGTTCTATGCAAATATGCATGAGCATGTGATTAAGAAAAGATTAGAAAAGAACTCACCATGCCCCTTGCAATCTCCAAAATGCAATGACCAAAGTTAAATAACAAGGAAAAAGAACTTCTATCGTAAATGATGCAGGACTTAGAACATGAAAGTGTGATTTCTACTCTTGGAATGAGGATTTTTATTAGGTTCAAATGAAGAGTTTTTTTTATAGTCAACCTATCTAACCACAATATGCAAGAACTTTAAGGAAATAACGCAAAATGAGAGGAGTTTAGGATACTTACTTGAAGCGTAATCCTTCGTTCTCTCTCTCTCTCTCTCTTTTTGAAATGAATGACAAAATCAAAAGATGAAAGAAAGAAAGCCAAACTTACCTTTGAATTTTTTTTGAATTTTTTTTTCTACAAAAAATAAGAAATAGAGCATTATTAATACACTATAAAAATAAGGAAAAAGAAGTTCTTAAATCAAAAATCATCATTCTTCCCCGGCAACGGCGCCAAAAATTGATAACGCGAAAGTTCGTCGTTTAAAATACGCGTATCAATCTTAAAATTTTCAACTCGCACTAGATGAAAGAAAGATATAATATGGTGGCAAGAAAGGTCGAACCCATAGGGAAGAAGAGATTTTTAAAGTTAAAAATCTTGGACTCCTTTGGAAAATATTTGTGATTTGATTGCTTGAAGAAAAGTGACGAAACAAAGAATGATTCTAACAATTAATTAAAAATGCCTATGACTATGCGCCTATGCTATAGAAAATTATTGCATGAAGTGGAAAGAAGAGATAGAATAAGGAGGTGGAGAGGGAAGAAGAGCAAGAACTAGATCAAAAGAACAACTCATTTCATTAACTTAAAAGAAAGAGTACATGAAATGCGAAACAAAATTACACTAACAATGCAATGATATTACAATAAAGTGAAATTACATAAAAGCAATAAAAATAAGAAAAGCCCGGAGTTTGAAGTTTAGAGAATGTAGCAGTAATGGTGATGATGGCGCCGTTCTCTCTTGGCCTTGGATCGCGAACCACCTCACGGAAGATGTCGTCTATGCCGGGAGGAAGTCACCTTCGTCGTTGAAGCCACTCTTAGAGGAGAATGTATGGGGTGAGGAGAGAGATCTAAGGAGAGGAAGGGAGAGGTCAATGTAAGGTTAAGGGAGATGGCAGTGGTTTAGAAAAGAAGGGGATGGTGATGAAGGAGAGAGTAACTAAGGCTACCTAGGTGAGATGGAAGAAGAAGAAGAAGAAGGTTTTAAAATGTGAATAGTAAAAATCAGAGATAGAGCATTGAAAAGTCAAACATAACTTGAAAACTAGAATTAATTAGAAGCTGATGCAGAAGAAGAACTTGTAGAGAATTTAAAAATAAATAACTTTCATGAAGAAAGTAAGATGAGAAGAGGGACGGAGGAAGGAGAAAAATAGGAAAGAACAAAGAAGAATGTTGTCTGCAAATGGACATGATAAAATAGTGAAAAATACGAAATAACTTGAAAACCAGAAGGAATTAGAAGATGATGCAGAAGAAGAAGTTGAAGAGAGTTTACAAACAAATAACTTTTGTGAAGAAAGCAAGAGGGGAAGAGGAGTAGAAGGGGGAGAAATCGGTGACCTAAAATGTGAGAGGGAGAGGGAGAGAAAAAAATGCCAAAGGAAGCACTCCCTTTCTCCTCTTTGTCATAGGCTATTTATAGGGAAAATTGGGTTAATGGAGGGTGGAGATTGTATCAAAAAGAGATGGATGGTTGGGATTTAGGTAGAAGATGATACATTGGGGAAAGAGAAAGGAAGTGGGCACCCCCTCCTTGGGCTTTGGGCAACCCCCTTCCTAAGACTCATCATTTCTCTCCTTTATTTCAAACTTTGAATTCTCTTTTCCCTCCAACCAAAATATGTGCTTCTTTTCCTCAATTTTAAACTTTTGAAATTTCTATTCCCTCCAACCAAAATATGTGCTTCTGTGTTTGACTTGGTCAAAGTGGTGATGATAATTTTTCCCCCAGCTTCTTTTGCAATTACCTTCGGTGTCGTGCACACACATAATTACGATTTAATCCATAAAAATTACCATAATATGCACATGAATCACAATTGCTCATAATTATGCAATGGAGAATTAATGTTCATGACTCTCAACTCTATTTTATTAAATAAAATCGCCAAATTAATTAATTTGCATGAAAGGTCCAATCTACATGCGAAGTTGAGATTAACGATAGATCATACATAATTGCCTAATTATATACACATAAAATGGTGTACATGCGATGAATTACCATAGAAAATGGATACTTATTAGTAATTACTAACCCTATTGGTTCGGGGTCGGAGATCAAATACATTTATCCCTCAAGTGAAGTTTTAATTAATGGTTATGATCTGCCTACTGATCTGGTATGTATGGAAATGAAGGACTATGATGTGATCCTAGGAGCGGATTGGTTATCTAGGCATGAAGCTAGCGTTCATTGTAAGCCAGGATCGGTGTCTTTTTCTAGACACCCTGGGCTTTTCTTTACTGGATCTAGGAACTCTAAGGCGTGCCACTTATTTCGGCACTTCTGGCTGATAAGATGTTGAGGAAGGGGTGTCAGGCATTCTTGGCTTTGGTCACTTTGACCGATAAGAAGGAGTTGGGGTTAAAGGACATCCCTATTGTCTGAGATTTCCCAGATGTGTTTCCTGAAGATTTGTCGGGTCTTCCCCTAGAAAGGGAGGTAGTTTTCTCTATTGATCTGGTTCCTGGAGCTACACCAGTTTCAAAGGCTCCGTACCGTATGTCCCCCACTGAGTTAAAGGAGTTGAAGGAGTAATTGCTGGAGTTTCTGGAAAAGGGTTTCATCCGTCCGAGTACATCCTCGTGGGGAGCTCCTATTCTTTTTGTAAGGAAGAAGGATGGTTCGTTAAGGCTATGTACTGATTATCGCCAATTGAACCAGCTTACTGTTAAAAACAATTAGTACCTATTACCGAAGATCGATGAGTTGTTCGATTAGATATCTGGAGAGCAGTATTTCTCAAAAATTGATCTCAGATCAGGGTATCACCAATTAAGGATCAAGGATGAGAATATCTTTAAGACGACGTTTAGAAGTAGGTATGGGTATTTTGAATTTGTTGTAATTCCTTTTGGACTAACGAATGCTCATATAGTTGATGAACAGTGTATTTCGGCCCTACTTAGATAAGTGGGTCATGGTATTTATTGATGACATTCTCATATATTCCAAGAGTAAGGAGGAGCATGAGGAGCATCTGAAGATGGCTTTGCCAATATTAAAGGATCATCAGCTGTACGCCAAATTTAGTAAGTGTGAGTTCTGGATGGAAGAGATATCTTTTCTGGGTCACATAGTTTCCAAAGATGGTATTGCGGTAGATCCTTCCAAGGTGGAAGTAGTAAGAAATTGGGAAAGGCCTGTGAATGTGACTAAGGTCAGAAGTTTCTTAGACCTAGTTGGGTATTATAGAAGATTTATCAAGGACTTCTCCAAGATTGCAGTTCCTTTGACTAGATTGACACGTAAGGAGAATCAATTTGAGTGGTCGGAAGATTATGAAAAGAGTTTTCAGACCTTGAACGAGTGTTTGACCACTGCCCCTGTGTTAGCCTTACCTTCTGGAGAAGGAGGATTTGAAGTGTACAGTGATGTGTCGGGTATTGGGCTAGGCTGTGTGCGGATGCATCAAGGAAAAGTGATAACTTATTCCTCTAGATAGTTAAGGTAGCATGAAGAAAATTATCCTGTCTATGACTTGGAGCTCGCTGCGATTGTTTTTGCCTTAAAGATCTGGAGACATTACCTGTATGAGAAATCTTTCGTAGTATATTCTAGTCACAAGAGCCTGAAGTACTTATTTTCCCAAAAGGAGCTTAATATGAGATAGAGGAGGTGGCTCGAGTAATTAAAGGACTTTGATTTCTCCATTGAGTACCATCCCAGAAAGGGGAATGTAGCACCCCATATAAATAATAGGAATAAAATTTCCTAAATAAATAAATAAATCCAACAAAGGCCCAAATCAAACAAACTATAATATCAAAACCATCACCATTAAAGCCCAACCCATACACAATTAAGGCCTTAATATATGGGCCTCACGTACGTGAAGTTTAGCCAAAGAGCTAAAGGGCCTTAACCAATAGCTAGTAGGGCCTTAACCAAGAACTTTAAAAGGTGGGTTTAATAATATATATATATATATATATATATATATATATATATATATATATATATATATATATATATATATATTGGGTCTTTAGCCCATAAACCTCCCAATGCCAGAAAATGCATGGGATAAATGTATATACCTATATATAATTTATGAAGGGGTATTTGTAAAACCCAACAATCTTCTTCACGTTCGATCACATTCAAAATTAGGGTTTTGAACTCCAATAAGGATTGCGGCTGCAGATTTAGATAGAAAGGGATTTATAGGGAAATTCTAAACCCTTTAGGATTGCTACGTGGGAAGTTAAATCCCACTAGGATACCATGAACCCAACTCTTATAAATAAGACCTTCGGATGGCAGAAGCCTGTTGCTGCTGCCCATCGACGTCATCGTCTTCTTCTATTTCCTACACTGCGATCGTCGCTGTCCTCTGCCTTTCCTCTTGCTGCCGTGTGAGAAGAAGGCAACCATTTGCCAGCTTTCACAGTCGATGCTATTGCCACTGCCATAAAAGAAGCCTGTTGTTTCTTTCTTCTGCCATGTTCTTCCTCTTGCTGTTGTAGACGCCGTGGGATTTCTCCTCTACTACCAAGATTGCTGCTGCACGGAGGAATGAGCATCTTCTTCCTACTGCTGTCATAAAGAAGCTTCATCTACTTCTTACTGATCGAGCTGCTGCTGCAGCAGTTGCTCTTGTAATTCTTATTTCTTCTCTGTCCGTCATCCAAAACCCTAAAAGAGGTAGGTTTTCTCAAGTTCTAAGCGCAAGATCAATAGCAAAGGTCCATGGCATGCATAAGTATAATTAAATCATAGTTCATATCTCCTGCTATTCCGTTTACGTGGTTATTTTTGAGTTTACTGTCTGCATCAAAATAGCAACCGATCTCAGGCCGCCTATTAATGAACGACCGTGCAGAAGGTCGCAAATTATTAATCTACGACAGTCTTCTGGTCGCCCATTAATGAGCGACCCTACCCTTGCCGCTATTTACTGTAAACAGAATTAATAATTACCCATGCTTAAAATTTTAATATCTATGAAACCTTGCGTTAAAACTTTTGTAAGAGCATGTTTATAGATTCTCTATATTTTTCTCTAGCTATCCGTGTCTTTAGTTTTGTAAAATCCCATGTAAATATAAAAGTGTTACTATTCATGCTAAGTTAAAAGAAATGAACAGTATCATGAGTTGGTAAACGTCCCTGCCCAATGCGTATCAGTAAAAGAATGGGCGACTGACACAAAGTCGCCAATTAACAAATGAATGCCCTTGTAAGGAGGAGTTATTTCTTAAAAATATAGTAAATAGAAAAGAATATGAAAAATCATGAATTTGTGACACAATAATGGATGTTATTTGTAGATTGAGCGCCGTCGTATACGGTCACCAATTCTAATTAAATTCTGTTGAATTTTGAAATTACTAGAATTGGCACCCGTTCAAAGAGTCGCTAATTCTTAGTATATTTGGATTTCTGTTAAAGACGATATTGAACGACCTTTCAGAAAACCACTATTTCTAGATATAGCGACTTCTGATTGGACGCAGATTCTTGCTCTCTCAGTTTTTATCGATTTTCTGGCCCATATCGTGGGTCTATTGGCACTCTCATCTCACATCCATAGATAGAGTCCCTGTTTTGTTTCTATCAATTACACACTCAACACTTGGTGATGATTGGACACTCTGCGAGATATTCCTTCCTTCGGACTGGTACTTTCTTCATTGAGACCTCCGTAAGTCTACGCTAGCCTTGGATTCCCTCAAGGCAGCCGAGTAGGTTGGACCCGAAAAACCTTGGAACCCTTATTTGTCACATCACTCTGAAGAAACGTGATGCTTAGCCCTCATAGAGTGCTGTTTCTGGCCTCTGTTAAGAAGTTTATCTCTGTCAGTAATTAGCGACCGTGACTTGGACGTAAGAAGGAAATGGCGACCAGGCCAGTGGCGCTATATCCCTGATTTAACGACCTGAGGATGGACGCTATTTCTTCGTGCCTATATTGATCACAAGAATGAGCGACCATACGGTGGACGCTGTTTCTGTAATTGATGGCGACTGAGTGGACGCCAATTACCCAGTTTCATAATGTGTGTTGATTTTTCATGCGATTTATCGGTATGACTTCCTTGTCCAAGTTCTGTCCTTGAACTCATATTTCTATGAAATCTACCTTATCCTCCAACAATGGCTTATTCCTTTGGAACTCTATATTGGCTATAAAACTATAGTGGATGTCTAAATATATACATGACTCAATGCTTGTGCATATAGGGCCCGATCTGGTCCTGGGAGGAGCACCTGAAAGTGCTTGTGCACATGGGAGCTATATTGATCATGGTGTGGCATTGCACCGAAGTGCATGACTGATGGGAATCAACTCCAAGCACGTACATTTCATTTTTATATTTATGTCCTTTTGTTTGTATTTATACCCTTGGCTAATTGGGTTTGAAATTGTAAGGCTTTATAAGCCAAAGGGTTAGTCTTTAAAGTCTTTGGGTTTCTATGTAATATGCTAGTGGGTCTAGCAGGGTCCCCTACCCTCTTTCCCATTGGTCCACTATTGGCATCGGCTTATTTTCTCGAATTAATCGAGCATTAAGCGTAGGGAAATACTCCCTAAATAGAGCAAAACGGCACATCGCCAGAGCTGCTCTACCAGTCGAGTTAAGCTCAGAAATCGAGACACTTCGTTGGGTCAAGGGGCGCAACCTAACAACCAGGGATCGGCCCCGAGCAAATGGCACTATGTTAGCCCGTTTCTCGACAACCGGGTCAGTTTAGGGATTCGAGACAACCTGCCGTACCTTACAGCACTCTGTGAAGATTCGGGGATCACCCCCGGACACTCTGCATACGGTGCCACACCGCTGACGCTTCAACAACAGGGTTAACTCAGGACTCAGAACGGCCTGCCGCTTCATACGGCTCTTCGCCATGGAGCAAGGGTCACCCCGACCACCAGACAAACGGCATCATCATGTCGATGCCCTAGTCACCGGGCCCAACCAACGGTCCAAACCAGTTAGCCGTAACCCACGGCAACACTAACAATCGATCGGACCCACCCCCGATCACTCAGTTTACGGGTTTACTCGCATTCAACACGGCTACCCGGGCCAACCCGGGGGTGCCCAGACTACAAGCCACGCCATGTGGCACTCAGCAACGAGGCCGGGGTCTACCCCCGAGTCGCCGCCCTCCAGCCCATTAAAGTCAAAGGAAGATCCACCTGGGACCAACCACAAGCTTCAGGAGCTCACAGCACCCGTATACGGCCCATGCACGCGTGTCAGGAATTTCCCCGAGCACCTGGTGGGCGCGTATGCTCCAGCCACTCTACAGCAAGCCGGAGCCCAACTTGGGACTCCCCAGCAGCCCACCGCGTCATGCACCACCCTCGTGTGCCCTCACACGCGGATCGACCTGCGCGGTCAGGTCGCGGGGTTTGACCCGCCAGTCAAATTTCTATTTATAACCCTTAGTCAACCCCCAGTAAAACCCCAGTTAAATCCCCCAGTCAAACCCGTGGTCAAACCCGCCATAAACCCTCGGTCAAACCCGCTTAAACCCCCCTGGGCGGAGGGGTTTAGGCGGACCAGCCTCACCCCCAAGGCTGGTCCGCCTAAACCCCCATTAAACCAAAAAAAACTTTTTTAAAATTAAAAAAGTGCCCAGCCAGTCTGCCCAAACCCCCCTGAGGGAGGGTTTAGGCGGACCGCCTAAACCCTCCCTCCGCCACTCCGTAACACAAAAAAAATGTATTTTCAAGGAGTTTACCCGAACCAAGTTGGGCCCCCAACTTGGTCCGCCTAAACCCCTTCCACCCCTTCACCTTCCACTATAAAAGCCCCCCCTAGGGAGCTCAAGGGACATGGAATGGAAAGGAAGGCAATAGAACACCCTCCAACCTAACTGCCACACCCTCGGACTCCCGAGGCCTTCGGCAAAGGTCAGGGATGTGAGGAACTAAGTGCGCGCATGGTTGGCTTGTTGATCGGCTCGTATACGCCGAGGGTATGTCGCACGTACTCCCCTCACGCGGCGTCTAACCATCGCACACAAGTCCATGCCCGTCGCGTGTAAGGCGTTCTGACAATGGCGAACACACCCGCATCCCGGGTCTGCCCGCGTATGACAACTCACGGTGGCCACGCATACGCCATGATGCCGCACCTACTTCTGTCACGGAACCACGTGCCTACCGCTCACTTCGAGCTAGCCGCCGACCGCTCGGACAGATGACTTGAGTTAGTCGGACTCTGGCCTGAGAGTAATATTCTCGCGACCGGCCTCGACTCCCCAGCACGATGGCATTCGCCTTTCAAGGCCCAGACCTGACCGCTCACCTTGAGCCGCGTCCAACCTCTGTCAGGCACCAGCCCACGACCGCCCCTGCAACCTAGGCACTCGGGCTTGTCTAGATCTCCTTATGGAGAGCTTCTGTAAAAAATGCGGATATCCGCCTTATTACGCATTGACCCGGGGACCAACCAGCGTGTCGGAATAGTCCTGTGGCTTGCACCAGTTGTACTTCGGCCTCCTTAGCCCATTTGTAAAGCCCACGTGGCTCTTATACAGCATGAAACCAGTTGAACACATGCACATGTGCTCGGGTCTCAGCCGCTTCACGGCGCCCGCCTCCTTCAGTCACAACGGTGCCCCCGGCACCCGACTGCCAACAACTCCAGTCACAACGGTACCCCCAGCACCCGACTGCCAACAACTCCAGTCACAACGGTACCCCCAGCACAGCCAACAACTCCAGTCACAACGGTACCCCCGGCACCCGACTGCCAGCTACTCCAGTCACATCGGGGCTTGCAGCACCTGACCACTCAACTCCCCCAGCACAATGGTGCCTACGGCACCCCTACTGCCCCGACCTTGACACTGTCTCATGCCGGGAATACATTGTGACGCCCCTCGGGCGCCATCCTGCTGAGTCACAGGTCCTCTGGCAGATACTATGTACAGGTACAGAACTACCCGCACAATAATGCAATGACTCGGGGACCGTCACAAATGACGGAATTGTCCCGCGGCTTGCAAGCAATTGTAATCGGGCTCTCATGCCCTCATATAAATGCCTTTCATGGCATATAAGTCATGTAATCCAAACAGGGAGCGGATTCCCCGCCTCGCTGGAACCAGTCTCTCTGCCCCCAGTTATCCCTGTTGTGTTGTTGTTGCCCTGTCACTGTTGCACGGACTAAGCCCTCTCGATGTCGCAGCTCCCAGGGACCCTGACTCTCTCTTCGACAGTAGAAACAAAGGTATTCAGATTCAATCCAATGTAAAATAAACATCGGTTGCTTGCGACCGGTGGGAAAAGACGTCCAGTACATGAATCCCCATAATCACCTGCGCACTCGCATCCGTGGAACCCCTTCTATCCACATGTCACCCGATCTCTCGAGCCACATGCCATGTCCTGGCGACGCTTCCCCGGTCAATCCTTGGTTCCATAGGTGATTGTCGAGAAATCCACTGGCACGCCCGCATTCCACCCAACAATCCCTATCCTAGTCTCTCAAAATGATAAACCATACGCCATCCCTTCTAGCGCGTTCATATCGTTCTCTCTGCCTTCATCTCAATACCCCTGGAATCCCCGCGTGCCCAGTCAACCTATCTCGGCCTTCCGTAAAAGGCGAGTGTACACCCCCACCGGGAGGACAAAACGACAAGTGACTCCCCGCGGTCGCAAACAAAGAATCCTCTTTGTTGCGCGGGGTTTTTTTTATGCCGAATAACCGGGTTAAGGAAGGGATACAACGGGGAAGGAAAATACGGGAGTTTGATGTATCTCGGGTATTCCCCTCACGGTTGCATGCCTCTCATGGCGGTATCGGGCACTCTCCTTTCACGGAAAGTTGAAAAGGGTCGAATGGCACGGAAATGTCAGTATAATGGTTAACCGGACAGGGTGCGGGCGTGCCAGTCAATTTCTCGACGATCACTCATGGAACCAAGGGTTGACCGGGGAAGCGCCACCAGGGCGTGGCACGTGGGCTCGGGCCATCGAAGGACACGTGGAGAGAAGGGGTTCCATGGGTGCGAGTGCGTAGGCGATTGCGGGAATCGTGTATAGGACGTCTTTCCCCACCGGTCGCAAGCAACCGATGTTTATTTACATCGGATTGAATCTGAATACCTTCGTTCCATGCTGAAGAAAAGTCTATATATGTGTCTGAAGCCATGGGTAGAGGGCTGGGGGCATTCAACAGCTAGGGTTACGTGTTAGACCGAGGGGTGTTTACTGGGGTAAGGGTGTTAGGCACGGATGCTGAGTGGTGTAGAGAGAAGACTGGAGGCCAGGACGTGGGTGCGAGAGCACTCGTCCAACTGGAGGTGTTGTGTTGAGGCGTATATTCTTGACAGGAAAGCTGTAATGACTAAAGTACAACTGGCGCATGCCACGGGAAAACTCCGTCATGCTAGTTAGTCCCCGGGTCGATGCATGATGAATGAACACGTATGTGCTCCTCCTGTGGCGTGGCTTGGAGTCGGGGCACCCTCGGGTGGTCCCGGGCGGCCATGTGGAACGTGGGCAAGGCCCATATGAAAGTGGCCGAGATCGACCCCGAACACTTGCTTGTGTCGCCGTACGCTTCGGCTAGCGGGTTGGGGCCGTTGGTCATGCCCACTGGGTTGTCGGAGGGGCTGGGTAGCTATTGCCTTGAAGGTGTTCGAGGAAACTCCCGAACCCATATTTATGGGTATTTTGCTGGGGAATGGTCCGAGTACAACAAATGCCCCCCACAGGGCGTGCGTCGGAGGTAGGGACGAGGGCGTACGGCCCGTGAAACCCTCTTTTTGAGTTGTTGTAGTCGTATTTTGACGCTTCATATGTCTTTGTTTTAATGTGTTGTACATGTAGATTTTATGATATGCTGACTATTTTTCTGGGTGCTTTGTCTTGCAGCTATGGCACGCTTAGGCAGAGACGGGAGGGTCCCAAGGCGGATGGCTTGGGAGGAGGATCACTGGGTATAGCGGACTGATCGATCAATGCACCCTCTAGATGCACCTGTGATCACCGTGGCTGGTATAGAGCAGCTGGACCGGGGCCATACGCTCGTGGCGGAGGGTCCGATTGGTGAGAGGACAGCAGGAGCAGGGGCCGTGGAGGTGGCCAAGATTCTGGAGGCAGGTGATTTGTACAGTCACGACCGGAGCGGGGGTTATCCCTTGGAGTTCCCCTTGGATCATCATCTGCTTGAATTCATCCGTGGCTATGTCCCTCCTGGTGTGGAGGAGGGTGACTCGCAGATTCTGGGAGCCTGCCATCGGCTTGAGCGAGCCATCTTGATTGGTAGGGACAGCCTGCTTGGCACCACTTTCTGCAGCTATCCGAGCTTTTCAGAGGACTACTGGAGGCAGCGCCAGTTTCCCAGCATTGATTACCTGGGGTTCTTTGGCATGGCGGAGCAATCGGGAGTCAGAGTTTGGCCGATTGTCCCCGCTAGCTGGGATTTGCACGGCCACCATCGCACAGAGACGGAGGGAATTGCTGGGTTGGTATTGGAGCCCGCTGGTGTGCAGTGCGCTGGAGAGGGCTACGATGACCACAGTATGCTGAATGGAGTTATGCGGCAGACCGTCACTAGTTGGTATGGCCGCTGGACAGTGATCTCGTCACATTACTACCGCCAGGGTGCCACGGAGTGGTTGATGGGGATTGTCCACCACTACCGGGTGTTGGTGGATAGAGCTGGGATCAGGTACGCGGTGACTGCCGCTCTGTACGCGTACCCGTGGTACACCAGATTGCTGCAGGGCTTGCTGGAGTGTTTCAACCGTCATTGGAACACGGTGGCAACAACAGAGGGAGAGACCAGCCTTGACTTGTGGTCTCTGTTTAGGATTTCTGGCTTGTCGATTATCGGCGAAGGGTACAAGGAGGTAGTGCTGGATGACATTCACCACAGTCATACTGACTGACTGGGAAGATACCGAGTGCCTTACAGTTACCGGTATCTGATAAAGACCTGGAGAGATTTAGCTCTCGTAGGGAGAGAGAGAGCCGCACAGACTCCCCGGGTGCCGCTGAATGTATGGGTCCTTTTGCTTTTACCAGGAGTTCGCCAGGGATCAGACTCCATGGGAGAAGTACACGGAGGTGAAGCTACGCTTTCAGATGTACTCCAGATATGTGCATGCACCACGGGAGGGGTGGAATCCCCATGGTCTACCAGATGTGACGTATCTTGTGGCGTATTTGGCATATTGGCTGGCGACTTTCGTAGTTCCTCACGGAGAGGACGGGCTGTTGAGAGTCGAGTTGTTGTGGCCGGCTTGCTTGTTGGCTGAGGGGAGATTGTTGGCTCTAGCTCCCGCTGCACTGGCTAATATGTACCAGGGGTTCGGAGTTCTGGCGGCACACTCAGCATCGAGGGAGAGGAGTATACTTTTGTCGACCCACTACCTTAGTGTGTGGGTCGGGCTACTGTTCCGGGGACTGGTGACGCGAGGTGCTGTGGCGAACCCGACGGCACCACTTTTGTTCAGCTTTACTAGGCAGCCGAATGGAGATGCAGAGGAGCAGCTTGAGGGGGCCAGGAGGGCCCTTTGTTACCTGCCCGCCCGGGGAGAGGTGGGACTGCCCTTCGACAGTGCAGCGAGGGACTCTGGCCTCTTTTTGGGGGCTTCAGGTATAGGGGCGGCCAGCGCCCACCCCAGTCAGGGGACCGCCGATACGAGATCACGGACTGAGTGGATACTGAGCACCCGAGCAGCCGTGTTGGCATTGCACCGGTTGACGACGAGTTCTTTGGAGCCGTACTGCCCACATCGCTTTGCTAGAAACTTCAGGGACGACCAAGGGATTCCACCAAATAGGGAGTTCCATCTGACGGGCAGACAGTACAAGGGCAAGGACACCCACCTACTTGTAGTGGCCTGGTGGGATTTCTACTGCCGCCGGGAGTCGGAGCGATTCCCGATGCCGGAGAAGGGACGTCGGGGATGATTTGATGTGCACTATGCCCGGTGGTGGTTCGGGCACAGCCACCTCTACCGATAGAAGGCCTCCACGATTAGGAAGGCGGAGGAGAGTTGCCTACTGAGGGAGGATGATGTGAAACCACCTATGGACCTATATTGCAAGCAATCAAGTTGAGCAGCGGACTCACACTAACGAGCACGATCACGAAGCACACACGAGTGCCCGTAGGCGACTTAGCGATAACGGAGAGGGTCCGAGACGGGACCTTGATACTCCAATGGTTGGCTAGCTTATGGAGGACCCCAAATGGGCCAGGGATGCCCTATTCACGGGCGGCCGGCACGCCAAGGGCGTAGGTTAAGTGATTGCTCTCACAACTCGCCACGCGGTGGTCACTCAATTTGATGGCAATTTGGGACTGGTCACTCTCTCACCACCGACGGAGTAACTAAAAGCAATACTAAACTAAGCAATTAAATCCCAGCAATGAGTGGTGTTCAGTAGCTCACCTGATCAGCGTGAAGACGCTGATCCCGGCCGGAGACGAGGGCGAACGGGGAGGCCTGGGACGCACCCGCACGCCGCGTCGGTGTCGCTTTAACCTAAAAATTGAAATGCTACACCACTACACCTCTCGCAGGAGGGGGGATATCGGGGTAGGGATTTATGTGATTACAACAAAAATATACCTCCACGCAGGGAGGGGCGCTCAGCCGGCCAGGCGGGGAGGAGAAAAACACAATTGGAAGCCGAGCGGTGGACGAAGTCGGTTCTGCCTGCTCTCTGAAACTGAGGACAGTCAGTTGAAGATGTTGACACTACGGCCGCTCACGAATTTTGTTAAAGACGGGACCAGTGGGGATTTCTTCAAAACTGGAGCGGGATGATGCCAGAATTTTCTTGATTTCTGTGGTCGCCAGTTCTGGTCGGGGCAGAAGGTTGAACAAGGAAGCAGGTTGCTGTTCTTGACAGTCACAGAACCTCAGCAGCTGAAAGATAAGAGTACCACGGGCGCTTCGGAACTCCAATTTGAGCATGGCTGGTACCGATGATTTTTTATCGAGTCCTCTTCTTAACGCAAGCAACGGGGATGCCAGATGATGTCGGAGTAGGCCGACAATCTCGAACAAGAAGAGGAAGTCGGAGCAGACTGACAAGAAACAAAACCAAGCACCTGGAGGAAGAAATTGATAACTCTTGATTCCAGGCGCCAATCGGAGTTCCGCTTCTTGATCCTGGAAGTCGATAGGTCGAGGAAGAAGTTTTTAGAAGAACTCTTGCCCAGATTCACGCTAGAATTGCCGTGGAAGAGCTTCCACTCAGGTTCTGGTCCTCTACCTGAGAAGTCTTGCGCAGTTGAGGAAGAAGTGCTCTCTCGGGCCGCACGGTGCTCAGACGATGACGAAACCACCACGGATGCGAAGGCGACTTGACGATCTTTCCAGAAATATGAGACTTGCCACGAGGATCAATGAGGGGATGATGGGACAGCCTCTGCAACCAATAGCTTCTTTGCTGCCTCCAAATAGTGAACTGCAGGTTGATGATGATGGGGGGAAATGGGGTATATGGAAGGGGAAATGTGGTGAATAGGTGTGGGAGTGACCCCTAGTTGTGAGGGGGCCTGGGAGGGGGTGTTCTAAGGTGTGGGAGAGGGAGAATGGGGTCTGGAATGGGGTGTTTGCAGTTGGTGAGAGAAGAGCTTCGAATTTGGGCTTGGAGGGAGAATAGGGAAGGTGAGGGGGGCACAAGTGGGTGGAGGGAATGTGAGTTTGAATTTCCTTTAATGTGGGGTGATCAATGGTGGTCTTGGGGATGGGAAGAGGTGCCTTGGGAAGGTGGAGGGCTGCTTGGGGAAGGGTATGGGTAGTTGGGGGTTGGAGGGTGGGGTGTGGATTGGTGGAGGGTCCCTTGGGACTAGGGGGAAGTAATGATGGCTTGTGGGAAGTTGTAGAGGATTTAATGGAGGTAGGTGGGAGGGTGGAGGTGGTTGGGAGGGGAAGAGAGAGAGTAGGGGGCACCCTTCTCCTTAGAGAGAGAGAAGAGAGAGGAGAGGGGAATCCACCCCTTAGAGAGAGAGAGAGAAGTTTGGAGAATCCACTCCAATAAGACACTAGAACTCACTTGATTTAAATTGATCATAAAAGGTTGTTACATATGAGAGGAGTGGGGGCCTATTTATAGGCTTACATAATTTCTAAGACCAAAATGACCTTGACAAACAAGTAAATGACCAATAACTCCAAGGGAGGGGCGCCCTTGGGCATAGCCCACTAGTTGGGCCCAATTGTCTAACAAACTGACCCATTAACCTATTAACTGACTCAAATAAAGAAAGATTACACATACAAGACCCAAATGAAATAAAAATTACATGCTATGACTCAAGATTAATTGCCGAAAATGATGACGTGCTGATGGCAAGCAACAAGAGTATCCAAAAAAGTGAAGTGGCTGGGTATGTCCCCATCATACCCCCGGGGTGGGGAAAACTCGACCCCGTCGAGTATGGGTCCACCAGGGAAGTAGTACACCAAATGTAGCTCCAGGGCTGCCACGATCTCCAAACTCAAACCGCGTCCATAGCCGGGGAATGGCGCTTCAGCTTTTCAAAGTGGCCTGGACACACCCTCATGCTGGCGATGAGATCTTGCTTGCCTAGTACTGCCGCTGTGTGCCCACGTCGGGCTCTCAGGCTAATTTGTGGTGGCACTCCGAGGGTGTCTCTCGCAAGGATAAGTGTAAGCTCTAGGCACTCACTAGGATCCACTGCGGTGCCCTTAGAGGGTGCCGGATCCGCCACGTGGGAAGTGGGGTGAATCCCAAAACCCATAAGTAAGTCTGACCCGTAAGTCGGGTTGCCAAAACCTCTCGGAACTTGGCAAGGTCCAAGTCCTCGTGACCTCAAATTGGAGGTGACCCTAGGGTAGAGCCACTCCAAAGTCATCATCACCAAGTTAGCAACTTGGAATTCCAAGTGGCGCTCATGAGTTTTTGCCCGCTTCTTGTGAATCTCACCTCTTGTTGCTTGATACTTGCTTGGATGCATATGCCATGCACTATGATGCTGTGTGAGTGGACAATGTGTGGTGTGCAAAGGTGGTCCAGGACAACCACATATAGACCTATCGTGCATTGATGTTATGAAGACTTTGAATGATTTGGGAGGACCGGGGCATCCATAAATACTCCTAATATGCTTAAGACTCATGATGAATGAAAGTGGACCGTTACATCCGAATATGGACCACTCATGCTTCCTACTTGACATGTGGGTGATATGAATGAATGGACCAGACTTATGAATCATGTCAAGTGGTGCGGTATGCCTAGGCACATGCATTCCTATCCTAGAGATGACTTCCATGTGCATGGGTGTGGGGTGGCCCTTGAGCTTCCACTCGTATGGATCAAAGGGATCTAAGAAGGGGGACATCATGGATTGGGGCAATTCATCAATCCCAAGGTTTATGTTGCCTAAGGTCAAGGCTCCCATGGTGTAACCCGATTCTAGGAAGGGAGGGGTTTGGCCCAACATGGTGGGTGGGGGTAGGGTAAGGTGAGTGGTGAGTAAAGTGGGTGGGTCACATGGGGAACTAGACTCCCATAGGAAGGGATCATGATAAGGGTTACCTAGAGAGAGATACTCCATGTCCTCAAGGTCCTCACAAGGTGGTGAATCATCCTCTTCTAGTGAAATGGTTGGGCCGGTGTATGGGGTGGGTTGGTTGGCCAAGGTTCTAGGAATCACAATGGTAGGGGAGTGGACCGGGATGGGCTCTTCATCCATAGGGAGAATGAGAAGGAGGTCACTAGTGTAGCAACCAATGGTGAAGACCGAGGTGATAGAACCATCACATGGGTGGATGAGACTAAGGCTTCTTGGGTGGGCCGTTCCTAAGATCAATAAGCAAGTCAACTTTAGTTGCCATTCTAAACCCTTGAGGAGATCATCCCAACCCTCTACCTCGTAGTAGGATTGGATCGTGGTGTGAAAGGAGGGGAGGGCCATAATTTGGGATTGATGTCTCATGGGTGAGAGGTGTGGGGGTGAACTAAGGATGGTGGGGCCTTGCTTGAGCCATTGGAGTATGGACTCATTCACGGTGAAGGTGTGTGGCTCTTGAGGATCCGGTCTAGGAGAGGTGGGTGGAAGTGGAGGTTCTTGGATTTCCTTTATGGTAGGTTGTTGATCGGGACTAGCATCCATTTTTATGTGGATGGGTGTGTGGGTTTCAACTCCTA
Source organism: Amorphophallus konjac (assembly GCA_022559845.1). NCBI lineage: Eukaryota > Viridiplantae > Streptophyta > Magnoliopsida > Alismatales > Araceae > Amorphophallus > Amorphophallus konjac. The sequence goes on from CM040127.1 coordinate 283,396,970, forward strand.
ATGATAATGGGTTGGGTAGGTCTAATGCGGGGGAATTGGTGATAGCCGGTGCATGGTGCACCCGAGGTGGTGAACAAGCAGGGGCTTGAGTTGGGATTGGTAAGGGAAGTAGTGGAGGTCTAGGTTGTGGTTGGGTTGGGGTAGGAAGAGGAAGATGGGTGGGTTGAGGGGTTTTGGAAAGATTGTTCTTGGGAGGAGTGTCCTTGTTGGGGAACGATGGAGGGGTAATGGTGGCCGGGGTGGGAGATGTTTCAACCACTAGGGACATGGGAAGATGCTTCCTTGTGGGGCATTGCCCGGCGATGTGCCCCAATTGGTGGCACCTATAACATTCCGGCTCGCACTTACCCGGGGTTATTTCACTCACTTCTATCTCCATTGGGCTCTTTCCCTTTTGAGAAGGGGTGAGGTGAGGGGTGGTCAAAGGGGCTTGGGTAATGTGGGTTGTGGAATGGGGTTTTGGTTGCATTATGGGGAATTGGGGAGTTGGAGTCTTGGGTTGGTCGGGTGGGGATGGTGGAGTTGAAATGCTCCTTGGGCTTTGGTGATCCGGGTAGGAGGGGAAAACATATCTACCCTTAAGTTGATCCTTCATGTCCTCCCATGTGGTGAGGGGAGCTTCCCTTCTAATTATCCTTAAGCCTTCAATTTTTAACCAATGAGTTTGAGCCCTTTTGGTTAGTTGCATTTTGGCACATCGAACCTTTCTATCCTCGGACATGGGATTCCTCTCAAAGTAATGGTCCATTGATGCCTCCCAATCTAAATAGTCATTAAGATGAGTTCCATCAAAAGTGGGAGGTGGGGGACATGTCCTTCTATCGTCCGTCCTTGGGGCGGGCCCATTTTCTCCAAGCTGGTTGAGTCGACCCGATATGTTATCAAGCCGTTCATTGGCATAGGTCAAGGCCTTCATGAGGTAGTTGACATGGCCAGGGAGGTCATGTGTGTTAGTGGTAGACATCCCTTGGTGGTTTGGACTTATGGAGAGGGCCGATTGGTAAGGTCGGTAAGAGGTGGCCATGCTAGTGGACAAAGAGATGCAACCGAGAACTCTAAATGCATAAACATGCCCTAGGACCAACTTGATAGAGACAAGTTGTGAACCTGGCTCTGATACCACTTGATGTGAAACCACCTATGGACCTATATTGCAAGCAATCAAGTTGAGCAGCGGACTCACACTAACGAGCACGATCGCGTAGCACACACGAGTGCCCGTAGGTGACTTAGCGATGACGGAGAGGGTCCGAGATGGGACCTTGATACTCCAATGGTTGGCTAGCTTATGGAGGACCCCAAATGAGCCAGGGATGCCCTATTCACGGGTGGCTGGCATGCCAAGGGCGTAGGTTAAGTGATTGCTCTCACAACTCGCCCCGCGGTGGTCACTCAATTTGATGGCAATTTGGGACTGGTCACTCTCTCACCGCCGACGGAGTAACTAAAAGCAATACTAAACTAAGCAATTAAATCCCAGCAATGAGTGGTGTTCAGTCGCTCACCTGATCAGCGTGAAGACGCTGATCCCGGCCGGAGACGAGGGCGAGCGGGGAGGCGTGGGACGCACTAGCACGCCGCGTCGGTGTCGCTTTAACCTGAAAATTGAAATGCTACACCACTACACCTCTCACAGGAGGGGGGATCTCGGGGTAGGGATTTATGTGATTACATTAAAAATATACCTCCACGCAGGAAGGGGCGCTCAGCCGGCTAGGCAGGGAGGGGAAAAACACAATTGGAAGCCGAGCCGTGGATGAAGTTGGTTCTGCCTACTCTCTGAAACCGAGGACAATTAGTCGAAGATGCGGATGCTGCGGCCGCTCACGAATTTTGTTGAAGACGGGACTAGTGGGGATTTCTTTGTAACTGGAGCGGGATGATGCCAGAATTTTCTTGATTTCTGTGGTCGCCATTTGTGGTCAAGGCAGAGGGTTGAACAAGGAAGTAGGTTGCTATTCTTGACTGTCGCAGAACCTCAGTAGCTTAAAGATAAGGGTGCCACGGGCGCTTCAGAACTCCAATTTGAGCATGGCTGGTATCGATGGATTCTTTGTCGAGTCCTCTTCAAAACTAAAGCAACGGGAACACCAGATGATGTCAGAGTAGGCCGGAAGATCTCGAACAAGAAGGGGGAGTCGGAGCAGACTGACAAGACACAGAACCAAGCACCAGGAGGAAGAAATTGATAACTCTTGATTCCGGGTGCCAATCGGAGTTCCGCTTCTTGATCCTGGAAGTCGACAGGTCGAGGAAGAAGTTTGTAGAAGAATTCTCGCCCAAATTCATGCTAGAATTTCCGTGGAAGAGCTTCCAGTCAGGTTCTGGTCCTCTGCCTGAGAAGTCTTGCGCAGTTGAGAAAGAAGTGCTCTCTCGGGCAACACGATGCTCGGACGACGACGAAACCACCACGGCTGCGAAGGTGACTTGACGATCTTTCCAGCAATATGGGACTTGCCACTGGGTTCGATGAGGGGACGATGGGACAGCCTCTACAACCAACAGCTTCTTTGCTGTCTCCAAATAGTGAACTGCAGGTTGATGATGATGGGGGGAAATGGGGTATATGGAAGGGGAAATGTGGTGAATAGGTGTGGGAGTGACCCCTAGTTGTGAGGGGGCCTGGGAGGGGGTGTTCTGAGGTGTGGGAGAGGGAGAATGGGGTCTGGAATGGGGTGTTTGCAGTTGGTGAGAGAAGAGCTACGAATTTGGGCTTGGAGGGAGAAGGGGGAAGGTGAGGGGGGCACAAGTGGGTGGAGGGAATGTGAGTTTGAATTTCCTTTAATGTGGGGTGATCAATGGTGGTCTTGGGGATGGGAAGAGGTGCCTTGGGAAGGTGGAGGGCTGCTTGGGGAAGGGGATGGGTAGTTGGGGGTTGGAGGGTGGGGTGTTGATTGGTGGAGGGTCTCTTGGGACTAGGGGGAAGTAATGATGGCTTGTTGGAAGTTGTAGAGGATTTAATGGAGGTAGGTGGGAGGGTGGAGGTGGTTGGGAGGGGAAGAGAGAGAGTAGGGGGCGCCCTTCTCCTTAGAGAGAGAGAAGAGAGAGGAGAGGGGAATCCACCCCTTAGAGAGAGAGAGAGAAGTTTGGAGAATCCACTCCAATGAGACACTAGAACTCACTTGATTTAAATTATGTTGTGCCTCTTAGGCACAAACATGTGCTATGTTGATTTGATGATAGCAATGTCATTTTTTTTTGATGATAGCAACAAAGTGAGTGCATTTCTGTGCATCCTTTATCCTTGAGATCCCTGAGCATTCTGCATTTGATAGCAACATGAATGATGATGAAATGATGTTCTGAGTACATTTGATATTGTGTTTTGATGATAGCAACATGAATGTTTATAACTGATATGAATGTTTATAATTGATATACTCTGTGAAAAATGCATATGGCTGTGACTGGTATATTATCTGGAGACTGCATGTGTTCTGTCTGCAAGTCCATACATTGCATTCGCCAAGCCTGTACATCCATCTGCTTGCATTGAGTCTATACATTGGTGGCAAGTCCATACAGTGTCCTGCATTTAGGCAAAGTCTGTACAGCCGTTTGCCTGTCAAAGTCCATACACTCAACTGACTTGTCTTGATCAAGTATGTACATCAGACTGTTTCATCATCAAGTCTGTACGTTGGCTAAAGTCTGCACAACGTCCATCTCATTTAGAATCTAAGGCAATGTTTACTCTGGACTTCAAGTGTGTACATTGAGCGTCTCATTGACCGTCTCATGCAGGTATATACATTACTGTTCATGCATGTGTCGAAGGCATCGCAAGTCTAGACAGTGGACCGTCTTTCCCAGCGTCTCAATTGGACTAGTCTGCACATTGGACCGTCTTCATTAGCGTCTTTGCCAAGTCCATACATCGTCCATTGTCTCATGAAGTCTGTACATCGCATTCACGTTTCACAAAGTCTATACATTATGCATGTTTGAGTTGAAGTCTATACACTGGTTCATATATCAAGTCTGCACATCCCTTACAGCAAGTATATACATTCGTTGTGCATAGTCTTGAGCATATAGGAAGTATGTACATTGTTCAGTGCATTGCATGCATCATGGTTGAAGTCTACACAGTGAGCTGAAGGATGCCTAAGTCTATACGTTGGCTACTGAATGTTATGCAGAGTCTATACATTACACTGCATTCACATAGTCTATACAAAGCATAGCCTTGCATGAATGAAGTCTGTACATCATGCATCTAGTGCTTCAAGTCTATACACTGCGGCACGTTGTGTTCTTCGAAGTCTGCACATTGCTTTACACTTCAGTAAGTATGTACAGCCGTTGCCTTCTTACATGAAGTCTGCACATTGCATCGTCTCAACTTGCGTCTCACGTTGCATCCAGCAAGTCTTTCACAAGTCTGTACATCGCTGTAGCTGCATCGTCTCATGCAGCGTCTCATTCAAGTCTGTACAGCCGTCTACATTGAATTTCAAGTCTAGACATTGCACTGTTACATCCACCATCTCATTTAGCGTCTTAGGCCTGCAAAGTCCATACATTGGTCGGTGGAAAGTCTGTACATTCGCTTCAAGACTCTCAAGTCTATACATTCGTTTCTGATGGGAAAGTCTATACATTCGTTTCTAAGGCAAAGTCTGTACATTGCCTTTGGACCTCATAGTCTATACAGAGTTTGCATCCTCTAAAGTCTGTACATCCGATTGCCTTTGCTTTGGTCAAGTCTGTACAGCCAACGGCTTCATTGATTCCAAGTCTGGACACTGGTCTTCAGGCGTTCCAAGTATGCACATTGATTCAGGTTCTCCAAGTCTATACAATGAAGTCTGAACATTGCATTTACATTCACAATGTCTTCACACCTGAAGTCTATACAATGCACTGCCTTCGTAAGTCTGTACAGAGTTTACACTTGAACAGATGATCATAATCTGATACTCTGTCTGACAGGTGCTCTACTCGTGAAGCTTAAGGAGAGCACGTGATCCGAGGCTGGAAGGCCTGATCAGATGATGACACGTGTGCTGAAGCAAGTCTAGATGCTGCCACGTGGTCCAAAAGTTCTGGGCGGGAAATGTGGAAGCCACACGCGCCCAGTGCTGCTCCTGCTGTGACTGCTTATAAAAGGAAGCCTTCGTCCAACAGATGAAGACTGATCGAGTTGGTGAGAGGTGAAGTCCATACAGAGAGCCACGATCCAGACAGAGAGTGAAAGAAGAGCAGAAGAAGAAGAGAAAGAAGAGCAGAAGAAGAAGAGAAAGAAGAGAAAGAAGAGAAAGAAGTAAAAGAGAAAGAGAGAGTGAGATCGTAAGAAGAAGAGTGTGAGAGAGGTTGTCTGAAGATCTATCTTCACTGGACCGTGGATCAAATCCAGGCCAGTCAGCTCTTTGAGAGCCATATTGTGCTTTATGTTTACAGCTTTCCGATTGCTGTTCATCTTGTCTTTTGTTTCCTTTTTATATTTTCCTTCAAGCTGTTAGCCAGCGTTGCAGAGGAGGACTCCTCTGGACAGCAAGCTGTGTTGCTCAGCGGGCAGTGGAGGATTCCACTGGATGGCCAAGCGGTATTGCCCAGCGGTTTGCAGAGGTGCTGCCTCTGGACGGGTAAGCTGTAATCTCCAGCGGTTTGCAGTGGTGGATTCCACTGGACAGCAAGCTGTGTTGCTCAGCGGGCGAGGAGGATTCCTAGGACGGCAAGCTATGTTGCCTAGCGGATTGTAGGCAAGCTGTGATGCCCAGCAGTTCAAGCTGTGAGTCAGCAGTAAGCCACACTCGGGTTGAGTGTGGGGTGGATGTAGGTCTGCTGGACCGAACCACCTAAAAACCCCTTGTGCAGTGGTTTGATGTTTCTATCTGTTTGCTTCTGCTAGATGATTGCATAGGAGCGCTCCATGTGTTTGGCTTCTGGTTGAGCAGAAGAGTTAATTAGTTTTCTTAGAGTGTTCTAATTTGTCTTGTTAGCATTCCAGTTTTTAAGTGAGCGAAATCTTATTTTGGGTGAAGGTTTTTAATTGGGCGAATTTTTTAAAGGGCTATATTCATTCACCCCCCCTCTGAATACTGCACCGAACCCAACACTTGGTATCAGAGCGGGTCTCTGATCTATCAGATCTAACAATCTGCAGAGGATCCTGCTAGTCCTTGGTGCATTTCAGAGTGGGTCTCTTGAAATCGTGTTTTGCTTCATTGACTTGTGCTTTATTTTGATTATCTGGTTTCAGTGCATTTCGTGTCATTTGTTTTACTTCGCTGAATCTGTCTGCCACTTGTTCAAATGGGTCATCCTCCGATTTATGATGGTTATAACTTTGAAAGTTGGCTAGGAGGCCTAGCTGTGTACATAGACTCAATTGGTCCACATTTGTGGAGTCTTATATCTAAAGGCCCACACCGTTTACCTAAAGATCAGACCAATTGGTCTAGTGAGGACAGCTCTAAGAATCGCGATAATACCATAGTTCTTAATATCTTGAGAGCTGTAGTTAATACTGATATGTATCCTTTTATTCTCAGGTGCAATTCTGAAAAGTGATATATGACAAAGTTATCTCTGCGCATAATCAACAGAATGATAGCTGTTTGATGGCCAACCAGGAAAATGACGATTCTTCATCCGAGGTAAGCGCTGAATCTGGAGAACTTTCAATTGATGATCTATGGAATATAAATGAAGAGATTACTGAAAGATGTGAAAAATTGAAATCCGAAAACAAAAAGTTGAAAAAGAAATGTGATAAAGTAAATTTGAAAGCTTCCTGTGAAAACTGTCCAAATTTGAAACAATCTTATGATGCATGTACACTAGACGTTCAGAATCTTAAGAAACAAAATGATTCTCTAGAAATTGAAAAACAAACATGCTTAGACAAAATGTCAGAAATTGAGAATCAGCTGAATGATAAGAAAAATGAGCATCTAAAAAACATACAAGAACTTACTGAAGTCAATTCTGAATTGGACAAACTGAAACTTGAGAATAAAGAATTTCAAAAGAAAAATGAAAACCTTATGGCCAGAATAAATGAAATCAATGGGGAAGGTTCACATTCCTCTTCTGCTGAATCAAACTACAATATGTGCTCAGCTCTAAGAGAACGTAATGAAGATCTTTATAGTGAGAATGAATGGCTGAGTAAACAAATTATCTCACTCAAAGAGGATCACAAAAACTTGGTGGCTGAGAAAATTAGAGTGTAGGAAAGAGAAGAGGAGCTAATTGAAATATTGGAGCAAGTGTCTGGAAGAGAGAGATGTGCTAATAATGAAATTCAGGATAAAAATCTTGAGGAAGAAAACACTGAATTAAAAGCTGAAGTTGAAAAATTGAAATGGTTAAATACTGGCTTATTGTTGACACCTAAAATATGACAGAAGAGATCATAGCAGATCATAACAGATTCACAGTTCTGAAGATCAGTCGAGGGCACAGCTCACGTACCATCCCTGGGAGATCTGAAAGTTTGAATAGAAGAAACCCACTACCCCTATCATGTTGTTCGACTAAAGCCGTCTTTGGCTAGGTCGCTGTCCAGTACTGCTGTCATTCAGATAGTCAGGCTGATAAAACTATACCAACATTCAGGCAACCATCTGCCTGCTGAAACAGATGTTCAGACATCTCTGATACTCCTGAAGCGGGATGCACAGTGCCTCGCACACGTTTGTGAATGCAAGGTGTAAACAGTCCCATGGAGTCTTAATATATATATATCAAGAATCCCATTGTCGAAAGGAGTCCACCAAGTGGATCCTGGGTCGAATGGGCCGAATGACAAGAAAATGGGCCAAGCCCAAATATGAGATGGGACGCGCCGATGACGGCCGCGCCGGGAGGACGATCCTGGCGCGCCGGGAAGTTCATGCCGAAAGGATGAGGGCCTGGCCTCTATAAGAGGCCTGTCCTTCGAACGAAAAGAGGAGGACAGAAAAGAAAGAGGCCCTTCGAAGGAAGAGAAGAGAAAAAAAGAGAGGTGGGGAAAGAGGCGAAGAAGAAAAGAAGAGAAGCAGGGAGCTCGAGAGCCCTTGAAAGAAGCTGAAGAAAGAAAAAAGGGAGAGAGGCAGAGGCTCGAAGAGGGATCCAGGTGGGAGTGCCGGGCAGCTGCAGCTCCTTCTCTTTCCCCTCCCTATTTGTCTGAATATTTCTCTCTGTACTTCTGATTTCTAGCATCTTTGCTTCAATAGCATCGAATGCCAATGTAACCCTGCTTTCAGGGATTAAGCCTAGATTTCTTTCTCTGTTGAGTCAGATTTCTTTCTCTTAAGTAGCATGCGTGTAAGTCATCTGGATGAAATAAAGAATGAGAGAATGGGTTGAACTCCGCCCTTTCATTACCTTCTTCTTTCTGTCTCTGCATCCGAGGTTTGCTATATGCTAAGGATACTGATAACTAGGCGTGTTTTATCGTTTGGTTTTCCAATTCTGCTGAAGCGTCTTCGCTACCATTATTTATCACCCCCCCCTCCAGCCACATTTCGAGGGCCTGAGACAGTCTATCTCATGGCTCCTCGTATGTGAAATAAAGGGGGACGTGGTTCAGGGATTTCCGTCCGTGGTTCTGCTCCCAATGAGGCCCAGAGGAAAGGTGTTCCCCCAAAGTCTTCCCCCTCTGATCATCCAAAACAGTAGAGATTAAACCCCTCTCCAAACAACTCCCGAAGCCCTGTTCGAAGACCTCCTTAAAATCCCTTCTGAAAGCCTCCCGGCGCCGGTATCTCCCGGCGTGAGTTTCGCGCCGAGAGCTCCCCACGCCGGTTGGACCTCCCCATCATGCCGAGCCTGCCTAGTTTCCGTGCCGAAACCACCCCTCTTCTCTGCATTGATACCCTTACGTCGTCTAGCCATCCTGATGCCTTCGTTACCACGGCGAGCCATACAGACCTCGTCCATTATATCCTACCCTCGTGGGTGTGCATTGCCCCTCCCTCTGGCCTCACGGGAGCTATATCAAAGGGGTTAATTCTCCCCCTACATTCTGTAACCCATTAAACCACGGGGTCCTGCCATTGCAGGCTTTCCGATGGATCGCATTGGGGACATTACAACATAGGGGATGCGGTCTTATATGGTCCAGACCTTCGAATTACGGGCTACGCCCGGCACTCATTTCGGTTTCTACTCCGGCACTCGTGAGTAGATAGCCCATAATATTATCTTGGCACACTCCCAGAGTAAGGGGAGATGCTGTCAAAATTCACCCAGAACTTTACTCTGTCATACTGTTTCATCGGAATTGCATATTTAACCCCTCGATATGGCGGGAGCCTGAGCTATATCATCTTATGGCATCTTGCCATCGCAGAGAACATATCTCCGTGCTAATGAGCTCTTTGGACCCTCTCTGGGAATGAATCCATCCTCATCTCCCATCACCCCCACCTAATGCCCTGAAGTCCCCATTGAATGCCCAGAAAAAACCCTCATAATACCCCCCTTTAAAACACATAAAACACCCCCCGGCGCCTATACTTCTCGGCGCCGTCGTCTCCCGGTGCCACTGCCTCCCCACGCCAAACCCACGCCGGGTGGGGGGGGGGGGCGCCGAGTACCCTTACCATGGCACGCCGAGACCTGTCGTGCCGATTACCCCCAATCCTCCTATCGCGCCGGGAGCATACCATGCCGTTTGATCTTCCCGCCGACCCCAGTGCTGTGCCGTTTCACCTCAATAATGGTTGTCATCTGAATATCTGATGTCTTCCCCACTTCACCAAACCCAAACATAGCCTAAATTCAATATTTTGTCACTATCAGCTGCCATGTCAACCCCCGTTACCTCACGAGGGGACTAGGGTTCTTCACCCAGGTCCATGGGAGATACACAAATGAGGAGGGTTTCACCCCTACATCACACCGAATACGACGTTTCTTATGTCACCCCGCTGACCCTCGGAGTTCTGCCACCGCATGTCCTCCAATGGTTCTTCGAGGAGAATATCAATGAACGGCGCAATGGTGCACACTGTCCCGTCATATTTGGATCCTTCTCGGACCCAGGGCTACGCCCGATTCTCTTTTGGTTTCCATTCCGGCTCTCCGTGGATGGATGTCCTATATTCCCATTTGGCATAGTCCAAATGGAGGGGACATGCTGCCGAATTTGTGTTATAACATCGTTATCACACCCCGCATATCACGGTTCCTCGTGCATGTCTGCATCGACCCTTGGGTATATTAAATGGTGTTGACAGAAGGTTGGGTTATGCCCAACCAGAAGTCTCTGCTATGCGCGATGGTGGTCTTCGGACCTACGTCCTCTGTCACGTACCAAGGGTCCAAAATTCGATGAACTATGCATCCCCTGTGTGATAAATAAATGCATCCTGCATGCCTTCGTCATGGTCACCATGTAGCTCTTTTCATTCTGGCTTTGACAGCCCGCTATCTCGGCAACTAATCAAAGGTGTTCCCTCCTCGTGGGGGATGTAATTAACGCCATAGCCTTTATGGTATGGCGGACTGCTGGTCCCGACCGAACCTCACATTCGCCCGACACGGGTCAGAATGAGCGCATCATAAAATCGTCACTCATGTGACTGGCACGCCCGCGTCGTCAATCAGTCAGTTAATTACCGGTTAGTTAATTGGTCGATCGATACGTGAAATAAGACAAGTATATATGTGTATATACACATATATACACGAAATAAGAACGATGAGATGGTCGGATAAAACCCCGTCGCAAACAGTCTAGCACACCCGGTGGGACCAGTGTCACCTTTCATCTCTTTGCCGAGATATTCGGGCTTCGAAGCCCTCTCAAAGGCTACTGATTATTTCCCTGTTTGTCTTTGCAGGCAGATCAATGACGATCAACGGGATAACTGGCGTCGACTTCGATCATTCGATCGTTGCTAAACACGCGCAAGGGTACCTGGCGGTACCCATGGAATTCGGCAGCTTCCCTGCCGCTGTGGGCTTCCCCAACTTTTTGGGGTTAGCCTTCGTCGATATCCTGGAGGTCGAAGCCCCAGCACCTGCCAAGGAAGTCGCAGAGAAAATGGAGCCTCTGAAGGTTCCCTGCTGCGAAGACTTGCTTGAAAGTCCGGCCCCGGCCGCTAGCTGTTTGGTGCACCACGTCATACGTGGGACCCACCCCAATGTCATCAACAAACACCCTGGAGGACGCCAGCGTCGCCAAGTCTGCAAGAATGCTGCTGTAGTTACCGGAACTCTGGCTCAGTCTGGGAAATCTATGCTAGTTGGAGGCATGCGCGTCTTCCTCGACGGACGCACGGCCCGGGTGACCCTAGACCGAGTCATCCCCAACATTCCTATCCACAATACCTATCAAGCTCTCGCTGGAAGGAGGGCAGAAAGAGAAGAAACCAGCCCCTATGGCCAGGGAAGCTCGGCACTCAGGCTGAAGAAGTTCAAACAGGTGTGGGTTCCCAAGCGGACCCGACCTGCCCACCATCTAACACCCATCCGCCGCCGTCCTATGAACGATGAGGCGGAGGTGAGAAGAGAAAGGGGCTTGCCCCCGAAGAAAGAAGAAGAGGTGGTTGCGGATCCTCCGCGCCGCAGATGTTTCCGGGCTGCTGCCCGCCAAGCCAACGTCCCAGTCACGGGATGAAGATTCCAACATCCGACCGACAGAGCTCGGCTGGCCTATATCCCTCCTGTTGGAGGTCGACAACTATCCCCCGCACTCTATCAAGAGCGGGGTCAGGTGGAGGTAACCTGTCTGATCAGGAACTACTTTCGAGGGCTGGGCAACCCCTCGCTGGGTCAGCAGCGACTAATGCAAACAGTCGTCACTGAGAAAGATTACAGCCCATCAGCGGCGGATGAAGAGGATATGGAAGATAGAATGATGGTGTCGTCAGTCGACGACAATGGATACAACGACGATTTCGAGATCGAAGCCGATGAAGCCTTCCCCGAGCGGGAAGAAAAATAAAGAGTTTCTGTGTTCGAGAGGCTGACCTTTTCGCAACAAGCCAGACGGAGGGTCCATCGACAGAGAAGAAGGATGCAGGTATTTACTTGCAACATGGCTGGTATATCCAGCCGATATGGGGAGCTTCCTCAAGACCCCCAAGAACTGGCTCAATTGGCCGTACGGCCCGGGCCAACTACCCGCAGAACAGAAGCAGCAAGAGAGCTTCTGATGATCATGAGAGGGAAACAACCCCAGGTCTATCCCCGCTGGGATGATAAGGCCCCCGTCTTGACCGCTAATGTGGTGACGACGGAAGAAGAAGACGACGTCCTCCTCGACATCCTGCCTGAGGGTACGTCCGGGTAAACGACAGAGGGTATCCCCACCACTATAGATCCATCAGTTCTGATGCTGCTGCAAAAATATCAACGGGAGATAGACTCTCTGAAGAAACAGCTGATGGAAAATACTGAGCATTCATCGGCTTCTAAACCACCCGAAGTCCAGGGTGAATCATCCCGGGGAGCGGTTCGTCATGACGATCCTCCACCGCTCTATACACTATCCCAACCGTCAGAGCCAAGCATGGCGACAGTACAACAGCGGCCGCCATAGCCTCAGCCGCTGCTACCTCCGGTGCTCCCCCAGGTGCATCCGACACCCCCGCTGCTACGTCCTCCACAGGCAACCACCCTGGTCACCCCATACCTCCAGCCAGCGCACTTCTATCCAGAGCCAGTCGACCCCACGGTCGTGAACCGGATGATGGTGGAAAGGATGATCGAGCTGAAGCTCGCAGAGAAAAGTGAAGGCGACTACGTCGCATTCGATGCCTATCGGGTGCCCTACCCGCAACACCATGCGGCTAAACGACTTCCCCCGGGGGTCAACAAGCCACCCAAATTTGACAAATTCAACGGGAAGGGGTCCCCTAAAGAGCATATTGCATATTATATGACCGTTATGGGTGATCTGGCCACCGACGAGTCATATCTGTTGAAGTTCTTCGGGTCCTCGCTGACGGGGCTCGCATTTGAATGGTACTCTAGCCTCTCGGCCGGGTCAATCAGTGATTGGTCGGATATGCAGAGAAAATTCAGAGAAAGATTCCATGTCACAGAGAGGGAGGTCACAGTGGCCGAACTCTACTCAACTAAACAAAGGGAAGATGAGACAGCCCTTGATTACATCAAGAGGTGGAGGAACCTCGGAATGAGGTGCAAGCGGCCCCCGCATCAGGAGGACGCTGTGCAAATATGCAAACAAAATCTCAGGAGGGAGGTCCTGGAAAAGATGATTGGTATGGAAATACGATCGTTCGACCGACTGAATAATGTGGTGGCCGAGGTGGAGGCTTTTCTAGCCAAGCCTGTCCCGGCGTCAACTGCCAGCACAGCCCAGAAAGGCAAGGCTGCGGAACGGCGCCCCACACCTAAAGAAGCTAATGCACTTGATATCAAGGCATTCGAACAACAGAAGGAGAAAGGCAAGAAAGCGGCTCCCCCGCAACCTGCAAAAGCTCTAGATGATAAAGAAGGTCCTTCGCTGAGGGACAAAATGAAGAAAGCCTATTCCTTCCCAAAAGATAAGACCCGAGTCCTGTTCGACTGGGTAACAGAATACAGCATGGTCACTTTACCCGAGCCAAGGAGACCGGAGGACCTGAAAAGAAAAGACAGTCCAAGATTCTGCCCCTACCACCAGATGTTGGGACATCCAATCGAAGACTGTTATGTTTTCAAAGACGTCATCGAAGGAATGGTAAAGAAGAATGAAATAGAGCTGGGAGAGTACAAAGTAGACCCTCCTCAGCCACATGAAACCCCTCTCAGGAGAGCAGCGGTCAACATGATCTCCCTCTACCAGGCATTACCTGAGGAGATCTCTGAAGCAAGCACATGGAGCACCTACGAAATCCATTTCCTGGAGCCCGTGAAAGAACAACATGGGTGGCAGCAGATCCCTGTGAAGCACAAGAAGAAGAGGGCACCCCGCCCAAAAGAGGGGGCACATATCCGTGGCATTACACCCCGGCCTGCTCCGCCAGTGGTAGCACCCGTGTGGGTCACTCCACCTACAGCTGTCAGAATACATACACCTAACAGGAGGAGACAAACTCCGCTGCTAGCAATCAAGGAAACCAATCCTGGGGTCCTTCGACTACAGCACCTGATTGAAGGGCTGGATGAATATGTGCAGCCCGAATTGAAACATCTGCTGGTACGGGACCACGTCCCATGGCAAGAGCTGGAACAACTCTCACTCAAACAGGTGGAGGAAGCTGAAGCAGCACCCCCTGAAGAAGGCAGCCTATTCTGGGGGCGGGCACCCGCAGAAATCAAAAAGAAGAGAAAGCAAAGGAAGAAGAAAAGAAAGGCCGTTGGGGCCAATAAAGCACAGGTCGTCTCCTGCAATACCCTATCAGCACTCTTCAACCTAATCGGAGAAGAGGAAGAAGAAGAAATTTGCTTCACACCCCATGCTGGGGGAGGCAAAGCCGACGCCGCAACTGCTGTGCATGACACTCGGTCGTGCCGAAAATGGGGGCGTCAGCCACCCCCCAATCACAACATCATGTTCAGAGGGGAGCAACCCTACAAGACAGCTCCGTCGGAGTTTAAGGGAGTCCAAATCCCTCCTCCATCGGGCCTATACAACAAAAGTGGGGGCAAGGCAGTCCCTTCATTCCTTGAGTTTATGAAGATGTCAAAAGGGAAGCAGCCCTGCCAAGATGCTAACCCTACATCCGGGGCCATTCACCCGCAGCCAGCGCAATCTACTGAGGATGCGAATGCAGATGGAGCTTGCCTTACGGCAACTAACAAAGAAGACCCGACAGCCGGTGCCAGCCAAGAAGGTGCCGAGTCCGAGGAAGAGGAAGCAGGTCCGTCTGGACCCACAAATCAAAACCTCCCCAAGCCCAGATGGGCTGAAGAGATGAAGCTCTCCAATGTCCGGGCTGGGAGCCGAATAATGAAGTTGCTCAAAAAGCTCCCCGCTCGATTTACGATCTGGGAAATTCTCTCTTTGAGTGAAGAAACTCGAATCTGATCATCACTGCTCTGCAGACGCCTGCTCATTTTGAAGCCTGCATAGCAGACGCTATTCCAGAAGCCAGTATGACCTTCTCTCCAGAAGACATGCTACTGCCTACTGCCAGCCACAACAGGCCGCTATATATGAAAGGGCATCTGAATGGAAGAGAACTGAACCGGATCCTGGTGGATCCTGGTGCAGCAGTCAACATCCTGCCATACAGAATATACGAGAGGTAGCACTTTAATGTGCATCTCGAGAAAGTCGGGGATATGCGTATCGCTGGCTTCAACCAAAAATGTGAAGTATCTATGGGAGTGCCGGAGTTCACGCTGACCTTGGCAGATTTCACTACAACGGTGCAGTTTCATGTCATTGACTCTCGCACCTCTTACAAAGCACTGCTCGGCCGCCCATGGCTGCATGAAAATATGGTGGTACCCTCCACGCTCCACCAATGCATCAAATACAGCCTCCATGGGAAGGAGGAGAGGATATTTGCTGATATCCACCCATTCGAGGTGTTTGAATGTCATTTGGCGGACGCCAACCTATATACGGGGTCTCCCCAAAAGGTTTCTGAAGCTGAGACCCCCGTAGGGGCGTCGAAGAATAGATCGGGTGACGGTTGGTATCCACCACCGCCGCGCGGATATGTCAAGCCGAAGGTGGTCTCCCACATCACAGCTTCTGGAGATGTCGGCAGGGTAACACCCCCAGCATTGTACCCCAAAGCTAAGGAAGTGCAGGTCAATCGACAGCACAACCGCATCGGAGTCCCGGCCGGCCTCACCAAGCCAGTCCCCGGCCTCAATGATCCCACTGTCGAACCTTTCAAAGCTTGGGAGGTGACACAGGAAGATGGGCCCCGCAGCTTGTTCTATACAGCTGAGGAGCATCCCACTCGGGAAGATACAGATTGCAGCCTCCCTGAAGATCTAGGCAACCCGCGGGTTCCTATCCAAGGTCTGGCATTTACAACTGATCGGATGGCTAAGATGTTTCAGAAGCAACACATCCCTCCCGATCAGTCTCAAAGGCGCAGAGAAGCTTTCCAGAAGATGTGGCATCCTACAAATCTGGATAAGGAAATGAGACGTTTCTCTCAACATCCAGGGTTGGGCTTCACCCTGGAGGAATATTATTACAGTGGGCGGTACGAGGTGGATACTATCTCCGCCTTCTATCCTACTGAAGATAGCCCTCTGGGAGCAACCTTTGATGAGTATCCGGCGGAAGCCGAATATCTTGAACTGGCTCAGTCCGGAAATCAAGAAGTAGAAACCTCGGCCTCTTGCCGATGCTGGGAGCAGGTTCACCCTGAAGAAGCAGCCCTTCAAGCCGAATTTGATACGGCTAGCAGCAGCGAAGCCGAAGATGGTCAAGAAGCAGGAGTTTCCCCCTCCCCAGGGGTCCTACTACTGACAACTTCAACACCCTTTCTGCCAATCAGGGAAGCCTTGGTCAACTCCAATCAAGGGGAGCCAGCTACCAGGAAAGAAAAAGCCACTTCTGCGGAAGATACAACTGTCCCAGAAGGTGAAACTTCCTCAACTTCTGTTGCAAAATCAACATGCTGTCCGAGCCTGGCAGTGAACAGTTACCAGCCCATCATGGCTGCAATCTCATCTGCAAACACCAAGGCTGCTCTCTCATCCTTGGAAGCTGCGACGGTAATGGATCTGCTAATAGAACAATCCACTCAGCCGCTGGCACAAGAGATCAAGAAACCTCAGGAAGCTCTGGCGGTGTCCGACGAGGAAGTCAAAGTGCTCGACCCTCAAGATGGCATTCCAGACTTCGTTGACCTCCAACCGGCACCTCCGGAGATAGAAGACGGAGGCCAAGCCACAGTCGATGAACTGATAGAAGTCAACCTAGGAAATGAGAAGGACCCTAGGCCTACCTTCCTCAGTGCCCAACTATCCCCAGAAGAACGGGAGCTGTACATTCAACTACTGCTAGAATACCGGGATTGCTTTGCCTGGACTTACAAAGAGATGCCAGGTCTAAGCCCCGCTATCTCACAACATGAGCTGGCAATCAACCCTGAAGCCGAGCCGGTGAAGCAACCACCGCGGCGCATGAGGCTAGAGCTCATCACCCAAATTTGTGCTGAAGTCGACAAGCTCATTGACGTGGGATTTGTTGAAGAAAATCAGTACACCACGTGGCTGGCAAATATCGTCCCCGTGAAAAAGAAGAATGGATAGATCCGGATATGTGTCGACTTCCGGGATCTAAATAAAACCTGCCCCAAAGATGACTTCCCGGTGCCGATAACCGAGGTCATGATTGATGCTACAACCGGCCATGAGCCCCTATCATTCATGGACGGGTCTTCAGGCTACAATCAGATTTGGATTGCGGAGCATGACCGAGTCCATACTGCTTTCCGAACTCCTAAGGGCATTTATCATTACAAGAGAATGCCGTTCGGATTAAAGAATGCTGGCGCAACCTATCAGTGCGTAATGACCAAAATATTTGATGAATTGCTCTACCACAAGGTCGAGTGCTACATAGATGACCTGGTGGTCAAAACCAGAAGAAAAGAGGATCATCTGCAAGACCTCCGGATTGTTTTTCAGAGGCTGAGGCAGCATGAGCTAAAAATGAACCCTATGAAATGTGCGTTCGGAGTGTCGAGCGGAAAATTCTTGGGCTTCATCGTCCGATATCGGGGAATCGAGATAGACCCCGCAAAGATCAAGGCGATTCAGGGGTTACCTCCGCCAAGGAACATCTCCGAGCTGAGATCACTACAGGGCCGTTTGGCTTATATCCGGTGTTTCATTTCCAATTTGTCAGGGCGATGCCAGCCTTTTTACAAGTTGATGATGAAAGATGTCCCCTTTTATTGGGATGAAGATTACCAGGCAGCCTTCGACAAGCTAAAAGACTACCTGAAAACTCCTCCAGTGTTGGGCGCACCGGTGAAAGGGCGACCATTGATACTGTATATAGCTGCTACACATAATTCTCTGGGGGCAATGCTGGCCCAGAATAATGAAGAAGGGAAAGAACAAGCCTTCTATTACCTCAGTCGGAGACTGGTCAGAACTGAAGAGAAATATACTTATATTGAGAAGATCTGTCTGGCGCTGGTCTTCGCAGTTAAATAGCTCCGACACTATATGTTGTCGCATGAAATCAGCTTGGTATCCAAGGAGGATCCCCTGAAGTACATTATGTCTCAACCGGCACTCAAAGGCCGCCTGGGCAAATGGGCGGTAATCCTTATGGAGTTTGATATCTCCTACGTGCCGCGCAAGGCCGTCAAGGGCCAAGCTATTGCAGACTTCTTCGCTGAGCACCCAGTGCCCGGGGATTGCCCGTTGGAGCCGGAGCTTCCTGAAGATGAAACTTTAGAAGCCGTGCAAGTACAGCCCTCCTTATGGCAACTATACTTTGATGGCGCTTCCAGAATTGACACCTCTGCCACCGGGTCAGTCAGGGTCAGAGCAGGAGCGGGCATAGTCCTGAAATCCCCAGAAGGAGAAGTGGTGCATACATCCTGTTCCATAAACAAGCAATGCACAAACAATGAAGCGGAATATGAAGCCCTGATAATCGGGTTGCAAATTGCTCTGTCCATGTGAATTCAGATGCTAGAAGCATTCGGAGACTCCATGCTAGTTATAAAACAGCTGGAAGGAGAGTTCGATGTGCGAAAGCAAGAGCTCCTCCCCTATCACCAGTTGACAACTCGACTGATGTCAAAATTTTACTTCATCAGCATTAAGCACATCAATCGAGGCCGGAATGCTCAGGCAGACGCCCTCGCTAAGCTGGCCAGTTCATTGGCGGTCCCGCCAGACACAAGCCTGAATATAACAGTGATCAACCACCGACAGGTCCCCAGCGTGACAGAGGTCCTGACCGACGAACAGGAGATGGAAGTAGCAGTCATCGAAGGGGTTCAGTAGCCCGATTGGCGAGAGCATCTCCTACGCTGGTTTCAACACCAACAACTTCCAAAAGAAAAGGAACAGAGAATGAAGCTCCTGAGGATCAAGGATTCTTACGAGATGAGAAGCGGGACCTTGTTCTGAATTATGGCAGATGCCCGAAGGAAAGTCCTACTCTGTTGCTTGTCTTCAGCAGAAGCAGGACAGGTGATGCAGGAGGTCCATGCAGGATCAGCTGGAGCACACCAGGCTGGCCCGAAGATGAAAATTGAGATAAAGAAACTGGGTTATTATTGGCCCAGTATATTTGACGATTGCTGCAGGTTTGCCAAGGCTTGTCAGAAGTGTCAAGAACATGCTAATGTGGCAAGGAGACCTCCAGTGCCACTGCATCCCACCCTACCAAGCTGGCCGTTTGCTCAGTGGGGCACGGACGTGGTAGGGCCGCTGCCAGCATCTTCATCAGGGTGCAGATACATCTTAGCAGCTACAGACTACTTCTCCAGATGGGCGGAAGCAGTAGCACTAAGAGATGTGACGGGAGAACTAGTTGCAAGATTCTTCCGGCAGAATGTAATATTTCGGTTCGGGATCCCCAACCGAATCATCTCTGATAATGGCAGTCACTTTAGGAACCATAAGGTTTATCGGCTGACCGACAAATATAAAATCGACTGGAGGACATCGTCCCCCTACAACCCTCAAGCCAATGGACTCGCAGAAGCCTTTAACAAGACACTGTGCACGCTGCTGGCAAAGACTGTCAAGTCTAATAAAAAAGATTGGGAAGAAAGGATGTACGAAGCACTTTGGGCCTATCGTACTGTCTACAAGACCCCAACCGGCTGTTCACCTTTCTCCCTTGTCTACGGGTCAGAAGCTGTGGTGCCAATTGAACTTGAAGTTCCTTCATTGCGAGTTGCCATCCAGCACGGACTAGTCAATGGTGAGCAGACCAATGCAGAAAGAAGATTGGAGGAGCTCGCTGAGCTCAAAGGAAAACGCCTCCGGGCACAGCAAAACATCCAACTCTACCAAGCTCGCATGGCCCGTGCTTTTGACAAGCTAGTCAAGGGTCGAGAATTCAAGAAAGGAGACCTGGTAATGGTCAAAAGAAGAGAAGTAATGGCCTCTAACCCCAAAGGGAAGCTGGTCGAAAACTGGGTCGGGCCATATATCGTCCGCCGAGTATATGAAGGAGGCGCCTACGTCCTGGTAGACCACAAAGGGGTTATCCAGTTCTCTCCCCTCAACGGAAAGCATATTAAGCTGTATCATGCAGCGCAGCCAGCATTCCTCGAGTGATCGGTCAGAATACATTTTTCCTTGGTTTAGTGGCACTCCGCCCTAATCAAGCTACCCTTTCCCTTGGTTTAGTGGCACTCCGCCCTAACCGAGCTACATTTTCCTTGGTTTAGTGGCACTCCGCCCTAACCAAGCTATCTTCTCCTTGGTTAGTGGCACTCCGCCCTAACCGAGCTATATTTTCCTTGGTTTAGTGGCACTCCGCCCTGACCAAGCTACCTTCCCTTGGTCCAGTGGCATTCCGCCCTAACCGAGCTACCTTTTCCTTGGTTTAGTGGCACTCCGCCCTAGCCGAGCTACATTTCCCTTGGTTTAGTGGCACTCCGCCCTAACCGAGCTACCTTCTCCTTAGTTTAGTGGCACTCCGCCCTAACCGAGCTACCACTCCTTGGTTAGTGGCATTCCGCCCTAATCGAGCTACACTTCTCCTTGGTTTAGTGATACTCCGCCCTAGCCGAGCTACATTTCCCCTGGTTTAGTGGCACTCCGCCCTAATCGAGCTACCTTCTCCTTGGTTTAGTGGCACTCCACCCTAACCGAGCTACCTCTCCTTGGTTTAGTGGCACTCCGCCCTAACCGAGCTACCTCTCCTTGGTTTAGTGGCACTCCGCCCTAACCGAGCTACCTCTCCTTGGTTAGTGGCATTCCGCCCTAATCGAGCTACACCTCTCCTTGGTTAGCGGCATTCCGCCCTAACCAAGCTACCTTCTCCTTGGTTTAGTGGCACTCCGCCCTAACCAAGCTACATTTTCCTTGGTTTAGTGGCACTCCGCCCTAACCCAACTACTTTCCTTGGTTTAGTGGCATCCGCCCTAACCGAGCTACCTTTCTCCTTGGTTTAGTGGCACTCCGCCCTAACCGAGCTACCATTCCCTTGGCTTAGTGGCACTCCGCCCTAACCAAGCTACCTTTTTCTTGGTTTAGTGGCACTCCGCCCTAACCGAGCTACCTTCTCCTTGGTTTAGTGGCACTCGCCCTAACCGAGCTACCTTCTCCTTGGTTTAGTGGCACTCCGCCCTAACCGAGCTACTTCTCCTTGGTTTAGTGGCATTCCGCCCTAATCGAGCTACCTTTTCCTTGGTTTAGTGGCACTCCGCCCTGACCAAGCTACCTTCCCTTGGTTCAGTGGCATTCCGCCCTAACTGAGCTACCTTTTCCTTGGTTTAGTGGCACTCCGCCCTAGCCGAGCTACATTTTCCTTGGTTTAGTGGCACTCCGCCCTAACCGAGCTACCTTCTCCTTGGTTTAGTGGCACTCCGCCCTAACTGAGATACCTCTCCTTGGTTAGTGGCATTCCACCCTAATCGAGCTACACTTCTCCTTGGTTTAGTGGCACTCCGCCCTAGCCGAGCTACATTTCCCTTGGTTTAGTGGCACTCCGCCCTAACCGAGCTACCTTCTCCTTGGTTTAGTGGCACTCCGCCCTAACCGAGCTACCTCTCCTTGGTTAGTGGCATTCCGCCCTCATCGAGCTACACCTCTCCTTGGTTAGCGGCATTCCGCCCTAATCAAGCTACCTTCTCCTTGGTTTAGTGGCACTCCGCCCTAACCAAGCTACCTTTTCCTTGGTTTAGTGGCACTCCGCCGTAACCGAGCTACCTTTTCCTTGGTTTAGTGGCACTCCGCCCTAACCAAGCTACATTTTCCTTGGTTTAGTGCACTCCGCCCTAACCAAGCTACCTTTCCCTTGGTTTAGTGGCACTCCGCCCTAACCCAGCTACCCTTCCTTGGTTAGTGGCACTCCGCCCTGACCCAGCTACCCTTCCTTGGTTGGTGGCGTTCTGTCCTAATCAAGCTACCCTTTCCCTTGGTTAGTGGCATTTCGTCCTAGTCAAGCTACCTCTCCTTGGTTTAGTGGCACTCCGCCCTAACCAAGCTACCTTCTCCTTGGTTTAGTGGCGCTCTTCCCTAATCAAGCTACATTTTCCTTGGTTTAGTGGCATTCCGCCCTAACCAAGCTACCTTCCCTTGGTCCGGTGGCATTCCACCCTGATCGAGCTACCTTGCCTTGGTTAATGGCATTCCGCCCTGACCAAGCTACCTCCCCTTTGTTAATGGCATCCTGCCTTAACCGAACTACCCTTTCCTCGGTCTAGTGGCACTCCGCCCTGACCAAGCTCCCGAAAGAATACACCACGTTGTTGCCATTACCGGCCTTACGCCCGAATCGGCGAGAGATCACTCCTTTGCGTTAGCCTTCAGCCCTTGCTAACGAATGAACTATTCTGCCCAGCGCAAGGTCTGATGCTCCGGCCGACAGCCATCTACTGTCAACCAAGGGTCGAACGTCACACTTCGACCTGCCACCCTACACAAATACAAAAAAAGAAAGGAAAATGGGGTTGAAAATAGAGATACCCCGCCAGACTTGCTCCCATATCGGGACAAGTGCAAAAATGGCCGTAACCCAGCTGTGGCGAAAACCCGAAAGGGTGTCGCAGGCAAAATCGGGTACCCCGCCGCGTGAAAACCCGAAAGGGCGCGCGGGCAAAAGCAAGAGGGGGCTGGCTTCGGCGAAAACCCGAAAGGGCGCTTGAGTCAGTAAAGTGGTAATTTCCAAATGCCTCTCCTATTCTCCACCTAATGAAACTCTGGAAGGGACAATCATCAAAGTCCCACCGGAAATCCTTTAACAGACCCTTTTCGACCCTCGTCATCATCGGCGAGATCGGTCGATCTCTACCCTCAACTTGGACCTTACGTCCCTGTTGACAATCTCATCCTTGTTGCGGCAATAACCCGTGCCGATGAACAAACCCTTTTCGACCCTCGTCATCATCGGCGAAGATCATTTGATCCCTACCCCTAAACTTGGACCTTCCGTCCTTGCTAATAAACCCACCTTTGTTTCGGTAGTAACCTATGCAGATTAATAAACCCACGTTCGATCCTCGTCATCGTCGGCGAGATCGGTCGATCTTTACCCTTGACACGGATCTTACATCCTTGTTAATAGACCATGTCCTTTGCTTCGACATCTAACCAGTGTCGATGAATCGAAACAGGATTCGATCCTTGTCATCATTGACAAGGCCAGTCAATATTTTCGCGGTCTAGTTCTTCCGCATCCTGAATCAAAAAAAAGAAAGAAAGAAAAATGGGGTTAAAAATAGAGATACCCGGCCAGACTTGCTCCTATGATCAGGACAAGTGCAAAAATGGCTATAACCCAGCTGTGGCGAAAACCCGAAAGGCCGTCGCAGGCAAAATCGGGTACCCCGCCGCGTGAAAACCCGAAAGGGCGCGCGGGCAAAAGCAAGAGGGGGCTGGCTTCGGCGAAAACCCGAAAGGGCGCTTGGGTCAGTAATATGAATAAAAAAAATGATCATGAATGATGAATAGTGATGAACCATCCTCCGTCCAGAAGGCCATTTACAAGGTCGAGGCGGAGTCTTCATCCGATATCCCACTTACATACATCTATCCTTACCCGGTTTTTGTCATCATCGGCAAGACCGTCTACCTCTTCGACCCTTGTCACCATCGGCAAGATCGGTCGCTACCCTTACCCGGTTTTTGTCATCATCGGCAAGACCGTCTACCCTTTCGACCCTTGTCACCATCGGCAAGATCGGTCGCTACCCTTACCCGGTTTTTGTCATCATCGGCAAGATCGTCTACCCTTTCGACCCTTGTCACCATCGGCAAGATCGGTCGCTACCCTCCCGATTTTGTCATCATCGACAAGACCGTCTACCCTTTCGACCCTTGTCACCATCGGCAAGATCGGTCGCTACCCTCCCGGTTCTTGTCATCATCGGCAAGACCGTCTACCCTTTCGACCCTTGTCACCATCGGAAATATCAGTCGCTACCCTCCCGGTTCTTGTCATCATCGGCAAGACCGTCTACCCTTTCGACCCTTGTCAACATCGGCAAGATCGGTCGCTACCCTTCCGGTTCTTGTCACCATCGGCAAGACCGTCTACCTTTTTCGACCCTTGTCACCATCGACAAGATCGGTCGCTACCCTTCCGGTTCTTGTCACCATCGGCAAGACCGTCTACCCTTTTCGACCCTTGTCACCATTGACAAGATCGGTCGCTACCCTTCCGGTTTCTGTCATCATCGGCAAGACCGTCTACCCTTTCTGACCCTTGTCACCATCGGCAAGATCGGTCGCTACCCTTCCGGTTTTTGTCATCATCGGCAAGACCGTCTGCCCCTTTTCGACCCGTGTCACCATCGACAAGGTCGGTCAACATCTCCCCCAATCAGGGTCAATAATGGAATTACCATGAGCAGCCAGCAGTCACGGTTTCGACGCCTCTTGTCAGCGAGACCTACGTCTGCGCCAACCTGGCAACCTCTGGAACTCCGTCCCGCGGTGGAGCGAGGCCCCCATCCTTTCCTTGAGAGGGTAGACGCTCTCCTGCGACACGGACATGGAGGTACTTCCAAGCAGGTCGCCAGAACTGCCACAAGACATAACAGAATGTGAGTGTGGATGTGGACACCAAAAAAATATAGTGAAGGAAACTTCTATCTTCATTACAAAAAGGGGAAGTGAATACAAAAGGAGCCCTTCTGAGGGGACATATTACAAAGGCGGATTAGCTAAGACCGCCTGAAGATATCAGCAAAGTCAATAAGCCCAACATGAGGAGCCGCCCCCAGTTCATGGAGCTGCGCTTCCTCTTCCTGAACCCGAGTCACCTCAGTCTCCAGAGACACGACTCGGCCCTCCAACAAAGAAGTTCTTTCGATGCCTTGGACTTCCGCAGCCTCTAGCCGCGGTATCTCGGCTTCTATAGTAGCCAATTCAGCGCGGAGTTCTTCCCGTCGGCTACGTTGAATGTGCGCCTGGGTTACGGAAGCTTCAACCTGAGCCCTACTCTCCTGAAGATCAGAGACGTCAGCTCCGCCTGACAGTCAACTCTCTGCAGTTTGAGGGCCGCCAGGCGGTCGCCCATCATCTTCTCGAGAAAGTCCCGGTGATTCACAAACTTCAACAAGAAAAGCACCCGCTGGGTCCATATATCTAGAGGGCAGCCCAGTGCCTGCAGCCCGATCGTCAGTCGCGCAGCCACTTCCTTAAACTGGGAGTAAGACAGCGCTGGCTGAGATTCCACAACCTGACGCAGCATCTCTAGATGCTGCCAGACAAATTCCTCCGATGAGGTAATGCCCAAGGAAGCCGCCGGAGACACCTCGAAGGTCACTTCCCTGTCTATGGCGGCCCATAAGCCGGTGTCCGGCTCAGAAAAGGAAGATGGAACGGCCGTCAAAGCCGAAGAAGCAGATACCACGGCAGCATGTTCCTGCTCCGTCAGACTCCTGTTAGGGCTTCCTTCAAAGGAGCCTAGGAGGGATGAAGGTTCTAACTCTGGCTTCGGCACAAATGGAATTGCAAAATCAGGCGCGATCGTCATTATGGCCGCCGGTACAAAAGTAGACCCCCTTTGCGGGTCAGCCTCAGCCCTCAACTCTGTCGTCGACGCCAGGGTGAGACTCTCCCCCGACTGGCTCGGCTCCGAGGGTAATCCCCCAGCAGCCACATGTATCCTCACCGGCACGGGGCGGAGTAGGGTGATTGTCCCTGAAGGAGATGCGGTGGCCAGCGGTAGCAGATCCGAGGCCTCTGATGAAACCACAGCAGTACCAGAAGTCGATGCCGGGGAATGAATAGCGGCTTCGGGTTCCTGGAATGAAAATTCATGTAAACACCAAGGTGGCAAAAAAAAAAGAGGGGGATATGCGGCTTTGTAAAGGGGCGGACAGGATTTACTATGATGACAATATCCATCTCTTCAAGCCCCTGAATAGAAGATTCCAATCCTGCAGATGAAGCAGCAAAAGGAGGGGTTATCTCCACCTCCACGTCCAATCCAGCAAATTCCTCCTGCAACACTCCCTCGGATGATGCCCTCGGCAGCCTCGGAGGACTAAAAATCAAAGCATCGCTTGACAATGTGAAGGGAGCCGTTGCCCCTTTGTTGTCTGCTGCAGACACTTGTTCATCACCTTCTGAAGAATGATGGTCAGTCTCTTCGTTAGAAGGGGTGGCAGAGCTACTCGAAAAAATATCTATGCTGATCTCGGGTTGGCCCGCCTCCTCCGTCGCCTGACGGGACACTGAGCGGGTGAGCACACGCCGCAATGGAATAGCACCCTTCTTCAGCACAGTCTTTGTCCCGCGGGCTGTGAAGGAGCTTCCACAACAGGCGCCTTAACCGCCGTGCTGACCACTCCTGCCATCACAACAAAACAAGTGCATAAGGCAGGATGGAAAGCTCAATAAAAGGGGAACCTAAAGAACCACAATTGTGCAGCTCACCCTCAGCCTCGCTGGCAGGCGTAGGAGAAGGAAGTCTGACATCCTCCTCAACGGCAGGGAGACTCTCCCCTGCAGCTCCAGCTGTCTCAGTCACCCCTACCGGGGCTATGATGGAAGGCCCTATCTCTCCGGCCTCTAGGGCGGCTTCCTCAGCACATGTGGTGTCAGCCGCTCCTTGAGCTGAGGTCACGCAAAGAAGACGTCAAAAGAATGGAAACGTCATGAAAAGAGCACTCCTTTATACCGTACAGGGAAAATGATGTCACCTTCAGCTGCTTGCTGAGTGGCTTCTTTCCGAGCGGCAAACTGTTCAAATGATGGCACCTCGGGCAGGGGAGTCTCAGCCGCGTCAGTCGAAGGCCGCTTGGAAGAAGTTTTACGAGCTTTCCTCGCTCGGCGTATTGCAACTCTCATTGCAGAAGCCGCTCTCTTTTTGCCAGGCGGCAGTGGAGTAGTAGTTGGCGCTGGTGCAGGGACCTCAAAATATTCCGGCTTCTGTGCCTGGGAGATGATTTTTCTATAAAGCCCCTGCTGCTTGATATCCGGACGGTCTGTCAAGTGAAGCACATGCCATTATAAAGGAGCTGAGCAACAAACTAGTCTACATGTCAACGGAGGAGCACTTACCTGCCCGGCCCTTGTAAAAAGATGAGAGTGGCCAATACTGATAAGCCACCTCCTTACTTCGGGAGGCGGTCTCCCGAACAAGCCAGCATATGTCGCCAATCTTCTTACACTTGTCGACCAGGTCGTCCAGGTCCGCATGTCCGTGGGAAGCTATACAATGATACAAGCCAAGGTGGTCAAAGCCCCAGACATCGGCATAATGAAAAGATACGAATAGAGGCTTGTCCAGAACACTAGCTGCGGGACTCTCAAGGGTCAGTCCGTGGATGCTCATCAGGACGAACAGCCAAGATGTATGCTGATAGTATGTCGGGGTTCTGTCCTCTCTATTAACAAACGCCCGACACGGGCAAAAGCGATCCACCTCGCACTTCCATGAAACTGCTTTGGAGAGCGGCTCCTCGATAGGGAACGGATACTGCTGAAGCTCCAGGCGGGAACCACCAATCTGGCACAGGTGTTCTAAATTCTGCGTGAAAGCATCTTCACTTATGTCAGCAAGCACGGGTATCAGTGGTTCAGCCACTCCCTCCTTGATGGCTTTTCTGCTCGCTATGTATGTCTCTGCCTCCTTCGGGTGGTGCGAAAATAACCTCTTCAGATGGGCTTCGTCAATGTCAAAAATGGGCCCAGGCTGCTGACTCAGAAAGGTGCGCTCAGCCACATCCCAGCATGTCATCCGGGCATTGCGGTAGAAGCTCGTGCGAGCATTCCACCATTTTACATACTCTGGAGTGACCCGGGGGACTCGGTTCGGCATCGGCACTCTGAAAGTATTGGCGTCCCGGCGGTGAAAATAGTCCCACTAGGAGCGACCTTCGGCCACAACGGTCGAGCCATGCTTTGACCTGCTGTCTAAAGGGAACAAGGCGACCGAAGGCGGAATATGCTGATCGTAGCCAAAATTCTGACCGAACCTGAAGGGATAGTAGGGTTCTAAATAAATTGCGCCCCCCTTTCTGAATACTAAAACACTGGGGCGAATTGATAAAGCCCAGTCAATGAGTCCAGGCTCCAAGACTGGTCGGGTCACGGTGTTGCCCGAAATGAAGTGTGTGAAAGTCTCCACTGCCTCGAGCTTACACTCACGCTGACGGTTCACTAATGGAGAGGAATGTGCAGCCAGATTCCAAAAGTGGATAGTCCCCGCTGAATCCATCGGAACCCTTGCCAGTCGGCCACGGATGGAGAAGAGTTGCTGGGACACTGGACCCGGTTCAGCACTTGCAAACTCCAGCATTCTGGGATACAATGTCATTGTCTGCAAAGTCCGGGGAGCTAGCTCCGGAAATAAGTTGCACACCCAGGCATTAAAAAAATGAAACGGCCCCACCGTTCGGAAAGAGCGGGGGATCCGATGCCTATGAATATCTCCAATGGATTTGTAAATCAGGCATAGTGCGGCCGGACATATTGCAAGCCGTATGCCCCAAGCCATCTGACAAGCCGGGTATATTGCCTCCGGCCGAATAACTGTCTCATCCCCTTGCGGGAGGGCAAAAGTACATAGCCAGAAGGTAAGGTAGGCGACACAATGGGTAAGGGGATCCACCCCCATTGGATTCGGCCCCCCGCGGCTTATCCCCCGAAGGGAAGCAGGCAGCTCTGACTTGAACTTAGGTGGTCTGCTGGGCTTACCCGCAACAGGAGCTACGTGAGGGAACTCACTGTACTTCAATGGGCCGCCGAAGAAATACTGAATCCAATGTCCTGCTCGGAGTCTCAGTTTACTGCTCTTCTCCCGGGGCTGGTATCCCTTTGAGGATCCCCTATTCAGCGTCAGGCAGAGGGAGCGGTATGCCTTCATCAAGAACCGGTATGAATAGCCGAAGTAATATTCGCCTTCGCCGTCTGTTTCGTCCTTGATGAAGTCATGAATGCAGACCTCTTCATAGGGCTCTCCGTCAATCGGCAGGCCCGATAACTGTGATAGGCTCCAAAGATCCAGAGAGGTTTCACCTTCTGCTGTATAGAAAGTGTTGAACTGCGGGCAAAATACTTCGAACGTGCCGCAGCACAGCCCCTTTGAAATGGGATACCTAAAGCGGGATGCATACACACTGTGGTACACCCCGGCCCTGACCAACAGCGGTGCATACTCTTTCAGAACATATTCTGTGAATTCCACTGCCCCTACACGAAAGAGATGAGCATCTGTCACCTTCGTGTCTACAAACCACCCAGCTGCCAATTGAAATTTGAACTGAACAGCCAAGTAGTTCAGCACAAACGGTTCCTCTCTGTAGCCCCACTTGATGGGCGCCAAGAATAAACCGTAACCGGGTTTCTCCCTGTTAACCCGACCTATGGTGTTGTCCCACCTGGCTGGTGTGAACTCCGGGGCCCATGTTAGCATCTTCAGCTCTGCCTCTAGCTCTGTTACCCCTAAGACGGCGTCCCACTTGCGCCGCTCCCCCGGAAGGTAGATGGTATCGTCACGATACACAGAACCTTTCAAGCTACCCCGGTCTAGCAACATGGCCCGCTCCACCATCCGAGCCAGCATGACGTCCCTTTTCCCAGAGACGTTGAAGGTACAAATGAAGGGCGCGAGGTGACGATCCTTCGGGAAGTCCGGACGGTAGTCATCATCGCGATTGAAGTCCAGTCCTCCCTCAACAGTCACAATGCGAGAGGCGAATACTGTATCTGTTTCGGAGCCAGAGGACTCATCGACTATGGCAATCCTCCCAAGTCCCCGGTCCAGCTGTCCAACATTCCTCCAAGTCACAACGGGACCAGAAGCCCTGCCTTGAGGAGAAGAGTCAACATCAGCAATGCCGGAGGCAACGCGGCTAGAAGAAGAAGCCATTTCCAGCGAGCTGCAGACACAAAACCAAGAAAAAAGAATAAGAAGGTGATATAAAGAAAAAAATTATTAGAAAAGAAATTTTCAGAAGAAAATTTTGACAGCATCTCCCCTTATCCGGAGCATGCCCAGAAGTCAAATGGGAGAACACCCACCGGGAGGGGGTGACACCGAAATGAAAAGGGACGAAGTCCGAACAAAAATTCCCCGAAGGGAAGGATTCCACGCCGGTTGCTCTGAGGCGACAGAAGGAAAAAGGGGAGGAAGAGGGAGAAAGCTCAAGGAGAAATGAGCTTCTCTCTCCCCCTCTCGGCGCCTATATCGGCCCAGCCAAAAGGCGCACCGAGAGGGAGGTCGCGCCGACGACCGGAAGCGCCAAAAGGCGCGCCGAGACGGCCTCCGCGCCGAAAGGCAAAAGCGCCACCACCGTGCCGAGAAGATCACCGCGCCGAGAAGAGCGTCGCGCCGGGAATTCCATGCCGAGCCCACCTCCGCGCTGAGAAGATAGTGCCGGGAGCGTCCATGGAGCCGATTACCTCACCAGGGGTGATACTATTACCGGACCAAGCCAAAAATGCTGGTGTTCATCCAAATTTGCTTGTAAAGCATCGAAGTCACGCAAAGCAGAATGAAGACTCAGAGTCAAAAGAATAGCCAATGCACAGGAGCAGACCTGAAGAGACCACGAGGCGCAACGTGTGAACGTGGTGTACACCCGCATGTCCCGTGTCACTCATGCTTCGCTCACGCAACCTACGGGTGGGGGGCATTTGTTGACACCTAAAATATGACAGAAGAGATCATAGCAGATCATAGCAGATTCACAGTTCTGAAGATCAGTCGAGGGCACAGCTCACGTACCATCCCTGGGAGATCTGAAAGTCTGAATAGAAGAAACCCACTACCCCTATCATGTTGTTCGACTAAAGCCGTCTTTGGCTAGGTCGCTGTCCAGTACTGCTGTCATTCAGATAGTCAGGCTGATAAAACTATACCAACATTCAGGCAACCATCTGCCTGCTGAAACAGATGTTCAGACATCTCTGATACTCCTGAAGCGGGATGCACAGTGCCTCGCACACGTTTGTGAATGCAAGGTGTAAACAGTCCCATGGAGTCTTAATATATATATATCAAGAATCCCATTGTCGAAAGGAGTCCACCAAGTGGATCCTGGGTCGAATGGGCCGAATGACAAGAAAATGGGCCAAGCCCAAATATGAGATGGGACGCGCCGATGACGACCGCGCCGGGAGGATGATCCTGGCGCGCCGGGAAGTTCATGCAGAAAGGATGAGGGCCTGGCCTCTATAAGAGGCCTGCCCTTCGAATGAAAAGAGGAGGACACAGAGGAGGACAGAAAAGAAAGAGGCCCTTCGAACGAAGAGAAGAGAAAAAAAGAGAGGTGGGGAAAGAGGTGAAGAAGAAAAGAAGAGAAGCAGGGAGCTCGAGAGCCCTTGAAAGAAGCTGAAGAAAGAAAAAAGGGAGAGAGGCAGAGGCTCGAAAAGGGATCCAGGTGGGAGTGCCGGGCAGCTGCAGCTCCTTCTCTTTCCCCTCCCTATATGTCTGAATATTTCTCTCTGTACTTCTGATTTCTAGCATCTTTGCTTCAATAGCATCGAATGCCAATGTAACCCTGCTTTTAGGGATTAAGCCTAGATTTCTTTCTCTGTTGAGTCAAATTTCTTTCTCTTAAGTAGCATGCGTGTAAGTCATCTGGATGAAATAAAGAATGAGAGAATGGGTTGAACTCCGCCCTTTCATTACCTTCTTCTTTCTATCTCTGCATCCGAGGTTTGCTATATGCTAAGGATACTGATAACTAGGCATGTTTTATCATTTGGTTTTCCAATTCTGCTGAAGCGTCTTCGCTACCATTATTTATCACCCCCCCTCCAGCCACATTTCGAGGGCTTGAGACAGTCTATCTCATGGCTCCTCGTATGTGAAATAAAGGGGGACGTGGTTCAGGGATTTCCGTCCGTGGTTCTGCTCCCAATGAGGCCTAGAGGAAAGGTGTTCCCCCAAAGTCTTCCCCCTCTGATCATCCAAAACAGTAGAGATTAAACCCCTCTCCTAACAACTCCCGAAGCCCTGTTCGAAGACCTCCTTAAAATCCCTTCTGAAAGCCTCCCGGCGCCGGTATCTCCCGGCGTGAGTTTTGCGTCGAGAGCTCCCCACGCCGGTTGGACCTCCCCATCGTGCCGAGCCTGCCTAGTTTCCGTGCCCAAACCACCCCTCTTCTCTGCATTGATACCCTTACGTCGTCTGGCCATCCTGATGCCTTCGTTACCACGGTGAGCCATACAGACCTCGTCCATTATATCCTACCCTCGTGGGTGTGCATTGCCCCTCCCTCTGGCCTCACGGGAGTTATATCAAAGGGGTTAATTCTCCCCCTACATTCTGTAACCCATTAAGCCACGGGGTCCTGCCATTGCAGGCTTTCCGATGGATCGCATTGGGGACATTACAACACAGGGGATGAGGTCTTATATGGTCTAGACCTTCGAATTACGGGCTACGCCCGGCACTCATTTCGGTTTCTACTCCGGCACTCGTGAGTAGATAGCCCATAATATTATCTTGGCACACTCCCAGAGTAAGGGGAGATGCTGTCAAAATTCACCCAGAACTTTACTCTGTCATACTGTTTCATCGGAATTGCATATTTAAGCCCTCGATATGGCGGGAGCCTGAGCTATATCACCTCATGGCATCTTGCCATCGCAGAGAACATATCTCCGTGCTAATGAGCTCTTTGGACCCTCTCTGGTAATGAATCCATCCTCATCTCCCATCACCCCCACCTAATGCCCTGAAGTCCCCATTGAATGCCCAGAAAAAACCCTCATAATACCCCCCTTTAAAACACATAAAACACCCCCCGGCGCCTATACTTCTCGGCGCCATCGTCTCCCGGCGCCACTGCCTCCCGGCGCCAAACTCACGCCGGGTGGGGGGGACGCCGAGTACCCTTACCATGGCACGCCGAGACCTGTCGTGCCGATTACCCCCAATCCTCCTATCGCGCCGGGAGCATACCGTGCCGTTTGATCTTCGCACCGACCCCAGTGCTGTGCCGTTTCACCTCAATAATGGTTGTCATCTGAATATCTGATGTCTTCCCCACTTCACCAAACCCAAACATAGCCTAAATTCAATATTTTGTCACTATCAGCTGCCATGTCAACCCCCGTTACCTCACGAGGGGACTAGGGTTCTTCACCCAGGTCCATGGGAGATACACAAATGAGGAGGGCTTCACCCCTACATCACACCGAATACGACGTTTCTTATGTCACCCCGCTGACCCTCGGAGTTCTTCCACCGCATGTCCTCCAATGGTTCTTCGAGGGGAATATCAATGAACGGCGCAATGGTGCACACTGTCCCGTCATATTTGGATCCTTCTCAGACCCAGGGCTACGCCCGATTCTCTTTTGGTTTCCATTCCGGCTCTCCGTGGATGGATGTCCTATATTCCCATTTGGCATAGTCCAAATGGAGGGGACATGCTGCCGAATTTGTGTTATAACATCGTTATCACACCCCGCATATCACGGTTCCTCGTGCATGTCTGCATCGACCCTCGGGTATATTAAATGGTGTTGACAGAAGGTCGGGTTATGCCCAACCAGAAGACTCCGCTATGCGCGATGGTGGTCTTCGGACCTACGTCCTCCGTCACGTACCAAGGGTCCAAAATTCGATGAACTATGCATCCCCTGTGTGATAAATAAATGCATCCTGCATGCCTTCATCATGGTCACCATGTAGCTCTTTTCATTCTGGCTTTGACAGCCCGCTATCTCGGCAACTAATCAAAGGTGTTCCCTCCTCGTGGGGGATGTAATTAACGCCATAGCCTTTATGGTATGGCAGACTGCTTGTCCCGACCGAACCTCGCATTCGCCCGACACGGGTCAGAATCAGCGCATCATGAAATCGTCACTCATGTGACTGGCACGCCCGCGTCGTCAATCAGTCAGTTAATTACCGGTTAGTTAATTGGTCGATCGATACGTGAAATAAGACACGTATATATGTGTATATACACATATATACACGAAATAAGAACGACGAGATGGTCGGATAAAAATCCATCGCAAACACTTATCTGAAAGACTTCTCACCATAGAAAAAGGAAAAGGTGTCCATGATGAAGAATCACAAACTTTGATCAATCTGGAACAAGAAGTTGAGAAGTATAAAATTACAAATAAAATCTTAAGTGAATGTGTAAATTACAGTGAACAGGAGATAGCCAGTTATGAGCTTCACATAACATCTTTGGAAAACAAGATTCAGGATCTAGAAAAATTAACATCCAATTCTGCTAAGAATGAAAGAAAAGTAAACACTGTTGTAAAAATGAAGGATGACAATCCAAGAAAGGGGACAAGTTGTAGTCCTGATGTTAAGGAAACTACCAGAAACCAGCTATATACTACCTTTGTGCATAGTTCTAATGTAGCTGGTACCTCAAGGTAATCCTCAAAACAAAATGAAAATCAGAAGTCACCTTCAAAACCTGTCTTTCAGTTCAAAGCTCAGAAAATTGAAAAGTAAACAAAACCTGTTGAGAATAATCAAAAATTGAAAAGAAAAAGTCAAACAAAGAAGGTAAAGAATAATTCTAGTTATACTCTGAAATTTATTAGCTTTGCTGAATCTGATGCTTCTTGTACTCATTCGCATGCATCTAAGAAATCATATGATAGAAACCATGCTCCTAGGAAATCTGATGCCTCTTGCTACTATTGTGGTAGGCATGGTCATTATATGGATGACAGCAGTGTGATGAAAATTGATGATATGATGCATGATAATTTTTTCTCAAATAATCATCACCACCCCAAAAGAAACATGTCTGCTTCAAACCAACACATCATTTGTTATAATTGTAACAAACGTGGTCATAAAGCTGTTGAGTGTTGGTTTAGGCCTTCATGGGGTTTTAATGGCTCAATAGGTAAGCACCCAAGGTGCTTCGAATGTGGGAGGCATGCCCACAAAGTCAAGGACTGCTGGTATGCTCAGGGAAAACATTTCAATTCCAAATCTGTTATATTCCCTCCAAATAGAAATTTTCCTGGTAGAAATAAAACTGATTTTAAAGAAAAGATTCTTGGATGTTTTGAATATGGAAAACCTGGTCACCGAGCTTCTGAATACTGGTGGGCAGGTAATGGTAAGTCAAAATTTCCTGCTCCCAATGCTGCTAGTAAGAAACAAAATGTCCATGTAAACAACAGAACATTTCATGCTATGTTTCATAGGTCTCATGCTGCTGTTGATATGCACCATAGGACCAGAAAATCTGCTGTTTCATGTAGATATTGTGGTAAACTTGGTCACTCTATGGATAATTATTTTCTGATTAAATTTGATGACCATGTTGCTAAGAAACTGTTTAGAACACCTGATAGAGGTAATGCAGGACCCAAGACTGCTTGGGTCCCTACAGGATCAAATTGATTGACATGCTGCAGGTGTGCCTTGGAAGCTGATGAATAAAGGGGTTAATGATTCAAGGCACTCAACAGAAAACCCCAGGATTCTACATTTCAGGTTAGTTCTGAACTTTGTTTAAAATTCTATTATCTGAAATTGTTGTTTTGCTTGTTTGATTTCTGATGGCTTCTTCATGTCTAGCTGATCAGTCTGCATTCCAGACTCAGCTATTGAGTTTTAATTCTGCATATATGATGCTCTTCTCTCTTGCCATTTATTACATATGTTCTTAAGATGCTGAATGCACTGAACAATCATGTTTGTTGTCGATGCATACCTTGTACTGAGCTTGAATGATTCATCTAGTGCATAGAGTCGATGCATGTGTCTTGTGTCAATGCATTGCATGCTTGTTATTAAATGCATAAATTGCACTGTTTTTAAATGGGTCATTTAGTACACACTGTCAATGCATGTGTCTTATGTCTGCATACATCATTTGCATGACTGTCAATAAAGTGTTCAATGCATGTAGGACTGTTTTATGTTGCATTGTCTTGCATAACCCTAGTATATCAAATGGTAAGCTACTAAAAGGCAGGAAAATCTACCTGGAGGTTCTTACTATGTGTGAGATGGTCCTTGAGACCAGGTTCTCTGCCAAGTACCAAGGGTCTAGTCCTCATGTAGAACAGTGTACTGCATCATATTTTTAAAAAAATCTGAAAAAGGATAAGAATGTTCATGACTTGGATGCATAAACTTGAATTGATTGCATACTTACCTCATATATCATTGTTGCATAGTCTGCATGTAGAACAGTCTAGTGCATAGCATATTTTTGCATCATGGTGTCAGGGGGAGCTGAGAGTTCTATTCAATTCATTGAATCCTTGTTACTTCTCATTGTCCCCATTCAACTCATTCATATTCACTGTCATCAGATGCTATTGAACCATATTGCCAATTGCTATCTTTTCCCTAACATTCACTGAACAACAGTACTGCTCATGGTTTAGTGAATTGAGTTACAGTTATTACAATTGTTCTTTTATAAGAATCACTCTTGCAATTGAAAGGAACTAAAGGTTTAACTTTTATAAATTGAAGAGTTATGTGTCTGCCTTCAGAATTTGAGATAAAAAAAACTTTTATAGCTCTTAATCTTTGTCTTATGGTAAGAACGGAAAAAGTTTTTTTTTTATACCTGAATGTGTTAATCTGGAAATATCTAGAAAAGGTGAATAAGAGTGTGTACTGATTTTTGAAAAAATCACTCTAAAAGAATTAAGGGCAGCAGTAAATAAGATCATAAATGCAAAGAGCTGAACATAGTGACAGAGCAATGGGTGATTGCACTGAGAAACTGTGATCTCCTCAAATGAAGCAGGAGAACTCATAAGTCATGAAGTGCTTCAGACTACCTCTGTTCATAGGGTCATATCTATAGGGGGGGTTTTCACCAAGTAACTGGGGGTACTGGCCTCTGATCAAGGTGTGCCCTTAATGTCAAAAGTGAAGACTATTCCTTGTAGGTCTTGATCTGAAATAGATCTAGTAGTTTATGCCTAGTAATTGGGGGTACCTACCTCTAATCAAGGTGTACACCTAATGTCAAAAGCATAAATGCCACTGGTCTATTCACTTAGCTCAGTTTCTGAAAATTCCAAAATGAAAATCAAACTGCTGTAACCCTTTGAAATCAAAAGTCAATGAGTGAAAATTGTTTTTCTCAATACATATTCAAGTTGCCTTTCTTGAATTTCCTTGTTTAATCACAAAAGGGTATTATTTCTGACTTATCTATTAATACCATGTGCCCTAGATTCATTGCTATAAATGGAGTCTATAAACTCTTTTTCAGGGGTCAGGTGTTTTACTCTAGATTTATCACTGTTAAACCTGAATTTTTGTCAAAACTGTATGTTGCTGATTCTTATACTTTAACTGTTGTTTATAATCAGGCTTATTCTCTGAACCAATGATTCAGCTGTTGTCAAGTGACACTCCTACCTTCTCTACCTTTGTATATCTGTCCATATTCCTTCTCAAAGGGGGAGCAATTATTTAGGGGGAGAACTAATTCAGGGGGAGTCATACCTTCAGGGGGAGTTTTTTGCTCTAAGAGAAATTTGCATGCATACCATATTGCACTCATGTTCATACTGTTTTATCTCTTTTTGATCATGTCAAAGGGGGAGAAAATTCTGTGTGACTCACTGTCACTTTGTGTTGCCATCATCAAAAAGGGGGAGAATGTTGTGCCCCTTAGGCACAAGCATGTGCTATGTTGATTTGATGATAGCAATACTATTTTATTTTGATGATAGCAACAAAGTGAGTGCATTTCTGTGCATCCTTTATCCTTGAGATCCCTGAGCATTCTGCATTTGATAGCAACATGAATGATGATGAAATGATGTTCTGAGTACATTTGATATTGTGTTTTGATGATAGCAACATGAATGTTTATAACTGATATGAATGTTTATAACTGATATACTCTGTGGAAAATGCATATGGCTGTGACTGGTATATTATCTGGAGACTGCATGTGTTCTGTCTGCAAGTCCATACATTGCATTCGCCAAGCCTGTACATCCATCTGCTTGCATTGAGTCTATACATTGGTGGCAAGTCCATACAGTGTCCTGCATTTAGGCAAAGTCTGTACAGCCGTTTGCCTGTCAAAGTCCATACACTCAACTGACTTGTCTTGATCAAGTATGTACATCAGACTGTGGTGCGGACACCAGGGCGATCACGTGACACGTCGGGGAACCGACGGTGCCATACGCGGAGCACCAAGTTGACTACATCGACTTCCCTTCAAATTGGGGACACTTTGGCTTCAAATTGGACCTTTTTTAGCATTAAATTGGGCTTGTAATGTCACATTATATGTGGGTTTTCATATTGGGCTGCTTGTAAGGCCCTTAAATGGCCATTTTGGTTAAAGCCCCTTAGAATGTCTTAAGAAGGAATGGCCTTGGACCATTATGATGGATCCATTAGCCATGAAAGGCCCAATTGGGCTTCCTTCATTCTTGGGCTATCTAGATTAGAATGGCCTTAAGCCATATTGGTTCCATATTGGCTTAATAGGCTTAAGGAAGACCAAGGCCAAACTTGGCCCATTCAAGGCCCAAGAAGGGGGGCGCCCCCTTCCTTGTTGTATTAGGCTAGCAACTTTGAATTTTCTTCTTCCATTTATCACATGGGAGGCTAGAAAGGCTGCTGGTCATATTCAAATGGCTGCCACCTCCCTCCTTTTTACAAGAAATTCAAAGTTTGGTGAACACCCATGTCCCCTTGCCCCTCCTTTCCCTTTCACCAAGTCCCCTTGTCATGAACCATGCGCACCCAACCCTCCCTCTCCATGTAACCCACGAATTTCCCCTCCCCCTACCCCTTGCATTGTCTATAAAAGGGCATGTATAGTGTTTGTTCACAATAGAATGAAATTTTGTTGAAAGAAAATTGTTAAGAGAGTGATTCTCCCTCTTTCTCTTGCCCTTTCCCTTGGTGTGGTTTTCCCAGAAATCTGGTCGTGGACTCGACCTTCTCTTCCCATCCCCCTCTTATCATCTTGTTCTCTCCAATTTATCCTTGATACTACTACAAGATTGCAAGATTTCAGCGCTGGTTTGATGCTGTTTGGAGTTCGGGAGCATTGGCGGTGATTTTTCTCGTGGCGGCGCGCAGATCTGTCCCAGAGTGCAGTCCAGATCTGAGGTTGACTGTGTTTCGAGTTATGCAGCCCAACCACGATGTGATCAGGAGCTGGTGTCTGAAGATCAATTAAAGTATTGCAAGTCATCTTCACGTGGCCTCTGGTTTCGTTGCATTTCAAGGTCTGTGCTGTCCGTGGCGTTAATTCTCGTGAGGTCGCGCAAGAAGATCTGAACAGACTCAGTCCAGATCCAGAGGCGACTTCCCACATCTGTCCTGCCTCATCCAGCCAATATCTGAGAGAGAGGTCTTCGAGGATTTGTTCCTATGGACGTCACCAACAACCTCCCATAGACGGAGTTCCATTTCGACATCGGCAACCCTTTTTCCACCATTTATTTGTCTGTCTGTGCAGTTCTGTGAACACCAAATCAGATGCTGAAAGAAATCATTGCTGCACCCAGATCTGAAAGGATCTGAATGCGCCCTCTGGAGTGAAGAAACTAAGTCCAGTCACCGTCATTCTCCAGCAATCGGCGCTCCGATCGGGCTTCGGATCTAGCCGTACCAGCCTCCGTAAACTCGCTGCGCAGGGTGACCAGCGCGGGCAGAACCAGGTCGGCTTTCCGTCGGCATATCCGAGCGGCTCCGGCGCGCGTTCCTCGCCTCCTGCGAGTGTGGCCCATCAACCCGGGTTCCAGCAACCCCATATTTGGCCATTGTAACCCTATACCTCCCTGCGTGGAGTGGGTATTAAGTTCTGGAATTGTAATTGTAACAATCGTGTGTATTGGGGTTGTTCGGATTCGGCCGGGAATTCTTCCCCACGCCTAGGCGTGGAGGTACGCGCTTCAATTCCTTTCTCACTTGCTGATTTAGTATATTATCTATTTCTGCGTTTGTGAGATTAGGGCCGTTAGCCAGTTCAAAATACACCGCGTTTGTGAGTTGTGAGCGCCCGTTCCATAACTCCAATTGAGCATCGAGCGCGAATTAGCACCCTAGGCGACGGTGGTTTCTTAATCGCCATGATCCCCACGTTTTCCCTCGCAAGGGACGATCACTGGGCTAAAGAGAGAGCGCTGTTGAGAGGCGTCTCCACCCGGAGAATACCACAGTGGCTAGCCGCCTGGCTTGCCTTAACGTGCTAGTGCTGGCCGCACTTGTGTCCGTCGTACGTTCTAGCCCGGTCGAGTCATCCGTCCCGCATCAATTTGGTATCAGAGCGAGTTTGAGTCTAGGGTGTCAAAAAAGAAAAAAAAAGAGTGTCATTTAAGTCATTGTCTAAGTCAGTCTAGGTTGCATTTGCATCCCTTTACTCGGTATCTCAAAAGGTGTTGTCCGAACGTTAGGCTACGCCTATCGGGAAGGCCGCACACTTGTGCGAGTGATCTTCGGATCGGTTATCTCTGCCACGTATCGAGTCTTGGTTTACGTCTAGGGTCCTTAGTGTGCATGCATTCCAAACTTGCATAGCCGGTCTAGTGTCTTGTCACCGTGTGTATGCATGTCCATGTCCACTACCCATGGCCGATCCCCAAGACCATACGTCCGAGTGGTCAACTTTTGTGGCCAAAATGAATGTCCTCATGGACCGAGCCTTTGGTTTTGCCCCTCTCATTATGAAAGCCGCTCTACCCAACGGGTCCACAACGAAACTCCATTTCACCGATAGGGAGTCGGATAATTGGGTTTCTCTTGACATCGTGGAGTCTCTCTCCAAGACAGGCGAGATTGTCCGCGATGGTGATTTTGCTTG
Source organism: Amorphophallus konjac (assembly GCA_022559845.1). Classification (NCBI taxonomy): domain Eukaryota; kingdom Viridiplantae; phylum Streptophyta; class Magnoliopsida; order Alismatales; family Araceae; genus Amorphophallus; species Amorphophallus konjac. The sequence continues at coordinate 283,437,688 of CM040127.1, forward strand.
TGTTGAGTTCTATAAGAGGATCGGCTCTGTTCTCTACACCGATGGCGCATGGTGCAGGATCGGCACACTTGCTGGTTCATGCATCATTTTAGGGCAAAAGTGGTTAGGAGAGAGAAGGGCCAATCTTGACTGGGACAAGAGGACTTGCACCTTATGCCCACCATACCTACCCAGTAAGATCACCCTTAGGGACCCCGTGTGTCCAGCCACCCAGCCCCAGCGGCCCACTCCACCTTCGGATTCACGCTTGGAGCCACCTCATCCCGAGCCACCCGTATTTCTAACGGGTACATTATACATAGCCGAGCCGCTTCTTAGTTGGCTCAAGGATGGCTTGGTCCCACTCCCTTACCCGTCTATGGACCCTACCCTACCTTTGGTGTCCATCAACTCCTACCACACAACTTTTCGGTCTAGTCACCATGTCGATACTTTGGATGACCTTATTATGGGATTAGATTCACAATGGGAGTTGACGCATCTTTTGGCCCGAGGCTTTGACCAACCCGCTAGTCTTAGCTTCACCCATCCGGCCTTAGGATCCATTACCTCCGTGTGCACCGTGGGGTGTGTCACCACGGAGATTCTTCTACTCCTCCCGATGCCGGCCGAGTCCGACTTCATTTCCTTTTGCCCGAGGGAGGAAGTTTATTTTCTTCACATGACCATTGTCCCAGTTACCATAACGGATGAAGGTGACTACCTACACCCTCAAGAATTTCACAATTGGGACCGAGTCATGGGGGAACCCACTTCATGGGGTCATAAATTCTTTGACCCTTTCACTAGTGAACCTCCCGAGCTATCATATTCACTCCACTTCTTCCAAGGAGTTCACCATCCCATCCCTACCCCTCGGTCTAGTTGGCAAGCCGTACCTACGTCTAGGGGTAATGACGAGGGTAGTTTTGGATCTCCTAGTCCTTCCCCACCCAAATCCCATAGGTCGCCAATGCATGATTGGTACATCTTAGGGTGTCTAGGAATCATCCATTCCGTCAAGCATCGAGTACATCTAGTGTATGCATGGCACATATTCGGGTGCCCTGGTCCACCATTGCATATGCATGGTCTACATCACCATAGGTTTGTCTAAGTTCAAGTGTGTGTGTTTGTTTCTATGGTTTGTTTTCTTTCATATGGTTTGCATTAAGTCGTGTCAATAAAAGGCCAGTCAAGCACATATAAGGAGGTAGCCGATGCATGCTACATATTCAAGGATTCAAAGGGAGAGTACGTCTAGGTCAGGGTCATACCTGATTGGTTTCCTCCCGGAGACCGAAAGCCACTCTAAGTCCATGATTCCCACCCTTTCCGGGTTATGAAACAAGTGGGTCCAAAAGCGTACGATATTGAACTACCGGGTGACTATGGTGACAGTTCGACGTTCCATGTTTCATATCTGGTAGCATATTGGAACCCGCGGTGATCCCTAAGTGAGCTTTGGGCTTTCTCCTTCTATTGTGAGTGATACACCACCCGAGAGTCCACCTCTTCCAGCCTCAACGCATGCGTATAGATTGTATACTGGATGAGCAGGTGATCACCACAAGGAATGGCGCATATCCACACGTCCTAGTGCGTTGGCAAGGATGCCCCACGATGACCAACACCTTGATCACATGCGGAGAATGCAAGCTTCGGGACACTTACTCGACGGGGTCGAGTTCCTCCCACCCGGGGAGAATTGGTGCGGACACCAGGGCGATCACGTGACACGTCGGGGAACCGACGGTGCCATACGCGGAGCACCAAGTTGACTACATCGACTTCCCTTCAAATTGGGGACACTGTGGCTTCACATTGGATCTTTTTTAGCATTAAATTGGGCTTGTAATGTCACATTATATGTGGATTTTCATATTGGGCTGCTTGTAAGGCCCTTAAATGGCCATTTTGGTTAAAGCCCCTTAGAATGTCTTAAGAAGGAATGGCCTTGGACCATTATGATGGATCCATTAGCCATGAAAGGCCCAATTGGGCTTCCTTCATGCTTGGGCTATCTAGATTAGAATGGCCTTAAGCCATATTGGTTCCATATTGACTTAATAGGCTTAAGGAAGACCAAGGCCAAACTTGGCCCATTCAAGGCCCAAGAAGGGGGGCGCCCCCTTCCTTGTTGTATTAGGCTAGCAACTTTGAATTTTCTTCTTCCATTTACCACATGGGAGGCTAGAAAGGCTGCTGGTCATATTCAAATGGCTGCCACCTCCCTCCTTTTTACAAGAAATTCAAAGTTTGGTGAACACCCATGTCCCCTTGCCCCTCCTTTCCCTTTCACCAAGTCCCCTTGTCATGAACCATGCGCACCCAACCCTCCCTCTCCATGTAACCCACGAATTTCCCCTCCCCCTACCCCTTGCATTGTCTATAAAAGGGCATGTATAGTGTTTTTTCACAATAGAATGAAATTTTGTTGAAAGAAAATTGTTGAGAGAGTGATTCTCCCTCTTTCTCTTGCCCTTTCCCTTGGTGTGGTTTTCCCAGAAATCTGGTCGTGGACTCGACCTTCTCTTCCCATCCCCCTCTTATCATCTTGTTCTCTCCGATTTATCCTTGATACTACTACAAGATTGCAAGATTTCAGCGCTGGTTTGATGCCGTTTGGAGTTCGGGAGCATCAACGGTGATTTTTCTCGTGGCGGCGCGCAGATCTGTCCCAGAGTGCAGTCCAGATCTAAGGTTGACTGTGTTTCGAGTTATGCAGCCCAACCACGATGTGATCAGGAGCTGGTGTCTGAAGATCAATTAAAGTATTGCAAGTCATCTTCACGTGGCCTCTGGTTTCGTTGCATTTCAAGGTCTGTGCTGTCCGTGGCGTTAATTCTCGTGAGGTCGCGCAAGAAGATCTGAACAGACTCAGTCCAGATCCAGAGGCGACTTCCCACATCTGTCCTGCCTCATCCAGCCAATATCTGAGAGAGAGGTCTTTAGAGGATTTGTTCCTATGGACGTCACCAACAACCTCCCATAGACGGAGTTCCATTTCGACATCGGCAACCCTTTTTCCACCATTTATTTGTCTGTCTATGCAGTTCTGTGAACACCAAATCAGACGCTGAAAGAAATCATTGCTGCACCCAGATCTGAAAGGATCTGAATGCGCCCTCTGGAGTGAAGAAACTACGTCCAGTCACCATCATTCTCCAACAAACGGCGCTCCGATCGGGCTTCGGATCTAGCCGTACCAGCCTCCGCAAACTCGCTGCGCAGGGTGACCAGCGCGGGCAGAACCGGGTCGGCTTTCCGTCGGCATATCCGAGCGGCTCCGGCGCGCGTTCCTCGCCTCCTGCGAGTGTGGCCCGTCAACCCGGGTTCCAACAACCCCATATTTGGCCATTGTAACCCTATACCTCCTTGCGTGGAGTGGGTATTAAGTTCTGGAATTGTAATTGTAACAATCGTGTGTATTGGGGTTGTTCGGATTCGGTCGGGAATTCTTCCCCACGCCTAGGCGTGGAGGTACGCGCTTCAATTCCTTTCTCACTTGCTGATTTAGTATATTATCTATTGCTGCGTTTGTGAGATTAGGGCCGTTAGCCAGTTCAAAATACACCGCGTTTGTGAGTTGTGAGCGCCCGTTCCATAGCTCCAATTGAGCATCGAGCGCGAATTAGCACCCTAGGTGACGGTGGTTTCTTAATCGCCACGATCCCCACGTTTTCCCTCGCAAGGGACGATCACTGGGCTAAAGAGAGAGCGCTGTTGAGAGGCGTCTCCACCCGGAGAATACCACAGTGGCTAGCCGCCTGGCTTGCCTTAACGTGCTAGTGCTGGCCGCACTTGTGTCCGTCGTACGTTCTAGCCCGGTCGAGTCATCCGTCCCGCATCACACTGTTTCATCATCAAGTCTGTACGTTGGCTAAAGTCTGCACAACGTCCGTCTCATTTAGAATCTAAGGCAATGTTTACACTGGACTTCAAGTGTGTACATTGAGCGTCTCATTGACCGTCTCATGCAAGTATATACATTACTGTTCATGCATGTGTCGAAGGCATCGCAAGTCTAGACAGTGGACCGTCTTTCCCAGCGTCTCAATTGGACTAGTCTGCACATTGGACCGTCTTCATTAGCGTCTTTGCCAAGTCCATACATCGTCCATCGTCTCATGAAGTCTGTACATCGCATTCACATTTTACAAAGTCTATACATTATGCATGTTTGAGTTGAAGTCTATACACTGGTTCATATATCAAGTCTGCACATCCCTTACAGCAAGTATATACATTCGTTGTGCATAGTCTTGAGCATATAGGAAGTATGTACATTGTTCAGTGCATTGCATGCATCATGGTTGAAGTCTACACAGTGAGCTGAAGGATGCCTAAGTCTATACGTTGGCTATTGAATGTTATGCAGAGTCTATACATTGCACTGCATTCACATAGTCTATTCAAAGCATAGCCTTGCATGAATGAAGTCTGTACATCATGCATCTAGTGCTTCAAGTCTATACACTGCTGCACGTTGTGTTCTTCGAAGTCTGCACATTGCTTTACACTTCAGTAAGTATGTACAGCCGTTGCCTTCTTACATGAAGTCTGCACATTGCATCGTCTCAACTTGTGTCTCACGTTGCATCCAACAAGTCTTTCACAAGTCTGTACATCGCTGTAGCTGCATCGTCTCATGCAGCGTCTCATTCAAGTCTGTACAGCCATCTGCATTGGATTTCAAGTCTAGACATAGCACTGTTACATCCACCATCTCATTCAGCGTCTTAGGCCTGCAAAGTCCATACATTGGTCGGTGGAAAGTCTGTACATTGGCTTCAAGACTCTCAAGTCTATACATTCGTTTCTGAAGGGAAAGTCTATACATTCGTTTCTAAGGCAAAGTCTGTACATTGCCTTTGGACCTCAGAGTCTATACAGAGTCTGCATCCTCTAAAGTCTGTACATCCGATTGCCTTTGCTTTGGTCAAGTCTGTACAGCCAACGGCTTCATTGATTCCAAGTCTGGACACTGGTCTTCAGGCGTTCCAAGTATGCATATTGATTCAGGTTCTCCAAGTCTATACAATGAAGTCTGAACATTGCATTTGCATTCACAATGTCTTCACACCTGAAGTCTATACAATGCACTACCTTCGTAAGTCTGTACAGAGTTACACTTGAACTGATGATCATAATCTGATACTCTGTCTGACAGGTGCTCTGCTCGTGAAGCTTAAGGAGAGCACGTGATCCGAGACTGGAAGGCCTGATCAGATGATGACACGTGTGCTGAAGCAAGTCTGGATGCTGCCACGTGGTCCAAAAGTTCTGGGCGGGAAATGTGGAAGCCACACGCGCCCAGTGCTGCTCCTGCTGTGACTGCTTATAAAAGGAAGCCTTCGTCCAACAGATGAAGACTGATCGAGTTGGCGAGAGGTGAAGTCCATACAGAGAGCCACGATCCAGACAGAGAGTGAAAGAAGAGCAGAAGAAGAAGAGAAAGAAGAGCAGAATAAGAAGAGAAAGAAGAGAAAGAAGTAAAAGAGAAAGAGAGAGTGAGATCGTAAGAAGAAGAGTGTGAGAGAGGTTGTCTGAAGATCTGTCTTCACTGGACCGTGGATCAAATCCAGGCCAGTCAGCTCTTTGAGAGCCATATTGTGCTTTATGTTTACAGCTTTCCGATTGCTGTTCATCTTGTCTTTTGTTTCCTTTTTATATTTTCCTTCAAGTTGTTAGCCAGCGTTGCAGAGGAGGACTCCTCTGGACAGCAAGCTGTGTTGCTCAGCGGGCAGTGGAGGATTCCACTAGACGGCCAAGCTGTATTGCCCAGCGGTTTGCAGAGGTGCTGCCTCTGGACGGGTAAGCTGTAATCCCCAGCGGTTTGCAGTGGTGGATTCCACTGGACAGCAAGCTGTGTTGCTCAGCGGGCGAGGAGGATTCCTCGGACGGCAAGCTGTGTTGCCCAGCGGATTGTAGGCAGGCTGTGATGCCCAGCGGTTCAAGCTGTGAGTCAGCAGTAAGTCACACTCGGGTTGAGTGTGGGGTGGATGTAGGTCTGCTGGACCGAACCACCTAAAAACCCCTTGTGCAGTGGTTTGATGTGTCTATCTGTTTGCTTTCGCTAGATGATTGCATAGGGGCGCTCCATGTGTTTGGCTTCTGGTTGAGCAGAAGAGTTAATTAGTTTTCTTAGAGTGTTCTAATTTGTCTTGTTAGCATTCCAGTTTTTAAGTGAGCGAAATCTTATTTTGGGTGAAGGTTTTTAATTGGGCGAATTTTTTAAAGGGCTATATTCATTCACCCCCCCTCTGAATACTGCACCGAACCCAACAAATTGATCATAAAAGGTTGTTACATATGAGAGGAGTGGGGGCCTATTTATAGGCTTACATAATTCCTAAGACCAAAATGACCTTGACAAACAAGTAAATGACCAATAACTCCAAGGGAGGGGTGCCCTTGGGCCTAGCCCACTAGTTGGGCCCAATTATCTAACAAATTGACCCATTAACCTATTAACTGACTCAAATAAAGAAAGATTACACATACAAGACCCAAATGAAATAAAAATTACATGCTATGACTCAAGATTAATGGTCGAAAATGATGACGTGCTGATGGCAAGCAACAAGAGTATCCAAAAAAGTGAAGTGGTTGGGGATGTCCCCATCATACCCCCGGGTTGGGGAAAACTCGACCCCGTCGAGTATGGGTCCACCAGGGAAGTAGTACACCAAATGCAGCTGCAGGGCCACCACGATCTCCAAACTCAAACTGCGTCCATAGCCAGGAAATGGCGCTTCAGCTTTTCAAAGTGGCTTGGACACACCCTCATGCTGGCGATGAGATCTTGCTTGCCTAGTACTGCCGCTGTGTGCTCACGTCGGGCTCTCAGGCTAATTTGTGGTGGCACTCCGAGGGTGTCTCTCGCAAGGATAAGTGTAAGCTCTAGGCACTCACTAGGATCCACCGCGGTGCCCTTAGAGGGTGCCGGATCCGCCACGTGGGAAGTGGGGTGAATCCCAAAACCCATAAGTAAGTCCGACCCGTAAGTCGGGTTGTAAAAACCTCTCGGAACTTGGCAAGGTCCAAGTCCTCGTGACCTCAAATTGGAGGTGACCCTAGGGTAGAGCCACTCCAAAGTCATCATCGCCAAGTTGCCAACTTGGAATTCCAAGTGGTGCTCATGAGTTTTTGCCCGCTTCTTGTGAATCTCACCTCTTGTTGCTTGATACTTGCTTGGATGCATATGACATGCACTATGATGCGGTGTGAGTGGACAATGTGTGGTATGCAAAGGTGGTCCAGGACAACCACATATAGACCTATCGTGCATTGATGTTATGAAGACTTTGAATGATTTGGGAGGACCGGGGCATCCATAAATACTCCTAATATGCTTAAGACTCATGATGAATGAAAGTGGACCGTTACATCTGAATATGGACCACTCATGCTTCCTACTTGACATGTGGGTGATATGAATGAATGGACCAGACTTATGAATCATGTCAAGTGGTGCGGTGTGTCTAGGCACATGCATTCCTATCCTAGAGATGACTTCCATGTGCATGGGTGTGGGGTGGCCCCTGAGCTTCCACTCGTATGGATCAAAGGGATCTAAGAAGGGGGACATCATGGAGTGGGGAAATTCATCAATCCCAAGGTTGATGTTGCCTAAGGTCAAGGCTCCCATGGTGTAACCCGATTCTAGGAAGGGAGGGGTTTGGCCCAACATGGTGGGTAGGGGTAGGGTAAGGTGAGTGGTGAGTAAAGTGGGTGGGTCACATGGGGAACTAGACTCCCATAGGAAGGGATCATGATAAGGGTTACCTAGAGAGAGATACTCCATGTCCTCATGGTCCTCACAAGGTGGTGAATCATCCTCTTCTAGTGAAATGGTTGGGCCGGTGTATGGGGTGGGTTGGTTGGCCAAGGTTCTAGGAATCACAATGGTAGGAGCGTGGACCGGGATGTGCTCTTCATCCATAGGGAGAATGAGAAGGAGGTCACTAGTGTAGCAACCAATGGTGAAGACCGAGGTGATTGAACCATCACATGGGTGGATGAGATTAAGGCTTCTTGGGTGGGCCGTTCCTTAGATCAATAAGCAAGTCAACTTTAGTTGCCATTCTAAACCCTTGAGGAGATCATCCCAACCCTCTACCTCGTAGTAGGATTGGATCGTGGTGTGAAAGGAGGGGAGGGCCACAATTTGGGATTGATGTCTCATGGGTGAGAGGTGTGGGGGTGAACTAAGGATGGTGGGGCCTCGCTTGAGCCATTGGAGTATGGACTCATTCACGGTGAAGGTGTGTGGCTCTTGAGGATCCGGTCTAGGAGAGGTGGGTGGAAGTGGAGGTTCTTGGATTTCCTTTATGGTAGGTTGTTGATCGGGACTAGCATCCATTTCCATGTGGATGGGTGTGTGGGTTTCAACTCCTAATGATAATGGGTTGGGTAGGTCTAATGCGGGGGAATTGGTGATAGCCGGTGCATGGTGCACCCGAGGTGGTGAACAAGCATGGGCTTGAGTTGGGATTGGTAAGGGAAGTAGTGGAGGTCTAGGTTGTGGTTGGGTTGGGGTAGGAAGAGGAAGATGGGTGGGTTGAGGGGTTTTGGAAAGATTGTTCTTGGGAGGAGTGTCCTTGTTGGGGAACGATGGAGGGGTAATGGTGGCCGGGGTGGGAGATGTTTCAACCACTAGGGACATGGGAAGATGCTTCCTTGTGGGGCATTGCCCGGCGATGTGTCCCAATTGGTGGCACCTATAACATTCCGGCTCGCACTTACCCGGGGTTATTTCACTCACTTCTATCTCCATTGGGCTCTTTCCCTTTTGAGAAGGGGTGAGTTGAGGGGTGGTCAAAGGGGCTTGGGTAATGTGGGTTGTGGAATGGGGTTTTGGTTGCATTGTGGGGAATTGGGGAGTTGGAGTCTTGCGTTGGTCGGGTAGGGATGGTGGAGTTGAAATGCTCCTTGGGCTTTGGTGATCCGGGTAGGAGGGGAAAACATATCTAGCCCTAAGTTGATCCTTCATGTCCTCCCATGTGGTGAGGGGAGCTTCCCTTCTAATTATCCTTAAGCCTTCAATTTTTAACCAATGAGTTTGAGCCCTTTTGGTTAGTTGCATTTTGGCACATCGAACCTTCCTATCCTCGGACATGGGATTCCTCTCAAAGTAATGGTCCATTGATGCCTCCCAATCTAAATAGTCATTAAGATGAGTTCCATCAAAAGTGGGAGGTGGGGGACATGTCCTTCTATCGTCCGTCCTTGGGGCGGGCCCATTTTCTCCAAGCTGGTTGAGTCGACCCGATATGTTATCAAGCCGCTCATTGGCATAGGTCAAGGCCTTCATGAGGTAGTTGACATGGCCAGGGAGGTCATGTGTGTTAGTGGTAGGCATCCCTTGGTGGTTTGGACTTATGGAGAGGGTCGATTGGTAATGTCGGTAAGAGGTGGCCATGCTAGTGGACAAAGAGATGCAACCGAGGACTCTAAATGCATAAACATGCCCTAGGACCAACTTGATAGAGACAAGTTGTGAACCTGGCTCTGATACCACTTGATGTGAAACCACCTATGGACCTATATTGTAAGCAATCAAGTTGAGCAGCGGACTCACACTAACGAGCACGATCGCGTAGCACACACGAGTGCCCGTAGGTGACTTAGCGATGACGGAGAGGGTCCGAGATGGGACCTTGATACTCCAATGGTTGGCTAGCTTATGGAGGACCCCAAATGAGCCAGGGATGCCCTATTCATGGGCGGCCGGCATGCCAAGGGTGTAGGTTAAGTGATTGCTCTCACAACTCGCCCCGCGGTGGTCACTCAATTTGATGGCAATTTGGGACTGGTCACTCTCTCACCGTCGACGGAGTAACTAAAAGCAATACTAAACTAAGTAATTAAATCCCAGCAATGAGTGGTGTTCAATAGCTCACCTGATCAGCGTGAAGACGTTGATCTCGGCCGGAGACGAGGGCGAGCGGGGAGGCGTGGGACGCACCCGCACGCCGCGTCGGTGTCGCTTTAACCTGAAAATTGAAATGCTACACCACTACACCTCTCGCAGGAGGGGGGATCTCGGGGTAGGGATTTATGTGATTACAATAAAAATATACCTCCACACAGGAAGGGGTGCTCAGTCGGGCAGGCGGGGAGGGGAAAAACACTATTGGAAGCCGAGCGGTGGATGAAGTCGGTTCTGCCTACTCTCTGAAACTGAGGACAGTCAGTCGAAGATGTTGACGCTGCGGCCGCTCACGAATTTTGTTGAAGACGGGACCAGTGGGGATTTCATTGTAACTGGAGCGAAATGATGCCAGAATTTTCTTGATTTCTATGGTCGCCGGTTGTGGTCAAGGCAGAGGGTTGAACAAGAAAGCAGGTTGTTGTTCTTGACTGTCGCAGAACCTCAGCAGCTTAAAGATAAGGGTGCCACGGGCGCTTCAGAACTCCAATTTGAGCATGGCTGATACCGATGGATTCTTTGTCGAGTCCTCTTCAAAACTAAAGCAACGGGAACACCAGATGATGTCGGAATAGGCCGAAAGATCTCGAACAAGAAGGGGGAGTCGGAGCAGACTGACAAGAAACAGAACCAAGCACCTGGAGGAAGAAATTGATAACTCTTGATTCTGGGCGCCAATCGGAGTTCCGCTTCTTGATCCTAAAAGTCGACAGGTCGAGGAAGAAGTTTTTAGAAGAACTCTCACCCTGATTCACGCTAGAATTTCCGTGGAAGAGCTTCCACTCAGGTTCTGGTCCTCTGCCTGAGAAGTCTTGTGCAGTCGAGGAAGAAGTGCTCTCCCGGACAGCATGGTGCTCGGACGACGACGAAACCATGACGGCTGCGAAGGTGACTTGACAATCTTTCCAGCAATATGAGACTTGCCCCCAGGTTTGATGAGGGGACAATGGGACAGCCTCTGCAACCCTCAGCTTCTTTGCTGTCTCCAAATAGTGAACTGCAGGTTGATGATGATGGGGGGAAATGGGGTATATGGAAGGGGAAATGTGGTGAATAGGTGTGGGAGTGACCCCTAGTTGTGAGGGGGCCTGGGAGGGGGTGTTCTGAGGTGTGGGAGAGGGAGAATGGGGTCTGGAATGGGGTGTTTGCAGTTGGTGAGAGAAGAGCTGCGAATTTGGGCTTGGAGGGAGAAGGGGGAAGGTGTGGGGGGCACAAGTGGGTGGAGGGAATGTGAGTTTGAATTTCTTTTAATGTGGGGTGATCAATGGTGGTCTTGGGGATGGGAAGAGGTGCCTTGGGAAGGTGGAGGGCTGCTTAGGGAAGGGGATGGGTAGTTGGGGGTTGGAGGGTGGGGTGTGGATTGGTGGAGGGTCTCTTGGGACTATGGGGAAGTAATGATGGCTTGTGCGTGTTCATTGTTTGTTTACCTATCTCTTCTTATCTTCTTTCTTTTTTTGTTGATTGTGAGGGTTTTGAAAAATGATATGACGAGATGATAAATAAACTACCAAAGATCAACTCAACCTATGCACATGTGAACATGAACCTAGGCAATCAAATCTAACTCTAGCATGGGCATGCTATCTCAATCAAATTATGCTAAGGGAAAAACAAAAACACACGCCGGGGCGTGGAGCAAAGATAAATAAAAACACACCGCTAGGGGTGGAACAATCAAGGGGAATAAAGAGATTTGATGAAAAAGACAGCTAGTGCCCAACACTAAGGAAAGTCGTGATCGCCACCAAAGTAAACACGAGTCAAAGACTCGAATATACCTTGGAAGTAGGTGGATGAAACACCCGCCCACGGGAGAGAAAACCAAGGAAAGCCTGCAGATCAACTTGCAAATAACGGTCCAAACCCTGTGCGTCGCTTGGAAGTAACGGTCGTGCGATAGACCGCCAGAAGGAAATAACGCTCCTGCACCTGACCGTCAGATAACCTGCAGTGAAAAGATGTGAACTCTTTGTACTCCAACCCTTCCAGCCGGCTAGAAGGCTTGGGCCTCGTGCTAGTGATCCTGTAAAACCTGCCAAGGATGTAGAAAGCAAAACAACACAACCTCAATTAGCCCTCAACATAAGTATAGCATCAATCCTTAAAAAGCTTAAGAACATCAAAAGGAGAGGGGATTACCGGGGAGTTGTTGTTTTTTCTTAACCCCTCTGGGCGTTTTTTAAGTTTAGGAGGATATGTGTATGCTTAGCAACAGTGAAAAACGTGGAGGAAGAGGAGGGACAATGCTTTGGATTGATAAAACTAAGGGAAACTTGAGCATGCAATGATGATGATCTTGACAAGCTAAGACCCAAAATTACTCCCTTGACTTGGAAGATGGACGTGGGAAGCAGCTCCTCCTGGATGTAGATGGCTCCTGAATTTGGCAGCACTTCGTCGTGAATCAAATCTTCCTCTCTCTTGGGTCATGAAATCAAGGGTTCTATTTATAGACTCCCTCAAACTCTCAGGTCGAATTGAAGATAAATCAGCCAAGAAAGGAGGATAATCCTTAGCAAATCCTTGAGGATAAAATCAACAAGAGTCCAAAGAAACAAACGAGAGGTCCTGAGGATTAGAATTGAAGGAGATAATGCCAATCCAAAACCCTATCTCATCCACGGAGTAGCAGAGAAAAGGCCTGAACTGTCAGGACTCTCTGAAGGAAGTAACGGTTTCACGATAGACCGCTACTTGGAAATAACGCTCCAAGGAATTACCGTCATTTTCAACCCTATCCAAAGGATAAGATCGACGGGAAGAAGATCTAAACAATAGGACTCTGCAAGTAAGTAACGGCCAGGACATAGGGCGTCATAAAGAAACAACGGCTAGGGAGTAGACCGTTATTATCAAAGGACAACGAGGCCCTAAGTCTTGGGACTCTTCAAAGAGTAACGGCCTAGGCTTCATGCGTTATTATGAAATGACGCGCCTAGTCCAGACCGTTATTATCATTGATTTTCAAGAAAATAGAATGGAGGGATTGCCAAGCTTTGAACGAAGTGCCACCAGAAACCAGGTCTAATCCAGGAATTGAGACCCAGAAAACAGGCTTCAATTGATTAAAAGGAATTCAATGAAGAGTGAACAACTCAGAGCATTATATTGAATAAATAAGGAGATGACCCGACTTATTGGGTATAAAACGGGTGTCAACAGATGCCCCTCCTTAACGTCCTCTTTGCAGGGGAACGAGCGGAAGTGAAGCGAAAGTGAAATGGAACATGGAGATGAAGCGAAAATGAAGCGGAGTGGATCAAAAAGAGGGCGTTAAGGTAAACGACACCCGTTCTTCACCAACAAGCGATAAGAATTTTCTGGAAAAACTTCAAAACTGATCACAAGGAAATAGCTAACCAAAGGATGCAAGTCTGAAGGATTTAATTAACTAAGGAAAGGAAACACGGCTGGCCGCCGGAGGCAACGGAAAAGAAAGAGACTAAACTCCAGACAGGAATCTTCAGTCAACCAGATTAAGCGAGCAAATCGAAGGAAACCTTCAAATTCAGAGTGGAATAATTCTTCTTATCCAGGATCAAGAACACAGCTGTTCACCGTCAATGAGACCTCTTGAACAAATGAAGCTCATGAATGCTCAAAGAATACGTATGATGATGCATGTTGGGCTAAAGAAAAACAAATCTTCAAAGTAAATGCCAAGAAAGGTAAAATAACAAGATACTCGAGAATAATATTGCTAGATTGGGGAAACCAGAGTCAAGACACTATCTGCAACCACGGCGTGCAAGATAGAACCATCATCCCTAAATTTTCCAACCTAACGGCCTATCCAACGATTATTCATGTGAACTTAGATCATCATCATTTTTGTTTAAGGGGAACATCAGATCCCAGGACACCTGAATGACCAGCCGGTTCTCGAGATAATATATCATAGATAACATATAGTAATGCATTAAGGGATAAAGGAACGAGATACAATACCTGACTTACCTGCTTGACGGACGGCGAAGCGTGCCTTCTGTTCATAGTTCCTTTCATGAAAGATAGGTTAGCCAACAAGATAGTTATGATAATAGTTAAGGCATAACCATTGTCTGTGTGATAAACTCATCAAATGTTTTTATGATGGAGATAAGTTTAAACATTAATTTTGACCATTCATTCATCAAGAAACTTGCAAGCATATAACGGCTTGACTCAGGAGCGTCACATGAAAATAACGGATTAAGCCTAGTCCGTCAACACCGAGTCGGTTCATATTCTTCAATAAAATAGTCCGTCACAAGTGACGGCCTTAGAGGGGGGCGTCAGGATGATGTGACGGTCTAACGATAGACCGTCGCTTCTCCTGAGTTTTCAAAAAAAAAACAAACAAACCGAACGGCCGTTCGGTCTCATTTCATGCTCAAACAACCAAAACGCCAAACCAGAAAAAAAACCCACCGGCGACCTCCATCTCCACACTCCAATGGCCGGCGACGAGGCACCGCAGCCACCACCTCAGAAGAGAGGGAGAGGAAAGAAGATGGCTATAAGGCGGTTCCACCGCCGGCTCGAACGAGAGACCACCCCGCCGCCCGTGGAGGAAGAACCGAGGGGAAGGGAGCCAAGGGAAGAGGAGGAGGTCCCCACGGTCGTGGAAGAACCAACCGAAGCCTCCTTGGGTGCAGAGGAGCCCAAGGAACCAGAGAAGAAGAAGAGGAAGGTCCTCGACCATGAGGTAGGCCCTCCGCCCTAATTTTTAAATTTTTGATTTTTATGTTTTTATTTATGAATGCATGTGGGGGATAAGGGTAGAAATGGGTCTATGAACCCACTAGGAACACTTGTAGGCCATTTGGCCAAAGTGGGAAGTCATGGGGATGCAGGGGAGAAATTCCCTACTGGCAGACTAAGTGACGGTCCCGCCAGCGACCGTCACTCCTCTGACGCTCCAAGCTAAGGCCGTCAGAGACAAGTAACGCCCCATCCCAGGGCCGTTACTTCTGCCAGGGTTCCAAACTCTTTTTAGGGTTTTCAATTTTCAATTTTTTGTTTTTCTTTTCGATATTTAATGTTTATGCAATGTCTATATGATGCGAATGGACTAATTAGTGCTCTAATATGCAATGCAGGGAAAGAGGAGATCGAGGATCTCATGGCTGTAGATTCGGGCGGTGTACCAGGCACTGCCCGACTACCAGAGGGACAGACTTGCAGAGATGGGTTTCGCCGAGATGCTCAGCATCGAGGTGATCCGGATGGATACGTCATTGCTGTATGCATTGCACGAGAGGTGGGACCCGGTTAGCAGGGCGTTCATCTTCCCGTGGGGCCACATGATCCCCACGCTAGAAGACATGGCGAGAATTACAGGCTTGAGAGTCCACGGCGCTGCAGTGACAGGATGGACGTACGGTGACTATCGGGAGATAGCGCAGCAGCTACTGGGGTTGGACCTGATCAGGCCGGGCCAGTCTTCATCCCAGCTCTCGAGATCGGTGCTGCATGAGAGTTTGGGGCTGAGAGGGGCAGCGATTGCCGTGGGAGAACTGCCCGAGGAGCATCTAAGCAGAGTGATAGACCGGGTGCGCCCTCGTGTGGCGGCAGAGGCAGGAGAGGAGGGGGATCGAGTGATGAGGCGCTTCTTGATACTGTTGTTCGGGAAGCTCCTGTTCACGACCAGAGCGGATGTCATCAGCTGCAGACTGCTGCCGCTGATAGAGGATTTAAGCAGAGTGAGGAAATACGCCTGGGGAGCAGCGGTCTTGGCCTTCCTGATCAACTCGTTGAGCACCACGGACCGACTGACGATGCTGGGAGGCTTCTCGCCCTTTCTACAGGTAAAAATGCGCTTAAGTACTTTCTACTATGCCATGATGTATGCTATGATTGATGATTTATGTAACTGACTTGAATCCTAAATGCAGATCTGGAGCTATTTGTACCTCCCGGGCATTGGGAGAGGCGCATTACTCCATCCTGGCCTGATACCGATCGCGAGGCGATGGTCGGTGGCGAGGGATATGGGGTCGGTCTTGAGACAGACCCGGATGATCCAGGACGACCTGGACTCCTACCCACACACATCGGTGAGCCCAGAACTTAAATGCTTTAAATGCTTTATATGCCTATATGTGCTCATGCTATGCGAATGCTAATGGATCTAAATGCCTGCAGGTGAGGTGGACCCCTTACCGCGGTGAGGGTTACACAGGACAGCCATGGGTGGAGGCGTCTCTATCGTATCGGGGACGAGACGTCTGGCTGCACTGCCTCCACATCATCGAGCCTCTGCACTACAGGCTGATCTTGCGGACCCGAGGACTACACCAGCCCGAGGTGACCTTTCCACGCCGCACCGACGACCATCCAGGCAAGTCGGCGAGAGGTATTAGTGGGAATGTGGATTGGCGTGCCCGGAAGGTGAAGTACGTCCTCGACTGGAGGCAGCGAGGCAGGGCTGTGAAAGAGCGGGCAGAGAGCGACGAGGCCTACCTGAAGGCCTTTGCTCGACACTACGGCGACCGGGTATATCGAGGTACCCGACGACCGGTATGCAATTCTAAACTAAGAAACTCTTTCTATATGATGAAATGCGGATGTGACATGCTGGCTCATGCTTTCTACATGCAGCTCGATCCTGAGGGGCGGATAGCTGAGCTAGAGGGACTACTCCACTCTACCATCCAGCAGCGGGATGAGTACCGGACTGCTTTGGAGCTCCTAGTGAGATTCTGAATGCTTATGATATGACTATGATTATGCATGATGCTAATGCTTTGGCTATGACAATGCAGCGGGCAGAGGGAGCTCAACGAGCAGGACCGGATGCCCCATCGTCGTCCTCGCAGCCTGCGGGAGACAGGGCTGGGCGAGATGCTGATTTTACTCGGGCGGTTGCCCGGGCCGAGGAGGCGGAGGCCACCCTCGCGGAGCGGGTAAGATACTTACATGCTTTATGATTGTGCTTATGCTAATTAAATTTATATGACTAACCTATATGTAATGCAATGCAATCTACAGGCGATAGAGCTGGCAGCGGCAGTGGCGGAGGCCACCCAGGCGAGGGCAGAGGTGGAGAGGAGCCGGGCCGAGACTGATCGAGCTCGAGCAGAGACGGAGCTCGTGCGGGCAGAGATAGCCCGACTGAGAGCGGAGACCCCTCGACATGTGGACGATGTGGAGATGGAGCGACTTCGAGCAGATTTAGCACGGGCGCAGGCCGAGGTGAAGGACCTTCGCCTTGGGACTGCAGATCTTGATCGCTACCGGACCGAGGCACGGGAGACGCGACGCCAGATCTTCACACTAAAGATCAGGCTGCAGACAATGGAGCAGACGGTCCGGATGCTAGGCCGGGCACCAGAGCGGAGTTCTTCCCGGAGCGGGGCTCATAGGAGTGCTGCCCCTAGTGGCTCGGTTGGGGATTTCCTAGCTAGTTCCGTCGGCCAACGGAGAAATGAGAGGGCAGAGAGAGGACAGCAGGAGGAGAGTGCTTCCATAGCACCGCCACCCAGGAAACCCGAGGGTGGAGAGGATGAGGGCGGCCCGACGGATAAGCCGGCCGAATGATGTATTTTTATGCTTTTCTTACCACTTGTACATGCCTTTTTATGAAAATGAAATTTTTGTTGACTTTTTTATGTGGATGTATGAATGGATATGCACGAATGAGTGATTGAAAGTACGCATGATGGATGTGTATGTGTGAATGAATGCTTGTGTGGAGAAGGTGTGGTGTACAGATGTGAAAGACCGCCAGGTCTAGGCAAAGGATAGACTAACTGCCTGAATTTAGTAGCAGAGGAAATGACGGTCTGGTCTTGGACCGTCATAATCAAACGACGCACCTACCTTAGGCCGTCATTCATGAAATATCTTATTCTGATAGCCGGGCTGCAGAGGAAATAGTGGCCCATGGTAGGAGCGTTAAAAGCAAACAACGGTCCTAGACCAGACCGTTGTTCATGGCAGAACATGGTTTTAGAACTACTCTCAGAAAATGCGACGGCCTGAAGGAGATGCGTCATAACGAAACGACGGTCCTAACCTGACCGTTACATGAGAGAGACTTGAGCGATTTGAAGGATATAACGGATTAGGGTTCGTCCGTTGAAAGGCGACGGTCTGAGACCAGACCGTAAACAGCCACAGAACATGTTTTAAGGAAAACCCAACCCACAGAAAAAGCGACGGCCCAGGGTAGGCGCGCCAGAGTGAAGTAACGGCCCTACGACAGACCGTCAGAGTCTGGGTCGTTTCCAAAACGGATTCGGCCGTGAGAGCTTAGAGCCCAAGGTTCAGCCACTTAATCTCTTGCTAGAACTTATCCAAATTTCAGATAAAGCCTCCCAACTCCAATCTTATCCTTCCAAAGTTAATAAAAAGCCCCAGCAACTTGGGAAACTTATCCAAAATCGCAGCTTGCAAAAACCTCTGTTCTAGGGTTGAAGAATTCTCCCTAACAAGCAGAAATCAAGATGAAGAGGTGCTTTGAGATGGCGGCTATGGAAGAGAAGATCTACACCGGCCCTAAGGCTGCAAGGAGGGAACATGGGGAGCTTCAACGGCTATCCTCGATCCCCAAGCATCTAAGCTCTAATGTCCAAAGGGTGGTAAGCTTGCATGACTTCATCCAAAGTTCAGATTTTTTGCTGCACTTTAATTTTCTTCATAACCTTCCTTCTTCTTTTCTTCTTCAAGCCTCTTCCTGGCCCAAGGTGTTACTCCAACCTGAAGTGGGTGGCTCCCATGGTAAAGGCACTCCCTTTAGAGGTGGTATCAATCCTCAAAGCATGGCACCTCCAACCCCTCTTGGTTCTAGGCAAAAACTTCCAGAAATTGTCTTTGGATTGGCCATGCCTTTCAGCCCTTGTGGAACTATGGCATCCACAAACTCATACCTTCATCTTCCCCTCCTTTGAAGCAACCGTCCTATTGGAGGAGGTAGAGACCTACCTAGCCCTTCCTAAGACTAAGGTGGGGGATGAGGATCGGGTTTGCTATACAATAGAACCTATTGATCCGTCCTTGATCTTAAGCGACTTCATTCATAACCCAAAGGACGTGCGGACCATGATCAGCCCGCGCCACATTCACTTGATCCCTATGGCACAATGGATAGTGTCTCACTGTAAAAACAAGTGGGAGAGACACGAAGCAATAGCCAAGGCGGTGGCGGTTTGCTTGTGCGGGGTCTTCCTTTTCTCCACAACCGACCACCTCTTAGATATCCAAAATCTTAGCATTATTAGTGGACTGTGGCGGGGTATGTCTATTTCTCAAGCGGTCCTCTCATACCTCTATGAAGGACTAAGCTCGGCTTGCCTTGGAGGGCCTTTGTTCGGTTCCATGATACTCCTTGAGTGTTGGATAGGAGTGAGAATCAAATTCCTTCCCAAGGAAGATATAACTTCGGTGAGCCGGATCTTCGGGAGCCACCCCCTCTTCTTCATTGGAGGGGCTTTTGGATATTCTTCTCATGTTGAATGCAAGACAGCGGATAAGAAAACTCGGGATGAATGGCGCCTCTTCTTCAACACTCTTCCAATGGATAAGTTCATCATGTGACCAAGCGTTCTTCGAAGCATTCTTCTTAAAATACCGCGGCGTCAAGGCCTGGACCTCCAGCTGGTTGGAAACACTACCATGGCGATCTACAACCCACACCGGTGCCATCTTCAGATCGGGTTACCTCGAATCAGCGTTTCTGCACTATCACACTACCCTCCCCTTCTACCTAGGAAGATGGGGACCGAGGAAGATGAAAGAGTGATCCGGAACGCGCTGACCATGTGGGAGATCAGCAAGGTGCGTCCGTGGCAGGCAGAGGTTGAAGAGAACGACGAAACACGCTGAGATTACTTGAAAGAGTTGAGAAGAATCCGCCCTCTTGCGGATAAGAAGTTGAATATACCTTGATTTTCTTTTGTTTATGAGAGATATTTATGTTATTGACAATCAATTTTGGTTTCATCAAGATCTATATTTCATTAATCTTTGCTTGAGTGAGATAAGATTGCCATAGTTAAAAGATCTTGGGTTCCATCATGTGGAATGCTAGAATGATGTGAGTAGATGGGGTTTCTGAGGATATGACGGATGTACTCTGGGCCGTTATTTGGAAATGACGGTCTGCGATAGGCCGTCATAATGGAAGTAACAAGAGCTCAGTCTCTGAAGGATGTGACGGACGGGTCTTGAGCCGTTATTTTTAATTAACGGTAGGTCTCAGACCGTTATAATGATGGTTTAATTGAAAGGAAGAAGGCCCACGCCTGAAGAAAGTGACGGTCAAAGATGGGCCCGTTACATGACTTTAACGGTCTGATGCTGGCGCGTTACACACCTGAACCTGCATAGTTGTGAGCTTTTACCTTTGGGCTTGCCCCTGTATTCTGCACACACTTAGACATTAAATAAGTTAGCTCTGTTCTTAGACTCAACCCCTTGCCTTGAAGCAAGTTAGATAATGACCGTTTCTTGATATTTGGTCAAGGGGTGGAGCCTTATTAAATAGGCGAAAAACATAATGAAAATGCGATGCATGCTATGCATATGATGGTATTTTGGGGGTTTTGGAAAATCTTTAATGTTTTGGATTTTTGAAAATATTTGTTGTTTTTGGATTTTGAAAATATTTGATTGTTTTTGGATTTTGAAACATATTTGATGTTTTTGGGTTTTGAAACACCAGTGCCTCTCTAGCAACACGAGACCTCCCTTGTTTTTAGCTTGAGTCTCGAGATCGGCGTGCAAATAGTGTGACAACCCCTGGCCGAGACCTGATCATCGTGACGGTGTTTTTACCAAAGCCATACCTAGGGTACTCGTCTCAGTCCTAAAAGAAAAAAAAGAACATGGGGGTAAGCTTAGGCCAGATATAGAAGTTTTTAGAACTTGATTCCCTCACCGTGCAACCTTATTAGAGATTTGGTCTGTTGTGCCGGGGCTTTTATGTCTGTCATCGAACCTTTATCCACCTAGGCATGCATGCGACCGGGCTCATAACGTCCCGCGGGGAACTGTACTGCCACTCTTGTCATGCCTAATTTCTTTTCCTTTGGAGCTTTTGAGAATTCATTCACAGACTTTGAGATGATGCTTTTGATTTCATGGTAAAGAGCACTCCTTTGCTTTTCTTTTCTTTTCTTTCTTGTGGAGTCAGGTCATAACGGACTTGCCCCTATTTGAGACCTCTTCTCGTTAGGGAGTTTGGATCGGTTGTCTCCTTCTTATTTACTCCTTGCCCCTGGATGCAGCCGAAGAATGAAACGTACAGGGACTTTGACTTTCCCCCAAAGCATGGCCGAGGAAAAACAGTGTCTTTTTAAGCAAGGAACCCGACCAGGGGCGTCGTGTAGTGTGTGTTTGCCTTACTCAAGACTCTCTTTTGAAGATAGGGAGGCATTTCTTATTGCCGGAAAAGCACATGGTTTAGATTTTTAAGGAAAGAAACGCTTAAGATACAACCCATTCCACGGGTGAGAGAGCTCCTCACCTTCCGCGTTTACTAAACGATAAGCATTCCCTGGATAAGCTTCTTTTATTACGAACGGCCCTTCCCAGTTAGGTTGCAATTTAGACCTAGGACCTGCAGAACGAATGAATTTGCGTTTCAAAACCATTTCACCCTTACAAAATTTTCGTTCAATTACCTTCTTTTGAAAATAACGCGAAACTCTCTTTTGATAAACAGATACGTGATCGGCCGCATTCATCCTCTTCTCATCTAGGAGTTCCAGTTGGACCAGCAACGCCTCTCGACGTTCATCGAGATCAAGTTCCTTATCGAGCTGTACTCTGAGTGAAGGGATTAAGATCTCATATGGGAGCACCGCCTCCATCCCGTAGGTTAGAGAATAGGGAGTTTGTCCCGTAGGAGTACGGACGGAGGTGCGGTAAGCCCACAGAGCTTCCACCAATCTTTCAGGCCAATCAGAAAATTTATGCGCTTCGCATGTGTTCTTAATGATTTTAAGAAGAGTTTTATTAGTGGCTTCGGCTTGACCGTTGCCTTGAGGGTAATATGGTGATGAATGATGCAATGTAATTTTGAACTTCTTACAGAGGTCTTTAAGCTCCTGGGAGACGAACTGGGGTCCGTTGTCGGTGATGATGCTGCTTGGCACTCCGAACCGCGAGATGATATTCTTCATGATAAAGCGGCACACTGTTGTAGCTTTGATCTCTGCGTACGCCTCGGCTTCGGCCCATTTGGTGAAGTACTCAGTTGCTGTGAGAATGAAGGATTTCTGCTTGGTCTGAGAATTAGGATCACCGAGTGGGCCGACGACGTCGAAAGCCCACATAGAGAATGGCCAAGGAGCGGTCATAGGATGAAGAGATGAAGCTGGAGAGTGGATTTTATCAGCGTGGAGTTGGCATTTAAGGCACCTCCGGACATAGAGGGAGCAATCCTCCTCCAGAGTGGGCCAATAGTAGCCCTGCCTAAGAATCCTCTTCGCTAGAGCCTGGCCATTGATATGACCTCCACACTCGCTGGAATGTGCTGCTTCTGTTACTTTCCAAGCTTCCACATCATCTAGGCATCTCATGAGCATTCCATTAGTAGCGCGCCTGTACAGTTCTCCTGCAATGATAGTGTACCTTGCGGCGGCTCTTCTTATTGCTTTGCGCTGCTCAGCTCTTGCCCCTTCTGGGAATGCCCCTTCTTTGCAAAATAACTCGATTTCATGGTACCAAGGCAATTCTTCTTCATCCAAAATCTCCTCTAGTTCTGCCAATGATACCTCATCGAGATCTTCCTTTTCAGCTCTCACTTCTGCAGACTTCGATCCTGGAGAGAGGGTGCGTCCATCCTCTGGACGACGACAGTCTCAGTACTACGACTGAGAGGGAAGGATAAGGAGGAGGCCAGAGATGCCAATGCATCCGCCAGAATGTTCAGAGAACGGGGAGTATGGATATAGATTAACTTGCGGAATCGCTTAGCGATGAGCGTGACCAAATCTTGATAGGGCTTGAGCTTGGGGTCACGGGTACGGTAAGTGGACAGAACTTGCCGTAAGACGAGCTGAGAGTCTCCTATGATGTTTAAATAACGCGCGCCTAAGAGATAGGCGTGCTTCAAGCCGGCCAGGAGAGCCTCATACTCAGCGATGTTGTTGGTAGCAGGAAATCGAAGTTGATAAGCGAAGGGGATGGTTACTCCCTCTGGAGCAAGCAAGACAGCCCCGATCCCTTGGCCCTGTGAGTTAAGCGCACCGTCAAAGTGCAGAGACCAGAAGGGATGCTGAGAAAGGACAGAGAGATGCTCATCAGGGAAATCGTCCTGAATAGAGTCGGTGTGAGGAATAGGGAGATGTGCAAGATGCTCAGCGATGGCATATCCTTTGACTGCCTTCTGAACGACAAAGGTGATATCGAATTGAGAGAGGAAGCTCTGCCAGCGAGCTAACCTACTAGAAAGAATGGGCTTTTCTAAGAGATAACGGATCGGGTCCATTCTAGAGATCAGCCTAACTGGGTGGGCGAGAAAGTAATGTTTAAGCTTCTGAACTACCCACACTAAGGCGGCACAAGTCTTCTCCATAGCGGTGTACCTGGATTCAGCTGGATTAAACAACCGAGAAAGATAGTGCGCAGCCCGCTCTTTTCCTTCGTCATCCACTTGTGCTAAAACCGCCCCTAGGGAGTCCTCAATGACCGAGATGTATAGGATCAGGGGTTTCCCAGGGACAGGAGGTTGCAAAACCGGGGGATTGGATAGATATTCCTTGAGGTCCTCATAGGCCTTTTGACAATCTTGATTCCATTCGAACTTGACCCCCGCCTTGAGCAATTCATAAAACGGACGGCACCTTTGAGAATGCTGGGATATGAATCTTCTAATGAATTGCAATCTACCAATCAGTCCTCGAAGTTCCGTAATGTTCTTTGGCGGAGGCATATCCATGACGGCCTGTGCTTTGTTAGGATCAATCTGGATCCCCCGTTTGCTCACTATGAAACCTAGCAGCTTCCCCGAGGAGACTCCGAATACGCACTTCTTCGGATTCATCTTTAGCTTGTACTCCCTGGCTCTCTGCAGCACTTTAGCCAAAATAGAGGGGTGTTCTTCTTTTGATCTTGACTTCACCAGAATGTCATCCACGTAAGCTTCCATATAGATGTGCATCATGTCGTGGAAGATAGCCATCATCGCCCTTTGATAGGTGGCGCCTGCGTTCTTTAATCCAAAAGGCATAACTACATAGCAGTATGTGCCCCAGGGCGTGGTGAAGGAAGTTTTCTCTTGATCTTCAGGAGCGAGACGGATCTGATTATAGCCCGAGTACCCATCCATGAACGATAGAGCTTCGTACCCGGCAGTGTTATCAACAAGGACGTCTATATGAGGCAGCGGGAAATCATCTTTAGGACATGCTTTGTTAAGGTCCCTGAAATCAATGCATATGCGCACTTTCCCATCCTTCTTGAGAACAGGGACTATGTTTGCCACCCACTGGGGATATAAAACTACTCTGACGAACTTGGCCTTGTAAAGTTTGTCGACCTCTTCCTTAATCCGGAAGGCCATGTGGGGGTGAAATCTTCTCGACCTTTGTTTAACAGGTGTTGCCCCTGGTTTAAGCACGAGTCGGTGTTCCACTAAGGAGGGGTCAAGACCTGGCATGTCCTCATAAGACCAGGCGAAAGAATCGCTATACTCCCTCAGTACCTTAATTAGATCCTCTTCTACCTGTGGAGGGAGATTAGCTGAAATATTGATGGGCCTTGGATCTTCTTCTGTTCCCAAGTTGATTTCCTTTGTAGGTTCATCCACTGCCGTCGACGGCTGGTCGAATCTCTTCAGTCCCTTTGCATATAAGTCGGCAGTGTCCTCTACATCGCTATCTTCATCAATTGGGTCTTTCTCATCCAGCACTTCATAGACACCTAATCTGTCATCGCTCCACACCCCTTCTATTTCCTCTTCATCTTCAATCGCAATCGCCGTGGCGACGAATTCTGGGCACTTCAAAAGAGCATGACACCGCTGAGCTAGATCTTGCAAGAACCTATCAGGAATAGATCGGGAAGGATGCGCAAGCGAGCGCGGCTCAGGAGGGGAAGGATTGAACGACCTAGAACAAGACCCTACTTCTTTAGACCTAACTGACTCTACTTCTCTAGACTCGCTAGACCCTAACTCTGACCTAGGAGAGAGGAAGCTTAATGGAAGGGAAGGAGCAGGGGACTCGTGCCCCTGGGACGAGGAGGATGGAGACAGGATAGCATAATCTTCCACTGAAATCTCCGTTTCAAATTTGACATTTTTTTTGGAGATCAGTGGAGACCACGCAGCACGACGGAGGAGGCGGGAGCTGCATAGGGAACAGCTCAGGAAAGATGCAATCGAAGAAAATATCACAAGAGGAGGAACCCCACATCTCGTGGATTTGAGAGTTAAAAAACGGAGGGATGGGGAAAGCAGGCAGATTAATGGGGCAGCGAGGCCCATAAGCAGGAGGATTGATTGGAATCTGGAATGGATCACTGAAAGATGGATTAATCATAATCGGAGGAGGACGGGGTACAAACCCCTTCAGCTGGATCATGCACTGAAAATGAGAGGGATAAAGAGCAATCAGCGAGCTCCCTTCTTTCTTTGAATCATCACCAGGCCGCTTCTTCGGCCTCCACTGCATAAGCTGAACCTTCTGTGGCTTCTGGCTGCCTCTTTCACAAAACAGCCCCTGGAGGGCCCAGCTGTAGTCGATCACATCGTCATTTAGCCCCCTTGGCAACGGGGGTGGACTGGTGACTGGACAAACCGTGTTGGTTTCTGACTGGACTGGCTTCGCAGCTAACGTGCCCGGCTGTGGGGGCCCTCTGACAAAATGCTGACGGTAATCCCAGGTAAGCGGCCCAGAGTCACCCATCATTGATAATGCTGTCTCCTTGTAACCGAGACCTCGTCTGCCCATTTTTCTTCCTTTTGGTATGGGCTTGGTCATCCCTTGCAGCTGTGCACCGAGGCCTCTCCCCGGTTGATAGCCCGTTTCAATATAATGTTCCACCCCTTTGAATCTCGAATCTGCGGCTTTGCCTTGATATTGACCGGGGTAGTGACGGGCTTAGGAGTGGTGTACGCCCAAGGAAAGTTTAGGTCTAGCACTGATAGCACGGGCCGGCTGCTTGGCCAGAGAGTAGGAAGAATCTGTTCAGAGATGGCCTTCACTGACTGTACCGTGGATAAACTTTTAACTTTGACGACCCTCCCTTGAAAAGGGAATTTAATGCATTGGTGCGCAGTAGAGGGCACGGCGCCAAGTGTGTCGATCCAGGGACGACCCAAGATAGCCTTGAACATAGGGTCGATATCAAGTACATAGAATTCTACAGCCATGGAAAGAGGCCCGAGCTCAGCCTGAATAGTGACTACCCCGTGACATGTCCCGCCTTGAGTTGTCGTATGCTGCTATAGTGGTAGGGGTAGGCCGTAGTAACTCCTCAGATATATTGCAGGCTCGGAGAGTGCTGAGGGGGCAGACATTAATTGAGGCCCCAGTGTCGACCAGTGCTGCTTCAACGTCGACTTTGTTCAAAGTAATTGTTATGCAGAGCGGCATTTGCCGAGCCCCCGGAGGTGCAAGCTCGGTCTCAGAGAATGTGATTGCCGGCCCTTTAGAGATAGTTGCTAGTGCCGTTGGTAGACTGTCGACTGCCATGTCTTCACTAACCATGACCTTCTGCAAAAAATCCCTCAGTGCATCTTGATGGAGAGTGGACCTCTTGATTAACTCCAGCACAGATATCTTGGCGGGTACCCGATCTAGATGATGCAGTAAATCATATTGAGTCCCCGGTAACGGTTCAGCTTCCTCTTGCTCGGCCACCGGTTGGGAAGACTGGGGATTGCTAGTAGTGGCGTAGTTCCGATGGAACATCTTCCCGCTCCTTAGAGCACAATTTGCCGCGGCATCGGGGGATAGTATGATGGGCCCTGCGGGGCGAATGAGTGGAATAGGTGGCGTGGGGGAGGCAGTTTGGTAAAGCGGAGGGTTGGTGAAGTTAATGGGGGATGCGCGGATGATAGGTGAAGGATTGGTGGGTGGTAGGGTGGTGATGGACGTGGATGCTGGTGAAGGCAGGGTGAATGGATGGGTAAGGATAGGTGCGGGATTGGATGGTGGTGTGATGACGGTGATGGGGGTTGGCGAAGGATACGACGGGATGGTGAGCGGACTTGGTGGAGCGGGTGTGAATGGTGGGATGAGCGGAGAGGGTGTTGGTTGTGTAGGGAGGATGAAGGAAGGTTTGTGGTGGAAGGCCATGACCTATGGTGCGGCGCCATCATCATCAAATGACCACCCGGCGTTGGAGGCCGGTGGTTGGACTACATTAACTTGTGCCGGTGCTGGCGGCTGTTGCGGAGGAGCGGGTTGATGGTTTGGCATCGGATTCTGATGGATGCCCAGATCTTGTGCTTGCTGCGGTGGCTGCTGTTGTGGCGGCTGCTGCGGCTGCGGTGCTGGATGCTGCTGCACTTGCTGCCCCTGCGGCTGCCTTCTCTTCTCTTTGATTTCCATAATGGCCCTATGCATCTCGGCCCAGTCTATTCTCTGTCCTTCGTGTAAGTCGTACACGAGATCTCGGATGTGAAAGCATCCTTCTATAGTGTGACCCGGCTGCCGGTGGAACATGCAATACTTAGTTTGATCAACAGCTGGGTTCCAAATAGTCCTTTCTGGAGGAAGTTGAATTGCATTTACTGCCATGAGCGCTGAGAATATGTCTGTAAGTGTCTCTGGCAATGGAGGATACTGGGCTCTTCTGGGAGCCGGGCGCTTGCTGTTGGGATTATTATTGTTGTAGCCGCCGGGTGGAGGGACGTTATGGTATTGCGGTGATGGTGGTGGTTGTTGTGGTGCGGTGAAGGTGTTTTGCGGGATGGTGAAGGTAGGCGGAGGGTTTTGTGGAGTGTTTTGAAAGTGTTGCGGAGCGGAGTTTTGCGGATTGCGGGGGCTTTGGTTGTAGCGGAATGGTGCGGCTTGATAGGGAAAAGTAACAGCTTGTACTTGCTCATTCGTCTGGACTCCTTCGGTAACCGGCCCCTGTGGTTTCTTATGGTACTTGGGCTTTTGGTTTTCGAAAAGAGAATGGATAGGGGAGTCCTTAAACTGAGTTTGTATAAATCGCGCCCGGCTATACAGTTGATGCATATTGGCTATATCGTTCATTGCCAGGATGTTCTTGAAGGTGGGCGAAGCATTTGAAATTAGCAGCTTAACTTTTTCTTCCTCTGGAATATGGCCAGGCACCCTGGCGGCCATCTGCCTCCATCTATCTGCATAAGTTGCGAATTCCTCATCCGGCTTCATTTTCTCGGCCACCAGATCTGTGAATGAATATTCCGGGCCGACCCGATCTTGAAACCGCTGAATAAACTTGTCCTTGACAACTTTGAAGCTCTCGGCCTCTTCTAGGGGCAGAGAATAAAACCATTCCAGAGCAACGCCATCCAATGATCGGCGGAATAGGTACGCCATAAGGCGATCATCATATTGGAACTGCGCCGATTCATACAGAAAATCCCTCACATGGATGAAGGGATTGCTGTTCCCATCATACTTACGGTAGTTGGGGAGCTCAGACTGCGGAGGGAAACGGATGTTCTGGAAGCTTGGGACGGGAATATCAGCCAAGGATTGTGGGCCCACCTTCTTCTGAAGAAAATCAAGTTGTTGCTGCATGGTGGCCCACTTATTAAGCAAATCCTGCTCTAGAGAGGGAGCAGGGGCAGTGAAGGGAGTTGATTGTATCTGGTGAGCAGGAGGAATGGCGGTTGCCGAGGGCGGGAGCCCATAGGAAGGAGCAGAAGGATAACTAGTGGA
This sequence comes from Amorphophallus konjac, assembly GCA_022559845.1. Lineage (NCBI taxonomy): Eukaryota > Viridiplantae > Streptophyta > Magnoliopsida > Alismatales > Araceae > Amorphophallus > Amorphophallus konjac. The sequence continues at coordinate 283,466,395 of CM040127.1, forward strand.
ATTAGGGGGGCCGTAAGAAGGATATTGGGCCTGAGATAGACCCGGATTGGAGTGAAATTGGGCCACCCCGTGCTGTTGGGGCAAAAAATCGGATGGGCCCACGAGGACCTGTGGAGCCGCCAGAGCAGAGGGGTGATAATCCATCGGAAGAGAGGGGATAGGCGATTTCCCCTTATCAAAAGATTGATGGGTCGGATTGGAGGATTGACCCATCTCCATGCCAGCAAAGGTGATGGTCCGGGGCTGGACCGGGGTGAGCTCAATCGGGGTGGGCTGAACAGACGGCCCAATAATGGAAGAATTAGAGTGCCCCTGGACGGTAGCGGAGGGAGGAGGATTGGACCCTTGCATGGCCTGATAGAGGACCTGGAGTTGGGTCGGATCCAACTGGGCCATCATATGGAGGACAGAGCCCGCAGAAGGAGCGGATAAAGAAGGGATGACCTGACCACCTTCTATGGGAGTGGAGGATGAGAGAGGGGCGGTCCCCTCTCCAGCGGAGAAAGAAATAACCCTCGGGGGGTTCTCAAGGAGCCCTTGAGGAAGGGAATCCTCTTGGGAGCGAGGAGGATTGCAGGATGCCATGGTAGATTCGAAGAGGGGATTGGAATAGAATGTGAAGGAGGAAGCGACTCGAGGAGATGATTCGGATGAACGAAAACAACTCCACATGCAACGGACAGCCTTGATAAATGCAAAACAACAAACACAACAAACACACAATGAGCAACCGCACCTAGGTGATTCAAACAAGATATAAGTGATAGGGAATGAAGACACTCAAAAGCCAACCAAGTTGCTTAAGATGATGCAAACAAAGTTTCTTTATGGTTTCTCCTTTGGAACTTTAGTGAATTGATTGATATGTGCTCTCTCCAAATGGGTTCCTGATAGGAGGTGGATATGGACTTGGCTTGACTTTAAGTGTGACCACTCCTTCACTTATGCAACCCTAGACACAAGGGGGGGAAGGTACAACCGGCCCGGCGTCCGTGTGGGAATCCACGGCTCGCGGGGACTTATGGAGGTCCCTGCTGTGATTTCCTAGTCGGCCCCAAGGAATATGGAGACGAGAGATCCTCACAACAAGGTAGGAAAATGCAGTCTAATATATGAAAAGATGAATGACCCTATGTGCACCGGAGTGCATGCAAAGTCTAGCCTAGAATCTAGCAAACAACGGTGCACATAATGATATGAAGATATGAATGGAATTATGGCAGAAATCAAGCAGCACCCAAGCAATAAATCACAGCCAAAAACTGCGGAAATAACTGCACCTCGGATGCGTACCTGCCAGGAGAGTGACGGATGAAGGCCCCTGCGTCAGAGCCAAATAACGGTCAGAGACCAGACCGCCATAAATAATGTAACGCAGGGGTTCCAGACCGTCGTATGAGCCAGGGAACCAAAAAACAAACTGAAGTAACAGGAAAACCCGTGAAAGCTCACACCACAGAGACAAGCGACGGCCAGATGTCCCCGCGTCAGAACACTGTAACACGCCGAGATAGGGCCGTCATATGATTCAGAAAACCAGAAAGAGGGGTGAAAACAAAGGGATCAAAAGACAACTGAACAAACAGATGATGGCAGGTTTAAATAGGAATCAGAAGCACGATTGGCACTAGTTGTCCCACCGTGATCGCCAAAAAATTATCTGTTGATTGTTTGTTTACCTATCTCTTCTTATCTTCTTTCTTTTTTTGTTGATTGTGAGGGTTTTGAAAAATGATATGACGAGATGATAAATAAACTACCAAAGATCAGCTCAACCTATGCACATGTGAACATGAACCTAGGCAATCAAATCTAACTCTAGCATGGGCATGCTATCTCAATCAAATTACGCTAAGGGAAAAACAAAAACACACGCCGGGGCGTGGAGCAAAGATAAATAAAAACACACCGCTAGGGGTGGAACAATCAAGGGGAATAAAGAGATTTGATGAAAAAGACAGCTAGTGCCCAACACTAAGGAAAGTCGTGATCGCCACCAAAGTAAACACGAGTCAAAGACTCGAATATACCTTGGAAGTAGGTGGATGAAACACCCGCCCACGGGAGAGAAAACCAAGGAAAGCCTGCAGATCAACTTGCAAATAACGGTCCAAACCCTGTGCGTCGCTTGGAAGTAACGGTCGTGCGATAGACCACCAGAAGGAAATAACGCTCCTGCACCTGACCGTCAGATAACCTGCAGTGAAAAGATGTGAACTCTTTGAACTCCAACCCTTCCAGCCGGCTAGAAGGCTTGGGCCTCGTGCTAGTGATCCTGTAAAACCTGCCAAGGATGTAGAAAGCAAAACAACACAACCTCAATTAGCCCTCAACATAAGTATAGCATCAATCCTTAAAAAGCTTAAGAACATCAAAAGGAGAGGGGATTACCGGGGAGTTGTTGTTTTTTTTAACCCCTCTGGGCATTTTTTAAGTTTAGGAGGATATGTGTATGCTTAGCAACAGTGAAAAACGTGGAGGAAGAGGAGGGACAATGCTTTGGATTGATAAAACTAAGGGAAACTTGAGCATGCAATGATGATGATCTTGACAAGCTAAGACCCAAAATTACTCCCTTGACTTGGAAGATGGACGTGGGAAGCAGCTCCTCCTGGATGTAGATGGCTCCTGAATTTGGCAGCACTTCGTCGTGAATCAAATCTTCCTCTCTCTTGGGTCATGAAATCAAGGGTTCTATTTATAGACTCCCTCAAACTCTCAGGTCGAATTGAAGATAAATCAGCCAAGAAAGGAGGATAATCCTTAGCAAATCCTTGAGGATAAAATCAACAAGAGTCCAAAGAAACAAACGAGAGGTCCTGAGGATTAGAATTGAAGGAGATAATGCCAATCCAAAACCCTATCTCGTCCACGGAGTAGCAGAGAAAAGGCCTGAACTGTCAGGACTCTCTGAAGGAAGTAACGGTTTCACGATAGACCGCTACTTGGAAATAACGCTCCAAGGAATTACCGTCATTTTCAACCCTATCCAAAGGATAAGATCGACGGGAAGAAGATCTAAACAATAGGACTCTACAAGTAAGTAACGGCCAGGGCATAGGGCGTCATAAAGAAACAACGACTAGGGAGTAGACCGTTATTATCAAAGGACAACGAGGCCCTAAGTCTTGGGACTCTTCAAAGAGTAACGGCCTAGGCTTCATGCGTTATTATGAAATGACGCGCCTAGTCCAGACCGTTATTATCATTGATTTTCAAGAAAATAGAATGGAGGGATTGCCAAGCTTTGAACGAAGTGCCACCAGAAACCAGGTCTAATCTAGGAATTGAGACCCAGAAAATAGGCTTCAACTGATTAAAAGGAATTCAATGAAGAGTGAACAACTCGGAGCATTATATTGAATAAATAAGGAGATGACCCGACTTATTGGGTATAAAACGGGTGTCAACAGTGGGAAGTTGTAGAGGATTTAATGGAGGTAGGTGGGAGGGTGGAGGTGGTTGGGAGGGGAAGAGAGAGAGTAGGGGGCGCCCTTCTCCTTAGAGAGAGAGAAGAGAGAGGAGAGGGGAATCCACCCCTTAGAGAGAGAGAGAGAAGTTTGGAGAATCCACTCCAATAAGACACTAGAACTCACTTGATTTAAATTGATCATAAAAGGTTGTTACATATGAGAGGAGTGGGGGCCTATTTATAGGCTTACATAATTCCTAAGACCAAAATGACCTTGACAAACAAGTAAATGACCAATAACTCCAAGGGAGGGGTGCCCTTGGGCCTAGCCCACTAGTTGGGCCCAATTGTCTAACAAACTGACCCATTAACCTATTAACTGACTCAAATAAAGAAAGATTACACATACAAGACCCAAATGAAATAAAAATTACATGCTATGACTCAAGATTAATGGTCGAAAATGATGACGTGCTGATGGCAAGCAACAAGAGTATCCAAAAAAGTGAAGTGGCTGGGGATTTCTCCATCATACCCCCGGGGTGGGGAAAACTTGACCCCGTCGAGTATGGGTCCACCAGGGAAGTAGTACACCAAATGCAGCTCCAGGGCCGCCACGATCTCCAAACTCAAACCGCGTCCATAGCCGGGGAATGGAGCTTCTGCTTTTCAAAGTGGCTTGGACACACCCTCATGCTGGCGATGAGATCTTGCTTGCCTAGTACTGCCGCTGTGTGCTCACGTCGGGCTCTCAGGCTAATTTATGGTGGCACTCCGAGGGTGTCTCCCGCAAGGATAAGTGTAAGCTCTAGGCACTCACTAGGATCCACCGCGGTGCCCTTAGAGGGTGCCAGATCCACCACGTGGGAAGTGGGGTGAATCCCAAAACCCATAAGTAAGTCCAACCCGTAAGTCGGGTTGCCAAAACCTCTCAGAACTTGGCAAGGTCCAAGTCCTCGTGACCTCAAATTGGAGGTGACCCTAGGGTAGAGCCACTCCAAAGTCATCATCGTCAAGTTTCCAACTTGGAATTCCAAGTGGCGCTCATGAGTTTTTGCCCGCTTCTTGTGAATCTCACCTCTTGTTGCTTGATACTTGCTTGGATGCATATGCCATGCACTATGATGCAGTGTGAGTGGACAATGTGTGGTATGCAAAGGTGGTCCAGGACAACCACATATAGACCTATCGTGCATTGATGTTATGAAGACTTTGAATGATTGGGAGGAGCGGGGCATCCATAAATACTCCTAATATGCTTAAGACTCATGATGAATGAAAGTGGACCGTTACATCCGAATATGGACCACTCATGCTTCCTACTTGACATGTGGGTGATATGAATGAATGGACCAGACTTATGAATCATGTCAAGTGGTGCGGTATGCCTAGGCACATGCATTCCTATCCTAGAGATGACTTCCATGTGCATGGGTGTGGGGTGGCCCTTGAGCATCCACTCGTATGGATCAAAGGGATCTAAGAAGGGGGACATCATGGAGTGGGGCAATTCATCAATCCCAAGATTTATGTTGCCTAAGGTCAAGGCTCCCATGGTGTAACCCGATTCTAGGAAGGGAGGGGTTTGGCCCAACATGGTGGGTGGGGGTAGGGTAAGGTGAGTGGTGAGTAAAGTGGGTGGGTCACATGGGGAACTAGACTCCCATAGGAAGGGATCATGATAAGGGTTACCTAGAGAGAGATACTCCATGTCCTCAAGGTCCTCACAAGGTGGTGAATCATCCTCTTCTAGTGAAATGGTTAGGCCGGTGTATGGGGTGGGTTGGTTGGCCAAGGTTCTAGGAGTAACAATGGTAGGAGCGTGGACCGGGATGGGCTCTTCATCCATAGGGAGAATGAGAAGGAGGTCACTAGTGTAGTAACCAATGGTGAAGACCGAGGTGATAGAACCATCACATGGGTGGATGAGATTAAGGCTTCTTGGGTGGGCCGTTCCTTAGATCAATAAGCAAGTCAACTTTAGTTGCCATTCTAAACCCTTGAGGAGATCATCCCAATCCTCTACCTCGTAGTAGGATTGGATCGTGGTGTAAAAGGAGGGGAGGGCCACAATTTGGGATTGATGTCTCATGGGTGAGAGGTGTGGGGGTGAACTAAGGATGGTGGGGTCTTGCTTGAGCCATTGGAGTATGGACTCATTCACGGTGAAGGTGTGTGGCACTTGAGGATCCAGTCTAGGAGAGGTGGGTGGAAGTGGAGGTTCTTGGATTTCCTTTATGGTAGGTTGTTGATCGGGACTAGCATCCATTTCCATGTGGATGGGTGTGCGGGTTTCAACTCCTAATGATAATGGGTTGGGTAGGTCTAATGCGGGGGAATTGGTGATAGCCGGTGCATGGTGCACCCGAGGTGGTGAACAAGCATGGGCTTGGGTTGGGATTGGTAAGGGAAGTAGTGGAGGTCTAGGTTGTGGTTGGGTTGGGGTAGGAAGAGGAAGATGGGTGGGTTGAGGGGTTTTGGAAAGATTGTTCTTGGGAGGAGTGTCCTTGTTGGGGAACGATGGAGGGGTAATGGTGGCCGGGGTGGGAGAGGTTTCAACCACTAGGGACATGGGAAGATGCTTCCTTGTGGGGCATTGCCCGGCGATGTGTCCCAATTGGTGGCACCTATAACATTCCGGCTCGCACTTACCCGGGGTTATTTCACTCACTTCTATCTCCATTGGGCTCTTTCCCTTTTGAGAAGGGGTGAGGTGAGGGGTGGTCAAAGGGGCTTGGGTAATGTGGGTTGTGGAATGGGGTTTTGGTTGCATTGTGGGGAATTGGAAAGTTGGAGTCTTGGGTTGGTCGGGTGGGGATGGTGGAGTTGAAATGCTCTTTGGGCTTTGGTGATCCAGGTAGGAGGGGAAAACATATCTAGCCCTAAGTTGATCCTTCATGTCCTCCCATGTGGTGAGGGGAGCTTCCCTTCTAATTATCCTTAAGCCTTCAAATTTTAACCAATGAGTTTGAGCCCTTTTGGTTAGTTGCATTTTGGCACATCGAACCTTCCTATCCTCGGACATGGGATTCCACTCAAAGTAATGGTCCATTGATGCCTCCCAATCTAAATAGTCATTAAGATGAGTTCCATCAAAAGTGGGAGGTGGGGGACATGTCCTTCTATCATCCGTCCTTGGGGCGGGCCCATTTTCTCCAAGCTGGTTGAGTCGACACGATATGTTATCAAGCCACTCATTGGCATAGGTCAAGGCCTTCATGAGGTAGTTGACATGGCCAGGGAGGTCATGTGTGTTAGTGGTAGGCATCTGTAGCAACCCTGATAAATGAATATTGAAATAAAATTAAAAAAAACATATATATTACAGAAGTAATACGGATAATAAGAATAAGGTTAATTAGACAAAAATAAAACAAATTCCAAATAACGCCTCTGAGTAAGGCGTTAATTTAAGAAGACACGCCTCTACAAACGGCGTGACTAAAGAAAGGACGCCCAAACGTGCGGTCGTCAACTCTCACGCGACCAAATAGGCAAGTAAAAGAAACGCCCATATCTTGGGCGTGTTTCAAAAATAAGGAACGCCCTTATACAAGACGCTTCTTAAGAAACGACCTGAACAAGGTCGTTAATTTAAGAATAGACGCCCTGACCAAAGGCGTTAATTCAGTTCGTGAACCGATCGAACCCAGAACTTATCCAGGGTAAGTGATAAGCATTAGAAAGAGTCAAACGCGGTAATGACTCTATCATAGAAGTATTACTTCCACACGATCACCAACCCTAATAGGACACCCAAAACCCTATAAAAAACTCTCGTTCATCTGAACCCTAAACCATTTGATCGTCTGCGGCTATTACGGTAAAGAACTGAACGTTCTTTCTTTCTATTTTACTGTCAAAAGAAGAGTTACTAACTCTTCATCTCTTTCTCTTCTTACAGATCGAAGAGAGCACCTACGTACGTGAAGAACAAAGGTAATGTTCTTCTTTCTTTTATCTTCAGCCAAAACATGATGAAGTGAGGATTGATACATCTTCATGTTTCTCTGTAGGGAATTCAGTCGAAGAACAAGGGTTCTTCAAAACAAACGATTCTTCCTGCTGCTGCTGCGGTTATATAGTTGCAGTAGAAAGGGTTCTCCTCAATTACTTCACAAGTACTCTTCCAGATCATCAATTAAGGTAGGATCTTCTCAAGTCTTGTAGCCCAAACTAAATTGATATACACAAGAAGCATCTTGCATATCATGTATTAGTTTTATTTTAGTTTCTCGGACGTTGGAATATTATTGAAAGAAACGCCCTTGAATAGGGCGCTACTTTAAAAGAAACGACCATTACTATGGTCGTTAATTCATAATAAACGCCCTATATACAGGCGTTACTTTCATGAAAATAATAAATACCCACGTTATAAAAAAATGATATATATGAAATCCTGATATCTAATATAATGCATGACTCTACCTGCTAGTCTTCCTGTCCTGTCTCGGAAAATTGCTTGTTATATAAGTTCGTTACTGTTCATGACCCTTGAAGAATTAACGACCTAAGTTAGGTCGTGACTTGTGAAACTAACGCCCTGAACAAGGGCGTAAGTATTTTAATAACGCCCCTTCAGAGGGCGCTTTTTATGCAAATTCCTAAAATATATATCCTGTAAAATAGAATTAAAACATTAACTCCCCTTACAAGGGCGTGTTTTAGACAAATCGTGAAAATTATTTATATTCTGTTAAATATGTAAATAATAAGACGCCTTCTTGTGAAGTCGTCAACTCTTGAAGAAACGCCCCTGACCAGGGCGTGTTTTAGATAAATTATTGAATTATTAAAAATTCTGCAAAACGAAAACATATGTAAACGCCCTTCTGTTAGGCGTTACTTACTTGATAAAACGACTTTACCTAAGTCGTTATTTTACTGTAAAACTGATTTTTCATCTGTTTCTATTAACCGATGGTTTCATATGTTACAATATATATATCGGCACTATTCTCCACTCCGTCAGTATAGTCCCACGTTTCATGTTGTTTCATCGATCACACTCAACTCTCATTGACATACAAGCTCTCCATTGGACATTCCGTTCCTTTGGACTAGCGAGTTAGTCATAGAGACCTCCGTAAGACTCCTCGTAGCCTTGGATTCCCTCAAGGTCGACTGAGCTGGTTGTACCCTAAAAACCCATTACACGATCTTTGCCATGTCAATCTAAAGAAACATGGTATACAGGCCCTTATGTTTATACAAAGAGTATATCATAAGAAAGTTCTTAATGGGATGATGATATCATGCCATATCATGTCGTTCTTGTAAACCTCAATTCTATGATAAGAATGAGGGTATCTTGCTTTGATATACTGTTCATGTGAACCTCAATTCTATATAAAGAATGTCCATACTGATTTGTCATGGTACCTAAGTTAAGGGAACCATATTCTACCTAGTTTTATCGATATCGTGATTATACCGTTATTATCAATCTATGTCCTTTGTCATATTTTGGACTCTATTCTATCCAAGTTGTCATACAAGTCTACAAGCTTGATTATTGAAATTCTATATTGGCTATATAAACAAGAGTGGATGTCAAAAATACATGATAAATGCCTGCGCATATAGGGCCCGATCTGGTCCTGGGAGGAGCACCCGAAAGTACTTGTGCCCATGGGAGTTAAAATGATAAGGTATCTGGCATTATACCGAGTACTTGACTTGCTTGATTGGACATTCCACACACATCTTGTACTTGAATCGTACTTGACTTGACATGAAATGCGTGACCCGAAAAAGGGTAAATTACTTGCTTGATACATGATAGCCAAAGTTCTTGACATGACTTGTTAAACGTACTTGCTTGAATATCTTGAATACACTTGTTATCTTGTTGAAAGTTCATGATTTGTTCATCTTATTTCCTTGATATTACATACTCTCTATCTTGTCGTTTATGCGAGCATGCATAGCTTTATTGCATTCATGAAAGATGTAATTACTTAAACCCCTTGCTAGTACTTGAGATATAATTTCATACTGAGCGTTCGCTCATTCCGTTTGTCCCTTTGTACTTTTCAGGTAAGTCCGACGACGATGGAAGTCAATCGGATGGGAATGGTCAAGAGTGAAAGTGATAGAGCTGCTCAAGTGTCATCTAGTCTTTTCTATAGTTTCTTGAGTCAAATATGTATTCTTTTCTTTTTATTAAACAGAGTATTGGATTTGTAATAGTCTATCCATTATGAAATAAAGGATTGGGTTATCTTGCTATTTTGCGCGTCTCTGTCTTTGTGTCGAATACACGACAACTCTGATTGACATGATTGATATAAACTCGTTGCGCATCTCCGGGTATCTTCCGCGCTCGGGGCGTGACAGTTTTTGTGGTATCAGAGCCTAAGGTATTCAATTCCTAGGAAAAACCCAAGTCCAAGGATAAGTTGAACCTTTAAACCAGTGAGATTGGGTAGAACCAAGGGTTAGATTTAACATAGTATACGAGTCTTTAAATACGATCACGTACTAATATAGTTATTGTAATTGTAGGATAATGGCTACCGAACGTGCTCAATGACGCAACATGCAGCGTACCCTCCAAGGGTTGACCCAAGTGCTACAACAGGTAACACAAGGTGGTGCTCCACGAGCTGGAAGCTTACACCAAGCATTTAAGAACATGAATCCCCCGAAGTTTATGGGAACGACCGATCCGGACGATGCCGAGCATTGGGTTCGGGAAACCGAACGCATATTCCGTGTCATGCAATGCACGGATCAGGACAAAGTTCTATTAGCTACATTTCAATTAGAGAAAGATGATAGATGCTGGTGGGAGTCTATTGAAGCAACCATAGATCCGACTCAAGTAACATGGGAAGAATTTGTGGAATACTTCAATGCTAAATATTTCTCGGACCGAGTCCAAGAAAAGAAGGCTGCCGAATTCGCTGCATTAAAGCAACGATCCCTATCATTAGCAGATTATGAAGCTCAGTTCTCCAGGTTATCTAGATATGCTAAGCATCTTATTAGCACGGAGAAGATGAAAGCCCGTAGATTTCTTAATGGGCTTAGGCCCCACTATATTACTCAACTGGCGCCTATGGACATCCAAGTTTATTCTGAAATAGTGCGCCGAGCCCAACTACTTGAAGATGCCACGAAACTATCTGATAGGATCCGAGGGAAAGACAAGAAGGAACAAGTCACGGGTTCGGGTTCTTTCAAACCCAATTTCAAGAAGAGGCCCAATAATGGAGGTTCTTCCTCTCAAGACCATAAGTTCAAAAAGACCAAGCCTTTCTCTATCACAACTACCCCTTCTAATACAGTATGCAAGCATTGTGACAAGGCTGGTCACAAGACAGAAGAATGCTGGAGGAAATTAGGAGCTTGTCTCCGTTGTGGAAGCCGTGAGCATCGGATTCCCGATTGTCCATTAATGAATGACCAAGCCGGCGATGGTAAACGCCCGGTGATAAAGAATGCTCGTCTTCATGCAATACAGGAGACCGAACCTGAAGAAGAAGGCGGATTAGTGGAAGGTACATTGAAAATTTATTCCAAATATGCACATGTCTTATTTGATACGGGTGCATCGCATTCTATTGTTTCTAAGAAGTTTGCTGATCCATTACCTCTAGAACCGGAATGGATGAAAATAGTGTTGTCTACTCCTCTCGGAAACGAGACGGATATCACGCATCATTACCAAAACTGTGAGGTGTTGGTTCGAGGAAAGAATTTTCCTATTGATCTTATCTGCTTAGATCTAAAAGAATATGATGTTATACTAGGAGCAGATTGGTTATCTAAGTACCAGGCAACGGTTGATTGCCGTAATAGTAAGATTGTTTTCAAAGAATTTCCAGAACTGACTTATACTAGTCCTAAGAGTCGAAGCAAATCCTCCCTTATTTCGGCTCTTCGAGCAAGCAAGCTCGTCAGGAAGGGATGTGTATCCTTCCTTGCTTTTGTCACTGTTAAAGAAGCTAAGGAAACCAAGATAGAAGACATTCAGGTAGTGCAATAATTTCCAGACGTATTTCCGGAAGATTTGCCGGGATTACCCCCTCAAAGAGAAGTGGCCTTCACCATTGACTTAGTCCCTGGTGCTGGTCCTGTTTCAAAGGCACCATATAGAATGTCCCCTGTTGAACTCAAGAAGTTGAAGGAGCAGTTGATGGAACTAATCCGAAAAGGGTTTATTAGACCAAGTACTTCCCCGTGGGGAGAACTAGTCTTATTTGTAAAGAAGAAGGATGGATCCATGAGATTGTGTATCGACTATCGACAGTTGAATCATCTTACTATCAAGAACAAGTATCCACTGCCGAGAATCGATGAATTATTTGATCAGATTTCAGGATCCAAATACTTTTCCAAGATTGATCTCAGGTCGGGATATCATCAATTAAGAATCAAGGATGATGACATTCACAAGACCGCATTCAGAAGCAGGTATGGCCATTATGAATTTGTTGTTATGCCTTTTGGACTAACAAATGCCCCTGCTGCCTTTATGCAGTTAATGAATAGCATATTCAGGCCTTACTTGGATCAATTCATAGTAGTCTTCATTGATGATATATTGATATATTCTAAGACTAAGGAAGAACATGAAGAGCATTTGAGGATTGCATTGCAAGTCTTGAGGATAATCAATTATATGCTAAACTCAGCAAATGCGAGTTATGGCTTGAAGAAGTGGCTTTTCTTGGATATGTCATATCAAAAGATGGATTATCAGTAGATCCGTCAAAGGTTGAAGCTGTAAGAAACTGGGAAAGACCCACTAATGCAAGCGAGATCAGAAGTTTCTTAGGTCTTGCAGGATATTATCGGCAATTCATAAAAGATTTCTCTAAGATCGCCGTGCCCCTTACAAGGTTAACTCGCAAGGAGATCCGATATGAATGGAGTGAGGAATGTGAAAGAAGTTTTCAAACTCTCAAAGATCATCTCACTACAGCTCCGGTCTTAGCTCTACCGATAGAAGGAGAGAAATTCGAGGTCTACACAGATGCTTCTGGCATTGGCCTCGGATGTGTCCTAATGCAACAAGGAAGGGTCATAGCATACTCTTCACGTCAACTGAAGAAGCATGAGGAGAATTACCCCGTCCATGACTTAGAACTGGCCGCGGTGGTATTTGCCCTAAAGATATGGAGACACTACTTATATGGAGTGCAGTTTACTGTATACTCCGATCACAAGAGTCTCAAATATCTATTCTCACAAAAGGAGCTAAACATGAGACAAAGACGCTGGCTAGAATATCTCAAGGACTTCGACTTCAATATACAATACCATCCCGGAAAGGGTAATTATGTTGCTGATGCCCTTAGTCGAAAGCCGAGAGCAATGATAGCCAATTGTATGATACAAGAATGGAGGTTACTTGAACAATTCTCCGAGCTCAATATAAGCTTGGACACGGAATCCAAATTTGTTACATTATCTCATGTAAGCATACAGTCCGATTTATTATCTGAGATACAAGCACTTCAGGGTGATGATCCTGTATTAGTGGAAATCAAAGGCAGATTAGAAGGATAATCTGATTTTCAACTAACTTCTGATGGAAGATTATTGTTCAAAGGTAGAACTTGTATACCCGATTATCCGGAATTAAAGAAGAAGATCTTAGATGAAGCTCACCGATCAAGGTACACTATTCATCCTGGATCAACTAAAATATACCAAGATGTAAAGAGAACTTTTGGTGGCCCAATATGAAAAGAGAAATAGCGGACTATGTAGCACGCTGTCTCATATGCCAACAGGTCAAGGCGGAACACCAAAAGCCTACTGGAAAACTACATCCTCTAGATATTCCTAAGTGGAAGTGGGAGGATATTGGTATGGACTTCATCATGGGTTTGTCTAAATCTAAAGAGGACATGATGGAATCTGGGTTATCATTGACCGATTAACTAAATCGGCGCATTTCTTGCCAATAAAAAGCCGATGGTCAATTGATGTGCTAGCTGCACTGTACATCAAGGAAATAGTCAGGATACATGGAATTCCTGTCTCAATCGTGTCTGACAGAGATCCCCGTTTTACTTCTCATTTTTGGAAGGGATTACAACATTCATTGGGAACAAGGCTTAACTTTAGTACAGCTTTCCACCCACAAACGGATGGTCAGACCGAGAGAGCTAATCAAGTTGTTGAAGATATGCTTAGAGCATGCATCATTGACTTTGGAGAAAGCTGGCACGATCACTTGCCATTAATTGAATTTGCATATAACAACAGCTACCAAGCTAGTATCCAAATGGCACCTTTCGAAGCTTTATATGGAAGGAGTTGCCGATCACCCTTATGCTGGAACGAAGTTGGAGAAAAATAACTGTTAGGTCCAGACATGGTAAGGGATACAACTGAGAAGATACAAGTAATCAGAGAAAGATTGCAAGTTGCTCAGACAAGACAAAAGGCTTATGCTGATACAAGGAGGAGAGATCTTGAATTCCAAATCGGAGATCATGTATTTCTCAAGATATCGCCTGGACGTGGCATACGAAGATTTGGTGTTAAGGGCAAGCTTACGCCAAGATTCATCGGACCATTTGAGGTACTTGAAAGAGTTGGCGAGGTTTCTTATCGCATCGCGTTACCTCCTCAATTGTCCGACGTGCATAATGTGTTTCACATATCTATGTTGAAGAAGTATGTGCACGATCCATCTCATATTATTGAACATGGAGATCTGGTGATCCAGAAAGATCTCACCTATGAACAGAAGCCTATGAAGATCTTGGATCGAGAAATACGAGCTCTAAGGAATAAGGTTATTCCCATGCTCAAGGTACAATGGAATAAGAATCCTGAACACGAAGCGACATGGGAGACCGAGGAATCTATGAAGAAACGATTTCCCGAGTTATTCTAAGAGGTATATGTTCTACACTCTCCACGTGTATAATTATATATATATTGAATTTGGGGACCAAATTCTTTTTAAGTGGGGGAGGGTGTAGCAACCCTGATAAATGAATATTGAAATAAAATTAAAAAAAACATATATATTACAGAAGTAATACGGATAATAAGAATAGGGTTAATTAGACAAAAATAAAACAAATTCCAAATAACGCCTCTGAGTAAGGCGTTAATTTAAGAAGACACGCCTCTACAAACGGCGTGACTAAAGAAAGGAAGCCCAAACGTGCGGTCGCCAACTCTCACGCGACCAAATAGGCAAGTAAAAGAAACTCCCATATCTTGGGCGTGTTTCAAAAATAAGGAACGCCCTTATACAAGACGCTTCTTAAGAAACGACCTGAACAAGGTCGTTAATTTAAGAATAGACGCCCTGACCAAAGGCGTTAATTCAGTTCGTGAACCGATCGAACCCAGAACTTATCCAGGGTAAGTGATAAGCATTAGAAAGAGTCAAACGCGGTAATGACTCTATCATAGAAGTATTACTTCCACACGATCACCAACCCTAATAGGACACCCAAAACCCTATAAAAAACTCTCGTTCATCTGAACCCTAAACCATTTGATCATCTGCGGCTATTACGGTAAAGAACTGAATGTTCTTTCTTTCTATTTTACTGTCAAAAGAAGAGTTACTAACTCTTCATCTCTTTCTCTTCTTACAGATCGAAGAGAGCACCTGCGTACGTGAAGAACAAAGGTAATGTTCTTCTTTCTTTTATCTTCAGCCAAAACATGATGAAGTGAGGATTGATACATCTTCATGTTTCTCTGTAGGGAATTCAGTCGAAGAACAAGGGTTCTTCAAAACAAACGATTCTTCCTACTGCTGCTGCGGTTATATAGTTGCAGTAGAAAGGGTTCTCCTCAATTACTTCACAAGTACTCTTCCAGATCATCAATTAAGGTAGGATCTTCTCAAGTCTTGTAGCCCAAACTAAATTGATATATACAAGAAGCATCTTGCATATCATGTATTAGTTTTATTTTAGTTTCTCGGACGTTGGAATATTATTGAAAGAAACGCCCTTGAATAGGGCGCTACTTTAAAAGAAACGACCATTACTATGGTCGTTAATTCATAATAAACGCCCTATATACAGGCGTTACTTTCATGAAAATAATAAATACCCACGTTATAAAAAAATGATATATATGAAATCTTGATATCTAATATAATGCATGACTCTACCTGCTAGTCTTCCTGTCCTGTCTCGGAAAATTGCTTGTTATATAAGTTCGTTACTGTTCATGACCCTTGAAGAATTAACGACCTAAGTTAGGTCGTGACTTGTGAAACTAACGCCCTGAACAAGGGCGTAAGTATTTTAATAACGCCCCTTCAGAGGGCGCTTTTTATGCAAATTCCTGAAATATATATCCTGTAAAATAGAATTAAAACATTAACGCCCCTTACAAGGGCGTGTTTTAGACAAATCGTGAAAATTATTTATATTCTGTTAAATATGTAAATAATAAGACGCCTTCTTGTGAAGTCGTCAACTCTTGAAGAAACGCCCCTGACCAGGGCGTGTTTTAGATAAATTACTGAATTATTAAAAATTCTGCAAAACGGAAACATATGTAAACGCCCTTCTGTTAGGTGTTACTTACTTGATAAAACGACTTTACCTAAGTCGTTATTTTACTGTAAAACTGATTTTTCATCTGTTTCTATTAACCGATGGTTTCATATGTTACAATATATATATATCGGCACTATTCTCCACTCCGTGAGTATAGTCCCACGTTTCATGTTGTTTCATCGATCACACTCAACTCTCATTGACATACAAGCTCTCCATTGGACATCCCGTTCCTTTGGACTAGCGAGTTAGTCATAGAGACCTCCGTAAGACTCCTCGTAGTCTTGGATTCCCTCAAGGTCGACTGAGCTGGTTGTACCCTAAAAACCCATTATACGATCTTTGCCATGTCAATATAAAGAAACATGGTATACAGGCCTTTATGTTTATACAAAGAGTATATCATAAGAAAGTTCTTAATGGGATGATGATATCATGCCATATCATGTCGTTCTTGTAAACCTCAATTCTATGATAAGAATGAGGGTATCTTGCTTTGATATACTGTTCATGTGGACCTTAATTCTATATAAAGAATGTCCATACTGATTTGTCATGGTACCTAAGTTAAGGGAACCATATTCTACCTAGTTTTATCGATATCGTGATTATACCGTTATTATCAATCTATGTCCTTTGTCATATTTTGGACTCTATTCTATCCAAGTTGTCATACAAGTCTACAAGCTTGATTATTGAAATTCTATATTGGCTATATAAACAAGAGTGGATGTCAAAAATACATGATAAATGCCTACGCATATAGGGCCCGATCTGGTCCTGGGAGGAGCATCCGAAAGTACTTGTTCCCATGGGAGTTAAAATGATAAGGTATCTGGCATTATACCGAGTACTTGACTTGCTTGATTGGACATTCCACACACATCTTGTACTTCAATCGTACTTGACTTGACATGAAATGCGTGGCCCGAAAAAGGGTAAATTACTTGCTTGATACATGATAGCCAAAGTTCTTGACATGACTTGTTAAACGTACTTGCTTGAATATCTTGAATACACTTGTTATCTTGTTGAAAGTTCATGATTTGTTCATCTTATTTCCTTGATATTACATACTCTCTATCTTGTCGTTTATGCGAGCATGCATAGCTTTATTGCATTCATGAAAGATGTAATTACTTAAACCCCTTGCTAGTACTTGAGATATAATTTCATACTGAGCGTTCGCTCATTCCGTTTGTCCCTTTGTACTTTTCAGGTAAGTCCGACGACGATGGAAGTCAATCGGATGGGAATGGTCAAGAGTGAAAGTGATAGAGCTGCTCAAGTGTCATCTAGTCTTTTCTATAGTTTCTTGAGTCAAATATGTATTCTTTTCTTTTTATTAAATAGAGTATTGGATTTGTAATAGTCTATCCATTATGAAATAAAGGATTGGGTTATCTTGCTATTTTGCGCGTCTCTGTCTTTGTGTCGAATACACGACCACTCTGATTGACATGATTGATATAAACTCGTCGCGCATCTCCGGGTATCTTCCGCGCTCGGGGCGTGACAGCATCCCTTGGTGGTTTGGACTTATGGAGAGGGCCGATTGGTAAGGTCGGTAAGAGGTGGCCATGCTAGTGGACAAAGAGATGCAACCGAGGACTCTAAATGCATAAACATGCCCTAGGACCAACTTGATAGAGACAAGTTGTGAACCTGGCTCTGATACCACTTGATGTGAAACCACCTATGGACCTATATTGTAAGCAATCAAGTTGAGCAGCGGACTTACACTAACGAGCATGCTCGCGTAGCACACATGAGTGCCCGTAGGCGACTTAGCAATGACGGAGAGGGTCCGAGATGGGACCTTGATACTCCAATGGTTGGCTAGCTTATGGAGGACCCTAAATGGGCCAGGGATGCCCTATTCATGGGTGGCCGGCATGCCAAGGGCATAGGTTAAGTGATTGCTCTCACAACTCGCCCCGCGGTGGTCACTTAATTTGATGGTAATTTGGGACTGGTCACTCTCTCACCACCGACGGAGTAACTAAAAGCAATACTAAACTAAGCAATTAAATCGCAGCAATGAGTGGTGTTCAGTAGCTCACCTGATCAGCGTGAAGACGCTGATCCCGGTCGGAGACGAGGGTGAGCAGGGAGGCGTGGGACGCACCCGCACGCCGCATCGGTGTCGCTTTAACCTGAAAATTGAAATGCTACACTACTACACCTCTCGCAGGAGGGGGGATCTCGGGGTAGGGATTTATGTGATTACAACAAAAATATACCTCCACGCAGGGAGGGGTGCTCATCCGGCCAGGCGGGGAGGGGAAAATCACAATTGGAAGCCGAGTGGTGGATGAAGTCGGTTCTACCTGCTCTCTGAAACTGAGGACAGTCAGTCGAAGATGTTGACGCTGCGGTCGCTCACGAATTTTGTTGAAGACGGGACGAGTGGGGATTTCTTTGTAACTGGAGCGGGATGATGCCAGAAGTTTCTTGATTTCTGTGGTCGCGGTTCGGGTCGGGGCAGAGGGTTGAACAAGGAAGTAGGTTGCTGTTCTTGACTGTCGTAGAACCTCAGCAGCTTAAAGATAAGGGTACCACAGGCGCTTCAGAACTCCAATTTGAACATGGCTGGTACCGATGGATTTGTTGTGGAGTCCTCTTCGAAACGCAAGCAACGGGAATGCTAGATGATGTCGGAGTAGGCCAGAAGATCTCAAACAATAAGGAGTAGTCGGAGCAGACTGACAAGAAATAGAACCAAGCACCTGGAGCAAGAAATTGATAACTCTTGATTCCGGGCCCCAATCGGAGTTCCGCTTCTTGTTCCTGGAAGTCAACAGATCGAGGAAGAAGTTTGTAGAAGAACTCTTGCCCAGATTCACGCAAGAATTGCTGTGGAAGAGCTTCCACTCAGGTTCTTGTCCTCTGCCTGAGAAGTCTTACGCAGTCGAGGAAGAAGTGCTCTCCCGGGCAGCACGGTGCTCGGACGATGACGAAACCACCACGGCTGCGAAGGCGACTTGACGATCTTTCCAGCAATATGGGACTTGCCACCAGGTTCGATGAGGGGACGATGGGACAGCCTTTGCAACCAACAGCTTCTTTGCCACCTCCAAATAGTGAACTGCAGGTTGATGATGATGGGGGGAAATGGGGTATATGGAAGGGGAAATGGGGTGAATAGGTGTGGGAGTGACCCCTAGTTGTGAGGGGGCCTGGGAGGGGGTGTTCTGAGGTGTGGGAGAGGGAGAATGGGGTCTGGAATGGGGTGTTTGCAGTTGGTGAGAGAAGAGCTACGAATTTGGGCTTAGAGGGAGAAGGGGGAAGGTGAGGGGGGCACAAGTGGGTGGAGGGAATGTGAGTTTGAATTTCCTTTAATGTGGGGTGATCAATGGTGGTCTTGGGGTGGGAAGAGGTGCCTTGGGAAGGTGGAGGGCTGCTTGGGGAAAGGGATGGGTAGTTGGGGGTTGGAGGGTGGGGTGTGGATTGGTGGAGGGTCTCTTGGGACTAGGGGGAAGTAATGATGTCTTGTGGGAAGTTGTAGAGGATTTAATGGAGGTGGTTGGGAGGGTGGAGGTGGTTGGGAGGGGAAGAGAGAGAGTAGGGGGCGCCCTTCTCCTTAGAGAGAGAGAAGAGAGAGAGAAGAGAGAGGAGAGGGGAATCCACCCCTTAGAGAGAGAGAAGTTTGGAGAATCCACTCCAATAAGACACTAGAACTCACTTGATTTAAATTGATCATAAAAGGTTGTTACATATGAGAGGAGTGGGGGCCTATTTATAGGCTTACATAATTCCTAAGACCAAAATGACCTTGACAAACAAGTAAATGACCAATAACTCCAAGGGAGGGGCGCCCTTGGGCCTTGCCCACTAGTTGGGCCTAATTGTCTAACAAACTGACCCATTAACCTATTAACTGACTCAAATAAAGAAAGATTACACATACAAGACCCAAATGAAATAAAAATTACATGCTATGACTCAAGATTAATGGCCGAAAATGATGACGTGCTGATGGCAAGCAACAAGAGTATCCAAAAAAGTGAAGTGGCTGGGGATGTCCCCATCAGAGGATCTGCCTCCCATTGCACTGAACGAGGGGTAGTTGAGGACCCGCATTGCTCGGATCCGCCGAGAGGTTGAGCGGATTGTGGCGTAGTGGCCCCGGAGTGGCCGGGGTTTGTCTTCTGGGAGCCGAAGCAACGGAGGGGCACTGAAGCCCCTGGGACGGGCATCGGCTGCGGCGATCGGAGTGAAGGTGTCTAGGCCGAGGGCACCAAAGGCCTGGTGGACTCAGTTCTTGGCTGATTGTGGCATCCGGGGCAGAGGGTCGCTGGACCGAGAACTTCTACGCGGGAGCTTCGCCGATACAACAGTCGCTGACTGGAGACGACACATCGCCCACGCGATCGGGTCAGCGGGACCTGTGGAGTTCGTGTCCCAGGTTGAGTGCGCATGGACTCCACGGGATATTCAGGAGGCCGTCACGATGGCGGCCCAAGCCTTGGTGATAGGGATGGAGCAGCTGGTGCCTCTACCTTTGACCCCTTTGGGGCTTCAGGTTAGGCTTTCCTCCCTTAGTCTGTTCTCTTTCTTTCATTCTGTAATTCTTAGCTACAAAACTGAGATGTTACATATTGTGGTGTTTGTCAGCAGGTCCTGCAGCAGAGGGGGACCAGCCCTCCACGGGAACATCCTCACGGAATGGAGACAGAGGTCTGCGGCCTCAGAGGAAGCACCCTCGTGTGGAGGACGCATCTGTTGAGACTGGTGGGTCGCCTGAGGGACCCCAGACTGGAGAGCGGGTTGAGGAGGAGACGGCCTTGAGTTAGTGTCACCCCAGCTCCTTTGTTTTTGTCCCATTTACCCAATATGATTGACTAATTCTATTTTGTTGGACTCGTCTGTCTATCGCAACTCCGCTGGCGGCTGGTGTGGAGGCGACCTTTACGCCCCCTCGAGAGGCAGACCGCCCGCCTGAAGAGGGAGCCAGAGGGGAGGTTGACATGGAGGAGCTTACGCGCCTGATGAGCGAACCTTTCCCCAACATGGAGGACTTCCCCGACTTTGCCTCTGGTTATTTGTTGTGACCATCCGGATTATGCAGGGGAGGCAGAGGCACTAGGGGCCGAGGCCCCTGCTGGGGCACAGGGCATAGTGCCTAGCCAGGCCAATGAACCAGGGCCCACGGTGGCCCGTCGTTGTCAAGGTGAGTGCCCGACTACCGTCGAGGGAATCTTCTTATCGTTGGTGAACTCCTTTTAGCATGCCAAAATTATTGACTTGACTTATGTTGCTGGTTTGGCAGGCGAGGACGCGGTGATGACCCTGGAGATGATCCAGGAATTGGCGAATGCCGGCCCGTCAGTGGCCCTGCCATCTTTCGGGGATGAGCCTGAACCGGTGACCTTCGTGCCCTCAGCCACCGTTGAGGACACGTTGGGTAGACCACCGCCGTCGCTGACGAGGGTTCCTCTCCCACCTTTGCCGACCGTAGTGTCGGCCTGTATGGTGGGGCTGGTGGAGTCCTCCAGTTTGGGACTGTCAGGTATATAGCTGAGTACTTGATCACTTTAAGGTGGATTGTTTGACTTTCCCACCCGTGCTGAGATTTGACTGGGATGGATTGTAGGTACCTCTTCTCCTCTAGAGGAAGGAGAGCTCCCTCGGGATACGGACCGACCATCAGGAGACGAACCTCCCATCGTAGCTGCTACTGAGGGCGATGAGGAGTTTGTCGATATCGAGGGGGTTTCTGAAGGAGATGCCCCGACTGGTTAGCTTCTTTCCTAGCATCTTTGATTAGGGAGCTATCTTTATGTGAGGCTGGACTTGATAGTAATCTAATCTGGTTTCACGATGTATAGGTGCCCCTGATTTACCCACATTCAAGGGTTCATCGGAGAGCTCGTCTAGTTCTTCAGAGGGTGGCAGTGCCACAATGGAGACTGATGAGAGCTCGAGCTCGAGCCCTTCTTCCTCTGAGGCCTCTTCTACCGGGGACGCTAAGATGGAGGCGACGTTGGAAGGTATATGTGGCTTCCCCCTTGCCTCCGCATTGGCTTTGATAAAGAAGTTTACGTCAGAGTGCTGACATTTTTTTGTTATGTCAAGGACTGGAGACTGAGAAAGAGCACGCGCCGGCTCCCGTCGAGGAGGGTCAGGAGGAGCCCTCTGCCACCCCAATGGCCATTGGGGAGGATCGGGTTGCAGGGGAGTCTCTACCCTCTCCAACTCCGACAGAGGGCATTACCGGGGTGGAGGAGAGGTTACCTTCACCGACCCTGAGCCGGGAAGTGACAGGCGCGACAGGAGCTACACTAGGAGAGAGTTAGGACCTTTCTCAGGGTTTTCACCTTGTCTTGTCATAGGGAAGTCCTGAACATTGTCGACCCGTTTCGTGTTTGGTGGGGTTGTGCAGGTCCTTCCGGTGTGCTGGCTGAGATGGGTCACTCTTCTCTCGAGCTGGGGATTGAGTGGCCTACATCTGTTTCACCACCGGAGCCACTGCTGGACGCCAGCGTAAGAGTAGCCTTACTTCAGCGAGCCCGGGGCTACATAGGGGGTGATCCTCTACCTTCCCCAGAGGAGCTTCACCAGCGGATAAGGGAGTGCACACGCGGCTACCAAGGCCTCGGATTCCCCCATGGGCCCTGGATGTCTGGCTTTGTCGGCTCTGAGCAGAGTACCTGCGACTTCTGGAGGCTCAGGAGCAGTGGGCACAGCGACTGGTGGCCATTCAGGAGATATAGGAGCAGTGTGCTCAGCTTGCATCAGCTGCGACCGAGCAGAGGAGACTTGCCGACGCAGTCGTGTCTCTTGCTCAGGACCGTGCCCGGCAGTTGAGCGAGGCGACCAGCAGAGCGGAGGCCCTACAGAAGGCCTTGGAGGAGCAGCGGCAAGCCGTAGAGCTTGCTAGAGCTGAGTGGCGGACTGCCGAAGCCGGAGCCAAGGCCAGCGCTCAGCTTGCGTCGACCTTGGAGGCAGAACTGGTGGCTGTGGAGTCCCGCTTGGCGAGGTTGGAGGGGAGCGAGGCTAGGCTGTGATTGTATTGCTTCCCTTCCCCCTTTTTGTTATTCAGACTGTAAATTTTTGTTACCTCAAGGGCATGTCTTGGGCTCCCCTTTACAGAGTGTCAATGATAAACTCCGGATTTTAGTGTTGTTGTTTGTTGAGTTGTTCTTCTCCCCAGTCTGTGGAATAGGGTTGGATACAAGGGATGGCTGCCACTTACCGTTGGTCATGCTTGATTGTTTTAACACGTGCCGACATACGGGGCAGTGGACTGGGTTTTACTCGAAACTGGAGCTGAGATAAAAGACTGGGTTAGGAGAGTGGTGTGACTGGATTTTAGGTACTGGGTACTGAGTGCTGGTTCTTTGCATGTTGTTAGCTGGTAATGTAGCTCTTCTAGACTTAAGAAATTGGGACTGAGCTGGCCGAATGGCCTCAAAAGGCCTCGCAGCTGAAGGCCGTGAGTGGGACTGGGACTGGTTGGTCCACCCGTGGAGGGATCGTGACTGAACTTGGAGCTGGAAGCTGGCGGCTGGGCCGTAAGGGCGTTGTAGCCGGTGACTGGAGTTAGAAATTGGCGGCTGGCCTATGAAGGTGTTGTAGCCAAAGTACTGGGACTGGTGGTTGGCGGCTCGCCTGTAAAGGCATTGTAGTCGAAAATTAGAACTGGAGGCTCGCGGCTAGCCTGTGAAGGTGTTGTAGCCGAAAACTGGAACTGGAGGCTGGCGGCTGGCCTATGAAGGCGTTGTAGTCGAAGACTGGAGTCGGAGGCTGGCGGCTGGCCTGAGAAGGCGTTGTAGCCGAATATTGGAACTGGAGGCTGGTGGCTGGCCTGTGAAGGCGTTGTAGCCGAAAACTGGAACTGGAGGCTGGCGGTGACCGACCCTCAGGGGTGTATTGGCCACCATTATTGTGGAGTGATGTTGACCTCGCCATCGGGGAGCGTCGTAGCCGATGGCTTTGTAAGTGCAGAGTGGAGAGGGAGAGAGTTTTTTCTCTCTCTCTTTACCAGCCCTACCGCCCTTGCGGGTTTTTGCCAGAGCTGGTCCCCTTTCACTTTTTCCGGTGCGCCCTTGCTGGTTTTCACACCGAGGGGTTACCTAATTTTGCCTTAGGCTCCCTTTCGGGTTTTCAACTTAGCTGGGTTGGTGGCAATTTTTGCCCCTTGTCGCCTCGCAGGGGGAGTTGACTGAGGCTGCAGGGGTATCTCTATTTTTAACTCAATTTTTTATTTTATTATTTTTTTTGAGACTGTCGTCCATAGCATACTACTGTCAGGGGACGTAACCTGAGTTTGGGAGGTGTGGGGTAGCCGGATATTGTTCGGCCATTAATAAGGATTTTTAGAAGTCCTCACGCCATGGTGGCGAAGGGCCACTTTGCCATGGCAAGATATGACTAGAGTTGTGACTAGTGGATCAGGGATTGTATGGGGGAACTGGAACTATAATGAACTGGGAGGTTCTAGGTTTACAGGGTATGTAGGATGTAGGGGCAGAGAATTATAAATGTCTGGGAATGTATCGAGATATAAGTTTACCAAGATGGTGATTGGAAGCTTAACTGTCACAGGGACTGGTTGAACTGTGATGTTGAGGTAAGGGCCAAAGGTTGGCCAAGCTGAGCAGGAATAATGCAAGGTTACTGGGGATTGAAGGATTTGTGTCGTAGCAGTGCAAATGTATTGAAGACTGGCTCTGGGTGAGGCTAACGGCCCACCAAGGAATGGGTGGAAGGCCGTTCTGACTGGTGGGGAGAAGAAGATTTTCTCATTATCGGCTCTACTGCCCTTTCGGGTTTTCGCTAGAGCCGACCCCCTTTAGCTTTTTCCGACACACCCTTATGGGTTTTCACGTCGAGGGGTTTCTCAATTTTGCCTGAGGTGCCTGATGTGGCACAGCCCAAAGACCACTAAATATGATAAGGTGACCCTAGGACTTAGACCCGCAAGCATACAAGCGCTCAATGATTCTCACAACGACGATTTCTGCTCACTCGGTTCACACGTTCACCCGGTGGGTCCGGGAGATGATGGTGAGGGTCCGAGGCGGGACCCAATTGTCCTAATGGACTTACAATGCTAAGGCTGACCTCCAATGGGCCTGGGAGTCCCAACTTTGTGGGTGGCTGGCCCGCAAGGCGGGGTGTGGGGTGGCACTCACTCACGGGCCGCGGTGGGCACGATATTGCTTAAAATGAATTCCGAGCACTCTCTTACCGTCCGACGGGCATTCAAGGCAATACTACATTTGCAGAAATGAAGCTACAAGGGTGTGATCAGAAGCTCACCTGATCGGTGTGAAGACACCGATCCCGTTCGGAGACGAGGGCGCGCCGGGAGGCGAGGGTATACACCCGATCGCCGCGGCGATGGAGCTTGACCTGAAAATGTGAAGAGGTACAGCACTACGCCCCTTGCAAGGGGGGGATCTTGGGGTGGGGGTTAATGTATTACAACCAAAAATTACCTCCACGCAGGGAGGGGCCTTCAGCCGGCCAAGCGGGGAGGGGAACGAGCGAGATAGAGTCGACTTTCCGAGCTTTGCCGATTCTGCCTAGCTTCTGTAATTCTGGACAGAGGGCCGATGTCGATGCTGCCAATAATTCCACCGAACTTGGAATCTCATGAAACTTGCGCCAAAAGCTTGCTAACCGGAGAGGGGTGTGGCTTGAATTTTTTGGACGACGTTCTGATCTGGGGGCTGACTGCTCCAGCGACTGGAAGATGGATGCAGCTCTGGTCTCTGGCCGAGCTCAGTCTGAAACAGCAGGTTGCAGAAGCTGCCACGATCGCTCCTGAGCTCCAAATTTGGCACCGCTAGACTTGTTGGAATCGTGGACGAGTCTACTTTGCAGTAAAATAAACGGAGAAGTCTTATGATGTTGGAGATGAGCTGGGTGTCCAGAGAAGTGGACGGTGGTCGGTGCAGACTGTGAGGAGGCAGACCGGCGTGGGTGTGGTAGAAAATTGGTATCTCTGGTTGTCGGATGCCGAACGGGGTTCCGCCTTCTGTTCCTGACGCTGACAGGGGGAGGAAGAACTTTGTAGAAGACCTAGAAGACTGGTTCCTTCAAGGTTTGTCGTGGGAGAGTCTTCTCTGCCGCTCTGGCTCCTGGTCTGAGAGGTTCTGCGCAGTCGGGGAAGAACAGCCTTCACGGACGGCCACGAACTCGGAATGGAGTGATTCCACCTCGCCTGCGAAGAGCACAGGGAGGCCTTTCCAGAAAGTTAGGCCACGCCACCAGCAGAATCAGGATGCAGTCGTGGACGTCGCTGCAATAGAGTGCTAAACTGCAGGTCGGCCTGCACACAAAGCTGGAGTGGAGAAGAGAGGAGGGGGTGAACTTGGCTTGAGGGGAGAGGAGGGGTGCGACCTAGGGAGCAAGGAGGGAAGGGGAGATTCGAATTTGGGCTTTGGAATGAGTTAATTCAGCCTTGGGAAGGTGGAGATATGCTTAGGGAAGTGAAAGGGGTAGGTGGTGGTTGGAGGGTGGGGTTTTGAGTGGTGGAACTTCCTTGGGACTAGGTGAGGATTAAAGAGGGGTTGTGGGAAGTTGTGGGGAGTTAATGGAGGTAGGTGGGGGTTGGAAGTGGTTGAGAGGGGGAGGAGAGAGAGTGAATTTCAAAATTTAGAGAGAGGAGGAGAGAGAATGGAGAGATAATGAGAGAGAGAGAGATATTGAGAGAGTTTGAAAGGGTTTTCTTCAATATTCATCAAAAGTTGAATACAAGAGGAGAGATGGGGCCTATATATAGGCAACCATTCTTTACATGACCAAAATACCCTTGACAATAAGATAAAAGACCGAGCATATCCTAGACTCAATCCTATGGGCCCATAACTAAAGTAATAAGGCCCAATTAAACATAACAAGGGAAATGGACTAAAACCATATGACTCAATAAAGGAAAATACATAAGATAGGACTCAATAAAAAGAAAATACATAAAATGAAACTTGGGAAATGAAGATAACAAGTGTAGATCATGATCAATCCATATCAAGAGTGTGTAGGCGATCAAAGCTAGAGGGGTGTCGGGAGATGCCCTCATCAAATCCCCCGGGGTGGGGAGAGCTCGACCCTGTCGAGTATGGGTCTGCCTGGCTGTCGTACTGCTCCATCATGTCGGGATCCAAGCATATCAAATCCTCCCTGACTCACCCATGTATCCTCGATCGGGGGACGGCTCTTCCACCTAACCAGATAGCGCTGATACACCCTGTGCCTCGTAATGATACTCTGCTCATCCAGTATTGCCTCTACCTGCTCTCGTCGGTCTCTCAAGCTAGAAAGTGGAGTCCCTCCGGGAGTGTCTCTCATAAGGGGGGGTAAAGGCTCAAGCTCCTCACTGGGTTCCACCGCGGGGCCTTTGTGGGGTACCAGGTCCACCACACTGAAGGTAGGGTGCACCCCATAGCTTTCTGGTAGGTCAAGCTCATAAGCATTGCTGCCAAGTCGTCGTAGAACTCGAAAGGGTCCCGAACCCCGTGCCCTCAACTTGGAGGCAGGTCCCGGAAGGAGCTGCTCCGTCCTCACCATCACCGAGTCTCCCACTTGGAACTCGTAGTGGCGCCGATGAGCATCTGCCCGCCTTTTGTAAGTCTCATTGATCCTTCCTATATGCTTGCGAGAATGCGTATGCTAAGGTGGACCTGGGCAGCCAAATGTAGACCGATCACACTTTGATGCTATGAAGACTGTGGTAGTCTTAGGAGGGCCGGGACATCCATAGATGAACCTTTTATGCATGGGTGTGATAAATGTCGGGGGACCCGGACATCCATGTATGCTCCTATCATGCTTAAGACTCATGATGAATGAAGGTGGGCCAATACATCCGAATATGGTCCACTTATGCTGCCTACTTGACATGTGGGTGATGTGGATGAATGTATCCGACTTATGAATCATGTCAAATGGTGTGGTAGGCCTGGACACATGCATGTTTATCCCAAAGGTGACTTCCATGTGCATAGATGTGGGATGACTTTTGAACGTCCACGTGAATGGGTCGAAGGGATCTACGAACGTGGTTATGGGGTGGGGCACTTCATCAATCCCAAGGTGTTTGTTGCCTAAGGTCAAGGCTCTCATGTTGTAACCCGATTCTAGGAAGGGAGGAGTTTGGGTCGACATGGGCGATGTGGGTAAGGTGAGGTGGGTGGTGAGTAGGGAAAGTGGGTCACATGGAGATTTAGGCTCCCATAGAAAAGGGTCAAAGGGATTATGGTAAGGGTCACCTAGGTAGGGGTACTCCATGTTCTCAAGGTCCTCAAATGGCGAATCATCTCTCTCTAAGATAATTGGGCCAAGGTTGCTAATGGGTTGGCTAATCAAAGTACTTGGGATCTCAATGGTTGGGGAGTAGACTAGGATGGGTTCCTCCTCCATGGGAAGAAGGAGTATGATCTCACTTGTAAATTGGCCATTGGTGTAGATGGAAGTGATGGAGCCAATGGTGGGGTAAGCTAAGCTAATGGTGCTAGACTCTGATGGCCTCATGGCTAGCATATCGGTCAAGTGGACTTGCCAATGTAGGTAGGCCACTAAGTCTCCCAAATCTTCTACACAATAGGAGGTTTGATAAGTGACATGAGGCTGAGTGGGAATGAGTTGGGATTGATGTCCCATGAGTAGGTGGCTTGGTTGTAAACTAGGAATGGTGAGGCCTCGCTTGAGCCATAGGAATATGGACTTATCTATGGTGATGGTGTCATGGGGAAGGGTGTATAGCTCTTGATGAACTAGGTTAGGAGGGGTGGGTGAGTTGTATGGCCCTTGGATTTCCTTGATTTTGGGAGGTGGATCCGAATTGGTATCCCTCTCCACTTGGGTAGGTGTGTGGGTTGCAACTCCTAAGGACAATGGGGTAGGAAGGTCTATGGTGGGTGGGTTGGTGTTAGTCGAGGCATGGCGCACTCGAGGAGGTGAGCAAGGTCGGACATGGGTTGGACTTGGGAGTGGAAGTAGTGGAGGCCTAATTTGGGGTAAGATTGGTGTAGGAAGCGGGAGGTGGATTGGGTGAGGGGTTTTGGGTTTTGGGGTGGTGGCCATTATGGGCCTTGGTGGAGGGGTGGACATGGTGTCCACATGGTTTTTAATGGTGAGGGTTGGATGAGTGGTGGTCACCATGGAGGGAATTGGGTTGGTTAGGGGTCTCTTGCCCTTGGGATCACTTGGGGTGGAAGTGGGGGCTAAAGGGGCTTGACTAGTGTAGGTTAGGGAAGGGGGTTTTGGTTGGGATGTGGGGGACCTCATGGGGTTAGGTGGGGAGGTGGAGGTCTTAGGTACTTGGGTTTTAGTGATAAGGGTTTGGACGGGTGGGGTGGGAGGAGTGGGAGTGCTCCTTGGGTTTTGGTGATCCGAGTGGGATGGGGACACATACCTAGCCCTTAGTTGATCCTTCATGTCCTCCCATGTGGTGAGGGGAGCTTCCCGTCTAATTATCCTTAAGCCCTCAATTTTACACCAATGAGTTTGAGCCCTTTTGGTTAGTTGTATTTTGGCAACCCATGCCTTTTCATCCTCGGAAATATGATACCAATTGAAGTATTGGTCCATTGTAGCTTCCCAATCTAAATATTTGCTAGGAGAGGTCCCATCAAAGGTGGGAAGTGGGAAAGGGGCCATCCTATCGTCCGTCCTTAGGGCGGGCCTATTTTTTCCAAGTTGGTTGAGTCGGCCCGATATGTTATCAAGTCGCTCATTGGCATAGGTCAAGGCTTTCATGAAGTAGTTGAAGTCATGAGTGTTAGTGGTAGGCATCCCTTGGGGTTTTGGATTCATTGTGGGATTGGAAGATGTAGTATTGGGTTGAAAGCGAGTACCACTACGAGTGGTCATGCAAGGTTGGGTGGGCTATGCAAGGGTGTGCGGATGCACCTATGAAAGACTTAGTGTGACCCAAGACTAGACTTGTAAGGACAAGCCTATGACCGCTCTGATACCACTTGATGTGGCACAGCCCAAAGACCACTAAATATGATAAGGTGACCCTAGGACTTAGACCCGCAAGCATACAAGCGCTCAATGATTCTCACAACGACGATTTCTGCTCACTCGGTTCACACGTTCACCCGGTGGGTCCGGGAGATGATGGTGAGGGTCCGAGGCGGGACCCAATTGTCCTAATGGACTTACAATGCTAAGGCTGACCTCCAATGGGCCTGGGAGTCCCAACTTTGTGGGTGGCTGGCCCGCAAGGCGGGGTGTGGGGTGGCACTCACTCACGGGCCGCGGTGGGCACGATATTGCTTAAAATGAATTCCGAGCACTCTCTTACCGTCCGACGGGCATTCAAGGCAATACTACATTTGCAGAAATGAAGCTACAAGGGTGTGATCAGAAGCTCACCTGATCGGTGTGAAGACACCGATCCCGTTCGGAGACGAGGGCGCGCCGGGAGGCGAGGGTATACACCCGATCGCCGCGGCGATGGAGCTTGACCTGAAAATGTGAAGAGGTACAGCACTACGCCCCTTGCAAGGGGGGGATCTTGGGGTGGGGGTTAATGTATTACAACCAAAAATTACCTCCACGCAGGGAGGGGCCTTCAGCCGGCCAAGCGGGGAGGGGAACGAGCGAGATAGAGTCGACTTTCCGAGCTTTGCCGATTCTGCCTAGCTTCTGTAATTCTGGACAGAGGGCCGATGTCGATGCTGCCAATAATTCCACCGAACTTGGAATCTCATGAAACTTGCGCCAAAAGCTTGCTAACCGGAGAGGGGTGTGGCTTGAATTTTTTGGATGACGTTCTGATCTGGGGGCTGACTGCTCCAGCGACTGGAAGATGGATGCAGCTCTGGTCTCTGGCCGAGCTCAGTCTGAAACAGCAGGTTGCAGAAGCTGCCACGATCGCTCCTGAGCTCCAAATTTGGCACCGCTAGACTCGTTGGAATCGTGGACGAGTCTACTTTGCAGCAAAACAAACGGCGAAGTCTTATGATGTTGGAGATGAGCTGGTGTCCAGAGAAGTGGACGGTGGTCGGTGCAGACTGTGAGGAGGTAGACCGGCGTGGGTGTGGTAGAAAATTGGTATCTCTGGTTGTCGGATGCCGAACGGGGTTCTACCTTCTGTTCCTGGACGCTGACAGGGGGAGGAAGAACTTTGTAGAAGACCTAGAAGACTGGTTCCTTCAAGGTTTGTCGTGGGAGAGTCTTCTCTGCCGCTCTGGCTCCTGGTCTGAGAGGTTCTGCGCAGTCGGGGAAGAACAGCCTTCACGGACGGCCACGAACTCGGAATGGAGTGATTCCACCTCGCCTGCGAAGAGCACAGGGAGGCCTTTCCAGAAAGTTAGGCCACGCCACCAGCAGAATCAGGATGCAGTCGTGGACGTCGCTGCAACAGAGTGCTAAACTGCAGGTCGGCCTGCACACAAAGCTGGAGTGGAGAAGAGAGGAGGGGGTGAACTTGGCTTGAGGGGAGAGGAGGGGTGCGACCTAGGGAGCAAGGAGGGAAGGGGAGATTCGAATTTGGGCTTTGGAATGAGTTAATTCAGCCTTGGGAAGGTGGAGATATGCTTAGGGAAGTGAAAGGGGTAGGTGGTGGTTGGAGGGTGGGGTTTTGAGTGGTGGAACTTCCTTGGGACTAGGTGAGGATTAAAGAGGGGTTGTGGGAAGTTGTGGGGAGTTAATAGAGGTAGGTGGGGGTTGGAAGTGGTTGAGAGGGGGAGGAGAGAGAGTGAATTTCGAAATTTAGAGAGAGGAGGAGAGAGAATGGAGAGATAATGAGAGAGAGAGAGAGATATTGAGAGAGTTTGAAAGGGTTTTCTTCAATATTCATCAAAAGTTGAATACAAGAGGAGAGATGGGGCCTATATATAGGCAACCATTCTTTACATGACCAAAATACCCTTGACAATAAGATAAAAGACCGAGCATATCCTAGACTCAATCCTATGGGCCCATAACTAAAGTAATAAGGCCCAATTAAACATAACAAGGGAAATGGACTAAAACCATATGACTCAATAAAGGAAAATACATAAGATAGGACTCAATAAAAAGAAAATACATAAAATGAAACTTGGGAAATGAAGATAACAAGTGTAGATCATGATCAATCCATATCAAGAGTGTGTAGGCGATCAAAGCTAGAGGGGTGTCGGGAGATGCCCTCATCAAATCCCCCGGGGTGGGGAGAGCTCGACCCTGTCGAGTATGGGTCTGCCTGGCTGTCGTACTGCTCCATCATGTCGGGATCCAAGCATATCAAATCCTCCCTGACTCACCCATGTATCCTCGATCGGGGGATGGCTCTTCCACCTAACCAGATAGCGCTGATACACCCTGTGCCTCGTAATGATACTCTGCTCATCCAGTATTGCCTCTACCTGCTCTCGTCGGTCTCTCAAGCTAGAAAGTGGAGTCCCTCCGGGAGTGTCTCTCATAAGGGGGGGTAAAGGCTCAAGCTCCTCACTGGGTTCCACCGCGGGGCCTTTGTGGGGTACCAGGTCCACCACACTGAAGGTAGGGTGCACCCCATAGCTTTCTGGTAGGTCAAGCTCATAAGCATTGCTGCCAAGTCGTCGTAGAACTCGAAAGGGTCCCGAACCCCGTGCCCTCAACTTGGAGGCAGGTCCCGGAAGGAGCTGCTCCGTCCTCACCATCACCGAGTCTCCCACTTGGAACTCGTAGTGGCGCCGATGAGCATCTGCCCGCCTTTTGTAAGTCTCATTGATCCTTCCTATATGCTTGCGAGAATGCGTATGCTAAGGTGGACCTGGGCAGCCAAATGTAGACCGATCACACTTTGATGCTATGAAGACTGTGGTAGTCTTAGGAGGGCCGGGACATCCATAGATGAACCTTTTATGCATGGGTGTGATAAATGTCGGGGGACCCGGACATCCATGTATGCTCCTATCATGCTTAAGACTCATGATGAATGAAGGTGGGCCAATACATCCGAATATGGTCCACTTATGCTGCCTACTTGACATGTGGGTGATGTGGATGAAT
This sequence comes from Amorphophallus konjac, assembly GCA_022559845.1. Lineage (NCBI taxonomy): Eukaryota > Viridiplantae > Streptophyta > Magnoliopsida > Alismatales > Araceae > Amorphophallus > Amorphophallus konjac. The sequence goes on from CM040127.1 coordinate 283,499,251, forward strand.
GTATCCGACTTATGAATCATGTCAAATGGTGTGGTAGGCCTGGACACATGCATGTTTATCCCAAAGGTGACTTCCATGTGCATAGATGTGGGATGACTTTTGAACGTCCACGTGAATGGGTCGAAGGGATCTACGAACGTGGTTATGGGGTGGGGCACTTCATCAATCCCAAGGTGTTTGTTGCCTAAGGTCAAGGCTCTCATGTTGTAACCCGATTCTAGGAAGGGAGGAGTTTGGGTCGACATGGGCGATGTGGGTAAGGTGAGGTGGGTGGTGAGTAGGGAAAGTGGGTCACATGGAGATTTAGGCTCCCATAGAAAAGGGTCAAAGGGATTATGGTAAGGGTCACCTAGGTAGGGGTACTCCATGTTCTCAAGGTCCTCAAATGGCGAATCATCTCTCTCTAAGATAATTGGGCCAAGGTTGCTAATGGGTTGGCTAATCAAAGTACTTGGGATCTCAATGGTTGGGGAGTAGACTAGGATGGGTTCCTCCTCCATGGGAAGAAGGAGTATGATCTCACTTGTAAATTGGCCATTGGTGTAGATGGAAGTGATGGAGCCAATGGTGGGGTAAGCTAAGCTAATGGTGCTAGACTCTGATGGCCTCATGGCTAGCATATCGGTCAAGTGGACTTGCCAATGTAGGTAGGCCACTAAGTCTCCCAAATCTTCTACACAATAGGAGGTTTGATAAGTGACATGAGGCTGAGTGGGAATGAGTTGGGATTGATGTCCCATGAGTAGGTGGCTTGGTTGTAAACTAGGAATGGTGAGGCCTCGCTTGAGCCATAGGAATATGGACTTATCTATGGTGATGGTGTCATGGGGAAGGGTGTATAGCTCTTGATGAACTAGGTTAGGAGGGGTGGGTGAGTTGTATGGCCCTTGGATTTCCTTGATTTTGGGAGGTGGATCCGAATTGGTATCCCTCTCCACTTGGGTAGGTGTGTGGGTTGCAACTCCTAAGGACAATGGGGTAGGAAGGTCTATGGTGGGTGGGTTGGTGTTAGTCGAGGCATGGCGCACTCGAGGAGGTGAGCAAGGTCGGACATGGGTTGGACTTGGGAGTGGAAGTAGTGGAGGCCTAATTTGGGGTAAGATTGGTGTAGGAAGCGGGAGGTGGATTGGGTGAGGGGTTTTGGGTTTTGGGGTGGTGGCCATTATGGGCCTTGGTGGAGGGGTGGACATGGTGTCCACATGGTTTTTAATGGTGAGGGTTGGATGAGTGGTGGTCACCATGGAGGGAATTGGGTTGGTTAGGGGTCTCTTGCCCTTGGGATCACTTGGGGTGGAAGTGGGGGCTAAAGGGGCTTGACTAGTGTAGGTTAGGGAAGGGGGTTTTGGTTGGGATGTGGGGGACCTCATGGGGTTAGGTGGGGAGGTGGAGGTCTTAGGTACTTGGGTTTTAGTGATAAGGGTTTGGACGGGTGGGGTGGGAGGAGTGGGAGTGCTCCTTGGGTTTTGGTGATCCGAGTGGGATGGGGACACATACCTAGCCCTTAGTTGATCCTTCATGTCCTCCCATGTGGTGAGGGGAGCTTCCCGTCTAATTATCCTTAAGCCCTCAATTTTACACCAATGAGTTTGAGCCCTTTTGGTTAGTTGTATTTTGGCAACCCATGCCTTTTCATCCTCGGAAATATGATACCAATTGAAGTATTGGTCCATTGTAGCTTCCCAATCTAAATATTTGCTAGGAGAGGTCCCATCAAAGGTGGGAAGTGGGAAAGGGGCCATCCTATCGTCCGTCCTTAGGGCGGGCCTATTTTTTCCAAGTTGGTTGAGTCGGCCCGATATGTTATCAAGTCGCTCATTGGCATAGGTCAAGGCTTTCATGAAGTAGTTGAAGTCATGAGTGTTAGTGGTAGGCATCCCTTGGGGTTTTGGATTCATTGTGGGATTGGAAGATGTAGTATTGGGTTGAAAGCGAGTACCACTACGAGTGGTCATGCAAGGTTGGGTGGGCTATGCAAGGGTGTGCGGATGCACCTATGAAAGACTTAGTGTGACCCAAGACTAGACTTGTAAGGACAAGCCTATGACCGCTCTGATACCACTTGATGTGGCACAGCCCAAAGACCACTAAATATGATAAGGTGACCCTAGGACTTAGACCCGCAAGCATACAAGCGCTCAATGATTCTCACAACGACGATTTCTGCTCACTCGGTTCACACGTTCACCCGGTGGGTCCGGGAGATGATGGTGAGGGTCCGAGGCGGGACCCAATTGTCCTAATGGACTTACAATGCTAAGGCTGACCTCCAATGGGCCAGGGAGTCCCAACTTTGTGGGTGGCTGGCCCGCAAGGCGGGGTGTGGGGTGGCACTCACTCACGGGCCGCGGTGGGCACGATATTGCTTAAAATGAATTCCGAGCACTCTCTTACCGTCCGACGGGCATTCAAGGCAATACTACATTTGCAGAAATGAAGCTACAAGGGTGTGATCAGAAGCTCACCTGATCGGTGTGAAGACACCGATCCCGTTCGGAGACGAGGGCGCGCCGGGAGGCGAGGGTATACACCCGATCGCCGCGGCGATGGAGCTTGACCTGAAAATGTGAAGAGGTACAGCACTACGCCCCTTGCAAGGGGGGGATCTTGGGGTGGGGGTTAATGTATTACAACCAAAAATTACCTCCACGCAGGGAGGGGCCTTCAGCCGGCCAAGCGGGGAGGGGAACGAGCGAGATAGAGTCGACTTTCCGAGCTTTGCCGATTCTGCCTAGCTTCTGTAATTCTGGACAGAGGGCCGATGTCGATGCTGCCAATAATTCCACCGAACTTGGAATCTCATGAAACTTGCGCCAAAAGCTTGCTAACCGGAGAGGGGTGTGGCTTGAATTTTTTGGACGACGTTCTGATCTGGGGGCTGACTGCTCCAGCGACTGGAAGATGGATGCAGCTCTGGTCTCTGGCCGAGCTCAGTCTGAAACAGCAGGTTGCAGAAGCTGCCACGATCGCTCCTGAGCTCCAAATTTGGCACCGCTAGACTCGTTGGAATCGTGGACGAGTCTACTTTGCAGCAAAACAAACGGCGAAGTCTTCTGATGTTGGAGATGAGCTGGGTGTCCAGAGAAGTGGACGGTGGTCGGTGCAGACTGTGAGGAGGCAGACCGGCGTGGGTGTGGTAGAAAATTGGTATCTCTGGTTGTCGGATGCCGAACGGGGTTCCGCCTTCTGTTCCTGGACGCTGACAGGGGGAGGAAGAACTTTGTAGAAGACCTAGAAGACTGGTTCCTTCAAGGTTTGTCGTGGGAGAGTCTTCTCTGCCGCTCTGGCTCCTGGTCTGAGAGGTTCTGCGCAGTCGGGGAAGAACAGCCTTCACGGACGGCCACGAACTCGGAATGGAGTGATTCCACCTCGCCTGCGAAGAGCACAGGGAGGCCTTTCCAGAAAGTTAGGCCACGCCACCAGCAGAACCAGGATGCAGTCGTGGACGTCGCTGCAACAGAGTGCTAAACTGCAGGTCGGCCTGCACACAAAGCTGGAGTGGAGAAGAGAGGAGGGGGTGAACTTGGCTTGAGGGGAGAGGAGGGGTGCGACCTAGGGAGCAAGGAGGGAAGGGGAGATTCGAATTTGGGCTTTGGAATGAGTTAATTCAGCCTTGGGAAGGTGGAGATATGCTTAGGGAAGTGAAAGGGGTAGGTGGTGGTTGGAGGGTGGGGTTTTGAGTGGTGGAACTTCCTTGGGACTAGGTGAGGATTAAAGAGGGGTTGTGGGAAGTTGTGGGGAGTTAATGGAGGTAGGTGGGGGTTGGAAGTGGTTGAGAGGGGGAGGAGAGAGAGTGAATTTCGAAATTTAGAGAGAGGAGGAGAGAGAATGGAGAGATAATGAGAGAGAGAGAGATATTGAGAGAGTTTGAAAGGGTTTTCTTCAATATTCATCAAAAGTTGAATACAAGAGGAGAGATGGGGCCTATATATAGGCAACCATTCTTTACATGACCAAAATACCCTTGACAATAAGATAAAAGACCGAGCATATCCTAGACTCAATCCTATGGGCCCATAACTAAAGTAATAAGGCCCAATTAAACATAACAAGGGAAATGGACTAAAACCATATGACTCAATAAAGGAAAATACATAAGATAGGACTCAATAAAAAGAAAATACATAAAATGAAACTTGGGAAATGAAGATAACAAGTGTAGATCATGATCAATCCATATCAAGAGTGTGTAGGCGATCAAAGCTAGAGGGGTGTCGGGAGATGCCCTCATCAAATCCCCCGGGGTGGGGAGAGCTCGACCCTGTCGAGTATGGGTCTGCCTGGCTGTCGTACTGCTCCATCATGTCGGGATCCAAGCATATCAAATCCTCCCTGACTCACCCATGTATCCTCGATCGGGGGACGGCTCTTCCACCTAACCAGATAGCGCTGATACACCCTGTGCCTCGTAATGATACTCTGCTCATCCAGTATTGCCTCTACCTGCTCTCGTCGGTCTCTCAAGCTAGAAAGTGGAGTCCCTCCGGGAGTGTCTCTCATAAGGGGGGGTAAAGGCTCAAGCTCCTCACTGGGTTCCACCGCGGGGCCTTTGTGGGGTACCAGGTCCACCACACTGAAGGTAGGGTGCACCCCATAGCTTTCTGGTAGGTCAAGCTCATAAGCATTGCTGCCAAGTCGTCGTAGAACTCGAAAGGGTCCCGAACCCCGTGCCCTCAACTTGGAGGCAGGTCCCGGAAGGAGCTGCTCCGTCCTCACCATCACCGAGTCTCCCACTTGGAACTCGTAGTGGCGCCGATGAGCATCTGCCCGCCTTTTGTAAGTCTCATTGATCCTTCCTATATGCTTGCGAGAATGCGTATGCTAAGGTGGACCTGGGCAGCCAAATGTAGACCGATCACACTTTGATGCTATGAAGACTGTGGTAGTCTTAGGAGGGCCGGGACATCCATAGATGAACCTTTTATGCATGGGTGTGATAAATGTCGGGGGACCCGGACATCCATGTATGCTCCTATCATGCTTAAGACTCATGATGAATGAAGGTGGGCCAATACATCCGAATATGGTCCACTTATGCTGCCTACTTGACATGTGGGTGATGTGGATGAATGTATCCGACTTATGAATCATGTCAAATGGTGTGGTAGGCCTGGACACATGCATGTTTATCCCAAAGGTGACTTCCATGTGCATAGATGTGGGATGACTTTTGAACGTCCACGTGAATGGGTCGAAGGGATCTACGAACGTGGTTATGGGGTGGGGCACTTCATCAATCCCAAGGTGTTTGTTGCCTAAGGTCAAGGCTCTCATGTTGTAACCCGATTCTAGGAAGGGAGGAGTTTGGGTCGACATGGGCGATGTGGGTAAGGTGAGGTGGGTGGTGAGTAGGGAAAGTGGGTCACATGGAGATTTAGGCTCCCATAGAAAAGGGTCAAAGGGATTATGGTAAGGGTCACCTAGGTAGGGGTACTCCATGTTCTCAAGGTCCTCAAATGGCGAATCATCTCTCTCTAAGATAATTGGGCCAAGGTTGCTAATGGGTTGGCTAATCAAAGTACTTGGGATCTCAATGGTTGGGGAGTAGACTAGGATGGGTTCCTCCTCCATGGGAAGAAGGAGTATGATCTCACTTGTAAATTGGCCATTGGTGTAGATGGAAGTGATGGAGCCAATGGTGGGGTAAGCTAAGCTAATGGTGCTAGACTCTGATGGCCTCATGGCTAGCATATCGGTCAAGTGGACTTGCCAATGTAGGTAGGCCACTAAGTCTCCCAAATCTTCTACACAATAGGAGGTTTGATAAGTGACATGAGGCTGAGTGGGAATGAGTTGGGATTGATGTCCCATGAGTAGGTGGCTTGGTTGTAAACTAGGAATGGTGAGGCCTCGCTTGAGCCATAGGAATATGGACTTATCTATGGTGATGGTGTCATGGGGAAGGGTGTATAGCTCTTGATGAACTAGGTTAGGAGGGGTGGGTGAGTTGTATGGCCCTTGGATTTCCTTGATTTTGGGAGGTGGATCCGAATTGGTATCCCTCTCCACTTGGGTAGGTGTGTGGGTTGCAACTCCTAAGGACAATGGGGTAGGAAGGTCTATGGTGGGTGGGTTGGTGTTAGTCGAGGCATGGCGCACTCGAGGAGGTGAGCAAGGTCGGACATGGGTTGGACTTGGGAGTGGAAGTAGTGGAGGCCTAATTTGGGGTAAGATTGGTGTAGGAAGCGGGAGGTGGATTGGGTGAGGGGTTTTGGGTTTTGGGGTGGTGGCCATTATGGGCCTTGGTGGAGGGGTGGACATGGTGTCCACATGGTTTTTAATGGTGAGGGTTGGATGAGTGGTGGTCACCATGGAGGGAATTGGGTTGGTTAGGGGTCTCTTGCCCTTGGGATCACTTGGGGTGGAAGTGGGGGCTAAAGGGGCTTGACTAGTGTAGGTTAGGGAAGGGGGTTTTGGTTGGGATGTGGGGGACCTCATGGGGTTAGGTGGGGAGGTGGAGGTCTTAGGTACTTGGGTTTTAGTGATAAGGGTTTGGACGGGTGGGGTGGGAGGAGTGGGAGTGCTCCTTGGGTTTTGGTGATCCGAGTGGGATGGGGACACATACCTAGCCCTTAGTTGATCCTTCATGTCCTCCCATGTGGTGAGGGGAGCTTCCCGTCTAATTATCCTTAAGCCCTCAATTTTACACCAATGAGTTTGAGCCCTTTTGGTTAGTTGTATTTTGGCAACCCATGCCTTTTCATCCTCGGAAATATGATACCAATTGAAGTATTGGTCCATTGTAGCTTCCCAATCTAAATATTTGCTAGGAGAGGTCCCATCAAAGGTGGGAAGTGGGAAAGGGGCCATCCTATCGTCCGTCCTTAGGGCGGGCCTATTTTTTCCAAGTTGGTTGAGTCGGCCCGATATGTTATCAAGTCGCTCATTGGCATAGGTCAAGGCTTTCATGAAGTAGTTGAAGTCATGAGTGTTAGTGGTAGGCATCCCTTGGGGTTTTGGATTCATTGTGGGATTGGAAGATGTAGTATTGGGTTGAAAGCGAGTACCACTACGAGTGGTCATGCAAGGTTGGGTGGGCTATGCAAGGGTGTGCGGATGCACCTATGAAAGACTTAGTGTGACCCAAGACTAGACTTGTAAGGACAAGCCTATGACCGCTCTGATACCACTTGATGTGGCACAGCCCAAAGACCACTAAATATGATAAGGTGACCCTAGGACTTAGACCCGCAAGCATACAAGCGCTCAATGATTCTCACAACGACGATTTCTGCTCACTCGGTTCACACGTTCACCCGGTGGGTCCGGGAGATGATGGTGAGGGTCCGAGGCGGGACCCAATTGTCCTAATGGACTTACAATGCTAAGGCTGACCTCCAATGGGCCAGGGAGTCCCAACTTTGTGGGTGGCTGGCCCGCAAGGCGGGGTGTGGGGTGGCACTCACTCACGGGCCGCGGTGGGCACGATATTGCTTAAAATGAATTCCGAGCACTCTCTTACCGTCCGACGGGCATTCAAGGCAATACTACATTTGCAGAAATGAAGCTACAAGGGTGTGATCAGAAGCTCACCTGATCGGTGTGAAGACACCGATCCCGTTCGGAGACGAGGGCGCGCCGGGAGGCGAGGGTATACACCCGATCGCCGCGGCGATGGAGCTTGACCTGAAAATGTGAAGAGGTACAGCACTACGCCCCTTGCAAGGGGGGGATCTTGGGGTGGGGGTTAATGTATTACAACCAAAAATTACCTCCACGCAGGGAGGGGCCTTCAGCCGGCCAAGCGGGGAGGGGAACGAGCGAGATAGAGTCGACTTTCCGAGCTTTGCCGATTCTGCCTAGCTTCTGTAATTCTGGACAGAGGGCCGATGTCGATGCTGCCAATAATTCCACCGAACTTGGAATCTCATGAAACTTGCGCCAAAAGCTTGCTAACCGGAGAGGGGTGTGGCTTGAATTTTTTGGATGACGTTCTGATCTGGGGGCTGACTGCTCCAGCGACTGGAAGATGGATGCAGCTCTGGTCTCTGGCCGAGCTCAGTCTGAAACAGCAGGTTGCAGAAGCTGCCACGATCGCTCCTGAGCTCCAAATTTGGCACCGCTAGACTCGTTGGAATCGTGGACGAGTCTACTTTGCAGCAAAACAAACGGCGAAGTCTTCTGATGTTGGAGATGAGCTGGGTGTCCAGAGAAGTGGACGGTGGTCGGTGCAGACTGTGAGGAGGCAGACCGGCGTGGGTGTGGTAGAAAATTGGTATCTCTGGTTGTCGGATGCCGAACGGGGTTCCGCCTTCTGTTCCTGGACGCTGACAGGGGGAGGAAGAACTTTGTAGAAGACCTCGAAGACTGGTTCCTTCAAGGTTTGTCGTGGGAGAGTCTTCTCTGCCGCTCTGGCTCCTGGTCTGAGAGGTTCTGCGCAGTCGGGGAAGAACAGCCTTCACGGACGGCCACGAACTCGGAATGGAGTGATTCCACCTCGCCTGCGAAGAGCACAGGGAGGCCTTTCCAGAAAGTTAGGCCACGCCACCAGCAGAACCAGGATGCAGTCGTGGACGTCGCTGCAACAGAGTGCTAAACTGCAGGTCGGCCTGCACACAAAGCTGGAGTGGAGAAGAGAGGAGGGGGTGAACTTGGCTTGAGGGGAGAGGAGGGGTGCGACCTAGGGAGCAAGGAGGGAAGGGGAGATTCGAATTTGGGCTTTGGAATGAGTTAATTCAGCCTTGGGAAGGTGGAGATATGCTTAGGGAAGTGAAAGGGGTAGGTGGTGGTTGGAGGGTGGGGTTTTGAGTGGTGGAACTTCCTTGGGACTAGGTGAGGATTAAAGAGGGGTTGTGGGAAGTTGTGGGGAGTTAATGGAGGTAGGTGGGGGTTGGAAGTGGTTGAGAGGGGGAGGAGAGAGAGTGAATTTCGAAATTTAGAGAGAGGAGGAGAGAGAATGGAGAGATAATGAGAGAGAGAGAGATATTGAGAGAGTTTGAAAGGGTTTTCTTCAATATTCATCAAAAGTTGAATACAAGAGGAGAGATGGGGCCTATATATAGGCAACCATTCTTTACATGACCAAAATACCCTTGACAATAAGATAAAAGACCGAGCATATCCTAGACTCAATCCTATGGGCCCATAACTAAAGTAATAAGGCCCAATTAAACATAACAAGGGAAATGGACTAAAACCATATGACTCAATAAAGGAAAATACATAAGATAGGACTCAATAAAAAGAAAATACATAAAATGAAACTTGGGAAATGAAGATAACAAGTGTAGATCATGATCAATCCATATCAAGAGTGTGTAGGCGATCAAAGCTAGAGGGGTGTCGGGAGATGCCCTCATCAAATCCCCCGGGGTGGGGAGAGCTCGACCCTGTCGAGTATGGGTCTGCCTGGCTGTCGTACTGCTCCATCATGTCGGGATCCAAGCATATCAAATCCTCCCTGACTCACCCATGTATCCTCGATCGGGGGACGGCTCTTCCACCTAACCAGATAGCGCTGATACACCCTGTGCCTCGTAATGATACTCTGCTCATCCAGTATTGCCTCTACCTGCTCTCGTCGGTCTCTCAAGCTAGAAAGTGGAGTCCCTCCGGGAGTGTCTCTCATAAGGGGGGGTAAAGGCTCAAGCTCCTCACTGGGTTCCACCGCGGGGCCTTTGTGGGGTACCAGGTCCACCACACTGAAGGTAGGGTGCACCCCATAGCTTTCTGGTAGGTCAAGCTCATAAGCATTGCTGCCAAGTCGTCGTAGAACTCGAAAGGGTCCCGAACCCCGTGCCCTCAACTTGGAGGCAGGTCCCGGAAGGAGCTGCTCCGTCCTCACCATCACCGAGTCTCCCACTTGGAACTCGTAGTGGCGCCGATGAGCATCTGCCCGCCTTTTGTAAGTCTCATTGATCCTTCCTATATGCTTGCGAGAATGCGTATGCTAAGGTGGACCTGGGCAGCCAAATGTAGACCGATCACACTTTGATGCTATGAAGACTGTGGTAGTCTTAGGAGGGCCGGGACATCCATAGATGAACCTTTTATGCATGGGTGTGATAAATGTCGGGGGACCCGGACATCCATGTATGCTCCTATCATGCTTAAGACTCATGATGAATGAAGGTGGGCCAATACATCCGAATATGGTCCACTTATGCTGCCTACTTGACATGTGGGTGATGTGGATGAATGTATCCGACTTATGAATCATGTCAAATGGTGTGGTAGGCCTGGACACATGCATGTTTATCCCAAAGGTGACTTCCATGTGCATAGATGTGGGATGACTTTTGAACGTCCACGTGAATGGGTCGAAGGGATCTACGAACGTGGTTATGGGGTGGGGCACTTCATCAATCCCAAGGTGTTTGTTGCCTAAGGTCAAGGCTCTCATGTTGTAACCCGATTCTAGGAAGGGAGGAGTTTGGGTCGACATGGGCGATGTGGGTAAGGTGAGGTGGGTGGTGAGTAGGGAAAGTGGGTCACATGGAGATTTAGGCTCCCATAGAAAAGGGTCAAAGGGATTATGGTAAGGGTCACCTAGGTAGGGGTACTCCATGTTCTCAAGGTCCTCAAATGGCGAATCATCTCTCTCTAAGATAATTGGGCCAAGGTTGCTAATGGGTTGGCTAATCAAAGTACTTGGGATCTCAATGGTTGGGGAGTAGACTAGGATGGGTTCCTCCTCCATGGGAAGAAGGAGTATGATCTCACTTGTAAATTGGCCATTGGTGTAGATGGAAGTGATGGAGCCAATGGTGGGGTAAGCTAAGCTAATGGTGCTAGACTCTGATGGCCTCATGGCTAGCATATCGGTCAAGTGGACTTGCCAATGTAGGTAGGCCACTAAGTCTCCCAAATCTTCTACACAATAGGAGGTTTGATAAGTGACATGAGGCTGAGTGGGAATGAGTTGGGATTGATGTCCCATGAGTAGGTGGCTTGGTTGTAAACTAGGAATGGTGAGGCCTCGCTTGAGCCATAGGAATATGGACTTATCTATGGTGATGGTGTCATGGGGAAGGGTGTATAGCTCTTGATGAACTAGGTTAGGAGGGGTGGGTGAGTTGTATGGCCCTTGGATTTCCTTGATTTTGGGAGGTGGATCCGAATTGGTATCCCTCTCCACTTGGGTAGGTGTGTGGGTTGCAACTCCTAAGGACAATGGGGTAGGAAGGTCTATGGTGGGTGGGTTGGTGTTAGTCGAGGCATGGCGCACTCGAGGAGGTGAGCAAGGTCGGACATGGGTTGGACTTGGGAGTGGAAGTAGTGGAGGCCTAATTTGGGGTAAGATTGGTGTAGGAAGCGGGAGGTGGATTGGGTGAGGGGTTTTGGGTTTTGGGGTGGTGGCCATTATGGGCCTTGGTGGAGGGGTGGACATGGTGTCCACATGGTTTTTAATGGTGAGGGTTGGATGAGTGGTGGTCACCATGGAGGGAATTGGGTTGGTTAGGGGTCTCTTGCCCTTGGGATCACTTGGGGTGGAAGTGGGGGCTAAAGGGGCTTGACTAGTGTAGGTTAGGGAAGGGGGTTTTGGTTGGGATGTGGGGGACCTCATGGGGTTAGGTGGGGAGGTGGAGGTCTTAGGTACTTGGGTTTTAGTGATAAGGGTTTGGACGGGTGGGGTGGGAGGAGTGGGAGTGCTCCTTGGGTTTTGGTGATCCGAGTGGGATGGGGACACATACCTAGCCCTTAGTTGATCCTTCATGTCCTCCCATGTGGTGAGGGGAGCTTCCCGTCTAATTATCCTTAAGCCCTCAATTTTACACCAATGAGTTTGAGCCCTTTTGGTTAGTTGTATTTTGGCAACCCATGCCTTTTCATCCTCGGAAATATGATACCAATTGAAGTATTGGTCCATTGTAGCTTCCCAATCTAAATATTTGCTAGGAGAGGTCCCATCAAAGGTGGGAAGTGGGAAAGGGGCCATCCTATCGTCCGTCCTTAGGGCGGGCCTATTTTTTCCAAGTTGGTTGAGTCGGCCCGATATGTTATCAAGTCGCTCATTGGCATAGGTCAAGGCTTTCATGAAGTAGTTGAAGTCATGAGTGTTAGTGGTAGGCATCCCTTGGGGTTTTGGATTCATTGTGGGATTGGAAGATGTAGTATTGGGTTGAAAGCGAGTACCACTACGAGTGGTCATGCAAGGTTGGGTGGGCTATGCAAGGGTGTGCGGATGCACCTATGAAAGACTTAGTGTGACCCAAGACTAGACTTGTAAGGACAAGCCTATGACCGCTCTGATACCACTTGATGTGGCACAGCCCAAAGACCACTAAATATGATAAGGTGACCCTAGGACTTAGACCCGCAAGCATACAAGCGCTCAATGATTCTCACAACGACGATTTCTGCTCACTCGGTTCACACGTTCACCCGGTGGGTCCGGGAGATGATGGTGAGGGTCCGAGGCGGGACCCAATTGTCCTAATGGACTTACAATGCTAAGGCTGACCTCCAATGGGCCAGGGAGTCCCAACTTTGTGGGTGGCTGGCCCGCAAGGCGGGGTGTGGGGTGGCACTCACTCACGGGCCGCGGTGGGCACGATATTGCTTAAAATGAATTCCGAGCACTCTCTTACCGTCCGACGGGCATTCAAGGCAATACTACATTTGCAGAAATGAAGCTACAAGGGTGTGATCAGAAGCTCACCTGATCGGTGTGAAGACACCGATCCCGTTCGGAGACGAGGGCGCGCCGGGAGGCGAGGGTATACACCCGATCGCCGCGGCGATGGAGCTTGACCTGAAAATGTGAAGAGGTACAGCACTACGCCCCTTGCAAGGGGGGGATCTTGGGGTGGGGGTTAATGTATTACAACCAAAAATTACCTCCACGCAGGGAGGGGCCTTCAGCCGGCCAAGCGGGGAGGGGAACGAGCGAGATAGAGTCGACTTTCCGAGCTTTGCCGATTCTGCCTAGCTTCTGTAATTCTGGACAGAGGGCCGATGTCGATGCTGCCAATAATTCCACCGAACTTGGAATCTCATGAAACTTGCGCCAAAAGCTTGCTAACCGGAGAGGGGTGTGGCTTGAATTTTTTGGACGACGTTCTGATCTGGGGGCTGACTGCTCCAGCGACTGGAAGATGGATGCAGCTCTGGTCTCTGGCCGAGCTCAGTCTGAAACAGCAGGTTGCAGAAGCTGCCACGATCGCTCCTGAGCTCCAAATTTGGCACCGCTAGACTCGTTGGAATCGTGGACGAGTCTACTTTGCAGCAAAACAAACGGCGAAGTCTTATGATGTTGGAGATGATCTGGGTGTCCAGAGAAGTGGACGGTGGTCGGTGCAGACTGTGAGGAGGCAGACCGGCGTGGGTGTGGTAGAAAATTGGTATCTCTGGTTGTCGGATGCCGAACGGGGTTCCGCCTTCTGTTCCTGGACGCTGACAGGGGGAGGAAGAACTTTGTAGAAGACCTAGAAGACTGGTTCCTTCAAGGTTTGTCGTGGGAGAGTCTTCTCTGCCGCTCTGGCTCCTGGTCTGAGAGGTTCTGCGCAGTCGGGGAAGAACAGCCTTCACGGACGGCCACGAACTCGGAATGGAGTGATTCCACCTCGCCTGCGAAGAGCACAGGGAGGCCTTTCCATAAAGTTAGGCCACGCCACCAGCAGAAGCAGGATGCAGTCGTGGACGTCGCTGCAACAGAGTGCTAAACTGCAGGTCGGCCTGCACACAAAGCTGGAGTGGAGAAGAGAGGAGGGGGTGAACTTGGCTTGAGGGGAGAGGAGGGGTGCGACCTAGGGAGCAAGGAGGGAAGGGGAGATTCGAATTTGGGCTTTGGAATGAGTTAATTCAGCCTTGGGAAGGTGGAGATATGCTTAGGGAAGTGAAAGGGGTAGGTGGTGGTTGGAGGGTGGGGTTTTGAGTGGTGGAACTTCCTTGGGACTAGGTGAGGATTAAAGAGGGGTTGTGGGAAGTTGTGGGGAGTTAATGGAGGTAGGTGGGGGTTGGAAGTGGTTGAGAGGGGGAGGAGAGAGAGTGAATTTCGAAATTTAGAGAGAGGAGGAGAGAGAATGGAGAGATAATGAGAGAGAGAGAGATATTGAGAGAGTTTGAAAGGGTTTTCTTCAATATTCATCAAAAGTTGAATACAAGAGGAGAGATGGGGCCTATATATAGGCAACCATTCTTTACATGACCAAAATACCCTTGACAATAAGATAAAAGACCGAGCATATCCTAGACTCAATCCTATGGGCCCATAACTAAAGTAATAAGGCCCAATTAAACATAACAAGGGAAATGGACTAAAACCATATGACTCAATAAAGGAAAATACATAAGATAGGACTCAATAAAAAGAAAATACATAAAATGAAACTTGGGAAATGAAGATAACAAGTGTAGATCATGATCAATCCATATCAAGAGTGTGTAGGCGATCAAAGCTAGAGGGGTGTCGGGAGATGCCCTCATCAGTGCCCTTTCGGGTTTCCACCTCAGCCGGATTATTGGCCTTTTTGCCCCCAACCACCCTATTGTGGTGAGGATGACTAGGTCTGTCGGGGCCTCTCTATTTTTAACGCCATTTTTTAATTCTTTTTTTTGACTTTTTTTTTCACTAAGGTCATACTTGTAAGGGACAGGGGGAGAGACTCGACCCCGGCCACCTTACAAGAAAGTTTTTTATATAATAAGCATAAAAGAAAGAAGAGGGTAGGGAATACAGGGAACCACGAAGGTGGGGATGGGGGGGGAGGCATCCTGCTAAAGAGGAGAGGAGACCCAAATACAACAAGGGGGCAAGGCCCAATACAGCCCAAAAGATAGACGGGCCAAGGTAACATAGAAGTAGAGCGCAGGACGTGGTTGCCAGCGGCAGTAAGCATGACCGGCGGTCGGGAGCGCGCCAGGGGTGGGCCATCCACCTTGAGGACGTGATCGCATCAGGAAGCGGGAGCTTGAACAGGGGCAGCACACGGGGATGGTGGGTTGACCACGTCAAAGCAGCGACGAAAAGCCCACCAGAGGTGGCAGGCAAACGAAGAGGGCTGCATGGCGGACGAGGCCCACGGGGGACTCCGCAAATGAACTCGAAGGAGACGGAGGCAGCAAGCTTGGCCGCCGGTCGGGAACACGCCATGGGTGGCCACCCACACAGAAGACGAGGGCGCAACAACAAGCGGGAGCACGAACAGGGCCAGATGCATCAACCTGCGCGGGGGGTGCTTCGACCTAAACGGTGGAGGGCGCAACGGCCTCAACGGGGGCATGGACCAGGGCAAGAGGGGCAGCAGGGGAGCGGCGGGAGCAGTGACCTGAACGGGGAGGAGCAACGACCAGTGCGCGAGAGGTGATGACCGGAACTGGGGGGGCTCCGACCTAAACGGCAGAAGGGGAGAGGGCATCAACATCCAGGGCGCGAAAGGCAGCAGGGAAGCCGAGGGACCTGAAGCCTGCAGTCGACCGCAAAGGAGTGGCAGGGAGAAGAGAGACGGAGAGGGGGAGGACAGACAGGGCCAAGGGAGAACCGGGAGGGCTGACAAGGCCAAAGGGGAACCGAAGGGGAGGGGGGATGAGGCAGAGGCTAGGCAGAGGGCAGCCACGCAAGGGAGACGGGAAGGCCAAGAGGGGGGGCGACCAGCCGAGGGTGGGGAGAGGGGACCGGGGGGGAAGCAAGGGAGTCGGCTGGAGGGCAGGAGGACAGAGGGGGGGGAAGGGACGCCAGGACGGCCGGCGACGGGTCAAGAGCAGGGCCAGAAAGATGAAAGGCAGGAGAGGGGGGGAGAGGGGTGCGGCCAGGGGGGGAAGGCCAAAGGGAGGACAGAGGGGTTCGAAGGGAGCATGGACCAACAGGCGAGGAGTAACAGGAGGAGGAGATAGGGCAGGAGCAACAGAAGGGGGGGGGAGAGAGGGTAGCATGCCAAGAAGGGTGGAACATGGGGCACACGCGGTCAGAGAGAATGGCGAGGGGCGGGAGATCAACACCAACGCCAACACAGGGTGGAGCCAGAGCACCGTCGAGGCCGGCGGAGGGACAAAACCGGAGAAGGGTCGGAGAGCCCAAGAAACATAGTATCGTTTCCTGGCCCCGTCCCATCGAAGTCAACGGCGGTCAATGCGGGCTGAAGAAGCTAGGGTGATGCCTGGATGCAAGCGAAGGCAGCAATGCAGAGCAAGCACCACCGGCCATCGGCGACGGAGAGACAATGGCCGCAGGAGAGGTGGGGCCGGCTAACGGAGGTGACCGGCAACACCATCGCCCAAAGGAGGGGGAGGAGGTTGGGAACCAAGAAAGACGGACCCAAGAGGGGCTGGGGAGGCAGACACGCCAAGGGGGGGACCGGAAAGGGAGGGGGCAATGGAAGCTAGATGGAGGAGAGCAAGGAGGAGGGAATAACACGAAAGGAGGCACGGCTAAAGAGAGGAGGCTTCGAGACGAGTGCAGAGGGGTTGACGAGACAGGGAGCAGAGGATGACGCTTCGACTGGGGGTGGCATGATTAGGTCGCCAAAGACGTGTCGACCAAACAGTGGCAGAGAGACGACTGAGGGGTCGAAGGAGACGCTGGCAGGAGCCCCCGGAGAGGCCGAAGGGCAGGCAGCCATCGCCGGAGCAGGAAAACCACCGATGCAGTCGGTGATTCCAGGAGCCGAATGACCAGCAGGACGCACGGGAGTCCCAGGGAGGGCGAAGACAAGGAGCACGGTAGCTTCGGCCGGAGAGACACCGAAGAGGATCTGCGGGGACGAGGGACCGGAGAGGCTGCGAGGCTGCCAGACAACGCAGACAGAATGCCACCTGCAGTTGCCAGAGGAAGAAGATGACTGACGCAGACGATGACCGCAGCGGTCGCACGACAGAAAGCAGCAGCAGGAGGCCCTACGAGGGTGAGGACACGGCTGGGAGGACCTCCGCGGATGAAGGAACGCCACCGAAGAGGCATCCAGATGACACAGACGGAGCGCCAGAAGGGAGGCCAAGGATAGCGACCGTACAAGCGGTGCCAAACGCGGCCGAAGAACACCACCGTGGAGCTTAGGGGCACCGGCGATGGAGGCTACACCGAAGGAGGAGGATGCCAGAGGGGCAGAGGATCAGGATGGGGCAGCAAAAGCTCCCCCCCCCTCCGACCATGGCCGGACAGGGGGGAGGACGCGAGCGGGAGGAGGAATATTCGTCGGCTCCAGGTTTTTTGACTTACCTGTGAGCCTGGTGGCTAGACTGGTGCCGGTGCTGAAGTGCCCGTGCCCCCATGGTGACGGGAATAAGGGGAGGAGATCAGCCCCCTCGGATACCTGGCGGTGGTTCCGAGGAGCTGAGCTGACTGGTTGACTGGTTGACTGGTAATCGTAGACTGGGAGGACCGACCAGTTAGACCCTTCACGGGGGAGGATCGGCCTTATTGGTAGCAGCTGGGGCGTGCGCTTTAGTCTGGCTGGCGCACAAACTCGTGTTCTGGTGCATAATATAGCTTCATGTGTTTGCCGTTGAGAGGCGGGAACAGCCTATGACCTTTGTGATCAGCAACTGTGTAGGTCCCACCCTCATAGACATTCTGGATGATGTATGGACCTCGCCAATTTGGCTGTAGTTTTCCACTGGAGCGTCCTGCCATGACCTCTTTTTCCTTGATCATGACAAGGTCGCCTTGCTGATTTCAATTGTCTTCCTCTATCCTAATCCCATTTTCCCTACCCCTCCTGTTCGCTAGTAGGGTTTTCCCGCCCGTGGCCGCCGGCCATGGCCGGTCGCGGGAAGGCCAAGGCGGCCTCCCGCCGGCAAGGCCCTGCTACCAGTCCTCCCCCTCCGTCTCCGTTGGCTGACGGCGTCCTTGCTCCTCTTCCGGTCCCTTCTGCCTGCACGGAGACGGTCGAAGCCAGCCACGTAAGTACGGCCATTGCTGTGTGCCCCACGCCTGTCTCCTCGGCAGGCCTTGTGGGAGCGGTAGCCCGATGCTCGGAGGACCCTCCTCCGTCCACTGCCCAAGGAAGCTCGTCTGCTGCCTCCTGCAGCCTTGTCTTGCCTCCCGGTGGCCTGGACACTGCCCACGTTCCACCGCCGCCCTCGGCCTCTGCAGTTGGGTCGGTGCCTCCTCCAGGCCAAGGCCCCCTTAGCGCCGGTGGCGTCGTTCTGGCACCTTGCCTCCCCGCCAGCGAACATGCTGCTGCTGCAGTAGACCACGCTGGCTCTGCCTCTGCTACTCAGGCCTTCGCCGCGGCAGGCGGCACTACACTGAACCCCAGCCTTCTTGGCCCTCCACCGTGCCCCTCCACGGAGAACGCTCCTTGCTCGCCTGCTCCTGCTTGCTCTCAGGATGCGGCCACTGTTCATGATGGGACTGGCCCGCGAAACGGTACTCTGTTTCACGGGGCCTCCAGCCATCCTCCGGCCGCCTCCGCTCCGTCTGCCATGGACGTGGCCGGCGTCCGCCTGAACTCTATGGCTCCCCGCGGCGTCCATGTCCCCACGGGCTCTGGCCCGGTGGTTGCTCCTCTCGCCGCCGCCGCCGGCGCTGCGGTGCTGCCGAAGACGGGTGCTAGGCAGGCCACCGGTGGCCCTGCCACTCCAGCTGCCCCTGCCAAGCTGCCGTGGACTCGCGCCCCTGGCGCCACCCTGGGCGCTTCTACCTCCGCTCTGGAGGGTCCATCCTTTGCTCAGGTGGTCCTCCAAGCGGTTAAACCGCCCTCTCTTCCGCTAATCGCCCATGCCCCAGTGTTCACGGATTCTGGGGAGCCTGCAGCTTTCTTCACCGCCGAGGAGGTGAAGATTTCTTGCCAGCCCCTGGATTTCGCCATTATTGCAAGGACTCTTCACGGTCGCCCTGCCTTCCAAGAGATCCGGTACCATCTGGCTCAACGGTTCAAGCTCCGCCAGGACTTCATCATCAGCTCGCTTGACTCAAGGCATTTGCTCATGCGGTTCCAAAACCGCGAGGACTTCCTTCAAGTGCTACTGAAGGACACATTATACATCAAAGGCCGGCCATTTGTCTTCTCCAAATGGACTATGGGTTTCTCTAAGGATGCAGACTCCCCCCTTGTCCCAGTCTGGATTGAGCTTCCAGACCTCTCGGTTAATTTCTACAATGAAGCTATGATCACCTCCATCGCCGGAAGCATTGGCCCAACCCTGCAAGTTGATCGCAACACTCTATGTCTCACCAAATCGCTCGCTGCCCATGTTTGTGTGCAGCTTGACATCTCCAAAACCCTTCCCCACAGGGTTTATATAGGCCATGGAAGCTCGGGATACTGGCAACCTATCACCTACAAGGACTTGCCACTCTACTGTTCCACCTGCAAACGTCTGGGCCATTTAGCCCCTAAGTGCAAGAAGCCAGCCACGGGCCCGCCTTCTGATGCTGCCCCCCGGCCAGCCAGCCTAGGAGCTTCTCTCCTGCCGGTTGCTCCTGCGTCGACGCCCCTGTCGGTGCTAGCAGCTGCTCCATCGCCAGCTCTTATAGTTCCCCATGTAGCAACTACGCCCTCGGGCATTGAAGCTCTCGTCCACTCCAGTCAGCTTCTGGCTTGAAGCATTGGCTCTTCAGATGGTCTTGCCCGCTCCCCGTGTGCTCCTCCTAAGGCCGTGGTGGGTGTGGCCCCTCCCCCCCTATGGCCCCCTGCCGCTGTTGCTCACGTCTCCACATACCAAGTTATTGAAACCAATGCCTCTTCACCAACCGTGATCCCTCTGCCCTCCACTGCATGCCCTACCACAATCAATGAGCCAGTATCTCCCCCTGTATCACCCCTCCCTTCGGCTTCTAGTGAGCCTCTTGCACCTCCTTCACAGCCCACGGTTAGGCCCAGGGCTTTCCCCCCCCCCTCCCTCAGGGGTCGGAGGGACCTTGGACCTACCACCCCCTGACCCGGCCAACTGCACTCCCGTGCCTTCGGCCTCCAGTGCCCAGGGTATCGACCCCCCCCCTCCTAAGGGTCGACCCTCCCCCTGCCCCACCCACTCGCTCCCCTGTCTGGAATGCTGAGGACCACGTCAAGGAAGATGCCCCACCCCCCTACTCTGTTCCAGCTACCCCTGCCGCCATCCCCTCCACAGACCAGTCACCATCTCCTCCTGCTCATCCCACTATGTCTGACCCCATTGTGCCACCTTCGACCACCGGCCTCCCTGTTGTAGTCCAGGCCCTCTACGTCCCTGGCTTGGAACCGGCT
Source organism: Amorphophallus konjac (assembly GCA_022559845.1). Classification (NCBI taxonomy): domain Eukaryota; kingdom Viridiplantae; phylum Streptophyta; class Magnoliopsida; order Alismatales; family Araceae; genus Amorphophallus; species Amorphophallus konjac. The sequence continues at coordinate 283,519,314 of CM040127.1, forward strand.
ACTCTTGGGCTGGGCCACACTCTGGCACATACCAACTTCGTGGGCGCGAGCCACCTCCCCCAGACTGGAGGATCGGGGGTGATTACTCGTCGTGGTCACAGGCGGAATGCATCCGGTGGGCTTGAGCTCCCCACTGTCAATGAAAGCCATGATTTGGAACATTAGAGGATTGGGTAATGCCCAATCCATCAGCAGGCTCAAGCTTCTTATTCAGAAATTTGACCTGCAGCTCGTGGCCATTCTTGAACCCAAGCTGCCGAGCTCCTCCCTGGCTAGCTACTGCAGGAAGCTTCGAATGAAACACTGCCTTGCTAACTCTGATGGCAAGGGGCGTATATGGGTCTTCTGGCAGACCCCACTGGATATCTCTATGGTCAATTCCTCTGAACAGCATGTCACCATCTCTGTTTCATCCGCTTTGAACTGCACTGCACTGCTCTCTATAGTGCACGCTAGCTGTTCAATTCCGGAGAGACGCGTCCTTTGGAACCACCTCGTCGACTTTGCTGCCTCTTGCGACAGCCCCTGGCTTGTGGGAGGAGACTTCAACAGCATCCTCCTCCCCACGGAGAAACGGGGGGGAAAGAGGGCCTTCTCCCTCTCCACGTCCGATTTCCAAGCTTGTGTGGCTGCTGCTGGCCTTGCTGACGCGGGCTACATTGGTGGTCCATACACCTGGTACAACGGCCAACGAGCTAATGGCATATGGGCCAGACTCGACCGTGTGCTCTTCAACGGAGAGTGGGCCATCTCCTGCCCACCTCTCTCCATCCACCACCTGTCCCGGGCTTGCAGTGATCATCGTCCTCTTCTCATTTCACTGCCCACTGCTCCACTTAGGCGGCCCTCAAGATTCTGTTTCCAACAGATGTGGAAGACCCACTCCTTGTTCTTGGAGCACTCCAGGGCGGCCTGGGCAGCGGCTCCATCTTCCACCTTCCCCCTCATATCCATGGTGATCAAGCTCAAGCACATGAAGCACTTCTATAGGTCTTGGAATCTCCAAACCTTTCGCAATGTCTTTGCTAATGTTCAGGGAGCTGAGGATGCTTTCTCCTTGGCGCAAGAGGCTTTTGACAGCAACCCAACAGATACACATCACTCAGCTCTGTTAGCGGCAAAGGAGGATCTTGACCGCGCCCACCTGCAGGAAGAGATCTTTTGGCGACAAAAGTCTAGAATCAAATGGCTCTCCGAAGGAGACAAGAACACTAAGTTCTTTCATGCTTATGCCCTTTCCTACCGCAAACGCGCCACCATCTCTAAGCTGCGTGGTGACAATGGAGTCATCATGAATCAAGAAGCTGAGATGGGAGACCTGCTTGTATCTCACTTCACATCGGCATTCACCTCCTCCCCCCACCAGTTACACCAGGAGATCCTTGCTGCCATTCCGCCAATTCTTCGGGACGAAGACAACTTCATGCTGTGTGCTGTCCCCACCCTCAAGGAGATTCACGATGTTGTCTTCAGCCTGCCTTCTGATAGCGCCCCGGGCCCCGACGGATTCTCCGGCCACTTCTTCACAAGCTGCTGGGACTTCATTCAACGGGACGTTGTGGCCGCGGTTCAAGCTTATTTCTGTGGACATCCCCTGCCACGAAGCTTCACGTCCTCCCTCATTGCTCTTATTCCGAAGGTGGACGCCCCGAAGCATTGTGCCGATTTTCGGCCCATAAGTCTATGCAACTTCATGTACAAGATCATCTCGCGGGTCCTCTCCGACCGGCTAGCACTTGTCTTACCCCGCTTGATATCGAAAGAGCAAGGGGCCTTCGTAAAGGGCCGATATATTATTGAAAATATCTCCCTAGCAAGGGAAATGACGCAACACCTTGGCAACCCCTGCAGAGGAAAGAATGTGATCCTCAAGCTCGATATGGCAAAGGCATATGACCGTATGGAATGGAACTATATTTTTGCTGTCCTATAGAAATTCGGGTTTGGTATATCTTCCATCTCTCTTATCGAACCCCTGCTGACCAACTGTTGGTTTTCCGTCCTCCTCAACGGACAGCCCCATGGCTTCTTCAAGTCCACTAGAGGACTGCGCCAAGGGGACCCTATCGCGCCTGCACTGTTCATTCTGGCTGAAGAAGGCCTTAGCCGCGGACTGTCGAACCTCTTCAGGAGCAGCAGAGGGGGTTACTACCAGACTATCTCAAGATGCCCAAAGGTTTCACACCTCCTCTTCGCTGACGATACCCTCATATTCTCCAATGGTTCTGTGCGGCACCTACGGGAGCTTATGAAATTCCTTAAGAAATACGAGGTTTCGTCGGGCCAACTCATCAACACAGCCAAGAGTTCCTTTGTTGTCGGCCGTCGCGCACCGGCATCTCTACACTCATCTATTGCCCAAGTGACGGGATTCAAGCTTGCCTCCCTCCCACTCTCCTACTTGGGCATCCCCCTATACCATGGCCGTCCAAAGCCACTGCACTTCTCCTACTTACTCTCCAAAATAGCGGGCAAGCTACAAGCATGGAAGTCGAGCTTCTTGTCTGTGGGTGGGCGCCTCACCCTCATCCGGCATGTCCTCTCCGCTGTACCCCTGTACACATTATCTTGTGTTACCATTCCGGCTACAACCCTCAAAGGGTTCCACAGGCTTCTTGCCAACTTCTTTTGGGGTACATATGAAGGCTCCCCCAAAAAAACATTGGAAGTCTTGGGAGGAGCCGACTAGCTGTGGTGGCCTCGGTGTCATCAATCTCCACTCCATGCAGATAGCACTTCGGACCAAGCTGATGTGGAAGGCAGTCACCTCTCACTCCTTGTGGGCAGATTTCTTCAGCGCCAAGCACTTGCACTTTGACCACTACTCTGCTGCAACCTTTTCTCTGGCCCTCTCTGCGGATAAGAAACTATGGCTAGTGGCAGCGGGTATCATTCATGCACACCACAGGGTCTTCACCTCCAAAGATAGCTCACGTGCACTATTTTGGCTGGACATTTGGGTGGGCTCTACCCCACTGAAGGACTTCCTGCCACCTGATGTCTGGACTGCGCTACCATCCAAACATTGCAAGCTGTAGGCCGCTCTCAATGGCCTCTCTCCTGAATGCATGGCCATCGCCCACACTTATTGCCCACCGGGCCTACTAGCAAATGCCTTTGGGTGCACTCCTTCTGTGGACAACTGGGTATGGACCCTCAACCCAAATGGCATCTTCTCTTCAAGGTCTGTGCGCAATCTTTTGTCTGCTGCACCTTCTACGAATTGGCCCTTGCTTTGGCACCATTCTATTCCTATGAAATGGTCAGTGCTATCTTGGAGACTGCTGCGTGGATGCCTCCCCTTGGATGATGTTATTTCAGCCTGTGGCATCCCTCTTTGCTCTAGATGCAGCTGCTGCTCACCGCCACAATTAGAGACCGGACTTCACCTATTTTTCCACAGCAACATTGCAACACAAGTGTGGTCAGTCTTATCTGACTTCTTGCGGTTCCACTGCTCCTCTACTCCTTCCACTGCCTCTGCAATATTTGGTTTCTTGAGCGGCCTCCACCTCAACTCCATGGCGGGGTCCCTCTCTAGATGCATTTTCCTTGCTGCCATCTGGGAGATCTGGTGCAGCCGCAACAAGGCACGTTTTGAAGGCCAAGCCATGCAAGCACGCCACATCTTCAGCAGGGTCCTGCAGTCGGCTCGCTCCCTCACACAAGCCTACAAATCCAAAGGATACACCATCAGCTCATTGCACCTCGCAGCTCTTACCTCATGGGGCATCTCGCTGCCCCCTTCACGGCCATCTGCCCCAAGGCTCATCCGCTGGCTCCCACCGGCTGCCAGACGACTAAAGCTCAATGTAGACGGCGCATTCAAGCGGGGCATGGGTCTTGCTGGTGGCGGTGGCGCTGTCCGGGACTCTCGCGGCCACCTCATCTTTGCATTTGCTGCTCCATACCCCCTAGTCTTCTCCAGCCTTGAAGCTGAAGCTCACGCCCTTCGGGATGGTCTCATTTGCTGCAGGGATCGTGGCTTCCACCATGTCCTTGTGGAAACGGATTCCCTAGTGCTTGCGCAGATTGCCAATAGCAGGTCCCCCTGCCCCTGGCGCCTCAAAATTGTCATGAGCCAAGTGGCTGTATTGCTTTCTTCGGTCTATGTATCTATTGTTCATGTTTTTAGGGAGGCCAACCAACTTGCCGACATGCTAGCTGGTCAAGGTTGTTCCCTCCACGCTCCTTCTTTTTGGTCTTGTTGGGAGGAGCTCCCACCTCTTGTCAAAGGGCCTTATCGTCTTGATAAGATAGGCTGCCCATCGCTCCGTCCCTAGCTTGCTTTGTAATGCTCTCTTTTTCGAATATGAATATATGCTTCCCTGCCTGGCCGTCGGGGGTGGAGCGCGGCTGCCCTATTTTGTAGGGTTGATCGCTCCCCCTTCTCTTGCCATCCAGGTATTGACTTGAGTTAAAAAAAAAAACAAGGTCGCCTTGCTTGAAAGCTCGTGTTTGACGAGCTTATCATAGGCCCGAGCCATGCGAGCCTGGTATAATTGCAGGTGTTTGTAGGCTTCGAGTCGCTTGCCTTCTAGATCGGTGAGCTCTTCTAGCCTTCTCTGGTACTAACTTTCGTCAAGGCCAGCCAGGCCGGTGTGGATTGCCACACGATAAGAGGCTAACTGGATTTAGATGGGAATAATTGCTTCAGTCCCGTAAGTAAGGGAGAACGGCGAGCACCCCGTGGGGGTTTTGTAGACAGTCCGATATGCCCATAATGCTTCGAAGATCTTCTCACCCCAATCGTGTTTCCGGTGGCTAACCATCTTAGCTAGGAGCTTGCAGAGGGTTTTGTTAAAGGCTTCCGCTAAGCCATTAGCCTGAGGGTTGTAGACCGAAGAGGTTCTCCAGTCGATGTGGAATTTAGCCGCTAACTAGAATACGGCCTTATTTCTGAATGGTGTCCCGTTGTTAGACACTATGCGACTGGGAGTACCGAATCGGTATATGATGTTGTGCCGGACGAATCTGGCAACGACTTCCCCGGTGACCTCTCTCAAGGGAAGGGCCTCCGCCTAGCGAGAGAAATAGTCAATGGGGGCCAAGATGTATTTATGGCCCTTGGAAGATGGCGGGAAAGGCCCCGCGATGTCCATGCCCCATTCAGCGAATGGCCAAGTGGGGGTTGGAGGACGTAGTGGATTAGGAGACCTTCTGGGTACTGGGCCAAAGGCTTGGCATTGATGGCATGTACGGGCATACTGGATGCAGTCTGCGTACATAGTTGGCCAGTATAAGCCTTTGAATTTGATGTTGTGCTTCATTCGGTCTCCGGCCTGGTGTGCACCGCACAACCCGGAGTGAACCTACTGCATGACAGCTCGAGCCTCCGCGAGGGAGACACATCTCAGGAGAATTGAATTGTCATTCTCGTGGACGAGTCAGTACAAGGAGTCACAAATCTACTCGTAAGAGGTTGCTCGGCAGAGTAGCTAACCCTTTGAGCTCGGTCAGGAGGGAGCCACCCTTTCTTGAATTTGATGAGGGGCGCATGCCAATCATCCTCTTCGGGAGGCGTGCTCTAGTCAAGGTCGTGGACCTCATAAATGGTGAGACCGGTGTCACCTTCGAGTGAGCTCGGCATCAGCCATCTGTGCTTGATGACGATGTCGACCTCACCCTCAGGCGGAAGCTTGATGGCCGCGGCCAATTTGGCTAAGGCATTCGCCTGAGCGTTACTGCTTCTGGGAATTCGATCTATTTCGAAGAAATAGAACTTTTGGGCTAGTCTGGTGACGACGGTATGGTATGGAACCAACTCTGGCTTTCGCACGTCATAGATACCGAGGACCTGTCGGACTATCAGCTGGGAGTCCCCATAGGCTTTGAGGCATTTAATGCCCATGTGGAGAGCCATCTGAAGCCCAATGAGTAGAGCTTCATACTCGGCTTCATTATTGGTTAGGGACTTCATGAGGGCACAGGAGTTGTATAAAACTCCACCCTGAGGAGTCAGGAAGACAATGTCGGCACCTTCCGTGGTGACTGGATCCTGGTTGCTCCGGGTGATCCCTCGGGAAGCACCGTCAAAGTAGAGCTCCCAGCAAGGCACGCTGGTTGTGAGAGCGCTCGACTACCAATAATGCAAGACATCTCCGCTCTGTTCAACTGGTTGGTGTGATTAAGCAACAGTGGTTGTGAGAGTGCTTTGCTGCCAGTAATGCAAGACATCTCCACTATGTTCAACCGGTTGTTGCGATTGAGTAGCAAGGGACTCCTCGTCCGGGAGCTCCGAGTTGAAGGGTGAATCATCTGGCACTGGATGGGCTGCCAAGAATTCAGCCATACCTTGTCCCTTGATTGCTTTTTTGGGGACATAAGTAATGTCGTACTCCATTAACAGGAGAGCCCACCTTCCCAGTCTGCCTGAGAGGATAGGTCACCGAAGGAGATACTTCAGGGAGTCGTGCTTGGATATAAGCTCGACTTGATGGGACAAGAGGTAATGCCGCAGCTTCTTAACTACGAACACCAATGCCAAGCAAACTTTCTCCATGGGGGAGTAGTGGTACTCGGCACCGATTAACTTCCGGCTGAGGTAATAGAGGGGTTGCTCTTTACCTTCTTCATTGATTTGTGCCAACAGAGCTCCTAGCGAAGCGTCCATGGCCGCAATGTAAAGGATGATGGGTTTACCCTTGACTGGTGCCCCCAGGACTAGGAGAGTAAGGAGATACTCCTTGATTTGCTCGAAAGCCGCTTGGCATTCTGAGTCCCATGTAAAAGGGGGCGTCTTTCTTCATCAGCTTGCTGAAAGGCGCGCATCGACCGGAGAGGTTAGAAATAAACCTCCGAATGTAGGTTAGCCTTCCTTGGAAGTACCTGAGCTCTGTGATGTTGCTGGGTGGCAGAAGCTCCCGGATCGCTTTGATCTTGCTGGGATCCACCTCGATTCCTCGGTACCTGATGACGGAGCTGAGGAATTTGTCACTGGATACGCCGAAGGCGCATTTCATGGGATTCATCTTGAGCCCATATTGTTGGAGATGCTCGAAGACTTGGCGAAGGTCGCGCAAATGGTCTTCGCGCCTTTTGGTCTTGACGACGAGGTCGTCAACATAGCATTCGACGGTGTTGTGCAGCATCTCGTCGAATATTTTAGTCATGGCCCTTTGGTAAGTAGCACCGGCGTTCTTCAAACCGAAGGGCTTGCGCTTGTAGTTGAAAATCCCCTTGGGGGATCTAAAAGCTGTATGATTCTTGTCTTTGAGGGACATCCGGATCTGGTTATAACCGGATGACCCGTCCATGAAAGACAGGGCTTCATGACCGGTGGTCATGTCGACCATTATTTCTGTGATTGGGACTAGGAAGTCATCCTTCGGACATGCTTTGTTGAGGTCCCGAAAGTCGACGCAGATGCGGACTTGACCATTCTTCTTCTTGACCGGAACTATGTTGGCGAGCCAAATCGGGTAGATGCACGGCTCGATGAAGTCGACCTCCGCCATTTTATGGACTTCGGCCGAAACCTTGAGCTCCAGCTCATGGCACATGCGCCGCTAAGGTTGCTTGACTGGAGAGACTGAGGGAGAAATGGCTAGATCGTGCTCCGCTACGGAGGGATCTATCCCTGGCATCTCCTTATATGTCCAGGTGAAGCAGTCTTTGTATTCGAGTAGGAGTTGCTTGTAATCCTACCTTTCTACCTCGGTGAGGAGAGCACTAACGAATGTAGGCTGACGGGCCTCATCGTCGCCCAGATTGATCTCCACAAGATCATCGACGATCGCCTGGCCGCCGTCCTCCAGCTCGGGAGGAGAAGGTTGAAGATCGATGAAATCCTCATCATCGGTGTCGGCTTCAGGTAGTTCTTGGTTCCCGAAGCCACTGGTTGATGCCGATGGGACTGGAGAGGCGTTGTTGCTGGGATCCATTGGGGATCGATCTGGGCCGCCGGCTCCTGGCCAGCAGTTGTCGACTGGAGCTATTGGGATCCCCCCGGGGTTGCCCAATGAAGCTGATAATCTTTCGTAGCTCGGACCAGTGATATCCCCCCCCTCAGGAAGGTTTATTGAACTGGGTCCCTCAACTGGCTGAGAGACCGGAGGAGCTTCTTCTGCCCCTTTGTCTTGGCAGGGAGGCGAGGGAGATTCCTCGTCGGCTTGAGCTGGGGTTTTGGCTTTGACAGAGATCGGGATCAGGATTTGCTCTTCCTCATCCCCGGAGCTGTCAAATTTGGCCTCGACTCTAGCTTCGTCGTCGGCTGGTTGCGTCAAGCCTACGACGTTGACTGCATAGTGGACGCGAAAGTCTGGGTCTTGGTCGTAGCCAAGTCCCCTGGTGTCCTTGTAGAAGGACGGGGGTTGCCCCCGGACCTGGGAAGGAGTCCACAACTGACAAAAGTATCTCTGCTGTGCGGAAGTTTGCCACAGGGGAATGTGCTCCTTTAGACACATTTCTTGAATGTTTGGGGATAGCTCGCTCCACACCTGAACAGCTTCAGGGGTATCATCGGCTCGGCTGGACAAGCAGAAGTTGTCATCTGGCGGGGCTTGAGGGACCATGTCTCCCTTATAGAAGACGATGGGTTTGTCCCTGTTAGCCTTCTTCTTGTTTCGGCGTTGTCGCTTGAAGGTGACAATGAAGGTTGTCATCGACTCGACGTTGTGCTCCTCGGATGCACATGAAAGCTGGATGCAGTCTGGTGGCAAGCATATACTCTTGCAGATGGCTCGGCTAATAAGATTAGCCTGGAAGTCGATCTGGTGCCTCTCGGGGTGATCTGGGGTTGACTTGGAGCCGAGGTGCAGCCGGTGAAGCTTGGCCTTTTCCTCGTCAACAGAGAAGAGATCATCATCGTCTTCCTCTGAGAGCCAACCGTTGCTTTTGCTCTTGATCACAGGGCATGAACTAATCCCCTGGAAGTAGAGCGCATCATCGGCCAGGTTGCATTCTACCAGCGTGAACGGCGATAGGTCTGTAAAGACCATATGTTGCTCTCCATCCTTGGCATACTTGATGCATTGGTGGAGAGTCGACGAGATGACCCAATTTTCATGGAGCCAGGGTCTGCCCAGTAGCATCTTATAAGACGTGTTGGAGTCGATGATGTAGAATGTCGCCTTGGAGGTGAAATCATCGAGCACCAAATTGACGTCCACCCGGCCGAGGACGTCCTCGGTGTTCTGGTTGAAGCCGGATATCTTGACCGCTTGGACCTTCTGGAGGTATGGGGTCAGATATAGAGACTTGAACGTCTTGAGCGGCATGATGTTGACAGCGGCACCTGCGTCCACCAGGATCCGGTTCACATCATGCCCGTTGATCTTCCCCTTCATGTAGAGAGGGCGGTTGTGGCACGGAGGGGAAAGTAGCATGTCTTTCTCCATGAAGAAGATGGTGGCTGCAAAGGCTCCATAGGCAGCCACCTTCATTTCCGTGGCATGCGCTTCATGGACTTCCGGCTCTTGGAGTATCTTGATAAGGATTTTCCTTAGATCCTTACTCCAAGCGATGGCTTCCCAAATTGAAATACTGACAGGGAAGTGCTTCATCTGGTGGAGGACTTTCCGGTCAGCTCGGGCTCGAGCATCCTCCAGAGAGGGTAGTATGTCGGGTTGGATCTTCTGCGAGCTGCCGTGCTGTTCCCCGTCGGGGAGTTGCACTGCCTTGCCCTTACCTTCGAGATCAGACTAACTTCGATCGCCAGCGGGCTCTTGGAACAGGGATGCCAATGACGGCTCATCTAGAGATGAATGGCGGGCTGGCTCGTCCTTGCCGGACGGTCCCGCTTGCTCTGCTGCAGAAGCCGGCACTGGTATAGGGGCTGGGAGACTGGCGATAGTCTCGTCAATGCCGAAAGGATTGAAGATGTCGAGTCTGCCCCTGAACTTCTACTTCCGAGATGGGAGCCGGTTCTTCCCCTCGAATGAGGATGATTCACTCCGGGTCGAAGGTGGACGGGTGAGGAGGTAGCTCAGGAGTTCTATTACGACCTCTACCGCGTCCCCGACCCTGACCTCGGCCGCGACCGGTGTGCTCTGGAGGTGGCTGTAGCCCAAGAGGGGCAACAGTTCTTTGTCTTGTTCGGGAGGCTACTGGCTCGCCTCGCCGAGAAGCGTTGATATTGTCAGGAGGTGGGATGGCCACCATGTTGACGGTGTAGCACCGAAGCATTTCTTCCTGCTGCTCTGTTGTGATCTCCTTGTCTTTGTAGCACAAGGAGAGCTCGTTCGAGATTATGAGTCTTTCGCCGTTCTTGAGCTTTTGGATCATCTCTTGGACCCAATTTCTGAGGCGGGCTCGTTTCTGCATTTCTTCCCACGGGATGTAGCTGTCGAGTGGGAGAGCCCCGGTAGGACGAGGAGGAACGTATTCCTCCAGGTCATCAATGAGCCGCTGAAGCCTTTGGAGAGGCGTTGGCTCGACTAGGGATTGTAGGGCGGCCGCTTGTTCAGCTTGTTTCTTGAGCCGCCTTCTGAGGTTCTTCCTCCTATTTCTCTCTTGTTTCTTGGCAACAACAGTCTCCAAGGGAGTAGGAGGGAGAGGTGCTGGAGCCAGAGTTGATAAATACTTGTGAGGATATCTCCGAGCTGGTGTCTTTGCTGGGTGAGATCGATGACTCTTCTTCGCCCGGATTTTGATCCAAGCGCCTTCCGCTTGTTGTATCTGGAAGGTGGCGTTGATCACCTGCTCGATTACCTCGAGCGGCAATTCCTGGTATGTCCGAAGACGTGTGCGCGGTTTGATGCCTTACCCACGGTGGTGACAGGAGCCTACGAGGAGTCGGTAGGCTGGTGCTGGTGTCCGAAGATATATGCGTGGTTTGATGCCTTAGCCGCGGTGGCGACAGGAGCCTACGAGGGGTTGGTAGGCTGGTGCTGGCATCCGAAGATGTGTGCGGTTTGATGCCTTAAGCATGGTGGCGACTACTTTTGTTGCGGAGTGGGGCGAGAGACATGCTGGTTGTACTGCTTTTTAGCCTTGCCTTTGCGAACATGCTGAGAGCTGGGCCTAGTGACAACTGACAGCGTCGCAAGACATTATCGCTCTACACAGTTACCCCGACTCTGCGGAATGGCGGAGCTTTATGGCAATGGGCCCGTCACTTGAATCGAAGCTGGTGAAGACTCGGAAGATGTCTTCTTCGTACTCCGGATTATGTCAACATATAGGTGGGGAGGACCCAACGGCCCCTCCGCTGAGGAGGTGTAACGAGGCTGAGACGGGGCCTCACCTTGTTTTTGCTTTCCCTTCCTATTTGCAACTGCCGGTGGCAGAGATAGGACGGGAGGAGGACGAGAAAGAGCTGAGGAGCCCATCACCGTCTCGCCCACCAGAACGTCCTCTCGGCCAAGAAGGACCCGGAGGAGCCTGGCAGTGTCTTCTTCAGAAAAGGGAGAGACTTTAGCTCCCACCAGGACCGCCACCGTGTGGCCGAAGGGGCTGGAGTTGGCTGACTGGGTGCTGATGTCTGAGAGCCCGAAGGGGCCAGAGGAGCAGGGGAGTGAATGACGTTGACCGAGAAGTTGGTCGACTCCGTCTCTTGACTGGTATCCCGCTCTGTACGCCTCCGCAATCGCTCGAGCACCTCTTGGTTGTCGGTCCAGAACTCAATCCATTCCGGAGGGTGCTGGTAAGGTAGCCCGTGCCCATTTTCTTGAGGAGAGTCTGGCCGCTCTGGTGCATCCCTGGCAATGCTCAGGGTCTCTTCGACGGCTTGCCAAAGCCTGACGAGTGACATGGAGTTTCCTTCCGCATCGATCTGCTCCCATTGGATCTGTTCCTGGATGAGGTGTTGAACTTCCTCGCAGGACTCGATCGGGTGCCAGATTCTGGCATGGAAAGGGCAGTATTGGGGGTGACTATGATCCCAATGGGCGTAGCCGACAGGCGAGTCGCGGGGCATGATTTTCCCCCTCTCGATGAGGATATCGAGAGTCACCGGGTTCTCTCCTTGGGGAAGGAGAGAGGTCTCCGATCATGCTAGGGCCTCCACCCTGGATACCAGATCGAACGTCCCCTTCGATTGGCGCTGGGCTCCTCTGACTCGTCATCAGAAGAGAGAATGCGGCCATCATGTGGATGACATTGGCTAAGGGGTGGGCCACGCGTGCGGCCTTAGCTGGCCTGGCCCACGTATGCGGCTACGAGGATCGACGAGACCACTCTTCATTTTGACAAGGCCGTCTCGGATCAATTTCCGTGCCTGAGTTTTGAAGACGTAGCAATCTTCAATTGAGTGACCCAGCATGCGATGGTACAAGCAATAGCTGGGGTCGTCAGTTTTCAGGGCCTCATCCGGCTTGCGGATTTCTGGCAACTCGACAATCTTCTGGGCCATACAGAGGTCGAAGAGCATCTTCATATGTTCCTTCTTGAAGGAGAACGGTGTCTTCATACGCTCCGAGAAGGAAGGAGCGACCGGCTTATCAGCTGGCTTTTTGTCAGAGCCACTGGATTCGGCCCCCTTACTGGCCTGGGCGGCAAGCGTGAACTCTATGATATTCACCTCCTTTCCAGGCTGGTGTTCTCGCGCTTGCTTACCCTTCGTTGCAGTGTAGCTCGGGTTATCAGTGAAGAACATCTCTATTTTGGCGACCGCCGAATTGAGTTGGTTGAAGCCTTTGATATTGGTGCCGAGAAGCTTTTCTCTGACCTCGGCTGCCAGACCTCGACGGCATATGGTGATGGCGTCTTCCTGAACGGGTGGATTGACACACCTCATGATCAGGTCTCGCCACTTTTTGATGAAGTCGAGGGCGCTCTCGCCCTTTTTCTATCGGAGAGAGCAGAGTTCGGCTAGGGAGACCTTTCGCTCGGCCGTTTGAAATCGGTCGAGGAATTTCTTCTGGAGATCCGCCCAGTCGACAACTGAGTTGGACTTCAGGCGGGAATACCATTGGAAGGCCGTTCCCATGAGTGAAGTGGCGAAGTAGCAGAGGAGATATGATTCGTCCAACGCTAACTTGCCCATGGCCGTAACATAGTAGGCCAAGTGTTCATGTGGCGACCCCTGCCCGTCGAACTTTTGCAACTTCGGGGGCTTGGAGTATTCTGGGGGAAGCTTTTTCAGCTGGTGGTGAAGCGGGTAGGGTACGCTGTAGAGATCCATCATGATAGCCCCTTCACCATACTGGGCGAGCTTTGTCTCGACAATGTGCTCGATCATCTAGCGTTGCACCAAGAGATTCTCTGGCACTGGCGTGTTGGAGGCTTGTAGTTGAGTCTCAACCGTGGGCGTGCCAAACCCAGTTGCCAACGGGGTTCTGGAAATCGCCGCTGAGATGTTGGCAGCATCGCGAGCCATCGGAGGTACCGGTGCCTCGGCCTGAGGCCTAACAGGTTGCTGAGGATGGAGGTCTCGCTCCTGTAGAAGGTCCTGTAGGAGGGCCTTCAGATGCTGGTTCTCTTTCATAAGAGTGTCGAGGGTCACTTCTTGAACCTCGTTAGCATGAGGGTCATTGTTGACCAGCTCGGCGTTGATAGGAGGGTCACGGTCATCCACCGGGACTTCTTCCACACATTCCGATGCCTGCGATCCAGCGGAAGTACCGATATGATCTGTTGGAGGAGGCGGCGGAGCCTGATGGCGTGGCCTCCTAAAGTGGGATAGAGGCTGGTTCAAGTCGTCAGACTAGGTGTCTGGCTGGGGTCCAGTGGTGTAGCATGCGAACACTCTAACCGCATCATTGATGAACCGGGCCGTCCGCTTCCCCTGCGGGCGTCGCTCGGGGCGAACAGGCGTCCCCAGTCTGTCAAAGACCGAGATGCGTTGCGGAGGGGGCTCGCTCCGATGTCAACCGGAGGAGAACCCTGGACAGGTTGCTGGAGGGCCCGAGGACGGGCTCGCCTTTCCCTCCGCTTACTTGCGCGGGGGACATTAGACGACTGGGCGTCGTCAGACGATGCTACTGTGAGGCCAGTCGCATCCCGTCTGATGCCACGTCTGAGGGCTCGCAAGGGGTTTCTGATACGCGCCCTTCGAACAGCTTGAGCTTCTTCTAGGGTGACCCAGATTCTTCTCAAGTCAGATTGCTGATCTCCCTTGTCGTCATTTTTCTGACATGTTGTCTTGGGAGGCCGTGTGTCTAGCTGTAGTGGATGCCCCCGGGCTATCGCTGAGCACCCTGTTTCTTTGAGCTTCGCCCCATCCTCTCGTGTTTGACGCAAGAGGTCAAAACGATTGGAAGTGGGGATGGTGGGAATGGTCCGTTCTTGGGGTATGATTGGTTCACCCCCGTGGAGATGGATCCGCAAGTCACCGATAAGGACCGTCTTGCCGGAGTTGCTGGTTGCAGCAGCGAGTCGCCTGCCTCTGCGGCCATGGTGACGCTTCTTCTGAGGAGCTGAGGAAGACTCCGCCCCAAGATGGTAGACCAAGGAAACCCGGCCTGGAGCGATCGGTAGCACAAAGCCGTCAGTATGAAGTGCTGGGATCGGCCCCCGGGATATATGACCCGCGCCGGGAGTCGGTGGATGGGAGACTCGGGTGTAAGCATTCGCCCGCGCCGATAGAAGTGTCGCCGATGCCGGAGACGATGCTCTTGCACCGGGAGGCGACGCTATCGGAGGTGCTGAGGTGCCGACGCCCCTGGGTCGAGGACTCACAGTAGGTGCCGGTATAGTCTGGGCTCGGGTCGGGAGACCCGAGAAGGGTGCGGAGGAACCTCACCCCCTGGGTAGAAGGCCCACAGGGAGAGCCGGTTCAACTCGAGCTCGGGATCAAGGCCCCGAGTGCAATGCTGGGGAGCCGCGAACTCGAGGCTGGGAGCCCGTGCCGGGTGCCGACTTTACTGGGGCTCGGGGTTGGAGACCCGAGGAAGATGCTGGGAAGCCGTGGACTTGGGGCAGGGAGCCCGTGTTGGGTGCCGGCTTGACTGCGGCTCGGGGTTGAGGACTCGAGGGAGGTGTTGTGATAGTGACCGAAGTCCGTGGCACGGGGCCCGTGTTGGAGATTGGATGAGGCTGGCTTTGGGACCTAAGCTTACCCAGGCTGGCGTTGATATTGGGGCCCTGCGGGCGCCTGCAGCGATAGTTCGGAGTCCGACACTCAGGCGGGACACTGGTGTTGGAGGTGCGCATGGCGCATTGGCCGCAGGGACCAATGAAGAGACTGGCGTTGGCTGAAAAGTAGCCACAGGGATCATACCCAGGAAGTAGGGCGATCCGATAACCGGGGCAAAGCTGTCGAAAGCGATCGGCGTAGCCAAGTAGCCCACCCGGGCATGGGTGGCAATGACCTTGGGGCCGTAAGTGACCGCCGCCATGGCTGCTGGAGTGCTGAGTGCTGCAGAGGTGACAGTTGCTGACAGTCACCGGGCGCGGTCCGACGGTCGGAACACGGACCAGAAGTTGCTGGAGAATGCGCGCACGAGTACCCTCCTCTGCCTCTCCTGCAAGGACAGGGAAAGGGAGCCAGGCTTCAGGGCTAGCACAGACTTTTCTTCGGCAAAAAGAAGGAAGGCAGGAGACGTCCCACCGGGCGTGCCATCCACTCTGTTGCACGGGTTTTTTTTTTATGCCGAATAACCGGGGTGAAGGAAGGGATACAGCGGGGAAGGAAAATATGGGAGTTTGATGTATCTCGGGTATTCCACTCATAGTTGCATGCCTCTCACGGCAGTATCGGGCAATCTCCTTTCACGAAAAGTTGAAAAGGGTCGAATGGCACAGAAATGTCGATATAAGGGTTAACTGGACAGGGTGCGGGTGTGCCAGTCGATTCTCGACGATCACTCATGAAGCACCCCCAAGGCGCGGCACCTGGGCTCGGGCGATCGAAGGACACGTGGAGAGAAGGGGTTCCATGGGTGCGAGTGCGTAGGCAATTGCGGGAATCGTGTACAGAATGTCTTTCCCCACCGGCCGCAAGCAACCGGTGTTTATTTACATCGGATTGAATCCGAATACCTTCGTTCCATGTTGAAGAAAAGTCTATATATGTGTCTAAAGCCATGGGCAGAGGGCTGGGGGCATTCAGCAGCTAGGGGTACGTGTTAGACTGAGGGCTGTTTACTGGGGTTAGGGTGTTAGGCACGGATGCCGAGTGGTGTAGAGAGAAGACTGGAGGCCAAGACGTGGGTGCGAGAGCACTCATCCAATTGGTGGTGTTGTGCTGAGACGTATATTTCTTGAAAGGAAAGCCGTAATGGCTAATGTACAACTGGCGCATGCCACGGGACAACTCTGACGTGGTAGTCGGTCCCCGGGTCGATGCGTGATGAATGAACACATATGCGTTTACAGATAGCTCCTCTCGTGGCGTGGGCCATAGCCGTGATGCCGAACGGGGGCCTGTGACTGGATGACTGAGGGGATACGTCGATCCGATATCTGGGCGAGGGTCGATCACGACTCGGATTGAGCGGTCGGACATGGCCTCGTAATTGTGAGTGAGCATGACGTCATGGCAAGCGTGAGGTTGCAACCGACGGGCGCGCGAGGGGAAATCCCGGCATGAGGGGACGTCCCCATATCGCAACATCTTGCACACGGTGGGTGTTGACTTGTGTGTGTGACGGCTACATACGGCGTGAGGGGAGTGCGAACAACATACCCCCGGCGTATTAGACCGCCGAACAAGTCACCCGCGCACAATTCTCCTTCGCCCGTTGCTTGGGGCCGCGCTTGAAGTCTTGTGCTTGCTGGATGCTGGGATGATCACACATATTCATGCATTTCATATGAGCCCCTAAGGGGTTTTTATAGGGGAAGCTGAAGGGTCACAAGGGATTTACGCGGACCAGCCAGGGGGCCCTAGCGGGTCCTCGTAAATACCCCATGGGGGGGGGGTTAGGCGCTCCACTCCTTTTCTCTTATTTTTTTTGAAAAAATTAAAATTAAAATTTTTTTAGTTGAATGGGGGTTTACGCGGACTAGCTAGGGGGTCCTGGCTGGTCCGTGTAAACCCCCCCTGGGGGGTTTAGGCAGGTTCGCTCCAAGGAGAGAGGGGGCTGGTCCCCACCTATAAAATCCAATTTTTTGGGTCTTTTTTCTTCCTAATTTAACTAAGAAAGAAAAGGACACGTGGGTGGAAGGATACGCAGAGCTTGCGAGACTTGTACGCGCGTTGACTGGAGGGCGAACCCGTTGTGTTGTTGCTTCGTGCTTCCCTTCCGCGTGTTGATTCCTCGAACTGGTACGACGCACGAATCAAGTTGTAGGACCGTAATCGGACAAACCGGGCTCAGTGGGGTCGTGGGACCACCGGGCTGGAGGGAGGGGCGCGGCCCCCAGGGGGTTCGCCCTCCCTGGGGTGCGCGGCCATGCCCTGGGGTGAAGTAGCCCCATGCTGGCCGTAATAGTGTGGGATGGCCCCCGGGGGTCTTCTTGTGTTGCCTGGGGATGTCCTTTGACGGACTTTGAACTCCGGGAGGCTGGCATGGGCCCGTAGGGCTGTTGTTCTTCAAGTCGGAGTAGCCGCTCGCAAGGTGTTCGGGCAAATGCCCGACACACCCCGGGTTGCCAAACGAGCCGCGTAGGTGGCTGACAGGCCTTGGGTTTGGCCTAGGGCCAAGGGTAGAAGTCCATAGGGGCTGGGAGGAGGCACCTTGGGCCCATGGGTCTTGCCTCATGCTGCATGCCATGTTGTGCAGTGGGTTGGCAGGGTAGCCTCGGGTTGGCCCGAGAGCTAGGTTCGGTGGTTCGTTGCCACGTGTCTGAGGGTCGGGGGTGGCCCCAACTTGCTGGGGGGTCGTTGTAGGACCCAATTGGTGTACTGGAACCACGGAGTGGCTAGTGGGTTGGTGTAGAAGGGTTGAAACGTGCGCGCCCACAAGGTGTTCGGCAGAATGCTGAACACGTGTGTGAGCCGTACACGCGTGCTGCGGGCCTCCAAGGCCTGTGGTTGACTTGCTCGGGTCTCCCTTTGACCTTGGAGGGTTGAATGAAGAGTCTCAGAGTGGGCCCACAGCTCTTTTACCGGATGCCACATGGCGTGGCTTGCCGTCGGGCCGCCCCCGGGTGGTCCCGAGCGGCCATGTGGAACGTGGGCAAGGCCCGTATGAAAGTGGCTGAGTTCGGCCCCGAACACTTGCTTGTGTCGCTGTACGCTTCGACTAGCGGGTTGGGGCCGTTGGTCGGGCCCACTGGGTTGTCGGAGGGGCTAGGTAGTTGTTGCCTTGAAGGTGTTCGAGGAAATTCCCGAACCCTTATTTCTGGGTATTTTGCTGGGGAATGGTTCGGGTACAACATCCACATAGGTGCTAGGGCCCACGTGGGGCTGGTTCAAAGTCCAACATTGGACTTGGACCATGGGGGGACAAGGTGAAAACAAATTCAAAATGGGATCCCCTTAAGTCAAGGGGGAGCCCCCCTTATATGTTATTATATTTCATGTTGTTTTTTTTATTAAGGGCCATTTGACCACATGGAGGATTAATGTATTATACCCCATTTTCCCTCCCCAAATCCTAGATCTAGGGATAGGTTTAGTCTTTTTTACATTTCTATAAATCCCATGTAATTTCCATTTTGATAGAATGAATGAGAAAAATTCAAGGAAATATGCCAAGTGCGCCCCCCCTCTCTCTCCCTTGTTCTAGTGTGTTCTTCATCTTCTTCCTCTTGCAATTTCGAGTTTGGGGCAGAAAGATGAAGACCGGCTTGTGGTGGCTCAACGGCGGCACGAACAGCGGCGACGGCGGCAGTGAATGATCACAGCAGATAGAGGAAGAAGGGAAGAGGAAGAAATTTGAGGGAGATAGAAGATTTGAGATCAGATCTAGAGAGGATTGGGGGAAGAAGATGAAGAACACACTAGAACAAGGGAGAGAGAGGGGAGGTGCGCCCAAAATCATTCAACATAATATTTTCTTCATTAATTTGTCCAAATGCCACAAGAGACTATAAATATTCAAACCCTAGACCTAGGATAAATGACCACTAATACCCTTGGTCAAAGAGGCATAAAGGGGAAGGGAGACTAATCAAATATTAAACAAGTCCCATATGGGACAAAGAAGGGGGCGCCCTCCCCTTAAGTCCACCTTGGCAACTCATGGTCCCCTTGACCATGGGCCATCATATTGGGCCCTCTTTGAATGGAGGCCCACTAGGGAGGGGAGGCCCAATTGGGCTCTTAAAAGCCTTGAGGCCCATTTGGAAAATTGGGCCCCTTACATGAGTTTTAGCCCATTTTACATTCTTGACCCATAATGAAGCTAAAAAATATAAATAAACACCAATACACTCAAAATAAATACAGAAAAATATCAAAACTCTCATGGAGGCTCCATACTATCTCCCAACCACAAGGATGTTGGCGTGCTGCGCGTCTGGTACTGGCGGCTAGCTCTGATGTCCCCACCAATTCTCTCCGGGTGGGAGAAGCTCAACCCCATCGAGTAGGGGTCAGGGTCACTCTGATATCGCTCTAGCAGATCTGGATCTATCCTCTGTAGCTCGCTCCTGGTGATACAAGGGTCATTAGACGCGGGCCGTCCCCTCCAACACACCAAATAGCGCTGGTACACTCTGCCTCGAGTAGTCGTCACCTGCTCATCTTGTATACATTCTATCTGCTCTCGTTGCTGAGGTAACAAGGCTAGAGGTGGACACTCTAGGGTGGTGTCACTCACAATGGGTGGAGACGGCTCAAGACTCACTGGGAATCACCACTGAGTCCCTATATGTGACTGGACCCGAGACATAGAAACGTAGAGCTGATCCCCTATTAGTTAGGCAAGTCCACAACGTACCCATGAGATCCGATTTGCCTCACACTCGAAAGGGACTGACATTGCGAGCTGACATTAGACTGACTCGACTGACATACGTAGACTCACCATGCACTTGACAAATGCATGCATAGACTCTTAACAAACCACACAAAGAATAAAAATTGACTCATGCATGACCCTAGACTTAAGGCGGTGACATCACCCCTAGGTGGTCATCATCCGAGTGCTGCATCCTGGGTGTCGATGGGTTCTTCCGGCTCTTCTTCATAGAATTTATCAGCTAATTCCGGCTCAGCCTCATAGCTGATAGACACAACCCTAGAAGGTTGAGCTTCTCCAACCCTTTTGTCTCCTAGGCCTAGTGATGTACGAGAGGGACATTGGCTGGCAAAGTGGCCAAACCCATGACAATGATAACACTGCATTCGTGACCTACTACTCTCTCCGATAAGCAGTCCCTTACCCTTATCCTTCAGACAGATAGGGTGTGTAGGTAACAAGGGAGGAGGTGTGGGTGCCAGAGGATGGGCAATAGGTCCCGGGGGCCGGGTAATGGGTGTTGGTGGTTGGGGTGCAGGTAGCTCCCGTGGCGGGGGAGGGCGAGGCCTTGGAGCGAATTGCTCCTGACGGGCGGGCTCCTGAGGTCGAGCCATGGGGGCCCTCGGATACAAGCCTAAGGAGCTACAGGGCTCGGCACTACGAAGAGGGATGGGGCCCAATCGTTGGGTAGACTCGAACTCTCCCTCGAACTACTCCATCACGAGAGCAACCTAGTAGGCATCCTCCAACTTGTCCACCTTGCGACGGAAAAGCTCAAACTGTAGGTGTGGCCGCTGACCACGCCTATAATGGGAGATAGTAAGGGAGCTCTCCTCCGTGGCGTCACATCGTAGAAAGTATTCATCGAACTCGGCGATGTAATCGGAGACGGACCGATCTTCTTGGGTGAGACTCTGCCATCTATCTATGAGACGCTGGATGTAGGAGGTAGGGAGACACTTCTTCCTAAGTTTGGACCTCATCTCATCGCACGTCTCTACCTGGGGCTCCTGATGGTGAAACAGCAGGTTCTCCATGTTCCTCCAATAAGTTTGTGCCTGCCCTAGCAGTTTCATTTTGGCAAACTTGACTTTTCGATGGTCCGCCATCTCAAACCACTCGAAATACCGGTCCATGTCGGCCTCCCAATCAAGATAGACCTTCGGGTCTAAGGACCCATCAAAAGTGGGAGGGTCTGCACGAACGATCCTAAGGGTCCGCTCGTCCTCATCCAAATTACGGTTCCGTCGTTGAACACGACGGTCACAACCATATCCCCATTTTCATTCTCGGACCCATAATCAACTATCTCGGGGACTTGACGCCTGCAATCATCTACCCCGTGAGCCCTAGGAGCAGTAGGTGGCTGAACCGGCTCTTGTTGACCTTGTGTCGGCTCGGGGTGCGCCTCAACTGGGGGTCTCTCTAGGACGGCTACCCTTCCTACCATACCATGAAAGGACTGGTCCGACTCTATGGCCTTATCCTCTAAGGCCTTCATCCTTCCCTTCAAACGTGCGCCTAGGCCATCCACCCGTGTACTCAACCCTTCCATCTTATCCATTCGAGCACTCAAATCATCCATTTTTACCATAATGGCTCGAAACATGTCGGCCACCGATGACGCATCAAGACTAGGGGCTCAGGGATCTGCCATAGGTGGTGGTGGTGGTGAGTATTGGGTATCCCTACGCGTGGGCATGCAAAGGACATGGGGTTGTGATGCACCGACCAAGGTGAAGTGAAGGACCTAAACTCCAATATTCGGTACGTGGCGGAGGTATGATCTGAAGATCGAACTCACGCAAGTGTGCCCCTTTCCCAATAGGCATAGCCTACCATTCCGGGAACACCTTTTGATATACTGGATATAGAGATGCGATGTGACCCCTTGGACAGACTTAGACCATGCTATGATAGATTACCCTAGACTCGACTCGCTCTGATACCACATGGAGGATTAATGTATTATACCCCATTTGCCCTCCCCAAATCCTAGATCTAGGGATAGGTTTAGTCTTTTTTACATTTCTATAAATCCCATGTAATTTCCATTTTGATAGAATGAATGAGAAAAATTCAAGGAAATATGCCAAGTGCGCCCCCCGCTCTCTCTAGCTCTCCTTGTTCTTGCTTGTTCTTCCTCTCTACCATCTAGATCCAGGGTGTGAAGCCCTCAATATTGGAGTGAATCCAATTTCTATCTTCCCTCTGGAGTGTGAGGCTCCACCACCACCGTTCGTGCCGCCATCGGAGCCGCCATCAAGCTGCCACAAGCCGCCATCCCTCCTGCTATCCAGAACTCCGAGTTCCAGAATAGCAAGCTAAAGAAGAGGTTGGTTCTCCCATATCCCTGCTCTGATCGAGTTGAGATTTTGAAAGCCTGTTCCTCTCTCAGCTAGCTTTCCAGCAATATAGTTTTTCTCTTATTCCGATCCCGTTTAATATTTTTCCTTGTAATTTTTAATCCACCCCTGACAGTCTGCCAATCAGTAGATCTGCAGGATAGGTGTCTTTTCTTTGATTTTTCCCGCCCCCTTATACATCTCCAAAAAATCCCAAAAATATCATACGTGTTACTCACGTACCCCCCTTACACCATAATATTTCTAGAGTCTAGATCTATTGTTTTCCTTCGGTCAAAATTCATTTCAGGGAAAACTCAGTCTGTCCTGTGTGTCTGTCAATCCGAGCCAGC
Organism: Amorphophallus konjac; assembly: GCA_022559845.1. Classification (NCBI taxonomy): domain Eukaryota; kingdom Viridiplantae; phylum Streptophyta; class Magnoliopsida; order Alismatales; family Araceae; genus Amorphophallus; species Amorphophallus konjac. The sequence goes on from CM040127.1 coordinate 283,541,682, forward strand.
AGAAACCTCTGAGGGACAGTCATTTTCATTTTCAATCCATTCACTTGATGGATCTGAGAAAATTATATGTTGTAGCCCTCTGAGTCCTCTATCTATCGGTACCCCTTTTGCATCGATCTGACATTGGATCTAGCCATAGAAATTCTTTTCGTGGAGGCGCGCATTTCAAATCTGAGAACAGGCCAACAACTCAGTCCACCGGGTAATTCTGGTAAAATACGTCGGCTCACCCTCGACGACCGCCGCTCCTGGAGGTCGATCGACATCCCATCAGAAGCGTCCCAGCAAGTCGTCACAGCAAGGATTCGACTAGAAGCCACTGTCCCAGTTGCTAAGTTCCCTTGCTGTACTGAGTTGGAACAGTACCGAGTCGGAACCGAGTCGACCAGTAGCTCGTCTCCGGTCCGAAAGCCCTTCTGGCTTGCTACCCATCAACTCGAGTTCACTACTCCTGGGTCCCATTGTAGCCGTTTACCTCCCTGCGTGGAGTGGATAATTAAATTCACTGTTGTAATTATTTATTTACTGTGTACCGGGAGTACGAGTTTGGCCGGGGTCGTCTTCCCCATGCTCGGAGCGTGGAGGTATCGTGTCTGCTTCCTTCACTCGACATTTTTGCTTAGTTCATATACTTTCATATGTCGCTGCTAGAGTGATAGGTCCTAGCTTGATTAAATTTTTATCACCGCTGCGAGAGTGAGTGAGAGCGTGACCTGTCCCATGACTCAATCTGAGCACGGAGGAGCCGAGTACCCGAGACTCATCGACGGTTCCTCAACTGCGTAGATCCCACGTTTCCCTTGCTAGGGATGAGTTGCGAGCTAGAGTCCCAGGTCGCGTGTCCATCCTGCATCAAATTAGTATCAGAGCCGAAGGTTGAGTCTAGGGTAGTATTTGTTTAAAAATAAAAAAAAGAGTCATTTAAGTCGGTCTGAGGTTGCATTTGCATACCTTTATTCAGTATATCAAAAGGTGTTGCACGAATGTTAGGTTACGTCTATTGGGAAGGTGATTCACTTGCGTGAGTTCAGTCTTCGGATCATACCTCCGCCAGGTACCGGATATCGGTTGAGCCTAGGTTTGTAGACGAGTCCGCAGTTTACCCCTTTCACCATTTAGAGTCGTGTCTAGGTGTTTACATTAGTTTGCATAAGCATTTGCATATAACAACAAAAAAAAGAAAGAAAAGAAAAACAAATGCCATTGCATGCCCATTCCTAGGGGAGCCAACCCCATCTTTTGCCACTATGGCCAACCCATGCACCCCGAGTAGACCCGTCCAAGGCAACAAGTTCGTGATTGAGTACATTCGGGACTATGATAAGTACCAGTTGGAATATGGAGTTGGAGAGGAGAGCACCACGACCACATTTTAGTTCCGGAGAGGTTTGTGGCTTCACTTCCAGTTTGAATGTCTTTTCCGCGACGCGTTCACTCTGGCATAGTCTTATCTGCTCGCTCTAGAGGTTGAGTCTTTCAAGGCAAGGTTTGATGCTGCCCTTCGGTGAGCATCTACCTCTCTACATGAGCCCCCGAGGTAGGACGCTCTTGCCCCGCGACCTTGTAGTAGATCTAGAGGGGGGTGAATAGATCTTACCCCTTAAAAATTTACTGAGATTAGATGAGAGAAGCGGAATACGAAATTTATCAAATCTCAATAGCCAAGGTGATAACAAAGATATCAACTCAGAAAATAATATCAATCATCAGAGAATAATGCAGCAATCACACAAACAATTGAAACCATGGACACAAGAGATTTTTAGGTGGTTCAATCTCCTTCAGTGATCTACGTCCACCCCTTACTCAAATGAGTAAGGCTTCACTGCTGAGCTTTACAGCTTGCTACCGCTGATCCACAGCTTTGGAGAACAAGTTCCTTACAGACGCTGAGCCTTACAGCTTAAGCCGACCAGAGGATTCTTCCTCTACTACTGGGCGATACAGCTTAGCCTACAGCTGACATATAGCTTTAACAATCTGCTGACTCATAGCTTGAGCAAACAAAGGTTTGTAAAAGCAAATGAAGAAAATGAAAAAGACAAGAGAATATAGCTCTGAAGTGAGCGAATGTAGCTCTAAATTGAGCAGACTGATTCTGGTTTTGAACCAGGAACCAGGAACATGAAACACACTCACTCACTGAACTCCAACACATTGCTCTTCCTCAATTCTATTCTTTCTCCTTCGAAATGATCAGCCTCACACAGGAATCTTCTCTATTCTCTCTTTCAGTTTTTGCTGGATGCTCACTCTTTTTCTCTGCACCACCATCCCTACCAACTGAGCGATCCACCCTTCCTTTTATCTCCTCTAGGAGATGGGCGCGTGGTCGCCACATTTCTCGCTCAATTTTCAATCCAGATCTTATTCCTTCTTTCCACGTGTCAAGCTCTCCAGTAGAAGAATGTCTTGGATCACGTGTCCAACTTATCTTTTGACGAGCAGGAGACAAAATGTGCCTTTTTCGTTTTAATTAAGTCCCTGCAAAAAGAAAGTAGTTTGTCAAACACTATGTGATCATAAGTCATAGTCCAAGTATAGTTAAAAACAACAAGACACACAGACCTTGACGAGCACATAAGACAGTATGCACAGACATTGATATGCATATGGGATGTTATGCACAGACCTTAACTGCTATTGCTAGCAAATGTACTCGGACTTCTAATGGCAGTCAGTCCTCATACACAGACTTATGTTGTGCATAGACCTGAGCATGCAATACCTTATCACATGTATAGGGTACAAGTGCACCGACCTCAATGCTGCTTTGGTAGATCCTGCACCGACTCTAGCGTGGCTTACACAAGATGTGCACCGACGCTAACTGGACTAACACTAAATGTGCAACGGCTCATATTGGACCAATGCAGAACATGCACCGACTTCATTTGCTAACAGATGCAAACATCCTCAGACTTTGAATGAGATATGCTCTGACCCTGTATGGCCTAAGACTGACTATGCACTAACTTCATTTTGCTAACAAGATAGAGTGTGCATCGACCCTAACAAGGCTATCACCAAATGTGCATCGACGTTGATGATGAGAAGCACAAATGTGCACCGACCTCAATGACTGACTAAGGCAAACTTGCACTGACTTGGTCTCGCAGCATGATATATGCACCAACCTTCGGTCTACTGAAGATGCAACTAGCACCGACTCTAGTGATATGTGCACAGACATTGTGTGCATGAAAACTAAACATGCACTGACGTCTTATGTAATGTGCTTTGACTAGCATCCACCTAATGCATGACCACTTCCATACAAAACATGTTAGACCTTGTTTGCAGAGTGCTTTAGCTACCAAATGCATAAATGTCTTACCAATCAATCTGAGTAAAGCAAGTTCATCAAAATAGGAAGTGCTATAGGATTCAACATAAAGACAACAGTAAAGTCAACACAGTTAACAAAACTAATGCCAATCATTCAAAACACACAGATTCTTAACAGAAATTATGTCCAGAGGAGTTAGAGAATTTTTCTCCCGACATCATCAATTCAGGAGACACAACAGACCTCACCCACCCCAGTCGGGGAACCCCTCCCCTAGAGCTCCATTTCCATCTACGTCCGATCTTTATTCGGAGTCACCTCATTTGGAGCCACCTCAGCCCGAGCCACCGGTGTTTCTAACGGGAAAGCTATTCATCGCCGAGCCACTACTTAGTTGGCTCAAGATCGGCTTGGTCCCTAGTCCGCCTTACTACCCATCCGTGGACCCCACCCTACCATTAGTGCCGGTCAACTCATTCCATACCACATTCCATTCTAGTCACCATGTTGATATATTGGATGACCTTATTATGGGATTAGACTCACAAATGAAGTTGACGCACTTATTGGCCCAAGCCTTCGACCAACCCCATAGTCGTAGCTTCACACATCCGGCCTTAGGGTCCATTACCTCCGTGTACACCGTGGGTCATGTCACCATGGAGGTTCTTTTGTTCCTCCCCATGCCGGTCGAGCCTAACTACATTCCCCTTATCCCGAGGGAAGAACCATATCTTCTATACACTGTCCCATCTACCACGATGGATGAAGGTGACCATTTACACCTTCATGAATTTCAAATATGGGGCTATGTAATGGAGGAACCTTACATGAGGGGTCACACATTCTTTGACCCATTTGACCCCTTCCCTAGTGGGCCTCATGACCTATCACTTCCTTTTTACCTTGTCAGGGAAGTCCCCTACCACACCCCTCTCACTCGGGCCAGTCAACCTACACTCAGCCAGGAGCCCGTCCACTGGCGAGAGATCCATACATATAGGGGTGATGAAGAAGGTAGTTTTGGCTCTCCTGGCCCTCCCACACCCAAGTCCAATAGGAAGTCATTGCCAGACTGGTTCATACTTGGGTGTCTAGGAGTTCCACATTCCACCAACCTCCGGTTGCGTCATGTGCATGCACATCATATATTCGGGTGTCCTGGTCCACCATAGCATATGCATGGGTATGCATAGTGTTAGGTTTGTCTAGGACATAGAGTGTGTTTTTTTTATTTGTATAATTTGTTAGGAGTCTGCATGCATCGAGTCGCGTCTGTCTCATGTCAGCTCGCAGTGTTAATCCCTTTCCAGAATTTGGGTTCAACTCTATCTATGTGTCGGATCTAGTCACATATAGGGATTCAGCGGTGATTCCTAGTGAGTCATTGAGCCGTCTCCTTCCTTTTAGAGTGACCCCACCCCGGAGTGTCCACCTCTAGCCTCATTCCCACAGTAGTGTGAGCATATCAAATCTATACTGGATGAGCAGGTGACGATTCCTTGGAGTGGAGCGTACTCGTGCTACCTGATACGGTGACGGATCCGTCGGAGCTACTTGAGCAGTCGCACCCCTTACTCGACGGGGTCGAGTTCTTCCCACCTGGGGAGAATTGATGGGAATCAACTCCGAGCACGTATATTTTATTTTTATATTTGTGTTCTTTTGTTTGTATTTATACCCTTGGCTAAATGGGTTTGTAATTGTAAGACTTTATAAGCCAAAGGGTTAGTCTTTAAAGTCTTTGGGTTTCTATGTAATATGCCAGTGGGTCCAGCAAGGTCCCCCACCCTCTTTCCCATTGGTCCACATAGGTCCTAGGGCCCACGTGGGGCTGGTTCAAAGTCCAACATTGGACTTGGACCAAGGGGGGACAAGGTGAAAACAAATTCAAAATGGGATCCTCTTAAGTCAAGGGAGCGCCCCCCTTATATATTATTATATTTCATGTTGTTTTTTTTCTTAAGGGCCATTTGACCACATGGAGGATTAATGTATTATACCCCATTTGCCCTCCCCAAATCCTAGATCTAGAAATAGGTTTAGTCTTGTTTACATTTCTATAAATCCCATGTAATTTCCATTTTGATAGAATGAATGAGAAAAATTTAAGGAAATATGCCAAGTGTGCCCCCCTCTCTCTCTAGCTCTCCTTGTTCATGCTTGTTCTTCCTCTCTACCCTCTAGATCCAGGGTGTGAAGCCCTCAATATTGGAGTGAATCCAAATTCTATCTTACCTATGGAGTGTGAAGCTCCACCACCACCGTTCGTGCCGCCATCGGGGCCGCCATCAAGCCGCCACAAGCTGCCATCCCTCCTGCTGTCCAGAACTCCGAGTTCCAGAATAGCAAGCTAAAGAAGAGGTTGGTTCTCCCAGATCCCAGCTCTGATCGAGCTGAGATTTTGAGAGCGTTTTCCTCTCTCAGTTATCTTTCCATCTATATAGATTTTGGCCTATTCACATCCCGTTTGATATTTTTCCCGTAGTTTTTAATCCACCCCTGACAGTCTGCCAATCAGCAGATCTACAGGATAGGAGTCTTTTCTTCGATTTTTCCCGCCCCTTTATACATCTCCAAAAAATCCCAAAAAAATCATATGTGTCACCCACGTACCCCCCCCCCCTTCCACCATAATTTTTCTGGAGTCTAGATCGATTGTTTTCCCTTTGGTCAAAATTCATTTTCAGGGAAAACTCAGTCTGTCCTGTGTGTCTATCAGTCCGAGCCAGCAGAAATCTATGAGGGACAGTCATTTTCATATTCAATCCATTCACTTGATGGATCTCAGAAAATTATATGGTGTATCCCTCTGAGTCCTATATCCATCGGTACCACTTTTGCGTCTATCCAACATCGGATCTGGTCGCAGAAATTCTTTTTGTGGAGGCACGTGTTTCAAATCCGAGAACAGGCCAGCAACTCAGTCCACCGGGTAATTCCAGTAAAATACGCCGGCTCACCCTCGGGGACCGCCGCTCCTGGAGGTCGATCGGCATCCCATCAGAAGCGTCCCAAAAAGTCACCATAGCAAAGATTATACCGAAAGCTGCTGTCCCAATTGTTGAGTTCCCTTACTGTACTGAGTTGGAACAGTACCGAGTCGGAATCGAGTTGGACCAGCAGCTCGTCTCCGGCCCGAAAGCCCTTCCGACTTGCTGCCTGTCAGCCCGAGTTCGCTACTCCCTGGTCTCATTGTAGCCCTTTACCTCTCTGCGTGGAGTGGGCAATTAAATTCACTACTGTAATTATTTATTTACTGTGTACCGGGAGTACGAGTTCAACTGGGGTCATCTTCCCCACGCCCGGAGCGTGAGGTATCATGTCTGCTTCCTTCACTCGGCATTTTTGCTTAGTTCGTATACTTTCATATGCCGATGCTAGAGTGATAGGTCCTAGCTTGATTAAATTTTTATCACCGCTGCGAGAGTGAGTGAGAGCGTGACCCCTCCCGTGACTTGATCCGAGCACGAAGGAGTCGAGTACCCGAGACTCATCGCCGGTTCCTCAACCGCGCAGATCCTACGTTTCCCTCGCTAGGGACGAGTTGCGAGCTAGAGTCCCAGGTCACGTGTCCGTCCCGCATCAATGACTTGCTTGATTGTTGACATTTTCACGACTCGTACTTGACTTGCGTGGTCTAGAATGGGTATTTATTTGCTTGAAATTATAATAGCCAATTCACAAGACATGACTTGATATTTACATGCTTGACAATCTTGATATACTTCACATGATTATCTTAAAATCTTGCTAGTTCATCTCTATTAATTCTTGATACTCTACTCTCGACTTCATCTTGCGTACATGCATTGCCAAACTTGCATAGTTCATGTAACATGTAATTTACTTAAAGCAAGCTTGATCTTGAGATATAATTCCTACTGTGCGTTCGCTCACCTAATATTTTCCCCAATTTTTCAGGTAATTTCAATGATGAGGATTATTCGGATGGGAATGGAAACGAGTGAAGAGAGTAGAACCACCCGAACATGGAAGCATCCACCTAATCGTGTCTTTTCCTATTTCTTGAGTCTATCATTGTATTTTCCTCTTTATTGAGTCTAGTTTGTCATTTACTTTGAAGGATTATGTATGGAACTAGTTGAAGTTATTAATGGAATAAACGATTTGGTTTATTATCTTTTGTGCACTCTGTCTATAAGGTCGAATTCCTTATGCTTTGATTGACATGAATGATATAAACTCGTTATGAATACTGAGTTCCTTCCACGATCGGGGCGTGCTCATTTTTATGGTATCAGAGCCTAGGATATTCAATTCCTAGGAAACCAAGTCTAAGGATAGGCTATACCTTTTACCCGGTAAGATTGGGTAGAGCCATGGGTTAAGTTAACTTAGGAATATAAGACCCTTGGTTCATCAAGCATTAACGTAGTTATTTAAAACCTTGTAGAACTATGGCTGCCGAACGTGCTCGGTGGAGTGATATGCAATGCACTGTTCAAGGTCTTACCCAGGCGCTACAACAAGTGGCGCAGGACAGAGCAAACCTTGGAGCGGGTGATCTCCACTGCAGCTTTCACAATATGAACCCACCAAAGTTCATTGGCTCAACCGACCCCGACAATGCCGAACACTGGATCCAGGAGATAGAAAGAATATTCCGTGTTATGCAATGCACGAATGAAGAGAAAGTGTTGCTAGCAACTTTTCAACATGAGAGGGATGCCCGATTTTGGTGGGAATCGGTAGAAGCTACACTACCTCATGATCACATCACATGGGGCGAGTTCATAATACTTCAATAACAAGTATTTCTCAGACTAGATTCAGGAGAAGAAAGCCGCGGAGTTTTCCGCGCTCAAACAAAGGACTCTCTCAGTGGCCGAATATGAGGCCCAATTCTCCCGTCTATCAACGTATGCACCCTATCTAGTGGGCACCGAGAAGATAAAGGCTCGGAGATTTCTTAATGTGCTTCGGTCGCAGTATATTACCCAACTGGCGTCGATGGACCTTCAAGTCTATTCGGATATGGTACAAAGAGCGCAATTATTAGAGGATGCCATCATGAACCACTTAAATCGGCGCCCATGGCCTTCTGGGGTCTTAGCCGAGGGGTATGACCTATACCTTTCATCTAAGTCAGAGGAACCTGAACTCCTTCCGTCGATGGGATCCCAGTACCGATGAACCACTTAACTCAGCGCCCATGGCCTTCCGGGGTCTTAGCCGAGGGGCACAACCTAGACCATTCGTCTAAGTCAGAGAAACCTGAACTCCTTGCGACGGTGCGATCCTAGCATCAATGAACCACTAAACTTGACGCCCAAGGGATTTTGGGATCCCAGCCGAGGGGTAGGACCTAGACCTTTCATCTAAGTCAGAGAAACCCGAACTCCTTGCGTTGATGCGATTCCAGCATCGATGAACCACTTAACTTGGCGCCCAAGGCCTTCCAAGCTCTTATCCGAGGGGTACGACGTAGACCTTCCGTCTAAGTCAGAGAAACCTGAACTCCTTGCATCGAAGCGATTCCAGCATTGATGAACCACTTAGCTCCGCGACCAAGGCCTTCCGGGGTCTCAGTCGAGGGGTACGACCTAGACCTTTCGTCGAAGTCAGAGAAACCCAAATTCCTTGCGTCAGTGCGATCCCAGCATCGATGAACCACTTAACTCGACGCCCAAGGCCTTCCGGGGTCTCAGCCGAGGGGTATGACCTAGACCTTCCATCTAAGTCGGAGAAACCTGAACACCTTGCATCGGTGTGATCCCAGCATCGATGAACCACTTAGCTTGGCACCCAAGGCCTCTCGGGGTCTCAGCTGAGGGGTATGACCTAGAACTTTCATCGAAGTCAGAGAAACTCGAACTCCTTGCGTCGATGCAATTCTAGCATCGATGAACCACTTAACTCAGTGCCCTAGGCCTTCCTGGGTCTCAATCGAGGGAAACGACCTAGACCTTTCGCTTGAGTTAGAGAAACCCAAAATCCTTGTGTCAATGCGATTCCAGCATCGATGAACCACTTAACTCGACACCCAAGGCCTTCCGGGGTTTCAACCGAGGGATACGACCTAGACCTTCTGTCTAAGTCAGAGAAACCCGAACTCCTTACGTCGGTGCGATCCCAACATCGATGAACCACTTAGCTAGGTGCCCAAGGCCTCTCGAGGTCTTACCCGAGAGGTACGACCTAGACCTTTTGTCGAAGTCGGAGAAACCCAAACTCCTTGCGTTGGTGCGATCCAAGCATCGATGAATCACTTAACTCGACGCCTAAGGCCTTCCGGGGTCTCAGCCAAGGGGTATGACCTAGACCTTTCTGTTGTGTCCCCTGTGGTTCTGGAGTTTTGATGATGACAAATATTATGTCTCATTATATTTATATGTATATTCTTGATGATATAATCCTGATGTGTTATGAGAAAATGTCAGAACAGGTTTAAGAATGACTCTCGGGTCATGAAAAGGAAGTCAACTCATTGCCAGGTAAGGTCAATGCATAGTCAGATCAGGTAATGTTCTGACCAATCTCAGATATGTGCATATGTTAATGCTTGTACAGAAATGTTGATGAATGTGTTAAGGTCAATGCTAGTCTTCATATGTGTTAGAAAAGTCCATGCATTTCATTGTTCTCATGAACATTTGAGGTCAGTGGTATTTTGTGTCTCAAGGACTGGGTCGGTGCATTCCATGCTCATACATATACATAGGTCCGTGCACTTTTGCACTTTGAGCATATACACGTCGGTGCATACTTTCATCATGCATGACTGTAGTCCGTGCAACTTTTTCTATCTTGCTCAACTGAAGTCGATGCATATCACTATAGCGTCTGTGCACATCGTTGTTGTCCGAACGTCCAAGTCAGTGCACATCTGGTTTAATTGAGCCTAAGGTCTGTGCAATGTCTATATAGTTGGTGCACTCCTTGCCTCGGTGCAAGTTTTTACCTTAGAACACAATAAGTCCTTGCCTCAGTGCATGTTTTTGTTTATGCTATTAAGGTACTAGGGTCGATGCATCTCAGTGCATGTTTTTGTTTATGATACTAATACAATGATGCACTTTGCTGCATGCACATTACGGTCAGTGTAGTGATTGAATACGAGCATATAAAAGTCGGTGCTAGCCTGTTGTGCATTGTCATAAGGTCGGTGCATTGGTTGTTAGTCGCATATATAGTCAGTGCATCGATTAGCATTTGGCTAACAAGGTCAGTGCACCTTGACTCCTTCTGCAATCAAGGTCGGTGCATCTTTGGTTCCTCGGCAAAGAGAAGTACGTGCACATTAGGTCTGTGCACATATGTTTCAGGGTCGGTGCATATATGGTTTCAAGGTCTGTGCACATCTTGCACTGACTTGAAACGTAGGTATATGTTTCAGCCTTAAGCATGCAATGAATGAGTCTGTGCAGGCTTTGCATTAAGTATACTAGGTCTGTGCATACCCTTTCATACGTGCATCAAGTCTGTGCATAACTCATATATGAACTAAGTCTATGACATTACTTATCCACTCATGCTTACAAGCTATTTGACAAAATGCCACTTGATTGTCTGTGTTAACAGGAACTTACTGACAGCGCAAGCATGTGATTTTTAAGGCAGGTGCTTGGCACATGATCCGAGGCGGAGGACATTCTCTAGAAGACTGACACGTGGACCCTCATATCCATTGTCTTGACATGTGGCATCTTCAGTTGCGCCAGAAAGAGCCATCCACTCGCCCGGAGCGTGAGCTCGTGTGAACCAAGGATTGGGGCTATAAAAAGGGGCATCTCCCGCAATAAGAGGGGGAGAGATAAAAAAAATATAGAAGTAGAGGGGCGAGCACCCAGAGAGAAGAGCAAGAGAGGCCGCCAGAAGAAAAGAAAATGAGCCAGAAGAGAAGAAGAGAAGAAAGAAGAGAGAGCTGAGAAGTGAAGAGAGAGCCAGAGGCTGAGAAGAGAAGAGGAGAGAGCTTTCCTGAAGATCTATTTGGAAGATTGGTCTCGTGGATCAAATCCAGAGCCATCTTGCTCTTTGGAGCGACATTCTATTTGTTTTCATTTTGCCTTTTTATTGTTTGTTCTTTACCACTGTGTTCTTCCGATCCTCTAGTTTGAGGTCGGGTTCCTCCTGTGGTCTCAGGAGAAAGGAGAATGTGTCTCCGGTTTGCAAGTGGCGGGGTGTCACTTGTGGTTTCCCTCTGGGTTTCAGAGGAAGGGAGACTTGGGTCTCCGGTTGTGAGTGGCTGGGTGTCACTCATGGTTTCCCCTCTGATTTGGAGAAAGGGAGGTTTGCTTACGGTTCTGGTTCTGTGGGTTGCAGAGCCTGGTTGAGGGATTTGTTTCCCTCGGTCTTCAAGCTATTTGGCAGCGTCTATTGCAGACTGAGTCTGCTGGTTCTAGCTCTTGCTAGTGGAATGCTCACTCTAGTTAGAGTGAGGGGTGGATGTAGGCAGACTGGTGTCTGGCCGAATCACCTAAAAAATCCTGGTGCATTGTGGTTTGCTTGTGCGTACATCTCCATATCCTCTATCCCCATTCTACAGTAGTTGTGTGGTACATCATTGGATTTTATTTGCACGAGATTGGTCCATTGCCTCATCTTGTTTATCTGACCGTGTTCAATTCTCCTAATAGTTACTCTAGCCGTGTTAATCAGCACTGCGTGTATTGAGCACTTACTTGTAATTGGTTGATCGCCATCTGCATCTTCATTCTCTTCTTAGTTGCATGTTCATGGGTTCTTCAATCAATCCTGTCCCGACTAACACTCCTCATTATACGTTAAGTGTTTGAGGTTTTATCTGTGAGTGTTTTAATTCCGCGATAATTTTTGAAAGGGGATTCATTCACCCACCCTCTGAATCCGTGCCTTGCACCCTAACAAGTGGTATCAGAGCCAGGTTGCTGTCTTATCGGATCCAACGATCCGCAGTAGATCCTGCAGCCTCTTTGGTGCATTTCTGAGCATACCTATTTCGGTGTACTGAATTGTTTGCTGATTTGTATTAATGGCTCATCCACCGATTTTCAATGGCTCAGATTTTAATTTGTGGCTTAGCAGTCTGCGTAGCTTTGTTATATCTGTTGATACTGATCTGTGGAAGTTAATTTCACACGATCCTCATAGATTACCAATGAAAAAGTCCAAATAGACTGACAGTCACAGATCAAAGTATGGAGAAAATCAGGAAGCCTTTGATTTAATGAAAGCTGCAACTAACAAGGCCTTACACTCATGCTTTCATGAATGCAGGTCCGCTAAGGACATTATGGATAGGTTGAAGCTAGCTCACAGGAGAAATGAGGACAGCTGCATGATGGCTAACGGAAGTAATCAAAGTAGCAGCCAAAATGAAGAGGAGGACGATGAAGAGGTAAACCCCTTTTAGAATTACTCTTTAGATGACTGGGAAGATGCATATGCTGATTTGTTAGAATCTCATGAACAATTAAGGAAACAATACAAAAACTTGAAAAAGAAAATTGAACGGGATAGTTCAAGTTCTCCATGTGAAAATTGTTCAAATCTGAAGCAATCTCATGATGCCTGTTTGTCTGATATCCATATGTATAAAAAGCAGATTTGGTTGCTAAAAATTAAAAATCAAGGATTTGTAGATCAGATTTCTGAACTAGAAGGAAAATTCAACTCAACCAATGATGATCAGCTCTTTATCAACAACTCTGTTCAGAATTAAAAACTGTTGGAGGAACTTGAATGTGTTAATTCAGAACTAAATAAGCTAAAATCTGAAAATGATTCCCTTAGAAAACCTGTTAAAGAAAATGAAGAAAAATTTGGGAAACTTGAGCAAGAGAAGAATTTGTTTGCTGAAAAATTTGATGTCATTAAATCTGTAAACATGGAGTTGCAAAAAAATGTTGAAAAACGGCAAAGAGAATTGAAGGAATTTGAAAATGGAAGAAAGCATGAGGTGAATTCAGAAGATCAGCTTCCAATAAATGAATTAGTTCAAAATGATAAGCTTAAAGAAGAAATTGAAATTGTTAAACAATGCTATGCCTGAAAGGCTTCTCACATTGGAAAAAGGGAAAATCGTCTGTACAAACGAATCTGAAAAAGTTGATGAGCTTAGAAAGGAGATCTAAGAATACAAAACTGCTAACAAAGTATTGAATGAAGCTGTTAATTGTAGTGACCAAGAGATTACAAGTTATGAAATACACATTGCATCTCTTGAAAATGAAATTCAGGATTTGAACAGTGCTTTGTCTAAATTTGTTAGTGGACAAGATAATCTGAACAAACTGTTGAGAACAAAGGTTAATTTTAGGAAGTAAGGGCTCGGCTACAAAACTGCTAATAAGAAAGCCTTTAAAAATAAACTAATGACTTCATTTGTAAAAGCTTCAAATGCAGCCACAACATCTCAAGTCAAACAGCCCCTTGTTCAGAAAAATGAGAAACTAGCTGAAAATGTTAAGCAGAATGGCCTATTCCAGAAAAAATCGACACACAAGTATGTTAAAAAGGTGCATGCTGTACACAAAATTAACACTCACCCTCACCCTCATGCACACAAAAAGGGAACTTCATGTTATTACTGCGGTAGGTTTGGCCATCTGATGAATGACTATGATTTGATGAAAAATGATGATTTAAACTTTGATAGAGAGCATGTTAAGAAACACCCTTCTATTTATAATAAGAAGATCAATTGTCATCACTGTGGCAAGATAGGCCACATTGCATCTTGTTGTTGGCACAAACAGGGGAGAGATGTTCATTTCAAATCTGCTAAATCCCCTGCAAACCATAATGCTGTTGGTAGGAATGAATTTGTTATAAATGGAAAATATTCTGCATGTTTCAATTGTGGAAAGACAGGCCACAGGGCCATTGAATGCTGGCATACTTAGGGTAGAAAGTTTAATTCTAAAATTGTCAATCTCCCTGCAGATAGAAATGATTTTGATAGGAATAAATTTGCATTTAAAAGAAAGATTCCTGCATGTTTTGAATATGGAAAACAGTATGCTCATGCAATTAACAGAAATTTTCATGTTGATGCACATAGATTCCATGCTTATGATAATGTGCATAAAAAGAGCTCAAGTTCTGTTATTTCATGTCATTACTGTGGAGTCTTTGGGCATTCTATGTGTGATTGCAATTTAATGATTTTTGATGATGAGAAAGCTCAAAGATTGTGGAAAGCACCTATCAGAGGTGTTACTAATCATGTAGGACCCAAGAATACTTGGGTACCTAAAATTGTAAAATAAGATCTTTGCTTTGTAGGAATGCCTTGGAGGAAAGAAATATAGAAAAATAATAAAAGGGGGTCAAATAAACCAAGGCATCCAAAGTTCGATAAAACCCCACCTCTGTTGGTAGACATTTGAGTTTTTGATAATCTTGTTTAGATAGTTGCATATCATGATTGATTTGGTGATCAAAAGTTCATGCATATAGTCTCTCATTTGCATCTATACTTGGGATTAAAATCCCTCATTGAATATGATGTGTTATTTGTGCAACAATTTTAACTGAAGTTGATGCTTGAATATTGACATCTAAACTGACTGAAAATGAATTACACATCATAAAACTGAAAATCTGAATTGAATGAAATTGTTGCTTGCACGATGTCTCAGGGTTAAAATGTTCACCTGCACACTTGACATGCACATGTGTTCACAATTGCATATAAGTAGCATATTGTTAGCTTAAGATGCATATTGGACTGCATCTGCATTGCATTGACATGCATAACCCTTAAATTTCATATAGAGTAGTTTAGACATTCATGAGCATAAGTCATAAATAAAATTCCATACATGAATTTCATTGCATTCATTGTTCTTAGATTTTAGTCATATAGTGCATGGCGTCAGGGGGAGTTGCATACCAAGAAAACATTGTGATCATTGCATATATCTCATGCAGTCAGCTCACTGCACTGGCATTTACTGGTTAGAAGTGTCGACACCTTGAGTCGACATTAATTAGCAAATGTTCTACATTTTGCTGATAAAACTTCTCAACCAGAATAGTCTAGTCAAGCATATGATACATTCATGTGACCTTGTTTACATACCTTGATTGCTAGTTCATGCATACATTTAGGGGGAGCATTACTCGTATTCTTGAAATTGCATCTGACCCATGCATCACATAACTGTCTATCTAGCTCTCTTCTGTTGACTGAAATTCCCATCTTTAGTTTGAACTGCTATCTTGTTTAAAACCCTGTGATGAATGTGAAATGCAACACATCTCAGCTTCAGGGTTCAACTGTTATCAGCCCTTATCATCCATCTTTGTTGAATTGGATGCTCCTTAAAATGTTTCTGCCTTCCTTGAAAAGTCAGAAATATTTCTCTGTGCATATCCTGATCATAAATCTGAAAACAACTTAAAGAGGAATCTTCTATTATATAGGACTATGAATGTCTGAAGTTTTTAGCCGGTTGGAGTTTCATGTATTTCTTGTGTTTGCATATGAACTTTTCTTGAAAATATCTGAGTTAGTCTTAATAAACTTTAACCAATTTCTTCTTCGTGTTGTGTCTTTTAGACTCTTATGAAATCTGAAAACTTTGTACTCATTACTCTTCTTGGCTGAGATGCTCGAAGTATGTATTGCTTGTAAACATATGAGAATCCGAAAATGTCTAAGGGTAAATCTCGTCAGAGCAATGTCTTTGGTCACTGAGAAACACATCTCACTCATCAAAGAAATGAGTTGAGGTATGTCATGAAGTGCCATAGATAACTCTGCTTAAAAATGTTTGAAAATCTAGTAGAGCAATGGCATGCACACTGAGAAACACATCTCATTCATCAAAGAAATGAGTTGCAGTGTGTCATGAAGTGTAAATGCTATCTCTGTTCTTATGAAGCATGCCAGTTAGTCTCTCCAAGTGCTTAGGGATACTGGCGTCTAAACAACGTATATCCTTTAGTTACAAGGGTGTACTAAACTCAATTGCTCATGAAGACTATTATGAATATTTGTGATAAACAAGTATATCATCTGAAAATGATTGTAAAAGAAAAAATTATATAAAACCCTGACAGAAACATATGTTTTCTTATGTGTTTTACCTCAATACTATTAATTGCATCTCTTAAGGGAGTTTTTAAAATTAAATGAGTAAGATTGAAGAAGGTTAAACAAGACTTTCAATGAGAAAGAATGCTTCATTTTTATTAAAAACTGATCTCAGATATGAGTACAGAAAATAAATAGACAAACCTTGCATACATCATATTCTAACCCGGGTGGTCAATAAAGATTCATTCATTAGTCTCTATGATGGAAGAGTCTGAAATACCTGTTTAATCAGTTTTATGAAATTGATATCCCATTGAAAACCTTTCTCATTCATTCTGAATGCTTGCTTTCTCAAATTGGACTTCACTATCTTAGATCTAACTGATTGATACTTATGCAAACAACATTATCTGTTGACTTCTTCATGTCATTGCCTTATCTGTTCATAACTACCCCTGTGTTTCATTCCAATCACACAGTCCGTCCAAGGGGGAGAATTTTTGCATGTCCCTATGGTTATCAATCAAGAGAGTATCTTGTCAGGGGGAGTCTTGAATGACAGTCACTCAGTTTGCATAATAGCTTCCTTATCCTCTCCTTCAACAGTCAATGATCATTCCATTTTTTTGATGTTGTCAAAGGGGGAGAACTTTTGTGAGTCATTGAGTCATCTGCCATTATTGAGTCATCTGCCATTCTTGGCCAGTTTTCATTTGTCACTCTCGGTCAATCATCATTTGCATCATCAATTGTAATACATGCATCATCATTTATAGTACTTGTTAGATGCTGCACTCATGGTGCTTTACATGCTCATCTCTGACTGATGACTGAGCTATTCTATGGTGAATGTTCATGCACACTCATATTTCATATTGGTTTTTCACATTCATCCTGGTGAATCTATTGCAATGACTCATAATATTGTCATCATCAAAAAGGGGGAGATTGTTGTATCCCATGTGGTTCTAGAGTTTTGATGATGACAATTTTTTTGTCTCATTATGTTTATATGTACATTCTTGATGATATAATCCTGATGTGTTATGAGAAAATGTCAGAACAGATTTAAGAATGACTCTCGGGTCATGAAAAGGAAGTCAACTCATTATTAGGTAAGGTCAATGCATAGTCAGATCAGGTAATGTTCTGACCAATCTCAGATCTGTGCATATGTTAATGCTTGTACAGAAATGTTGAATGTGTTAAGGTCAATGCTTGTCTTCATATGTGGTAGAAAAGTCCATGCATTTCACTGTTCTCATGAACATTTGAGGTCGGTGCTATTTTGTGTCTCAAGGACTGGGTCGGTGCATTCCATGCTCATACATATACATAGGTCCATGCACTTTTGCACTTTGAGCATATAGACATCGGTGCATACTTTCATCATGCATGACTGTAGTCCGTGCAACTTTTTCTATCTTGCTCAACTGAAGTCGATGCATATCACTATAGCGTCTGTGCACATCGTTGTTGTCCGAACGTCCAAGTCAGTGCACGTCTGGTTTAATTGAGCCTAAGGTCTATGCAATGTCTATATAGTCGGTGCACTCCTTGCCTCGGTGCAAGTTTTTACCTTAGAACACAATAAGTCCTTGCCTCAGTGCATGTTTTTGTTTATGCTACTTAAGGTTCGAGGGTCGGTGCATCTCGGTGCATGTTTTTGTTTATGATACTAATACAGTCGATGCACTTTGTTGCATGCACATTACGATCGGTGCAGTGATTGAATGCGAGCATATAAAAGTCAGTGCTAGCCTGTTGTGCATTGTCATAAGGTCGGTGCATTGGTTGTTAGTCGCATATATAGTCAGTGCATCGATTAGCATTTGGCTAACAAGGTCGGTGCACCTTGACTCCTTCTGCAAGCAAAGTCGGTGCATCTTTGGTTTCTCAGCAAAGAGAAGTCGGTGCACATTAGGTCTGTGCACATATGTTTCAGGTTCGGTGCATATATGGTTTCAAGGTCTGTGCACATCTTGCACTGACTTGAAACGTAGGTATATGCTTCAGCCTTAAGCATGCAATGAATGAGTCTGTGCAGGCTTTGCATTAAGTATACTAGGTCTGTGCATACCCTTTCATGCGTGCATCAAGTCTATGCATAACTCATATATGAACTAAGTCTATGACATTACTTATCCACTCATGCTTACAAGCTATTTGACAAAATGCCACTTGATTGTCTATGTTAACAGGAACTTACTGACAGCGCAAGCACATGATTTTTAAGTAAGGCAGGTGCTTGGCACGTGATCTGAGGCGGAGGACATTCTCTAGAAGACTGACATGTGGACCCTCATATCCACTGTCTTAACACGTGGCATCTTCAGTCGCGCCAGAAAGAGCCATCCACTGGCCCAAAGCGTGAGCTCGTGCGAACCAGGGATTGGGGCTATAAAAAGGGGCATCTCCCGCAATAAGAGGGGGAGAGAGAAAAAATATATAGAAGTAGAGGGGCGAGCACCCAGAGAGAAGAGCAAGAGAGGCCGTCAGAAGAAAAGAAAAGGAGCCAGAAGAGAAGAAGAGAAGAAAGAAGAGAGAGCTGAGAAGTGAAGAGAGAGCCAGAGGCTGAGAAGAGAAGAGGAGAGAGCTTTTCTTGAAGATCTGTTTGGAGATTGGTCTCGTGGATCAAATCCAGAGCCATCTTGCTCTTTGGAGAGACATTCTATTTGTTTTCATTTTGCCTTTTTATTGTTTGTTCTTTACCATTGTGTTCTTCCGATCCTCTAGTTTGAGGTCGGGTTCCTCCTGTGGTCTCAGGAGAAAGGAGACTGTGTCTCCGGTTTGTAAGTGGCGGGGTGTCACTTGTGGTTTCCCTCTGGGTTTCAGAGGAAGGGAGACTTGGGTCTCCAGTTGTGAGTGGCTGGGTGTCACTCACGGTTTCCCCTCTGATTTGGAGGAAGGGAGGTTTGCCTACGGTTCTGGTTCTGTGGGTTGTAGAACCTGGTTGAGGGATTTGTTTCCCTCGGTCTTCAAGCTATTTAGCAGCGTCTGTTGTAGACTGAGTCTGCTGGTTCTAGCTCTTTCTAGTGGAATCCTCACTCTAGTTAGAGTGAGGGGTGGACGTAGGCAGACTGGTGTCTGGCCGAACCACCTAAAAAATCCTGGTGCATTATGGTTTGCTTGTGGGTACATCTCCATATCCTCTATCCCCATTCTACGGTAGCTGTGTGGTACATCATTGGATTTTATTTGCACGAGATCGGTCCACTGCCTCATCTCGTTTATCTGACAGTGTTCAATTCTCCTAATAGTTACTCTAGCCGTGTTAATCAGCACTGCGTGTATTGAGCACTTACCTGTAATTAGTTGATCGCCATCTGCATCTTCATTCTCTTCTTTGTTGCATGTTCATGGGTTCTTCAATCAATCCTGTCCAGACTAACACTCATCATTATACGTTAAGTGTTTGAGGTTTTATCTGTGTGTGTTTTAATTCTGCGATAATTTTTGAAAGGAGATTCATTCACCCCCCCCTCTGAATCTGTGCCTTGCACCCCAACACTTTCGTCTAAGTCGGAGAAACCCGAACTGCTTGCGTCGGTGCGATCCCAGCATCGATGAACCACTTAACTCGGTGCCCAAGGCCTTCCGGCATCTCAACCGAGGGGTACGACATAGACCTTCCATGTAAGTCAGTGAAACCCAAACTCCTTGTGTCGATGTGATCCCAGGATAGGTGAATAACTTAACTCGGCGCCCAAGGCCTTCTGAGCTCTCAGCCGAGGGGTACGACCTTGACCTTTCATCAAAGTCGGAGAAACCCGAACTCCTTGTGTCAGTGCAATCCCAGTACCGATGAACCACTTAACTCAGAGCCCATGGCCTTCCGAGGACTTACCCGAGAGGCACGGCCTAGACCTTCCATCTAAGTCGAGAAAACCCAATTCCTTTGCGTCGACATAAACCCAATGTTGACGATACTATTATACCTTTATAGCGTAGTCCCACCGTGATCTTCAAAAAAAGAGAGAGAGAGAGAGAAAAGAGGGAGGAAAGGAAAGAAGAAAGAAAAAAAAGAAGAAGAAGAAAAGAAAAGTGGAAGGAAACGATCCCTTAATATTTTCAACTCGACTCCCAAGGCCTTCTGGGGTTTCAGCCGAGGGGTACGACCTAGACCTTTCGTCTAAGTCAGAGAAACCCAAACTCCTTGCAACGGTGCAATCCCTGAATCGATGAACCATTTAACTCGGTGTCTATGGCCCCTCGAGGTCATAGCCGAAGATCCTGACCTAGCCCTTTCATCTAAGCCAAATGAACCTAAATTTTTGCGCTAGCATAAACCAAATGTTGGCCATACCACTCGGATTGGCACCTATCTCTCGGACAGGAGCAATCCATCTGTCCCACCGTGATGAAAAATACAACCCAATGGCTTAGACCATCTATCTAAAACCAGATAAACCAAATATCCTTGCATCGGTATAAACCCAATATCAATGATATCATCTTGATGGGCGCCTGACTCTCGGTCAAGGCTGGTCAAAGTAATCTGCGGCTAGGATCACTCGTCTGCAGCTGAAAATGTTCCGCCCCAATATCAACCGCCTATCGGGCAATAATTCGCACCCGTAGGCCCCGCTTCCTCTTCCCTTGTTCGTGACACCCGTGGGTGGGGGGCATTTGTTGGCACTAAAAAAAAGAAAAAAGAAGAAGAAAGAATCAGCATCCCTTCACGCAGACGTCAGTTCTATAATTTGTGACTCGTGAAGTGACGCCATTTTGTGGGTCGACTCCACCTCTATCGGGTCGACCCGTGTGAATGGGCGTCCCTTTGAGTGGACGCCAATTCTTTAATGGGCGCCTTCGCAAAGTCACGCCAATTCTTGGTATTACTGAATTTTCCAGATGTTTATCAGATTTTAATCTAATGAATTGGCGTCCACTGCATGCCATTTTGAATTAGCGTCAAGGTCATCGACGTGATTTTTCTTAGGTCTCAAGAATCAGCGACCACCCTCCTGGACCGCAATTCCGCGATCAAGAATCTGCAGCCTTCCCTCTGGACGCCAATTTCGCTATTTCGGCACTGTAGCACGGTGAGCATTGAATGCTCGCCATGCATGCCATGCCTTCGAACGGCTCCCCTTCCTGTGTGTCTGATGGTGGGGATGCCACCAGAGAGGCTGTCATGCCTCTGTCCCTCCCCTACCACGCCGTAGCAGCGATGACAGTGGCGTCGACGGCAGCAGCGAGTGCCACGGCAGTAGCGGCGGTGACCACGGCAGCAGTAGCAGCGGCGATAGTAGAGAAAAAAGAAATAAAAAAAGCATGGAGGTTTCTCCTCTGAATAGGGGGTCTCAACCTCTATAAAATGGCCCCCCTTATGGAGCAAAACTTATTCTTCGGCAACCCTGGAGCTTTTGAGAAGTTGCCTCTACTTCCCCTCCTTCGAAAGCCGCTGAAGTCCACCTGAAGCCCACGTTCCTGCAGGAGGGGAAGAGAAGCGAAAGGGGAGAGAAGAGTGCCTGGAGCGAAGGTCAGAGAGAGAGTGTGAGGTCTGCCTGCATCGAGGGTGGGTCTTTAGTGTATCTTTTCTCTTTTCCCTTTTATGTGTTTCACGAAGCTCAGATTAGCCTGAATGTAAACGTCAACTTTGAAAGATCAATGAAACGCAGGCCCTCTTTGATCTTGATTCTTCATCTTCTTTTTATGAACTCATGTATTCTCCGTTAGTAGACATATGGTGTATTTGATGTGCTCCTTTGTCTCTTTCCCTCCCCTCTGCTAGGCGCTCGGACCTTCCCTCTGAATCCTAATATACTATCTATGTAATGATGTGCATATAGTCTAGCACGGCGGCCACCGGCCCAGAGTTTATCCGAGTTCACGGATATGACTCCGAGGATCCTAACTGCTGGTAGCTTATTGAAATTCTCCTTTCTTTTCATTTTGAAACAATCTCGCCTTTCCTCTCAAAACCCCGCTTTGGGATTTGGACCAATTCAATGGCCATGATGTCAAAGGGGTGAGAAACATGGGGTTTGATCCCAAATCAACCATTTTCTTCACGAATGTCAATTTCCAGAGTCTTGATCATCCCTAGATCCTCGGGGACTCGCTACTTCATAGCGCAATTCATAGGCAATCTCTTTGAAAAGGATGAAAATCGATAACCGCATAGTGTGGTGATAATTTTAAACCACATCTTGGAATCGGGATCGTGGCATCCCTCGAGTCAAAGGAGCCCCACGTAGGCTACTCCTCAAGGTGTTCCTGCCCAATTCGCATTATAGGATGTTGACACTTCCATGTGCATCCTCATGTGTTGCCGCTTCCGTGCTAACCCTTATTATTTTGGGGCCATCTCGGAGTTCCTCCATGGGCGCGTACCCAATTTACACCCCCCCAATGCTCTGAGTCTAGGGGAGATGCTGCCAGATTTTCGCCAGCTAATACGAAGACTAATGACGCACAAGAACAAAGGCAATCGGACCGAACTCAAGAATGTTATGAACGAAATCGCTAAACAAGAAGGGTCAACATGAACTAATGCATGACAAGTGTAAAAGTGATACAATAATCAACTTAATTTCAGAAACAAAAGTGTTGCATAAGCGATTGTATGCATTGCATGGACACCCGCATTATAACCCCTTAGCCAGAGCTTCCAGTACGGGTTCATGAACCCATATGCATTCACATGTTTGGCCCATACAAAAATAAAACAAGCAAACAAAACAAAACAAAAAGGACGGAATAGAAAAAAAAATAGAAACGATGAAGTAAAACCAAAGGAAAGAAGGG
Source organism: Amorphophallus konjac (assembly GCA_022559845.1). Classification (NCBI taxonomy): domain Eukaryota; kingdom Viridiplantae; phylum Streptophyta; class Magnoliopsida; order Alismatales; family Araceae; genus Amorphophallus; species Amorphophallus konjac. The sequence goes on from CM040127.1 coordinate 283,564,712, forward strand.
AAGCTAACAAAAAAAATAAGAAACGAAGATGACCCAAGAAAAGAAAAAAAATGTTAAAATGGCTCTCTGCTGAGCAAGTGTGTGTCGACACACTCAGCAGAGTGCGTCGACGCACCCTGGTCAAACAGAATTCAACATTGTTAGAAAACGAATATAATTGGCATCCGCTGCGGACGTCGCAAATTTAAAGAATTAACGACCACGTAGGGGGACGTGAATTAATTAACGCCTCTCTAAAGAGGCGTCAATTCTTTAAAATAAAATTCAACCAAAGAAAATAAAAAATGAAGAATTAATGTCTGCATAGGGAGACGCTGATTAATCAGCGCCTTTCTGGAGGGGTGCCAATTAATTGATCAAAAATCTAACTAAAAATCATAAGAAACTAGAATCAACGTCCGTGCAGAGAGATGCCAATTCTTTCGGGCTAAAGAATTGGCGCCCACCTGTACAGATGCAAATTCCCAGAAGTCTAAAAAAAGGGGGGAAAGAAGATAAACAATGAACTATAACAATAAAACATTGATAATTGGAGAGGGGGATTTCTGTCGCCCATTTAAGAGCAGGCCGAACTAGGTCTAGCGAGACCAAACGAGGCCCGGCTCATCTAAGTGACCGCCCTGCAGGGCCCACTTAGCATAAAGCCCAATAAATTCACTCAGATTCAAGCACTTCCTAGGCGGCCATTAGGCTCGGAATGCCAAGCGTCGGTCCAGTCGGAGGAAGATCACCGCCCGATCTATTCCCCTCGCCGGGATAAGGGCTAGCACCCCACGCCCACTCCGACCGAGTCTCATCCGAGCTATGCCTCTCGCCCGAGACCGGGCTGGCACTCTTCAAGCTTGGGTCGACCGACGAATGCTTATTCATGCTGCCACTGAGAGCCCTTTCGGAGCAAAAGTTTACGAGGATAAGGAGGCCTACGACTCCTCAAGGCTATAAAGAGCCCACGATAAGGACGTAAAGAGCCCATGTCGAGGACGTAACTCCCACCTGAAACTCCTTAGCTTACTGGACTCATAAGGCCGACACACTATTTAAACCGGGGACTCCCTCCAGCGAAAGGTAAGGCCAACACACGCCTAAAACCCCCTGAGCAGGAACCATCTCACCACCTTGGTGGAGAGGGATCTCGTGCATCTTCTTTTTCCTCCCTTCACAGCTTCCACCACTGCTCTACTGACTTAGGCATCGGAGGGTTTACCCCAGGGAACCATCCCTGGGCCCCCTGATCCGTTTCCCTTCCTTGTAGTTCACTGTTCGGTGATCATCTCCTCCAGCTCTGGACTAGCGTGAGATTGCCCCTCTTCATCTGGCGCAGTCTGTGGGAAACGATCAAAGAGCCAGCATGGTGCGAAGAAGTACAGGGAGGAGATCCACCGACGATAAGGGGAAGGCCATGGTCGTGGGGGGGAGAGGGCCCTTCTCAGGCCGTACAATACCCCCCCTCCAACGCCAGCACCCCAGCCGACGGACCACCTCCACCCGCGACGGTGGAGGAACCATCCAACGGGGGCGGTGACGCTTTCCAAGCCCTCAACGCAAAACTGGATGTCCTTGTGGAACTCATGAGGACCCAGGCGGCCAGGGAAGGAAGGTCACGCGCCCCTTCGGAAAGCCCTCCCAGCAGAGACGTGTCCCAACACACTGCCGGAGGCCGCTTCACCCTCCAAGGACGGCGACTTATTCGCAACAGGTCAGGAGGACCTTCACAAGCCCCTCCTCCGGAGCAAGAGGCCTCCTCCACGCCGAGAAGGGGAAACCCTGGGGCACGTTGTCCGCACCCAGAGATCGAAGTCCCTAGGGAACATCAGGACAGCCCCCCTAGCCCCACGGCACAGTGACATCCGGAGTTATCCCTCTGACTACGAGAGTTCGAGAGGGGCTTCGCAGAGCAGGAGCACGCCTTAAGCGCTCTGCAGAAGTCCACCCCAGCAGAGGATGAGGAGAAATCCCTGTTCTCTGACTGCATCTTGAAGGCAGAGATGTCTCCTAGAATCTCCATTCCGGCCTTCAAGCCTTACGATAGCCAGGGCGACCCGACCGACCACTTCTACAGCTTCGACGCCCTGATGACCCTCCACGGGGCGTCCGACGCCATCAAGTGCCGAGCCTTCGTGACCACCCTGGTCCAAGGCGCCCAAGCATGGTTCCGGGCCCTCGCCCCCGGGTCCATCCGAGACTTCAAGCAGTTTGGGTGAGTATTTAAGGAGAGTTTCGTCGACAGTGACCCCCCAAGGTCGGTAGCGGGGCTATTGGCTCTTAAACAGGCGCAAGGGGAGAAACTCCGGGCTTACATCAATCGATTCAAATCATAAGCCCTGAGAATCCCCCGCCTGGACATAGCCTCGGCCACAACCGCGCTGACCGGAGGCACCCGTGACGAGAGCCTCCGCCGCGAACTTGTCCTCCACTCTCCCTCAACCCTTTCTGCGCCCAACCATCACGCTGATCGAGGCCAACCCCAACAAGGTCCAGGCCATGCTGGACATGCGGCCGCCCACCAGCATCAAGGATGTTCAACGCCTTACCGGGCGCATTGCTGCGCTCAACCGATTCCTGTCTCGTGCGGCCGAACGATGCCTACCCTTCTTCAAATTGTTGAGGGGGCCCAAAATGGCATCTTCTACGTTCACATGGGACGAGGAATGCCAAAAGATGTTCACTGAGCTCAAGGAGTTCCTTGCTTCACCCCCAGTGCTGTCCAAGCTCGTTCCAAGTGAAGCCCTACATCTCTACCTCTCAGCAACTCCATCCACCGTTAGCTCGGTTCTGGTCAGGAATGACTTGGGAGTCGAGAGACCGATCTACTACACCAGCAAGGTGCTCAATGAGCCTGAAAGAAGGTACCCCACAATTGAGAAACTCATGCTAGCATTGGTTACCTCGGCCAAGCACCTTCGACCCTACTTCCAAGGGCACTCCATCATCGTGTTGACCGGCGAATAACTGAAGAGGATCCTCGCTCACCCTGAAGCCTCGAGACGCCTCGTCAAGTGGGCCATCATGCTCAGGGCCTATGATATATCATACCGGCCTCGCTCATCTATCAAAGGACAAGCGCTCGCTGACTTCATCACCGAAAGCACCATCCCGACAGAAGAAAAGTCTCCGTCCGCGCCTGGGCCAACCTGGGAATTGTTCATCGACGGATCCTCCAACTCAGTCGGGAGCGGCGCCCGTATCCTCCTGAAGTCCCCCGAAGGAGCAGAGTTGTAGTACGCCTTGAAGTTCAACTTCCAGGCATCCAACAACGCCTTAAAGTACGAAGCCCTTATCTCGGGAGCCCGCATGGCCCGGCGATTGGGGGCTGAGGGAGTCAGAATTCACACTGACTCCCTACTTGTCGATAGCCAGGTCAACGGCAACTATGAAGCTCGGGAAGAACCGATGGTCAAATACCTCCAGTTGGTCAAAACCGTGGCACAACAGTTCGAGAGTTTTGAGGTAGTCCGAATAGCTCCGGAGGAAAACTCCCGAGCGGACGCCCTCTCTCGGCTGGCCTCCTCTCTGTTGTGCCTCTTCGGCACAAGCATGTGCTATGTTGCTTTTATGATAGCAATGCTATTTTGTTTTGATGATAGCAAGACAGTGAGTGTATTTGATATTGTATTTTGATAAAGAAAATGTTATTGCGTTCTGATGATAGCATGCTGATTTGTTTTTGATGATTGCAACACAGTCAGTGCATTATGATATTGTGTTTTGAGTATGGCTGCTGATATGATTGCATAAGACTGTGTCTGATATACAGCATTGTATTCATGAGTTTGCATGTGTATTGCATGATGCGTTGACGCATGGGATCATTGCGTCAACTCACTGGTCTGTCACAGAGTCCAGCGTCTCAGTAAGCGTCTCATGCATTTGACTAAGTCTGTACAGCCATTTACATAGTGAAGTCTACACATTCGTTTGCATTGCATGAAGTCCATACAGTGGGTAAAGTCTGTACACTGTTCATGTTTCATATAGCGTCAACTCTACAAGTGTGTACATTGCTTGGCAAAGTCTGTACACTACATTCGCCTTCAAAAGTCTATACATCATGTTCATTCAAGTTCACTTCATGTCTGTCAGCCGTGTGCATTGGTTTCCATGTCTATACAGCCTCTTGTGTGTTCTATGCATCTCACAAGTCTAGACACTCAGCATAGTCTATACATTGTGTTATGATTGTGTTTCGTTGAGAACACAAGTCTATACAGTCATGCATTGTTGCTGAAGTCTATACATCGTCCGTCTCATGCATTGTCTCAGGCGAAGTCTGCACATTGCATTGATGCTTTGGTCGCATGAGTTGAAGTCCATACATTAGACCATCTCACTTAGCGTCTTATGCATAGGCTAAGTCTCCATGTCTATACATCCGAGCGTCTCATGCTAGTCTAAGCATTACTGTTCATGCATCAGTCTTCATATGCTAAGTCTGTACAGCCTACGTCTCATGCAGCGTCAACGCTGTGAGCATTCTCAAGTGTACAGCGTCAACTCATGAAGTCTGTACATCAGTCTTAATATTCTAAGTCTGTACAGCCGTTGGCTTTGATCCTCAGAGTCTGTACATCCGAATTGCCCTTGATCTGGTCAAGTGTGTACACTCATTCACTGTAGCTTCAACTTATTCAAGTCTTCACATTGAAAGCCTATTACATTGCTGGATGATCAAGTCTGTACATCCACAGTGGATCTTCGAAGTCTGTACACTGCTTGAGCCTCAACAAGTCTGTACACTGGTTCAAAGTCTACACAGCGCCTGCCTTCATCTGAGGCTTATGAAGCCTTTGTATTCATTAAGTCTATACACTGCGTTGTGCATACTTTACATTGCTTTCGCCTTCACAGCAAAGTCTATACAATGCAATGCATAGACTTAGAACTAATGACTTCGTTTCTTCTGTCTGACAGGGACTGAAGAGGCTAATGAACCCCTTAACGCAAGAGGGCTAAAGACATCCAATTTCAGCTGCTGGAACACACCAATGCGTCAACGCCTTGATCAAGTGGCGTGGACGCAGCAGTTCAAACAATCAAGAAAGAAGCTGGTGGATTACTCTGGTGCGTCAACGCATTGATCAAGCAGCGTCGACGCAGCAGTTGAAGAAGCATTCAGCTTCACAGGCTATTCCACTGCGTCAACGCCACAATTGAGTAGCGTCGACGCAACAGCTAAAGAGACGCCAGTATACAAATGTACATGTTCGTGCGTCAACGCCACCAACTGGCAGCGTCGACGCAGCAGTACAAGAAAGGGGCAACTTATCTCTGGCTGTCTTCAATGCGTCAACGCAGCAGGCTGATGGAGTCGACGCAGCAGTTAAAAAGGTTGAAGATCTCTAATGGCTGCGTCAACTCCTTGGAGCAAGTGAGTTGACGCCATCTAACTCCAGTTGCTGAACGTACTGGTGCTAGGCACGTGATCCAAGGATAAGGAGAATGCCCAAATGAGGTCACGTGTATTGACAGCCTGCTGGATGCTGCCACGTGGTCCGAATTCTTAGGGCGGGAACTGTGGAAGCCACACGCGCCTTGCTACTGCTGCTGCTGCTGGTATATAATGGAGCCTTCGTCTTCAGATGGAGGCCGATCGTGATCGAAGCCAGGGAGCAGAAGCTGAGAGAAGAATTAGAAGGAGAGAGAGCTTCCACGATCCAGCAGAAGAAGAAGAAAAGAAAGAGAGAAGAAGCAGAAGAGAAAAAGTGAGAGATAGAGAGCTCGAGCAGAGTGTGAAGAGAAAGAAAAGTGGAGAGAAGCAGACGTGAAGGAGTTAAGAGAGAGAGAGAGAGTGAAGAAAGAGAGTGAGATCGAGGGAGATCTGTTCTTGCTGGAAGTTGGATCAGATCCATTCCAGTCAGCTCTTTAAGAGCCATATTCTGTGCTTAGTGCTTACAGCTTTCCGATGCTGTTTACTCCCATCTTTTGTTTTCTTTTGAACTTCCTTTGTCAAGCTGTTAGTCAGCGGATTGCAGAGGTGCTGCCTCTGGACGGCTAAGCTGTATTGCCCAGCGGTTTGCAGTGGAGGAGTCCACTGGACAGCAAGCTGTGTTGCTCAGCGGGGCGAGGAGGATTCCTCGGACGGCAAGCTGTGTTGCCCAGCGGTTGTTGGCAAGCTGTGTTGCCCAGCTGTTAGTGAAGCCACACTCGGGTTGAGTGTGGGGTGGATGTAGGTCTGGAGGACCGAACCACCTAAAAACCCCTCTTGCATTGTGGTTTGATTGCTTATGGTTTGCTTTCGGTAGATGTTTGCATAGGGGCGCTCCAAGTGGTTGATCACAGGTTCATTTGATGACTTGATCAGATTTTGTTCTAAGTGTTTAATCTGTTGAGTGAGCGAAATTCTAATTGAGCTATAGTTTGTCTAGCTTGTCTTGTTAGAATGCTCACTATCTGTTTGTTTTATTCCGCATCTGCTAATTAGTCTTCCAGATTTGATAAATCTTTCTAGTTAGCTTTCTAAACAGTTAGTGAGCCTAATAGGTCAATTGGGTGAAATTTTTATAGGCCATATTCATTCACCCCCCTCTCTAAATACTAGCACCGAACCCAACAATTGGTATCAGAGCGGGTCTCTGACTGAACAGATCTAACAATCTGCAGAGGATCCTGCTAATTGTTGGTGCATTTCAGAGTGGGTCATTTGGAATCGTCTTGATTTACTGTCTTAGTGCATTTCTGTCTGGTGCATTTCATAAGTGTGCCTCTTGTGTTCTGTATTTAGCTTCACTGAGTTAGTGCCGTGTCTTGCTTATCTGGTTTTATTGTCTAGTGTTTTGTGCTTTGAATTTGGTTGTTATCTGATTCGATGGCTAATCCTCCGATATTCAGAGGTGATAACTTTGACTCTTGGTTCGAAAACCTCCATCGGTATGTAAAGTCTACTGATCCAAAACTGTGGAAGGTAATGACTCACGGCCCATACAAACTGTCGAAGGATAAATCTAAATGGACCAAGAAGGACAAGCTGAAAGACTCTGTCAATAATAGAGCTGTAGTTTTATTAAAAGAATCAATTGACAGATCTCTAATTGAATGCATTTCATCTTGCAGGTCTGCCAAAGACATTTTGGATAAACTGAAGCTAATCAGGAATCACAGCAAGTGCTTAATGGCTGATCATAGAAATGCTGATGATGAAACTTCATCCGAGGTAAGTTCTGAATCAGAAGGATACTCTTTCGATGAATTGATAGAGATGTATGAAAACTTGTTAGAAGTTTCCAAGAAATTGAAATCTGAAAATAAAAAATTGAAAAAGAAATGTGATAGAATAAATCTGAAAGATTAATGTGAAAACTGTCCAAATATGAAAAAGTCTTATGATGCTTGCATGCTAGATGTTCAGAATCTTAAGAAACAAAATGATTCTCTAAAATTTGAAAAACAAACATGGTTGGATAAAATGTCAGAAATAGAGAATCAGTTGAATGATAAGAAAAAGGAGTATCTAAAAGGCATGCAGGAACTCACTAAAGTTAATTCTGAATTAGACAAAATGAAATTGGAGAATGAAGATCTTCAAAAGAAGAATAAAACTCTTATAGTCAGAATGAATGAAATCAATGATGTTTCACAGTCCTCTTCTGCTAAATCAAATTGTAAAACATGCTCAGCTTTAAGAGAACGTAATGAAGATCTCTTTAGTGAGAATGAATGGCTAAATAAACAAATTGTCTCACTTAAAGATGATCACAAAAATCTGCTCGCTGAGAAAATTAAAGTAGAAGAAGGAGAAGATGAACTGATTGAAAAATTAGAGCACATGTCTGGAAGAGAGAGATGTGCTAATAATGAAATTCAGGATAAAAATCTTGAGGAAGAAAACACTGAATTAAAAGCTGAAGTTGAAAAACTAAAGTGGTTGAACACTGGCTTGTCTGAAAGACTTCTCACTATAGAAAAAGGAAAAGCTGTCTATGATGGAAATTCAGAAATCTTGAACAGTCTAGAACAAGAAATTGAGAAGTATAAAACTGCAAACCAAGTTCTAAGCGAATGTGTTAATTGCAGTGAACAGGAAATAGCCAGTTATGAACTTCACATTGCTAGCTTGGAAGATAGAATTCATAATCTGGAAAATTCAGCTATTGAGTCTGCCAAGATTAAAAGAAAGATGAAAACTGTTGGGAAGAGGAAGGATGATAACTCTGAAGGGGGAACAAATTGCTGTTATGATGTTAAGAAAATCACTAAAAACCAGCTATACACAACTTTTGTTCAAAGCACTGATGTAGCTAGTACTTCAAAGCAATCCCAAAACAAAATGAAAATCAGAAGTCACCTTCAAAATCTGTCTTTCAGTTTAAAGTTCAGGAAATTGAAAAACAAACAAAACCTGTTGAGGATAATCAGAAATTGACAAGAAAGAGTCAAACAAAAAGGGCAAAGAATAATTCTGGTTATACTCTGAAATTTGTTAGCTCTGTTGAATCTGATGGGTCAATGCAAAATGCTCATGCTTCTTGTACTCATTCACATGCATCTGTGAATTCATATGATAGAAACCATGCCCCTAGGAAATCTGATGCTTCATGCTATTATTGTGGTAGGTATGGTCATTTAATGAATGAGTGCTATGCTTTGAAATCTGATGACAGAATGCATGCCAGATACACCCCAAATCATCATGAGTACAAAAGAAACAAACTCAAATTCAATCAGCATATCATTTGTTTCACTTGCAACAAGCCTGGGCATAAGGCTAATGAGTGCTGGTCAGGAAATCATTGGGGTAAAAATGAATCAAGAAGAAAGCATCTTAAATGCTTTGAATGTGTTAAGCATGGGCATGCAGTCAAAGATTGCTGGCATGCTCAGGGAAATAGATTAAATTCTAAATCTGTCAAATTCCTTACTTTCTATAATTCTGTTAGAAATAACTTGAGAGATAAAAAGAAAAACTTTGCATGTTTTGAATGTGGTAAGCTAGGCCACAAAGCTGCCAACTGTCGGCTGGCTGAGCATGGAAAGAAAAATTTTCAAGTCAATAAAAGAAATACTCATGCTCATACACATAATTTTCATACTCATATGCATGCACATGGGCATCATGTTTCTGCTAACATGAAGAATAAAAACAAAAATTCTCTGGCTTCATGTTATTATTGTGGAAAAACTGGACATTCAATGGTTGAGTGTAAACTGATGGAATATGATGATCATGTTGCTAAAAGATTGTTTAGAACACCTGTTAGGGCTCATACAGGACCCAAGGCAGCTTGGGTTCCTGCAGGATCAAAATAATCCAGTTGTTGCAGGTGTGCCTTGGAAATGAATAAAGGGGGTTAATCAACCAAGGCGCTCAAGAATGAAAACCCCATGACTACATTTCAGGTTAGTTCTGAAAACTCTGCTAAAATTCTGTCTTCTAAATTTGTGTGCTCTAAATGCCTGCATATCATGATTAATTCTTTTGTGCATCATCTAACTGAATCTAATTGAAAATCTGAAATGCACATGGAAATAATTGTAGTTTACCTCTGAATCCATTACATATCTATGTCATGATGCATGATATGTCAAACTCTCTATATGTTGTATTGCAATGATTTGCATGACCATCATGGTATATTAGATGGAACAGTGCTGAAGGGCAGATGGAGTATGTCTGGATGCTACTGCCATGTGTGAGGTGGTCCTTGGACCAAGTCCTCCGCCCAGTACCATGGGTCAAGTCATATAGAGCAGTGTATTGCATACCATGTTGATCTGGTGGTGCTAAACTGAAGTTTTCTGAAACATGAATTGAACAATCATGCTTATAGTAATTCTCTTCTATCTAACTTGCATGAATCATATCTGAATGCTAAATTTGATATCATGTGATGTGATTTCAATACATTTCATGCATATAGTCAGGGGGAGTCCAACTGTTTTTGATCAATGCATATCATAATAATCTGTCTGTGCAAAATTGATTTATCTTGAAGAGTTGATTGCTCTAGCATGATGCTCTCTGAATAAAGAATGCTCTGACGTTTGAATAATCATCTTGCATAAATTGCACCAATTCAGGGGGAGCTTGTTGAGTCTTATGTGAGTCACTGCATATAGACAAGGGGGAGCATTATCACATTGTTGACACTATTTAAAATTCCCACTCTACACTCTTTCAAATCATCAATTGACTATTTTGAATTCATACCTTCTTGAATCTGAGAATTTGGCTACTAATCCTCAATCTGTTGAAGAAGGAGTGTCTCCTTTTGTCTGACTGAAATTCAACTCTGCTATTGGCTTTAAACTTTTATTCTCTCTTGCTGATTGATTCTTTCACCAGCTAGTACTTTTCGTTCATATACCTCTCAGCTGGTGTGACTGAATTGGCTCTACTATTGATTTGTTGGTCAGCTAAACTTATTTTTCTGATCTGAGGAACTTAAGCTGCATGTCATACAATTCAGTCTGAGAACATTGTAGAAATTTCTATCATATAGGTTTAAGAATTATCACTGAATCAGACTGATATAAGATTAATGTATTCTCAGATTTGTAGTTAAATGAATTGAAAATATCTGAATGATAAGGTTTAATAAACTTTAACCACATGTTTCATGTAAACCTTAGACTCTCTCATCAGATATCTAAAAATTTGAATTCAGGGCTTCTTTGGCTAAGATGCATATAGTGTGTACTGTTGTTAAACATTAATTTGAAAATGTTGACTAAATGAAGAAATTATGAATTCAGAGCAATGACTTGGTCTCTGAGAAACTGAGTTCTTTATCAATGAAATAAAGTAACTCATGTCATGAGGTGCCATAGTTATCTCTGATAAAAATTTAGTGAAACAAAACCTGACGGAGCAATAGTTTATCTGTGTTGAGTAGCTGGGGAGTCTGGCCTCTGATAAAGGTGTCTTCTCATAATAAAAAAAAGACACTCATATTGCTAACTCTGCTCTCAAAGTGAGAGGCAATGACAGTTATCACACTGAGTAACTGGGTCACTTCAACTAAGACTTGTTGTGCCTCATGTAAAAAGGTGTTGATCAACTTAAATTGCTCAGGAAAAATATAATGTGCTTCAAATGAAATTATCTTGAAAAATCTGTCAACTCATGTTCTTGAAAAGTGTTTAACTTCTGTACTAATCTGTGTATCTTTCAAATGTGCTATTGAGATCATATGTGTAAGATAAAAGATGATTGATTTTGGGTGTTATCTGAATATTTGGTTCACCTTTATTAAAACTTGGATTCAGATATGAGTATTGAGTTTAACTTGACGAATTTGGTATACATCAAAATTAAATCAGATTGGTTAAGTTGCCACTTCATAACCCTTTATGATAGAAGAGTCTACATCTTCTAAGACTTATTGAAGTGATGTATGCATTAAAATCCCTCATGATCAGATTTTCCAGATAGCCTGATCAGATTCAGTCTGATTATTCATTGAGATGTCTTGTGATGATTGTTGTCTATTATTGCCCTTCTATCACCAATCACTTTACTCTCCACACTGTTGGAATCTTCCATCTTGTTCTGCAATAAGTTCTGATTATGTGGTCTTTTCACCAGAATTCAGATTCTTTGTAAAGGCAGAATTCAGATTGATTTATTGGATAACCTGAATCCATTCCTGTGCTTCAGGGGGAGTTATGGTTTCTTTGCATCTAGGGGAGAGTAGTTAATCTTGCATGCTGATAGGGGGAGTGATGTTTCATTGTCATAAGTGTCTTTGTGTGCTGCATTGTGTCTCTCAAACTATTCCCTTTCTTTTTGATTATGTCAAAGGGGGAGAAAATCTTGTGTGTGACACGTGTGACTCACTGTCACATTGTGTTGCCATCATCAAAAAGGGGGAGAACGTTGTGCCTCTTCGGCACAAGCATGTGATATATTACTTTTATGATATCAATGCTATTTTGTTTTGATGATAGCAAGACAGTGAGTGTATTTGATATTGTATTTTGATGAAGAAAATGTTATTGCGTTCTGATGATAGCATGCTGATTTGTTTTTGATGATTGCAACACAGTCAGTGCATTATGATATTGTGTTTTGAGTATGGCTGCTGATATGATTGCATAAGACTGTGTCTGATATACAGCATTGTATTCATGAGTTTGCATGCGTATTGCATGATGTGTTGACGCATGGGATCATTGCATCAACTCACTGGTCTGTCACAGAGTCCAGCGTCTCAGTAAGCGTCTCATGCATTTGACTAAGTCTGTACAGCCATTTACATAGTGAAGTCTACACATTCGTTTGCATTGCATGAAGTCCATACAGTGGGTAAAGTCTGTACACTGTTCATGTTTCATATAGCGTCAACTCTACAAGTGTGTACATTGCTTGGCAAAGTCTGTACACTGCATTCGCCTTCAAAAGTCTATACATCATGTTCATTCAAGTTCACTTCATGTCTGTCAGCCGTGTGCATTGGTTTCCATGTCTATACAGCCTCTTGTGTGTTCTATGCATCTCACAAGTCTAGACACTCAGCATAGTCTATACATTGTGTTATGATTGTGTTTCGTTGAGAACACAAGTCTATACAGTCATGCATTGTTGCTAAAGTCTATACATCGTCCGTCTCATGCATTGTCTCAAGCGAAGTCTGCACATTGCATTGATGCTTTGGTCGCATGAGTTGAAGTCCATACATTAGACCATCTCACTTAGTGTCTTATGCATAGGCTAAGTCTCCATGTCTATACATCCGAGCGTCTCATGCTAGTCTAAGCATTACTGTTCATGCATCAGTCTTCATATGCTAAGTCTGTACAGCCTACGTCTCATGCAGCGTCAACGTTGTGAGCATTCTCAAGTGTACAGCGTCAACTCATGAAGTCTGTACATCAGTCTTAATATTCTAAGTCTGTACAGCCATTGGCTTTGATCCTCAGAGTCTGTACATCCGAATTGCCCTTGATCTGGTCAAGTGTGTACACTCATTCACTGTAGCTTCAACTTATTCAAGTCTTCACATTGAAAGCCTATTACATTGCTGGATGATCAAGTCTGTACATCCACAGTGGATCTTCGAAGTCTGTACACTGCTTGAGCCTCAACAAGTCTGTACACTGGTTCAAAGTCTACACAGCGCCTGCCTTCATCTGAGGCTTATGAAGCCTTTGTATTCATTAAGTCTATACACTGCGTTGTGCATACTTTACATTGCTTTCGCCTTCACAGCAAAGTCTATACAATGCAATGCATAGACTTAGAACTAATGACTTCGTTTCATCTGTCTGACAGGGACTGAAGAGGCTAATGAACCCCTTAACGCAAGAGGGCTAAAGACATCCAATTTTAGCTGCTGGAACACACCAATGCGTCAACGCCTTGATCAAGTGGCGTGGACGCAGTAGTTCAAACAATCAAGAAAGAAGCTGGTGGATTACTCTGGTGCGTCAACGCATTGATCAAGCAGCGTCGACGCAGCAGTTGAAGAAGCATTCAGCTTCACAGGCTATTCCACTACGTCAACGCCACAATTGAGCAGCGTCGACGCAACAGCTAAAGAGACGCCAGTATACAAATGTACATGTTCGTGCGTCAACGCCACCAACTGGCAGCGTCGACGCAGCAGTACAAGAAAGGGGCAACTTATCTCTGGCTATCTTCAATGCGTCAACGCAGCAGGCTGATGGAGTCGACGCAGCAGTTAAAAAGGTTGAAGATCTCTGATGGCTGCGTCAACTCCTTGGAGCAAGTGAGTTGACGCCATCTAACTCCAGTTGCTGAACGTACTGGTGCTGGGCACGTGATCCAAGGATAAGGAGAATGCCCAAATGAGGACACGTGTACTGACAGCCTGCTGGATGCTGCCACGTGGTCCGAATTCTTAGGGCGGGAACTGTGGAAGCCACACGCGCCCTGCTGCTGCTGGTATATAATGGAGCCTTCATCTTCAGATGGAGGCCAATCGTGATCGAAGCCAGGGAGCAGAAGCTGAGAGAAGAATTAGAAGGAGAGAGAGCTTCCACGATCCAGCAGAAGAAGAAGAAAAGAAAGAGAGAAGAAGCAGAAGAGAAAAAGTGAGAGATAGAGAGCTCGAGCAGAGTGTGAAGAGAAAGAAAAGAGGAGAGAAGCAGACGTGAAGGAGTTGAGAGAGAAAGAGTGAAGAAAGAGAGTGAGATCGAGGGAGATATGTTCTTGCTGGAAGTTGGATCAGATCCATTCCAGTCAGCTCTTTAAGAGCCATATTCTGTGCTTAGTGCTTACAGCTTTCCAATGCTGTTTACTCCCATCTTTTGTTTTCTTTTGAACTTCCTTTGTCAAGCTGTTAGTCAGCGGATTGCAGAGGTGCTGCCTCAGGACGGCTAAGTTGTATTGCCCAGCGGTTTGCAGTGGAGGAGTCCACTGGACAGCAAGCTGTGTTGCTCAGCAGGGCGAGGAGGATTCCTCGGACGGCAAGTTGTGTTGCCCAGCGATTGTTGGCAAGCTGTGTTGCCCAGCTATTAGTGAAGCCACACTCGGGTTGAGTGTGGGGTGGATGTAGGTCTGGAGGACCGAACCACCTAAAAACCCCTCTTGCATTGTGGTTTGATTACTTATGGTTTGCTTCCGATAGATGTTTGCATAGGGACGCTCCAAGTGGTTGATCACAGGTTCATTTGATGACTTGATCAGATTTTGTTCTAAGTGTTTAATCTGTTGAGTGAGCGAAATTCTAATTGAGCTATAGTTTATCTAACTTGTCTTGTTAGAATGCTCACTATCTGTTTGTTTTATTCCGCATCTGCTAATAAGTCTTCCAGATTTGATAAATCTGTCTAGTTAGCTTTCTAAATAGTTAGTGAGCCTAATAGGTCAATTGGGTGAAATTTTTATAGGCCATATTCATTCACCCCCCCTCTGAATACTAGCACCGAACCCAACACTCTCTTGACCCCGAGGGTACTCGATCGGTCCTTCTCGAAGAGCTAGAGCGACCGAGCATTGATTCGTAGCTCATGACTGTTGACTCGGCCTCCCCAAGCGACTGGCACACCCCCTATCTATCGTGGCTCCAAGACTCTCAGGAGCCTCCTGATCCTGGGGAAGCCCGGAGATTGAAATACCAAGCTCGGCGATTCGTCATTCTGTACGGCACTTTGTACCGTAGATCTTTCTCCGGCCCCCTTCTGAAGTGCATCAGTACTGATGAAGCCAGTCGAGCGATTCATGAGGTTCACGAAGGCCTATGTGGAGTGCATCTAGGAGGAAGGTCGCTCGCCAGGATCTTGCTTCGACAGAGTTACTGGTGGTCCACTCTGCAATGCGACTGCTCGACCTACGTGCAACAGTGTGACCGATGCCAGCGATTTGACCACTTGGTCCATCAGCCGGCAACAGAGCTCGTCACCCTAGCTGAGCCTTATCTTTTTGCTCGGTGGGGGATCGACATCCTTGGGCCGTTCCCTATGGCTCAAGCCCAGAAGAAGTTCGTCATCGTCGCCATCGACTACTTCACCAAGTGGATCGAGGCTGAAGCTACAGCTAGGATCACCGAGACAATCATGTGGAGCTTCGTCTAGAAGTCGATCACTTGTCGCTACGGCATCCCCCGGGTGATAGTGAGTGATAACGGTCGGCAATTTGATTCTCGTTATTTCCGAGACAGATGTGCCAACCTAAATATTCGCAATCACTTCACCTCGGTCACCCACCCTCAGGCTAACGGGCTGGTCGAAAATGCCAATAAGACTATCTTAAAAGGCATCAAGACTAAGCTCGGCAAAGTCAAGGGCAGCTGGCTTGAAGAATTGTCGAACGTACTTTGGTCACATAGAACGACTCCCAAAACGGTAACCGGTGAGAGTCCCTTTCAGCTGGTGTACGGCACCGAGGCCGTGATCTCGTTGGAGATTGGCAATCCCTCCCTCAGAGTCATCTGCTTCTCGCCCGAGGCAAACGACCAGAAACTACTCGAAAACCTCGACCTAGCAGACGAAGTCTGAGAGGTTGCCAGCATACGAGCAACGGAATATCAACGCCGCCTCACTCGATACTACAACGCCAAAGTCCGGGACAGACACTTCCAGCTGGGAGACTTTGTTCTTAGAAAAGCTGAAGCCTCTCGACCACTTGAGGCGGCGGGCAAGCTATCCCCTAACTGGGAAGGCCCCTACCGAGTGGTCAAGACGCTCGAGAAAGGAGCATACCGGCTATCTACTATGGAAGGAGAACCCATCCCTCGGACGTGGAGCGCAACTACACTACGCAAGTTCTACTTCTGAATACTTCAGTCGTGTAAGCAATATGAGATAAAGCAAAAAATTTCCTTCCTCTTTTATTCAGATAACTGTTTGTACATCAGAAAGGCCGAAGCCAATACAATACATGTCAAAAAAGCAAAAATCCATCTGGCACCATCATTCAAGCCCATCGCTCGGCTGACTCAGTTAACCTTCCTGCGTCCAGCCACTGACTCTGCCTCGTGCAGAAACTGGCTCGAATAAAGGGTAGTCGACCCCGTTGGCTCGGGTAACTCGGAACAAAGGTGACAGAGGTGGATGAAGGGGAAGAGGAATCCAACTAATAGCAAAAAATGCCGAGAGGCATCCTGCAAAGAGCCAAAAAAAAGGAGGGAATGTGAGTGAAGGCCTCCTCTCTTCCAACTCTTTGGAAGGCAGAGAGTGCAGACACCCTCTGAAGAGTGAAAGAAATGATAAGAAGGGCAGAAGAGAGAGAAAAAGGCTGAGAGAAGGGAGGAGAAGCAGGAAGTGGAGAGGAATCTTGAGAGAGATCCCCTCCAGAGAGTGAGCGGGAAGGGATGAGTGAAAGGGGTGCCTGATTCCCCCATCCGTCCGCCGTCACGCCTCTCCCCGCAAGCGCCGACCGGAATTGATAAAAGAAGGCGACATGCTTCCGCACGTCGAACCCCCTTTAGACCTGCCCGCCGACCGTCGAACCCCCTTCAGACCCGAAGCAAAAATGACTCTCTGCCCTCCGTCGTCGGCAGCTTCGTCTTCCAGTGCGTCTTCCATGCTTCAAATTTGACGACACAACACTTCATGAAGAAGGAGAGAGGAAAGACTGTCAGAGAAAACCCTAAGCGATAGAGAGGGAGAGACGCCCTTCAGACCTTTTATAGGCGAAGGGAGGCTACTTGTCTTAAATGATTCTCCCCTCGAAAACATGCTAAAGGGACTTCTCCTTACGAACGGTCACCTCAGACTCCTCGGTTCCATCCTAGCAGGACACACGAAGCGGCCGGGCAATTAAAGCATGAGAAAATGGAAAGACATCCTATCAGACGCTTGCCCAACCATCATGCAAGATTCACGCAGAAAGTATCGACACTTTCCAACTACTGCAGATACGCTGATCAAACCACGGCAATGGCGGTAAAAGATAGTCAAGTCTTTATCATAACTGCCTTACATTTTTGATCTTCCTTTACACAAAAAAAAAAGAAGTTTTTCTTCGAAAAAGGAAAAATGTGCAAGGAGAAAAAGAAAAACTGATACATTAGGCCGCTGGCCCATCCTGAAGCTCGAAAGTTGAAGGCTCGGACGGTCTACCCCCGGCACCCTCAGCGACGGCCGACCCTGGCACTGACCCCACCGGTGTGGGAACTGCCTCGGTTGCGTGCCCTCCCGAGGCATCCAGAGTTGGCGACCCCCCGGACGAAGATAAGTCCCCCCGGTCTCCTTCTTCCCCCGACGCCGAATCAGAGGAATTGGAGGACGTCGAATTCGAGTCGTAGCGTTGCCCGGACGGGAAATCGATTGTCCCGGACGCCTGCTCCTCCGCGTAGGAGATGGCCCGGCCGTAGCCTTTCTTGAATCCCTTGAGGATCCCTCGGCGAAGTGCTGACTCATAGTAGGGAAGGGCAGCCTCCTTAAGGTTGACCCGGTAGGCCTCTGAGTGCTTGTATTGCTCAAGTGCCTCCGTCCCAGCCGATCCCACCCTACTGGCAAGCTTGGCCTTCTCCCGCTCCACCTCGGCCAACCTCCACTCTGCCTCTGCTATCTGCTTCTCTGCCTTGGCCAGATCAGCCTCGGCCTCAAACCGAAGACGCGTGGCTTCCTCCGCTCGGTCTCATAGCTCGGCGTGCTCAGCCTCCCACTGGCCTTCTAGCTCTGTGCGGGCCACGCACTGCTCATCCAGAAGTTTGCTCTTCCTCTCAAGCGACACATGAGCCTGAGCCCGTTCCTCGGTCAGTGTCCGGGCCTCCGGTTGGCTCGCCCTCACCAGCTCTCTAACCGAGGAGAGCTCCCGCTGAAGCCCGTCATTCTCCTCAGTGAGCCGAGCTACCTTCCTGTCGGATGCACCAAGAGTCTAGGCAAGGTTCACCTGTTCTAACTCCAATCGAGCGTAAGCTTCAGCCAGAGAGTGATGTGACATGAACTGGGACCTAAGTGGCAAGCAAACGCAACGACTAGGCAATGTCACACAAGCGGACTCACTCGCGTTTGGCACACTCGGGTCCGTAGGTGGACCGGCAATGGGGTGAGGGTCCGAGGTTGGACCGGTGGTTTCCAAGGATATGACTGACTTGGGGAGGACCCCTAGGGGCTAGGGTTGCCCAAATTCACGGGCGGTCAGCACGCCGAAGGCATGGGTTGAAGGGTCACTCTCACAACTCACCCGCGGTGACCACTCAAACATAAGCAAGTTTGGAACAGGCGCTCACTCACCGTCCGACGGAGTTAAGAAGCAATACTAATTAAGCAAGATCTACCAACAAAGGGAGGGGTCCATAAGCTCACCTGATCAGCGTGAAGACGCCGATCCCGGCCGGAGACGATGGCGAGCGGGGAGGCGTGGGTATGCAGTCGAACGCCGCACCGGTGAAGCTTCAACCTGCTCAAATGTTTACAAAACTACACCCCATGCAAGGGGGGGGGATCGTGGGGAAGGGAAGACAATGATTACATCCAAACACTACCTCCACACAGGGAGGGGCCTTCAGCCGGCCAAGCGGGGAGGGGAATTCGAGCAAGAAGTGATGAAAGGAAGCCGATGCTGAATCTGTCCACATTCTGGAATCAGGGACCAGCAGTTGAAGATGGCACCTCTGTGACCTCTCCTGATTTTTTATGATGAGGGGACCAATGGGGAATTCTTCATAACTGGAACGGGAAAACATCTGAATTTTGCCGATTTCTTGTGGTGCCAACTCTGGTCTGGGTGGAGGCTCAAACTGGGCGGTAGCTTCTCGGAACTGGCTGCTTCAGGTTTCCAACAGCAGGAAGAAGAGGGTGCCACGACCGCTCCCGAACTCAAAATCAAGTTCCGCCAGAGCCGTTGGAACCTTTAACGAGTCCTCTTTGAAGCAAAACTAGCGGCGAAACCAAACGTTATCAGAGAAGACCAGTGGGCTCTGAACTCTGATGAGAGGTCGGTGCAGACTGTGGGGAAGCAGAACCGCGCACCCGGGGGAGAAAATTGATAACTCCTGGTTCCGGATGCGAAATTGAGCTCTTCTTTTTGGAGGTGAAAGAAGACTCAGAATAGAAGACTTTTGATGAAGCACTCTTGAACAGATTCCTAGTAGGATGGCCGCTGTAGATCTTCCACTTTGGTTCTGGTTCTCTGCCTGAGAAGTCTTGCGCAGTCGTGGTAGATCGCCTCCTCCGAACAGCTCCCATCTTGGAAGCCGGCGGGACCACCACCGTTGGAAAGCTGACTGGGAGACGCTTCCAACGATATATGGTATGCCCTCTGAAGCTTCAAGGTGAAGACGTGGCAGCCTCTGCAACTGGGCACTCATCTGTTGCCTACGGACTGAAAACTGTAGGTTGAAGATGGTGGGGGGAAATGGGGTATATGGGAGGGGAAGTGGGGGTGGATGAGTGTGGGGAGAGCCCTGGCTGTGAGGGGGTCTAGGAGGGGGTGTTCGAAGGTGTGGATGGGGGAGAATGGGGTCTGGAAGGTGGTGTTTGCAGTGGGTGAGAGGGGAGCTTCGAATTTGGGATGGGTGGGGGAGAGAGAAGGAGAGATCTCTCTCTCCAAAATTTGAAAATGGACTGTGGACGTCAAAAAATGACGGCGTCGATCGTACGGCATGCATATCGTAACACTCAAGAGGAAGCCGGAGATGAAAAGGCCGAATAAACCTCATGCCTCACCCGATCAGGGCGAGAACTTGCTTGGTGGTCCGCTACCCGCTAAGGAAGCCCCCTAAGCAGAAGATACAGCTACAATGCTCCGACCGGCCATGCCGAGAGCTGAATCAGAGAAAAGTCAGGAACTCCGGCATAGTCTCGGCATGCACCGAAAGTCATGCAGAATCTGGGACCGAGTCCCAGAGGCTACAAACGGAATATTGTGGAGGCCATACGTCGCAACCAGAACGTTCTGGGAATGCCGACATTCATATAAATGGCCGCGACTTCGAAAAGAATCCGTTTGGTGCTTAAAATGGCACGAAGGGGCCTTAAAACGGCGCCCCCCCCCCCTCTTAAAATGCCGCGCCCCCTTTTTTTCTTTGGCTACACGACGCGCTCCTATCGAAGGGGCCTCCCCCTTTGGACCTTAAAATGGCGCCCCTTTGAATGTGGCACCGTTTTAACCCCTCATTCTATTCTCTGAAGCGCTTCCCCGGCGCGCAAACAAGCCATCCCATCTACACTCCGATGCTCTGTTTTGCATCATTATGGCGTGCAGAGAACATTCAATGCCCACGGCTCTGCTTCTACCTCCGTTCGACAGCACATAAGCAGCGGCAGCAAGGCAAGCTCCGACAAATCTCTGAGCGCCCCATCCTCGGATGAGCAGTAGTGTACGGGACGAATCAACGGCGTCCAGCACAGCCAGTCAACTCCCGACTTCGTTGCGGATGAGGTGGAAGTGGCAGGGACGCTCCCAGGATGGTCATTCTATAAAAGGGGCAGCATTGTGAAGCCGAAGGGACATATAGAAGGAGCTAGAAGAAGAAAGGGCAGAGAGAAGAGAGGCTGAAGGGAAGGTTGGCTGGTTCGGCTAGGGTCTCCGGCGTCCGAAGAGAAGAAGAAGCTCCATCCATTCCCACCTGCAATGTGAATAAAAAGAGAGAGAGAGAGGGTGAGAGAGTGAGAGGGGAGAGAGGGGGACGAGATTGTGCTCTGTTCCTCCTTCTCCCCCACCGATGTATCTTCTTCCCTCACCTCAACACCTAGTTTTTCTTTTATCTTCTCCGTTATATTCTTCTCTGTGCTTTGGGGGGTAGATCTCCTCTTGTACCTCTCTTCCCTCCTTTCCTTTCCCTTGAGGATGAATAAAAGAGCGACTTTGTAAGCATGCGCAATATTCTATTGCTCTGATCCCTTCCCCTTTTCTTCCATTTTCTTCCTCCCAGTTTTCAACATTACCTGGGGTCCTCAGAAGCTTGCCCTTCTGTGGCATGAACTCTGAGGGAACCCGTTTGAAGGGTGAACATTCATGGCCACCTATGGCCTACATCTGTCCCGTTTCACGAAATCATCACCCGTGAGCTGTGGTCGTTCTTGTAGGCTGGCCCTCGAACGTTCCATACTCACATTTGGGTTCGGACCGCCGTGAGGCTACTCCGATTTTTGAGGGTCTACCCCGGAGCAATCTGATTGGTGACTCTCCTTTATCTCTGGCAAGTCCCGGTCCGGGGGAGGTGCTGCCGGATTCTCGCCATGGCCAAGAACGCTCAAGATCAAATGAAGAAGATGCCCTCCAGGAACAAGCGAACAAACCACTTCTGAGAGCAAGAACCACACACAGTAAAATCTGTGAACTAAAACCCCTCGAACGAAACACTTAAAGTACACGCTAAGTCACCCTAATGAACAGCTAAACGCCTAAACTTCCTCCCTGGTCGCTTAATCTATCAAATGGATGAATAAACGCATCATAAATTCTATCTACGGGTGAAAGGAAAGAAACACAAAGTCAAGGCAATAAGCCCTCGGGGGAGTTTAATACGGCGCGGTGACTATTTCACCGCGCCGATTTAACATCACTCTCAAAATCCTCTTTGAACCTTCAATCGACAAGTGCCTTCAACACTGTAGCCCGACGCGGCCCTAATCGGCGCGCCCTCCTCACAAAAGCCCCGTATCTTCTCCCTTCAAATGTTAAAACGGTGCGCCCTCCATCTCCTTCTGTGAACACCTAAAAATGGCGCCCCCCCCCCCCATTTCCTCCTCATTGAACCCTTAAACGGCGCGCCTCCCTCCATCTCCTTCTTTGGATCCTAAGAACGGCGCGCCCATCTCCATCTTACCGAAGCCCAAATACGGCGTGCCCCTTTGGTGACCACCTAAACCGACGACATAAACGGCGTGCTCCCTCCTCCCTTGCCCTCCAATTCCGGTGCGCCCCTTCACATCTTAACCCGGCGCCCCTTAACCGGCGCGCCCATCTTCTTGCAACTTGCTAATACGGCGTGGCAAAAGAAAACTAAAAGAATGAAAAGAAGAAAGAAAACTATTTAAATTAAATAATAAACGAGAGAATAAGGACTAAATCAGTAAACAAAATAGAAAGAATGGAATGGGAATAAACCACTTAATTCAATGATCGAAACGACGGCAATAGCATACCCCCCATAATTTAAATTTTGTTCCGGGGGCGCTGCCCCCGGAAACCCCCGCAAGGGGCGCTGCCCCCTTGACCCCCGCGACCTGACCGCGCAGGTCGATCCGCGTGTGAGGGCGCACGTTAGTAAGCTTGGGCTACGCACTTAATAACTCACTCCCTCGGACTGGGTGCAAAGAGAAAATCAACGGCGCCTTATGGTATCGGACGTGGTTTACGAAATTTCTGACATTGCCATAGTCCGAAATCATCTCCGGCCAACAGTCTATCAACTTGACCCGTCCCTACCGGGATCCAATCCCGCATTCTCATTAAACTTGCCTTGTTCGTGGCAGACATCTGCGCGGTTTTGTCACCGTCTATTATAATACAAACACGGACCTTCGTCCGAACATGAAGTGGCCCATGAGTAGCCAACATAGTCTGAACATTCACATCCCGAGACGGGTTTCTAGCATAGTTCATCTTTCACTATCCTTCTGCATTATTAGTATTCTATTTAGGCCGTAGGGCCCTTATTCCCGGCAATCAATCAAGGGTGTTCCCCCCATATGGGGGATGTAAATAACGCCGTGACCTTTATGGCGCGGCGGGTTTCGGTCCCTACACGAACTACACAATTGTCTGATTAGTCAGATCGAGCGCACCATGGGCTTCCATGAAGCCCGAATAAATCGTCACTTTGTGACTGGCACGCCCACGCACTTAATAAATACCAATAAATAAATAAACAACGATCTTTAATAAAAAGTGCATCCACATGGACCAAAGTGGTTAATGGGGCTTTGGGGATGGGAAGGGTTGTGTTGGGAAAGGGAAGGGGTGCTTGGGGAGTGGGGAATTCTCCCTTGGGAGATGAGAGGGTGCTTAGGGAAGGGAGTTGAGTAGGTGGTGGTTGGGTGGTGGAGTTGGGATTGGGGGGGAGGTCTCTTGGAACTAGGGTGGAGTAATGAGGGTGGGGTAGTTGGGAGGATGAGTAATGAGGGGGAGAGAGAGAATTGATGATGTGGAGGAGAGAGAGGGAGGAGAGGAGAGAGAAAGTGGCACCCTCCTCCTTGAAGAGAGAGAGAGAAGAGAGAGAAGTGAGATAGAGAGAGAAGGGGAATCCACCCCAATAGAGAGAGAGAGAGAGAGGTTTGGAGAATCCACTCCAATATGACACTAGAACTCACTTGATTTAAATTGATCATAAAAGGGTTTTTTACAAATGAGAGAGGGGAGGGACTATTTATAGACTCCATATTTTTCCTAAGACCAAGATAGTCCTGACAAACAAGTAAATGACCAAAGCAGTCCAAGGGAGGGGCGCCCCTAGGCCTAGCCCATTAGTTGGGCCCATTAGCCTATCAAACCAACCATATGACAACTAACATAGGAAAATGACTCACTAACCTAGATACATGACTCAAATAAAGGGAAAATTACAATGACATGACTCAAATAAAGTATGAAAATTACATGACTCGACTCAGAAAAATATGATGGACACAATGGAGCTATGCCGGCGAGCAATCGAAGCTGTGGAAAAATGTGAATGGCGAGAGATGCCCCCATCATACCCCCGGGGTGCGAAGAACTCGACTCCGTCGAGTATGGGTCCGCTAGGGGAGAGGTCCTCCAATGCAGCTCCGGGCGAGCCACAACCTCCAAACTCAACCTCGCATCCTTAGCCGGGGGACGACTCTTCATCCTCTCAAGGTGTCTCGGGCACACCCTCTTACTGGCGATGGTACCCTGCTTGCCTAGTATTGCCTCTGTGTGCACACGTCGGACTCTCAAGCTGATATGTGGAGGTTCTCCGAGGGTGTCACTCACAAAGGTGGGGGTAGGCTCAAGGTTATCACTGGGATCCACCGCGGTGCCCTTAAAGAGTGCTAGATCCGCCACGTGAAAAGTAGGGTATATCCCAAAATCCCATCGGTAGATCCAACCCGTAAGCCAAGGTGTCAAAGTCACTCGGAACATGGAAGGTCCAAGTCCTCGTGCCCTCGGTTTGGAGATAGCCCTAGGGTAAAGCCACTCCAATGTCACCATTACCAAGTTACCTACTTGGAATCCCAAGTGGAGCTTACGAGCTATTGCCCGCTCAATATGAACCTCACCGTTCGTTGCAAAATGCTTGCTTGGATACAGATGCCATGCACTACGGGGTGGTGGGTGTGTGGAAATGTGTGTGGATAAAGGTGGACCAGGACATCCATAGATGGACCTATCATTCCATGATGCCATATGAACCTTGATGAGCCTTGGTGGCCCGGGGCAACCAAATGTGGCCCTATCATGCATGGACTTCCTAACAAAGGTTGGAGGGCTGGGGCATCCGTAGGTGATCCGGTCATGCATGGGGGTGACAAATGTCGAGAGACCCGGACATCCAAGAATGCTCCTATCATGCTTAAGGCTCATGATGAATGAAGGTGGACCATTACATCCGAATATGGACCACTCATGCTTCCTACTTGACATGTGGGTGATATGGATGAATGGACCCAACTTATGAATCATGTCAAGTGGTTTTGTATGCCAAGACTTATGCATTCTTGTGCCAAAGATGTCTCTTATGTGTGGGCTTTTGGACTTCCATTGGAATGGATCATAGGGATCATAAAATGAGTTACCAAGGGGGAGGAGCTCTATGTCCTCAAGGTCCTCAAAAGGTGCTAAGTCATCCCTCTTCATGATAACTGGGCCAATGTTCTTGGTGAGTAGGTCGGCCATGAGTGGAGGGCTCGACGTTCTACCCGAGATAAGCAACTCTAATTCGTGGATAGCATCGGGCTCATCGGGTATAGGGAGGAATAATAGGAGGTCACTAGTGTAGCAACCCATGGTGCACATTGAGGTGATGGACCCAATACATAGGTGTAGGAGGTCTAGGCTCCTAGGTTGTTGGGTCATAGGAGTCAACATGCCAGTCAATTCTAATTGCCATGCTAAGCCTTTGAGAAGGTCCTCTAAGGTTTCCACTTGGTAGGATGTTTGGATTATACTGTGATAGGATGAGAAGGGTATAATGGGAAGGTTTTGCTCTATGGGAGGGCAAACATAGGACATGATGGGGTGAATTGGTCTCTCCTTTAGCCATCTAGCCAGGGGCCCATCTATGATTATAATGCCTTTTGTGAAGGTTTTTGGCTCTTGAAGATCCATATTATTTGAAGTGGTGAAGGGTTTATGCTCTTCCTCACCATTGGTGTGAACTCGGGCTTCCTTATGGGCGGGGAGAGGGTCTGGGCTAGCAACTATTCCTATGTGAGTGGGTGTGGCCTCCTTTCTCAAGGGAATGGGAAGTTCTTTTGAAGATGGGGTGATGATGGTTGGGGCATGGTGCACCCGGGGTGGTGAGTGAGGTCGAACTTGGGTTGGGAGTGGAAGTAGTGGTAGCCTAGGTTGGGGTAGGGTTGGGGTAGGAAGAGGAAGATAGGTGGGTTGAGGGGTTTTGGGAAGATTATCCTTGGGAGGAGTGTCCTTGTTGGGGGACAATGGCGGGGTAATGGTGGTCGGGGTGGGAGATGTTTCAACCACTAGGGACATAGGAAGATGTTTCCTTGTGGGGCATTGTCCGGCGATGTGCCCCAATTGGTGGCACCTATAACATTCCGGCTCGCACTTACCCGGGGTTATTTCACACACTTCTATCTCCATTGGGCTCTTTCCCTTTTGAGAAGGGGTGAGGTGAGGGGTGGCGGAGGGGACCAATGGGGCTTGAGTGGTGTGGGTTGTGAGATGAGATTTTGGTTGGGTTATGGGGAATTGAGGAATTGGAGCCTTGGGTTGGCCGGGTGGGGATGGTGGAGTTGAAATGCTCCTTGGGCTTTGGTGATCCGGGTAGGAGGGGAAAACATATCTAGCCCTAAGTTGATCCTTCATGTCCTCCCATGTGGTGAGGGGAGCTTCCCTTCTAATTATCCTTAAGCTTTCAATTTTAAACCAATGAGTTTGAGCCCTTTTGGTTAGTTGCATTTTGGCACATCAAACCTTCATATCTTCGGACATGGGATTCCTCTCAAAGTAATGGTCCATTAATGCCTCCCAAACTAAATAGTCATTAAGATGAGTTCCATCAAAAGTGGGAGGTGGGGGACATGTCCTTCTATCGTCCGTCCTTGGGGCGGGCCCATTTTCTCCAAGTTGGTTCAATCGACTCGATATGTTATCACGCCGCTCATTGGCATAGGTCAAGGCCTTCATGAGGTAGTTGACATGGCCAGGGAGGTTATGTGTGTTAGTGGTAGTCATCCCTTGGTGGTTTGGACTTATGGAGAGGGCCGATTGGTAAGGTCGGTATGAGGTGGCTATACTAGTGGACAAGAGTGATGCATGCAATGGCCCTAGGACAAGACTTAGTAGAGACAAGTCTAGAACTTCCTCTGATACCAATTTGATGTGACACGAACTGGGACCTAAGTGGCAAGCAAACGCAACGACTAGGCAATGTCACACAAGCGGACTCACTTGCGTTTGGCACACTCGGGTCCATAGGTGGACAGGCAATGGGGTGAGGGTCCGAGGTTGGACCGGTAGTTTCCAAGGATATGACTGACTTGGGGAGGACCCGTAGGGGCCAGGGTTGCCCAAATTCACGGGCGGTCAGCACGCCGAAGGCATGTGTTGAAGGGTCACTCTCACAACTCACCCGCGGCGACCACTCAAACATAAGCAAGCTTGGAACGGGCGCTCACTCACCGTCTGACGGAGTTAAGAAGCAATACTAATTAAGCAATATCTACCAACAAAGGGAGGGGTCCAGAAGCTCACCTGATCAGCGTGAAGACGCCGATCCCGGCCGGAGACGATGGCGAGCGGGGAGGCGTGGGTATGCAGCCGAACGCCGCGCCGGTGAAGCTTCAACCTGCTCAAATGTTTACAAAACTACACCCCATGCAAGGGGGGGGGATCGTGGGGAAGGGAAGACAATGATTACATCCAAACACTACCTCCACACAGGGAGGGGCCTTCAGCCGGCCAAGCGGGGAGGGGAATTCGAGCTAGAAGTGATGAAAGGAAGCCGATGCTGAATCTGTCCACATTCTGGAATCAGGGACCAGCAGTTGAAGACGGCACCTCTGTGACCTCTCCTGATTTTTTATGATGACGGGACCAATGGGGAATTCTTTGTAACTGGAACGGGAAAACGTCTGAATTTTTCCGATTTCTTGTGGCGCCAACTCTGGTCTGGGTGGAGGCTTAAACAGGGCGGTAGCTTCTCGGAACTGGCTGCTTCAGGTTTCCAACAGCAGGAAGAAGAGGGTGCCACGACCGCTCCCGAACTCAAAATCAAGTGCCGCCAGAGCCGTTGGAACCTTTGACGAGTCCTCTTCGAAGCAAAACTGGCGACGAAACCAAACGTTATCGGAGAAGACCAGTGGGCTCTGAACTCTGATGAGAGGTCGGTGCAGACTGTGGGGAAGCAGAACCGCGCACCCGGGGGAGAAAATTGATAACTCCTAGTTCTGGATGCCAAATTGAGCTCTTCTTTTTGGAGGTGAAAGAAGACTCAGAATAGAAGACTTTTGATGAAGCACTCTTGCACATATTCCTAGTAGGATGGCTGCTGTAGATCTTCCACTCTGGTTCTAGTTCTCTGCCTGAGAAGTCTTGCGCAGTCGTGGTAGGTCGCCTCCTCCGAACAGCTCCGATCTTGGAAGCCGGCGGAACCACCACCGTTGGAAAGCTGACTGGGACGCTTCCAACGATATATGGTATACCCTCTGAAGCTTCCAGGTGAAGACGTGGCAGCCTCTGCAACTGGGCACTCCTCTGCTGCCTGCGGACTGAAAACGGTAGGTTGAAGATGGTGGGGGGAAATGGGGTATATGGGAGGGGAAGTGGGGGCGGATGAGTGTGGGGAGAGCGCTGGCTGTGAGGGGGTCTAGAAGGGGGTGTTCCAAGGTGTGGATGGGGGAGAATGGGGTCTGGAAGGTGGTGTTTGCAGTGGGTGAGAGGGGAGCTGCGAATTTGGGATGGGTGGGGGAGAGAGAAGGAGATATCTCTCTCCAAAATTTGAAAATGGACCAAAGTGGTTAATGGGGCTTTGGGGATGAGAAGGGTTGTGTTGGGAAAGGGAAGGGGTGCTTGGGGAGTGGGTAATTCTCCCTTGGGAGATGAGAGGGTGCTTAGGGAAGGGAGTTGAGTAGGTGGTGGTTGGGTGGTGGAGTTGGGATTGGGGGGGAGGTCTCTTGGAACTAGGGTGGAGTAATGAGGGTGGGGTAGTTGGGAGGATGAGTAATGAGGGGGAGAGAGAGAGAATTGATGATGTGGAGGAGAGGAGAGAGAAAGTGGTGCCCTCCTCTTTGAAGAGAGAGAGAGAAGAGAGAGAAGTGAGATAGAGAGAGAAGGGGAATCCACCCCAATGGAGAGAGAGAGAGAGAGAGGTTTGGAGAATCCACTCCAATATGGCACTAGAACTCACTTGATTTAAATTGATCATAAAAGGGTTTTTTACAAATGAGAGAGGGGAGGGACTATTTATAGACTCCATACTTTTCCTAAGACCAAAATAGCCCTGACAAACAAGTAAATGACCAAAGCAGTCCAAGGGAGGGGCGCCCCTGGGCCAAGCCCATTAGTTGGGCCCATTAGCCTATCAAACCAACCATATGACAACTAACATAGGAAAATGACTCACTAACCTAGGTACATGACTCAAATAAAGGGAAAATTACAATGACATGACTCAAATAAAGTATGAAAATTACATGACTCGACTCAGAAAAATATGACGGACACAATGGAGCTATGCTGGCGAGCAATCGAAGCTGTGGAAAAATGATAAGGGCGAGAGATGCCCCCATCAGAGAGGCCCCCATCTAGGCCAGGACAAGGCCACCCTCCATAACCATCTCAAGGACCGCAGGTGGGGAGCGTTGCTTGTCTCCTCCCCTCACATTCGTAGCTATGCTGTGACATTTCTGATACAGAGGGACCTAGACACCCATCCCTTCCAGGGCCGCCAGAATAGGGGCCCCCCCTCCAAGCGGCACCCCCGCGGGAGACCCGCCGGTCGGCCCTGATCGAGCTACTGCTTCATCCACCCCTCTTGCCTCGGTCGGTTGGGGCTGCGTCGCCTCTCCTTGCGACCCCCGGGCCTCGACCGGCTCGGCGCGGGTGTCGCCACCTGGAGCGCCGCCTGCCTCACTCGACGCTCCTCGGCCGTGATCCTAGAGTCGCCATCTTCGGCCCCGGCCCCCTCGGCCCCTGCAGAGGGGAGAGCCGAGCCATCACCGCCGACCGTAGAAATGGCCCTGGCCTCCTTGGCCCCCTCTTGCTCGGCGGATGGGAGAGCTAGCCTAGTAAGGTCGGCCCCATCATGCCCAGTAGAGGGGAGAGCCGAGCCGGAGCCACCTTCGACCGCGAGGGCGCCCCCGGCCTTCTTGGCCCGCTTCTTGGCCTTCACGGCGTCCCGTATCATCCGCTCCACGGGATCCTTGCACTTGGACCCCCGCGGCAAGGAAGACCCCTCCCAGGTCACCCCCTTGCCCTTATCTCGGGCTCGGGAGCGACCCTCGGGAGCTCGCGACTCATCGGCAGCCGAGTCGCCACCTAGGTCGATCACTTCCCGCTCGGTCGTAGGCTCCTCCTCCACAGCCGGCCGCCTAACGTCTGCGCAGAAGAAGATATGGTCAAGAAAATAAAAATGGCTTCATCATCTAACGAGATGACTGATTCATGGTGCCCGTACCTGTCGACCGTAGCCATGGGAGAAGGCATCGCTCGATGTTCTCCGGGGTCACCAACTCCTCAGTGGACTGGCGATGCTTCATCAGAATGGCCACATACTTCTCCACATCTGGAGAAAACTCATCCTACCTCGGAGGAATATTCGGGTGAAAATTGGGGATTACAGGACACCTCCAGGTCTCCTCCACCGACAAAATTGCCACCCAGAAGATTTGAGTCTTCCACCCCTTGTGAGAAGAATCCTTCGCAGCTAAGTAGACACAGCTCTTGTTTCACCTCACCTGGATGAAATAGAAGCCCTTCCCGGTCGAGGAATGCCCGTTCAACTCAAAAAAGTAATGAAAGAGGTCCAAGGAAGGAGGAATCCTGCACTGGAGGCAGAGAATGTGGAAGGCGGAAAGAAGAAGATAAGAGTTGGCTACCAACTGTACGGGAGCCAACTGGAAGAAATTGAGAAGCTTAAGAACAAAAGGTTCGAAGGGAAGGCGGAACCCACCCTTCCACGACGGAAGGAAGGAGCAGGAATGGCCCGTACGAGAACCGAAGCTCGTCTCGTTTGGGGCAGCCGCGGTGAAGTAGTATTGATAGGGCAGGCGAAACTGGAGCTCCAGTCGCTTCACCTCCGCCTCCCCCAGCTCGCTACAGTTCAGATTAGGCTCTATCACCATCGCCCTTGCCTCAGGCTCATCCTCCCACTCTTCGACCTCCTAACACTGGTCCGCCATGAAACCTGAAGAGGATCTTGAAGAGGAAAGTTCTTGAGACTCTGAAGACTCTGGAGGAAGGGGAAGCTGTCGGACCGCCTCCGCGGTTATCTCCGCCAACTCTGCAAACGCCGTTGCAAGCCTTTGCTCTTCCACCGTATCCCCACGGTGCATCAGAGAGCCTGAAAGTAAGTACGAAGGATGGCAAAACCCTAAAGCGGAGGGTGCATGGAACGACAATAAGCGCACAACACTTATATCCCCTCACGGGAGGCGGCGCGTCGTTCCGACCTCCAAGAAAGGGGGCCCCTTCATTTCAAATCCGTCAAGATTATCATTATTACGGGCCTAGGTGACCACGACACGTGGCTTCTTAACACCGCCAGATTTCCACCCACCCGAGCCACGCTAGTCCAAAACCCCAACGGCTACTCTCCAAGCCTGCCACGGCTCGGGAGTAGGAGGGGGACAAGTGGAGAGGGGGGTTTCTGTAGCCCATTTAAGAGTAGACCGAACTAGGTCTAGTGAGACCAAACGAGGCCCAGCTCATCTAAGTGACCGCCATGCAGGGCCCACTTAGCATAAAGCCCAATAAGTTCACTCGGATTCAAGCACTTCCTAGGCGGCCATTAGGCTCGGAAGGCCGAGCGTCGGTCCGATCGGAGGAAGATCCCCGCCTGATCTATTCCCCTCATCGGGATAAGGGCTAGCGCCCCGCGCCCACTCCGACCGAGTCTCATCCGAGCTATGCCTCTCACCTGGGACAGGGCTGGCACTCTTCAAGCTTAGGTCGACCGACGAATGTTTATCCATGCTGCCACTGAGAGCCCTTTCTGAGCAGGAGTTTACAAGGATAAGAGGGCCCACGACTCCTCAAGGCTATAAAGAGCCCACGATAAGGACGTAAAGAGCCCACGTCGAGGACGTAACTCCCGCCTAAAACTCCTCAGCTTACGGGACTCCTAAGGCCGGCACACTATTTAAACCGGGGACTCCCTCCAGCGAGAGGTAAGGCCAACACACGCCTAAACCCCCATGAGCAGGAACCATCTCACCACCTTAGTGGAGAGGGATCTCGTGCATCTTCTTTTTCCTCCCTTCACAGCTTCCACCATTGCTCTACTGACTGAAGCATCGGAGGGTTTACCCCAGGGAACCATCCCTGGGCCCCCTGATCTGTTTCCCTTCCTTGTAGTTCACTGTTCGGTTATCATCTCCTCCAGCTCAGGACTAGCGCAAGATTGCCCCTCTTCAATAATATTAGCTATAATGAAGAATGAAAACATAATAATTCAACGGCATATTGTCCGGGGTACCTCCCCATTGACCCTTGACGTCGGAAACATCAACCGTGCCTACGCAAGTCACGCTTTGACCCCGGGGGTTACCCCCATTATGGTCAAAGACTGACTTTGTACTCGGGCCAATAACCTACTGATTTTTAACCGTCTTGACCGGGATTTGACCGAATTGCTTTATCTTTTGAATATTAAACTTGTCATGCCCCATCATACATTTATCCCAGTATTATACGTATACTCAAGATATTCTCAACCCGGACTCCCGTCTGAATATGAAATGGTCAATATATGACTGACATGATTTTGAATACTAGCTTGCACCCTAATGTAGGTGATTTTAATAATTTCAACCTAACTTTCATTCATTCGCGAAAATTGATCTTTAGGCCATTCGGCCCCTTATCTTGGCGATCAATCAGAAGTTTTCCCCTCTTCGAGGGGATGTAATTAACGTCATGACCTTTATGGCACGGCGGGTTTCAATCCTGACCTGATACTCACAATCATCTGGTTAGTCAGACGGAGCGCACCACAGGCTTCGGACCACTCCAATCTCGAAGCCTGAACACATTGTCACTTAGGTGACTGGCACACCCTCGCACTTGATAAACCGATAAAAGATAAAACAATCCATGATACATCCCACGATGAAAGAGTGTGTCAAACATCCTCCTACGTGCATGAATCCTAGTTGATGTTAAAACTTGGCTTTATCGTTTCTAAAGCTACCGCCGCTATCCCTGTTTGGTCGCCAAAACCCTAAAGCCTCCTT
Organism: Amorphophallus konjac; assembly: GCA_022559845.1. Lineage (NCBI taxonomy): Eukaryota > Viridiplantae > Streptophyta > Magnoliopsida > Alismatales > Araceae > Amorphophallus > Amorphophallus konjac. Next base: position 283,597,598 of record CM040127.1, read on the forward strand.
ATACATAGGTCGACCTACAACCCTTCAAACAGAACCCAATATCATGGGTTTAGCGTAGAGGCCCATTAACTGAGCCAATGACCCTTAATATATATATATATGTTAATACGGGAGCCCATTAATTGTTACTTTAGTGTTTGGCCTATTAACCTTGAGTTATTATGGAACCCATGACTCTTCTTTGGGTTTTTCCCCTTGTATTAAAGCCCATAAAAATGTCTAGCTAGCTAAGCTTAAGGCCCTTTAAGATTTTAAGGTTTAATAGATTTGGGCTTTTAAACTATTATGCTTTTATTATTACGTTTTTATTATGGATAATTTATTTGGGGTGCTACACTCTTCCTCACTTAAAAGAATTTGGTCCTCCAAATTCACATGACATTTCTCTTCTAAAATAGCTTAAAATATTACACCATGACCTTAATTACCAACAATATGCTAGAAAGGTAATGAATGGAATCTACTCTTCCAATGGAATCGAGTAGGACTAGCTTAAGGTTAATGGGTACCTCTCACTACTACATCAGTAGGTTCGTTCAAAGCTTGAAGCCTTCCTTGATGTCGTGCCCCATCATTGTCTTTAGCCTGCGGAGGTTGATCCTTTGGAAGAGAACAACTCGCTATCTTGTGGTCCTTGCTTCCGCAACGAAGGTATCCACCAAACTTCCACCAACATTCCTCCGACCGATGATTTCTTTTCCCACAATGTTTACACCTCTTTTGCGTCACTTCATCCTACCTATGTCCTCCTTTTAACTTCTTGCTATTAGAAGACCGATTACTATCATTAGGTCTTTTCTTACAATTCTCGGTTCTCCTTACTAACCCCTTCTTTTTCCTCCGAGCCTTGACTTTTCCTACCATCTCTATGGCATCTTCTAACAGTTGGGCTCTCCTAACCATCTCTGGATATGTTTTTATAACCATTGGCGCCAACTGAGGAATAAGTTGAAGTCTTAACCCGTCCATAAGTCTTTTAGCCTTCATTCTCTCAGTCATAATCAGATGAGACGCATAACGAGACAACCTTGAGAATTGGGCCTCATACTCAGCCACAGACATACTTTTTTTAAATCCAAAAAAGTTTTTTGATTTTTCCATTGAGTAAAAGCAAAAGGAGAAATACAGGGATGCCCAACGGCCTAAGAGGAGTACACCATATCTAAACAAGGCGATAGGGGCCAGTACAGCAGGGGGAAGCACAGCCCAAGAACAACTAAGATTAGAGAGAATGGCACTCTACCTTATGAGTACAATAGGGCCCGGTATAGCAGGGGGAAACAGCCCAAGAAAAACATCAAGAGGGAGACAAGAGAAACCCCAAACCAGCCGATAGCTCCGCTAGAAGGAAGAGCCAGCTGCTAATCAAGAAATAGACCGAGCAAGAGTGGACCCATCATTGGCGGTGGAGGTCGGTGAGGCTAGCCGAAGAGCTCCTGCGCAAGCCACTATGGGTGGTGACACCAGGGGGGCCCACTTGTGGCGGGGGACCGTCACCAACAAAGTTGACATGGGCAGCAACGAGATCCTTCACATGAGAGACCGATTCCATCAAAGGGAAAGATACAACCTGGAAAGGGAACTTGAAAACTGGCCCAGAACAAGAGGGCAAGGGTCAGTCGGAGGGGAATGCAGAGATCCACCTGCGGCCGGAGGAGGAGCAGGGACAGCGGTGTTGGGCGAACCATGGTGGGAGGTTTTGGCCGCCCGACGCATAGCTTCAACAAAGGAGAGACGGGGAGCAGTAGACGTAGCAGCCGAAGAGGACTACAGACCAGAGTCGCCAGTGGCAGGTGCGGCGGCAGCCGCTGGGGAGGCAGCAACATCAATAGCGTAGGGGCCTAAACGGACGGAGGGAAAAGCACTTGGAGACCAAGAGGGAGAAGCGGCATTAAGCATAGGTCCTGAAGCATCCTGTGCTGGAGCAACCTTGTCGGGTGAGAGGGCATGAACCACAGCGGGCGGGGACGGAGAAGAAGAGGCACACACGGCTACAGTAGTCCTGACAGGAGCCTGAACATCAGCCAAGGGAGGTTGTAATATACCAGACCCTTCGGATCCTTCTTTTCACGTCCCAGATTTACTTTCTTGGCGAATTTGTTCCCATTTTGCCCGGAATTATCTTTCAGACATTTTTCGGGTTCGGATCCGTGCGTTTCGGATCAGTTTCGGAGGTCCCGGAGCGTGTTCCACGATTTCTCGTGTTTTTCCCTGACAGGACCTACGGAACCCCGTAGCGGGTAAACTGAGTCGTTCACCTACTCAGGGATGGTACCACAACGATCAGCGTGTTCCAACGATCGCGGGGGTATATTTTTCTATTTTTTCATATTTTTCAAAAAAATCGATTTTCTATATAACCCCAATTCTTTTTCCTTTTTCTTTCCCCTTTCTCTTTCTTCTTCTTCCTCCTCTTTTCTTCCCGTTGGAGAACCGACGCCCTCTCTTTCTCTCTCCTCTTCCAGTGACGACGCGGTGTGCCCCTCCGGCTACAGACGGTGGTGGTCGACGGCGTGGCGGCGACGGCGGCGGTGAGGTGATCACGGTGGCGTGCGTGGCTCGTGGGAACTTGAGGAAGAACGAGCGATTTTTGAAGAACGACGGCGATCTAGGCATTTTTGGGCTTCTTTTAGGTAGGGTGATGGATCCCTACTTCTTCCCTTGCGTTCCCAGTGATTTCTAGGTCGTGGAAAGTCGAGAGGGGCGTGTTTTCATGTCGGGAGGGGGAAACTCCATGTTTGGGGGGTGAGCCGGATTTCACCAATTTATTGTGTTTCTAGATAGATTTTTTGGGTTTCTAGCTTGTTGGGAGTTAAGGGAGTGATTTCCCTTTTGTTTTCCCTTCACCAGGGGGTGAATGGGCGTGGTTTTTGGATTTTTCGTGTGTATTCCATGAACCAGGCTCTGCCCGTTGTCGCGCTACATTCCAGGGGCGCGATCTTGAGATCACGCTACCCTTTGTCGCCACGTTCATCGAAGAAGATGAACAGTGGCTGTCGGCCTGTCGGCAGGGAACGCGCCTGCCCAACCAAGCGCGACCTTATGATCGCGCTAGGTTTTCATAGTGCGTTAATGATTAACGCGCTATGGATCCCGAGCGCGTTCATGGTTGAATGGGCTAGGCAAGGTGAGCGCGTTCATGAACGCGCTCCTGGCTTATAGCACATTAACATCTCTCGCAGAATCGGGAGTTTTTCACACATGGTAGCCTCCAGGATGGATCGCCGCATGTGTTCTGTTTCACCGGAGTTACACTTTATCGATTCGAGTCACGAGTTAGTAGATCTCGATCCGTGTGCTGACCTGTGGTCTGACTGATACTGGGCATCATCTGGGGGCCACACGTTAGGGTGCCGTGGGATCCCGGGAGTTGTTGTTCTCGGCTCGTGTCACCGTGAGTTGGTGTTGGTACGAGGAGCGGCCCTTGTACTTGTCCAGTTTAGACATGTTTTTCGTGACTAGAGAGTCTACTCTTTTGTTGACCCTCCACTAGTCGTAGCCTTCTGACACGCGAGTGGTCCCACCGGGGAGTGGTGGCGAGGCTATCCCGAGAGATGATTTTTAGACTGGTTTTCGTTAGGCCCCACGTCTTGCATCCTGAGTCCGCCTGAGGGGAAAACCAGTCAGAGGGCCAGACCTGGGACGCATGGTCTATGTGTGCACACGTGGTTGGGGGCGGTTGGACCCTCGCTGACGAGCGCGACCCCAACTAGTCACTTGTTCTGTAGTTACTAGTACGGTGTCCCCGTTCCACCAGGGGTCGAGGGGGACACCCGAGATGTGGTTTAAGCCGTCAGTGGAGGCATCTGGCCTTGCTTCTAGTGTGTTAGTACTCCTGTCTTTGTCTGGTAGATGTAGATTCTAAGAAATCCACTTACAAATAATAATTGAAGGAATAAGCAATATATGGAGTAATAATATGGAGATAAAGCATGCACGAGGTGCAAATATGGAGTTTGTGATCGCCAGAGACGCGAGGCCTCAAAATATAATAATGAAAATATAGGAGGGATCGCGAAAAATACCTTGAAAGCGTGGGAGTTGTGAGTGCTCCTTTCTCTTCAAATCGGCCGGCCGATGAAGAGAGTTTCTCTTTCTTGATTACCCTTGCAAGATAAAGACAAACACCAAAAGAATATGGAATTAGAACATGGTGAGTGTAGCATCAATTCTTAATAAAAATATGAGCATGAAAATATGATGAAGAACACACCTTAAGGGTGGTTGCCCTTAAACCCCTATGCAAAAAGGGTGTGAAAAATATGAATGTATGAAGATGCAAATATATGAATAAGGGAAAGAGTGCAAGAGTTGCACTTATGGGAGATACTCAACGTAGTTGAGTTAAAAAAATAAACATGTATGAACATGCATGCATATGAATGAACCGATGATGATAAAACAAAAGGAAGAATAGATAAAAGGAAGAAGGGCATGTGTTGCTTCTTTGGCTTTGATTAATCGTTTGGGAGGAAGTCTTCCAAAGGATGAAGTTTAAACGTAAAGAGCCCCCCTCCTTAGCCAATGCAGCAGCTTCCTGTGAAGAAAGAAAAGACGAAGAAACAGAAAGAAGAAGAAAACAGAAAAGAAAAACACAGAAGAACGGAGGGAAGAAGAAGAATTCGAATCTAACCCTAAACAGAGCTGCAGAAGCTCTATTAATAGGATTGAATCAAAGATAGAAGGATGAGAACGGGCAAGAGCCCAAGGAGGGAAGGATAAGAATAGGCAAGGTGACCAAACGAAGCAGGGACTCTCTGGGAAAGGTTGCGTTCGTTTAGAACCCGAAAGGTGAAACACGACCTGAACAAGGGCGTCAATTCAAGAATTGACGACCTGCAAGAGAGCGTCTCTTAAAAACACGCCTAAGACCAAGGCGTGTTTTTTCCTGAAATCTTGTGAAAGACGTCTGAAAAAGAGGCGTGATAAATAGTCAAAAGAATAGACGACCGATTCAAGGTCGTTAAATCAAAACATTCAAAATAGGGCCAGCTTTCATTTCTCAATATTATTTTTCCATTTTTTAGGTGGAGGTGCATCTCATTGTCCTGATTCCAATGACTATTTTTGCGTATTTTTCTGACACCCGAAAGGCCACCAAATCACCTCTCGAAGAGGGTGAAAAAATATTAATAAAATAATCAATTGAAATTGACGCCCTTCCCCTACGTCGTTTCTTCAATTTTTTTTGATTTTTATTTTATTTAAAATAAAGGTAACGTCCTATTCTTGGTCGTTAATTCTAAAAAATTTCGAAAAAATTTCAGAAAATTCTAGAAAAATAGGAATTTGAGTGAAATGAACGCCCTCACTATATGTCGTTAATTTTCTTTTATTTTACTTTAATTTTCTTAAAAAGAAATGACGCCCTTCTTTAAGTCGTTAATTCCAAAAAATTCATAAAAATACCCAGAAAAATCCAAAAAAATGGGAAAAAATACCCAGAAAATTCAGGAAAATAGGGAAAAATAAGAAAAGAGAGAAACAAGCGAGAAATCCAAGAAAAGTGGGAAAAACCGCTCAAACAAAGTTAATTTGAGGGTCAAATCGGGGCATTACAAGGCAATATGAGATGTACTCACAGTAACGTCAATTTTGGCGTGTCTACAGCTGTCCCGCCTTGGCGTCTGCTTTGCAAGGGAGTAGAGCAAACTGAAAAGTAGATGCCAAGGTGTGATGAGACACGCAATCAACATCACTTGATGAGAATGAAATCAAAAGCTCGAGATGAAGCAATCCCGGGAAATTCAATAAAATCAACGATGTTTGGATAAAAGGAGGAGTGTGCACGCGGGCACGAAGGAGATAAAAGAATGATCAACTTCCAGCGCGGTGGAAGTACCCCAGGTCACAAACCTGTAGGTTTCACCATTGGGGAGCGGTTACCAGCCAATGTGGACGTGCTGCAGCCAAGGTGGATCAAGGGAAAATGATTAAAATAAGATGATAGAAATCCAAACAAGGAGCTTTCGAGAAAATGACCCAAAATAGCAACAAAACGAACTGAGGATTCCATCAGCAATGAATATCTCATATCTGGAAAATAGTGATCAATTTTAACCCTCAAAATCAGCTTACCAGAATGATTTTCCAACGTTAATTCAAAGTCCTATATGAATGCATGTTGGGTTTAAAAGGAAAATTAAAACAAATGAAAATATAAGATAATCAAGGATAATATTGTTAAACTATCCAGACTGAGTCAAGAAACCCATTCTGCGAGCTGATACTAAGCCGAAGCCCGTTTATCCATGCACCAACTCACAAAAGGGAACCATCGTCCCCAGTCTTGGACGGCTCAACGGTCTATCCGTATGACTAAGACTCCTCTGGAATCATCATTATTTTTTTGATGAAGGGGAACTCAAATTCCAGATTTACCAAAGCCACAAGGTCCTTGATATATACTAGTAGCGTATGTAACATATAGTAGAATGCATACAGGGAGAGATGGTGATAGCAATGAGCATATGGGGAACTGAGATGAAATAATGTGCAAACACCGTGGGGCTTGGATGTTGATGATGCCCAGTCAGTGGGACCAAGAGCTTCTTATCCTGCGCTCAAAGATTCATCAGCCAAGATATAATGAAGATAAAAAGTAATGAATAAGGCATGTAAGCATAGCAAGCATAACATGAATCAAAGCATCAATAGCATGTATGTATCATATCATGAATAGCATTCAAGTGTGCACAGCGTGAAAGGCATAGATAGCATCATTAAAGCATTGATAGCATAGCATCATTGTTTGTCGTTTGTCATGAGGATGACAACTTGGCTAATCAAGATTTGGAGTTGAATGATCAAGATCTGATAATGCCCATCGGCGGAGTGATCAGGTGAAATCAGCAGGAGTTGATTAAATGATTTGGAGATGAATGATAATCAGGAGATATGAGGAAATGATAATAAAAAATGCCCAGGGTGGCATGTCATGAGAATATCGGGAAAAATCAATAGATTGATAGCAATAAGTGGAGAGAGGACTCATCCCGTGCTCTTGGTCCTTGCAAAGTTGTTCCTGCAAAAGCACCATCAGAAAAATATAATGCAATTTTTTTGGATTTTGAAATATGCAAATTTTTATGAATTTTGAAAAAGATATTCAAATTTTTATGGATTTTGAAAAATATTTCAATTTTTTATGAATTTTGGAAGAAATATCTAATTTTTTTTGTTTGACTTTGCAATATTCAATTTTTTGTTTGATTTTGCAATATTCAATTTTTGTTTGATTTTGTAATATTCAATTTTTTTGGATTTTGGTTTAGACATAGCTAATGCAGCATCAAAAGGTGTTTAAACCATTAATTGGGGGTCCTCGTTCCTTCCCTTTTTGCTAAAATTTCCCAAAGCCGGGCGTGCATTGAAGGGTGGCGCCCTATAATTGACTGTCCTTGATCAACGGTGCCCCTACCAAGGCCATACCTGAGAAACATTCGGTCTTAGAGGGAGAAGAGAAGAATAATTGAGGATAAGCTTTATGCAGGATGGGAGATGTCGGGACTTGAATTCCTTCCAAGGTGTTTCCCCTCAAAGAGGTAGTCTGTTGTGCCGGGGCTTTGTGCCTTTGATTTTTAGACCCTTGACATGCATACGACCAGGGTTTTCCCTGCGGGGACTTTGCCACTCTTGACATGCCATAATTCATAATTTTACATTTATCGAAATGCTGACTTGATTTTCATAATAGCCCTTTTGGCAAGATGTATATCATGAAAACTCATATGAAAACTGATATTGATTTTGGGTCAAGACTGCCCCTATTTGAGACTCCTCTCGTATTGGGGATTACCCTGGGTGCGTCATCTCACCCGTCAATCTCTTGCCCCTGCACGCGGCCGAGTAAAGAAGAGAAAAAGACTTTCAGGAATTCTCATGGCATGGCCAAAGTAGGGACGATGTTTAACCAAAGGAGCCAGCTAAGGACGCCGTGAAGTGTGTGGAATGCCCAGCTGAGGGTTGCTCTTGACAAGCGGGGAGAGAATGTTGAATTCCCAGCGTGGGGTTATTATTAACCAAATGTGCTGCAAAAGCAAGCCTAAAGACTCTTTTGATGATGATTCAATTAAATAAAGGCCTAAGATAAAGGTCTAAAACACCACTTCTAATCTTGTTAAGAAGCACTTTATTTTGAAAATCATGCATGAAGCAATGAGATAATGATATCATGAAATGAGTACTTACGCCAATATGTTACCTTGCAACTTTTGTAGAAGCAGTTGTCAGAGGCGAGGTTGATCATCGTGGGATAGTCCTCTTTGGCAGTCAAAAGGATTGGAAGCAAAGGGTTTGAAAGTGGCTTAACAAGAAGGAGTGGTGCTAAGACCAGACTCAGACGAATAAGGAAAAAAGGAAGAGAGGCGAGGGCTAGAACTCCCTCACTAAGGTGTGGAGACCCTGATCACATGAAAGGTCTACAGAAGAAGCGGGGAATTAGAAGGAGGAGTGAGGACTAAAGCCTCGGAAGCAGTGGGAGAAAGGGCAGATGCCCAAGACAGTGGATGTGGAAGAAGTTGGGTCGGACCCATGATTAGGGAGAATTAGAAGAAGAAATTGATAGATGGAAAGAGGTGGATCCGGAGGGTCCGGAGGCAAAGGAGGAGAATCGTGATAGGAGGAATCATCCGGAGGCTCCGGAGGGATGACGAAAGAAGGGACGCGATGCCCTGGGAAAAAATAGGGAAGAAGATGATGGGTAAGGAAGAAGAAAATGAATGATGTGATATTCTGGAAGATCAGAAAGATGAATCGGAAGAAAGATGGAGGGTCCGGAGGTTCCGGAGGAAGAAAATGGAAAGGGGCGTCGTGCCCGAAGGAAAGGTATGAAGGATCCAGAGGTTCCGGAGGAATGAGAAGGGAAGGGACGCGATGCCCAAAGAAGAGGGAAATAGAATCCGGAGGTTCCGGAGGATTAAGATGGAAAGGGGCGCGATGCCCGAGGGGAAAGTCCGGAGGTTCCGGAAGAATAAGGTGGAAAGGGGCGCGATGCCCTGGGAGAAAGTGAGAGAAATCCGGAGGGTCCGGATGCAAGAGCTGAAAAGGGACGCGATGCCCTGAGAAGAGATTGGGGAGGGGGCAATGCCCGAGCAATGTAAGGGGACCCACAGATCCCGAGGATGAAGATGAATAAGATGGAAAATTCGGAATATCCGGAGGTGCCGGAAGGCGGGGAAGATACGGGTTTGAAAACCCGGGAATCAGGAGGTGTATGCAAAATGATGGATGCGATGAATGCAGTGAATGCACGAATGCAACAAAATGCGTGAGATGCAAAGAAGATGGAGAATGTGAAGGGTGAGAGGACGAGATCCTCCTCCTAACCCCGGGAATGACCCATGAAGAAAAAGTGATAGAAATGGATGCATAGAAGGTGGAACAAATAAGGGACGGCCCCTTAGCACTAAGATAACTGCCCCTCCATGGCAGTGAGAGTGTATAATCAAACGGCCCAATGGAAGAAGCTTCAATAATAAATGACAACCCCCTTGGAAGGCAAAGATCAATAATGTAAGGGAGTTGGAAAGTTGATACAGGAAGCATTGCCATGCCCATTGATTTGAACGGAATAGGAATTTGCCCCTTGTATGGAAGAATGGGTTTAAGATTTGAAAACTGGAGCAAGGGGTGCCCTACCCGGCCCTTGGATGGCATCAACACTTGGCATTCTTCTCTGAGAAATGGCGGCGACTTGGCTTCTTCGACCATGCTTGGCACAACAACCCAGATTGGCACCCGATAAATAAATTCTGGCATCTTGAACAGCACGGTAGTGGCCAAATTCTTCTTACCCGGCTTTTGCTTATCTTCGGTACAAGTACTTATTGTGGCGCTCCCCTTCCGAGTAGTAAAGGGAGGTGAGGCGGAGGCGGAAGGCTTCGTGGATGGTGGAGGTATAATGGAAAGTGTTGGCAAATCGGTGAGTGGAAGTGGAGGTTCAAACACGTCGAGTTTCTCCCTTTGCTCGGAAGCACCCGGGATTGGCTCGAGTGCAAAAAGGGGTGAATCCTGCTCAGGATTAGCCATGGGTAAGGGTGTTAAAGATAAAGTGGGTTGAAGCGGTGGTAATGGGAGGTTAATTGTGGAAGGTTTAATGGTAGGCTCAGTGGAGGCCGGTGTTGTGGAGGTTAATGGCTTAATGGGTGGGGGTTTAGTAGAAGGCTCCGGGGAGGCTGGTGTTGTGAAAGGTAACGGCATAGCTGGTGGAGGTGTAACTAGCGGAGGTTTAATGGGTGACGGTTTGGTGCGGAGGAAACGCCGAACGGGGCGAACGGTGTTAGGAGTGGGAGTAGACTCAAAATGCGCCGACGTGGGTGATTGGAGTATCGGCCCATCGTCGTAACACCAAGAAGTCTCAGAAACAGGGGTTGGATTAAGGACGGTGGCTTCGTCCTGAGCAGGAGGTTCATCAAGTGGTAATGGAGGGAGAGGGAAGCGAAGGAAACTCGGAAGGGGTGCCTGCGGAGCTTCATCATCGTATACCGCTTCAAGTTCTTCAATTGCCGGCTCGCGCTCGCTTGAAATGCCGATGCCATAGTCATCTCTCCTATCCTTCCATTCTTTCTCCATCTTAGTAATATCGTCCAAAGCGGCATGGAGAGGATTGACCGGAGTAGGAGGATCCATGACCCTCCTTAATTGTTCCTCCATCAAAGTGACTTTGTCAATAAGAGATTGTTGGAGGGGTGTGACTTGAACAACTGAGGGTTGGCAGGGCCTTGAAGGAAGGGTGGCATGAAAATGCCGTGGAGGGGAGTTAATGGGCCGACCCATAGAAGAACCTGGATGAGCCGGATTGCAAGAAATAAATGGGCCTTGGGGCCGTGGTGGAGGAGGAATAGAAGGAGGCGGATGTCGGACCACCCGAGGAGGATTGTGATTGGAAGAGGATGGGTAATGGGCTACCCGATTAGGAACATGAGTAGGAGAGGGAGGTGGGTGATGGGCCACCCGTGTAGGATTGGAAGGAGGATGAGAAGAATGCGATGAATGAGATGTACCCTCAACAGTGGCCTTAAGGGCTTGGATCTGTTGAGGGGTGAGATGATCTAATGCATGAATGATTTGGGAGACCTTCTCATCATCGGGAATAGACGGTCCCGAGGGGATAGTGGCTCGCGCTTGAGGTGAGGGACCATGGGATTGGACACTGCCCATGGGTCGGGCATGCCATAAGAATGAGGATGCGGTCCCTTGAAAATATGGTGAGAATAACGTCGAACATGTTGAGATTGAGGAGAATAAGATGTGCACGGTTGTGCATTCTCATGAATTGAATTAAACATGTCGGTTTTCTTACCATGGTAAGCCAATATACAAGCAAAGTTCAAGCAATATAATTTGTAAAAACACACAAGTTGGAATGTTGATTTGAACTTTGGTGGATTAATGACTTTTGCAAATAGATATGCTCACTCAAGGGGCGAACCTAGTTTCAAATGAGGTTTAACTTCTGTGCCAACTAGGAACCCTCTCTCACCATGCATAGGCCAACTAAACCCGGGGAACTTCAAAGGTACAACCTGCCCAGCGTCCGTGAGGGAATCCACGGGCGCGGGGACTTATGGAGGCTTGGTTTAGGAATTTCCAGTCCAAAGAGACGGAGTGCTCAATGGAGGGTCGTTCCTTCACCAAGGGGTGTGTGTAGCTCCTAAAGAGGTGAGGAGAGGAGGTCTCCCAAACCAATATGAATGAATGAATGCAATACGTGCACGGAGATAAGCAAATCACCAATAGAGCCAAATAATCAATATAAATCAATGAAGCATGAATAAATCACAGGAAAGAGACGACCTGTGGAAGGTCGCTACTAATAAAAACGCGCCCTGGTGTGGGGCGCTATCCATAAAAAGGACGCCTGCTCCAGAGGGCGTCAAATGCGAGTGGTGCACACGCAATCAAAACAAAACGCGCCTGCGCCAGAGGCGCTACTCAATAAAAAGACGCCCTCACAGAAGGTGTCAAACGTGTAAACGACGCCCTAGGGCAAGGCGTGACATAAAAAGGTGCCCTCGTGGAGGGCGTTAATTCTCCTGTCCCAGAAACCCTCCAGCGGCCAGAAATATCAAACATCAATACACTCACAATCACATGGCAATCAATAAAATGATAACATGCTCATCAATTTTTATTTTTAAGAGGATAAATGGAATTTCTACAAAAACTCTAACAAACTAGCCAATCACTAGTGGGGAGGGTGCTACGTGGAGCACAAAGGGAGGCGCATCGTGGGTGCAAAAAGGGAGATGGCACACGTGGGTGCCTAAGGGAAAGGGTAATAAAAAGAAGAACACAAGGTGTCCCACCGTGATCGCCAATTTGTAGATTCTAAGAAATCCACTTACAAATAATAATTGAAGGAATAAGCAATATATGGAGTAATAATATGGAGATAAAGCATGCACGAGGTGCAAATATGGAGTTTGTGATCGCTAGAGACGCGAGGCCTCAAAATATAATAATGAAAATATAGGAGGGATCGCGAAAAATACCTTGAAAGCGTGGGAGTTGTGAGTGCTCCTTTCTCTTCAAATCGGCCGGCCGATGAAGAGAGTTTCTCTTTCTTGATTACCCTTGCAAGACAAAGACAAACACCAAAAGAATATGGAATTAGAACATGGTGAGTGTAGCATCAATTCTTAATAAAAATATGAGCATGAAAATATGATGAAGAACACACCTTAAGAGTGGTTGCCCTTAAACCCCTATGCAAAAAGGGTGTGAAAAATATGAATGTATGAAGATGCAAATATAGAAAATAAGGGAAAGAGTGCAAGAGTTACGCTTATGGGAGATACTCAACGTGGTTGAGTTAAAAAAATAAACATGTATGAACATGCATGCATATGAATGAACCGATGATGATAAAACAAAAGGAAGAATAGATAAAAGGAAGAAGGGCCTGTGCTGCTTCTTTGGCTTTGATTAATCGTTTGGGAGGAAGTCTTCCAAAGGATGAAGTTTAACCGTAAAGAGCCCCCCTCCTTAGCCAATGCAGCAGCTTCCTGTGAAGAAAGAAAAGACGAAGAAACAGAAAGAAGAAGAAAACAGAAAAGAAAAACACAGAAGAATGGAGGGAAGAAGAAGAATTCGAATCTAACCCTAAACAGAGCTGCAGAAGCTCTATTAATAGGATTGAATTAAAGATAGAAGGATGAGAACGGGCAAGAGCCCAAGGAGGGAAGGATAAGAATGGGCAAGGTGACCAAACGAAGCAGAGACTCTCTGGGAAAGGCTGCGTTCGTTTAGAACCCGAAAGGTGAAACACGACCTGAACAAGGGCGTCAATTCAAGAATTGACGACCTGCAAGAGAGCGTCTCTTAAAAACACGCCTAAGACCAAGGCGTGTTTTTTCCTGATATCTTGTGAAAGACGTCTGAAAAAGAGGCATGATAAATAGTCAAAAGAATAGACGACCGATTCAAGGTCGTTAAATCAAAATATTCAAAATAGGGTCAGCTTTCATTTCTCAATATTATTTTCCCATTTTTTAGGTGGAGGTGCATCTCATTGTGCTGATTCCGATGACTATTTTTACGTATTTTTCTGACACCCGGAAGTCCACCAAATCACCTCTCGAAGAGGGTGAAAAAATATTAATAAAATAATCAATTGAAATTGACGCCCTTCCCCTACGTCGTTTCTTCAATTTTTTGATTTTTATTTTATTTAAAATAAAAGTAACGTCCTATTCTTGGTCGTTAATTCCAAAAAATTTTGAAAAAACTTCAGAAAATTCTAGAAAAATAGGAATTTGAGAGAAATGGACGCCCTCACTATATGTCGTTAATTTTCTTTTATTTTACTTTAATTTTCTTAAAAAGAAATGACACCCTTCTTTAAGTCGTTAATTCCAAAAAATTCATAAAAATGCCCAGAAAAATCCAAAAAAATGGGGAAAATGCCCAGAAAATCCAGGAAAATAGGGAAAAATAAGAAAAGAGAGAAGCAAGTGAGAAATCCAAGAAAAGTGGGAAAAACCGCTCAAACAAAGCTAATTTGAGGGTCAAATCGGGGCATTACAAGGCAATATGAGATGTACTCACAGTAACGTCAATTTTGGCGTGTCTACAGTAGAGACTCTTGAATTTCGAGGAGTTGTCTCGATTTTCATGCCGTGTTCGGTACTAGGCGTAGCGGAGCTTTTCCATTTATTTATTCCTGCAGCTCCCTTTCTACGTCTTGTTAGAGATAGCTCGTAGTTACTTTCGCGTGACTTCTCGATTTGCGAGGTGGGGACCGGATGATCCCTACTGAGCCTTTTGTTTTAATGCTCATTCCCTACATATTTTCACTGTGTTTCAGGTGAGACGAGGCTTCAGGTGAGCGCTTCTGAGGCTCCACATGGTTCAGGTGCCCAGGGATAGTTGCCAGTTGCCAGGTTGGGGTATGTCCCGTGTAGTTGTACCTTTCTTTTCTGTGCTGTACTAGTTGTGGACTACTATCATATTTTTGACTACTGTTATTATTGTGGACCATGTAATTTAATTAATGTCTTATTGCTTCCTGCTTAATTCATTTAAACTGCGTAGGTCTGCAATTATTTTAGATTCTTGTGTATCTCCACACCATCCTTTTAACCCTTCCAAGTCTTCGGGCTTGTGGCTGGCGGTTCGAGATTCGGGTTATCGGGCCTTCCCGGTGTTCGGATCTCGGGTCGTTACAGCTGGTATTAGAGCATGCTGTAGATATATATATAAATCGTAACTAGTTGCAGTGGTCCACTAGTCCATAATGATGATGTACAGTTGGCGCTAGCTTAGCGCATCGTGTGTTTTATTGATTCCGTTGTTTTCCGTGTCTTCTGTCTGTTTGTAGTAGGCGAGTATGGCGCCGAGGTGGAGGACTCGCTCTCAGCAGGGATAGTTGACAGAGGAGCAGGAGGAGTAGAGCAGAGTGCCACCACCTGCCAATGACGCTGGGGATGCAGCGAGAGTTCCGGGGGTCGAGGATTTCTTTCGGAGCATGTTTCAGTTCATGTCTCAGTAGTTTGGCGGTGATGCTGGAGAGGGCTCGTCGTCTAGAGGTGGACCCAGTCGTGCTGTGAGGGACTTCTTGTAGTTTCATCCGCCCTATTACGATGGCCAGCCGGATCCTGATGTGGCCAGGAGATGGCTTGATGAGATGTAGAGTGTTCAGTTCCATGCGCTGTGCTGAGGAGGATAGATGATGTTGGCATGTAACCAGTTGCATGGTACAGCTCGAGATTGGTGGTCTTCGGAGTGGAAGACATCCTTTCAGTCTCGTCCACTTCAGGAGGTTGCATGGAAGGACTTTGTCACGGTCTTCGAGCGTACTTACTGCCCATCCTATGTTGGTACACAGAAGATGCGTCAGTTTTTGGAGTTGGTTCAGGGCGACATGTCTGTGTTGCAGTACAGGGCTTGGTTTATGGATTAGGCCGTTATGCTCCCCATATCATGGAACATGAGGGAGTGAAGATGGAGCAGTTCGTCCAGGGTTTGAGGTAGGAGCTGAGGCACCTTCTGATGGCGAACACTGCTACTGATTTGGAGATAGTGTCCCATGTGGCAGCATCTTTGGAGCTGGATATGTAGAAGGTCCGAGGACAGGGAGGCCAGGGGTATTCCCAGTCAAGCCGCAGTCAGCAGACGGCTACCCAGCAGCAGAGTACTTTCCAGCACACTATGGGTAGTTCGGGAGCATCGGCTCCAGCGATGTCTACGGAAGGATATGCATCTTTTGGCTCCAAGGTCAAGAAGTTTATCAAGAAGTGTTTTGGTAAGAAGCGCAAGGATCAGAGGCAGGCATCCATAGGCAGTGTACTGTTAAACAGGAGGACGGTGAGCTAGAAGGGGAGGGGATGAATAGATCACCGTTTAAAAATATTTGTCCTAGCAGAGGAAATCTTAGAAGATGAGATGGGCTAGGAAGACTGACTATATGTAAAATAATCTAAAACCTCAACCAAGATAAAGCAGGTCACGAGCGCAGAACATATATCACTCAGAATTTCATCAACACATATGCACAAGCACTAAGCGAGCAGTCAGACCAAGGTTTCGATCATCAACAATAAAACTTACTTCATGAAACCAGACAAAAGCATAAAGAGAAAAGATGCACACAATCACACCACGAAGAACAAGAGGTTTAGATGGTTCAGTCTGCAACCTACAGACTTACGTCCATCCCTCACTCAAGACCGAGTGAGGCTTCCCTTTCACAAGAAAGAACCGCAGACTCAGTCTGCCAACAACACGCTGATCCACAGCTTGGGGATCGAAATCCCTACAGACGCTGAACTCACAGCTTGCACCCAGGTCTCACACCACAAGACCTGACCCGGAGATAACTCTCCCTTCCTCTTAGACAAGAGGGGACCCAGCAGTGACTCACCCTCACTGCAATTCAGAGACGCTGTCTCTCTTCCTCCACAGCCGGAGGGAACAACCCAGATAGCCTCCTCACTATCTGAACACAACAACCCCGGAGACCACCTCCCTTCCTCTGATCTGATTTAGAGGGAACCACAATGCAACCCAGAGGATTCACCTCTCTTCCTCTACACCTAGAGGGAACGATAAAACAGAGTATCAGAATTTAAGAACAAACAACTTAAAACATAAAGAAATATCGAAGACAATCGAACGGAGAAACAATGTAGCTTCTTAAAGAAGCATAGACAAAACATAGCAGAAAACCATCCTCTCCTTCATCACTCTCTCTCTTCCAGGTACGCTCAACGAATGGATCAGGATGGCTTCTCCTCTCCTTCCTCTCGCTCTGGCCTCACCCTTTTTCTTGTGGCTTCGGCAGCTTTTCAGGAGTAGAAACCTTCATATATATATCCAACCTCACGAGAGAGTGAGGGTTTGGGAGACACGCGCGAAGTCATGCTTCCAGATGAACCGAGCCACGTGTTAGACGATTATTCCCTCGGATCACGTGCTCACATGATTGGAATAAAGTTCCAATTTATCTTTAAGTCCCTGTAAGGTTTCAGAGAACATTCAGTCAATCTCATAATTATTCAAGTCATACATTGTTCACACAGATTGCACGGGACTTATCAAAGTATAGAAGAACGCATCAACGCACTAAAGCCAAGGCGTTAACGCAATGGATATAATGGAGAACAGGTCCCTTGACAAAACACACTAATGCGTCAATGCATCAGTTGACAGCGTCGACGCTTCTGCTTGGTGGTTGATCAAAAGAACTTTTGGTCATAAACTCAAGGCGTCGACGCTTCCATTTTGTAGCGTCGCCTCAGCTCCTTGGGCGAGACGCACAATCTCTTGGTAACAAGCCAATGCATCAACGCTTCAGGTGACAGAGTCGACTCAGCTTCATAGGTGAGACGCTCATTCCCTTGGCACCAAGCCAATGCGTCAACGCTTCCATCGTGCAGTGTCGACTCAACTTCATAGGCGAGACGCTCAAGCCCTTGGCACCAAGCCAATGCGTCAACGCTTCCATCATGCAGCGTCGACTCAACTGCTTAAACGAAATGCTTACGCCCCTTGCAACAGGCCAATGTGTCAACGCATCCAGTGACAGCGTCGACGCAGTGGACAAAACAGCAAGCGAAAGACGCACTATTGCGTCTACGCAGCCAGCCAAGTGCGTCAACGCACTAAATGCACAGAACCCATATAAACAAGACAAATAAGTATGAGCTTATGGGTGAACATGATAGAGGAGCATTAAATCAGAAAAGCATGATGAAAAAGCATTTGATCCATAGATGTGCATGCAAGACAACAACATTAGATCCTAAGAATATTTAGACAATGCAGGATCTTTATCATTCATCAAGGAGCATCAAAATAATTGTCATAAAAATAATTTGATTTATAGTGTTAGTCATCATCAAAACTACAGAGATGCAACAATCTCTCCCTTTTTGATGATGGCAACACCATGAGTCAAATTCAGTGAAAGAAGAAACACCAACTTAAAACATTCTCAATAAGGGCAACAATGGTGACCTCTCAAGGCCTGAACTCATAGCATGCATCATCTTTTACCTACAACTATTCCAAAACCTTCCTTCCACTAGCTAGCTACTAGATCACCCATCCTTTCAACCTCTTTACTCCCCCTTTCAACCTTCTCCCCTTTTCAGACTTTTCAACTCTTTACTCCCCCTTTCAACCTTCTCCCCTTTTCAGACTTTTCAACCTTCTCCCCCTTTGACATCATCAAAACAAGGAGAAAGAGAGATGTTGACGCTGGACTGGTGAGAAAAGATGGAGAGGATTCCAACAAAAGAAACTCATTGTCAAATCTTAGATGCTTAAGTGGGGCTGTAAGGTTCAGTGAAGAATCTTGGAGTTCTGGTAAGAGAAAGAGATTCAGAATAAACTTGAAGTTTATCAACTTACTATGATTATGAGAGAAGAGCAAGTGGCAACAAGTATGACTAAGGTAGCTGTTAAGGCTTGTCAAAGAGACAACAAGTGTTTGAACCACTAAGACAGCCTGTAGGCATTGAGGACAAACAGTCCAGGCAGAGAGAGCACAGTTATAGAGTGTATTTGGCCAGTTACACTTTTGACATTAAGTATGCACCTTGGTCAGAGGCCAGCATCCTCAGTTACTCAGTGTAAGAGCCTCATCACTTCTCAATTAGAGAACAGAGATAGTGACCATTGGTTGTTACATGAGGAGACACCTTGATCAGAGGCCAGAATCCCCAGTTACTCACCATATTGCCATCATTGCTCTGCCAAGCATAATTTTGAATTGTAGTTCTTTCTTTTGATTTTGTTTATGAGAACTGATACCTCATGACATAGGAAATTCTCATTTCATTGATGGGATTCCTAGTTTCTCAGTATGCAGTTTTAAGCACAGATCAGTTTAACTAGCTCAACAAGGGGTTGTTTGAAGACAAAACTCAGGGCAAATATTAGAGGTCTTATCAAGATGACCAATGAGAAACTCATAAACAGAAACCATTTCTTACAAGTCTAGCTTGTTCATGAGTCATGCAACAAAGTAAGAGGATATACTTGTGAAGGTTAATCTTAGCCTCTTAAGACTTACTAGAAGAGGATTCTAGCTGGACTTTAATTGCGCAAACTTAAGAATGTAGGAAATGAATGAGGTTCTATTAAGAGGAATATTCAAGATCAATTCTAACATTTAATCCAGCAACAACAGCCATCTTTCAAGCGTTTCAATTACTCAAGCTCCCCCTCTCTAGTAGCTCTATCTTCCATTCTGCCCAGAAAACAGTAGAGAAGCAGAATTGACTTTACTCAAAGCACACACCCGCTCCCCCTCACATAGGGACCCGCACCAGAAAAGGTATGACAAAACTACCACTAAATTTATGGAAATACATGAACCAGAATCCATTGCCTCAAATCAGTCAGAGTTTGTAAATACCAAGTTCTCTTCTCAAAGAAGTGAATTTTTCAGTATCTAGAGGTTTTATAAAAATATCAGCAATTTGATCTGCAGTCCCAACATGAATTAATTCAAATGTTTTATTTGCAATTTCATTTCTGATAAAGTGGTGCCTGATTTCAATGTGTTTTGTTCATGAGTGTAACATAGGATTCTTTGCAATGTTTATGGCACTAGTGTTATCACAAAAGATGGGAGTGCAACTTGTCTCTACTTGGTAATCCTGAAGTTGATGCTTGATCCAGATAACCTGAGTGCCACAGCTGCTTGCAGCCACGTATTCAGCCTCAGCAGTGGAAAGAGCCACTGAATGTTGTTTCTTTGAACTCCAAGAAACTAGGCATCCTCCTAAGAATTGGCAGTGGCCACTGGTGCTCTTCCTATCTAGTTTGCATCCAGCAAAGTCTGCATTAGCGTATGCAACTAAATCTAATGTGCGTGAAGCAGGATACCATAAGCCTAATGTATGTGTGGCAGACAGATATCTAAAGATTCTTTTTACAGCAGACAAATGTAGTTCAGTAGGCCTAGACTGATATCTTGCACATAAACCAACACTGAATTGTATGTCTGGCCTAGAGGCAGTTAAGTACAAGAGGGATCCGATCATACCTCTATAGAGTTTTTCATCCACTTGTTTACCTGACTCATCTGCATTAAGGGTCATGCTTGTGCTCATTGGGGTGGATATTTGCTTCAGGTTAGTCATTCCAAACCTTTTTAGGATATCCAGCGTATACTTGGTTTGGTGGAAGAAGCAGCCATCTGACATTTGATTTATCTGCAAGCCAAGGAAATAGGTCAGTTCTCCAACTAAGCTCATCTCAAATTCAGCTGACATAAGCTGTGAAAATTCTTTACACAGTTCAGGATTTGTTGATCCAAAAATAATGTCGTCTACATATACCTGAACTATGATGAGATCTTGTCTTGAATTCTTAGTGAATAAGGTTTGGTCAACTTTACCTCTGTTATATCCTTTATTCAGTAAGAAACTGGTCAGTCTTTCATACCAGGCCCGAGGAGCCTGCTTTAGTCCATAAAGAGCTTTGTTTAACCTGAAAACTTGATCAGGTTTAGTCAAAAACTGAAAACCAGGAGGTTGTTCAACATAAACTTCTTCTTTTAGAATTCCATTCAAGAAGGCACTCTTAACATCCATTTGTTGAAGTTTTATGTTGTTTGAACAAGCAAATGCTAATAGAATTCTGATAGCCTCCATTCTAGCTACTGGAGCAAAGGATTCATCAAAGTCCACTCCATACTCCTGACTGTAGCCTTTAGCTATAAGTCTAGCTTTATTCCTTGAGATGACACCTTCTTCATTCAGTTTGTTCTTAAAAACCCATTTTGTTCCTATTACATTGAAATTTTCAAGTCTAGGTACAAGTTCCCAGACATTGTTTCTATCAAATTGCCCTAGTTCTTCACACATGGCAGTTACCCAATTCTCATCACTTAAGACTTCTTCAATGGTCTTAGGCTCAATTTGAGAAACTAAAGAAATTAAGTCCTGATTCTGAACATTTCTGAAATGAGATCTTGTCCTAGGGGGATCATTAAGACTACCAATAATATTGGTTACAGGGTGGTCTTTTAAAACTCTGACATTTGTTGAGGACTCACCTTGTTCGGCTGTACTTACTGGGTTCAGATCAGTGGGTTCTTCAGCCGGTTGTACTTCCTCCTCTTGCATTTGATTCAGGAACTCTCTATCATGACTTGTAGACCTGTTATCATCATTTAGACTGTTAGAGATTTTTGTTTCATCAAAAATAACATGAGGGGTTTCCTCTACAGTTCTATCAGTTTTATTAAAGACCCTGAAGGCCCTAGATGTTTCAGAGTATCCTAGGAATATTCCTGGAATACTTCTAGCATCAAATTTATCTAAGTCTCTCTTGTTGTTATTATGAATAAAGTATTTTGAACAGAAAATCTTGAAATATGAGACATTAGGCCACTTACCTTTCAGGAGTTCATATGGTGTTTTCTTATGTATGGGTCTTACCAAAGCTCTATTAAGTATGTAGCAGGCTGTGTTTGCCGCTTCTGCCCAAAAGCTCTTAGGTAGCTGACTCTCCATTAGTAGTGTTCTTGCCATTTCCACTATTGTTCGATTCCTTCTCTCCACAATTCCATTCTGCTCTGGGGTCCTGGGAGAAGAAAATTTGTGAGTCAGTCCCTCCTTGTCACAGAAGCTAGAAAATGAGGAGTTCTCAAACTCTCCTCCATGATCTGATTGGATAACAGTGATCTTGTGCCCTATATATTTTTGCTTATTGAAAAAATGTTCAAATTTTTGAAAAGCATCACTCTTATTTGCCAAGAAAAACAGCCATGCAAATCTAGAGTAGTCATCGACAATGACAAAACCAAATCTCTTACCATTTAGACTCTGGGTTCTGGTAGGACCAAAGAGATCCATGTGCAAGTGTTCCATGATCTTTGTTGACAAGCTCTCAGACCTAATTTTAAAAGAAGCTCGAGTTTGCTTGCCTAGAGCACAGGCCTCGCAATTCTTCGAAACTGATTTGAACTTTAAGCTAGGCATGCCTCTAACTAAATCAAATTTAGCTAATTTATGCAAGGTGTTAAAGCTAGCATGGCCTAGTCGCCTATGTCAGTCAAACATGTTATTCTCTGAATCAGCAGTGAGACACAGATTAGACTCAGACTCAACATCAAGATCCACAATATAGACATTATTGACTCTATTTGCAATGAACTTTATTTTATCGGAGTTTGGTTCTAAAATTTTGCAGGCATGCTCATCAAAAAGAACCTTGTGACCCTTGTCACACAACTGACTAATACTTAATAAATTGTGTTGCAGACCTTCAACCAACAAGACTTTCTCAACAGAGTTGGAGGTTTTCTTACCGATGGTTCCGGTCCCAATGATTTGGCCTTTGTTTTTACCTCCAAACTTAACTGACCCTCCTGCTTTCAATTCAAGCTTGCTGAACTTTCTTTGATCCCCTGTCATGTGCCTCGAGCAGCCACTGTCGAGATACCACTTGTTGTTCTCGGCTGCTAGGCTCACCTGCACAATAACAATTTAAATTGTGTGCTTTGGAACCCAAGGTAAGTTGGGTCCAAAAATACTGTTCAATTCATTAAGCACAGTCTTGGGAATCCAGATCTGTTTTAACCCCTTTTTCTTTCTGTGCTGAGAGTTGACAGTTTTGTTATTGATGTGCATTTCATTTGTTTCTTTTTGTTTCTCAAGGTGTGTCCAGTTTCTGTTGATAAAGGTTTGGGTCCCAGCCAGACCATAATTTTTAACCTGTCTAGATGAAGACATTTTATTGACAGTATTCTGTGTGTAGTTAGATGTTCCCATGTTTCTTTTAAAATAGCCCATTCTTTTATTAGAGTCATAGTTGTTGAATTGACAGACACCTTGCTTCTGGTGCGTGGGCTTGTTGAATTTCTTGAAGATATTTTTTCCAAAATCAGCCTGTTGTCTATGGATGTTCTTTTGTTGTTCAGTAGTTTTGGAACTGGATGGAATGTCCAGTTTCTCTTTTCCTTTCTCAGTGCAGAAAGTAGTGGTTTTTACCCCAAATGCTTCCTTCTTACTTGGGTTGAAACCCAACCCCTCTCTGTTAAAGTTTACTTTGGTGCCTAACAAGGCATTCAAATTACTTTCTCCCAAAACAAACCTCTCAAGGGTTTTCTTCTTATCTTCCAACTCCTTCCGCAGACATATATTGTTTTCCAGCAATTCATCATTGACACTTTTAACAGCTTCATACCCTTCCCTGAGTAAGTCATTTTGTCTCAGGTTTTCTTCAGTATGTTGATTGGTTTCATCAAGCTGTTTTCTCAGTTTTTCAAGCTCATTTTTAACAAGATTGTTCTCATTTCTTACATTTTCCATTTGAGCTAATTCAGCTATCAGTTTGGAATTTTCTATCTTGATGAGTTCTTGTTCTTCATTAACCACATTGAGTTTGCGTTTGGTGACTCTATGTTCTTTAGCTAAGGCATTGTACATATCTAGCAGTTCACCATACTTATCTTCCCAGTCATCAATAGAGTAAGTCACAAAGGGATTGATTACCTCATTTTCCTCGTTGGCCATCAGACATACTCCTTCAGTCTCCTTTCCTGAGGAATTAGTCTCTGAGTCTTCTTCTTCATCGCTCCACGTGCATACCATAGCTTTTGGCTTTTTCTAGTACACTTTGGAGCCTTTCTTATGGTAATCCAGTGTCTTCTTCTGAAGCTCAGGGCAATCTTGCTTCATATGCCCAAAGTTCCTGCAATGATAACACATCACACTTTTAGCATTCCTATCCTTGTCATTGCCATTGTTCGGATATTTACCTGATGAGTAGTTTCTTCTTCTCCCATATGATTTTCCCTTCAGTTTCAGAAATTTCCTGAACTGTCGTGTGAGCAAAGCTTTTTCACTCCTGTCAAGGTCTGGAATTCCATTAGAGTCTCCACTGCTGTTGCTGCTGCTACTGCTGCTGCTGCTGCTGTGTCGTCAACTTTAAGAGCAACATTCTTGCCCTTTCTGTCACTTCCTTCTCCTGTTTTCTTGAGATTCATCTCATAGGTCATAAGAGACCCTATGAGTTCAGTGACAGTCATGGTTGTTAAATCCTTCGAATCCTCTATCATAGTGGCCTTTGTGTGCCACGCTAGAGTCAAAGATCTCAAGATATTCCTGACTATATCCCCTTCAGATATTTCCTTTCCAAACCCCTTGAGGCTGTTTGTGATCAGTGACAGCCTAGCGTACATATCAGTCGCGCTCTCCTCTGACTTCATCTTGAATAATTCATACTCAGAGGTTAGGTAGTTTACCTTGGTAGCTCTGACCTGAGAGGTACCCTCGTAAATCAGCACTAGTTCATCCCACATCTTCTTAGCTGTCTTGCACGCTGAAATTCGGGCATATTCTTCAGGGTGAACTGCGCACTGGATGATGTTGAGCGCAGACCAGTTCAGTCCGGATAGTTTGACTTGTTCTTCAGACCACATCTTCTCATTCGGAGGTAAATCATAAGGTCCAGTTGTAATGACTCTCCACAGCTTGTGGCTCTGAGATCGGATGAAAACTT
The DNA here is from genome assembly GCA_022559845.1 of Amorphophallus konjac. NCBI lineage: Eukaryota > Viridiplantae > Streptophyta > Magnoliopsida > Alismatales > Araceae > Amorphophallus > Amorphophallus konjac. The sequence goes on from CM040127.1 coordinate 283,622,060, forward strand.
CCATCCTATTTTTCCAAAAGAAATAATTAGAACCATCAAAATATGGGGGACGGGAGATTGACTGTCCTTCAGCTATGTAGCTGCGAGGACCACTGGTTCCAGGATTACCCTGGTCGTTGGACCACATCTCGGGTAAGCCCGCTCTGATACCAACTGTTAAACAGGAGGACGGTGAGCTAGAAGGGGAGGGGATGAATAGATCACCGTTTAAAAATATTTGTCCTAGCCGAGGAAATCTTAGAAGATGAGATGGGCTAGGAAGACTGACTATATGTAAAATAATCCGAAACCTCAACCAAGATAAAGCAGGTCACGAGCGCAGAACATATATCACTCAGAATTTCATCAACACATATGCACAAGCACTAAGCGAGCAGTCAGACCAATGTTTCGATCATCAACAATAAAACTTACTTCATGAAACTAGACAAAAGCATAAAGAGAAAAGATGTGCACAATCACACCACGAAGAACAAGAGGTTTAGATGGTTCAGTCTGCAACCTGCAGACTTACGTCCATCCCTCACTCAAGGCCGAGTGAGGCTTCCCTTTCACAAGAAAGAACCGCAGACTCAGTCTGCCAACAACACGCTGATCCACAGCTTGGGGATCGAAATCCCTACAGACGCTGAACTCACAGCTTGCACCCAGGTCTCACACCACAAGACCTGACCCGGAGATAACTCTCCCTTCCTCTTAGACAAGAGGGGACCCAACAGTGACTCACCCTCACTGCAATTCAGAGACGCTGTCTCTCTTCCTCCACAGCCGGAGGGAACAACCCAGATAGCCTCCTCACTATCTGAACACAACAACCCCGGAGACCACCTCCCTTCCTCTGATCTGATTTAGAGGGAACCACAATGCAACCCAAAGGATTCACCTCTCTTCCTCTACACCTAGAGGGAACGATAAAACAGAGTATCGGAATTTAAGAACATACAACTGAAAACATAAAGAAATATCGAAGACAATCGAACGGAGAAACAATGTAGCTTCTTAAAGAAGCATAGACAAAACATAGCAGAAAACCATCCTCTCCTTCATCACTCTCTCTCTTCCAGGTACGCTCAACGAATGGATCAGGATGGCTTCTCCTCTCCTTCCTCTCGCTCTGGCCTCACCCTTTTTCTTGTGGCTTCGACAGCTTTTCAGGAGCGAAACCTTCATATATATATCCAACCTCACGAGAGAGTGAGGGTTTGGGAGACACGCGCGAAGTCATGCTTCCAGATGAACTGAGCCACGTGTTAGATGATTATTCCCCCGGATCACGTGCTCACATGATTGGAATAAAGTTCCAATTTGTCTTTAAGTCCCTGTAAGGTTTCAGAGAACATTCAGTCAATCTCAGAAATATTCAAGTCATACATTGTTCACACAGATTGCACGGGACTTATCAAAGTACAGAAGAACGCGTCAATGCACTAAAGCCAAGGTGTTAACGCAATGGATATAATGGAGAACACGTCCCTTGACAAAACACACTAATGCGTCAACGCATCAGTTGACAGCGTCGACGCTTCTGCTTGGTGGTTGATCAAAAGAACCTTTGGTCATAAACTCAAGGCGTCGACGCTTCCATTTTGTAGCGTCGCCTCAGCTCCTTGGGCGAGACGCACAATCTCTTGGTAACAAGCCAATGCGTCAACGCTTCAGGTGATAGCGTCGACTCAGCTTCATTGGAGAGATGCTCAAGCCCTTGGCACCAAGCCAATGCGTCAACGCTTCCATCGTGCAGCGTCGACTCAACTTCATAGGCAAGACGCTCAAGCCCTTGGCACCAAGCCAATGCGTCAACGCTTCCATCGTGCAGCGTCGACTCAACTGCTTAAATGAAATGCTCACGCCCCTTGCAACAGGCCAATGTGTCAACGCATCCAGTGACAGCGTCGACGTAGTGGACAAAACAGCAAGCGAAAGACGCACTATTGCGTCTACGCAGCCAGCCAAGTGCGTCAACGCACTAAATGCACAGAACCCATATAAACAAGACAAATAAGTATGAGCTTATGGGTGAACATGATAGAGAAGCATTAAATCAGAAAAGCATGATGAAAAAGCATTTGATCCATAGATGTGCATGCAAGACAACAACATTAGATCCTAAGAATATTTAGACAATGCAGGATCTTTATCATTCATCAAGGAGCATCAAAATAATTATCATAAAAATAATTTGATTTATAGTGTTAGTCATCATCAAAACTACAGAGATGCAACATGTACAGCAGCCGATTCCTCTTCAACGTTAGAGATCAGTGGGTGAATCGCGGGGATCGTGTCCCCGGTGTGGCGAGTCCCATCCAGGCAGGCAGTGCACGACGCCGGTGATTTGTTTCAGGTGTGACCAGCCAGGGCACATGGCGCGCGACTATCTTCAGAGACCGCAGCAGCAGCAGCAGCAAGGGCAGTATCTGCCGCTACCCAGGTCAGCGAGTGTAGGAGACAGGCAGAGGTCACGAGGCTAGATTACACACATGACCAGGGGCAGAGGCAGTGGCGTCATAGCTCGTGGAAGGTACCGTTCAGATTTTGGGTTGTGCGGCTCGAGTTTTGTTTGATTCTGGTGCGTCTCATTCATTTATTTCGGAGGATTTCGCGTTGAGTATTGAGGAGCTGGTGACCCAGTTGTCCTGTGATTTGACAGTGGAGTTACCTTTTGGTGATTTTATGATCACTCTGTATTATTTCGATGAGGTTCCCGTGTGGGTTGAAGGGCAGAGTTTGCCGGCCAGGCTTTATGCGTTGCCACCTCAGGATTTTGATGTGATTTTGGGCATGGATTTGCTCGAGACACATCATGCTTTGGTGGATTGTGGCTCGAAGAGGCTTTATTTCCGACGACTTCGTGGACCCACCTTCTATTTCCAAGGTATTAGGTCTTCCTCTTCCCACTTCCTTATTTTGGCTATTAGGGCTCGTCGTTTGCTTGATGCGGGTTGTCAGGGTTTTCTCACTTCTGTGGTCGCGGTGGACCAGTAGGAGCCGGATGTGGAGAACATTCCGGTGGTGTGCAAGTTTATCGATGTTTTTCCCGAGGACCTACCTAGATTACCTACCCAGCGGGAGATTGATTTTATGATCGAGATTGTGCCTGGTACAGGACCTTTGTTGAAGGCTCCTTACCGTATGGCTCCCGCTGAGTTGAGGGAGTTGAGGGCGCAGTTGCAGGAGTTGCTCGCCAATGGGTATATTTTCCCTAGCTTTTCACCTTGGGGTACGCCAGTGTTGTTTATGAAGAAGAGGGATGGTAGTCTGAGGTTGTGCATTGACTACCGACAGCTGAATGAGGTGACCGTTAAGAACATGTATCGTTGCCACGGATTGATGACTTGTTCGACCAGCGTCAGTCTGCTCGAGTGTTCTCGCAGATTGATTTGCGGTCCGGTTATTACCAGTTGCGGATTCGAGAGTCTGACGTGGAGAAGACTGCGTTCATGAGATATGAGCATTATGAGTTTTTGGTGATGCCGTTTGGGCTCACCAATGTCCCCAAAGCGTTCATGGATTTGATGCAGAGGGTGTTTCGTCCCTACTTGGACCAGTTCGTGGTCATATTCGTGGACGACATCCTTGTTTATTCGCAGTCTGCAGATGAGCATGCGTATCATTTGAGTGTTGTGTTGCAGACTTTGCGAGATCACCAGTTGTATGCTAAGCTCAGCAAGTGTGAGTTTTGGCTTCACAAGGTGTACTTTTTGGGACATGTGATTTCTGGTGATGGTATTTTTGTAGTTCCAGCCAAGGTCGAGGCGGTGATGCAGTGGCCGAGGCCTAGGTCCGTGATGGAGATTCGGAGTTTCTTGGGGCTTGCAGGCTATTACAGGAGATTCATTCAGGATTTTACTCGTGTTGTAGCCCCGATGACCAGGCTTACGCGGAAGGATGTGCCGTTTGTCTAGACTGGTGAGTGTGAGCAGAGCTTTATAGAGCTTCGGAGGTTGCTCACCTCGGCACCGGTGCTGGTGTTGCCTTCTGGATTGGGAGGTTTTGTGGTGTGTACGGATGCTTTCGGGATTGGGTTGGGTGCTGTGCTGATGCAGCACTATAGAGTTGTGGCGTACGCATCTCGGCAGCTGAAGTCACATGAGGAGAACTACCCTACCCATGACCTTGAGTTAGCGGCTGTGATTTTTGCATTGAAGATTTGGAGGCATTATCTGTATGGTGAGAAGTTCGAGGTGTTCACACACCATCAGAGTTTAAGGTATGTGTTCACTCAAAAGGACCTTAACCTCAGGCAGAGGCAGTGGATGGAGTATATGAAGGATTATGACTTCACCCTGTCTTATCAGCCGGGTAGGATGAATGTCGTTGCCGATGCCTTGAGCAGGAAGGTTGTTGTCAGCACCATGATGATGAGGAAGTGGAGGCTCTTGGAACAGGTGCCAACCGTGACATTTTGACTCAAGGTTCCCCAAGAGCCGAGGTCAGCTATTCTTGTGAGCTTGATTGTCACGCCAGCGATTCGTCGTCAGGTGACAGATGCTCAGCGTGCAGACCCTGAGTTGCCCCAGATTCTGGCTTTGGCTGATGTGGAGTTCGGCGAGGACGAAGCTGTGAGATTCCGTGACAGGCTGTACGTCCCAACCGAGGGGCAGGTGAGGCATGCGGTGTTACTAGAGGCTCATGGGAGTCGGTACACTGTTCATCCGGGTGCGACAAAGATGTATCGGAACTTGAAGAGGAAATTCTGGTGGCCAGGCATGAAGAGAGATATTTCCGAGTATGTAGGCAGATGCCTGACCTGTCAACAGGTGAAGGCGGAGCATCAGCGACCGGGAGGTACTCTTCCGCCCTTGGAGGTTCCCGCGTGGAAATGGGACCATGTGACCATAGATTTTGTGGTAGGATTGCCGAGGACTCCGAGTGGGCAGGATAGTATTTGGTTGCTGGTGAATAGGCTGATGAAGGTGGCTCGGTTGTTACTAATTAAAGTCAGCTGGAGTGTGTCCAAGTTGGGTGGTCTTAATGTGGAGCAGATCGTACCTTTGCATGGAATTCCTATTTCCATCGTGTCAGATCGAGATCCGCGTTTCACTTCTAGATTCTAGAGGAGTTTCCAGCGAGATCTTGGCACGGAGTTAGCGTTTAGCTCAACGTATCATCCTCAGACAGATGGTAAGTCGAAAAGGACCATTCTGACGTTAGAGGATATGTTGAGATCCTGTTGCCTAGAATGGCAAGGGAGTTGGATTCACCATCTACCATTGGTGGAGTTTGCCTACAACAACAGCTATCATTCAAGCATTGGGATGACTCCTTATGAGGCGTTGTACGGGCGTCCGTGTCAGACTCCACTCGATTGGTCGGAGGTTGGTGAGCGTGTTGTGACGGGACCGGAGCTGGTGCAGCAGTGCATTAATGTGGTGTATCTGGTCCGTAAGAACATGTTGGCGGTGCAGAGTTGGCAGAAGATCTATGCCGATCGGAGAAGGCAACCACTCTGTTTTACGGTCGGTGACCGTGTATTTTTGAGGGTTTCTCTCATGAAGGGCGTGATGCGATTTGGACAGCGTGGGAAGCTGAGTCCCCGCTATGTTGGTCCATTTCCCATTGTGGAGCGCATTGGCGAGGTTGCTTATCGGTTGCAGTTACCTCCTGAGTTTGCAACGGTGCATGATGTGTTCCATGTCTCGATGTTGAGGAAGTATATGCCCGATGTTTCTCATGTGTTGGAGGACTCAGTTTGGCCCGAGGGGACTCCCGATCTGTCTCTATCGGAGTTCCCTATCCGTATTGAGGATCGGCGAGAGCAGCACCTGCGGAACAAGGTTATCCCTCTGGTTAAGGTGATGTGGCAGCGGCACTCTAGCGGTGAGGCTTCTTGGGAGCGTGAGGACGAGATGCGTCAGCAGTTCCCTTACCTGTTCGAGTGAGTTTCCCTCTTCTTTTCTTCCCCTGTAATTGTTTTAAATTTCGGGGATGAAATTTGTTTAAGGGGGGGCTATAATACCACGGATCTTCGGATCCTTCTTCTCGGGTTCCGAATTTACTTTCTCGAAGAATTTGTTCCCATTTTGCCCGGAATTATCTTTCAGACATTTTTCGGGTTCAGATCCGTGCGTTTCGGATCAGTTTCGGAGGTCTCGGAGCGTGTTTCGTTGTTTCTTGTATTTTTCCCTGACAGGACCTACGGAACCCCGTAGCAGGTAAACCGAGTTGTTCACCTACTCAGGGATGGTACCACAGCGATCAACGTGTTCCAATGATCGCGGGGGTATATTTTTTTATTTTTCAGTATTCTTTGAAAAAATTAGATTTTCTATATAACCCCAATTCTTTTTCCTTTTCTTCCCCCTTTCTCTTTCTTCTTCTTCTTCCTCTTTTCTTCCCGTTGGAGAACCGGCGCCCTCTCTTTCTCTCTCCTCTTCCGGCGACGACGCGGCGTACCGCTCCGGCTGCAGACGGTGGTGGGCGACGGCGTGGCGGTGACGGCGACAGCGAGGTGATCACTTTGGCGTGCGTGGCTCGTGGGAACTCGAGGAAGAACGAGCAGTTTTCGAAGAACGATAGTGATCTAGGCATTTTTGGGCTTCTTTGAGGTAGGGTGACGGATCCCTACTTCTTCCCTTGCGTTCCCCGTGATTTCTAGGTCGTGGAAAGCCGAGAGGGGCGTGTTTTCATGCCGGGATGGGGAAACTCCATGTTTGGGGGGTGAGCCGGATTTCATCGATTTATTGTGTTTCTAGCTAGATCTTTGGGGTTTCTAGCATGCTGGGAGTAAAGGGAGCGATTTCCCTTTTGTTTTCTCTTCACCAGGGGGTGAATGGGAGTGGTTTTTGGATTTTCCGTGTGTATTCCACGAACCGGGCTCTGCCCGTTGTCACGCTACATTCTAGGGGCGCGATCTTGAGATCGCGCTACCCTTTGTTGCCGCGTTCATCGAGGAAGATGAACAGTGGCTGTCGGCCTATCGGCAGGGAACGCGCCTGCCCGACCAGGCGCGACCTTGTGATCGCGCTAGGTTTTCATAGCGCATTAATGATTAACGCGCCATGGATCCCGAGGGCGTTCATGGTTGAACGCGCTAGGCAAGGTGAGCGCGTTCATGAATGCGCTCCTGGCCTATAGCGTGTTAACACCTCTCGCAGAATCGAGAGTTTTTCACACGTGGCAGCCTCCAGGATGGACCGCCGCCTGTGTTCTGTTTCACCGGAGTTACAATTTTTTGATTCAAGTCCCAGGTTAGTAGATCTCAATCCGCGTGTTGACACGTGGTCTGACTGATGCTGGGAGGATTCAACCTTCTTTTTTAAGGTTTTGTTTTCTTTTCTGTATACTTCATATTTATTCATTAGTTCAAAGTAAGCTTCTTCCCAATCATCTGTGGAGAAATGCTCAAAGGGAGAGCTCACGTCGCTATCATTTTCTCTTTGGCCATTAGGCAGAGATCATATTTTTCCTCTTCAGAGGAGTTGTCTTCAGTTTCTTCTTCTTCATCATCACTCCAAGTGCACACCATGGCCTACTTCTTCTTGCTCTTTCACCAAGGCACTGTTTTCTTAGCTCCTTCTGGACATTCAGATTTGATGTGTCCTGGTTTCCTGTAAGAGTAACATACAAGCTTTTCAGACTTTTTGGCATTTTCAGGTCTTGGCCTGAAACCTTGTTTTACCTGGGGCTTCTTCTTAGTGAAGCATTTACCTTCCTTTCTTAGAAATCTTTTGAACTTTCTTGTCAGTAGAGCAACTTCATCTTCTTCAGTGTTGCTGCTTGAAGGCTCTTCATCTTCTGATAACTCCTTGGAGCTTGGTCCAGCTTTAAGAGCTAGAGGCTTCTTTTTACTTACCTCAACCTCTTTGTTCTTTAGATTCATCTCATAGGTCATCAGAGACCCTATGAGTTCTTCTACCTTGATGGTAGTTAAGTCTTTTGATTCTTCAACTATAGTGGCCTTTGTATGCCAAATAGGAGTTAGTGATCTCTAAATCTTCCTTACTATCTCCTACTCAGAATAGGTCTTACCTAGCTCAGTCAAGCGATTAGTGAGCAAGGTTAGCCTAGCATACATGTCCGAAATGGACTCATCAGATTTCATCCTAAACTTCTCATATTCGGATACCAACATGTTAGCTTTGGTTGCACGTACCTACTGTGTCCCTTCATATATTACCTCAAGGCGGTCCCACATTTCTTTTACAATTTTACAAGTTGACACCCTTGAATACTCAGTTGGATGAAGAGAGCACTGCATGATGTGCTTGGCACACCAGTTCAGAGTTGATTGCCTGATATGTTCTTTAGTTCATGTTTCTTTATCCAGAGGCGGCTCAAATGGTCCCTTACTGATCACTCGCCAGACTTCATGATCCTGGGCTCTAATGAAGACCTGCATGCGATTTTTCTAGTAAGGATAATTTATCCCAGTGAAAAAGGGAGGCCTATTTACGGAATGTCCTTCGGCCATAGGACCTTTAGTAGCCATATCACCAGCTCTCTCAAGATCGTTAGACCACATACAGAGAGACTGGCTCTGATACTACGTGTTGAGTGGTGATAGGCAGATCTAGAGGGGAGGGGTGAATAGATTAGCCCCCTTTTGCCCTTCTTTGCGGAAATAAAAACTAGGTCTAACACAATAGATAGTGAGGCAGATATTAGTTAACATCTGAGAAGCTAGATACACACAAGATGACTGGAACCGGTCCTATCAAGCTTCTACCGTTGGAACAAGAGAGAGAACAAACCACAAGACAAGATCTTTAAGGTGGTTCAATCTCAATCTAGAGACCTGCGTCCATCCCTCACACAACACAATGAGGCTTCACTAGTGCCAACGCACAACAGTTGATTCACAGCTTCTAACAGAGAGATACACTCTCACACTCTGCCGACACACAGCTTTTAACTGTGAGATACTGTCTCACACTCTGCTGACACACAGCTTGTGGGATCACAACCCAAACCACACAGACAGGTGACTACACCTTCTGTCTTCCTACACGCAGGTAGGGATCTAATGATATGAAGTTTGTTTAGAAGAAAAGCAAACTAAAAATGAAATGGCCAGACAGAGTATCGTAATGAAAACGCTATGACAAAGGAGTCTCCTATCTGGGAATGAGCTTGAGAGAGCCTTGGCTTTCTTCTTCTTGTTGAATCTTCATAGCAACCAAGGAGGTGTTTCGTCGTGAGGAAGAGAAATGTCTTCTCCTCGTTTCACTCACGCCGGCAGCATCAGGACAAGGAGTAGCTTGGACAGCAAGCTTTTTCATTCTTCGTTTTCTCCTCAGTACTCTTCTCAGCCCGCCTGCTTATGTTCGAACTGGAGCTCATGCTCCTCATATATTGGTGTCCTAGGGCGACACCAACATTGTTCACCTTTACAAGCAACACCCAGAATGTCACATCCACATTATTTGATCTGCTTCCACTTGTACCGTTGACTCCATTCTTGTCAAGTCCGTAGGAATGTGGGTAGGTAGGAGACCATAGCAGCAAAGGTATAATTTTCTTCAGACAATATCTCTGCCAAATCATAGTCTTCTGACACCGAAGCAATCTGACGGCTATTTCCAGAGCAAACGGATCCTCTGGATTAAGTTCCGGATCTTGAAATCAACTTCCGTCAGATTCGGATCCGTTCTGGTCGAACCGAGTGTGTCGACACTTCCCTGACAGTGTGTCGAGACATTCTTTTGAAAATCTTGGAGAATCATTCTGGTTGAACGTGGATGTGTCGGCACTCTTCTGTCAGTGTGTCGAGACATCCCTTTGAAAAGCCTTGTAGAAAGCTTCTGCCAGTTTCAAACATGTTCTGGTTGAACGTTGATGTGTCGACACTTTACCCCCAATGTGTCGAGACATCCCTTTGAAGTTCTTGAAGAACCATGGCTGATGAGTCGAGACAACACCAAACGGTGTCGAGACATGTGAGCCATGTGCAGAGTTGTTGAAGAAGGAGTCGAGACATAAGCGCCTTGTGCAGAGATTATCACACGAATGTGCCGACACTTTTCACTCAATGTGTCGAGACATCGGTGAATCCAGATATTTAGTCAGAATGGCTTCAGCTTGAATTCTTCTGGATGTGTCGAGACATGGGTCGGATGTGTCGACACATTCTGTTATGCCGGAGCTCAGTTGTTTGGAATTTCAGCATAGCTTCTTCTGGATGTGTCGAGACATCACTAGGCCGTGTCAAGACATCACTTAGTGAGATTCCTCTGCACTTGTTTAATCAATTCATCAAGCCAGAAATAGGTTAGATATTTCTCAAACATCTATTAATGATTTATGATTTGTTATCATCAAAACCAGGGGACATAACATTCTCCCCCTTTTTGATGATGACAACCATGAATCATTAAAACCAAGCATTCATAATCAATACAATCAAATTGGTTTGAGGAGCAATCAACCACCCAAAATTAATCAATTCACACAACCGCTGAATGTTAGCATTTTTCAATCATGTAGCATTTTCAACATCAACAAGAAGGCTTGATTCACTAATCAACCATAGTTTTGTACAAATCAAGCAAGGATGTATGTTCAAGTAATTACACTACAAATCTACATGCAAAATCTAGATGAAAAAAAAAGGCTAACTACATGCTGGATGCTTGATGATGTTGGCCTTCAGTACTTCTCCCCCATTGTCATCAGTAAGGAGGGGGTGAAGGAGGAGGCTGCGATGGTGGAGGCATGGTGCTGGTGTTGGTAGAGTGAGGGATCTGTGCCTCTTGGAAGTCGTGCTATAGGTGAGAGATTGCAGTTGCAAGAGAGTCAATCCTCTGAGTGAGCTGCTCATCCCTTTTTCTGATAGACTGTTGCAAAGACTTGATATTATCCTTGATGTCCTTGAGCTAGCCATGAATCATTTCATAGATATATTCTATTTCAGCCCGCTGTTGGGAGGCATGTACTGGGAAACGTGAAGAGGTGGCCTCAGTTTCAGGAGGAGGGCATCATTCATCACATGTATCCTGCAGGGCTGGTTGGAGTTAAGCTTTATGCAAACGAATGAGTTCAAGGATTTCAGTGCCAACCATATCCAGTTTGTTGTATACAACATCCATCTTAGCCTCAGCCTGTTGACTGCCCGAGCTGGGTCAGTGTGCACTGTTTCAGCAATCTTGGCTGAGGCATCAAGGAACCTGTTGATGTCAGAAAAGATCTTCCCTTTAGCCGTTGGGAGGCATCTAGTAAACGAGAAGTATTAGCATTAACTGTGCCCTCCAGATTGGAGTAGGCCTCAAGAGATCGGTTGGTCTCTGTGGTCATATGGGCTCTGATGGATGTATGTGCGCCAGCCACCTGTGCTCTAATGGATGTAGTTGCGCCGGCCACTTGTTCAGCTAGCTGAGTAGATGAATCCATCAGTTTGGCACACTTAATGTTGAGATTGCCTTGATCTTCTTGGATTTCATAGGTATGTCTGACCATTTCAGAAGTTTTCTCTAGGGTTTCAGTGTGGATCTCTCGGAGTCTTCTCATGAGTTTTCCTGCTCGATCACACACACTTATCAATGAGTTCATGAAGCTGAGCAACCTTTGATCTGACTTATGTTTGTCGTGCACAAATTTTTCCCATCGGCTATTCTGAGCTTGCTCATAATGGAGTTGTCTAGCTTCCAGTCTATCCACTTGTAGACTGATCTAACGATAGGAGGAATTCAAACTCCCAAATTGGGCAGTGAGAAATTGAATGAGGGTAGGATGAATATCCATTAAACTGCCAATGGCACCAAAGGCAGGACCCTGTGAGGTGGAGGCCTCAGTATGAAATTCAGGAGGGGCATCCCTGGCACTGAACACTCTAGGCTCATTATCTGGAGATAGAGGAGGTTGGATGCCAAAAGTCATCATCATCCCTGGCTGGTCCATGGGATCTGCAAACTGCTGCTGCTGAGGGGCATGCTCAAAGTGGATATCTGCATGAAACATTTCCTCATGCTTATCGAACTGTGCTCCTGAATCTGGTTGGTCCTGTGCTGGCTGACCTTGTGGAGGTTGGTCTTGTGGAAGCTGTTCCTGTGGAGCTGGCTGAACAGAGGGTCAGGTACATGACCAGGCAGATTCCTCACCATTTTGTCACCTTCCTTTTTGAACTGCATATAACTTTCGATGAACCTCATGGTGTAGACATTACTCGAGGGAATGGATATGGACTTCTCTTTATCAAGAGGGATGCCAACCTTCTGAAAGATGGCAGTAAGATGTGCAGCATAAGCAGGCTACGCCTGTTGGAAGTGCAACTATCCATAACCTGAAGCATGATCTCTAGAAGACAAACATGGTATTTGTTGAACAGACAGTAAAAAAGGAATCTCTGTGTCTCAGTAAGTCTGCTTCTGCCACCCCCTTGTGGGGTAATCATGGTAGTGAAGATATGATGCATTAGACGCTGCAGTGGGGGAAACCGATTGGTGTCAAAGGATTTGACCAAAAGTTGGGTGTCATATTGTAGATTTCTAGGCTTTCCTGTCAGGATGGTGTAAGCTGCAGACAAATCGCTCTCAACCTTAGATTCTATTTCCCCATCCCGGGGTATGTGCAAAGCTCTGTGAAGAAGCTTAGTTGTGAGCTTGATGGAAACCCCCTTGACTACAATCCAAAGGACTTTCTTTTCTCATCAAAAAACAAGTTCTTGTAGAACTGCTAAACTATAAATGGGTAGTATACCCTGTGCTCAGACATAAACTGTCTCCAACCTTGGAACTCAAAAAACAGCAGTAGCTCTGGAAAATACACAAGCATCTCTTGGTCACTAAAATCCACATACCTAGGGAAGAGTATCCGAGAGGGATCACTTTCTTCTTCCCTGGAGGAGACAGCAGCACTGGGTACCAGATGATCCCTACAGAGTCTTTTGTTTTAAGTCTCATTCCTGTGTGTTTTCACCGTGTTTTAGGTGAGACGGGGCTTTAGGGGAGCGCTTCCGAGGCTCCGCGTGGTTCAGGTGCCCGGGGATAGTTGCTAGTTGCCAGGCCGGGGTATGCCCCGCGTAGTTGTACCTTTCTTTTCTATGCTGTACTAGTTGTGGACTACTGTCATATTTTTGACTAGTGTTATTATTGTGGACCATGTAATTTAATTAATGTCATTTATTACTTCCTGCTTAATTCATTTAAACTGTGTAGCTTTGTAATTATTTTAGATTCTTGTGTATCTCCACACCATCCTTTTAACCCTTCCGAGTCTTCGGGCTCGTGGGTGGCAGCTCGAGATTCGGGTTATCGGGCCTTCCCAATGTTCGGATCTCGGGTCGTTAGAGAGGTCCACCACGAGAAGCAGCATCGGCGCCAGGGAAGCAGAGACCAAGAACAAAGCCTGAGTCACAAGGGTCGACCCCCAAGGGGGAGGAGTCAACCCCCTGAGGGCCAGTAGCATTGGCGCAGGGGGGTCAGGCCCGGCAGCGCCAGCAGGGGGCACCACAATGGACGCTGCATCCGTAGCCAGCGAGGACGATGCATCAAGGGGCGCCACAACATGGTCACCAACCGTAGTCGGCGAGGACATAGCCGCAAGCGCTGGAGAAGATGAAGTAGGTCCAGGGTGCACGCCACCGGCAGAAGCAGCAGGGCCCAAAGAAGAACCATGACAAGGAGCCGGTGAGGATGAAGCATCATTCACAGGCGGGAGAAGGGGATCAGCAGGCATGTGAGCAGGCATCACATCTTCCACGGTAGCACAGGCAAGGACCGAAGAAGGCGTATCAGGCGGCCAAGTAGCAGCCACCATACCCTTCGTAGCAGCACGGCCAGGGGCCAAGGGAGGAGCAGCACGAACTGGCACCAAAGCAACAAGCGAGGCTGGGGAGGACAAATGACCAAGAGATGAAGCAAGCTGCTTGGCAGGAACAGCAGTAGCCGGCCATGGGTGAGGAGGAATAGCCGCATCACCCAGGGCACCGGGTGATGAGTGTGTATTTACATGTTAATTTATGTTATACACACTTTTTATGAATTTAATATTAATAAATATGCACTTATCACACTTAATCATGATTTCATATTAAAATGTTAAGTTTGCAAGAATGAATTAAAATTTGAGCAATAAACTATGTTTTTGGCAGGTACTCGATTAAAGAGGAAGACGGCAAGAACGAAAGATACACAAGTCTACAGTAATAGGCCAAAGTCCATTAAAATAAAAATAAAAGAAAAGAAAAGAAAAGAAAAAAGAAGAATGAAAACTTATACAAAGGGGCCAAAAGCCCATGACCAAGCCCCCTTCGCAAAACGAGCCAAATGCCCATGTTCGTTGGTTTCAAAAAGAAAATAAATAAAGCGACTCAAAGCCCATTCGCGGCAAAGCATGCACGCATGGGTCAAAGACACATTCGCACGAGACGCAGCCAAGGAGGCTCATGCACACACAAGGCGTGGTCAACGCGCGTAGCTGACGAAGGCGAGCATGGGCCAAGGGGGGCATGTGGCAGCTTCGTCGGCCAAGGCAGGAGGCGGGCCAGGCGCGTTCCACGCAAGGCGCGAGCAGCGATGCCCAACACGCGTGGTAGGCGGGTCATGGCAGGGGCGTCGACGAGGCCGGTGGCATAGGTGAATGTGGGCTCGGGCGCGGTCAGTAGCCAGCAGGCCAGCCTTCATGCAGCGGCACGGACGGTCAAAGTAGCTGGCATGTGGCGAATGGGCATGCAGCACATGGCACGGGTGACGAAGCTACATTTCAGCGAATGAGGCCGACAGGCACCGAAAGCGTGGGTCAAAAAGGGTAGGCCAGCTCACACGCATGCGGGTGGTGCATGCTTTTCAACGGCAGCCTCTTCACGCCTCCTTCAGCGACTTTGTCCAGATGCGGGCGATGCGGCGTCGACTCAGACAAACTTATTCACACAGAAGGCAAAAGATAGAGGGCTTCGGTTGGGCCCTATAAAAGGGTCTTTTGTTGTTGATGTTTGAGGGGGGCTTTTGGAGAGATTACGTAGGGAGAGTTTTTGAGGGTTTCGGGTCGATGATTTTTTCGATTTTTGTTGTTGTTATTGTGAGTACTTTTGAGGGCTTAGCCTCTTTACATACTTTTCTGTTCGTCTTTTCAATTTACTTTCTTCTGTAAATTTCTTCACTTATTAGTGTTCTTTAATTTATTCTTCTTCCTCTTCCTCTAATTCTCTCTCATTTTCAAGTTATTTCAAATTTTTCTATGTTTCGTCTTGTGCTGTTACTGTTTATCTGCGCAGCACACCTCTGATCTTCCCCAATTTTCACCATCTTCTGATCTTCTTCTCTCTCTGCACTCTTCACAAAACTTCTTCCTCCTTCTCTGATCTTCAACGTTTTATTCTACCACTTCTTCAAATTCTCTCTGGTTTCAAAGTTATTTTACTTTCAATCTTGCTCTATTTTTATTTCTATTTTACTACTTTTAACTCCCTTCTTCTTCGTCATCTATCTCTCCCTCCTCTATTTTCATCTAAACATCCCTAAAGTGAATTTTCTACTTCGATGTTTTAAAAGCGGTGTCTATCTCCACCGCGGGGTGGTCTCCTCAAAGGCTCGGCATGGCGATTTGGCGGCACTATTCTTCATTATCTTTGCTCCTTTCTTCCTTTTTCCCTTAACTTATTCAAATTGTAATTTTTAGTTTTCATAGATGTTGTGCTCCTCTCTTAGTAATAAAAGTTGATTTTTGTGCAATTGTCCCTTTTATTTTCTCTTTCCACTCCTTCCAATTTCTCTTCTTATTCCTCCAACATTCTTTAGATAGATATAATTTCAAGTAATCTATTTTCATGTAATTTTAGTTTAGCTTTCAAAAAGTCACTCAAATTTGATTTTCAAAATGTAAGGATTTTCTAACTTGCTTAAAAGAAATTTTATTCTCCGTAGGATTGACCCGTTCTTACCACTCTACTTATATTTAATATCTTTTTAGTAAGTGAGTGTGATTATTTTTAAAATTGTGGCACGACTTTTAAACGACGAGTTTTGTGTACATCAATTTTTGGCGTCATTGCCAGGGAAGGAAAATGATTTTTTATACTTGGATATTCTTGTGTTTGGTGTGTATATTTATTTATTAATTTTTCTATTTTTATTTTGCAGGAAAAAGAGAAAATTCGGATCTAAAAAATCACTGGAAATAATCTGTTATAGAAAATAGAAAGCGTCGCTGAAAGTCTGTATCTGTCACTACAGGGAGCAGGAATTCTGGAAATATGAAAAAAAATCCTTGAAAATCAGGCGTCGTTAAAAGTTAGTAAGCGTAGGTACATGTTATGTTTTTCCCATTTTTGAAAAATCTCAAAAAAATCTTACAAATTCCTGAAAAATTCAAAAAAATCAAAAATATAGAAAATTACAAAAACATGATTTTAGGCGTTATTTTTCAGTAGATTTGCAGGTTGTTTGGTATTTTTAGTACATAGTTTTCTTTTATTCATCTCTTCTTTAAAAAAATCCTAAAAATAAAGAAAAAAAAACAGAAAATATAAAACAGAAAACCTTTTTTATTGCATCATACTTTCATATCTCTTGCTTGCATTGTTGCATATAGTTTAGTCATTGTTATTTGTATTTACATCATTTGAAAGAAAAAAAGCATCATCATTCTCTTCTTCTCTTTCTCCCTTCTTGAGGGCAATATAGGCACACCTCTCTTGAATTGGAAGGATCCTCCATTGAGTACTCTGTCTCTTTGGATTAGAATTTTCTTTTTCAAGACCTCCATAAGTCCCCACACAAGTGGATTCTCTCACGGACACCGCGCATGTTGTATCAAAAAGCACCCTAGAGTTAGCTTGCCCTTAGAAGTTTAAAAAAAAAGAAAAGGGGTTTTAAAACTTGTTGCTACTTTGAAAACTGGTGTCTAGTAAAGAGGTCCAATGACAAACACCTTAAGCGGGCTTGTGGTTATTTAATTAGTTCCCTACGAAAGTAGGGGGAGCCTCTCACAACCCCACCTCTTACCTGGCCGGTGGACCAACTTGGTAGCAGGTGCTAATTCCTCTTTTGTTGAAAAAAGACCATCATTTTTGCATACATAATTCATATAGTTGTTATTGCATTTGCATCATTTAAAAAAATATCAAAAATACACAAACAACTCTCCCTTTGGGCCCTTTTTGCATTGCATGCAAGGTAGGAGATCCCTACATCCACCTTTGCTAGGACCCATAGGAGAGATTGAGATGTTAGTACATCTTAGAAATCACCATCAACCTAACCTCATGGCGGATCAAAACCAACAACTACAACATGTAGCTCCCAAGCAAATGAAGGAATATTTCTTGCTAAATCAATATCAACCTTCATTCTATATTCAAGCACCCCAAAATCAAGCGGCCCAATATGAAATCAAGTCAAGCACCATTCAAATGTTGCCATCCTTCTATGGAAATACCAATGAAGATCCGTACAAACATCTTGATGAGTTCCTCTAGATTTGCTCCACAGTCAAGATCCAAAACTTTTCTAATGATGCTCTTAGGTTGACTCTCTTCTCATTCTCTCTCAAGGACAAAGCTAAGTATTGGTTAGGAGCCTTGGGAAGATCTATTGATACATGGGCGAAAATGTAAAAAGAGTTTTTGAAGAAATTTTATCCCATAGGGCGTACCAATACCACGAGGAGAGCAATTACTAGATTCACTCAAAATCCTAGGGAACAATCCATGAAGCTTGAGATAGATTGAAAGATTTGCTTAGAAAATGCCCACATCATGGATTATCAAGATGGCAAATAGTTTAGGCATTCTATGAGGGATTAACTAAAAATTATCGTCAAATGATGGATGCCTCTTGTGGGGGAGCTTTTATGAGTAAGAGCGAGGATGAAGCATACGAATTATTTGAGATGTTAAGTGAAAACTCAATCAGTCATGCCTCGCTTTCATCTTATGAGAGAATGATTGGGCCTTCTAAGAGGGGTGGGCTTTATGAAGTTAAGAATCAAGGAGAATCTGAGAATAGGTTGGACATCAATGCTCTTGCGCAAAAGCTAAATAAAGTGGACCTGTTGGCGCAAAAGATGGAGAAGGTGGATTTGGTATCACAAAAGTTAGATCAATTGTTGTCCATGAATAGACAGGAACCTTCTGTCTCTTCTGCTCCTCAGCCTCAACAATACTCAGATATTAACCTTTAAGAACTTTGTGCTCTTTGTTCTAGCCCGACTCATGCCATTACCAATTGCCCCACTGCGGCCCAGCTTCCCCCGTTCATCTAAGAACAAATCTTCGCTGCTCAGGGTGTCTCTAAGTCTCCTTATGATCCTTATTCCAATACCTACAATCTAGGCTAGAGAAACCACCCGAATTTTTCTTGGAAAAATCAGCAAGGACCATCCATGTCATCTAATCCCTCAAATCAATCCATTCAAAGGCAATCCTTTCAAGCTCCGATTCAATCTCATCAACATCAACAATCTCAACCTCCATTTCAGCATTCTCAGGCCCCATACCATCAAGCTCAATTTTCTCAGGCTCAACATCAACAATACCCTCCTTATAATAAATTCAATCAAGCTCAGAATCTGTATCAACCTCAGCCCAACTTCTAGGATAGATTCGACCAACTCCAACAACTTCTACTTTCTCAGAATCAATCCATTCTTGCTCAACAACAACTCATTCAGTCTCAGCAACAATCCATGGCCAAGTTGGAGGATCAAATAGGGCAATTGGCTGCTAGCAATATGAGGAGAGATGTAGGTCAACTTCCTAGCGAACCTGTGGCTAACCCTAAGAATCAACCTCCGGACTTTCTCCAAAGAGCCCCTCTTCTTCCTCAAGCAACCCAACCTCAACCTCTCCCTCCTATGGGCTCTCAATTTGAGAATGCTAAGGCTATATCTACTCTTAGGAGTGGGAAGAGTCTTGCTGATCCTTATAAGACTAGGGGAGTTGGAAGTAGCTCAGCCCAAGAGGCTCAAGAAGAAAGTGATAGCGAAGAAGATGCGCCTATCATTGTTGAAATGAAGAAGCCGGAAGGTGAAAGGAAGGAACTTAACAAGGGTAAAGCTAAGGTTGATGAAAGACCCCATGAATATGTGCCTAAGGTTCATTTCCCAGATGCCTTAAAGTCTAAAGCTTCTAAGAAACAACCAGTTCAACAAGAAGAATTAATGGAATTATTTAAGCATGTGAGCATTAATATTCCATTATTGGATGCGATCAAGCATGTGCCGGCTTATGCAAATTTTTTGAAAGAGCTATGTACACCAAAGAGGGAATCGAGAGAGTCGACTCAAAAGATCCACTTGTCTGAGGATGCGAGTGCTGTTTTGATGAATCATTTATCAAAGAAATTGAAGGACCCCGGAGCCCTGTTGATTTCTTGTGACATAGGTGGTGTTACTTTTTATCGGGCATTACTGGATCTAGGAGCTAGTGTAAATTTGTTACCCACCTTTATCTATGAGCAATTTAATCTAGGGGAATTAAAACCAACTTCAATAATCCTTCAATTGGCGGGCAGATCCGTGAAAACTCCAAGGTGCACGAATGCTATTTCCTGGTGGACTTTTTGATTTTAGACATGGCCTCGTCTCAGGAGTTGAGACATACGCCTATAATTTTGGGACGTCTTTTTCTTGCTACTGCTAAGGCCAATATAAACTGTGCCATGGGAATGATAGATATATCATTTTAAGGAGAGAAGGTTTCCTTGAATATTTTTAAGGCTTCTTAGTACCCGAACCAAGAGGAAGAATGCAATGTTATTGATGTATTCGAGGAGTTAATTGAAGAAAGTCCGGATGATATCGAGGATACCATAGGAGAGGGTAGCTTGCTTCAATATTCCCCTCTCTCTTTTGCACCCTACTCTAGGGTAGAGCCACTTCCTCCATTACAATCTGAACCTTCCCTTCCATCTCTTGAACACCCTCCTGCTCTAGAACTCAAATCTCTTTCGGATTCTCTAAAATATGCTTATCTGGGCCCTGATCAAACTTTACCTATCAGAATTGCCTCTAACCTCACCTCCACACAGGAATCTCAACTCTTAGATGTCCTTAAGGAGGAGCATAGAGGGGCGATAGGTTGGTTTGTGGCAAACCTCAAAGGGATTAGTCCGGATGTTTGCATGAGGATAATGTCAAGCCGAGTAGGGAAATGCAACGTCGGCTAAATCCGAACATGAAAGAGGCGGTTAAGAAGGATGTAGTGAAGTGGTTGGATGTTGGGATCATATATCCCATCTCTGATAGCAAGTGGATCAACCCTACATAAGTTGTTCCAAAGAAATCTGGGTTGACCGTGGTTACAAATGAAAAAGGAGAAGAAGTGCCCATGAGATTACAAACGGGGTGGAGAGTTTGCATAGACTATAGAAAATTGAATTCAATGACAAAGAAAGATCATTTCTCTCTTCCGTTTATGGATCCGATTCTGAAAAAGCTGGCTGGACAAGAATACTTCTGCTTTTTGGATGGCTACTCTGGGTACAATCAAGTTGCAATCTACTCAGACGATCAAGAGAAAACTACATTCACGTGTCCTTATGGCACGTTTGCTTTCAGGAGGATGCTGTTTGGGCTTTGCAATGCTCCTATCACCTTTCAGCGTTGCATGATGACAATATTTTTTGAAATGGTGGGAGAATTTTTAGAAGTTTTTATGGATGACTTCTCTGTGTTTGGTGCCTCATTTGAAGATTGCTTGGAGAACTTGACTAAGGTGCTGAAAAGGAGCATAGAATATAATCTTGTGTTAAGCTGGGAGAAAAGTCACTTCATAGTAAGAGAGGGCATTGTGTTAGGCCATGTTGTTTCTGAAAGGGGAATAGAGGTAGACAAGGCTAAGGTTGATCTGATTTTCAATCTTCCACCCCCTTCATCTGTCAAGCAAATCCGCTCTTTTCTTGGCCATACGGGTTTTTATAGAAGATTCATTAAGAACTTCTCTACCATTGCTCGTCCGCTCACTAAGTTTCTAGCCAAGGACACTCCATTCTAGCTAGATGAGTCTTGTCTTGAGGCTTTCCATTCCCTGAAGGCAGCCCTAACCAAGCTCCGATTCTTCAATCACCGGATTGGTCGCTGTCGTTCGAAATCATGTGCGATGCCTCATATTTTGCTACAAGAGCTGTCTTATGCCAAAGAATTGATAAGAAACCTGTGGTGTTCTATTATGCGAGTCGCATCCTTGCCGATGCTCAACTGAATTATACCACCACGGAGAAAGAACTTTTGGCCATTGTGTTTGCCCTAGAGAAATTCCGCTCATATCTTTTGGGGGCTAAAGTCATTGTCTATTCCGATCACGCTGCTTTGAAATACCTGCTCAACAAGAAGGATGCTAAACCCCGTTTGATTCGATGGATTATATTACTGCAAGAATTTGATCTGGAAATCAAAGACAAGAAGGGGTTAGAGAATGTTGTGGCTGATCATTTGTCAAGAATAGTGATACCCGAGAGTGCTCCCATGTCTAATTCTTTTCCAGATGAACAACTGTTATCTATCTCTCACACCTCAACCCCCTAGTATGCTCACATTATTAACTACTTGGTAGTAGGACAGCTCCCAGGTGGGTGGACCAAGCAGGAAAAGCATCAGTTCTTTTCTAAAATCAAGCACTATTTTTGGGAGGACCCAGAACTGTTTCATATGGGTCTTGATCAGATTATAAGAAGATGTGTCCCCGAGGAGGAGTAACAATATGTCTAGAATTTTTGTCACAATTTAGCTTGTGGGGGACACTTCTCAGGAAAGAAGACTGTGGCTAAGGTGTTGCAAAGTGGATTTTATTGGCCCACATTATTTAAGGATGCTTATGAATTTCCAAAAACATGTTTGAGGTGTCAAGCTGTAGGCAATAATTTGAAGAGAGATATGATGCCGCTTAATCTCATTCTGGTTGTTGAAATCTTTGATGTTTGGGGTATAGACTTCATGGGACCGTTCCCACCGTCCTTTGAGAATGAATACATCTTGGTGGCGGTCGATTATGTTTTCAAAATGGATTGAAGCTGTAGCCACAAGGTAGTGATGAAATTTGTGAAGAAAAATATTTTCTCTAGATTTGGATGTCCCAGGGCTATGATTAGTGATGGGGGTTCTCATTTCACGAACTTTCAATTCCGAGCTTTACTCCGAAAATATGGCATTACTCACAATCTCGATGCCCCCTATCATCCCCAAACCAGTGGCCAGGTCGAACTTTCCAATAGGAAAATTAAGAACATTCTGCATAAAATAGTTCACCCTGATAGGAAAGACTGGTCCGAGAGACTAGATGATGCATTATGGGCATATAGAACTGCATTCAAAACTCCTATTGGAATGTCACCCTATCGCCTTATCTTTGAAAAATCCTGCCACTTACCTGTTGAACTTGAGCTTAGAGCATATTGGGCCATTAAGCAAGTAAATTTTGATCTCATTCAAGCTGGGTCCCAAAGAGCTCTACAACTTAATGAATTGGAGGAACTGCGCAATGAGACCTACGAAAATTCCAAGATTTACACAGTAAAAACCAAAGCTTTCCACGATAAACATATTCATAGGAAAACTTTTCACGCTAATCAAAAGGTTTAGCTTTTCAATTTGAGGCTACGCTTGTTCCCAGGTAAGTTGAAATCCAGATGGGATGGACCGTTCATTATTGTCAAGGTATTTGACCATGGAGCCGTTCAAATTTTGAATCTACAAAATGGTCATATTTTTACTGTTAACGGTCAAAGGTTAAAACCATACGTGGAAAATGAGTTGTTATCACCGAAAGAATCCATAGCATTATGTGATCAGGAATGAATTCCTTTTTAAGCTTTCATGCGTCTGGCTGAAGACGGTAAACTTAGAGCTTCTGGGAGGCAACCTAAGATTTTTGTTATTTGATGCTTTATTTTAGTGTGCTTTTCAGTAGACATGTCAACTCCAGGAGATGAAGTTGTCACCGCCCATATCAACGATGGAAACTCGCCCCGAATGTCAAGTTGTATCCTTCCTCTTCAACAATATTTATTGTTACATTGTTCGGTTATTTCTTGCTTACATATGCCATTGAGGACAATGTCATTTAAGTTGGGAGGGAGAGAGAATTTCATAACCTGATAGGAGTGCTTGCATAATATCCTGCATATCATTCTATCTTGCAATCGGCATAATGGAAAGATGAAATCTCCTACTAAGTTTTCTTGATTCATGCTCTCATTGAACGCAATTCTGGAATAGACTAGGGAGAAGGATGATGGAACATTTATTCGACCTAGTCATGAAAAACTGATTTAAGAATCTCTTTAAAGTTCATTAGCACTTTAAAAAAAAACTTCACTTTGCATTGTAATGAAACAAATAGAACAAGCCTTCTGTTATTTTGGAGTGGTGTCTGATACTCTACATTTCTTGGAGATAAGATCTTTTTAATAAAGCTATCTGCCAAAGTTATCTATCAAATAAAAAAACACCATGAAAAATGCCCCTGATCCTATTAACCGGGCCTGCTTCTCCTAAGGTAAGAGTTAAGGTTCGCGTCAAATAGTGAAGGGTTGTGCAGCATAATGTGTGTATTTTTAAAAAAAAAGGCAGACAAAAAGCTACTGTACTCAATGATCGGATCTAGGAGGTGCAGAGTTGAAGAGTACTTATCTAGAATGGCAAATGAGGGATGCAGTTTGTTGGTCCCCGGGTAGGCGAGTAGACAAGAAGAGGGGTTGAATTGTCCCTCACGAACGATGGTAAATTAAAATGCTAACACGACGGAATTAACAACTTTGAATGTGATTGAAGAAATTAAACTAAGCAATGCAAACTTAGTTCTCTCAATCTCATCGTTCGCACATGATCAAGATAAACAGATTAAGCTATTAAGCACAACCACAAAGCAAACCACAACACAAGGGTTTTTAAGGTGGTTCGGGACCACGACGAGCTCCCTACGTCCACCCCTTACCAAATCGGTAAGCCTTCACTCGGGGATAAATTTCCAAATGGAGACGACGCTCCAAACACACACGGGGATAAATCCCCAACACGGAGATGACGCTCCAACAACACACATGCAGGACGACGCCTGCACACACACGGGGACACGCCCCAACACACACACACGGAGACGGAGTCTCCCACACGATTCGACGACTGGATCACACCACACACACACACGCTGCAACAAACGCAACACAAACGGCACACACACGACTGCACACAGACGATCAAACACGACCGTATACACAAACGGCCACACACACGAATATCTCTAGTTCAGAAAATAAACACAAATATCCATAAATGGATGCAATAGACTCCAAATGATCTCTCAAGACTATAGAAAGGAAAATATAGCAAGTGTGAAGGTTCCCCCTTGCTAAACGATCAAGCCCTTCTTCGGTTGTAGACGGATGATAGAGATTTTGACGTCTTCTCAATCCTCTCTTCAAGTCGCACCTTTTCTTCTTCTATCACAAGCTCCAAATCCTCCTGGATGTAGATAAAAACCTCCTCTCTTGAGCTCCTCCTTGCTTTCTCCCCTTTCTTCCTCTACAAGATAGAAAACACAAGCATTAGGGTTCTTGCCTTCACAAATTCGTAACTCATTTTTATAGGCAAGGTAGAGAGCCCAAAAGACACATAAACCCTTCTTCAAACTCATATAAAACCCCCTAAACATATGTATATTAACCCTAGGGGAAAATGGGTAAGGTTGGAGCACAAATGGATTGGGTTTAGTGGGTTTTCAGATGCATTTCGTGAAGCCCATTCGCGTAGCAGAGAAAGTCCGATCGACCGGTGTCATTGGGGCGGTCGACCGGTGCCAGCCATGATTCTGTTTTGGGGTAGCAGAGAAAATCCGGTCGATCGCCCTTGTAACACCGGTCGATCGGTTAAATTCAAACAGAAGCTTGTTTTCGCCGATCGACCGGTGGCCTAAGGGCGGTCGACGGGTAGCTGCTCTGAACTCCGGTTTTGGCCGTTCAGTCCCTTGACTCTAGGGTCAATGCTATGGGTTGACTCCTGCCAGTAGGGGTTAGAAAAACACTTCAAACCTTCATGGATCCAAGGGATAAAAAGTGATTAGATATTACCATAATCCCATGAAGATTAACCATGCATTTTCATCCTGAAAAACATGAAAGAGCAAGAGATTAGATGAGAATCCAAATTCATGAACCAAGCATTATAGTTCACATAAAAATACATCATTGAACACGTTCAAGCATGTATTTGACTTCTCAATTCAACCATCAAAAACACATTCACCATATGACAAGGTTTTGATATGATGAACATGAATCTCTCACTTAAACAATTATAATGACATGGGAGCTCAACCATTTAGCCATGCACATATATAAATAAACACTTTGAAAGTATGATTGACTAAAGATCAAGATCAATAGATATGCATGAAAATCTTGAACATTCATTTGTATTTCCAAGACCAAGAACAAATGCATGAAAGAACATCCATAGATCATTACTATGGTAACCCAAGATATCACGTTCTTAGCAAGATTCACAAAATCATTAGATGATCTCAGTTTGAGGGCTCAACACAAACACACTATGATATGTCAAATTTGATAGCTCAATCAATACAAAACCATCGAGATCATCATTCAACCAAATCACAACTTCAAGCACATTTACTTGAATTGCCAAACCGAAAGTCCATGAGTCTATAACATGAGAGAGCACTGTTTAAGATCACATTTATCAAGATTCAAGTAAATATGCTAAGTATATTTCTAGCCCAAAAGCCTTGTGAGGAAGATGCAAGGAAATACCCCAACCAAGACTTGAAACCTTATTTGATGAAATGTATGAATCATAGAAGGAGTCAATGCAATGCATTGAGAAAGGTAACTCCCTTTTCGAAGAAGAACTTCATTGATGCACTCCTTTGAGTTCCAAAACGTGAGCCATTGATTTGATCCTGCAAACCAAGATAAATATAGCATTAGTTCCTTAAACACCAAAGATTCATATGACTTTCAAGAATGAACCTTGAAGCCATCTTTCAACTCATCAAACGTGATATACACATATTGCTCAATGAAACACATACACACACAATCACAATCGTTTTGATATCATTGAAATCAAACACGAACTAGGGGATGCAATAATCTCCCCCTTTTTGATGATGACAAAACGATGTGTGTGATAATACAGAATTGTAAACATCTTTATGAGAGGTCAGACATTAAGCATTAAGATGACATTAAGCACATACACCAATTTTCCAATTCTCCCCTAAAATAACACCATTCATAGGACATTGAGCACACACAAACATTCTCCCCCTTTTTGTCATCTACAAAAAGACATGGGGGGATGTGACAAGAGATGAACGTGTTAGGCCAAAAGATATGATACCAATGCAAATGCCAAGTGATGCTAATCAAAGGCCCAAAAGTATGATACCAAATGTTGTTCAGATGCCAATTGGTGCTCAAATTGGCTGATACCAATTGTTGGGGTCAAATTAAAGGCCCAAAGATTTACAATTTCCATTCTTGAAGAGTTGGCCCAAAGATGTGATACCAAAAGTTGGAAGAACTCATTTCAGCATTCATGTAACATGATGTGTTCAAGATGATACATTTCAAAATGAACTAAATCAATTGTTGGAAAGTATGAATTGTTCAAGATGATATCATGTATGAGCTATATGCATGCTGAAAATGTCAAATATGCAAATATGCACACGATGAGCGTCATCTTTCAAATGCAATGAATATGTTCTATGTGAATGCTAATCATGTAAGATATGAAGCTATGCACATGATGATTTCTATCCTTCAAATGTAAGGTTTATGCTCAGAATTAGACTCAAGGGGAATGCATGAACATGCAAGCACACAAGTACAATCGTCATGCACACAAATATTACACATAGTAACTCCTCCTAAATGAGGCACGGGTTAACAAAAGAGTATGTGATTCAAATTCAAGAATGTAAAGCATGAAGCATAACTAAGAGATTTGTGCATACACAACTAGGAGTACTACATAAACCATGAATGTAGGCAAATTCATAAAATACATACATCACAAAAATGCCCATGTGAAATGTGAGGCAATGACTAATGAGATTCAAAACATATAGATTTTCAGTTTTTCTAAAGAACACTAGAAGGTAATCTCCTCTCTACACTTTCATTTTAGATTCTCGACTTTCGGTAGCTTCGCACAACCCCTATTGTGTTTATTTTAAGGGACTTCACCTTTCGGCGCGAGTTTCCTCATGTGTCGCAATGGGGATTCCCGGCTACTTGGATTCGTCACACATATGGATTTGTTTCTCCTTTCGACACGAGTTTCCTCTTTTGTTTCAGGGGGGATTTTCTGTTACTCAGATCCATGTTCCACCTATTGAATTTTTGGAGGGTAGGCAGCTTTTTTCTCACGATTACTCTTTAATATCCATGTAGAGAATCAAGTTCCCTTTAAAGTGTTGGAAGGAATTTGTTAAATCCTTATCAATGAAAGTTATTTAATTTATTATGTGTAAGAGTGTGAGGGTAAATTTTTGTTTTGCATGTATAAAATGAATTTGACAAAACATGGCTATGACTCCCCCTAAATGTATGCACGGTCGGAATCAAATCCTCCCCCTTAATATATGACATGTATCACATATGAATAAAATCATTGCATTTTTATTTAGCAAGGAGATGAGGCTTTAGAATTTTCCAAGAAGGGTTTTATAAGATAAATACATACACGCATGCAAGGATTCACGAAACATTCATGCAAGCATTCATGAGTCAAGATATGCGATTATCATGAAATATATGCATATGCTCTATATGCATGAATATGCAATCTGCTTCTTTTTATCATTTTATATGCATAGTATGTGAATGATATGTAAGGATGCCAATGCATTCTTTTTATGCAAGTTTTTAATTTTTGCAATGACTTGAGCATTTAAGAAAAGCATGAAGCAAGTGAATGCATGAGATGAGTTTTCAATGAATTTACCACAGAACCATGAACAATTCATTTCAGATTTCTTTATGATGAACCATTTTCCTTGGAACCCAAACATTCAACCATGTTCATTCATAACAGTATTGCATGAAATGAATTTTCAGTTTGAACAGATCAAGCAAATTGTCATTTATGCAAAGCAACCACGCAAGGTTAATCAAGCAAGTTTTCAATACCAATTGTTGCATATGGTCAAAAAATTTCACAGTTCAGAAATTTTACCTGTTTGAAACAAGAGAATTTTTCAGATTCAGTTTCAAAGATATTGCAGTTCAAAGGTAAATTCAATTCATTTAAAGCACATGATTCCTCATGAGCCAAATAATTTAATTTCAGAATTTTGGTACAAGGCGGAGAGCATTGATCTTGAGATCACCTTACGCATAGCGATGGCTTCCTAACAGACTTAACCTATCATTTCACAAATCACCATTTGATATACCAAATATTCATTCAATAAAGACATGTATGACTTGTGAAGAATTTAGAGCATAACATGAGAACACACCAAAATCTCATTCTAAAACATCAAAACCATCAAGTTTGACAAAGAATGAGCAAAGTTGGGGTTTTACCATATGAGTGTGCCTTGTTCCATTTTACTGGAACCCTTTTCATTCTTTATTTACCTCAAGGCACACCTTCACTACAACCGACTCATTTGTCGGATTTTGGCACCCAAGCCTTCTTGGGTCCTTGGATGTTAGAAGCATTTCTTCCAAAAGTTTTCCTTGACATTTTCATTGCCACCTTGTCATCACTTTCCATGATCTTGCAATCCTCAATGACATGTCCATGGTTGCCACAATAAAAGCATTGAGGGTTGGCAACTTTGGCAAAAGATTTTCTTTTAACATGATCAAGAGAGTTTTCAAAAATATTCCTTCTTTTGTTTTCAAAATTTTTAGGTCTAACAAAATCAAACATAGCATTCATTCTAGAAACATAGAAATTCTTAGTTTTCAAAAACCAACATTCATTCATGATATGACCGTATTTCCCACAATGAAAGTAACAAGAAGTTGTGGGTTTACAGAATTATTTTCCATTGTTTGCATGAGTTTTTGGAAACGAGTTTCCATTATAAGATGAAGACCTTTGAGCATGGGAAGCATGTTCATTTCTGATTTTCCTTTGAAAGTTAAACTTAGCATTCATGGCACGATCAGCATCATTTTGTTTCACAAAGCAATCATCCATGACATGGCCAAGTTTGCGACAATAGAAATAAGAAACATTCCTCTTTTCCTTGAAAGCATTTTGTTCAACTTTCTGCTTTGAAAAATAATTTTTCATTGTGTGGCCTAGCTTACCACAATGAAAGCAAGAAACATTTCTTTGTGATTTGAAAATATTTTTCTCTTTGCATGTAAATTGATCATCCTCTTTCATGACAACGCAATCATCCATCACATGTCCAAACACACCACATTAGAAATAATCAACATTAGACTTTGATTTTTGAAATCTATTTGGCATGGTTGGTTTGACATTTTTATTTTTCGTAAAATTATTTTCAAAAATTTTCGTTTGTGCAATTGGAGGCGGTGCCTTAGAAGTGCTCGGAATATCGGATGTATGCACAAATGAAGTTTTTAATTTGGATTCAAAAGACTTTTTGTTGACCGGGGTGTATCCAAGACCTTCTTTTTGAAAGTTCACCTTAACACCCAATATTTTATCTAAATTTTCTTTCCCTTTCACAAATCTAGATAAATCATCTTTTAAGCTTTGCACTTCTTCCTCTAAAGTAGAAACATACAATTCGGTACTCGTGATTTCTTCTTCGCATGCACAAACTTTATCATTCAACAAGTAATTCATAGATTTGAAATTTTCATTTTCTTCCTTGAGTTCTTTATTTTCAACATTCATAGAATGTAATTTTTCAGTCAATTTCTCAATGACTTTCTCAGTTTCAACAAGTTTTGAAATCCTAGCAAGCATTTGTTCATTTTTAGATTTCAACAAAGCATTTTGTTTTTCAAGTTTATCAAAGCTTTTCAAACTATTTTCAAGTAGAGAAATCTGAATCAACATGGCACCTTTTTCCTTTTTAAGTTTTTCATTTTCATTCATGATGCTCTTGCTATCAAATTCAGAATCAAGCAATTTCTCAAACATCTTCTCATCATTAGAAAGAGAAACTAATTTATTTCTTAAGATTTCTTCAGATTTCTTAAACATGAAAATTTGAGACAACAAGAATTTATTTTGTTCCCGCAGTTCATCACATTCATGTTCAATTTGAAGAGATGTATTATACTTTCTGGCCATTTCGACATCTTCATTCAAGCAAGAGTTCTCATCTGAAAGTAATTCAACTTTGGATTAAAGAGATTCATTTTGATCTTTTAGATTTTCAATTTTCTTTTCCAAAGTTTTACAATTTTCACATGAAGAGTTAGCATGCACATTTTCACATGAAGTAGAGGAATTCACAACATCTTCAATTTTCTTTGTCAGTTTCTTATTTTCAGATTTGACCTTTTTATATCTACCTAACAATTCCTCATAAAGCTCCATTAGCACTTCAAAGGAAATTTCCTCACCTTCGGATCCTACCTCCGAGCTTTCTTTGGTTTCTTCTTCATTGGCCATCAAGCTCGAACCAACTTGCGAGGTCTTTTCATTTCCTTTATAGTTCTGGAACAAGCATTTAAATATCTCCCTTGCCGTTATGCATGAAGAAACAAGTGGAAATTTGTGAAGATCAATTGAACTTCTGAAAGTATGTAAAAGTTTAGAACTGTCTTTATATCTCTTTACATGCTCAACTCTCCACTTGGACTCATTAGAAGGCATTCCATATGAATCATGTTTAATCAAGTCCAAAAGGTTGGGATCAATGGTTTTAACATATTGACTCAGGTGCCTAAGCCAATCATTGAAATTAGAACCATTAAAACGAGGAGGAAGAGAAGACATATTACTATCAGACATGATGCTCAATGAAACTCGCCGAGGGATCACTCTAAGGTCGTTAGACCCAATAGAATACACCCGAGGCTCTGATACCAATTGTTGATCTCCGGGTAGGCGAGTAGACAAGAAGGGGGGGTTGAATTGTCCCCCACGAATGATGGTAAATTAAAATGCTAACACGACGGAATTAACAACTTTGAATGTGATTGAAGAAATTAAACTAAGCAATGCAAACTTAGTTCTCTCAATCTCACCGTTCGCACACGATCAAGATAAACAGATTAAGCTATTAAGCACAACCACAAAGCAAACCACAACACAAGGGTTTTTAAGGTGGTTCGGGACCACGACGGGATCCCTACGTCCACCCCTTACCAAATCGGTAAGGCTTCACTTGGGGATAAATCCCCAAACGGAGATGACGCTCCAAACACACACGGGGATAAATCTCCAACACGGAGACGACGCTCCAACAACACACACACGCAGGACAACGCCTACACATACACGGGGACACGCCCCAACACACACACACAGAGACGGAGTCTCCCACACGATCCGACGACCGGATTACAACACACACACACACACGCTGCAACAAACGCAGCACAAACGACACACACACGACCGCACACAGGCGATCAAACACGACCGTATACACAAACGGCCACACACACGAATATCTCTAGTTCAGAAAATAAACACAAATATCCATAAATGGATGCAATAGACTCCAAATGATCTCTCAAGACTATAGAAAGGAAAATATAGCAAGTGTGAAGGTTCCCCCTTGCTAAACGATCAAGCCCTTCTTCGGTTGTAGACGGATGATAGAGATTTTGACGTCTTCTCGATCCTCTCTTCAAGTCGCACCTTTTCTTCTTCTATCACAAGCTCCAAATCCTCCTGGATGTAGATAAAAACCTCCTCTCTTGAGCTCCTCCTTGCTTTCTCCCCTTTCTTCCTCTACAAGATAGAAAACACAAGCATTAGGGTTCTTGCCTTCACAAATTCGTAACTCATTTTTATAGGCAAGGTAGAGAGCCCAAAAGACACATAAACCGTTCTCAAAACCCATAGAAAACCCCCTAAACATATGTATATTAACCCTAGGGGCAAATGGGTAAGGTTGGAGCACAAATGGATTGGGTTTAGTGGATTTTCGGATGTATTTCGTGAAGCCCGTTCACGTAGCAGAGAAAGTCCGGTCGACCGGTGTCATTGGGGCGGTCGACCGGTGCCAGCCATGATTCTATTTTGGGGTAGCAGAGAAAATCTGGTCGATCACCCTTGTAATGCCGGTCGATCGGTTAAATTCAAACAGAAGCTTGTTTTCACCGGTCGACCGGTGGCCTAAGGGCCGTCGACCGGTAGCTGCTCTGAACTCCGGTTTTGTGCCGTTCAGTCCCTTGACTCTAAGGGTCAATGCTATGGGTTGACTCCTGCCAGTAGGGGTTAGAAAAACACTTCAAACCTTCATG
This sequence comes from Amorphophallus konjac, assembly GCA_022559845.1. Classification (NCBI taxonomy): domain Eukaryota; kingdom Viridiplantae; phylum Streptophyta; class Magnoliopsida; order Alismatales; family Araceae; genus Amorphophallus; species Amorphophallus konjac. The sequence goes on from CM040127.1 coordinate 283,654,315, forward strand.
GATCTAAGGGAATAAAAGTTATTAGATATTACCATAATACCATGAAGATTAACCATGCATTTTCATCCTGAAAAACATGAAAGAGTAAGAGATTAGATGAGAATCCAAATTCATGAACCAAGCATTAACTTCTTTGAACTAGTTCACATAAAAATACATCATTGAACATGTTCAAGCATGTATTTGACTTCTCAATTCAACCATCAAAAACACATTCACCATATGACAAGGTTTTGATATGATGAACATGAATCTCTCACTTAAACAATTATAATGACATGGGAGCTCAACCATTTAGCCATGCACATATATAAATAAACACTTTGAAAGCATTATTGACTAAAGATCAAGATCAATAGATATGCATGAAAATCTTGAACAGTCATTTGTATTTCCAAGACCAAGAACAAATGCATGAAAGAACATCCATAGATCATTACTATGGTAACCCAAGATATCACGTTCTTAGCAAGATTCACAAAATCATTAGATGATCTCAGTTTGAGGGCTCAACACAAACACACTATGATATGTCAAATTTGATAGCTCAATCAATACAAAACCATCGAGATCATCATTCAACCAAATCACAACTCCAAGCACATTTAATTGAATTGCCAAACCAAATGTCCATGAGTCCATAACATGAGAGAGCACTATTTAAGATCACATTTATCAAGATTCAAGTAAATAGGCTAAGTATATTTCTAGCCCAAAAGCCTTGTGAGGAAGATGCAAGGAAATACCCCAACCAAGACTTGAAACCTTATTTGATGAAATGTATGAATCATAGAAGGAGTCAATGCATTGCAATGAGAAAGGTAACTCCCTTTTCGAAGAAGAACTTCATTTATGCACTCCTTTGAGTTCCAAAACGTAAGCCATGGATTTGATCCTGCAAACCAAGATAAATATAGCATTAGTTCCTTAAACACCAAAGATTCATATGACTTTCAAGAATGAACCTTGAAGCCATCTTTCAACTCATCAAACGTGATATACGCATGTTGCTCAATGAAACACATACACACACAAACACAATCGTTTTGATATCATTGAAACCAAACACGAACTAGGGGATGCAACACAGTTGTTCATGCTGTGAATTTAGTATTATACTTGCACACAAGTGCTATTGAACTTTGGGTTGTATTCTTAGTCATGTACCTAAATTTTCAATCTAAGGCTATTATGTATTAATGATTATGGATTCTTGATCTTTGGTTGATTCTATAACGAAAAAGCTGGATATTGGGTGTATGAGAATTTTAAACTCTTGTTGGTCCTTAATTTTTAATTGATTGCATTGCTAAGGGACTAGCAATGAGTAAGTTGGGGGGCGTGATGAGTGTGTATTTTTACAAGTTAATTTATATTATACACACTTTTTATGAATTTTAATATTAATAAATATGCACTTATCACACTTAATCATGATTTCATATTAAAATGTTAAGTTTGCTAGAATTAATTAAAATTTGAGCAATAAACTATGCTTTTGGCATGTACTCGATTAAAGAGGAAGACGGCAAGAACAAAAGCTACACAAGTCCACAGTAATGGGCCAAAGTCCATTAAGATGAAAATAAAAGAAAAGAAAAAAATAAGAAAGAAAACTTATACAAAGAGGCCAAAAGCCCATGACCAAGCCCCCTTCGCAAAATGAGCCAAATGCCCATGTTCGTTGGTTTCAAAAAGGAAAAAAATATATGGGATCAAAGCCCATTTGCGGCAAATCATGCACGCATGGGTCAAAGACCCATTCGCATGAGACACAGCCAAGGTGGCTCATGCACACACAAGGCGCGGTCAATGCGCGTAGCGGCTAACGAAGGCGGGCATGGGCCAAGGGGGGCACGTGACGGCTTCGTCGGCCAAGGCAGGAGGCGGACCAGGCGTGGGCGATGTTGCCCGACGCTCGCAGCAGGAGGGCCATGGCACGGGTGTTGACAAGGCCGGTGGTGCAGGCGAATGTGGGCTAGGGCGCGGTCAGCAGCCAGCAGGCCAGCCTTCACGCAGCGGCGCAGACGGTCGAAGCAGCTGGCATGCGGCGAATGGGCATGCAACACATGGTATGGGCAACGAAGATGCTTGTCAACAAATGCGGCCGACAGGCACTAGAATCATGGGTCAAAAAGGGCAGGCCAGCTCACGCGCATGCGAGCGGTGCTATTCTTCGTTATCTTTGCTCCATTGTTCCTTTTTCCCTTAGCTTATTCAAGTTATAATTTTTAGTTTTCATAGATGTTGTACTCCTCTCTTAGTAATAAAAGTTGATTTTTGTGCAATTGTCCCTTTTATTTTCTCTCTCCACTACTTTCAATTTCTCTTTTTAATCCTCCAATATTCTTTAGATAGATTTAATTTCAAGTAATCTATTTTCATGCAATTTTAGTTTTGCTTTCAAAAACTCACTCAAATTCAGTTTTCAAAACATAAGGATTTTCTAACTTGCTTAAAAGAAATTTTCTTCTCTGTGGGATCGACCCGTTCTTACCACTCTACTTATATTTGATATCTTTTTAGTGAGTGAGTGCGGTTATTTTTGAAATTGTGGCACAGCTTTTAAACGACGAGTTTTGTGTATATCACCGGGCACGGCGGCATCAAAGCCAACGAAAATGGAAACCCCGGTAGGTGTAGGAACGAAGCTGTAGGAGTTGACTCCATGAGGGGCGGAGTCGACTCCGATAGGTGCAGCAGGGGTAGAGACAGCAGGGCAGTGAATGACCCCACCAAGCACGTCGACGTCGAGTGGAGCAAGCAAGGAAGCAGCAGGCAATACTCCCCCCCCCCCACAGCACCACCGGCAGGGGCCAAAGAAGGAGCATTCTGAATCAGAGCATGCGGGGACGAAGCAACCAGAGGCTGCCCAACCGGAGCCTTCTTGCATTTGGGAGTGAGGTGGCCAAGACGCCGACAAAAGGGACAGAACAGGGGAGGGTCTAGGTAAACAAGAGCCTGCCAGAAGCCACTGGCCCTAATGCGAACCCAAACTCTGTGAGGAAGCTTCATCGAAACATCCATCTGGACACAAACCCGAGCAGCGTGAGTGCGAGACAAACATAGGGTGTTCCGATCCACCTTCAACATCGGGCCAAGGTTCCTAGCAATAGAGGCAATAATAGCTTCACTGTAGAAGTTAGCATGGAGGCCTGGCATCTCAAGCCAGATGGGAACGAGTGGGGAATCTACGTCGAGGGAGAAATCCAATGCCCATTTGAAGGACAAGAATGGCATGCCCATTACAAGGAGAGTTTCTTTGAGTAGCACATGCAGGTAGTCTTCCTTGTTCTGGAACCGAAGCAAGAGGTGGCGCCTATCCATGGCGCTAATGAGGAAGTCTTGCTGGAACTAAAACCACTGGGCGAGATGGGATCTGATCTCCTGGAATGGTGGACGCCCTTGAGGAGTCCCCACTATGACAGCGAAGGCAAGCGGTTGGCATGACACCTTGACCTCTTCCAGAGAGAAGAAGGCCACAGGTTCCCCAGAGTCGGCGGAGGCCGGGACGTGTGTAGAGACGGGAAGGGCAGGAGGGGCAAGCGACTGAAGCACAACGTGGGCAAGAAATGGTATGGCCACAGCATCAGGAGGAGAAACAAAAGAACCCACAGCAGGGCATGCACTGCCGCCCCTACCAGATGTAGCCGAGCGAGCTTCAGCAGCCCAAGGAGAAAAAGGGAAGGCTAGCGCGACAATTGCAGAGGATGACGGTGAAGCTCCTACGCGTAGCCCACCAGAGCCGGACACCAAGGTGGACGTAGGCCCAGCAGCAAGGGAGCTCGCAAGACCGAACGGAACCGCCGTATAAGCATGAGCAGAACCACAAGCAGGCAGGGAGGTCGGAGCGCCGGTTGGGGGCGAGGGAGCAGCGCCCGGACCACCAGCAACTGAAGAGGAGAGGTTGGTCGGCGAGAAAGTGCCAACAGCAGACAATGGGAAGAGGCCCCTACACGCAGCCTACCAACAACAGGTAGCAAGGGAGAACCCGATGCAGGCCCAAAAGAGAGGGAGCGAGGACCACCAGCCCAAGGGAGCAGGGCCGGCATGAAGGCGGGGACCGTAGGTGAGTGAGTCCCAGCGCGCAGCACTCCAGCGCTAGGCAGCACGGTAGGGGAAGAGGAAGGCCCAGCGGTGGTGGTGCGAGCACAGCTGGACGGTGCAGCGTAGGCACCAACCGCAACCGGCATGGACCTTACCGCAACCACGGGCGCGAGGGAGAGGGTAGCAGGCCCAAGGGACATAGGAGACACTGAGGCGAAGCCTGCAGCACCGGCAACAGGGGAGGGCGAGGGCAGAAGACTAGGCGAGGGCTAGGGGGAAGCAGCAGAGACGGACATGGTGAAGACAGAAGGGAGCGGCGAGGGAGCTACAGTCACCGCGCTAGGACCGCCAGAGGAGGAAGCAGGGGACGAAGAGGACGTAGGGCAAGGAGGTGTGACCGTAGAGCCTCTGACAGCAAGAAACGTAGGTGGGAAGGAACCCGTCATACTAATGTGACGAGCAGTCACCGCGGAGGAGGACAGTGTCAAGAATGGATGAACTACAGATCTTGAGGGGGGTGAATAGATCTATCCCAAATTTGAATTCTATAGCAGAAAATAAATTACGAAAAGAAAAATCTGCTGAGACACAAGCTATCAATACAAACTCGATAGAACAGCAAGGAAATACAACCATGAACACACCTCAGTCTAGTACAAGCCGGAGGTATGATTCACAACACCCCTCACGCAAGGAGCAATTTTCCAGATAGATAGATCTATCCTTCTAACTACAACTTTTGATATACTATTCAGATGTCGATTGAAAAGAAAATATATGTTGTTGGCCCATATAACATTATACGCGGACAAGAAGGGGTGGTTGAATTGTCCCCCAAACGAAATTACAGATTTTAAACTTTAATGCAACAAATTAAAATAACTACCAACGTAGAGAATGATCGCACAAAATATAAGCTATGAAGAAATTAATTCTCTCAAGCTAACCGATCTCACACGATCAACAAGAATAGATATATCATGCAAACCACATTAACACACAGTGCGAGAGGGATTTTTAAGGTGGTTCGGGACCACGATGGGCTCCCTACGTCCACCCCACACCAAAACGGTGAGGCTTCACTCGCTCACAATGAAGCACACAGAGTAAAAACTCCAACCCACACGGAGACTTCGTCTCCACAACGATCCAACTGTGGGATCAATCCACACAAACACACACACACACGCTGTGACACTCGCAGTAATAACCACATGACCGTATGCAAACAGTCCACCCACAGTGTATATTCAAGTTCAGAATAAAAAATAAAACCTCAATGACATCCAAACTAAGGATGGAACATGAGGAACATCTCAAATAAGATGGAAATAGATATAGAGTTTCTCCTCCTTTGCAAACTCCTCGAATCTTCAAGTCGATGTCTGAAGTCCCGCGATCAATGACACCCAAGAGGGGGGGGTGAATTGGGTGATTACAGATTTTAAGAACTTTTAACAAATTTAAAACATATATTAAGAGTAAGCAACAAAAAAGAATAGATCTGATAGATTACAAAATGAATCTAGCTAAATCAACCCCTATAGTAGTTCTTTGGTACCAGGCGGAGTCCGGGAATCTGAAGATTCTCTCACACAAGGTATTTTCCTCCCGACAGGACTAACCGTGTCGATCAGAAACTACCTTTTGATATATCAGAGATCTCCCGTAAAAAGATTAATAAAGCTAGATCTAAACAAAGGAACTATATGATAACGTAATATGCAAAGGAGCTAGAGCAGAATTGGAGATAGGAGATAAGGAGCAAACCACACAGAGCGCCACGATTTTTAGGTTGTTCGGATGTAACAACTGCAACCTACGTCCACTCCTCACCAACTGTGAGGATTCACACACTATCTTGTATAAGGTTATAAGATCAAGGCACACATACACACACTCGTGTGAGTTCAGAACTCCCACGAAGGTGCACAAGCACTGAAGCACAAAGAAGAGTGAAAAACAAAGAGATCACTCACACACACACACACGGATCTGCGTAGATCCACACATACACAGATGTTCAGTTGTTACAAGAATACACACTTGAATCTGAAATAAAAATTGAATAAAAGAAAACTTCAGATTCAAGCTCCCCCTTTGTTGATGAAAAAGGTTTTGGATGCAGCTTGATCTCCACTTGGCTTGGGGTAGATCTGCTCCAGATGTGGCTTGAAGATGGATGAAGATCTTGTTGTGCCCCTTAGGCACAAGCATATGCTATTTTGTTTTGATGATAGCAACACAGTGAGAGTATCACAGTGAGCCAGTCATTGTGTGTAGTGTACATGCATTACAGGTGCATTACTGCTAGTTCTGCAAGTCTATACATCGCTGCATTCACACGTTCAAAGTCCATACATTACATGCATTCATCAAGAGTCTGTACACTCGGTGTCTGCATCTCATGAACTCCAAGTCTGTACACTTGTTGTCTGCATCACAAGCGTTCATGTATATACACTCTTTGTGTCTGCATCACATGCATTGTTTCTCAAAGTCTGTACAGCCCGTGGTCGCAAGACCAAGTCTGTACATCATCTTGTGCATGCATCGGTCTCATGCAAAGTCTGTACATTGAGCATCTTACTTAGCGTCTCATGCTATATTTCAAAGTCTGTACATTGGCCAAGTCTATACATTGTCATCTTTACCTACGTTCAATGTTGCAAGTCTATACATTCTTCGGATGGCATCAACCAAAGTCTGTACATTGCTCTGCTTAAGGCACGCTAAGTCTATACAGCCTTTGCATTGCACATAAAGTCTATACATTGACTGTGCATTCATTTGTCTGGCTGCAGAACACTAAGTCTATACATTGCACTATAGCATGCACGAACTCTAAGTCTGTACATCCGTTGCGTCTTGTGCATGCATCATTCAAAGTCTGTATAGCCTGTGTTCGCAACACAAAGTCTGTACATCGTTCTGCTTGCACAAACGCCAAGCCTATACATTGGCTTTGCTTGCACGAGCTGAAGTCTATACATTGTCCACTTGCAGCATTAGCACAAGTCTGTACAGCCTGTGTGCTTCATAACGCCAAGTCTATACATTGGCTAGCTGCACAAAAACAAAGTCTGCACATTCGTTGCTGCAAAGTCTGACATTCTTCAATAGGAATGTCCATGCATTCATTCGTTGTGCATACTTTGTTTAAGTGCATTCTGCATAACAAACCAGCAAGTTTGTACATTGCTTTCGCATGCACACGAAGTCAATACAATTGTTAACGGCATGTCAGTGCATTCATTCTTGTTGTGCATACTTCACCTTGTGCACACTGCATCACAGTTTATGCATCAAGTCTGTACATTGCCTTTGCACAAGGCCACACTAAGTCTATACAGTCTGTGTGTTTCATGCATTTGTGCATCGTTCACTCTAAGTCTATACATTGCTTCATGCATTGCACGAAGCCTGCACATTGTGTGTTGCTATGCCTTAGCTTTGCATTCACAAAGTATGTACATGCCATAGTCTTACATACGTGAAGTCTGTACATGCTTTAGCGTTGCCTTCATAAAGTCTGTACAAGGCTTCAACCTTAAACTGACAATTCTATTCGACTGGCTGACAGGGACTCTTTGCAGAGCTTAATGAAAGGCACGTGATCCGAGGCTAGAAGGGCTGACAAGATGATGACACGTGGCCAAAACATTCGGGCGAGAACTGTGGAAGACACACGCCCTAGCTGCTGCTATATATATGAAGCTTCTTCCTCAGGAGAAGTCTGATCGAAATAGAAGAGCAGAAGCAGTGAGGAGCCTGCACGATCCAGAGAGCAGAGGAGAAGAAGAAAAGAAAGAGAGAAGAAGCAGAAGAGAAAGTGAGAGATAGAGAGCTCGAGCAGATCCAGAAGAAGAGAAAGAAATAGAGGAGAGATAGTGAGATCGAGAAAAGAAGATAGCAGTCTAAAGATTAGTCTTTACTGGACCGTGGATCAAATCCAGGCCAGTCAGCTCTGTTGAGAGCCACATTGTGTTTCATTGCATACAGCTTTTTGTTGCTGTTTGTTTCCTATTTTCTTGTTTCATCTTTTACCTTTCTTCAAGTTGTTAGTCAGCATTTGCAGTGGAGGATTCCACTGGACAGGTCAAGCTGTAATTCCTCAGCGGGCGAGACTTGGTCGCGGACAGCAAGCTGTGTCGCTCAGCGGGCAGAGGAGGATTCCTCTGGACGGGTTAAGCTGTAGTCCCCAGCGGTTGTAGGCAAGCTGTGATGTCCAGCGGTTCAAGCTGTGAGTCAGTTGTAATCCACACTCGGGTTGAGTGTGGGGTGGATGTAGGTCTGGAGGACCGAACCACCTAAAAATCTCTTGTGTACGGTGTGGTTTGATCTCATTGTGTGTTTGACGCTAGATGAATGCATAGGGGCGATATGGCTTGATTGCACACCGTGTGTTTGACTGTGGTATTGAGTGTCCTTTGATATTGTAATTCCGCAATTGCTCATTGTCCATCTGAAGAAGGAGAGATTTAATTAGCTCTTTAGGTTATCTAGTTTTTGTCTAGTTAGCGAACTAGATTTTTAATTGGGCAAAATTTTTTAGGGGAGATTCATTCACCCCCCTCTGAATCTACCGCACCGAACCCAACACTTGGTATCAGAGCGGGTATCTGCACAGAGGGTCCAATGACCTGCAGATCCGATCCTGCTGTATTCGGTGCTATTTTGCTTCTGATATATTTCTTGTCGATTGTTTTGCGCATTGAATCTGTTGGCCATCTGTCCAAATGGCTCGTCCTCCGGTTTATGATGGTTCTAACCTCAATAGTTGCCTAGGAGGCCTATGTGTGTACGTAGACTCCATTGATCCCAAACTATGGAGGCTACTATCTAAAGGCCCACATCAATTACCTCATGATGAGACCAAGTGGTCTAGAGAGGACAGAATAAAGAACCGTGACAATGTCATAATTCTTAATATCTTGAGAGCTGCGATTAATACTGATATATATCCTTTTGCTCTCAGGTGCACTTCTGGAAAGGAGATATATGACAGAGTCATTTCTGTTCATAACGAACATGAGGATAGCTGCATGATGGCAAACCGGGGAAATGATGATGAGGAAGCCTCATCCAAGGTAAATTCTGAATCTGGATCCGAAGAAATCTCAATTGATGATTTATGGGATATAAATGAGGAACTTTCTAATAGATGTGAAAAATTAAAATCTGAGAATAAAAGGTTTAAAAAGAAATGTGATCAGATAAATTTGAAAGCTCCCTGTGAAAATTGTTCTAAACTGAAAGAATCTTTTGATGCATGTTTGATGGATGTTTGCAAACATAAGGAGCTGAATAATTTAGTAAAAATTGAAAATGATGAACTTACTGCCAAGATTTCTGAACTAGAAGATAAGCTGAATTCATTAGGAAATAATCAAATCATGACTAATGAACTGGTTCAGAATGAACAAATAAGAAAGGAGAATGAAGAGCTGAAGTTTCTAAAGACTGAAATGTCTGAGAGACTCTTAATGCTAGAAAAAGGGAAGAGTTCTTTTGAAAATGAATGTGAGAGAGTGAGTACATTAATAGAAGAGTTTGACAGCTGCAAAGCTATTAATGTCATACTTAATGAAAAGGTCACAAATTCTGAAATGCTCATTTCTTCTCTCAAAAATGAAATCACTGAAGTGAACAAATCTCTGTCTGAGTCTTTTAAGAATAAAGAAAATCTGAAGGCTGCATCTAAGAAGAAAGTTTCTGATGGAGGTAGTAAGTAGGAAGTGAGAAAAAGACTGTGCACAACCTTTGTGCGTAGCTCTGAGTTAGCTAGCACTTCATCTTCTTCAAATATGCCTGCTATTCAAGAGAGTCAGAAAATAAAACAGAATAAGAATCTGTATGTTGAAACTTCTCAAGTCAAACTGTCTTCTGCTAAAAGAAAGAATGTGAAATATTTCTACTGTGGTAAATTTGGCCATGAGATGGTTGATTGTTTTACCATGAAGAAGGATGATCAGAATGTTGATAAAAAGCATGCTAGGAACTTTTATGGTAAGAAACCCTCTCTTGTTCAAACGAAAAGAATCCACTGTTTTTACTGTCATGAGATAGGTCATCTTATGCATAATTGTAGATTAAAGAAACAGGATGATCTCAATGCTAGAAAATTGCATGATAGGAATGTTCATGTTAAAAATCATGCAAATCATAAGAAGAACATTCAATGTTTTCATTGTGGCAAATTGGGCCATATTGTTGCAAATTGTTGGCATGCTAAGGGAAGAACACTTAACTCCAAACCTGTTAAAATCCCTGCAAAAGACATGCATTTTATAAGAATTTTGACAGAATGAATTCTTCATGTTTTGAATGTGGAAAACATGGACATACAGTCAAGGACTGCTGGCACGCTCAGGGAAAGAAATCTAACTCTGAATTTATTAAATTCCCTGTGAAAAGAAATGATTTTGGTTACAATAAAATTCTTGTAAACAATGCTTCTCATGGAAATATTCTTGTTTCAAAAGTTCAGCATATTGCATGCTTTAACTGTGGAAAGCCAGGCCACAGAACTGTTAATTGTTGGCTGGCTGGTTATGAAAAGAAAAATTTCCATGTCAATAACAGAATTAATCATGTTCACTCACTCCAAGCTCATGCCAATGCTAATGTCTACAAGGAGAACATGAAATATGTTATCTCTTGTTATTACTGTGGACAGTTAGGACATTCCAAGGCTAATTGCTATTTGAAGAGGGTAGATGACTCTAAAGTGTTGATCATGAGGAGAGCACCATCCAAAGGTGTAACTATCATGTCAGGACCCAAGACATCTTGGGTGTCTATTTGTGCAAAATAGTTTGATGACTTGCAGGTGTGCCTTGGGTTAAGGAATAAACAAGGGTTAATAAACCAGGGCACTCAAATGAAAACCCCAGGATCTTACTTTTCAGGTCAGTTCTGAACACTTTGTTTAAATTTCATCATCTGAAATTGTTGATTTGTTTGCTTGATTTCTGATGTCTTCTTCTTGTCTAGCTGATCAGTCTACATTCCAGACTCAGCTAATGAATTTAATTCTGCACAAATTTGATGCTCTTCTCTTGCCAAATATTGCACTGTGTACATATGATGCTAGATGCACTGCACAACTATTGTTGTAGTCGATGCATACCTAATGTCTACGTATATCATTTGCATGTCTTTCAATGCATATAGGACTGCTTTGCATACATCATTTGCATAACCCTGGTATATTAAATGGTAAGTTACTAAAAGGTAAGGAAATCTGCCTGGAGATTCTTACTATGTGTGAGATGGTCCTTGAGACCAGGTTCTCCGTCAAGTACCAAGGGTCAAGTCTTCATATAGAGCAGTGTACTGCATATCATTAAATTTGAAAATTTTGAAAAAGGATAAAATGTTCATGACTTGGGTGCATAAACTTGAAATGATTACATACTTGCTTTATGTATCATTGTTGCATAGTCTGCACTTAATTAGTTGAAAGCATTGCATAGCATATTGTTGCATCATGGTGTCAGGTGGAGCTGAGAGTTAAGTTCAGTACATTGAATCTTTTTCACTCCTCTTAGTCCCCACTCAATTCATTCATATTCTTTGACATCAAATGCTCTTGGATCTGAATGCATATTGCTATCATTTCCCTATCACTTTCACTGAACAATAGTATTGCTTCTGGTTTGGTACATTGAGCTGTGGTTATTGCAATTGTTCATTTATAAGAATCACACTTGCAAATTGAAAGGAACCAAAGGTTTAACTGTTATAAATTGAAGAGTTAAGTGTCTACACTTCAGAACTTGAGATAAAAGAAAACCTTTATAGATCTTAATCTCTATCTCATGGTTAGAATAGAAAAAGTTTTTTTTAATGCCTGAATGTGTTAAACTGGAAATGTCTAGAAAAGGTGAATAAGAGTGTGTACTGTTTTTAAACAATCACTCTAAAAGAAATCAGGGCAGAAGTAAATAAGATCATCAAGGTAAAGAACTGAACACAGTGACAGAGCAATGGCTGAATTGTACTGAGAAGCTGTGATCTCCTCCAAAGAAATAGGAGAATTCATAAGTCATGAAGTGCTTCAGACTACCTCTGTTCATAGGGTCAAATCTATAGGGGGAGTTTTCACCAAGTAACTGGGGGTACTGGCCTCTGATCAAGGTGTGCCCTTAATGTCAAAGGTGAAAATTGTTCCTTGTAGGTCTTGATCTGAAATAGATCTAATAGTTTATGCTTAGTAACTAGGGGTACCAGCCTCTGATCAAGGTGTACACCTAATGTCAACAGCATAAATGCCACTGGTCTATTCACTTAGCTCAGTTTCTGAAGAATTAAAAAGTGAAATACAAACTGCTGTAACCCTTTGAAATCAAAAGTCATTGAGTGAAAATTATTTTTTTCTCAGTACATATTCAAGTTGCCCTTCTTGAACTTCCATGTTTAATCACAAAGGGTATTGTTTCTAACTTTTCTATTAAAATCATGTGCCTTAGATTCAATGCTATAAATGGAGTCTATAACTCTTTTTCAGTGGTCAACTGCTTTACTCTATCTTTATCACTGTTAAACCTGAATTTTTTTAAAACTGTATATTGATGATTCTTATGCTTTAACAGTTGTTTATAATCATGCTCACCTTCTGAACCAATGCTTCAGCTGTTGTGTAGTGACCCCTTCCTTATTCATGTTCCTTCCCTCCTTATCTGTTTCATCCGTCCATATTTCTTCTCAAAGGGGGAGAAATAATTCAGGGGGAGTTATACTTTCAGGGGGAGTTTGAGCTGTTCTAAGGGAAATCTGCAATGTGTTCTGCATGTTGCACTCATGTGTTTCCTTCTTTTTTGATTATGTCAAAGGGGGAGAAAATTTGGTTGGTGACTCACTGTCACTTTGTTGCCATCATCAAAAAGGGGGAGAATGTTGTGCCCCTTAGGCACAAGCATATGCTATTTTGTTTTGATGATAGCAACACAGTGAGAGTATCACAGTGAGCCAGTCATTGTGTGTAGTGTACATGCATTACAGGTGCATTACTACTAGTTCTGCAAGTCTATACATCGTTGCATTCACACGTTCGAAGTCCATACATTACATGCATTCATCAAGAGTCTGTACACTCGGTGTCTGCATCTCATGAACTCCAAGTCTGTACACTTGTTGTCTGCATCACAAGCGTTCAAGTATATACACTCTTTGTGTCTGCATCACATGCATTGTTTCTCAAAGTCTGTACAGCCCGTGGTCGCAAGACCAAGTCTGTACATCATCTTGTGCATGCATCGGTCTCATGCAAAGTCTATACATTGAGCGTCTCACTTAGCGTCTCATGCTATATTGCAAAGTCTGTACATTGGCCAAGTCTATACATTGTCATCTTTACCTACATTCACTGTTGCAAGTCTATACATTCTTCGGATGGCATCAACCAAAGTCTGTACATTGCTCTGCTTCAGGCACGCTAAGTCTATACAGCCTTTGCATTGCACATAAAGTCTATACATTGACTGTGCATTCATTTGTCTGGCTGCAGAACACTAAGTCTATACATTGCACTATAGCATGCACGAACTCTAAGTCTGTACATCCGTTGCATTTTGTGCATGCATCATTCAAAGTCTGTACAGCCTGTGTTCGCAACACAAAGTCTGTACATCGTTCTGCTTGCACAAATGCCAAGTCTATACATTGGCTTTGCTTGCACGAGCTGAAGTCTATACATTGTCCACTTGCAGCATTAGCACAAGTCTGTACAGCCTGTGTGCTTCATAACGTCAAGTCTATACATTGGCTAGCTGCACAAACACAAAGTCTGCACATTCGTTGCTACAAAGTCTGAACATTCTTCAATAGGAATGTCCATGCATTCATTCGTTGTGCATACTTTGTTTAAGTGCATTCTGCATAACAAACCAGCAAGTTTGTACATTGCTGTCGCATGCACACGAAGTCAATACAATTGTTAACGGCATGTCAGTGCATTCATTCTTGTTGTGCATACTTCACCTTGTGCACACTGCATCACAGTTCGTGCATCAAGTCTGTACATTGCCTTTGCACAAGGCCACACTAAGTCTATACAGTCGATGTGTTTCATGCATTTGTGCATCGTTCACTTTAAGTCTATACATTGCTTCATGCATTGCACGAAGCCTGCACATTGTGTGTTGCTATGCCTTAGCTTTGCATTCATAAAGTCTGGCCATGCCATAGTCTTGCATACGTTAAGTATGTACATGCTTTAGCGTTGCCTTCATAAAGTCTGTACAAGGCTTCAACCTTAAACTGATAATTCTATTCGACTGACTGACAGGGACTCTTTGCAGTGCTTAATGAAAGGCACGTGATCCGAGGCTGGAAGGGCTGACAGGATGATGATACGTGGCCAAAACATTCGGGCGGGAACTGTGGAAGACACACACCCTAGCCGCTGCTATATATATGAAGCTTCTTCCTCAGGAGAAGTCTGATCGAAATAGAAGAGCAGAAGCAGTGAGGAGCCTGCACGATCCAGAGAGCAGAGGAGAAGAAGAAAAGAAAGAGAGAAGAAGCAGAAGAGAAAGTGAGAGATAGAGAGCTCGAGCAGATCCAGAAGAAGAGAAAGAAATAGAGGAGAGATAGTGAGATCGAGAAAAGAAGATAGCAGTCTGAAGATTAGTCTTTACTGGACCGTGGATCAAATCCAGGCCAGTCAGCTCTGTTGAGAGCCACATTGTGTTTCATCGCATACAGCTTTATGTTGCTGTTTGTTTCCTATTTTCTTGTTTCATCTTTTACCTTTCTTCAAGCTGTTAGTCAACGTTTGCAGTGGAGGATTCCACTGGACAGGTCAAGCTGTAATTCCTCAGCGGGCGAGACTTGATCTCGGACAGCAAGCTGTGTCGCTCAGCGGGCAGAGGAGGATTCCTCTGGACGGGTTAAGCTGTAGTCCCCAGCGGTTGTAGGCAAGCTGTGATGCCCAGCGGTTCAAGCTGTGAGTCAGCAGTAATCCACACTCGGGTTGAGTGTTGGGTGGATGTAGGTCTGGAGGACCGAACCACTTAAAAATCTCTTGTGTACGGTGTGGTTTGATTTCATTGTGTGTTTGACGCTAGATGAATGCATAGGGGCGATATGGCTTGATTGCACACCGTGTGTTTGACTGTGGTATTGAGTGTCCTTTGATATTGTTATTCTGCAATTGCTCATTGTCCTTCTGAAGAAGGAGAAATATAATTAGCTCTTCAGGTTATCTAGTTTTTGTCTAGTTAGCAAACTAGATTTTTAATTGGGCAAAAATTTTTAAGGGAGATTCATTCACCCCCCTCTGAATCCACCGCACCGAACCAAACAGATCTTTCTTCTCGGAGCACTGTTCACGGCTACAGTACCAACACTTGAATCTCCCCTTGATAGCCTCCTTTGATTGATTAGGGTTACAAGCCTCAAAAAGATGTTTTTATAACTCTTGAATGGTCAAGAGACAATCCAGGAACCAGATCCACAAATCATGGGAAGATTGGTGGCTTTGGGATTAAACAACTCCTTGAAGTTAGACTTCCCACGTTGAGAACAAAAAGTTAACAATATGGGCTTTTCGAAGCTGGCGGTCGACTGGTGTACAGGGGCGGTCGACCGAAATTTTACAGGAAATTGGATTTCCTTACTGGGAAAACCGGTCGACCACTAGAAGATGGCGGTAGACCGCTGGCTGGGGTTTCTGCAAAAACTAAAAGGTTAGCTAATGTAATATAATACATGAATGAATCAGTTTATGGCTACCTTGTTCCAATCAAGGTGAGTGGGTTTAAGCTTAGCCTGGGTGGTTTAGAAACCAAAGCAAGGATTTATGCATTTGGAAGGGTTTAAACAATGAAGTATAATACATGGTGAAGTAGGCTTTGAGTGTGTGTTAAATTCGAACTTGATAGTTGAAACATAGCACGTAAGAAAACATATAACCTGGGTTTTGTTATCATCAAAATCACCTGGATATACTCAACAATCTCCCCCTTTTTGATGATGATAAAACTAAAGGGGTTTTGAAATACATGAACGTGCCTTTGAGCAATGTTTGAAAATTGAGATCAAGGTTCGAAATCAAAGCATTTCACTTACATCCCATCACGCCAGCGAACACAAACCATTCAACATTTTATTTGCCAATTAGAAAGGAAATGAGATATAGGAGCCAACCATTTGAGATCAAACACCAGTTGCATTCAATTCATCATTTCAATGCACGACTTCTAGACTCAAGAGACTAAACAAATGCATAAAAATAGACTCGTGATCCTCACCTGATCACGCATGCATGCAAACACACAATCACACACGGACATACATAAATATATAAAGCCCTGCACTACTACTTCTCCCCCTTTCGCATCATCAAAAGGGGATGGGATAGACGAAGGGGGACCCAAGTGACACAAAGACCATAGGACTGCAAGCTAGAGGGAGAAAAAAGGAAAAATCCTCATGGTGCATCTGCAGGTGGAGGTGGCTGATCCTCTAGAGGAGGGGGCTGGTAACCAAGGAGGCGGCGAATGTCTTCAAGAGCATGAACTTAAGCGTGAAGAGTATCCTGAATACGGCCTATGGAGAGGTCACGAGCCGCATCACGACGAGCCATGCTAAGAAGTGTATTGTTCATGATGTGGAAGGACTGGCTAGAATCAGCAACACTGTCGATGAGGCTAGTCATATGAGTGGTGAGTGTAGCCATATGAGTGGAGAGGGTATCCAGAGTAGTGGAGAAGGAATCCATGCGGCCTGACATGGTGTCAACCACATTGCCCATAGTGTCGACACGATCCCCGAGAATAGAAAGTCCCTCCCCAAAAGTATCCACACGAGTCTCTAGCCCAGTGAACCACCTGTCAAAAACCTCATAGTCTACCCAAGAAGGCTGGGTGGCTCCCTGAGTGGAGGACTCTCCATGATGAAACTGAGTAGGAGGAGGCATCTCCGGATCCATATGCTGCGCTGAAGGTGGAGGAGGCAGCCTGGCATCCATGTGATATGGTGAGGGTGGCAGAGGCTGCTCCTTGGGCTGAACTAGAGGGGGTACATCCCCTTGAACCTGCCGCTGCTGTGGTTCCTGCTCATCTTCATTGTCATATCCGTCCCCATAAGTAGGCACATCCCGACACAGCTCACCATCGGTACCATAGTAATAAACCATATAAGTAAAGATTTTATGCTTGTTATAGATATCATCCTGGCGAACATAAATAAATTGTTCTTCTGCTAAAATGATCCGAGCATGAATGAATACCCTAGTCAGCTGTGAAGCATACGGCAAAGATCGCCGCAGATTTGTTCGGCAAGCTCCAATGAGGGTTGTCATGAGGCGACCCATGTTGATTTATATACCATTCATCACATTCTAAAACAGGAATCTATGAACCTCTGTGACTTCATTTCTGCTGCCAACCTTGGGATAAATAAGGGAGGTAAACATATGGTGTAGGACACGCTCCAGTGGTGGGAAGTAATTCACATTTAATTCAATCAAATCGCTGACACCACGCACATACTCACATCTGGTCATCGCAAGAAATGTGTCTTCAACCTCCCCATGACCATAAACCAAGTCGGCTCCTCTAGTCGCACACCCTAAGCTTCTCTCAAACAGATCGAGGTTAATGTGAATCTCAACCCCTCGAACAACAGTATATAGCTCCTCATTCTGTGAAACCAAGTTCCCATAGAACTTATGTACTAGACTGGGGTAATGACGGTTATATCTAGTGACAAAATCAGTCCAACCCGGTTGAATCTCAAAGACTGCATAAATATCGGGCAAGAGCTGATTCACCTCGTGAAAATCGACCAGTCGGGGGTCGATTATGGGACTAATAAGCAACTTTGGTGCTCAACGTGGTGCAGGCGGCCGCTGTGGTGGAGGAGTCGGTGCCTCGCATCTCTGTCCACTCCCTTCCCCTTGGGTAGAACACCGAGAGCTTCGTCTAGGCGGCATCCCGAACTAGCAACCCGATAGAAGACCCTTGAAGAGAAGACCCTCGTCTCGGGGAATGAAGAAAGATCTACGGACACTCCACGGGCTTGCAAAAGCCTTCTCCACTGACCGGAACCAAGGTGGGAACTCCACGAACGCACGAACGGTCGAATGGAGTTCGTCCCGAAATCGTGACGAACACGCCGGATCTTGTGCGGGTGGAGAAAAGATGAGGTTTGGAAGCTTGGGAGGTGGAGTTTGGAGATTCTAGGGTTAGGGCAAAGTAGTGGAAGGTGAATGGGAGAGATGGAATGAGAATGAGGGGTTTTAGGACCCCTTATAAGTTGGCTCGGGTGGGACCTGGTCAGGCCGGTTCGCCACCACCGATCGACTGGTGCGGGGCTGGCGGTCGACCGCTAGCCCAAAAACCCAAATTTTGTATTTTTTATTTCTTTTTCTTTTCTTTTCTATTTTTTTGTTTTTTTTTAATTGGGAGGGGACAAACAACTGACTTTCTGATTTGAGCCAACGCCATGAAGTGGAGGAAGGAAATAGATGCAAGTCTAAGGAAATTTTCTAACTCCCCCTCAGAAGTGACCTTAGGTCCGACATCACTGAGTCCACTATTATATATCCAAGGAATATCTTGCCTTAGAAAAAAAATTTCAAGGAGGGCTATACATATAATTACATTCAAGCATGCAGGAATGTAAGTGAACACACATGGTATTAGAAGTAAAGATAAAATGCATGTTTTCCTACCCTTGATGCATATGAGTTTCTACAAATGTAGAACTTAACCTAAGTGCAAGCCTATGCATGAATGCTCTCACCCTTGCACATCCCAAGTTCTCTTCTTATCTTGTTAAATTGATCCTGGTTGAGGGGTTTGGTGAAAATGTCAGCTAGCTGATTGTGTGTGTCAATGAAGTTCAATTCAAAGACCCCTTTTCCTACATGATCTCTCAGAAAGTGATGACGAATATCAATATGCTTGGTTCTAGAGTGTTGAACAGGGTTTTTAGACAAACTGATTACACTGGTATTATCACACAAAATTAGCACACATTTCATCTCAATATCTAAATCAAGCAATTGATTTTTGATCCAAAGTACTTGGGCTCCACAACTTCTGATGGCTATATATTCAGCCTCGGTCGTTGAGAGAGCTACTGAATGTTGTTTCTTGGAGGCCCATGAAACTAGGCACCCACCAAGAAACTGATAGTACCCACTAGTACTTTTACGATCTACAATGCATCTGGCATAATTTGCATCGGTGTATGCAATCAAATCAAAAGAACTATCGATAGGAAACCACAAGCCAAAGTCTATTGTGCCAAGTAAATATATAAAAATACGTTTAACATTCGATAAGTGAGATTCTTTAGGGCATGACTGAAACGGGCACAAAGACATACACTGAATTGAATGTCAGGGTGGCATGCTGTAAGATACAGTAGTGATCTGATTATACCTCAAAACATTGTAGGATCTACTGTTTTACCATTTTCATCTTTGTCTAACTTTGAGGTAGTGGCCATTGGAGTTGACAAAGGTTTTCCTTTAGCCATCCCATATTTCTTCAAAAGCTCCATTGTGTACTTGGCTTGGCTTATGAAAATGCCCTCAGGTGTTTGCTTCACCTGCAGTCCAAGAAAGAATGTTAGTTCACCCATTAGGCTCATCTCAAATTCACCTTGCATGATTTCTGTAAATTCATCACATAGCACATTATTAGTAGCTCCAAAAAGTATATCATCCACATACACTTGAACTACCAATATATCTTTACCTGATTTCTTTATGAAAAGTGTTTGATCAACCTTACCTCTCTTGAAATCATTTTCAATTAGAAATGACGTGAGCCGTTCATACCATGCCCTTAGTGCTTTGCTTCTGTCCGTACAAGGCCTTCTGGAGCTTGTACACATGTTGTGGATGTTTGGGGTCTTCAAAACCTGGAGGTTGTTCTAAAAAAATATCATATTTGATATACCCATTTAGAAACGCAGATTTAACATCCATTTGAAACAATTTAAAGTTAGATGAGCAAGCATAAGACAATAAAATCTGGACTACTTCTAGACAAGCAATCGGTGCAAATGACTCATCAAAATTAATACCCATCTCCTGGCTATACCCTTTGGCCACAAGCCGGGCCTTGTTCCTAACAACCAATCCCATATCATTTGACTTGTTTCTAAAAACCCATCGGGTTCCGATAATGGGTTTATTCTTAGGTCATGGCACTAGAGTCCACACCTGGTTTCTTTCGAACTAGTGCAACTCTTCACGCATAGTCTGGATCCAGGATTCATTTTGAAGAGCCTCATGGATATCCTTGGGCTCTTCCTGTGAGATTAAGGCTATCAAATCTTCTTCTTCTACTTGCCTTAGAGATGCTCTGGTTCTTACCCCATCTTGAGGATTACCGATTATATTTTTAGCTGGATGATCCTTTAAGAATGTGGAGGTGCTTGGCAAGTCGGGGTATTGCACTTGCTGCTCTTGCAGTGTTTCAATTGAAAGATCGTCATCTTCTTCACTCTTGCTAGGTATTCCTTCCTTTGATTCATCTTGGCTTTAGATGTTCCAGAATTAGTTGAGTTTTTGGTGGCTTCTCCTGCATCCACAATTTGAGTAGTTAGTTTTAGTTCAGATTCATCAAAAATTATATGAGGACTTTCTTCAACAACCAAGGTCCGTTTATTAAACACTCGATAAGCTCTAGAGTTAAGTGCATAGCCTAGGAAAGTTCTCTTGTCACTTTTCTCATCAAACATACCTAGGTTGGACTTACTGTTGTTCAGGATGAAACATGAACATCCAAAGGGTTTAAGGTGGGAAATATTCGGTTTCTTACCCTTGTAGAGCTCATATGGAGTTTTCCTCAAAATGGGCCTTACCATTGCCCTGTTGATGATGTAACACGCTGTACTTACCGCCTCAGCCCAAAAATATTTTGGTAGAGAGTTTTCACTCAACATGGTCCGTGCCATGTCTATCAATGTTCTATTTTTCCTCTCCACCACTTCATTTTGTTGGGACGTCCTTGGTGATGAGAAGTTGTGTGTATACCCGTGCTCTTCACAGAAATTGCTGAACTCATGATTTTCAAATTCGCCACCATGATCACTTTGGATAGTAGTGATAAGGTAGTCTTTATCATTTTGGATTTTCCTGCAAAACACTTGAAATTCCATCAATGCATCATTTTTATTGGATAGAAATAACACCCAAGTGAATCTGGAATAGTCATCAATAATCACAAAATCATAGGATTTCCCTCCTAGGCTGGATGTCCTAGTTGGGCCAAACAAATCAAGATGCAGCAATTCCAAAGGCCGAGAGGTAGAAATAATGTTCTTATTTTTGAAGGATATGCGTGTTTGCTTGCCTTTTGTGCAAGCCTCACAAATTTTATCACTTTCAAACTTTAACTTTGGCAAACCATTCACTAAGTCATGTTTAGACAACTTGGAGATTACTCCAAAACTAGCATGACCTAGTCTTCGGTGCCATAGCCATGCATTATCATAATTGTTAGCTACCAAACACATATCATCATAAGAAACATCATCAATATCAATAGTATATACATTGCTGCTTCTCTTGCCGATGAATTTGATTTCATTGGAAGTTTTATTTTTGACAAGGCAATGGGTTTCATCAAAAATAATCTTAAAGCCTTTGTCACACAGTTGGCTTATGATGCTCGCTCGACAGTCGTTGTTAAAATTGCCGTGCCACACAAATTTCAAATATTTATAACCGCACTCACTCACTTATGGATTTGAAAACATGAGTATAATGGTAAGTACGGGTCGATCCCACGGGGAGAGAATATGTGATTTTAGTTCAAGTTGGACATATCTTTATGTTTGGAAAACCAATTTTTGGATTTTGGAGTGCAATTATGAAAACTTAAGTTGGAAAACATAAAAGAATTCAAGTGAAAATAGGGGTTGGAAGAAAATGCATAACTTTAAACATAGACAGAATTAGAAGAAGTGTAAAACATGAAAGTTGTAGAGAATTGGAAAAGGAAGAACTTTTATGAAGAACACAGAAACAGAAAATGAAAGGAAGATAAGGAAAAACTTGAAAAACTATGACCTATTGGTTCGGATGAACAGTAATTGACAGAAAACCAGCACCTTGAAAACTTAATTCTAAAGCTCAAAAGAAGAGGAATTTGACAAAGTGCAAGAAGAATAAAACTTAGAGATACAAGAGAGGAACAACTCTTATGAAGAACTGAGAGTTATTTGAGGACTAGAAAGACTTCAAAATGAATGAATGGAAGAAGGTATCACCACGGATGAACAGTGAATGCACAGGACAGCACTTAAGAAAATGGGTATTAACTCTATGAATTTGGATGAATTGGAAGAAATGATGAACATAGACGTTGAAGAAAACTTAAAAAGGAACAACTTTTATGAAGACAAGAATTTGAAATGAGGATCACAATAATGAGAAATAAGGCTGTGAAAAGACTGAATTCCAAAATGAAACTTGTATTGCAATAAATTCAACTTACAAATTTACCTTCAAAAGCTTGGAAACACACAACTTCAACAATCAAAAACTTCAGAAATGGAAGGAACTTACATTACAAATACTTAAAGCTAGCTCTCTCTCCCTTGCAACCTTGCCATCTAGTTCTAACTCTAACAACCAACCACCCTCATTATAAGTGATACCCCCTTTATATAGGGTTTACAACCTCTTCTTGCTCATATAAAACACTTAAATGCACCTAATTTTGACCCAACTTGGTAGGCTGGAGTGTGCTGCACCTTTTGTCATTTTTTTCTGATTTTTTCAGATTTTTTTTAGAATTTTTATAGCCCTTTTCCTCTCTCTTTTCTCTCTTTTCCTCTCAGTCGGCACGTTGCGCCGACCGGTTCGGCCGAGTTCGGCTGCCCGCCCGTGGGCCCGCGTGCGCCCGCTCCAGCTGCCAGCCGCCACGTCTTCGCGCGTGGCGCACGCGCCTGCCCCGCCGCTGTCGCCGCGTTGAGCGCCGCGTGGAGGTCGCCCGGCCCCGGGTCGCCTGCTCCAACTGCCACGCACCCCCCACCCGCCTTCGCCTTTCCTCGCCTCGTCGCCCATGCGGGCGGCGAAGGCGGGAAGGGCGGGGACGGGGGGGTTTGAATTGTTTTTTTTATTTTATATAAATATATTATATATAAATATATATATATATATATATATATATCTTGTATATATATGTATAAAATGCTAAAAAATATCAAATAAATTTATTTTTTTTCTAATTTTTTTATTTTCTTTTTGAACAACTCCCTGAGCTTTTGGCTCAGTTTAACATGTATATTTTTATTCTTTTTTTTCTTTTTCTTGGAGTTTTTCTCGTATTACGTGCCTACATAAATACATAAAAATATAATTAATATTTAATTAATTTCAGAAAAATAAACATTTGATACAAAAACAACAATAAGTGTGAGAAGTGTATATTTATCAATATTTAAGCGCATAAAAATGTATATAATCATGAATTAAATGGTAAAAATACACACTTATCACACCCCCCAACTTACTCATTGCTAGTCCCTTAGCAATGCAATTAATGAAAAATTCAGGACCAACAAGAGTTAAAGGATATCCATGCCTCATTACTAGATCATCTTTCATAGAGTTAACTAAAGATCAGGAATTTAGAGTAATTACCACAGACTAGCCTTAGGAACATAATCAAGAATTCTAATCAAAATTCAGTAGCACTTGTGCAAGTGAAATACTAAATTCACAGTATAGACAATTGCATCCTCCAATTGCTATTCCGAACAAATGCCTTTCAATTCTGCACTTTCTTAATCAGAGCGTTCAATGCACACTAGCTTTTTTTTTTGTCTGCCTTATTGATATGTCCCTTTTGGGATCACTATATATTTTTTTTCTTTTCTTTTTCTTTTTCCTTTTTTTTTCTTTACACACATGATGCTGCACTACCCTTCACTGTTTTACGCGAACCTCAACACATCTTAGGTGAAGTAGGCCCGGTTCCACAGATCCAAGTTCCCTTTTCCTTTTGACGCGAACCTCAACACGTCTTAGGTGAAGTAGGCCCGGTTACTCAGAATCGGAGCATTTTTCATGGTGCTTTATTTTTTTCTCATACTTTTGTATGGCAGAAAGCTTCTAACATATCTCTTCTTCAGAAAATGCAGAATATCAGACAGTATATCTAAAATAGCAGAAGGCTTGTCCTTCTTGTTTCATTAGCATGCAACGTGATGGTATTCTTTTTTTTTTTTTTTGAAAGTGCATCTGAACTTTAAAGAGATTCTTTAAATCAGTTTTCCATGGCTAGAGTAAATAAATTATCCATCATCCGATTCCCTAGTCATTTCCATTCTAGAATCACTTTTCATGCGACATGAATCAAAAAATTCAACTCGGGGAAAACTGTTGTTTAACATGACAATTCAAGAAAGTAAGAAAAATTTTTGTTGAAATTTGTAGAAATTTTTGAAAATTTTGAAAATTTTGTTTTTGAAATGTTATTTTTGACAATTTTGTTTTTGAAATTTTGAAAATTTTGACATTTATCTCCCCCCCCAACTTAAATGACATTATCCTCAATGGCATAAACAGTTGAAAGATCAGAGGACATGTAAAGAGATAATATAGTTGGGATGGAAGGATACAACCTGATGGGTCGGGCGAAGTGATGAGGGCTTCATTGCATTGTGGCCTGAGAACTGTAAAAGAAACACACTAAAATAAAACATCAAATCACAAAAAAAAAACGTGGGTGGCCTCCCAAGAAGCCATTTATTTGCATACCAAACTGTGAAGATATTGGGCTGCCTCTCAAAAAGCGCTAAATTTAACGTCTTCAGCCAGACGCACTGTAGCTCAACAACCAACAAGTTGATTTTAAAATGAGCCACCAAAGAATTTTATCCTTGCCAAAATTGTCTTTTTCATGCCCTGAAGAAAATGAATGTGGTTGGTGAATGCAAGGGCGAGACAGAGATCGAGATGGAGGCATCACAAACGGACCACCCCAATCAGAGAATAGAGGAGGAACATTGAGAAAAATCATGTCATCAATTATGAAATATTCCTCCTTAGAGGCTATGGGATCATCATGTAGAGCAAGAGTAGACCAGTCGGTTGGAAGAACTTCAAAAGAATCACCGTGGTCAAGAATTGGCATAAGCTCTATCCTCTCCTCTAGATTGAAAGTATCATGTGGTACATTCAAATCATTCAATTCCTCATTTACCCCAACTTCATTATTCAAATAAATATTCAATTCTAGATCCATCTTCACTTCTTCTTCCTTCCCATCTTCAAGGATAATTTCATTAAAGTCGTGTACCATCTCCACTTCTTCTCCATTCCCATCTTCAAAGAGAAGTTCATCATGGTTGGGAAAAGACTTGTGATGAGGCTCAATATATTCATCCTCTCCCCCTAACTGAAGATCATCCACCTCTCTTGCATTTCCCTCATGTTGACAAGCAAGCACTAGCTCCTCAAATTTCTTTGTAGGAGGGGGAATATGATCATTCATCAGTTCATCACCGTCATGAATTTTATTGTCATCAAATTCTTCAATCTCCTCAAATTGTCTAGGTTCCTCATTCAAATCGTTTTGACAAGATCTCTCCATAATTCCTTCATCTTCTAAATTAAGATTAATCAAAGGGTAATGCTCTTGGGGAATCATAGAGTTATCATAGTCAGTGGGAATGACTTGATGAGGATCGGGTCCAGAGGAATCAAAGAATTGCTCTCCCTCCATGGTTTTGACTTCCTCAGTAAGCCTATTGATGTGCTGTTGGAGGGATTGACTATGGAGAAGTAATTGAATGAATTGATCATCAGAGGCATTAGGTGTGGGTGGAAGAGATGAATAGTAATGATTTGTCTGTTGGGCTGGGTCATAATGGTCATCAGAGGTTTTGGCCCAAATACGATTTTCATCATTCCCTTCTTCTCCCCCCGATGACTCAAGATCATCATAATCCTCTTCACAAATGGAATGGGGTTTAGGCTCCTCAGGCTGCTCTGCCGTTACGTCCTCCGCATAAGACTCTTCCATGATTCCCTCAAAATCAACAGTGATATGAGTGGTAGATTGTGGGATCATAGGTTGAGCATATAGACTTTTATCATTATAACATCCAAGAAGTTGGTCCTCAAGACTTGTGGAATTGTTGGGCATTGGATCCACTTCTGTTTCTATGATGTTTTTAGCAATCCTACTCACTTGGGCCTCAAAGTTTTACAGTTGTTCCTGAAAGGCTTGTTGTTGAGTCTGGAAGAGCTGTGTCAATTTATCAAACATCTCCTCCTTATGTAAATCTGTGTATAGAGGAGATAGATGAGTGGGCTGAGAGTCAGATTGTGATGGGTAGTAATTTGAAGGGCACTCAGTCTGAAAATCAGGAGAGTGTATTGGTTGCCCTCCATAATAGGGTTGATCATAAGAATGGACTTGATTGTACGGATCATTGGAATATGAATCCCAATCTGCAAAGTGTGGATTTGAAGGACGTTGAATGGGGTCTTGATAGGGTGCCCAAGAGGATGATTGTTGATTTTCCCATTGATTATTTGGGTTTGTGTAGGAGACAGAGGTGGAAAAATCCGATGACCATGATATGGCTCTTGGGTGAAAGATGAATTATGAACCCCATTGTGGAAGAGTGAAGGAGTTTGTTGATAAGGGGTAAATGGAGAGTTGGAATTCACATAGCCCGCATAATTAAACATCAAAGAATCTATTATTGGGCCTGAACAAAATTAGATGTGGAAATGAAAAAGACCCAAGAAAGAGTGATGATTTTTTCAATGAATTTTTTTTTGATTTTATTATTTTTTTTATGCAAAGATAAACAAGTTAGCACACAAATGACCCTAATGACCTAGATGTGCCCTAGACCTACAAGTAGGGTTTCACAAAATGATTAACGTGAGACTTAAGTTTACCCTCAATATGACCACCAGCCAGGTAAGGGGTGGGGAAGTGGGAGGTTCCCCCTACTGTCGTAGGGACCTTATTATACAAAATCACAATCCCGCTTAAGGCGTTTGCCATCCGACCGTCTTGCCTTAGACACCAGCTTTCATAAGAGGATAAACCTAAATATCACAGGAATCACAGTGTGATCCTAGGGCCAACGTCTACTGGCTTTTATTAAGGCCTAGGTAATGCAGCGATGCAAGGAAATTGTGGTTTTCGGGCTAAGGGAGGGTGATGAAATCCCCACCTTATCTTGTTAGGGGTGTTGCCCTTAAAATATTTTGAAATGAAATGCACACCATAATTTTAAACAAGGGGTTCTTTATGCAAAAATGAATGCCAGACTGGGATCAGTAGAACGTACCTCGCCCCTCGCGATCTTCAAAATGCAATACAGAAATTAAACAAAGACAAATTCTAAGCTAAATGATGCATGACCTAGAGCATGAAAGTGTAGGTTCTACTCTTGCAATGAGGTCTTTTAGATTTTGGTGCAAGTATGTTTTTTTTTTTTCATTTTTTAGTTAATGAACCTAGCTAACCAGCACAAAAAAAAAAATTCTTTTGTTTTGATTGTTTTATGATTTTTATAGAGTTTTCAAGAAATTTCAGATTTTTGTAAAGATTTTTCAGAAAGTGGAAAGATAGAACCTGTTTCTTGATTTCAGCCCTTTAGCAATGCTTCCGGGCTATTTAACGACGTTTCATATCCTTGGAATTTTAGGTTCGATCTTCATCTTTCTTTGATTTTCAATTTTTTTTCTTTGTCCTGCACAAGTAAAAAGAGCAAAATGAATATTCACATATATACACCAAACACAAGAATATCCAACTATCATCATAATTCACTCCCCGGCAACGGCGCCAAAAATTTGATGCTCGCTCGACAGTCGTTGTTAAAATTGCCGTGCCACACAAATTTTAAATATTTATAACCGCACTCACTCACTTATGGATTTGAAAACATGAGTATAATGGTAAGTACGGGTCGATCCCACGGGGAGAGAATATGTGATTTTAGTTCAAGTTGGACATATCTTTATGTTTGGAAAACTAATTTTTGATTTTGGAGTGCGATTATGAAAACTTAAGTTGGAAAACATAAAAGAATTCAAGTGAAAATAGGGGTTGGAAGAAAATGCATAACTTTAAATATAGATAGAATTAGAAGAAGTGTAAAACATGAAAGTTGTAGAGAATTGGAAAAGGAAGAACTTTTATGAAGAACACAGAAACAGAAAATGAAAGGAAGATAAGGAAAAACTTGAAAAACTATGACCTATTGGTTCGGATGAACAGTAATTGACAGAAAACCAGCACCTTGAAAACTTAATTCTAAAGCTCAAAAGAAGAGGAATTTGACAAAGTGCAAGAAGAATAAAACTTAGAGATACAAGAGAGGAACAACGCTTATGAAGAACTCAGAGTTATTTGAGGACTAGAAAGACTTCAAAATGAATGAATGGAAGAAGGTATCACCACGGATGAACAGTGAATGCACAGGACAGCACTTAAGAAAATGGGTATTAACTCTATGAATTTGGATGAATTGGAAGAAATGATGAACATAGAAGTTGAAGAAAACTTAAAAAGGAACAACTTTTATGAAGACAAGAATTTGAAATGAGGATCACAATAATGAGAAATAAGGCTGTGAAAAGACTGAATTCCAAAATGAAACTTGTATTGCAATAAATTCAACTTACAAATTTGCCTTCAAAAGCTTGGAAACACACAACTTCAACAATCAAAAACTTCAGAAATGGAAGGAACTTACATTACAAATGCTTAAAGCTAGCTCTCTCTCCCTTGCAACCTTGCCATCTAGTTCTAACTCTAACAACCAACCACCCTCATTACAAGTGATACCCCCTTTATATAGGGTTTACAACCTCTTCTTGCTCATATAAAACACTCAAATGCACCTAATTTTGACCCAACTTGGTAGGCTGGAGTGTGCTGCACCTTTTGTCATTTTTTTCTGATTTTTTTGGATTTTTTTTGGAATTTTTATAGCCCTTTTCCTCTCTCTTTTCTCTCTTTTCCTCTCTGTCGGCACGTTGCGCCGACCGGTTCGGCCGAGTTCGGCTGCCCGCCCGTGGGCCCGCGTGCGCCCGCTCCAGCTGCCAGCCGCCACGTCTTCGCGCGTGGCGCACGCGCCTGCCCCGCCGCTGTCGCCGCGTTGAGCGCCGCGTGGAGGTCGCCCGGCCCCGGGTCGCCTGCTCCAGCTGCCACGCACCCGCCACCCGCCTTCGCCTTTCCTCGCCTCGTCGCCCGTGCGGGCGGCGAAGGCGGGAAGGGCGGGGACGGGGGGCTTTGAATTATTTTTTTTTATTTTATATAAATATATTATATATAAATATATATATCTATATATATCTTGTATATATATGTATAAAATGCTAAAAAATATCAAATAAATTTATTTTTTTTCTAATTTTTTTTATTTTCTTTTTGAACAACTCCCTGAGCTTTTGGCTCAGTTTAACATGTATATTTTTATTCTTTTTTTTCTTTTTCTTGAGTTTTCCTCGTATTACGTGTCTACATAAATACATAAAAATATAATTAAAATTTAATTAATTTCAGAAAAATAAACATTTGATACAAAAACAACAATAAGTGTGAGAAGTGTATATTTATCAATATTTAAGCGTATAAAAATGTATATAATCATGAATTAAATGGTAAAAATACACACTTATCAGCTTATGCTCAGCAAGTTATGATTCAAACCTTTCACTAAAAGAACATTTTCAATCAAGGTTTCAGAATTCTTACCTATGTTGTCAATTCTAATTATTTTACCTTTGTCTTTTCCACCAAACGCAACTGAGCCTCCATCCTTATCTTGCAGCATAGAGACCGCTTTCTTGTCCCCTGTCATATGCCTTGAGCAGCCGCTGTCCAAGTACCACTTGCTCCCCCTAGCTTCAAGACATATCTGCAAGAAACAACATTCTCATGCAAATGATTTTGGTACCCAAGCTAGTTTGGGTCCGTAGGAGTTAGTCCAGTTCTGTGCATATCTTTTCTTGGTCCAAAAGACATGATTTCTTGGTGAGTTTTATTTGAACCAACAATTTGCAATAACATGAGCAAATCTACCACAATGATAGCAATTAACAGGTGCAAATTTTCTTTGAAATTGTCGTGGTTTGGGTTGGACATGCTTTGGCTTAGAGTTGGAACATGAAGCATAGTTGTTTTCTTTTTCACGAACAAAGGATGTAGTGATCTTATGCTCAAAAGATTTTTTATTTTGGGGAATGTATCTCAATCCTTCTTTTTGAAAATTGACTTTAACTCCTAACAAGTTATCTAGGTTTTGTTTGCCCTTTACAAACCTTGACAAGGTGGACTGAAGTTCAACCACTTCTTTATCCATACTCACAGTTTTCTTTTCAAGTTCTGAATTTGTGGATTTCAGAATTTTTTCTTCAGTTTTCATTTTTTTACACACTTTCTCCATTTCAGACATTTTGCAAGATAACTCTTCTTTGGGTTTTTCACAATCTGAAATTATTTGTAACAAACTTTCTTTTTCTTCTGTTAGTTCGAACCATTCTTGTTCCAGTTTCTCAAATTTAACAAAGATATCTTCATTTGACAAGTCATCAATTTTCTTTTTGAGAGTTTTATTTTCAGATCTGATTTTCTTGTATTTAGTATACAATTTTTCATATTCTGACTCCCATTATTCATTGGAAATAAAATCAGGGTCAGAATTTACCTCCGTCGAATCATCTTCATGTGCCATGAGGCACAAGCTCTCTATGAACTCTCCGACCTCTTCTTCGAACAGCTCTTCCTCTTCGTCGCTCCATGTAGCGACCATTGCTTTCGGCCTCCTGAATTTCTCCTTCTTAAACTTCTTCTTCAGATCTGGACACTCTCCTCTCATGTGTCCCCGCTTCTTGCATTCATAGCAAATGATGTTGTTGGGCTTGCTTGACTCGCGCTTGATTTGAATGGCCTTCCTTTGCCCCTTTCTGAAATTGCCTTGGAAATTCCTCTTCTTTCTCAAGAATCTCCTTACTTGGTGAGTTATCATGGCCAAGTCTTCTTCTTCATTGCTTCCCTCGCTGGATTCTTCTTCTTGAGAGTCTTTATCAGATTGATGAGCTTTCAATCCAATTACCTTCTTCTTCTTCGTATCTTCCGTGGCTGATCTCTTCATATTTATTTCATAGGTCATGAGTGACCCTATGAGCTCATCCAAAGTGAGTGTGGATAGATTTTTCGAATCCTCAATTACTGTGGCTTTTGTATGCCACGCCGATCGAAGTGATCTCAACACTTTCCTCACGAGCTCGGAATTGGTGTATTCTTTTCCGAGACTCTTGAGACCATTGGTAATCTCAGTTAACCTTGCGAACATTTCATAAATAGATTCTTCAAATTTCATCTTGAATAGCTCGTAGTCTGTGACGAGTAGGTTGGCCTTGGTCTCCTTGACCTCGGAGGTTCCCTCATATATGAGATGCAGCTTGTCCCACATTTCCTTCGCTGAACTACACATGGATACACGAGAAAACTCATTAGATGTATAGCACATTGCGTAATATTCATAACATTAAAATTGACAGTGCATTTTTTAATTTCCCCGGGTGTCCATTTCTCTTCATCGTCAGAGAGTTTGTAAGGACCCTTGTCCACAACTCTCAAGATCTCATACTCCTGGGCTCTCAAGAAAACATGCATTCTATTTTTTCAATAGGAGTAGTTTGAGCCATCGAAGTATGGAGGATGATGAATGGAGTGGCCCTCAGACATCATACCCTTGTTTGGCATTGATCTGTATCTTACTCTAGATCGTTAGATCTGAAAGAAATAGAGGCTTAGCTCTGATGCCAATTGAAGTCCCGCGATCAATGACAGCCAAGAGGGGGGGTGAATTGGGTGATTATGGATTTTAAGAACTTTTAACAAATTTAAAACATATATTAAGAGAAAGCAACAAACAAGAATAGATCTGATGGATTACAAAATGAATCTGGCTAAATCAACCCCTACATTAGTTCTTTGGTACCAGGCGGAGTCCGGGAATCCGAAGATTCTCTCTCACAAGGTATTTTCCTCCCGACAGGACTGATCGAGTCGATAAGAAACTACCTTTTGATATACCAGAGATCTTCCATAAAAAGATTAATAAAGCTAGATCTAAACAAAGGAACTATATGATAACACAATATGCAAAGGAGCTAGAGCAGAATTGGAGATAGGACATAAGGAGCAAATCACACAGAACGCCATGATTTTTAGGTGGTTCGGATGCAACAACTGCAACCTACGTCCACCCCTCACCGACTGTGAGGATTCACACACTATCTTGTAGACGGTTACAAGATCAAGGTACACACACACACACTCGTGTGAGTTCAGAACTCCCACGAAGGTGGACAAGCACCGAAGCACAAAGAAGAGTGAAAAACAAAGTGATCACTCACACACACACACGGCTCTGCGTAGATCCACACACACAGATGTTCAGTTGTTACAAGAATACACACTTGAATCTGAAATAAAAATTGAATGGAAGACTCAAAAAGAAAACTTCAGATTCAAGCTCCCCCCTTTTTTTTTTTTTTTTTTTTGTCAAAAATCCTTACCTAGGTGCAATGTGCACAGCTAGGAGGTGTTTTATTCATATAAGAGGAAAAAAGAAATTACATAATTCGGATACTAGGAAAACCTAGTTGATCCATCCGGGCAATGCCTCTAATAACTGCAGGAAGTTGCTGCTGTGAGGAAAAATGCATATTACATTTGTTTGTACATGCTAGGTTAGCCAGAGAATCTGCCACCTGGTTGGCCTCACGAAATATGTGGGTGATGGTATCATTAGCCATGAGGAGGGTCCAGATTTCCCTCACATACTTTAAAATTTCCCAGGGACAAGGAAATTTGTGGTTGAGAACTTGGACCAGGGTTTGGGAGTCACTTTCAATGTGGCTCGGTTGAGTTGTAATGCTTCTCAGATATTTAAGGCCATCTTTGAGTGCTCGAGCTTCTGCCATCATGCTACTAGCTTGATCATAAAAATGAGAGAAAGCCAGGATGATTGATCCATGAGTGTCCCTAATGATTCCTCCACCACCAGAAATGTGGGCAAGCTTGGATGCACCATCGGTGTTCAGTTTGAGATGTGGCCAAGGTGGGAATTGCCATTTGACAAGTTTCAGTTTGGGACTGTTGTTGCTGAAAGAGTGAATTCCACATGCTGCTAGTATAATTCTCTTTTCATGACTGCTTTCCGGAAGCTTGGACAGTGCTAATGACTGATTAACCTGGAATAGAATTTTAGGTATCATCTGCTGGCTCTTTGGAGTCTTACCATCATGGATGACTGAATTTCTGGCAGTCCAAAACTCCCATAAACAGAAACCAGTGATGGCAATAATAAAAAGACCAAACAGTGAGTTACCAGCTGCTGTTTGAATGTTTTTAGCAATCAGATCTTTGATAGTCCGGCCACCTATCTCCAATCCCTTATTTTGAAAGAAAGACCAAATATTAGCAGCCCAGTCACTGCTGAGGAAGAGATGGTTAGAATCCTCTTCTTTGGGAGAAAGACAGCAGGTGCATTTGGAACAAAGAGGGATACCACAAGCTTTAACATTCTTATCAGTGGGCAAACAGTTGAAATAGACTTTCCATATATGCAGGGAAATTTTGGTTGGGATCCAAGGAGACCAAATACGTTTCCAAGGAATATCCCTCTCCATAATCTGAGGCTGTTGTTGAAGAATCAGTTTTTTATATATGGAGGAGACTGAATAATTCCCATTCCCTGAGAGTGACCAGATGAAATGATCACTGTGGGAAGTTAAAAGGGAGGGAGAAAATATGTTCCTAATCTCAACTGGAAGGTTAAGTTCCAGTGCTTCAATGTCTTCCGGCTTTGGGTTCATAATTATGTCTCTAACGGTGGCATTTGAAGTGATGGCTCCAGCAGTACATATATAAGAATTAAGAGTTCGGTTTCCCAGCCATACATCTTGCCAGAAATTAGTTTTGGAACCATCACCTAGAATGACCCTCTGATGCTCCAGAATGAGAGCTTTAGCTTTATTCCAGCTGCTTCTGTTGACTCCTTTCATATTTTTGAATTTGACCTCAGCAAGATGTACATTCTGAATATACTTGGCCCTGAAATAATTTGCCCATAGAGATTGAGAGTGGAGTCCATTCCACAGCATTTTGACTCTAAGAGCTAAGTCCATATGTCTTAGGGACATAATCCCAAGACCTCCCTGCACCATAGGTTTGCAAATAGCAGTCCAAGATTTCCAATGTTTACGGTTGCCATGTATAGAGGAGCCCCAGAAAAAATTAGCAAATGCCCTGTCCATCAGTTGATGAATGCCTGCATGTAGAGGAGTAGAAGCCAGAATATATATAGGAATGGAGGCTAAGACATGTTTTATCAAGGTTAACCTAGCACTCTGTGATAGCAGTTTAGCCTGCCAGCCTTCTATCCTTTTTTGAATGGTGGTGATGATGCCAGCAAAGAAAACCTTTTTTGATCTGCCCAAGAACAGTGGATAACCCAAGTATTTTTGTGGAAAAGTTTGTCTAGAGAAACCTGTGATGTTTTCTATTCTTCGAATGAGGCTGGGGTTGCTGTTAGAGTGCAGCAGAAAACCACTCTTGGATGTATTAATCAACTGACCTGAAGCTTCCTCATAAATTGTTAAAGTATGCATCAGTTGGCGGAGAGAAGTGGCACTAGCATTGGCAAATACCAGAGTGTCATCTGCAAATAATAGGTGGGAGATAGATGGGCACCTCCGAGGGCCTGAATACCAACCAACTGTGCCACTTTCAAACTTTTCCTTTAGTAACCTGCTAAGAGATTCTTGAGCCAGAATAAATAGAATTGGAGCAATTGGGTCACCTTGTCTTAGGCCTCTGGTGGACTTAAAAAAACCCGCCATGTCTCCATTTAGGGCTATTGAAAACCAGCAGTTGGTAATCAAGCTTTCAAGCAGAAAAATAAATGTAGAGTCGAAGCCAAATTTCTTTAGAACTACAGCAAGGAAATCCCATTCAATTCTGTCATATGCCTTGGCCATGTCCAGTTTAAGAATGACATTGTTACCTCTGGTTTTTCTGCCAAGTTCTTGCACCATTTCCTGAGCCAAAGCAATATTTTCAATGATATGTCTACCTTTGACAAAAGCAGTCTGCTCCTTTGAGATTAGTGAGGGCAGGAGTTTGCTCAATCTGTTGCTTAGAATTTTGGAAATGATTTTATGGGAGAAGTTGCATAAACTGATGGGCCTATATTCAGATATTTCAGTAGCATTTTTAGTTTTGGGAATAAGAGCTATGACTGTTGCTGTGATGCTTCTTGGCAGAGGTTTTCTATCGATAAAAAACTCCTGAATTGCCTTTATGAGTGTTTCTGCAATAATCTGCCATGCATGTTGGAAAAACCAACCAGTATAACCATCAGGTCCAGGAGCACTGTCAGGGGAAATATCAAAGACTGCCTCTTTTATTTCAATATCAGTTGGGACAGCAGTGAGCATAGAGTTGTCTTCCTGGGTCACAATGTAAGGAATATTAGTCAGGCTTTCCATATCAACATAATGAGGTTGGGTAGTGAAAGCAGTTTGAAAATGGGAGACTGCTATATCCTTCATCTTTTGAGGGTCAGAAGTGAGATTTCCCATTGCATCCCTGAGGCAATTAATGAAATTTTTCCTTCTGTTAGCAGTGGCAGTTTCATGGAAGAATTTGGTATTTCTATCACCTTCAGTTAGCCATCTGATTCTTGACTTTTGCTTCCAAAAGATTTCCTGCTGCAATATTCTTTCTGTGAGAATGCTTTTGGCACTGTCAAGGGCTGAGAGATTTTGAGTGTTAGGATACTGATCATAGTTGTGTTCAGCCAATAAAACCATATCTTCAGCTTGCATCAAATTTTTGTGCACATTTCCAAAAATGTTCTTATTCCATTCCCGAAGGGTATGTCTCAGGAACTTTAGTTTCAGAATAAAAGTAGTAATGGCAGAGGTGGCAAGTGGGCTGGATTTCCAGGATTGCTCCACTGCAGAGAGAAATAGTTCATGCTTGGTCCACATTTGCTGAAAATAAAATCTGGTTTTTGTAGTGTGCTGAGTAGTCAATTTAATAATAAGAGGGGCATGGTCAGATGCTTCTCTAGATAGGTGCTCCACAGTGATTGGGAAGGACTGCATCCAAGGACTGTTGATGAGTACTCTGTCCAGCCTAGCCCAAATGCCATTGGAACCTACTTGCTGGTTATACCAAGTGTATTTGGAGCCCATGAAACCTGCATCTAAGAGCCCACAGTCGTTTATACAGTCCTTAAAATCATTCATGGATCTAAGTGAGGGCATATTACCTCCCAGCTTTTCATCTACTGTCATGATACAATTGAAATCTCCTGCCACAATCCAGGGACCTTTGATTTGATTGGAAATATGAGTGAGAGATGTCCATAACTGGAGCCTTTCCACTGGGGTGCATTTGGCATATATGAAAGAAGCATGGAAATCAGGCAAGGTGTTTGAAATCTGTCTGACTGTAATATGTTGATCATGCTGACATATAAGTTGAAAATTCCACTGGCCTTTCCACATTACCCA
Organism: Amorphophallus konjac; assembly: GCA_022559845.1. Taxonomy (NCBI): domain Eukaryota; kingdom Viridiplantae; phylum Streptophyta; class Magnoliopsida; order Alismatales; family Araceae; genus Amorphophallus; species Amorphophallus konjac. The sequence goes on from CM040127.1 coordinate 283,690,910, forward strand.
GATATGAGCATCCTCATCTGTGTTTGCTATATAATTCTCCATACCCAATTTCTTGCAGACTCTGTCCATGTTATAATTTGGAATTTTTGGTTCAAGAATTGCAATGCAGTCTACTCTATGCTCTTTAATTAAGAGTTTGGCACGACCCACAGAAAGAGCATTGCCAATGCCCCTTATGTTCCAAATTAAGAATGACATTATAGTTGGGTGTTGGATTGGATCTTCCCCTCAGACCCAATCCTCTTCATACCTCTGGTAAGAACCCCTGGTCTGTCAGCTTGGAAGCCTGGTCTGTCAGCATGGAGGGCTGTTAAATTATCAATCTCAGCTTGTAGAGCTATTTTGTTCCTGATTTCTAGTGATTTTGGATCATTCGAGAGCTGAGTCTCCTGCTGCGTTCTTGAATTAGTATCAATCTCCATAACTTGGCCTGGGGGAATAGGCTGAGGACAGCTGATTGTAGATGGTGCCTCTAAATTGGTAGCAGCGGGATGAACTAAATTTTTATTGGTGCCCATATACTTGATTGTTAGTTGATCAGAACCCTTGGGAGATGTAGTATAGGATCTTTCTGGACTAACATCGGACACCTCAATGGCCAGAGTGTGGGTCATCTGGGCAGGGGAATCCTGAGTAGGTTGTGCTATGATATGGCCCTCAGTTGTTTTAGATGCATTGCCCTCACTGAAAGATCTCGGCTCTGGGGATGGACAGTTAGTCCCTTCCTCGTTGAATTTTTCCAGCTGCTGAAGGGGAAGAAAAGGGTTGTCAACTGGAGTTGCTACTGGTTCTGTGATCTGCACGCCAGTGGAAGCTGAGCCGACAGGAACCCATGTTTTGGTGGGCTTGGCAGGAGCGCTCTCTTCAGACAGAGTGCTCTGTTTTGGGATATTGGTTTTAGCACTTGAAAAGCCTTGTTTCCTCACACAGTCCTTTTGTTCATGGCCAATCTTGTGACAAGCAGTGCATAAGTGGGGTATACGATGATACTTGATGGTCTGCCAGAACCCAGGGCCTCCACAGTCGATCCATATGTTCTCTACCAAAGGCTTCTCAATATCAAGTTCTACGCATACATAAGCTTCAGCGGTGTGAGTCCAAGCGAGGGTTGATTCATGGATCCGCAGAACCTTTCCAAGGTTGCCTGCTATCGATCGAAGGAAATCTTCACCATAAAGATTAACGGGGAGGGCTGGAAAACTCACCCATATTGGCATACTGGATGGATCTTGGGTGAAGTTGAAGTCTGCTGTCCATCTGAAGAAACGGAATAGGTAACCTTTGACGTAGATGTTCTTTCGAAGCAGCACTTTGAGAAAGTCATCTTCCGAAGAAAACCGCAGCAACAGGTGCCTGGGGTTCAGAAAGCTTATTAAGAACTCCTTCTGCAATGAGAAACGCTGCGCTAGAAAGCTCTTCGTCTCAGGTATGGAGGGCCTTCCGTAGGAACACCTTGCAATGATGGCAAACTCGAGAGGCTTGAAGGACTGCTGTATTTCCTGGATTCAAGCTCCCCCTTAGTTGATGAAGAAGGTCTTGAATGCAGCTTGATCTCCACTTGGCTTGGGGTAGATCTACTCCAAATGTGGCTTGAAGATGGATGAAGATCTTCCTTCTCGGAGCACTATTCACAGCTACAGTACCCGCACTTGAATCTCCCCTTGATAGCCTCCTTTGATTGATTAGGGTTACAAGCCTCAAAGCGATGTTTTTATAACTCTTGAATGGTCAACAGACAAGTCAGGAACCAGATCCACAAATCATGGGAAGATTGGTGGCTTTGGGATTAAACAACTCTTTGAAGTTAGACTTCCCACGTTGAGAACAAAAAGTCAACAATAGGGGTTTTTCGAAGTCGATGGTCGACCAGCGTACAGGGGCGATCGATCGGAATTTTATAGGAAATTAGATTTCCTTGCTAGGAAAATCGATCGACCGCTAGAAGCTGGCGGTCGACCGCTGGCTGGGATTTCTGCAAAAACTAAAAGGTTAGCCAATGCAATATAATACATGAATGAATCAGTTTATGGCTACCTTGTTCCAATCAAGGTGAGTGGGTTTAAGCTTAGCCTGGGTGGTTTAGAAACTAAAACAAGGATTTATGCATTTGGAAGGGTTTAAACAATGAAGTATAATACATGGTGAAGTAGGCTTTGAATGCGTGTTAAATTCGAACTTAATAGTGGAAACATAGCATGTGAGAAAATATATAACCTGGGTTTTGTTATCATCAAAATCACCTGGATATACTCAAAAATGTCGACGGTTGCTCACGATATTGACATCATCGGATTCCTCGCATCATTCCGCTTGCTATCTTCTTCATCAACGAGCTCCAAATCTCAACGGAAATAGATCGGATCAGGCGTTGAAGTCCTCTTGAGCTCCTTTCTTTCTCTCCAGCCCTTTCTTCACCTACAAGACAGGAAAACAAGCATATTAGAGTTATTTTCCACAAAATCAGAGTTCACACATATATACAAGTTGGACAACCCAAAAGACCCAAATACCTCTTCTAATATGTGTTAAAAACACCCCTATATGTTTAGGAACCAATGGGGGGTAGTTAGGTAAAGTTTCATGGGGTTTATAATGGGTTTAAATGAGTTTTAAAATTCTCGTGCCGGAGGGGGTCGACCCTGGGGGTCGACCCTCACACAATCTGCACATAAAAATGCCAAAACCAGACATATGTCCAGAAGGGGTCGACCCTGGGGGTCGACCCCTTCATCTGCCAGTGTTGTCTGTAGTGCAGACAGCCTAGGCCATAGGGGGCCTGGGGTCGACCCATTCTGTGCTGGGTCTGAAAACACCATTTTTATCCCTGTTTAAGCATCGAAAAAATTCCCAAAAATCAAGATAAAAATACCATGCTTTCAACAAAGTATTAAGACCATTCAAATCATATTTCAACAAGATTTATGAGAATAGATTAAGCACATTAATGTTGAAGTTAGATGGAAGGCTCTATCACCACAGGATGTGGATCTAGAGGGGGGGTGAATAGATCAACTGGCTATTTAAAAATTTGGCCTAGAATCAAGTGCGGAATTAGAAGAACACTAGACGAACACAGCCAATGCACCGAATGAAACACACAAGATCTGCTGAACAAGCAATCAAACACACGAGAGGCACAAGGCTTTTAGGTGGTTCGGTCAATCCGACCTACGTCCACCCCACATTCAACTCGAATGTGGATTACTGCTGATACACAGCTTCAAACTGCTGGGCTCTACAGCTTGCCAACAACGGCTGGGGCTTACAGCTTATCCCGACCAGAGGAACATCCTCTGCAACAGCTGAGCATCACAGCTTGCTCTGCTGGGCACTACAGCTTAGCCGACCAGAGGAACACCTCTGCAACCCGCTGCCTCACAGCTTGATCCCGCTGACTAACAGCTTGATAGAACAAGAGTTTTCAAAGGAAAATAACAAAGACTGAAAACAAACGAAACACACAATCGAATGGAAGAGAACCAAAACGACTGTAGCTCAAGGTTGAGCAATATCAGCTCTGGTAACTGGACCAAGAGACTGATTCACAAGCTCTCACAATAACTCTCTCTCAACTCATCTCTCTTTTTCTTCTTCTCTCTTTTTCTTCTTCTCTGCCTTTCTTCTTTATTCTCACAGTGGATCTCGGTCGCTGCTGCTTCAAGCAGGATGTACAGACTTTTCCAATCTCAATGAGCCTATACAGAAGATGAAGACTAATATATATAACAGCAGCAGGTGGATAAGGGCGCGTGGCTTCCATGCTTTCCCGCCCAATGGAATCCGCCAGCTTCGAGACAATTCCATCCACGTGTCAGCATTTGGTTCACGAGCCAGGCACCTTGGATCACGTGCCCTACAATTCAAAGACGTTTGATCAGCAAAACTCAAGACTGCTGCGTTGACTCCATCAGCCCATGGCGTTGATGCATCGATGATCCAGTGATCATGTCTTCAGCAGATGGGCGTGCTGCGTCGACGCCGCTTCACTGCTGCGTTGACGCATCGGTGTGTACTAGCAGCTAAAAGGTGTCGTTCCATCAACCTGCTGCGTCGACCCAACGAGCTACAACGTCGACGCTGCCAGGGTACTCCAGAGGTTGCAAGGAGTTACTTGAACTGCTGCGTCCACGCTGCCAGTGGGTGGCGTTGACGCATCTGAGTAACCCAGTAACCCATTGGTTCTCTTTTTGTAACTGCTGCGTCGACGCTACTTGCTCAATGCGTTGACGCACCAGAATAATCCAGGAGCTTCTTTCTTGATTTGCTGTGTCCACGTGTCAGCCTCTCAGCCAGCTTCAGCACACGTGTCACAAGCCTGTCTGCCCTTCCAGCCTCGAATCACGTGCCCTCCATAAGCTTCACGATCAGAACACCTGTCAGACAGAGTATCGGATAAGTCATCAGTTTAAGTGAAGAACTCTGTATAGACTTGAAAAGACGATCATGCTGTATAGACTGAGTGTGTACAGTGTGAGGGAGTGTATAGACTTAGTTAGAAGGAGCCCGATGTACAGACTTGCCTATGCGAAAGCCACTGTACAGACATTGAAAACGTGAAGCCAAAATGTAGACTTCACGCTGTACAGACTTGAGGCTTTGATGAACGAAGGTTCAGTGTATAGAGTTGGAATGTAAGGCCCAATGTATAGACTTCAAAGTCCACTGTGGATGTATAGACTTTATCAACTGAAGAAACTGAACTGAAGCGTCGACGCATCAGCTCAAGGAGTTGACGCACTACTGTATGGACAATGTTCAGACTTGCTGAAAGACCGATGTACAGACTTTCAAACCTGAAGGCCAATGTGTGGACTTTGCGTGAGACGCTCAATGTACAGACTTCACCTTAGACTCTAAATGAGACGGACAGTGTATGGACTTGGCCACTGCACTGTGGATGTATGGACTTTGACGCCTGCATGCTATGCAATGTACACACTTGGTGCCTGATGCTCATATGCAGACATTGATGCCCAACAGCGATGTATAGACATTGAGACTATGAGTGTGTGTTCAGTGTTAAGATAAGATTAGATACATATAACACACAGACAATCTGATAAAGTGATTTCATCAAAACATAAACAGTGTTGCCAATTCATCAAAACAATGTGTTGCCATATGAAGTAAAGTTACATGTCAACACCATCAACACATAGGAGTCACAACAATCTCCCCCTTTTTGATGATGGCAACCCCCTATCATGTAGAGTGGTAACATCCTGTCATACAGATTCATTTTTGATGAAAGACATGATTTGTTATTCAGATTGTTATGCAGGTGCACGTAGATGCTATGATGACATGCTGCATGCTACAAAATTTAAGCAACTCCCTGCCATACCTCCCCTGAATCAGAATTCTCCCCCTAAACTGAAGAAATGAATTCAGACAATATTCTCCCCCTTTGCCATCAACAAATAGGAGGGAAAGTGAATGGAAGCGAAGAGAAAGAAAGTTCAGCTGACTGGCATTCTTAGTAAGTAGTTCAGAAATTAAGTAACCAAAGCACAAAACCTTCAGTCATATGAACCTAGAAATGGCTTAGAAATTGAATTTCTGGTTTAAAGGTTGTAAAAAAGAAAGTTCATGCACTACATTCATTGGATAAGGTAGATGTTCATGATAAAACAATAAACCAGAGTCATATTTACATGAGAGATTCAGTTTCAGAATATCTTACTTTAATAGACTCAGTAATATATGTTAAGAGAAATCAGGTCATGTATTGAAATTAAACAATTGACATCCATGAAATTTCTTCTAAGGAACAGTATTTTCAATATTGTTTCATTTAGGGCATTCAGGTACCAAAAGTCTTTTTGCGTAAGGGTATACGTTTATCAGACGCCAATACCCCTAGATACTCAACATGATGGACCATCTTGCCTATGATCAAATTCAATAGAATTGATTGACACCTCTTTGTGTGAGGGTACACGTTTATTAGACGCCAGTTACCCCCAGGTACTCAGTGAAAACAACCTACTGTTTTGATCATTTTATACAGAGATAACTGATACACCTCATGACATGAGTGGTGTCCACTTCTTTGATGGATCACTCAGTTTCTCAGTGATTTACCAGTCATTTCTCTGTCAATGCTATTACTCAAATGATTTTCAATGTTTTTCAATATCTTTATTAGCTGCCCTTTATTTGTTTCAGAATGACTTTTTCAAGGACAATACACATACTTAGCTTCTCTAACATGATTTCAGATGAGTTTTCAGATTTTAGATATAATTAACTTTGTCTGACATGAAATAAGATAAGGGTTGAGAGCTTTATCAATTTTCAGCATCCTTATTTACTGATTGTAGTCTTTCAACTCTAAAGATTATAAATTTTAAACCATTAAGTCAGTCTTTAAGCAATTAACGTTCTTATGAAAGAAGAAATCTATTTTCTATTGCTTAATATTAGAACTGACTAAAAGATTGCCATATTGTCAGACTAAATCATTCAGAATCAAGGATTGAATAGACAGTGTCAACGCTGGAGTTCAAGGCGTCTACGCATCAGATGAAGAGACAAACAGTATAAGATACTGAGATAGTGACAATGCGTTGACTCCATGCTATTGCAGCGTCAACTCATCAGAATAGTGAAACAGAAATATTTCCAGATCTAGTTCATTGCGTCAACGCCACATTGTAGCAGCGTCGACGCAGCAGTTCACCTTGACAACTGACAAGACTCCCCCTGTCTATATGCATGATGATCATGAGTGCAATAAAAAAATATGAGAGTCATGCATTATCATACGTCTGTTGCACAATGTTTATTCAATCTATCAACAGCAAATCCAAATCTGAAGTTTATTCAAAGCAGCTCAAATGTTTTATTCAAGTTAACAAAGAGTTTATTCATTATGCTGAAATTTACACAAGCCAAGTTCTCTTCTAAAAAATTTAAAATTTTCATTTCCAAGTGGCTTAGTAAAAATATCAGCAACTTGTTTGTCTGTTTCAATGAAGTCCAGTTCAATTTTCTTTTTGTTCACAGCATCTCTTAGAAAATGATGTTTTATTTCTATGTGCTTAGTCCTGGAATGATGAACAGGATTTTAGCAAGGCATATGACACTAGTATTATCACATAGAATTGGAATACATTCTAATTTTATCTGATAATCATCTAGTTGGTGCTTAATCCAAAGTACTTGGGCAGCACAATTACCTACTGCAACATATTCAGCCTCAGCTGTAGACAAGGCTACAGTGTGTTGCTTCTTAGATGCCCAAGATACTAGACAGCCACCAAGGAATTGACAGTAGCCACTAGTGCTTTTTCTATCTACTCGACACCCAGCATAATCAGCATCAGTGTAAGCTAGAAGCTCTAACTCACACCTAGCAGGATACCATAATCCTAGCTCTTGGGTGCCTAGCAGATATCTAAAAATCCTTTTCACTGCTTTAAAATGATTTTCTTTAGGACTGGCCTGAAACCTAGCACATAATCCTACAGCAAATTGAATATCAGGCCTAGATGTTGTTAAGTAGAGAAGGGATCCGATCATACCTCTGTATAATTTCTGGTCAAATGGGTTACCTTTAGTGTCTTCATCCAAGCTTGTAGAAGTACCCATTGGAGAAGCTATCTCTTTAAGGTTATCCATCTTGTATTTCTTGAGTAGATCCCTTGTGTACTTGGACTGAGTGATAAACATTCCATCCTTTGTTTGTGTAACCTGCAGTCCAAGAAACAATTTGAGCTCACCCATTGAGCTCATTTCAAACTCATTAGTCATTGTTTCAGAAAATTCCTCACACAATTTGGGGTTAGTTGACCCAAAAATGATATCATCCACATAAATCTGTACAATAAGAATTTCAGAATGACTCACCTTTGTAAACAAGGTCTGATCAACTACTCCTCTAGTGAAATTTTGATCAGTGAGGAACTTGCTCAACCTGTCGTACCAAGCTCTGGGAGCTTGCTTAAGACCATAGAGAGCTTTATTTAATTTGTAAACATGATTAGGGAAATCTAGACATTCAAATCCAGGGGGCTGTCTAACATAGACATCCTCATTAATTTCCCCATTCAAGAATGCAGATTTTACATCCATCTGCTGGAGGATTATACCTAGGGAACATGCATAAGCTAATAAAATTCTAACAGCTTCTAATCTGGCCACAGGGGCAAATGACTCTTCAAAGTCAATACCAAACTCTTGGTTGTACCCCTGAGCAACAAGTCTGGCTTTATTTTTAACAATATTCCCTAATTCATCAGATTTATTCCTGAAGACCCACCTAGTCCCTATGACTGTTCCATGATCAGGAGGTGGAACCAAGTGCCACACATTGTTCCTGTCGAACTGATTAAGTTCCTCATGCATGGCATTAATCCAATGCATATCCTTGAGGGCACAGTCAATGGACTTGGGTTCAATTTGAGAGACAAGAGCATATGCATTTAATTCATGTTGAATTCTCAGGAGACCTCTAGTCCTAGGGGGGTCATGCAGATTTCCAATTATATTATCTACAGGATGATCTTTAAGATATCTAATGTTAACAATTGAATTGTCATGTGTTTGATTTACCTCCCCCTGAACTGTAGAATCCTCTTCATTAAGTTCTGTATGTCCTTCTTCATCCTCTGAATTGTCTTCAGGATCTCCTTCCTTCAAGATTTCACCATTGTCTTCATTCCTGCATTGACCAACGTTAGAATTTACCAAGGATTCATCAAAAATTATGTGTGGAGATTCTTCAACAGTTTTAGAGTTCAGATTGTACACTCTATATGCTTGTGTGTTTTCAGAATAACCAAGAAAGATTCCTGGTTCACCTTTAGGTTCAAATTTATCAAAGTCTCTTTTATCATTTATATGAATAAAACATTTGCAACCAAAAACCTTGAAATGAGCAATAGAAGGTTTCTTACCCTTTAAGATCTCATATGGTGTTTGCTGGGTAGAAGGTCTTACCATGACTCTGTTAATTACATAACAGGCAGTGTTCACTGCTTCAGCCCAAAATTTCCTTGGTAGACCACCTTCAGTAAGAAGTGTACGACCCATCTCCACTAGGGTTCTGTTCCTTCTCTCCACAACCCCATTCTGCTCAGGTGTCCTTGGTGAGGAGTACCTATGGTTGATTCCATTTGACCTGTAGAGTTCATCAAACTGTGAGTTTTCAAACTCACCTCCATGATCAGTCAAAATATTTTCAATTTTCTGATTTATTTTAACATAGAACTCCTAAAATTCTGAGAAAGCATCACTCTTATTAGATAAGAAATAAACCCAAGTATACCTAGAAAAGTCATCTACCATGACAAACCCATACCTCCTTCCTGATAAGCTGACAGATCTGGTTGGCCCAAAGAGATCCATGTGTATCAGCTCATAGGGTTTGGAAGACAGATTTTCAGTTCTAGACTTAAATGACTTTCTAGTTATCTTTGATTGAGTGCATGCATCACAGATTTTATTTTCTTTCTTGAAGGAAACTTCAGGAAGTCCTCTAACCATGCTATGCTTGTTCAGTTTATGCAAAATGATATAACTAGCATGGCCTAACCTACGATGCCATAAAAATGCTAAATCTTCTCTATTGGCAGTAAGACATAGGTTAGAATGCTGAATATCATCTAGATCTATCATGTATGTGTTATTTATTCTTTTTCCAGAGAATTTTATAATTTCTGAATCAGGTTCAAAAACCTTGCAGCATTGAGAATCAAATAAAACCTTATGACCCTTATCACACAACTGGCTGATACTAAGTAAATTGTAAGCTAACCCTTCAACCAGCATAACATCATCAATGCAGCAGGTAGAGCACTTACCTACCTTACCTGATCCAATGATCCTACCCTTTGTGTTGCTTCCAAAGGTGACAAGGCCTCCTAGCTTTTCAGTTAGCATAAAAAACTTGGCCTTATCTCCTGTCATATGCCTGGAGCAGCCACTGTCCAAGTACCACAAGTTGCTCTTGGCTGCCAGGCATACCTGCACACACAATTAGGGCAAAAAGTTTGGAACCCAAGTCTGATTGGGCTCCAATGCAGATGAAGTGCAAGTAAAGAAAGAAAGCATGGTTTTGGGAATCCACATTTGTTTGAAGCAGTTCTGTTCAGTGGATTTTCCAGATTTCCTTTTGTTTTGCTTTTTCTTGTTGACTTTCTTCTTATATGCACCAACAAAGTTATTCACAGAATTTTTGTTATTGTGCCAATGCTTTGGCCAGGTTGCATTCATAAAGTTTTGGCCATGGTAGTTCCTAGACTGGCTGTGGAAATATTGGTAATTCCTAGGCATCCGACTACCACACCCATTTTCCCAATTTCTGACATAGGGTCTGTAAAAGTGTGTAGGTTGATGAACATACCCTGTATACATCCCTTGAGTTCTAGTCCACCCATACCCATTAGGATAGATTGGCTGTTTTGGGTAGTAGGGCTGAACTCTAGGTGAATTGAATTTGTTGGGCTGACTTCTGAAAATGTTTTGTCTTCCCTGCACCCTTGACCCTGCTGACCTATTCATAGGTTTTGGTTGGGTCCTTTTCTGTGATGATGGTGGTGAAGACTTTTTGGCATTGATATGAGGTTTGTTTATCTGAACAGACTGACCCCTAACCTTGGGTTGAGCACTAGAGCTAGGTTTGGAAGTGCCAATTCTACTAGGCTCACCTACTTTCTGTTTGCCCTTCTCCTCTGCATTCAGCCTTTTCAGATTCAAATTTGTCTTTATAGCATTATTAGAATTCATGTTGATCAGAGGTCCTTTCTCCTTTTGTGCAACAAAGGAAATAGTTTTCATTCCAAAGCTTTTGGTTGCACTAGAGTTGAATCCTAGGCCCTCTCTTCTGAAATTTACTTTTGACCCCAATAATGCATCTAAATTTTCAGATCCTTGGGTCATTTTCTCAATTGTTTTTAGCTTATCCTTATCTTTCTGAACTTCATCAATAGATTTTTTTAACTCATTATTCACATTGAGGATAGCTTCATATTTTTCAGAAACTATCTTTATCTCATTTTCATAATTCTGAATTTTCAGTTTCCATGCATCAATTTCATTGTCTAATCTCACATTTTCTTCCTTAGACATTTTCAGTTCTTTATTGATTTCTTCAAATTCAGAACATGTGAGTTTCAGCTTACTGTTTTCAGTTTCTAAACAGGCAATTTTATCAGACAATGAAGTATCATTTTGCATGATTTTAATTTTTCTTCGAAGATGCCTGTTTTCTTTTCTGACCTCATCTACTCTGTCAGTAAGTTCATCATAGGCAACCATCCAATCAGTAATAGTAAAATTTTCATAGCGAGAGGATACCTCATCAGATTCTTCCTCTCTATCTTCTGAGCTGGTTGCCATGAGACAGATTGGCTTCTCAGCTTCAACTTCACTGTCCGAAGTGACGCTCAAAGATCCCTCGTCCTCATCACTCCAGGTACTCACCATAGCTTTCCCTTTTGTGTTCTTCTTCTTGGACTTGTCCTTGAGATTCTGATTTGTCAGACATTCAGCTTTAAAGTGACCCGCCTTCCTGCATTGATAGCAAACATTAGTTTCAGCTTTCTTTGCAGGGTTTGATTTATACCTTGTGTCTCGGCGGCCACTGTTGGGATTTTCTCGGCTGAATCTTCTTCCTTCCTTCTTAAGAAATCTCCGGAATTCCCTAGTAATCATGGCAATATCAGCATTTGCCACTTCTTCTTCAGACAAGCTCTCTTCAGTTGATGATCCGTTGGGGCTGGATCGACTGGATCTGCTAGCACCAGCCTTCAGAGCTATAGGCTTCCTCTTTTTGTCAGCCTCCTCTATCTTTGGCATATTCATCTCATAAGCCATTAGAGATCCGATCAGCTCATCTGCCTTAGTATTATGCAGATCTCTTGACTCTTCCATAACTGTGGCCTTGGTGTGCCACATTGGAGTTAAGGAACGCAAGATCTTCCTGACTACATCGTACTCAGAATATTTTTTCCCGAAGCCTCTGAGACCATTTGTGATAATGGTCAGCCGAGCATACATTTCCTTGATCGTCTCATTAGGCTTCATCTTGAAGGCTTCGTATTCTGAGACTAGTAGATTAGTCTTAGTCTCTCTGACTTGTGAAGTTCCCTCATAGATGACTTCAAGTGCATCCCACATTTCCTTCGCTGAGGAGCAGGCAGATATTCGTGAGAACTCGGTGGGATGCAGAGAACACTGGATTGCATTGATTGCACTCCAGTTGAGCGTGGACCTTCTGATTTCTTCCTTAGTCCATACATCTTCATTTGGAGACAGCTCGAAAGGTCCCTTGCTAACCACCTTCCAAATTTCATAATCTTTAGCCCTCAAGAATACCTGCATATGGTGCTTCCAGTATGCGTAGTTGGTTCCATCGAAGTATGGGGGCTTGGATGTGGAGTGTCCTTCAGCTATCATCCCTCTTCCGTCCATCTGTGCTTATCCTCTTCGGGCGGTAAGTCCCTGTAGAAGAGTCTAGCTCTGATACCAAGTGTTGAAGTTAGATGGAAGGCTTTATCACCACAGGATGTGGATCTAGAGGGGGGGTGAATAGATCAACTGGCTATTTAAAAATTTGGCCTAGAATCAAGTGCGGAATTAGAAGAACACTAGACGAACACAGCCAATGCACCGAATGAAACACACAAGATCTGCTGAACAAGCAATCAAACACACGAGAGGCACAAGGCTTTTAGGTGGTTCGGTCAATCCGACCTACGTCCACCCCACATTCAACTCGAATGTGGATTACTGCTGATACACAGCTTCAAACTGATGGGCTCTACAGCTTGCCAACAACGGCTGGGGCTTACAGCTTATCCCGACCAGAGGAACATCCTCTGCAACAGCTGAGCATCACAGCTTGCTCTGCTGGGCACTACAGCTTAGCCGACTAGAGGAACACCTCTGCAACCCGCTGCCTCACAGCTTGATCCCGCTGACTAACAGCTTGATAGAACAAGAGTTTTCAAAGGAAAATAACAAAGACTGAAAACAAACGAAACACACAATCGAATGGAAGAGAACCAAAACGACTGTAGCTCAAGGTTGAGCAATATCAGCTCTGGTAACTGGACCAAGAGACTGATTCACAAGCTCTCACAATAACTCTCTCTCAACTCATCTCTCTTTTTCTTCTTCTCTACCTTTCTTCTTTATTCTCACAGTGGATCTCGGTCGCTGCTGCTTCAAGCAGGATGTACAGACTTTTCCAATCTCAATGAGCCTATACAGAAGATGAAGACTAATATATATAACAGCAGCAGGTGGATAAGGGCGCGTGGCTTCCATGCTTTCCCGCCCAATGAAATCCGCCAGCTTCGAGACAATTCCATCCACGTGTCAGCATTTGGTTCACGAGCCAGGCACCTTGGATCACGTGCCCTACAATTCAAAGACGTTTGATCAGCAAAACTCAAGACTGCTACGTTGACTCCATCAGCCCATGGCGTTGACGCATCGATGATCCAGTGATCATGTCTTCAGCAGATGGGCGTGCTGCGTCGACGCCGCTTCACTGCTGTGTTGACGCATCGGTGTGTACTAGTAGCTAAAAGGTGTCGTTCCATCAACCTGCTGCGTCGACCCAACGAGCTACAACGTCGATGCTGCCAGGGTACTCCAGAGGTTGCAAGGAGTTACTTGAACTGCTGCGTCCACGCTGCCAGTGGGTGGCATTGACGCATCTGAGTAACCCAGTAACCCATTGGTTCTCTTTTTGTAACTGCTGCGTCGACGCTACTTGCTCAATGCGTTGACGCACCAGAATAATCTAGGAGCTTCTTTCTTGATTTGTTGTGTCCACGTGTCAGCCTCTCAGCCAGCTTCAGCACACGTGTCACAAGCCTGTCTGCCCTTCCAGCCTCGAATCACGTGCCCTCCATAAGCTTCACGATCAGAACACCTGTCAGACAGAGTATCGGATAAGTCATCAGTTTAAGTGAAGAACTCTGTATAGACTTGAAAAGACGATCATGCTGTATAGACTGAGTGTGTACAGTGTGAGGGAGTGTATAGACTTAGTTAGAAGGAGCCCGATGTACAGACTTGCCTATGCGAAAGCCACTGTACAGACATTGAAAACGTGAAGCCAAAATGTAGACTTCACGCTGTACAGACTTGAGGCTTTGATGAACGAAGGTTCAGTGTATAGAGTTGGAATGTAAGGCCCAATGTATAGACTTCAAAGTCCACTGTGGATGTATAGACTTTATCAACTGAAGAAACTGAACTGAAGCGTCGACGCATCAGCTCAAGGAGTTGACGCACTACTGTATGGACAATGTTCAGACTTGCTGAAAGACCGATGTACAGACTTTCAAACCTGAAGGCCAATGTGTGGACTTTGCGTGAGACGCTCAATGTACAGACTTCACCTTAGACTCTAAATGAGACGGACAGTGTATGGACTTGGCCACTGCACTGTGGATGTATGGACTTTGACGCCTGCATGCTATGCAATGTACACACTTGGTGCCTGATGCTCATATGCAGACATTGATGCCCAACAGCGATGTATAGACATTGAGACTATGAGTGTGTGTTCAGTGTTAAGATAAGATTAGATACATATAACATACAGACAATCTGATAAAGTGATTTCATCAAAACATAAACAGTGTTGCCAATTCATCAAAACAATGTGTTGCCATATGAAGTAAAGTTACATGTCAACACCATCAACACATAGGAGTCACAACAATTAAAAACCCCAATAACCTCATTTTAAAAAATGCATGGACCAATATGAAAGCTTCAATACTCCAAGAAGTATATGTATGAAGGCATTTTCAAACCACATAATCCTCAAGCAAAGATGCAGTCATTAAGACATGTCTTTTCTATACATGAAACCCATTCAACCCAAATACTTCAATACTCATATGAAGCAAGATAAGACCCAAAAGTCACCAAGACTAAAACCCCATATGAATATGCATGAAACACTTTTGTTGTGTTAAAACCTCATGGAAGATAAGCATGAAAACCACCCATAATTTTAGCTAAAGGTAAAAGCACTCGGACATGCATGTAAGCAATACATGTGAACATCAAATATCCCATTTTCACCAAGTGACCAATTTATGTACAAAGCATCATTCATTAAAACCCAATCATGGTTTCTTCATAAAAATCAGATTCAAGCAAATCATTCACCCATGAAACCATGTTATGTCAATGAAGTTCTTCAAGCAAGCACACATTGTTTGATATCATTTAAACCAAATACCAAACTCAACTAGGGGACCCAACAATCTCCCCCTTTTTGATGATGACAAAATGATGTGTGCTTGAATTTCAAACGATTGAATAGAAGCAATTCAATCACTTTCAAAAACATCAATGAGCTTCCAAAAACATCGCATGAGCAAATTTTCCCTTAATTAGAATTAAAATTTTAAGCACACCAACCTATTATCCCCCTTTTTGTCAACAACAAAAAGTGACTGACAACGGGGTTATTAACTTGTTATGAACAAGTATGTTCTAGAGATGTGTATAAAATCATTCATGCAAGCAAGCATGATAGTCAAGCAAGCATGTAGTAATCTATAGCTCCTCCTCAATGGGGTAAAAATATAGCAAGTGAGCATTTCATTTGTATCAGAATGTGAGACATGAACCATAATCAAAAGAGGTAGTGCATCCATATGCTAGAGGCATTGCATAAACCATGATGAGTACAACTTCAAGATATACAAGCATCACAATAATACCCGAGAGTGAAATATGTGGCAATGAGCAATGAACTTCAAAAATATATGGATATTGGGAGAATTTCTAAGGAACACTAGAGGGTTATTTCCTTTCTACAATTTCAATTAGATCCTCGACTTTTGGTAGCTTCGCACAACCCCTTTTTTTGTTTCTTTCTGTGGATTTTACTGTTCGGCGCGAGTCACCTCATGTGTCTCAACGGGGTTTCTCGACTACTAGGATTCATCACAATTTTGATTCTTATGGATTTTAGCTTCACTTTTCGACGTGAGTTTCCTCATTTATTTCAATGGAGATTCCCGATTACTCGGTTCCACATTCCACGTATTGATTGGGGTTGGCAGCTTTTTCATCACGATTACTCTTCATTTCTATGTAGAAATTTTATTTCCCTTAAAGTGTTGAAAAGAAGTTCTGAAATCTTTATCAATCAAAGTCATATGCATCATTTTTGTGCAAAATGTGTGGGTAATTGCTATGTATTTAGAAAATGAATTTGCCATAACATAGCTATGACTCCCCCTAAATGTATGCACCATTGGAAACAAATCCTCCCCCTTTGTATATGTCACGTTACACAAATGATCAAAATCACTGCGTTTTATCTATCAGGGGGGTGAGGTCTTAGAAGATTTCAAGAAATGGTCTTCTAGAATATATATACATGCAATCAAGCAAGGATTTGAAATTAAGTTCATGCAAAATGATTTCTGGTACGTGGCGGAGGTTCAAAGACCCTACTCACGTATAGGGAGTGCTTCGAAGTTGACGTAATCCACTCTTCCACAAACGCCATTTTATATACCAAAAAATCATGACATTAAAACGTGCAAGTATGTAAGACATGTCCAAGCATATGCATGTGTATGTGCAGTATGTAGCATGAAGTGAAGTATTTATGCTATACATGCAAACCTGAGTTGTTATTTGTAAAAGGAAGTAAAAGTGCGTATGAAAGACTCTATGAACAATTTTAAAGATTCAAAGACTAAATTTATTCACAAGATGTGCAATGATATCTTTTAAGCATGACTATCTCAAACAACTAACCATCTATCTCTCAATTGTCAACAATTCTCTTTATAATTACCGAAATCAACAAAGGGTAAATGCAAAATTCAGAAATGAGTGCAAACTCATGTATGCAACAGTATATAGCAAATGCAAATGTATGCAAAATGTGCAAATGAGTAACAGATTTGTGCAAGAGTATCTTTGATGCCAAAATCAATGAAACCAGAATGCAACTATTTGAGAGCAATCATTCTTCTCCAAAACTCAAAATTTTACCTTTGCAGATTTTTCAAAGCAAACTTATGCATAATGAACTCACAAAACCAAACCATTTTTCTTTCTCGCCTTTAGAAGCCTTTATTTATTGACACTTTCCTTGCCCTCAAGGCGTCCCTGCAAAACAGATTCTCATTTTGACGATATGGGTACCCAAGCCATCTTGGGTCCTAAGGGGTTAGTGTTAACACAAACAGATGGATTCTTGTATCTCCTAGCAAACCAATCATCATCAAATCTCATTGTAGAACAATCATACATAGAATGACCATTCTTGTCACAATAAAAGCAATAAGAAATTTTTCTTTTCATAGACCATTTTTCATCATTTTTCATTGAAAGGCAATTATTCATCATATGTCCAATTTTACCACAATAAAAACACCAAGAGGAGTTTTTTTTAACAAACCACTCATCATCACTTTTCTTGGTGAAGCAATTTTCAATAACATGACCATGTAATCCACAATAGAAGCAATGAGTGTTGAGAGTTTTCTTTATGGGTTTCCATGATTTTTAGAGCCATCACACATTTTCATTCTTGACTTTAATGCTTCATCATCATCAGATTTCATCAAGAAACAGTCATACATGTCATGACCATATTTTTCATAATAAAAGCATGTAACATTTGTTCGCTTTCTTGAGGCATGATCATATTTGATAGATGGAAGTTTTTCATGCACACAAGAATAGACAACAACATTTTTCAATTTTTTATTTTCTTTATCACAAATGGAGAACGACTCATTCAAATTCTTGATTTGATTTTCCAAAGATGAAATGTGCAATTCACAATTAGCAATCTCTTCTTCACACAATGCAAGTTTATCATTCAAGAGAGAATTGACAGTCTTATAGCTAGCAACCTCTTGTTCTAGAACATGAAGATTTTCAGAATCATCAACAACCACATGTTTTCCTTTTTCAAACATGATGAGTTTATCAACCAGCAAATTGTTTTGATCTTTTAATTTTTCAATCTCTTCGACAAGATTTTTATTTACAAGCAATTCATCAAGCAAGCATTAATCAATTGACATGGAATTCAATGTCTCTACTTTCCCTTTCATTTTTCTCAAACTGGGTAATTTTTAAGAGAAGTGATTCATTTTCCTTTCTTAGATTTGAAATTGTTTCTTTATGACTATCAATCTCAAACACATGAGACTCAACTAATTTTTCAAACTCAGTGCATTTTTCACAAGAGAAATCATCAACATGAGTGTTTTCAATTTTCTTTTTCAATTTCTTATTTTTAGATTTAATCTTTTTGTATCTGTCAAACAATTCATCATAAGCATTCATCAACTCATCATAGCTAAGCTCATCTTCTTCATCGGAGTCAGAGTTTACTTTGAACTCTCCTCACTTTGATGCTCAATCTCATTGTTTGCCACGAGACACTCACTATTCCAACTTTCTTCTTGGGCTTCGCTTAGCCCATCCCAGATCTCTTTGGCTGACCTACAAGATGAAATAGAAGGAAATACATCAGTACTCACTGCAGCCTTAAGAGCATTCAAAATAAAAAAATTATCAGAATTCTTTTTCTTATCCTCATCGGTCCACCTTAACTCATTTTTTGGAAGAATGTGAGGACCATGAGTCATTAGATTCATAAGCTTCGGATCAATATTGGTAATCCAAACATAAAATTTTCCAAGTCATAGAGCATAATCAAAACCATCGAAAATAGGAACCAAATTCACATTAGCCATCATGAAATGATCTTTACTCCTAGACCGTGAGGTCCGTAAAACAAATTAGAGACTCAGCTCTGATACCAATTGTTGGCCCAGATAACAATATACGCGGACAAGAAGGGGGGGTTGAATTGTCCCCCAAACGAAATTACATATTTTAAACTTTAACGCAGTAAATTAAAATAACTACCAACGCAGAGAATGATCGCACGAAATATAAGCTATGAAGAAATTAATTCTCTCAAGCTAACCGATCTCACACGATCAACAAGAATAGATATATCATGCAAACCACATTAACACATAGTGCGAGAGGGATTTTTAAGGTGGTTCGGGACCACGACGGACTCCCTACATCCACCCCACACCAAAACGGTGAGACTTCACTCGCTCACAACGAAGCGCACAGAGTAAAAACTCCAACACACATGGAGACTTCGTCTCCACAATGATCCAACTGCGGGATCAATCCATACACACACATGCCGTGACACTCGCAGTAATAACCACATGACCGTATGCAAACGGTCCACTCACAGTGTATATTCAAGTTCAGAATAAAAAATAAAACCTCAATGACATCCAAACTAAGGATAGAACATGGTGAACATCTCAAATAAGATGGAAACAAATATAGAGTTTCTCCCCCTTTGCAAACTCCTCAAATCTTCAAGTCGATGTCGACGGTTGCTCACGATATTGACATCATCGGATTCCTCGCATCATTTTGCTTGCTATCTTCTTCATCAACGAGCTCCAAATCTCAACGGAAACAGATCAGATCAGGCGTTGAAGTCCTCTTGAGCTCCTTTCTTTCTCTCCAGCCCTTTCTTCACCTACAAGATAGGAAAACAAGTATATTAGGGTTATTTTCCCCAAAATCAGAGTTCACACATATATACAAGTTGGACAGCCCAAAAGACCCAAATACCCCTTCTAATATGTGTTAAAAACACCCCTATATGTTTAGGAACCAATGGGGATAGTTAGGTAAAGTTTCATGGGGTTTAGAATGGGTTTAAATGAGTTTCGGAATTCTGATGCCGGAGGGGGTCGACCCTCACACAATCTGCACATAAAAATGCCAAAACCAGAAATCTGTCTAGAGGGGGTCGACCCTGGGAGTCGACCATGGGGGTCGACCTCTTCAGCTGCCAGGCCACAGGGGGGGTCGACCCCGGGGGTCGGCCCCTTCTGTGCAGGGTCTGAAAACACCATTTTTATCCCTGTTTAAGCATCGAAAAAATTCCCAAAAATCAAGATGAAAATACCATGCTTTCAACAAAGTATTAAGACCATTTAAACCATATTTCAAAATGATTTATGAGAATAGATTAAGCACATTAAAAACCCCAATAACCTCATTTGAAAAATACATGGACCACTTTGAAAGCTTCAATACTCCAAGAGGTATATGCATGAAGACATTTTCAAACCACATAATCCTCAAGCAAATATGCAGTCATTAAGACATGTATTTTCTATACATGAAACCCATTCAACCCAAATACTTCAATACTCATATGAAGCAAGATAAGACCCAAAAGTCACCAAGACTAAAACCCCATATGAATATGCATGAAACACTTTTGATGTGTTAAAACCTCATGGAAGATAAGCATGAAAACCACCCATAATTTTAGCTAAAGGTAAAATCACTCGGACATGCATGTAAGTAATATATGTGAACATCAAATATCCCATTTTCACCAAGTGACCAATTTATGTACAAAGCATCATTCATTAAAACCCAATCATGGTTTCTTCATAAAAATCATATTCAAGCAAATCATTCACACATGAAACCACATTATGTCAATGAAGTTCTTCAAGCAAGCACACATTATTTGATATCATTAAAACCAAATACCAAACTCAACTAGGGGACCCAACATATGCCAACTGATAGCGGTCCTAGGCACACATTTAAACGAAGCAATGAAGAAGTAAGCAATCACATAGTGGACAACAGTTTTAAGGTGATTTGATCTCAATCTAGAGATCTACATCCACCCTCACTCAAATGAGTGAGGCTTCTGCTGAATCGTAGCTTTAAAACCGTTGATACACAGCTTGCAAACCGCTGAGCCTCACAGCTTGCTGACCGAGGATCACACCTCGACGCTACCTAATAGCTTAAACACTGCTAATTGCACAGCTTACAAGCCATTGAGCTATACAGCTTGCTGTTTGAGGATCACACCTCGCCGCTGCCTCATAGCTTGAATACGGCTAATTACATAGCTTATAGACAATTCAGAAATGATTCAAAATGAAAACAGAGAAAATAGTAAAAACAAAAATAGCTATAGCTCTTTTTCTGGAGCAATTCGACTCTGGATCTGATCCAGACGTCGAGACCAACTCATACTCTTCACAGGCTCTCCCTTCTCTCAGAATTTCTCTTCCTCTTCTGATACTCTACTATCTATCTCTCTTCTCTACACTTCCAATTTTTTAAATTCTCAAGCTCGTAGCGGCTCTCACACTCTTCCCTAGCTTCTTTGTCTCTCTTTAATCTCTCCATTTCTCTTTTCTCTTAGCTCCTCTCTTGATTTTCTTCTCAGATATAGATGCAGATCCTCTCTTGATTTCCTTCTCAAATATAGATGCAGATCCTCTCACTTCACTCTCTTTTTGCCGCTCGAGCTCCGGCTCTATTTATCCTCACAAACAGGAGTTCTTATGGTCATTTGATTTAGGCGCGTGGAACAAACGCTCCCGCCCAAGGCTTTTGGAAGAAGCTTGGCCATGTGTCGGATGTAGAGGTGAAGATCCTTTAAGTTGCAGCCACGTGGAATAGTTATTTCATTAAGAATCTCAAAAGTACTTGGAGATTGCCTCAGATCACGTGCCCTCAACATTTGTACTTTCGAACCGACGTGACAATCTAGAATACTGCATCTAGTTGATTAATGAAGTTGCTTTATGGCAAGATGGCTTTATCTGTTAACTTATAACTCAACTTGAACTTGACCTGCCTTCTCATACCTTTATGCATCTAAGGTGTTTGAGCATGAATCTGAATTATTCCTTGATGATCTTGTTTTTCCTGTCAAAACAAAGGTAGAAATTTATTAACAACCTCATCATCATGTGGCTTATGAAACTAGTAATAAGTATCTAACGAATGCAGGCTTAGATGTTTCATAATAACAGGCAAATCATATGAATGGGTGTGTGAAGATATGCGCAAGCATCGATGCATAGACAAAAGTGCATTAACCTGCCTTACTGACGTGAAGAAAAGAATGCAGTAGTATGTCAAAGGAGCATCGACCTGTGTATTACACAGGTAGACCTCATTCTATTAGAAGGATGGTATCTACATTGCTGCATATACATAGTGCATCAACCTAACTTCAAAGCAGATGCACAAGGTGCATTGAACTTATGAAAGATGACCTATATCGCACCGACCTTATACTGCAATCGTTGGCTCAACAGCATCAACCAGTCTATAGTGTGCATCGACCTGATGATGCAACATCTAGCATATAGTGCCTAGCAACATCGACCTGTGTACAAAGTGCACCGACCTGATAGTACATGACGACAAAGTGCACCGACCTGATAGTGCATGACTTCTACAGTCGCACCGACTTTCTAGACCAGAATGCATATATGCATCGACCTGTCTTTCTAAATGCATGCATGTGCATTGACCTGATGTTGTATGCTTATGGAAGATGCATCGACCTTATTATGAACAAGACCTATTCTGAATTAAATAGGAACTTCAAATCATCATAGTGTTGCTAGTATCAAAATTAATTTGACACAGTTTTGCCAACATAAAAACTAGAGGAGCACAACATTCTCTCCCTTTTTGATGATGGCAACATTGCTACACTATCATAGTAGTACTGAGATAACTGTGAGTCAGAATATGCACAGTACAAATGCATTCACATCACTTATCAGTTTTCTCTCCCCCTGTATCTCAACTCTCCCTCATACAAGATGGTGACCAAACCACACTTCATATTTCAGACAGAACTTACCAAGCACACAAGCACACAAGTAGCTTTCTCTCCCCTAGCTTTCTTCTCCCCCACAAATACAATATGACCTTATACCAGGTAGATAGACAAACCTTATACCATGCAGACTGATAGAAACTTCACTTACTCTCTCCCTTTGCGATCAGTAAAAAGAAATTGACAGAAACAATTAGAGTTGGACAAGAGGATGACAGAAAGTTTCAAAGTAGGGAATGCTCAGGAACGTTTAAGCATACAAACTGATTCAACCTTCATTAGATTAGCATATGAAATTCAGATTCTGCTTTCTACAAGAATTCATATAATGTGACCCCGATAGATATTTGGTTTAAGAAAGATGAATGTAGAGTTCAGTAATCAAACTCTTTGAATAAGTTTGCATTAACAGTTAATAGCAATGAACCAGAACTACATGAAAATGTTATGTTCAATCTCCCTTCATCTTACTCATTTAAACTCATGGAAGTTCTTAGGAGTAACTCATGACATGTATTGAGATTAAACGAACTTGACATTTCTGATTTTTTACTTCAGGGTTATAGCATGATTTTTCTTTTTACGTTGCCCATAAATTTCAGAACAGTCAGGTATAATCCATACCTTTTGACGTAAGGGTACACGTTGATTTGACGCCAGTACCCCTAGTTACTCAGTAGAATTTATCATTCTGTTTTAATTTTTAAATAGAGATAACTAAAGCACTTCATGACATAGGTTTTCTCATTTCTTCGATGAAGGACCTAGTTTCTTAGTGCACTGAGCCATTGCTCTGCCTATAGAGTTGCTGGCTCATTATTTTGACTTTTTGAACAGATATAACTAAAGCACTTCATGACATAGGTTTCCTTCATTTCTTTGATGAAGGACCCAGTTTCTTGGTGCACTCAGCCATTGCTCTGCCTATAGAGTTGTTGGCTCATTATTTTGACATGGCTGCCCTTTGGTTTTACAGAAAACTTTTTGTTTAAGAACAATACTTAGCCCAAGTCTCTCAACCAAGTTTATCATGAATGTTAAACTTTCAAATTCTGAGAAACTTTACAAGACATATCATGTTAGATGTGGTTGAAGACTATTAAGTGTGAACTACAGCCTTTTCATTGAGTTCAATCTTTAAACTCTTTGACTTGTTTGACTTAAACCATCAATTTTCCATAGTGTATCATAGAACCTTATATGAAAGATTTCTAAATTTTAATAGCTAAGAATAATGAATCTAAGATCAGATTGCCACAATTTCATGTTCAAAGAAAGTGCATGATTTTTCAAGACATTTCAATTGACAGGAGTATGATGCCAAGAGATAAGGTGCCAAGTGATAAGATAGATATGAAGGAGTGAAGATACTAGCCCAACTGAGATTTTTCAAAACAAGAGTAGTAAAAATTCTGGTTGACTGAAACAAGATAGAATAGGAATCAAAAAACATAAGAAGTAATAGATAGAACTTATGCAAAAAGGTGTCGACTTTGGGTGTCGACATTCCTTCAGATACACTCACATCTGCCTATATGCAGCAACCTAAACCTGATCTGACTCAACCTTTGAACATCCTATCATAAACTCCCCCTATTAATATGCAAGACAATGAGATGGACACAAGATATTTTTGACATTTACCTCCCCATGTCTATGTGCACTTCTGCTGGACACAACATTTAAATCACATGAAGATTTTTGGCTAACATGACCACGGATAATGGGATGGAAGACCAAGATACACTCTTGACCCAACATACCATTTGATATACCTTTGGGATCAAGATGAATTTTATGCAATACAATGTATGAAACAACATCCTCATTCTACTTCTACCAGCAACAAGATATGACAAACATAAAGCATTTATTCCATGTGAGAACGTTCAAGCAGTCAGTTATCATGCTGAAATTTTCATAAACCTAGTTCTCTTCTTAAGAACTTAAATCTTTCATTACCAAGAGGTTTAGTAAATATATCAGCAATCCATTTTTTTGATTCTACAAAATTCAGTTCAATTTCATTCTTACTTCATCTCTCAAGAAATGATGTTTTATCTCAATGTGCTTAGTCCGGGAATGATGAACATGATTCTTAGTCAAGGATATAGCACTAGTATTGTCACAAAGAATAGGAACACATCCAAGTTTTATGTGATTGTCAATGAGCTGGTGTTTGATCCAGAGAACCTGGACTACACAATTTCCTGCTACAACATACTCAGCTTGAGCAGTGGAAAGAGCAATAGTGTGTTGCTTCTTAGATGCCCAAGACACTAGACAGCCACCTAGGTATTGACAATACTCACTAGTACCTTTTCTATCTATTCTACACCCTGCATAGTCTGCATCAGTGTAAGCTACCAGTTCAAACTCACACCTAGCAAGATACCATAGACCTAAGTCAAGGGTGCCAAATAGATATCTAAAAATCATGTTTTTCTGAAATGAGGTTGTATAAGATAATATGATTTTCGTCCCCCCACTTAAATGACATTGTCCTCAATGGCATAAACAATATGGAATAATGAACATTCTAAATATGATAGTTTCGGGAAAGAACGGGACAACTTAAGGTGAAATTCGACGGCCTTGGCGTTTGACGGCTTGGCAGAGGTATAAGCAATCTCCTTTCTCCCCCCAACTGATCTTTTATTCAAACCTATAAAATAAAAATAAAATCATAATAAACACTTGGGTTGCCTCCCAAGAAGCCATTTATTCGCACACGGAACTATTAAAAGTTTGGGTTGCCTCCCAAAAAGTGCTAAGTTTTACGTCTTCAGCCAGACGCAATGTAGCTCACTAACCAACGGGTGGCATTCAGAATGAGCCACCAAGCGATTTTATCCTCCGATAAATTCCAGCCCTTGTACCATTGGAAGAAAAGATTATGCCTCGACGCATGTGGGCTAGAAGCATGCCAAGGTGGGTCTAGCAATCCGGACGGACCCCCTCGGTCAAAGAATGGCAGAGGAATTAACATATCTTCAATTATAAAATATTCCTCTGTATTTTTTAGGTCTTTATAAGTATTAAACACATCAATGCGGACCTTAATTTCCCTTAGCGTTTCTCCCTCATCCTCACTTTTAGGATTTACTTGCATAGTGTTCAAGTGAGAAAGGATGAGGGTGTTATGAATTTTTGGGGATTCCACCGCATGGACAGTGTCAAGGATATAAGGATGATTGGGAATGAAAGAATTATGCTCCTCAACACAAGAATTCTCATAAGGCTCAGATGGATCTGACCAGTTGGCTATATGTAGAATGTCTGGGATGATTTGGAATTTACCAAGGTCAGGGATGGGTAAAATGTCCACATCCTCCCCTAAATCAGGAGATGCCCGGCTGGAGTAAGTTTCAAGCAGAGTACCGGTTCCTCAATTACCCAAGAAGAATGAGTCATGGCTACACTCAATTCACTCTCCAAGCTCACATTTTCTTCGTCCTTTACTTGGATCAAGGACGTATCAATTTCAGGAAGGGAAAGATAAGGAATTTGATCATTAACCAGTGCATCTACTTCCCCCTCATCTCCTCCCAACTTAGAATCAACAGACTCAGCATGACCTTCTTCACAAATGTAGTTGGGTGTAAGCACAGTATGGTGCTCTTTACTAACTCCCTCTAAGTCCTCAAAGTGCTCCTCACAAGACTCCTCCATGCTCCCCTCCAGATCAAAAGTGATATGAGCGTTAGGCTGGTTAATCATGGATTGATCATCCACTTCCAATCTTGGCATGTTTGCAGTGAGCTGGCTCATCAAGGCCTCTAGCCTGGAAAGGGATTGATCATTAGCCAAGATGAGCTATTGCATTTGATTAATCATCTCTTCTTTGTGATCAAGGGTTTTTTTTTAGTTAATGAAGCAACCTAGCCAACACACTTTTTTTGGAGATTTTCTAAATATAAAGGCTAACAAAATGTAAAAAATAAACTAAACCACAAGAGGGAAGATTGAGATACTTACTTGGATCGCCTTCCCTCATCCTTTATTTTTTTATTTTTGTTAATTTTTTTCTTTTTTAAGGAGATGTAAAAAGGAGAGACACACTTCAATTTTTTTTACTTTTTTTATAAATATATACAAAAGAAAAACTAAGTTTTCAGCTCAAAACTAACCTCCCTAGCAACAGCGCCAAAAATTGATAGCGTGAAAGTGCACGTCGTTAATACGCCCGCTACCAAATTTAAATATTCGATCCATAATAAATTAGAGAAAATAGTTAAGTTGTGAGATTAAGTCGAATCCACAGAGAGGTTTAGATTTGAGAATTAAAAACCTTTGTTTTTTTTTATTAAAATAGAGAGAGAGAAAAAAATAGAGTTGAAACTAATTGTTCTAAATTTAAGACTGATCAAAATAGCAATAACAATGAAAGAGAAAATGAACGACAAAATGAAATTAACACAATCACCAAACTTGTAAGGAAAGAGATGAAGAGGGGAAAATAATCAAAAGAACACTTCCACTTAATTAAATGACAAACTTACAAAACATGCTACAATACGAATTAAATCAAAGATAATGGAAGAACTAAACCACTCAAACAAATAAGAAAAATTAAAAGAACTGTAAACATAATAATAACAACACCACCAATGGGCCTCAGCCCCCTCTCTCCTTGCTTCTTTCCAAAACTCTCAAAATAGAACTCAAACAAGCTTCTCAAAAGAACTCAGCATAACAATAACAGACCCCCTCTCAAAACTAGCCATCAAAACTCTCCAAAAACTCTCTCCCAAAAACTCCAAAGAACAGAACCCAAAAATTATCACCCCCCGGGAACTCCTTCTCTTGCCAACCTGAGCCCCTTTTATAGGGCCAACCCAAAACCTCACTTTAATCATCACTTGTCCATTTTTAAGTTACAATGTTGTCAATATTTTCTGCGCAGTATGGAGCCATCGTATGCCAGCCACCTGCTCCGCCATTCACGTCACGTTTGCAGATAGCCCGCGTTGAAGATGCCTCATGCCCATGTTGACGCCATGGCTGGGAAGGCATC
This sequence comes from Amorphophallus konjac, assembly GCA_022559845.1. NCBI lineage: Eukaryota > Viridiplantae > Streptophyta > Magnoliopsida > Alismatales > Araceae > Amorphophallus > Amorphophallus konjac. The sequence continues at coordinate 283,718,605 of CM040127.1, forward strand.
TGCTCTCCTTGCCTCTCTCTCTCTCTCCTCTTCTCTCTTTCTTCATTCTTCTCTCTGTCGCCCGCATCTCTTTCTCTTTCTCCTCTTCACGTCAGAAACGGCAGCCATCTGTCCACTTGGAGAAACGCCATTGGAGAGGAGACTGGCCACCATGGCCGCTTTTGTTAAAGACACCGCCTGCTTAAGGAACGCAGCTGGCCTTGCTGCCATCGTGAGAAATGGCAGGGGGAGAGCGGCTACTGTGAACATGGGGTCCCTCATGCGTGAAGCCTGCTACGTGCATGGGGAGGCGATCATACCTCTATATATTTTGGAACCAACCAGTTTACCTTCTGGGTTAGCATCAAGACTAGTTGAAGTACCCATTGGTGCAGTGATGGCCTTGAGGTTTTCCAGCTTGTACTTCTTTAACAGATCCTTGATATACTTTGCCTAAGTGATGAAGCTTCCCTCTGAGGTTTGACAGATCTATAATCCAAGGAATAACTTTATTTCTCCCATTAAACTCATCTCAAATTCATCAGTCATTAACTTTGAGAATTTCTCACACATGGATGGTTTAGTTGACCCAAACACTATATCATCTACATAAATCTGAACAACAAGAATGTCCTTGTTATCTACCTTAGTAAATAGAGTTTGGTCAACCTCACCTCTTGAAAAACCTTTACCTATGAGGAAGGAGCTCAATCTATCATACCAAGCTCTGAGAGCTTGCTTCAGTCCATACAATGCCTTATCAAGCTTATACACATGATCAGGAAGGTCAATACATTCAAAATCAGGGGGTTGTTTGACAAAAACATCTTCTTTTATTAGACCATTTAAGAATGTATATTTAACATCCATCTGATGAAGTTTTATTCCTAAGTTACAAGCAAATGCAAGAAGAATTCTAATGGCTTCTATCCTAGCTACAGGGGCAAAGGATTCTTCAAAATCTACCCCAAATTCCTGATTGTACCCATGTGCCACTAGCCTAGCCTTATTTCTATCAATTTTTCCATGTTCATCAATTTTATTCCTGAAAACCCATTTTGTGCCTATTATGGAGCCATGTGTAGGTTTAGGAACTAAGTGCCATACTTTGTTCCTTTCAAACTGATTAAGTTCATCATGCATGGCATTTATCCAATGTTCATCTTTTAAGGCACTCTCAATGTTTTTGGGTTCTATTTGTGAGACTAGAGCAAAAGAATTAAATTCATTTTCAATTCTGAAATGAGACCTAGTGCTAGGGGGTTCCTACAGATTACCAATTATATTTTCTAATGGGTGATCTTTGAGCACTCTAATATTGGTAATCTGATTACCTGAATTGACATTTACCTCCCCCTGAACTCCTGGTCCTTGAGTCTCACCTTCATCTACTTGTTCTGCATTCTACTCTTCTTTATTTTCCAAAATTTCTCCATCATCTTTGTTCTTGCAGAAATTAGTTTCAGATTTATTAGATATTTCATCAAACACAGCATGTGGTGATTCTTTGACAGTTTGAGATTTAATATTATAGATCCTATAAGCTCTAGAAATCTCAGAATATCCCAGAAAAATTCCTGGTTCACTTTTGGCCTCAAACTTATCAAGATCCCTCTTTGAATTGACATGAATAAAATATTTTGATCTGAAGACTCTGAAATGGGCCAGTGAGGGTTTCTTATCTTTTAGGATTTCATATGGTGTCATCTGAGTGGAAGGTCTTACCAAAGCCCTGTTGATAATGTAACATGAGGTGTTCACAGCTTCAGCCCAAAACCTTCTAGGTAATTTACTTTCCACTAGCATTGTCCGGGCCATCTCCACTAGAGTCCTATTTCTTCTTTCAACCACTCCATTCTGTTTTGGAGTTCTTGGTGAAGAAAATCTATGGCTTATCCTATTATTCCTACAAAAATCATCAAACCGTGAGTTCTCAAACTCACCACCATGATCTGACAAAATGTTGGATATGGAATACTTACCTTCCTAATTTATTCTGTAGACAAATTCCTGAAATTCACTGAAAGCATCATTTTTGTGAATCAAAAAGAATACCCAAGTATACCTAGTGAAGTCATCTACAATAACAAATCCATATCTTCTACCAGTTAAACTAGCTGATCTAGTAGGTCCAAACATATCCATATTCATCAACTCAAAAGGTTTAGAAGACATGTTTTCTGTTCTAGACTTGAATGACCTCCTAGTCTGCTTTCCTTGAGTACATGCTTCACATATTTTATTGTTCTTTTTAAATGATACTTCAGGTAAACCCTTGACCATGCTAAATTTATTCAGTTTATGCAATATTCTATAACTAGCATGACCTAACCTATGATGCCAAAGCCAGGCTAGATCCTCTTTATTTACAGTGAGACATAGATTAATGTGTGTAGTATCATCTAAATCAATCATATAAATGTTATTGACTCTTTTTCCAATGACTTTTACAGTATCTGAATTAGGTTCAAAAATGGTGCATGCATGTGAATCAAAAATAACTTTATGACCCTTATCACACAGTTGACTGATGCTAAAAAGATTATAAGCAAGACCTTCAACAAGTAAAATATCTTCAATGCTGCATGAAAGACACTTACCAGCCTTACCTGACCCTATGATTTTGCCTTTAGTATTATCACCAATGGTAACATGACCAACATCTTTCTCTACCAGCAAACAGAACTTTCCTTTATCCCCAGTCATGTGCCTGGAGCAGCCACTATCAAGATACCACCTATTGTGGTTGACTGCCAGGCATACCTGCAAACATGATCAAGCAAAAAATTTGGAACCCAAAACTGCTTGGGCCCCATAACAGCAGTTAAATCATGCAAGCAAGACAACAATTGTTTGGGAATCCACATTTGTTTATGTGATTGTGCTTGTTTAGTGGATTTTTTATTGTTCTGTTTGCTATATTCATTTTGAGTTTTTATTGACTTTTTCTCTAGTGTAGCATTCTGATTTTTAAAAGCATGAGATTTTTTGTGCCAATCATTGGTCCAATGAGCATTGGAATGAGTGTGTACACTGGAGACCCTAGGTTGAACAAACTTTGGATGGACAGAGCCATATGAGTTCTGGTTTATAGTTGTCGTGAACCTAGGCTGAACAATGACACTCCAAGGGTAGCATCGATGCCCCTGATTAAGATGGGATTTCTGCATGTTCTGTTGCATCGACCTCACATAATGGCTGTCTCGACCTGTCCTACCAGAGTTGTAATGATAGGAGTTTTGGAACGATGGATGAGTTGAAGCTCCAAGATAGTAGCATCGACTTGAGATACCCCTATTCCGACCTTGACTTCTAAAGATGTGAAACACAGATGAGAAGTGCGTCAGTGCAGGTTGGTTGTTACATCGACCTTTCTGTTATGACTGGGTTACTTTGGTTTTGGGGCTTCCTTGGACTTGGGTTCTAATTGGTTGACCCCTAACCTGACCTTTAGGCTTAGGTACAGTGGTGTGTGTGCTGGTTTCTCTAGGCATGTCCACATTCCCTTTGCCCTTGTCCTAGGCACTGACATTGTTCTGTTTATTATTTTTCACAAATTTCTTATTGCTGGTATCTTCACAATTCATTCTTATAAAAGGATTGAATTTGGATGTTCCTTTCTCAGCAACAAATGAAATGGTTTTGACATCAAACTGTTTCTTATTAGTTGGGTTAAAACCCAATCCTTCTCTTCTAAAATTAACTTTAGTTCCCAGAATTCCATTCAGATTTTCTGTCCCTTGATACTGGCAACACTGTGATGATTTGAAGTTCCTACTTAAGTCAGAATATGTCTTGTTCATAATAAGGTCGATGCATCTTCCATCAGCATAGAACATCAGGTCAATGCACATTCATGCATTTAGAAAGACAGGTCGATGCGTATATGCATTCTGGTCTAGAAGGTCGATGCAGTTGTAGAAGTCATGCACTATCAGGTCGGTGCACTTTGTACACAGATCGATGTTGCTAAGCACTATATTCTAGATGTTGCACCATTAGGTCGATGCGCACTATAGGCTGGTCGATGCTATTGAGCCAGCGATTGCAATATAAGGTCGGTGCGATATAGGTCATCTTTCATAAGTTCGATGCACCTTGTGCATCTGCTTTGAAGTCAGGTCGAATACCCTCAAGGGAGTTCTATTTGTCATTGTTTTCTTTTTCCAAGTTATCAATTGTTTTCTTCAATTCTTCATTCACACTTTTTATAGCCTCATATTTTTTATTTGATGTTTTTGTTTCTTCTTCAAATTTCTGCATTCTGATTTTAAGTTCATCAATCACATTTTTCATATTATCATTTTCACATCTCAAGCCATTCATGACAGTTTTAGATTCTTCTATTTCAGTAAGAGAATTTTTTAAGTCAGTATTTTCAGTTTCCAGATGTGCAATCCTATCATGCAAAGTGGTGTCATTAACAAGGGAGTTTATCTTCTTTTTCAAGTGTCTATTCACCCTATGAACATCATCATACTTATATAGAATTTCATCATATGCTTCTTCCCAATCACTGAGTATAATCTTCAAATTGGAAAGTTACCTCATCATCTTCCTTCTCTTCTTCTTCTCTTCTGGCCATCAAGCACATTCTATCATCGCCTTCACTGTCAGATGAGCTGCTCTAACTGTCTTCTTCTTCATCACTCCAGGTGCTTATCATTGCCTTTCCTTTCTTGTTCTTCCACTTGGGATGTTTCTTTTTTTGCAGCTCAGGGCAGTCTACCTTCAGATGCCCTGACTTCCTACAATTGTAACATACAATGCCGTCAGTCTTTTTGGCATTTTTAGATTTAAATCTTCATTGTCTTTTCCCTGAGTAATATTTTCTTTTGAAACCCTTACCTTCTTTCCTCAAAAATTTCTTAAACTTTCAGGTTAACACTACGAACTCACTTGAGTCTTCTTCAGAACTGGAGGAGCTATGTTCGCTGGAAGACCCTTTGCTACTAGAATTTACCTTGAGCGCCTGAGGTGTTTTCTTATTCTCAGAATCATCGACCCTCTTGAGATTCAGTTCATATGTCATAAGAGAACCAATGAGTTCGTCGACAGTGGTAGTTTCTAGGTTCCTGGATTCTTCCATTACAGTTGCCTTCCTATGCCAGATCGGTGTTAGTGACCGGAGGATCTTCCACACTAGCTCATACTCACTGTAAACCTTGCCTAAACTTCTCAAACTATCAGTAAGCACCATCAATATGGAATACATCTATGAAATAGTTTCATCAGATTTCATTTTAAAAGCTTCATACTCAGATACTAACATATTAGATTTTGTTTCTCGTACCTGAGATGTTCCATCATATATTACCTCCAACTTATCCCACATTTCCTTCGCTATGGAGCAGGAGGACACTCTTGAAAATTCAGTGGGATGTAGAGCACATTGCATAGCGTTGACAACACTCCAATTCAAGGTTGACCTTCGAATTTGCTCCTGAGTCCAGACATCTTCATCTTTGGGGAGCTCAAAGGGACCTCGACTGACCACTCTCCAGATCTCGTAGTCTTTAGCATGTAAGAACACCTGCATTCGATTTTTCCAATATGCATAGTTAGTTCCATCGAAGAAAGGTGGCTTACTCACGAAATGACCCTCAGCCGTATGTCCTCTAGCATCCATTTTGTTAGATCTCTTCGGGATGTTAAGCCCTTAATGAGAGTTAGGCTCTGATACCACGTGACGAGAATGGATGAACTACATATCTAGAGGGGGGGTGAATAGATCTATCCCAAATTTTAATTCTACAGCAGAAAATAAATTGCGGAAAGAAAAATCTGCTGAGACACAAGCTATCAATACAAACTGGATAGAACAACTAAAAAATCCAACCAAGAACACACCTCAGTCTGGTACAAGGTGGAGGTTCAATTCACAACACCCCTTACGCAAGGAGCAGTTTTCCAAATAGATAGATCTATCCTTCTAACTGCAACTTTTGATATACTACTAAGATGTCGATTGAAAAGAAAATATATGCCAACAGATAGCGGTCCTAGGCACACATTTAAATGAAGCAATGAAGAAGTAAGCAATCACATAGTGGACAGCAGTTTTAAGGTGGTACGATCTTAATCCAGAGATCTACATCCACCCCTTACTCAAACGAGTGAGGCTTCTGCTGAATCACAGCTTTGAAACCGCTGATACACAGCTTACAAACTACTGAGCCTCACAGCTTGCTGACCGAGGAACACACCTCACCGATGCCTCACAACTTGAACACTGCTAATTACACAGTTTACAACCCGCTGAGCTCTACAGCTTGCTGTCCGAGGATCACACCTCACCGATGCCTCACAGCTTGAATACGGTTGATTACAGAACTTACAAACAATTTAGAAATGATTCAAAACGAAAATAGGGAAAATAGTAAGAACAAAAATAGATGTAGCTCTTTTTCTAGAGCAATTCGACTCTGGATCTGATCCAGACGTCGAGACCAACTCAGACTCTTCACAGGCTCTCTCTTCTCTCAGAATTTCTCTTCCTCTTCTGATACTCTGCTATCTATCTCTCTTCTCTGCACTTCCAATTTTTTAAATTCGCAGGCTCGCAGTGGCTCTCACACTCTTCCCTAGCGTCTTCTTATCTCTTCAATCTCTCCCTTTCTCTTTTCTCGTAGCTCTTCTCTTGATTTTCTTCTCAGATATAGATGCAGATCCTCTCTTGATTTCCTTCTCAAATATAGATGGAGATCCTCTCACTTCACTCTCTTTTTGCCGCTCGAGCTCTGGCCTCTATTTATCCTCGTGAACAAGAGTTCTTGTTGTCCCCACAATATTTGATTTAGGAGCGTGGAACAAACACTCCCGCCCAAGGCCTTTGGAAGAATCTTGGCCACGTGTCGGATGTAGAGGTGAAGATCCTTTAAGTTGCAGCCACGTGGAACAGTTATTTCGTTAAGAATCTCCAAAGTACTTGGAGATTGCCTCAGATCACGTGTGTGACAATCAGGAATACTACCTCTAGTTGATTAATGAAGTTGCTTTGTGGCAAGAAGGCTTTATCCGTTAACTTATAACTCAACTTGAACTTGACCTGTCTTCTCGTACCTCTATGCATCTAAGGTGTTCGAGTATGAATCTGAATTATTCCTTGATGATCTTATTTTTCTTGTCGAAACAAAGGTAGAAATTTATTAACAATCTCATCATCATGTGGCTTATGAAACAAGTAATAAGTATCTAACGAATGCAGGCTTAGATGTTTCATAATAACAGGCAAATCATATGAATGGGTGTGTGAAGATATGCACATGCATCGATGCACAGACAAAAGTGCATCGACCTGCCTTACTGACGTGAAGAAAAGAATGCAGCTGTATGTCAAAGGAGCATCGACCTGTGTATTACATAGGTAGACCTCATTCAGTCAGAAGGACGGTATCTACATTACTGCATATACACAATGCATCGACCTGACTTCAAAGCAGATGCACAAGGTGCATCGAACTTATGAAAGATGACCTATATCGCACCGACCTTATATTGCAATCGCTGGCTCAATAGCATCGACCAGCCTATAGTGTGCATCGACCTAATGGTGCAACATCTAGAATATAGTGCTTAGCAACATCGATCTGTGTACAAAGTGCACCGACCTGATAGTGCATGATGACAAAGTGCACCGACCTGATAGTGCATGACTTCTACAACTGCATCGACCTTCTAGACCAGAATGCATATATGCATCGACCTGTCTTTCTAAATGCATGAATGTGCATTGACCTGATGTTCTATGCTGATGGAAGATGCATCGACCTTATTATGAACAAGACCTATTCTGACATTAGTAGGAACTTCAAATCGTCACAGTGTTGCCAGTATCAAAATTAATTTGACACATTTTTGCCAACATCAAAACTAGAGGAGCACAACAGGTCGGGCACCACTTGAAGTAGAGGGGAAGGAGGGCAAAGGAGCAGCAGAGGACGGAGGAGCACCGGCGGTAGATAGTAGACAAGCGGAGAAGGCAACACGGTAGGAGGTGACGGCCACAGCGCCATCCGCTGTAGGAGGCGTAAGATGGAAGGCACTTACGTGTTGAGCTGTGGGATGGGCGGAGGGGGCGGGCACGGCGCCGAAGGTAGGAACGGAACCGGGGACGGTGGAGAGAGGATAGACAGGAGGAGGAGAAGGGGGAGGGGGAGGCAGATGGCCTCCCCTAGCGCCGGCCATGGCCCGCGGCCACCCCACACGCGGCTGTAACGGGCGTGCTCCAAGCGGGAACGAGGGAGGGAGCGGGACAGAGAAGAGAACAAACCTGATGGACGATTCCTTCAGTTGTGAGGATAGCCATTCTCTACTGCCTTCTTTGTAAGGTAGTCCATCTTGCAGCCATGGACATACTACTTTACTTCAACGATGCGAATTTCCCAGCCTTCCTTTCTTTAATTCTCTTTGAAAAATATTTATCATTAAAATATGTTAAGAATTCTGCCCATGATACTTGATTATCAGGCAAGGTTGCTTCTACGGACTCCCACCATGCCCTAGCATCCTTTTCTAGCTAAAACGTAGCCCATAGGACCTTATCTTGGCCTGAACACTGCATTATCTAGAATATCTATTCAACCTCCTTTACCCAATGTTCCGCCTTGTCAGGGTCGGTGGATCCTGTTGAATCTCTGTAGTTTTGATGATGACTAACACTATGAATCAAATTATGCGTTGCTTCCTGGTGACTGTTAAAGATCCTGCATTGTCTGGATAATCTCTGGATCTTGGTTCTGAAAGGAGCCTTGGGAAATTTCATGTTTGCATGCACATCTTCTTATTAAAATGTCTTCATCATGCTTTTCAGATTAAATGCTCCTCTAACACGTTCACCCATTAGCTCGTACCTGTCTGTCTTCATCTATATGGGTTCTGTGCTTTTGAGTGCGTTGACGCACTTGGCTGACTGCGTAGACGCAATTGTGCGTCTTTCACTTGATGTCTTGTTCATTACGTCGACGCTGACACTAGATGCGTTGACGCATTGGCCAGTTGCCAAGGGCGTGAGCATCTCGCTTGAGGAGCCGAGGCGACGCTGCACGATGGAAGCGTTGACGCCTTGGGCTGATGTCCAAAGGTCTTTTTTTCAACAACCAAGCCGATGCGTCGATGCTGTCACTAATACGTTGACGCATTGGTGTGTATTGTGAAGGGTCCTGCTCTCCATTATAAACTCATTGCGTTAACGCCTTGGCTTTACTGCGTTGACGCGTTCTTCAGTCCTTTGATAAGTCCCGTGCAATCTGTGTGAACAAATGTATGACTTGAATATTTCTGAGATTGACTGAATGTTCTCTGAAACCTTACAGAGACTTAAAGACAAATTGGAAATTTATTCCAATCATGTGAGCACGTGATTTGAGGGAATAATCGTCTAACACGTGGCTCGTCTCATCTGGAAGCATCTTCTTCGCGCGTGTCTCCCACACCCTTAGTCTCTCGTGAGTCTGGATATATAGGAAGGTTTCTGCTCCTGAAAAGCCGTCGAAGCCACAAGAAAAAGGGTGAGGCCAGAGCGAGGGGAAGGAGAGGAGAAGCCATCCTGATCCATTCGTTGAGCGTACCTGGAAGAGAGAGAGTGATGAAGGAGAGGATGGTTTTCTGCTACGTTTTGTCTATGCTTCTTTAAGAAGCTACATTGTTTCTTCGTTCGATTGTCTTTCAATATTTCTTTATGTCTTCGTTTGTTCGTTCTCAAATTCTGATACTCTGTTTTCGTTCCCTCTAGGTGTAGAGGAAGAGAGGTGAATCCTCTGGGTTGCAGTGCGGCTTCCCTCTGATCTAGATCAGAGGAAGGGAGGAGTTCTCCGGGGTTTTGTGTTCAGGTAGTGAGAAGGCTACCTGGGTTCTTCCCTCCGACTGAGGAGGAAGAGAGACAGCGTCTCTGAATTGCAGTGAGGGTGGGTCACTGTTGGGTTCCCTCTTGTCTAAGAGGAAGGGAGAGTTATCTCCAGGTCAGGTCTTGTGGTGTGAGACCTGGGTGCAAGCTGTGAGTTCAGCGTCTGTAGGGATTTCGATCCCCAAGCTGTGGATCAGCGTGTTGTTGGCAGACTGAGTCTGCGGTTCTTTCTTGTGAAAGGGAAGCCTCACTCTGCCTTGAGTGAGGGATGGACGTAAGTGTGCAGGTTGCAGACTGAACCATCTAAATCTCTTGTTCTTCGTGGTGTGGTTGTGCGCATCTATTTTCCTTATGCTTCTGTCTGGCTTCATGAAGTAAGTGTGATTGTTGATGATCGAAACCTTGGTCTGACTGCTCGCTTAGTGCTTGTGCATATGTGATGATGAAATTCTGAGTGATATATGTTCTGCGCTCGTGACCTGCTTTATCTCGGTTAAGGTTCCGGATCATTTTACATATTGTCAGTCCTCCTAGCCAATCTCATCTCCTAAGATCTCCTCGGCTCGAACAAATATTTTTTAAATGGTGGTCTATTCATCCCCTCCCCTTCTAGCTCACCGTCCTCCTGTTTAACAGTTGGTATCAGAGCAGGTTTACCCGAGATGTGGTCCAACGACCAGGGTAATCCTGGAACCAGTGGTCCTCGCAGCTACATAGCTGAAGGACAGTCAATCTCCCGTCACCCATATTTTGATGGTTCTAATTATTTCTTTTGGAAAAATAGGATGTAAGTTTTCATCCGATCTCAGAGCCACAAGCTGTGGAGAGTCATTACAACTGGACCTTATGATTTACCTCCGAATGAGGAGATGTGGTCTGAAGAACAAGTCAAATTATCCAGACTGAACTGGTCTGCGCTCAACATCATCCAGTGCGCAATTCACCCTGAAGAATATGCCCGAATTTCGGCGTGCAAGACAGCTAAGAAGATGTGGGATGAACTAGCGCTGATTTACGATGGTACCTCTCAGGTCAGAGCTACCAAGGTAAACTACCTAACCTCTGAGTATGAATTATTCAAGATGAAGTCAGAGGAGAGCGTGACTGATATGTACGCTAGGCTGTCACTGATCACAAACAGCCTCAAGGGATTTGGAAAGGAAATATCTGAAGGGGATATAGTCAGAAAGATCTTAAGATCCTTGACTCCAGCGTGGCACACAAAAGCTACTGTGATAGAGGAATCAAAGGATTTAACAACCATGACCGTCACTGAACTCATAGGGTCTCTTATGACCTATGAGATAAATCTCAAGAAAACAGGAGAAGGAAATGACAGAAAGGGCTAGAATGTTGCTCTTAAAATTGAACGACACAGCAGCAGCAGCAGCAGCGGAGAGTCTAATGGAATTCCAGACCTTGACAGAAGTGAAAAAGCACTGCTCACATGTCAGTTCAGGAAATTCTTGAAAATGCAGGGAAATTCATATAGGAAAAGAAGAAACTACTCATCAGGTAAATATCCGAATAATGGCAATGACAAGGATAGGAATGCTAAAGGTGTGATGTGTTATCATTGCAGGAACTTTGGACACAGGAAGCAAGATTGCCCTGAGCTTCAGAAGAAGACACCGGACTACCACAAGAAAGGCTCCAAAGTGTACAAGAAAAAGCCAAAAGCTATGGTATGCGCTTGGAGCGATGAAGAAGAAGACTCAGAGACTAATTCCTCAAGAAAGGAGACTGAAGGAGTATGTCTGATGGCCGACGAGGAAAATGAGGTAACCAATCCTTTTGTAACTTACTCTATTGATGACTGGGAAGATAAATATGGTGAATTGCTAGATATGTACAATGCTTTAGCTAAAGAACATAGAGTCATCAAACGCAAACTCAATGTGGTGAATGAAGACAAGAACTCTTCAAGATAGAAAATTCCAAACTGGTAGCTGAATTAGCTCAGACGGAAAATGTAAGAAATGAGAATAATCTTGTTAAGAATGAGCTTGAAAAATTTAGAAAACAGCTTGATGAAACAAATCAACATACTGAAGAAAACCTGAGACAAAATAACTTAATCAAGGAAGGGTATGAAGCTGTTAAAAAGGTCAATGATGAATTACTGGAAAACAACATATCTCTGCGGAAGGAATTGGAAGATAAGAAGAAAACTCTTGAGAGGTTTGTTTTGGGAGAAAGCAATTTGAATGCCTTGTTAGGCACCAAAGTGAACTTTAACAAAGAAGGGTTGGGTTTCAACCCAAATAAGAAGGAAGCATTTGGGATAAAAACCACCACATTTTGCACTGAGAAAGGAAAAGAAAAACTGGACATCCCATCCAATTCCAAAAGTACTGAACAACAAAAGAACATCCATAAACAACAGCCTGATTTTGGAAAAGATGTCTTTAAGAAATTCAACAAGCCCACGCACCAGAAGCAAAGTGCCTGTCAATTCAACAACTATGACTCTAATAAAAGAATGGGCTATTTTAAAAGAAACATGGGAAGGTCTAACTACACACAGAATACTGTCAATAAAATGCCTTCATCTAGACAATTTAGAAATTATGGTTTGGCTGGGACCCAAGCTTTTATCAACAGAAACTGGACACACTTTGAGAAACAAAAGGAAACAACTGAAATGCACATCAATAGCAAAACTGTCAATTCTCAGCACAGAAAGAAAAAAGGGGTGAAGCAGATCTGGATCCCCAAAACTATGCTTAATCATTTGAGCGGTATTTTTACCTTGGGCTCCAAAGCACACTACTTAAATTGTTATTGTGCAGGTGAGCCTAGCAGCCGAGAACAACAAGTGGTATCTCGACAGTGGCTGCTCGAGGCATATGACAGGGGATCAAAGAAAGTTCAGCAAGATTGAATTGAAAGAAGGAGGGACAGTCAAGTTTGGAGGTAAAAACAAAGGCCAAATCATTGGGACCGGAACCATCGATAAGAAAACCTCCAACTCTGTTGAAAAAGTATTGTTGGTCGAAGGTCTACAACACAACTTATTGAGTATTAGTCAGTTATGTGACAAGGGTCACAAGGTCCTTTTTGATGAGCATGCTTGCAAAATTCTAGAACCAAACTCCGATAAAATAAAGTTCATTGCAAATAGAGTCAATAATGTCTATATTGTGGATTTTGATGTTGAGTCTGAGTCTAATCTGTGTCTCTCTGCTGATTCAGAGAATAACATGTTTGACTGGCATAGGCGACTAGGTCATGCTAGCTTTAACACCTTGCATAAATTAGCTAAATTTGACTTAGCTAGAGGCATGCCTAGCTTGAAGTTCAAATCATTCTCTAAGCCTTGCGATGCCTGTGCTCTAGGCAAGCAAACCCGAGCTTCTTTTAAAATAAGGACTGAGAGCTTGTCAAACAAGCTTATGGAACATTTGCACATGGATCTCTTTGGTCCTACCAGAACCCAGAGCCTAAATGGTAAGAGATTTGGTTTTGTCATTGTCGATGACTACTCTAGATTTGCATGGTTGTTTTTCTTGGCGAATAAGAGTGATGTTTTTTAAAAATTTGAACATTTTTTCAATAAGCAGAAACATGTAGGCCACAAGATTACTGTTATCCAATCAGATCATGGAGGAGAGTTTGAGAACTCCTCATTTTCTAGTTTTTGTGACAAGGAGGGACTGACTCACAAATTTTCTTCTCCCAGGACCCCAGAGCAGAATGGAATTGTGGAGAGAAGGAATCGAACAATAGTGGAAATGGCAAGAACATTACTATTGGAGAGTCAGCTACCGAAGAGTTTTTGGGCAGAAGCAGCAAACACAGCCTGTTATATACTTAATAGAGCTTTGGTAAGACCCATACATAAGAAAACACCATATGAACTCCTGAAAGGTAAGAGGCCTAATGTCTCATATTTCAAAATTTTTGGTTCAAAATGCTTTATTCATAATAACAACAAGAGAGACTTAGATAAATTTGATGCTAGAAGTATTCCTGGAATATTCCTAGGATACTCTGAAACATCTAGGGCCTTCAGGGTCTTTAATAAAACTGATAGAACTGTAGAGGAAACCCCTCATGTCATTTTTGATGAAACAAAAATCTCTAACAGTCTAAATGATGATAACAGGTCTACAAGTCATGATGGAGAGTTCCTGAATCAAATGCAAGAGGAGGAAGTACAACCGGCTGAAGAACCCACTGATCTGAACCTAGTAAGTATAGCCGAACAAGGTGAGTCCTCAACAAATGTCAGAGTTTTAAAAGACCACCCTGTAACCAATATAATTGGTAGTCTTCATGATCCCCCTAGGACAAGATCCCATTTCAAAAATGTTCAGAATCAAGATTTAATTGCTTTAGTTTCTCAAATTGAACCTAAGACCATTGAAGAAGCTTTAAGTGATGAGAATTGGATAACTGCCATGTGTGAAGAACTAGGGCAATTTGATAGAAACAATGTCTGGGAACTTGTACCTAGACCTGAAAATTTCAATGTAATAGGAACAAAATGGGTTTTTAAGAATAAACTGAATGAAGAAGGTGTCATCTCCAGGAATAAAGCTAGACTTGTAGCTAAAGGCTACAGTCAGGAGTATGGAGTAGACTTTGATGAATCTTTTGCTCCAGTAGCTAGAATGGAGGCTATCAGAATTCTATTAGCATTTGCTTGTTCAAACAACATAAAACTTCAACAAATGGATGTTAAGAGTGCTTTCTTGAATGGAATTCTAAAAGAAGAAGTTTATGTTGAACAACCTCCTGGATTTCAGTTTTCGACTAAACCTGATCAAGTTTTCAGATTAAACAAAGCTCTTTATGGACTAAAGCAGGCTCCTCGGGCCTGGTATGAAAGGCTGACCAGTTTCTTACTGAATAAAGGATATAACAGAGGTAATGTTGACCAAACTTTATTAACTAAGAATTCAAGACAAGATCTCATCATAGTTCAGGTATACGTAGACGACATCATCTTTGGATCAACAAATCCTGAACTATGTAATGAATTTTCACAACTTATGTCAGCTGAATTTGAGATGAGCTTAGTTGGAGAACTGACTTATTTTCTTGGCTTACAGATAAATCAAATGTCAGATGGCTGCTTCTTCCACCAAACCAAGTACACGCTGGATATCCTAAAAAGGTTTGGGATGACTAACCTGAAGCAAATATCCACCCCAATGAGCACAAGCATGACCCTTAATGCAGATGAGTCAGGTAAACAAGTGGATGAAAAACTCTACAGAGGTATGATTGGATCCCTCTTGTACTTAACAGCTTCTAGGCCAGACATACAATTCAGTGTTGGCTTATGTGCAAGATATCAGTCTAGGCCTACTGAACTTCATTTGTCTGCTATAAAAAGGATCTTTAGATATCTGTCTGCCACACACACATTAGGATTATGGTATCCTGCTTCTCGCACATTAAATTTAGTTGCATACACTGATGCAGACTTTGCTGGATGCAAATTAGATAGGAAGAGCACCAGTGGCCACTGCCAATTCTTAGGAGGATGCCTAGTTTCTTGGAGTTCAAAGAAACAACATTCAGTGGCCCTTTCCACTGCTGAGGTTGAATACGTGGCTGCAAGCAGCTGTGGCACTCAAGTTATCTGGATTAAGCATCAGCTTCAGGATTACCAAGTAGAAACAGGATGCACTCACATTTTTTTTGACAACACGAGTGCCATAAACATTGCAAAGAATCCTGTTTTACACTCACGAACAAAACACATTGAAATCAGGCACCACTTTATTAGAAATGAAATTACAAATAAAACATTTGAACTAATTCATGTTGGGACTGCAAATCAAACTGCTGATATTTTTACAAAACCTTTAGATAGTGAAAAATTCACTTCATTGAGAAGAGAACTTGGTATTTACAAACTCTGATTGATCTGTGGCAATGAATTCAGTTTTATGTCTTTCCATGATTTTAGTGATAGTTCTGTCTTACTTTTTCTGATGGGGTCACTATGTGAGGGGGAGCGGGTGTGAGATTTGAAAGGTATCAGGTCTGTTTCTCTACTGTTATCAGGGTAGAATGGGAGATAGAGCTACTAGAGAGGGGGAGCTTGAGTAATTAAAAACGTTTGAAAGATGGTTGTTGTTGCTGGATTAATTGTCAGAATTGATCTTGAGTATCCCTTTTTAGTAGAACCTCGTTCATTTCCTACATTCTTAAGTTTGTGCAATTAAAGTCCAGCCAGAATCTTCTTCTAGTAAGTCTTAAGAGGCTAAGATTAACCTTCACAAGTATATCCTCTTACTTTGTTTCTTGATTGATGAACAAGCTAGACTCATATGAAATGGGTTCTGTTATACGCTTTTCATTGGATTTTGTGATAAGACCATGAGTAATTGCCCTGGCTTTGTCTTCAAACAACCTTCTTGAAGAGCTAGTTAAACTGATCAGTGTTTAAAACTGTATACTGAGAAACTAGGAATCCCATCAATGAAATGGGAACTTTCTAAGTCATGAAGTATCAGTTCTCATAAACAAAACTAAAAGAAAGAAATTCAATTCAAAATTTATGGTTGGCAGAGCAATGATGCCATGTGGTGAGTAACTGGGGATTCTAGCCTCTGATCAAGGTGTCTCCTCATGTAAAAACCAATAGTCACTATCTCTGTTCTCTTACTGAGAAGGTATGAGGCTCTTACACTGAGTAACTGAGGATGCTGGCCTCTGACCAAGGTGCATACTTAATGTCAAAGGTGTAACTGGCTAAATACACTCTACAACAGTGCTTTCTCTCCTTGGAATGTTTGTCCTCAGCGCCTACAGGCTATTTTCATGGTTCAAATTCTTGTTGTCCTTTTGACGAGCCTTAACAGCTACCTCAGTCATATTTGTTGACACTTGCTCTTCTTTCACATTCATCGTAAGTTGATAAACTTCAAGCTTCTTCTAAGACTCTTTCTCTTACCAGAACTCCAAGATTCTTCACTGACCTTAAAGCCCCACTTAAGCATCTAAGATTTGACACTGAGTTTCTACTGTTGGAACTCTCTCCATCTTTTCTCATCAATCCAGCGTCAACATCTCTCTTTCTCTTTTGTTTTGATGATGTCAAAGGGGGAGAAGGTTGAAAGGAGGAGGGGGAGTGAAGAGGTTGAAAGGAGGAGGTTGAGCTAGTGAAAAGGAAGTTTTTGGAATGTTTTGGGTAAAAGATATTGAGTGCTGTGAGTTCAGTTTTTGAGAGGTCACCATTGCTGTTTTATCGAGAACTATTGCGGTTGTTATTGAGACTGCTTTAGGTTGGTGTTCCTTTTTCACTGAATTTGACTCATGGTGTTGCCATCATCAAAAAGGGGGAGATTGTTGAATCTCTGTAGTTTTGATGATGACTAACACTATGAATCAAATTATGTGTTGCTTCCTGGTGACTGTTAAAGATCCTGCATTGTCTGGATAATCTCTGGATCTTGGTTCTGAAAGGAGCCTTGGGAAATTTCGTGTTTGCATGCACATCTTCTTATTAAAATGTCTTCATCATGCTTTTCAGATTAAATGCTCCTCTAACACGTTCACCCATTAGCTCGTACCTGTCTGTCTTCATCTATATGGGTTCTGTGCTTTTGAGTGCGTTGACGCACTTGGCTGACTGCGTAGACGCAATTGTGCGTCTTTCACTTGCTGTCTTGTTCATTGCGTCGACGCTAACACTAGATGCATTGACGCATTGGCCAGTTGCCAAGGGCATGAGCATCTCGCTTGAGGAGCTGAGGCGACGCTGCACGATGGAAGCGTTGACGCCTTGGGCTGAGGTCCAAAGGTCTTTTTTTCAACAACCAAGCCGATGCATCGACGCTGTCACTAATGCGTTGACGCATTGGTGTGTATTGTGAAGGGTCCTGCTCTCCATTATAAACTCATTGCGTTAACGCCTTGGCTTTACTGCGTTGACGCGTTCTTCAGTCCTTTGATAAGTCCCGTGTAATCTGTGTGAACAAATGTATGACTTGAATATTTTTGAGATTGACTGAATGTTCTCTGAAACCTTACAGGGACTTAAAGACAAATTGGAACTTTATTCCAATCATGTGAGCACGTGATTTGAGGGAATAATCGTCTAACACGTGGCTCGGCTCATCTGGAAGCATCTTCTTCGCGCGTGTCTCCCACACCCTCAGTCTCTCGTGAGTCTGGATATATAGGAAGGTTTCTGCTCCGGAAAAGCCGCCGAAGCCACAAGAAAAAGGGTGAGGCCAGAGCAAGAGGAAGGAGAGGAGAAGCCATCCTGATCCATTCGTTGAGCGTATCTGGAAGAGAGAGAGTGATGAAGGAGAGGATGGCTTTCTGCTACGTTTTGTCTATGCTTCTTTAAGAAGCTACATTGTTTCTCCGTTCGATTGTCTTTCAATATTTCTTTATGTCTTCGTTTGTTCGTTCTCAAATTCCGATACTCTGTTTTCGTTCCCTCTAGGTGTAGAGGAAGAGAGGTGAATCCTCTGGGTCACAGTGTGGCTTCCCTCTGATCTAGATCAGAGGAAGGGAGGAGTTCTCCGGGGTTTTGTGTTCAGGTAGTGAGAAGGCTACCTGGGTTCTTCCCTCCGGCTGAGGAGGAAGAGAGACAGCGTCTTTGAATTGCAGTGAGGGTGGGTCACTGCTGGGTTCCCTCTTGTCTAAGAGGAAGGGAGAGTTATCTCCGGGTCAGGTCTTGTGGTGTGAGACCTGGGTGCAAGCTGTGAGTTCAGCGTCTGTAGGGATTTCGATCCCCAAGCTGTGGATCAGCGTGTTGTTGGCAGACTGAGTCTACGGTTCTTTCTTGTGAAAGTGAAGCCTCACTCTGCCTTGAGTGAGGGATGGACGTAAGTCAGCAGGTTGCAGACTGAACCATCTAAATCTCTTGTTCTCCGCGGTGTGGTTGTGCGCATCTATTTTCCTTATGCTTCTGTCTGGCTTCATGAAGTAAGTGTGATTGTTGATGATCGAAACCTTGGTCTGACTGCTCGCTTAGTGCTTGTGCATATGTGCTGATGAAATTCTGAGTGATATATGTTCTGCGCTCGTGACCTGCTTTATTTCAGTTAAGGTTTCAGATCATTTTACATATTGTCAGTCCTCTTAGCCAATCTCATCTTCTAAGATCTCCTCGGCTCGGACAAATATTTTTTAAACGGTGGTCTATTCATCCCCTCCCCTTCTAGCTCACCGTCCTCCTGTTTAACAGATCCATCAAACCTAGGGGGATTCAGTCCTTAAAAATTCCTGTGCAATTCTCCCACACCACGATTCGCTCCACCTTGAGCCACCTGTTGGAGAGCTTGAGTCAAACCTTGAACCATCTCACGCCATTGATTTTGCTCGGCTGCCATCTAGCTAGAGACTCGATTCTACAAAACAAGCCAAGAATTAATTACTTATCTCTTTTAGAATTAGCACATTTTAATTGGAAAGTGAACATATTTTAACACTTAACCCATGGCTCTACCTAATCTCACCAGGTGACAAGAAGGAATGTTACGGATTATACGACCTAGTAATCAAGGGAACCTATACCTATGGACAAGAACCTAGGGTTTAAACAACCTTGGCTCTGACACCACTTTTGTCATGCCCCAAACCGATAGCAGTGGAAACATGCTCGGAACATGACAGCGAACAGTCATGAATAATCAGAGCAACCATAAGACACAAACACAAGGCTAGAAAATATCGACAACAAATTTTATTAATACCAAAATGTCACTATTACATTTCCTTGACTCAACTTACATTCATAAAAAAAGGAGAAAGGGCTCAAATTACAGGACTTAGACTCAAAAAAAGAAAAGATATAGACACCAATCTCTAGAACACTCAACACTCTTTCCCTTCCCCATCCGGATGAATGTCTTCTTTGTGAATGAATAGTGCCACTTTTTATTTAGCAAGATTTTAGTGAAACAAAAGACTTGAAAAATAGGTGAAAAATCTAAGGATTCTAACCATATGCATATCAAGATTTTATTTTACCTGGTTTCATAGATATAAAATTTTAAAGTTTGCATGGGATTATTAATTCACAGAAGAGTAACGAATTTAATGAAACATACAGGAAATGCTATAAAAAAACATGTAGGAGGCTTAGCAGGGAACGTGATACGGAAAGATGATCATGATGGACGATCGATTAACTTTCATGCATGCTGGCTTAATAGGTTATGCTTGGCAAAGAAAACCTACCTCTCACGGGTTTAGAAGGAAGAAGAAGAAGTAGAAGAGGAAGCAGACGTTGCATGGCTACGTCGACGCATAGGGATGAAGACTTCCTTCACGAATAGAACCCCTCCTTCGAACGCAGCAGCGGCAATAGTAGCCCTAACTGCATTCAAATGAGTATTATTTATAGAGGGTGAGTAGGGGAAGAGTCCTCATACGTGCATGAATCCTAGTTGATGTTAAAACTTCTAAGATTGGCTTTATCGTTTCTAAAGCTACCGCCGCTATCCCTGTTTAATCGGTAAAACCCTAAAGCCTCCTTATACATAGGTCAACGTACAACCCTTCGAACAGAACCCAATATCCTGGGTTTAGCGTAGAGGCCCATTAACTAAGCCAATGACCCTTAATATATATATATATATGTGTGTGTGTGTGTGTGTGTGTGTGTGTGTGTGTGTGTGTGTGTGTGTGTGTGTGTGTGTGTGTGTGTGTGTGTGTGTGTGTGTGTGTGTGTGTGTGTTAACACGGGAGCCCATTAATTGTTACTTTAGTGTTTAGCCTATTAACCTTGAGTTACTATGGAACCCATTACTCTTCTACGGGTTTTTCCCCATGTATTAAAGCCCATAAAAATGTCTAGCTAGCTGAGCTTAAGGCCCTTTAAGATTTTAAGGTCTAATAGATTTTATTTGGGCTTTTTAACTATTATGCTTTTATTATTATATTTTTATTATGGATAATTTATTTGGGGTGTTACACGAGTGCTGGACCTTTCCCCATAGACCGCAGTCAGTGTTGATTTACATCGGCCTAACGTCTAAATACCTTTATTAAACTGTCAAAGAGATCTTAAGGCCCCCTACATAGGTTCTGATGCTGAGGGCTGGCTCACTTGCACGACTCACAGTTACTTCTCATTCACCACCGAAAAAATTACGGTTTTGTCAAAGGCCACCAGGTTGGGAAATAGTCCTTGTATCTTGAGAATATAACTATAATTTTGCAGAAATCGTGAGCATTTTTTGAGTGTTGGGAGACTTTCTGGACTCAAGAGAGATTTTGGTAATTCTAGATTTCTAGGGGTATTTTGGTAATTTCACCAAGATAGGGGTATTTTTGAAATTTCAAGGTTAGAGAGAAATCATAGTAAAATCTCCGACTTCCCAAGGGGACCAAGGCCGTTTTTGGAGGATTTTTAAGTTATTTAGCCATTTCTGGACTGTAAGGGTATTTTGTTAATTTTACCGAACCAAGGGCAGGCTTAGGGTTCAAGACTATACTTTGGTCCGAGCCTGAGCCAACAAGGTCCCTCAATAGAGGAGCATCAATGGACTTCATAGAAGACGCTTGTGTGCAGATTCGCAGAAAAGAGGAAGGGCATGTACACAATTTCTCAAAAATCGGGACTTATTTGTAATTTTTCCTTGACCAGCTCATCAAAGAACAACTGAGTACATTTATGATCTGTATGAATATAAGGGTTGTCAGCGAGTTGTCGACTGTACATAAGAGATTTGTGCATTAATGCGGGACATAGGGGCATAGCCACAATTACAAAAGGTTGTAGGGTAAAACTGTAAATAATAGGACTTGAATTTTCTCGCAGTCCCAGGAAGGGTATTTTTGTAATTCCTCATTATGTGGGTGGAACTACATAATTTAGCCGTCCCAAGTGCGTAGAAAATTATAATCGTGGCCCTTACAGGGGCATAATTACAAACAAAACCCTCAGTGGCATAAATACAAAAGCCTGGGGTATCACATACCCTTAATGGGCCAAACAACGAACAAGGCTTCTTAGAATGTCTTGATTTCCCTCCTCCCCTGTATGTCTTTCCATCTATATCCTCTTTCCTTGCTGCGAGGGTTCTCGTTGTTCACTCCGAACATCCAAGGGAGAAAAACCTCGCCTCTCGAGGTTTTACCCAGAACCACACAATCCTGACAATCGTTGTGGATTTAGTCCGTTTCTCTACTGCCTCGTTTGCTGTGAGGGTTCAAAATTGAAATAAAACACTGATGGGGACATCAGA
Source organism: Amorphophallus konjac (assembly GCA_022559845.1). NCBI lineage: Eukaryota > Viridiplantae > Streptophyta > Magnoliopsida > Alismatales > Araceae > Amorphophallus > Amorphophallus konjac. The sequence goes on from CM040127.1 coordinate 283,740,595, forward strand.
GCAAGACCACTAACATTTTTGTTGACACCCATTTTTTGCCGATAAGTTGAGTCATTTCTCTTACTCCCATTTATTGATGTCTCGAGTTGTCCATCACTCGCTGGGCTATTTTCTGGCACGTTCTGGGCCAATTTTATGGGTAGCCTCTCTCCTTGGCTAGGTCCGAGTTGATTCAGGGCTTAATGGGCCTTGGTTTTGGTTGATTGAGCTTTTTTGTGAATTTCAAACGCCCATATATATGTGCGGTCAACCTCCAGCCGTTCAACCATTTGTGCGGTTGATAGTGAGCCGTCCAAACATTTAGTGGGTATATTGGTTAATTCTCTGAATTATTACTGACAAACATATATATGCCCTAGTCTCAGCCGCATAAGACCATTGTGCCGTATCTACTGAGCCGTTTATCGCTCAAGAGTCCTAGCATCGATTGACTATTCAGATAATTACCTATTTATCTTCTTATTTGTGATTTATCACCGACAAGCTTGGGCGGTGTCCCTAGAGCCGTTCAACTATGAAAAAGTCCAGCGGCAAATTTATCGGTCAGTTCAGTGGATAAATTAATTATCTCATGATTTATTTGAATTTCCACCGACAGGGATGGACAGCCCATGCCTGGCCGCGCATCATTTCTGTGGTCTATCGTGAGACCGTTTATCCTCTCGGACCAGAAAGTGGTTAAGGACTTTTCCTATCATTCGTGGGTTTTCTCCCAAACTTTCTCCGATGATTTCTCCATGAATCCTTAACCATTTTGAGTGTCGTTTCTTCCAAATAAAAGATAATTGAATTATCTTCATCTTTTATGTGATAATCTCGACCTGAAAATGGCTAGAAACCCTAATTTCGAGCCATGACTTTAGGTGCTCTATAAATAGACCCTGAGGTCCCGCTTTGAAGGGGGGGGGGATTTTTGGTCGACCGCGAAGCCCTGCCGAATCTTTGAGCGACCTAGCACCAGGGAGGGAGGCCTTTTTACATCCACACGGGCCTCCGGTTTCGGGAGTAGTCTTATTTCGAGTCATTAGTACATTTAGTCTCATTGTTCTTTCTTGTTTGAATGCATCACGTCCTCCACGTTGCCTCCATATTTTCATTATTCTCTTGCACCATGCACACACCCTCCCATGTTTTCCTGACGCCCCAGGGGTTTAAAAATCCCAGGTATTCCCCATTCCATTTAGTTATGTTAATTTCCTTCTGTTCGAGCATTTACCACACTTTCTAGTTTTAATTCGGGTTTCTCTTTATGTTCTACACGTCATTTTGCAGGTCTGCAATACACTAACGCGAGGCCCATCCTTTCTGGCCGGCCGAAAAGGGTAGAGGTTGGACTCTTATAGCTTCTGGCGTGGTGGTCTCGCGCGGTTCCAATCGGTCCGTTCAAGGATACGTGCAGTGGAATGTCGACCGTTCTTCTTGATATTGCGGTTGGATTAGAGCCGTTCATCTGCCAGTAGTTCTTCATCCCGCGTCCTCTGCAGCGCCTTTAGACGGTTTGTCGTGCGGCCGCTCATCATAACAGGTGGTTTTTCATAGACCGTACATCCTCTCAGCGCTGCCCATAAGGCGAGTTCCTTTCTCTTTTTCCAAGGTACGACGTGTCCATCACGTTTGGCACCTTGGTGGCGATCACTGGTTTGTGTATGTTCATTCCTTCCTACCATCCATATATATATGTTTCTCGCATCGCTTTAGTGGAAGGAACGGGAGAGACACCTAAGACGGTAAAAGGGGGGGAAACTTGTCAACACATCCCTTTTTTGGTGATCACGGTGGGACCCCTAGTGCCCATCGTGTTAGTGACTTGCTGACCTTCTCTTTCGCTTTGTTAGTCCTTTTCTCGAAGTGGTTTCAGGTTGATCTTGGCTGGCCGCGCTCTCTGTCCTCTGGAACTTATGCGGCTCTCCAAGAGCCGTCCAACCTTTGTGCGGCTGAAAATTCACCGTCATTCTCAGTGAACAGTGCCATCTTTTCTACAAGCCTCCTCTCATAAGCGGTCTCCTATCACCCGTTCATCATCCCTACGGCCTGTGTTTTACCGTCCATCTTGCTGGCATAGGTACACCTCTGCCTTCATACTGTTGGTTTGGTTGCTGTTAGACAGTTGCTGCAGGCCCGTTCCAGTACTTAAGCGGTCTGTATATAGACCGCTCATCCTGGTACGCTTCTCATTTCTGTCTTATTTCATTCCAGCATTTTCTGATTTTCCTATTACTTTGTCATTACTCCCTGGTTTGAACGGTTCATCCAAGACCGTCTATCTCCCTGAGCGGTCTTCCAGAGGCCGTCCTTGTCGTGCTACAGTGCACCCGTCAATCACTTTGATTGCCATGTTATTTGATTTTCATGACACTTGGTACTGATTATTGATCTCCCCCTGCTCTTATGTCATTGTTGCGTACTTGTTTTCATTTCTTACATATTTGTTTGACTAATGATTGCTAGTCGCTAGGCTAGACTTTGCATGCACTCCGGTGCACATAGGGGCATACATTCTTTTCATAGTAGTTGCATTCCTACCGAGGTAGGGTTTCCTCTCGTCTCCATATTCCTTGGAGCCGACTAGGGGACCTTGCTGAGGACCTCCGTAAGCCCCCGTGAGCCGTGGATTCCCACACGGACACCGGGCAGGTTATACCGTATCCACCCCCCAGTCTAGGGTTTGCATCCGTGCGAGAGAGATATCCCTTTAGAGTTAGCCAGTTCCTCAGTCCCTACCCTGGTCAGGCACCTTGTGGTTGAGTGAGTTCACACATTAATTAATCACTAGGGGCTTAAAGAGGAATTTGTAACGACATAGTCGCGCATCATTTAGAAACTTGATTGCTTAATTGGTTGATTCTCCTCTTATCTCTCTCCTCTGCTGTTTGCATTTTGTTGGAATTGTTGGTTTTACTTTGGTTAGGGTTGTCAATCTTCCCCTCCAGGTGTGTTAGTGTATGTGGAATTGTCTCACTCCCTCAGGATTGTCTCCTAAGGGTGGTTCGCCTTCCCATTCTTATTTCAATCCCTTATTCGATTCACTGCCAATCATGTCGTCTTACAACTTCTCCCATCCCCCTGAGGATTCTCTCCCTCCGGGACTTCTTGAGGACCCACCTAGGGTCGCTCATGTGCAAGGGAGGGAGGGGATTGCCCTCCCTCTCTCGACCATCGTCACCGAGGGGGCTCAACCCTCCCTCTCAGATCCATCCACCCGCAGCTCGGCCAGTCAGGTTCTCCAGATGATGGCCCAGCTGGATCGTACTCAACTCCACCTGTTGAAACAGGCCTTGCAAGGGACAGATGCCCCGCCCTCAGTACTTTCTTCGGGCACGACTGTTGCCGTCACTTCCACACCCCCGATTGTCAGATTAAGGGCCACCTCTATAGCCCCCATCGATCTTACTCCCATCCGTCCTCATGCTCTTCGATTCTCCACCATGGAAGCGGGCCAGGCTTCTACCTCGGCCCATCAATCAGTTGATAAGGGGAAGACCCAGATCCCCTCCGTTTCTTATGCTGATCCTTACACTACGTTCCTTCCAGCATCGCAGGCCCTCGTGGCCCCGACTGATTCTATCCGTATGCAACCAGGGCCCACTCAGTTGGCTCACTCAGATATGGGCCCTTCCTTGGCCCATTATCCATCTTATGGGCTCCCCTCTCAATCAGTGTACCCTTCGGCTCCGTACTCTGGTTCCATCCTTCCTGCTGTGTCTCCTCCTTCCCGGGAATGGGAACTTCTGGACAAATGGGCTGCCATGCAGCAGCAGATTGACCTCCTCCACAAGCGGGTCGGCCCGCAATCTTTGGCTGATGTCCCCATTCCTAACTTCAAGGACATTCATTTTCCTTTTCATTCCGAGCTCCCCGTGTATCGGAAGTATGATGGGAACGGCAACCCATTTATTCATGCCAGGGAATTTCTCTATGAATCGGCACAGTTCTAGCATGATGATCGCTTGATGGCATATCTGTTCCGCCAATCCTTGGACGGGGTTGCCCTGGAGTGGTTCTATACATTGCCTCTGGAGGAGGCCGAAAGTTTCAAGACCGTCAAGGAGAAGTTCATTCAGAGGTTCCTGGATCGGGTCGGTCCAGAATATTCTTTCACTGACCTGGTTGCGGAAAAGATGAAGCCGGATGAAGATTTTGCTGTATACGCAGACAGATGGAGGCAGATGGCCTCGCGTGTGCCCGGGCAGATCCCGGTAAAAGAAAAAGTAAAACTGTTGGTTTCTAATGCCACTCCGACGTTCTGGAATATTTTGGCAATGAACGACATTTCTAACATGCACCAGCTATACAGTCGGGCCCGGTTTATCCAGACCCAATTTAAAGACTCCCCTATCCATTCATTGTTTGAGGCCCAGAAGTCCAAGACCACCAGCAAATCCCAGGGCCCAGTTACCAAGGGAGTACAAGTCAACGAGCAGGTCCAGGCCATTCAATTCCCCAATCAGTCTGCACCACCCCGTTTCCAGCAACCACCACGCAACCCCCAGTTCACCGCCCCACAAGCTCCCCGACCCACTTTCCAAGCTCCTCAGCATCCACAACAACCACCGCCACCTCAACAGCCACAACAACCACCCTAGTACCACAACGTCCCTCCTCCTGCTGGTTATGGGCTTGCTCGGCCGGGACCCAAGAGGGTCAATTATCCACCACTGCTAGAAACCCTCCCCGACATTTTTTCAGCTCTAATGTACACTCGTGACATCCAATTGCCTCCAGAACGTCTGAATTGGAATCTGGCCACCGATTAATCAAGATATTGCATCTACCATCGACAGCCCGGGCACATCCTAGAGAGATGCTTTCAGTTCAGAGATTTGGTGTACAATCTGCATGAGGGCTAGAGAATTGATTGGGCCCAAATGCATAAGATAATTGAAGATATTAAGGAGAGAAGAAGACAAGCCAAGCCGCAGCAGGCGGCACCCCAGCAGCAGCAGTTCCAGCAACCCCTCCAACAACAACAACAACAACAACCCCCACAGCAACAACAGCAGCCGCAAGACTTCGGGATTCATCAGAATCCTATGCCAGTACATCCGCCCGCTCCTCAGCAGCAACAACAACAACAGCCGCCGGCATCGGCTCAAGTGTACGCAGTCCACCACCCGGCCCCTAATGTTGGGTGGTCCTTCGATGATGAGACCCCCGCTCACCTTTTGGCTTTCCACCATACCAATTCCCCCGCTCCTCCTGTTCCATCCATCCTCCGACCCACCACTTTTACCATCGCTCTACCCACTATCCCTTCCCGACCCCCTTTCTTACCCGCCATACCCTCCATCATCACCCCTCCACTTAACCCATCACATGTTACCCCTCCACCAGGGCCCGTCAGGCCAACCTCTGTCATCCTCACTCCCATTTCTACCTCCTCCACATACCCCACTGGGCCGAGCGGGGGCCCATCTATAGCCGTGCCGACACGCCACTGCGCCCTCCAGAGCGGGCGTCCTTTCCACAGACTTTATCCTTCCTCTAGGGCACCTGCACCCAACCCCCAAGTTCCTTTCCCTACAGCTGAGACCAAAGAAGTAGACCCTGTGCCAGGCACGAAATATGATTTATTACAGCACCTGGACCGGATGCTGGCCAAAATCTCAGTTTTTGAGTTTATTAAGAGGTCACCGTTACATCAAGACGTCTTGAAGACCTTTTTGCAGAAAGTAATGGTGAACGAAGATGTGGCTGTAGACAGTTTACCTAAGGTATTGGCAACAATTACGAGGGGGCCCGCTATTTCCTTTTCTGAGTCAGAATTGGCGCCCCGGGAGGCACGACAGATGCCACTTTACATCACTATTTCTTTGAATAAGGTGGCAGTTGATTCAGCCCTCGTGGACACGGGAGCCTCGATAAATGTATGTCCATTGAGTACTCTCCGTGCCTGTAACATTGCGGAAGACGTGTCGAGGCCGACACTGATCACGATTGCAGCCTATGACAACTCCAGACATGCCTGTCACGGGGTCGTGACTGTACAGGCCGAGCTAGGGCCTTTAGTTATGGACGTGGAATTTTATGTATTGGACATAGACCCGATGTTCAGGGTGATTCTGGGTCGTCCATGGATAAATAGTTTGAATGCCGTACCATCAACCGCCCACCAGTGCTTGAAGTTTCCGTTCCAAGGTTGGGTAGTGAAGGTGAAAAGCATTTCCACTGTCAGTCAGTTGATGCAATCGCAGCTAAGATTCTCCCTACTTTGTGGCCAAGCAATAGGCCAGTGTTGTCAGTGATGGACTTAAATTATTCATGGGCATATGCGCCACGTAAGCCCGCCGCTGCACCAGTAAACGTGAAGATTAAGTCCAAGATTAGAGATTCGAAAGGGTGGCATATGATTCTGAAGTTAGGTTATCAGTCGGGCTTGGGTCTCGGCGCACAGTTACAGGGGCGGACTTAGCCCGTCCCTAAAGGCAGGAAGATGGGCCGCAGAGGCCATGGCTACCGAGAGTCGGCATTGTCCATTCTGGGAGACTCTGGGCCACTGATGTGGGATTACCGTCAACATTTTGTAAGAGGCCCGCTACAGCCCGGTACCCTGAAGAAACCGCCACCTTGTGTTGATGAAGCCGATGCTGTGCGAGCTGTTGCTAGCCCACCACCGCCGCTGAAGGGGTTGGTGGGTGATATGGAAGATTTTTCCGGTTGCTTTGAAAAGTTGTTTGGTGAAGAGGAAGTTTGTTTGAAGAAAGTAGAGATGCAGTTGATAAGGCATTCTCCCGTTAAATCAGTTTGCCGGAGGCCGCCGAAAGGGGGGAGCTCAATTACTTCTGTTTCTTTGTCCCCTTCCCGCTTTACCTCCTTGATTCAATAGTTGGGGTTTATTCCCCGCTCTCCGCCAATCATGGTCGACCCGTACTTCACGGGAAGACCACTTGAAGTTTTATTTGTCCCTTGTGCATGTGGACATTGCCCACTTATTCATCTATCAACTCTATTAACTCCCACCTCCCCCACCGACGACCTCCACGAGATGTGGTTTTCATCTTCTGATCCTTTTTTTGATATTCTTTTTCCATCCTTATTTCCGATGCAGCTTCCTCCTCCCCCTTCCTCCTCTAACTCTTCTGCTTGCTTTATGATCTCCGCCGATTCCCAAAAAAAAATGCCAATTTTGAAATGGAGATTTCGGTGGAAGATTGTGCTACTTTCTGTCCAGTTCCCCAGGGGCACGAGACCCCTGCTTCCTTCCCCGTAGATTTCTTATCCCCTAGGGTAGATGTACAATGCGCAGAGTCTCCTAGGTTAGTTGAGTCAGTTGGGGTACAGTCTAGCTCGGGTCTAGTTAGCCCATCCACGTCTGCAGTGCACCCTGTGATGCGTCATCCTAAATCCATCCTAGATAGGTTTATGCAAGACCTGGCCCAGAGATGCCACGCTCTTCTTAAATGCCCGAAATTCGTAGAGACCGCGATCGTTCTAGAAGATGAGGAGGAATTGGAAGGGGTGTGAAGCAATGACGGATTGGGAGTATATGAAATTGTAGATGAGAAGGACCCAGCCGATGATGAGGAAAGAGATGTGGATGACACTGCCGATTTATACGCGCAAGGTTTGAAGAGGTTTAATGAACCGTCCTCGGCGGTGGATGAGCCCACTAAAGAGATTAATCTCGGAACATAAGAGGATCCCAGGCCCATACTTATTTCCGCTAATCTCTCTCCACAGGTTGAAGAGGAGCTAATCAAGGTATTGAGGGAGTACAACGATTCTTTTGCCTGGTCCTATGAGGACATGCCGGGTCTTGACCCCATGTTGGTTGAACATTGACTGATTCTTAAACCAGGGGCAACACCCATTAAGCAAAAAGTGAGAAGGTTCCACCCACAAATGGCCTTAAGAATCAAGGAAGAAGTTGATAAATTGCATAAGGCCATGTTTATTAGAGTTTTATTGTATCCACAATGGGTGGCGAACATAGTCCCAGTAATGAAAAAGGATGGCAAAATTCGGATCTGTATCGATTTCGGGGACTTAAACAAGGCATGTCCGAAGGACGATTTCCCGCTTCCTCACATTGACGTGTTGGTGGATAACACGGTTGGGTATGAGGCCCTCTCATTCATGGATGGATATTCTGGTTATAATGAAATCCGCCTTGCTCCTGAAGATCAAGAGAAGACCTCTTTTACAACGTCCTGCGGCACGTACTGCTATGTCGTTATGCCATTTGGATTGAAGAATGCAGGTGCCACATATCAACGGGCAATGATGGCTATCTTCCACGACATGATGCACGTGTATATGGAGGCTTATGTGGATGATATCCTGGTAAAGTCGAGGTCCAAGTAAGAGCACCCCGCCATATTAGCCAAGGTGTTGTAAAGGGCTCGGGAGTACAAATTGAAAATGAATCCAAAGAAATGTGTGTTCGGAGTTGCATCAGAGAAATTGCTCGGGTTTATAGTTACTAAACGGGGGATTCAGATCGATCCGAATAAAGCAAAGGCCGTTATGGAGATGCCACCGCCCAAGAACATCACGGAACTTAGAGGTTTGATTGGGCGCCTGCAATTCATTAGGAGATTCATATCTCAGCACTCACAAAGATATTGCCCATTCTATGAATTGTTAAAGGCAGGAGCTAAATTCGAATGGAACGAACAATGTCAAAAGGCCTACGAGGATCTTAAGGTTTATCTTTCTAATCCCCTGATTCTGCAGCCACCCGTCCCTGGGAAACCCCTAATCCTATACATTTCTGTCATTGAAGACTCCCTAGGAGCTGTCTTGGCTCAGGTGGATGATGAAGGAAGGGAAAGGGCAGCATACTACCTTTCAAGATTGTTTAATCCCGCTGAATCCAAGTATACTGCCATGGAGAAGACCTGTGTAGCACTAGTATGGGTAGCTCAGAAACTCAAACACTATTTTCTTGCCCATGAGGTTAAGCTGATATCTAGAATGGATCCCATTCGTTATCTGTTAGAGAAGCATGTCCTTTCTAGTTGATTAGCTCGCTGGCAGAGCTTTCTATCCCAGTTCGATATCGCCTTCATTGTCCAGAAAGCGATCAAGGGATACGCGATTGCTGAACATCTTGCTCATTCTCCTATCCCTTGCACTGATTCAATCCAGGATGAGTTCCCTGATGAACACCTTGCTGTGATCACTCATCTTCCTTTCTGGTCTCTCCACTTTGATGGAGCTCTCAATTCTCAGGGCCGTGGAATCGATGCTATCCTCCTCACTCCGGAAGGAGTAACCATCCCCTTCGCTTATCAGCTCTTTTTCCCCGCCACGAATAATATAGCCGAGTATGAGGCTCTCCTTGTCGGTCTGAAGCACGCCTACCTCATGGGCGCGCGATATCTCAATATCATAGGAGATTCTCAATTGGTGCTGCGTCAAGTTCTGTCAACTTACCGCACCCGTGACCCCAAGCTTAAACCTTATCAAGATTTGGTCACGCTCTTGGCTAGGCAATTCCGCAAGCTTATCTATATTCATACTCCTCATTCTCAGAACATCCTTACTGATGCCCTTGCGTCGCTTGCTTCTTCCCTTTCGTTCCCCCTCAGTCACGCCACTGAGACCATTGTGGTCCAGCGGTTAGATGCTCCTTCCCTTCAGATCCCTGGTTCGACAACCTTAGGAAGTCTATAGAAAGGAAGGCGGAGAGGGAAGATGTGAAAGACGTTTCGTTAACTGAGCTCGAGGAGATCATCGAAGAAGAAGAATTGCCATGGTATTATGATATAGAGCAGTATTGCAGAGACGATTCCTTCCCCGAGATGGCGAATGTCGAGCAGCACAAGGCCATTAGAAGAGGCGCCTCCCGATACATGATTATTGCTGGAGAATTGTATAGGCAAGCTCTCAATGGGGTTCTAATGAGATGTTTGGATGACGATGAGGCTTGGAAGGTAGTAGAAGCCGCTCACTCCAGTGAGTGTGGAGGGCATGTTAATGGGTAAGCGTTGGCGAAGAAGATTCTTAGGCAGGGCTATTACTAGCCAACCCTAGAAGAAGACTGTTCAACCTATGTCCGTAGGTGTCTTCAATGCCAGCTTCATGCCGATAAAATCCACGCTCCGGCTTCTTCCCTCCATCCTCTTTCTGCTCCTTGGCCATTCTCAATGTGGGCTTTTGATATCATCGGACCTCTCGGTGACCCGAATTCCGCAGTCAAGTAGAAATCCTTCATTCTGACAGCTACAGAATATTTCACTAAATGAGCGGAAGCTGAAGCTTATGCAGAGATCAAAGCCACCACAGTATTCCGCTTCATTCTGAAGAATATCATCTCGTGGTTCGGAGTGCCAAGTGATATCACCACCGACAATGGGCCTCATTTGTTTCTCAGGAACTTCGGGACCTCTGTAAGAGATTTAACATTTCATTGGATCATTCATCATCATACTACCCTCAAGGTAATGGCCAAGCTGAGGCCACAAACAAAACCGTTCTAAAAATCATTAGGAAAACATGCGAGTCACACAAAGTTGCTGATTGGGCCGATAAACTGGTAGAAGCTCTATGGGCTTATCGCACCTCCGTCCATACTCCCACGGGGCAAATTCCATTTGCTCTAACCTATGGGATGGAGGCGGTACTCCCGTACGAGATCTTGATCCCTTCCCTAAGAGTGCAGCTAGACAAGGAACTTAATCTCAATGAGCGTCGAGAGGCGTTGCTAGTCCAACTGAAACTCTTAGACGAGAAGAGGCTTAATGCGGCCAATCACGTCTCGGTTTATCAAAAACGTGTCTCGCGGTATTTTCAAAAGAAGGTTATTGAAAGAAAGTTCAAAGCAGGTAATATGGTTTGAAACGCAAATTTATCAGATCAACAGGTCCCAGGTCTAAGCTGCAACCCAACTGGGAAGGGCCGTTTGTAGTTAAGGAAGTCTATCCGGGTAACGCGTATCGTTTAGTTAACACGGAGGGTGAAGAATTGTTGAATCCATGGAATGGGCTATATTTAAAACACTTTTATCCATAGAGTCAAACCAGAAATAGCTCGGCCGCAGGGTGCGCCTCTGCTTGATCACGAAGGGGAAATCCCCAGTTCAACATTTCACACACTACACGACTCCCGTGGTTCGGCTTTCCTTTTTTGCACAACACCGTTTCTCCCTTGGCCATGCTTAGGGGAAAGTGAAAATTCTTATTTTTTCTTCTCTCCCGGCTGAACATAGGGGCAAGAGGTGAATAAAGGGGGTGAGAACTGATCTAGGCCCCCCGATAAAAGAGGTCTCAAATAGGGGCAGTCCGCTATGACCTTATTCTGCAGGATAAAAGAGCAGGAAAAAGAAAAGAAATAGAGAAAAAAAGGGGCAAAAATCAAAGCTAAAAGCTCGCAAGCTCAAAGCTCTCGAAAGTTTCAAAGACCCCAAAATAATGAAACTAGGCATGGCAAGAGTGGCAGTACAGTTTCCCCGCGGGACGTTATGAGCCCAGTCATATGTGTGCCTAGAGTGGATGTAGGTTCGATAACGGACACAAAGCCCCAACGCAACAGGCCAAAATTCTTTGAAAAGGGGGTGTCGTGAGAAGAACTCAAGCCTAAAAACCCTATCGCCAACTTTTCTGTTGAATTCTATTTTACTCTCCAAGGAATGGATCCCACCTCGGGTATGGCCTCGGTAGAGGCACCGTTAAGCGAAATTGGCCCCGGCCACGGGCAGTCCCTTTTAGCACATGTTGGACCCAGGAGACCCCTAGTGAGATGGGAGGTTCCCCATCATCAGGTCAAAGCTGGTTTCAAAACCCAAAAAAATCGAATATTTCCAAGATCCAAAAAAATCGAATATCTCTAAAACCCAAAAAAATCAAATATTTCCAAAATCCAAAAAAATCGAATATTTCCAAAATCTAAAAAAATCAAATATTTTCAAAACAAAAAAATCAAATATTTCTAAAATACAAAAAATCAAATATTTCCAAAACCAAAAAAAAATAAATATTTCCAAAATCCAAAAAAATCACATATCCCCTAAAGTCCAAAACTCAAAAAAATTAAGTACTTTCAAAAAAATCACAAAAAAAAATTTCATCATCATGATTTGCATTCATAGTATGCATTACATTCATCATTCTTCGTCCGCCTATTTGATAAGGCTTACCCCCTTGACCAAAAATCAAGAACTGGTCATTTCCTAACTTGCTACAGGCAAGGGGTTAAGTCTAAAACAGATTTAATCTGTTTCTTTATTGTTGTGTGTACAGGGGCAGGTCGAAGATAAAATGTAGAACTTTTGGTGATGGATGGCCCCTCAGTGACCACTTAACTCTGTTCAACGGCCCTCATGGGACCGTTCCATCCATTTTGCGGTCCTGTGATAGACCGTCCGTCCTTTATGAAGTCTTTCTCTATACACGGCCCTGTCATGTTATAACCACTTAATTCATCTGGGCGGCCCAGCTGTGGCCGTTTTAATCCTGAGACCCTTCCTAGACTCATCCATTCATGTGCTAAGTAAAGGGTCAAAACTCAAACTCCAATCAATCCAACCAGCTCATTTTATTCATATGTCAAAAATCCAAGCACAAGTCCTATCTAACATCAGCATAAAAAAAGGAAAAATCACTCAGTCCTCCACTGGGCATCCCCGCGAGGGGGTATCTCACTCAACTCTCTAATGTAGGCCTGGCGCGTCGCCGAAATCTCTGTAACCTCTGCTGGTAGGGTAAGCACCCCGCTCACCTCCCACATGATCATGGCACTCCTGACCGCCTGCTCATCCTCTTCTGTACCGATCCTCCTCGCCTGTAGTGCGGGAAGGTGGGGTAGTGCTGGTAGAACGGTCCGGGATAGTCCAACCTGAAGGTAGCACCGGTGCTGGCTGTACATCGCCAGTATAATGTCGCTCACGAGCCTCAAGTCCAAGCCTGGCCTCCTAGGTAGCCTGATGGTGGTGTCGCGGAGGAAGTCCGGGCGCATCACGAACTGGTCCAGGGGCAATCTGTTGATGTATAGTCGCCACTCATCCTTGGTCTTCTTCTCCGTTGTCCTGCACTCCACCTGTGAAGAGAATCCGAACGCGCCGCCTATGAAGAAGAGGGGGTGGCTCCCGAAGATCCTGCTAGCTGAAGTAATATCCTCCCTATGGATGAATTTCATCCTGACACCCATCCAACACTCTAAGAGTATCATGGAGCCAAAGAGAGGACCTCCTAAAGCTGCTGAGGTAAGGCCCGCGTACAAGTAGGCAAGGACGGCCTGGGAGATAGAAAGACCGTGCCATAGACCGCTAATGGTACTAAGAAGGGGAGTCTCTAGCACATGGTCAACTGAGGGGAACAAGATGGCCCCGCATAGGCAAATAGACGCGGCTTTGGCTATGGCCTCATCCCACCCACACCTGTTCCTACAATGTTTGATTACCCACTGACTAAGAGGAAGAAGGTGGATCTAACGTGGGCTTGCGAAAGTGTGGACGTCCCTGCTATCTGGTATGAACCCTCCCAAGATAAACCTAGGGTCTATAGGGGCAACAGTGTGACATACTAAGTCCACCTCACCTACCTTAGACCTAGGAAAGGAAAAATAGGCCTCTACCTCCTCTAGTAGGATAGCGGCCTCGAAAGATGGGAAACTGAATGTATGGGTCTGAGGGTGCCAGATTTCTACTAAAGCTGAAATGCTATGCCAGTCAAGGGAGAGTTTTGGGTAGTTTTTCCATAAGACCAAGAGTGAGTGCAGGTGCCAAGACTTCAAAAGGGATGTCACTCCTAGGGGCAATGCGCGGATCATGGGAGCCATCCACTTCAGGGTGGAATAGCGCCTGGGGCCAGGGAGAAGCTGAGGTAGAAGGAAGAAAAGAGAAGGAAAGGAGAACCATGTAAGTAAATGAAAGAATTGAATTGAATAAATTCGTGATTAACTTACCTCTCTCAAAGGGCTCCCTCCATGGAACTCCCCTCCAAGGCCCTCTTCATGATGGTTTGGTGATGAATTGCAAGGGTTTCAAGGTTTAGGAGAGGGAGGATGTGTGAATCACGAATTTAGACTCCCCTCTTACTTATAGGGCTTGGTTAGAGGCCTACACTCCTTGGGAGTGAGATTGGATAAGTTTAAGATGGGATAAGATAGCCTTGGATTGAGTTAAAGTGGTTTACCCTCGGTTTAGGACTCTCCAGCATAGTCCCATTCAAATTCACAGGGCGTCCATTTGGACGGTCTCACGATAGACCGCATATCTGACTGAGCGGTCTCATAAGGACCGTTTAACACCTTCTAGAGAGTTCGATTGAGTGGTCTCAAGTAGACCATTTTAGTGGTCAAACTTTCGTTTACAAACCGTTCTACTTCTTGAACGGTAACAAGTTGGACCGTTTAGTCTCTCTCGTGGACGATCTACCTAAGACCGTGCGTCTTTGTGGGCGGTCCACTGAAGACTGTTTTACTGATCTAAAACTATGATTTGGCAGGTTGTGCACCTGTGCCACTAGTAGTCGTGTCCGTCACTCTTCTCACTCATTTGGCGTCACTCATCTCGCACATTTGGCATCCCTCATCTCGCTCATTTGGCGTCACTCTCTCTCTCTCTCACTCTAAGTCAGCGTCTCTCTCACTCATAGTCGATGTCTCTTTCTCTCGTAGTCACGTCGTCATCTCTCACTCGCGCGTGTCGTCTCACCCGTGTCGAGTTAGTAGTTGTGGTTAGTATTTATTCATTTATTCATACATTCATTCATTCACGAAATAAAAATGCATATCACTATCACATCATATCATGTGTACAAGAGTAGGGTCATAGTACAAAGTCAAGCCGGGCCCTCTCCCTCTGGCATGTCGCTATCACCTCCACCCTCGAACCTCTTCAATGGCGGGGCCATTTGAGAAGTCGCCTCGTCTCGTCGACGTCGTCGCCGCTCCTCCTCCTCGTTCCTCCGGTGACCGGAGGAACCCGTCAGGTAGGTCCTGTAGGAGCCATGAGTCCCACTCGGAACTCCGCTCCTCCCTGGTCGCTGGCTCACCTCACGGAGGACCTCCACCATGCCCTCCAACCTGGAAATCTGGCACTGAGCCTGCTCCACCTCGGTCCTATAGCGCTCCGCCTCGGTAGCGCTGGCCCATAGTCGCTCAAGCTCCGCCCGCAGAAGCACCGTCTCGAGAGTGTCGGCTGGTCGGCCCCGTGCGAGCTCCTCTCGCAGCCGGTCGGTATCCTCCCTCAAATGGGCCGCCTCCTCCTGAGCCGCTGCCCGGCTTTGCTCCATCTTCGCCCTCAACAAGGTCAGCTCGGTCGTCTGCATATACACATCATTGTCAGTCAATTGCATTCCATAATCATAGGCATAAAATAAACAACAAGGGAAAGGATAGTAATTTGCGTACCCTCTCGGTGAGTGCCACCTCAGCTGCCTTGGCCCGCCCTACCATCCGAGTGAAGTCGGCCTCCCGCTCGGCCCGGTCTGCGGGCGTCTGGGTCTGTGAGGAAGAAGGAGCATCGGCCCCCTGTCGCTGGGCCCCCTCGGCACGCTGCATCCAAAACTCTAGGTCAGTCACATGCATAATCATAATCATAATCATTTGCATAATTTAAAGAGTTCCAGGATTTAGAAAACTCACCAGTAAGGCCAGGGCCTGCCGGGCCTCGTCCCGCTCCCTGATCATGGAATGCAGGAGCCCCTGCAGCTCCGCAAGTCATCCCTCAGGGTCAATCTGCATTTAGAGGTCCAAGTGTCAATGCATCATCATATAGAAATCATAAGCATAATAAGTAGAGTTTGAGTTTAGAAGTCGTACCGGTCGGTGGGCACCCCGGAACACCTGGTCCCGATAGTGTCTAGCGTACGCGGTGTAGTACGCTGAGTCACTGTCTGCTCGGGCAGTCACCACCTGCCCCCAAGAGCCGTCCAGTCTGCGACCTGCGTAGCGTTCCTCGTCGTCCAATCAAACGCTGCCGCCAGGCCTCGAGTAGTCCTCGTCACGCGCTCCCCCGCCTTCTCTGGCGCCGGGAACTCCACCACTGGCTGCGGGACCCCAATGGTCCTCATCACGAGTCTGTAATATAGTGGCTCCACCACATTCACGCAATGTAGCCACACGTCTCGTCCCGAGAAGGAGATGGCCCCTGCCACCCAGGGCTGACCCTCCTGTCCCTCCTCCGTGTATGGTGTCCACCATACCTACAAGAAATAGGAGTCGCATCAGCATCATCATCTAGAATTGCATTTAATTAAAGAGTCTAAGTTTAGAAGCATACCGAGGCAAACGGTAGAGCATCCAAGTCGTCCAGTAACTCTCGAACCTGTCTCCTGAGAACTGCGATCTCTCGAGGTGATGTCCACCTCCGAGCTCGGGGGTCTCCTCACCTCTGCCTAGCCCACGCAGGTGCACGTAGGCCCACACCTGCATCACAGCATTGTGTCAGCATCTAGGAAACATGTAAAATTGCATAATCAAGTCTAGAGTAGGAGTCATACTTGGAGTAAGGGGGAGAAGCCCCCGAGCATGGTCTGACGGGCCGTCGAACTCAGCTTGTCAAAAAGGAAAGCAAGGACCGCCGCTCCCCACGTGTAATCACCCACGTGGTCGAGCTCCTCGAGGAAGGGTAAGAAGCGGCAGCTAATCATGTCCGCCCGAGTGGAGAAGAGGAGTCGCCCGAACAACAGCATCAGGAACCTCCGCAACACTCTGTCTGCCTCTGCTCCCGACTCTGCCGCTACTCTCGGTCTCGCCAGCTCGATCAGCCGCTGTAGGTGCTGCTCCGGCTGCTCTCCGACTGCTATCCCCGCTTGTCGCAATCCCAAGCTGTCCTGAAGACTAGCCCGGGGTAGGAGGGTCGACTGCCTCTCGGGGCGCCGCAGCTGTAGGCCCAACAACTCCCGAGCCATCCCCCGGTAGTCAAGAAAAGTGGTCCCGCTGACCAGTAGCCCGTGCACCTGTAGACCAGTGAGTCTGGCTACGTCCTCCAACGTGGGGACCATATGCCCCCACGGGAAGAGGAACGTATGACTCATTGGGTCCCAGCGGTCGTGCAGGGCGTAGAGCAGAGCTGTGTCAAACCGACACACCTCAATGCTCAGGAATGGGGCGAACCCCATGGCAGCCAGCCGCTCCCGCTGGAAGTTTGGCAGTGCTAAATACACCGCGCGGACCTGCAGCCACGAGGTGCGAGTCCTGCACTTTCCATGCATTCATCTATTCATTTTAAGGCATTTAGTAATTAATTCAGGCTTTTTATTTCCTAAATAAATGAAAATAATCAAAGTTCCATTTTCTGTCAAAAGGACGGTCTCCCATGGACCACTCTTCCTCAGAAACGGTCCCATATGGGCCGCTCCGATCTTCAGGTTCTTTGTTTTGAATGGACCAATATTGGCCGTTCTTCTCTTGAACAGTTGATAATTCACCGTTCTTTCCCCTATGTTTCTTGGTTTTAGGCGGACACCCATGGGCCGTACGCATGTTTGGTGGTCCGATAGGGGCCGCATAGTTCTGAGTTGGTTAGGTCTCGAACGGACCATTGTGGCCCGTTCATCGTCTGAACGGTGAAACTCTCACCGCCCTTCTTCTATTCAATCCTAACATTTTATTGAACAGCCCAATACGGACCGCATTTCGGTTATACCGTGATTCCTTCACCGACCTTTCTTCTCTTAAACCCTCTACATTTTGTAAGATGGGCGGCTACCCCTTGGCCGCATGGGTGTTGTGCAGCCCTATGTAGGCCGCCTGTTCTAGAATATGCGGTTCGTCCAGGACCGCTCATCCGTCATCTTCCCCGACGATGGTGATGCTTCTCACCGGCGGGAACCCCCCAAAGGGGCCCCAAACCGTTCCCTAACACCCTAATCACCCTAGGACTAACATGTGTAGTTTAAAAATCAAAATGGGCAGGGTTTATGGGCACTTACCTCCGGATCCCGTGGGGCCTTTCCTTTCGCCGGCGTGGCCTCCGATGCCACCTCTTCCTCTCCGGAGTCAGCAGCAGCTGCCGCGGCCTCTTCCTCCGCCGTGGGCGCGACAGTGTCCTCCTCGACGGCGGGCGTCATCACCACTTCTTACTCCGTGCCAATGGCCGCCGGCGGCGGCGGCGGTAGCGTTTCCTCCTCGTCGGCCATGGCGGAGCACTGTGCCTGGTGCTTCGTCCGCATCACCAAGTGTGAGAATGAGAGATTAGGAGGGGAGAGTGTGAGAGATTGAGGGACTGAGTGGAAGAATGGAGATTGGGGGGGCTCGGTGTGCCCTTCGTCCTCCCTCCTCCACTGTGGGTTACAGTGGAGGGAGGGAGACGAAGGGTTCTAGGCTTTTGAAGTTCCAGAGGTAGGGCGGTCTAGCGATAGGCCATCCAAGTATTGAGCAGATTGTTTCTAGCCGTTCTTATCCAACGGTATTTTGCTTTTGAACAGCTACTAGTTGGCCGTCCTAGTTAGAACGGTTTAGGGTTAACCGCCCTTACTCCTTTAAAATAATTCAAACTTAGTGCTTTTGAACGGTTTATACATAGCCGTCCTATAGTTTGGACAGCCTATACGGGACCGTTCATGTGCCAAAGGATGTGGTTTGTGCCCTATTGCTGCATATTGTGCTCAATTGTTAAATTTGGTGGTTGATTGATCTTATTGCAAATCTTGCTAACCCTCTTACGAGCAACATCACTTTTACTTGCCATTTCACCTGCACAGGTAAGTCAGGTATGGCTTTCTATCCCTATCACCCTTATTGCGTTACTATATGGTATTATGTAAATTACCTCGAGAACCAGTTGGTTGCTTTCGTGTTCCAGGATCTGATGTTCCCCTTTAACAAAAATGATGATGATCAAGGTTCACGCGTTTAATCTCCGGATAGGCCGTTAGGTTCGGATGTCCTGGGGAGGATGGTTCTATCCTGCACGCTGTGGTTGCGGGTAGTGTCTTGACTCTGATTATCCCAGCCTAGCAATATTATTCTCGAGTATTTTATATTTTAATCTTTCTTCGCATTTGTTTTAACGATTTCTTTTATTTTTAGCCCAGCATGCATCATATACATCTTTTTGAGCATTCATGACCCATAGCTTGCCTGCAAAATGTCCCATCAGTGATGGTTAGCTATATGTTCGATGTTTGGGTAAGAGGAACAATTCTACTCTGAATTGGAAGGTTCTCTTTCGTCGATCCGCTTGGTTTGGTTGATTGAGAGGTCTCCGTCTGGAGTTTTAGTCTGTTTCTTCACTTTTTCGCTGCTTATTCCGGTCTCCTCATTAGTTCGCGGGATTATGTCCCCCATGAGGTTGATCGTGTGTTTCCTTTTATTTTAGTTAGTTCCTCCAGACCGGTGTCGCTTTTGGTTTAATCATTCCTTGTGTTTGGTTCGGAGTTTTTCGGAAGATTCCTATCACTTGTTGGTAAAAAAATGGGTGTCATTTTACCTTAACACCCGCTTTTTCGGTCCACTCCGCTTCATTTCTGCTTCATCTCTATGTTCTATTTCGCTTTCGCTTCACCTCCGCTCGCTCCCCTATAAAGAGGACGTTAAGGAGGGACATCTGTTGACACCCGTTTTTTGCCGATAAGTTGAGTCATTTCTCTTACTCACATTTATTGATGCCTCGAGTTGTCCATCACTCGCTGGGCTATTTTCTGGCACGTTCTGGGCCAATTTTATGGGTAGCCTCCCTCCTTCGCTAGGTCCGAGTTGATTCATGGCTTAATGGGCCTTGGTTTTGGTTGATTGAGCTTTTCTATGAATTTCAAATGCCCATATACATGTGCGGTCAACCTCTAGCCGTTCAACCATTTGTGCGGTTGATAGTGGGCCGTCCAAACATTTAGTGGGTATATTGGTTAATTCTCTGAATTATTACTGACAAACATATATACGGCCTAGTCTCAGCCGCATAGGACCATTGTGCGGTATCTACTGAGCTGTTTATCGCTCAAGAGTCCTAGCGTCGATTGACTAATCAGATAATTACTTATTTATCTTCTTATTTGTGATTTATCACCGACAAGCTTGGGCGGTGTCCCCAGAGCCGTTCAACCATGAAAGAGACCAGCGGCGAATTTATCGGTCAGTTCAGTGGATAAATTAATTATCTCAGTATTTATTTGAATTTCCACCGACAGGGATGGACGGCCCATGTCTGGTCGCGCATCATTTGTATGGTCTATCGTGAGACCGTTTATCCTCTCGGACCAGAAAGTGGTTAAGGACTTTTCCTATCATTTGTGGCTTTTCTCCCAAACTTTCTCCGATGATTTCTTCGCGAATCCTTAACCATTTTGAGTGCCGTTTCTTCCAGATGAAAGATAATTGAATTATCTTCATCTTTTTGTGATAATCTCGACCTGAAAATGGCTAGAAACCCTAATTTCGAGCCAGGACTTTAGGTGCTCTATAAATAGACCCTCATGTCCCGCTTTGAAAGAGGGGGAGATTTTTGGTCGACGGTGAAGCCTTGCCGAATCTTTGAGCGACCTAGCACCAGGGAGGGAGGCCTTTTACATCCACACGGGCCTCCGGCTCAGGGAGTAGTATTATTTCGAGTCATTAGTACATTTAGTCTCGTTGTTCTTTCTTGTTTGAATGCATCACGTCCTCCACGTTGCCTCCATGTTTTCATTATTCTCTTGCACCATGTACGCACCCTCCCATGTTTTCCTGACGCCCCAGGGGTTTAAAAATCCCAGGTATTCCCCATTCCATTTAGTTATGTTAATTTCCTTCTATTCGAGTGTTTACCACACTTTCTAGTTTTAATTCAGGTTTTTCTTTGTGTTCTACACGTCATTTTGCAGGTCAGCAATACACTAACGCGAGGCCCATCCTTTCTGGCCGGCCGGAAAGGGTAGAGGTTGGACTCTTATAGCTTCTGGCGTGGTGGTCTCGCGTGGTTCCAATCAGTCCGTTCAAGCATACGTGCGGTGGAATGTCGACCGTTCTTCTTGATATTGCGGTTGGATTGGAGCCGTTCATCTGCCAGTAGTTCTTCATCCCGCGTCCTGTACAGCGCCTTTAGACGGTCTATCGTGCTGCCGCTCATCATAACAAGCAGTTTTTCAAAGACCGTACATCTTCTCAGCGCTGCCCATAAGGCGAGTTCCTTTCTCTTTTTCCAAGGTACGACGTGTTCATCACGTTCGGCACCTTGATGGCAATCACAGGTTTGTGTTTCTTCGTTCCTTCCTACCATCCATATATATATGTTTCTCACATCGCTTTAGTGGGAGGAACGGGAGAGACACCTAAGACGGTAAAAGGGGGGGGGAACTTGTCAACAATTTTGTTTTACATTTGTGTCCTTTTATTTGCATTTGCACTCTTGACTAATTGGGTTTGCAATTGTAAGGCATTATAAGCCAAAGGGTTAGTCTTCAGAAGTCTTTGAGTTTTTTTGTAAAAGTCCAGTAGGTCCAGCAGGGTCCCCCACCCTCTCTCTCATTAGGCCACTTGGCTCTAGGGCCCATGTGGGGCTGGTTCAAAGTCCAAGGTGGGCTTAGACTAGACTTTTTAAACTTGGACCAAGGATTAAAAAAAGAAGAAAATACAATTTCCCTTCCTTGGTCCAAGGGGCGCCCACCCCCCCATTAATTGTTTTTGTATTTTGTTTTTTTTTACCATGTGGGGAGAATATCTTATATCCCTTGTATGCCCCTCCCCTAACCCTAGATTTGAGGGTAATATGGTCTTTAGGGTGGAGTTATATAACCCTTGTAATTTGGTATTTTCATAGAATTAATGTGAAAAGGTTGGAAAATTACCAAGAGCCCAAGGGCGCAGCCCCCTCTCTCCTCTCTCCCCTTGAAGATGGATTTCTACAAAACTGTTGAGGTGTGAAGCCTCCCCATCTCCCCCTCTCTGAGTGAGAAGCTCAACACCGCCGCTGCCACCAAGCCACCGTCGCACCACCATCGCCGCTTCGTCGGAGTTCTGTCCACCTCTGGATAGAAGGTTATAGCCCGAATTTTATCTCCAAATCAGGAGATCTGATTGAGCTCCAATTTTGAGAGTTTGTTCTTCTTGTGATCCCTTATCTCTAGTTTAAATTTTGTGTCATTCAGACATTGTTTGATATTTTTCCCCAATTTCTAGTTCCACCCCTGACAGTCTACCAGTTTGCAAATCTGTAGGATAGGAGTCTATTCTGTTATTTTTCCCACCCCCTAAACAACGTCAGAAAAATCCCAAAATAATTGTGTGTCATCCTACATCGTCCCCTATCACCCATAAAATTCCCAGAGGCTATATCTATCATTTTACTTTTGGTCAAAATTCATTTTCAGGCAGATCTCTGTTTGTCCTGTGTGTCTGTAATTCCGAGCCAGCAGAAACCTTTGAGGAACAGTCAATTTCATTTCCAATCCGTTTACTGGATGGATCTGAAATAATTATATGTTGTAGCCCTTCAAGTCTTCTTTCCAACGGCGCCAATCTTGCTTCGATCCGAGACCGGATCTGGGCGAAACAATTATTTTTGTGAAGGCCCGCAGATCTGATCCGAGTCCAGCCAGCAGAAGCAGTCCCGGAATCAATTCAACGGAAAATACGCCGGCACACCTTCGGTCACCGCCGCTCCTGGGGATCGATCAACAACCCCCCAGCATGCCGCAGTAGCAAGGAGACGCCCGGGCACCGCCATCCGAGCAGTCAGACCCGCCTGATGTCCTGCGGGCCCCGCAGAATCGAGCCAGAACAACAGCCAGTCTCCGGCCCGAAAGCCCTTCCAGCATGCTGCCCGTCAACCCGAGTCGCTATTCCCGGGTCGCCATTGTAGCCCTTTACCTCCCTGCGTGGAGTGGGCCAATAAATTCACTGCTGTAATTATTTATTTACTGTACACCGAGAGTACGAGTTTCGGATGGGTCGTCTTCCTCACGCCCGGAGCGTAGAGGTACGTTTTCGCTCCTTCATTGATGCATTTGATTATCTCGTATATTTTTTAATGCCGCTGCTAGAGTGATAGGAACGTAGCTCGTTATATCAATTTTATCACCGCTGCAAGAGTGAGTGAGTGGAACCCGTCCCGTGACTCAATCCGAGCACACGGAAGAGCCGATACCCTCGACTCATTACCGGTTTCTCAACTGCGTAGATCCAGCATTTCCCTCGCATAGGGACGTCCGTGAGCTAGAGTCCCAGGTTCGCGTCTCTGTCCAGCATCAAATAGGTATCAGAGCCAAGTTGAGTCTAGGGTAGTCGGTCCAAGGTGTCACATTGCATCCCTTTACCCGGTATATCAAAAGGTGTTCCCGGAATGATAGGTTATGCCTATCGGGAAGGTAACACACTTGCGTGAGTTCGGTCTTCGGATCATACCTCCACCACGTACCGGATACTGGGTGAGTCTAGGTTTGTAGTCGAGTATGCATTCCAACTTTGCATTAGTGTGTAGGGTCGTGTCTAGTCGGTTTGTCTTGTCACCAAGTGTCGGCATGGCCATCTTATAGTTCCCCAATTTCCCATGGATTCCCCATCGCCCAGGAGATATGATCGTTGGCACACCCATGGGCTTGGAAACCATCTCATCTCCTTCATTAGGCCCGAGGCCTCGAACTTTCATGGTTCCAAGGTCCTGAGCGACTACCTACATTAGGAAGCCACTATGGACAAATAATTTGATTATTACCCCATGTCTGAGGCCGTGAAATTTACTTTTGCCAAGAAGCGGCTTCTTCATGAAGCCGCCGAAAAATGGGACTACATTAAACGCTTAAGAGAAGTTAGGAGGTAATGGCCCATCGAGTCATGGTGGGACATGAAGAGGGAGCTTAGGAGGGTCTACCTTCCCCACCTGGTCCCCTCCAACCAGTCCCACCCAACCACCTCCAACCTTCCTCACCCAGTCATCTCCAACCAGTCCCACCCAGTCACCTCCCACCGGGATTGTCATAGTCGGAGGCAAAGAGCCCCGCATGTCGATGAGCCTAAACCCAAGACTAGGCCGAGAGACCATGAGCGAGTCCACCACGATGCCCCTACTCCAACCCCCACCGTTGTCGAACTCTTTATAATCATCTCAGATTGGTAGGATAGGATGTGTACTCAAATTGACGGACTTCTGCCCTAGCCTCCCAACCTGGTGCCACCCCAAGGACCTCTCCCCCTAAGGGAGAACATTCCTTCCCCACTCGTGAGAGCTCCTTTGCCACCACCTTCACCCTCCGATCTTTATTCGAAGCCACCTCAGTCGGAGCCACCCGTACTTCTACCAGGGAAGCTACACATAGACGAGCCACTACTTAGCTGGCTCAAGAAAGGCTTGGTCCCTAGGACACCATACTACCCATCCATGGACCCAGCACTCCCAGTAGTCCCCATTAACTCCTTTCACACCACGTTCTGGTCCTATTGCTTCGTAGAAAGTGTAAAGGATCTACTAAGGAGTTTAGGATGTCAATGGGAGCGGACATATATGTTGACCTTAGGGTCTGACCAACCCTATAGTCATAGCTTCATGCTCCCGACTTTGGGGTCTATTACCTCGGTGTACACCTTAGGTCATATCACCACCGAGGTCCTGTTGCTCTTCCCCGTTCTCGATGAGCTAGACTTTGTCCCCTCTTACGGTACTGCCGTCCCGAGGGAGGAACCATACTTTCTCCATGAGATCACCGTCCCTCTTACCATAACTGATGAAGGTGGTGATCCACACCTTCAAGAACTTCCGACATGGGACCGTGACATATAGGAACCTAGTTCGAGGGGTCGCACTTTCTTTGACCCCTTCCCCAGGGAACCTTATGACCTACCATATCTACTCTCCTTCTTCACGGGAGTCCACTACCACACCCCTTCCCCACGGGCCAGTCCACCTACACTCAGCCAGGGGTCCGTGCCGCGGTCATCATATAGGGGTGACGAAGAAGGTGCATTCGACTCACCAGACCTACTCAAACCTCCCACACCCAAGCCCAAGAGGACTTCAATGCATGAATGGAGTCTCTTAGGATCTCCAAGATTCCATGATTCCACTAACATTTGGTTACGTCTTGTGTATGCATGGCACACATTCGGATGTCCTGGTCCACCATTGCATATGTATGGGTCGGACTAACAGTAGGTTTGTTTAGGGTCTTGTGTGAGTCTGTGTTTTTCTTTATTTTCTTAGAGTCTATACATACATGTGTCGAGCATATTAGGAGTCGCATAGTTGGTCTTATGTACGCTCGCGATGTCAGTCCCTTTCGAGTGCGAGGCAAGTCGGGTCTATTACGTACTTGCCAGAATTTGGGATCGGCTCTACCATTCTATGTCTTGGATCTAGTCACATAAAGGGACCCAGCGGTGATTCGTAGTAAGTCATTGAGCCGTCTCCGTCCTTTAAGAGTGACCCCACCCCGGAGTGTCCACCACTAGCCTCATTCCCACAGCAACATGCACATATCTAATATATACGGGATGAGCATGTGACGATTACTTGGAGTGGAAGCGTACTCTGCACTACCTGGTCGGTGACATATCCGCAGGAGCCATTCAAGCTGCTGCACCCCTTACTCGACGGGGTCGAGTTTCTCCCACCCGGGAAGAATTGATGGGGACATCAGAGCAAGACCACTAACATTTTGTTTTGTATTTGTGTCCTTTTATTTGCATTTGTACCCTTGACTAATTGGGTTTGTAATTGTAAGGCATTATAAGCCAAAGGGTTACTCTTTAGAAGTCTTTGGGTTTTTTTGTAAAAGTCCAATAGGTCCAACAGGGTCCCCCACCCTCTCTCTAATTGGGCCACTTGGCTCTAGGGCCCATGTGGGGCTGGTTCAAAGTCCAAGGTGGGCTTAGACTAGACTTTTTAAACTTGGACCAAGGATTAAAAAAGGAAGAAAAATACAATTTCTCTTCCTTGGTCCAAGGGGCGCCCCCCCAATTAATTATTTTTTATTTTGTTTTTTTTACCATGTGGGGAGAATATCTTCTATCCCTTGTATGCCCCTCCCCTAACCCTAGATCTGAGGGTAATTAGGTCTTTAGGGTGGAGTTATATAACCCTTGTAATTTGGTATTTTCATAGAATTAATGTGAAAAAGTTGGAAAATTACCAAGAGCCCAAGGGCGCAGCCCCCTCTCTCCTCTCTCCCCTTGAAGATGGATTTCTACAAAATTCTTGAGGTGTGAAGCCTCCCCATCTCCCCCTCTCTGACTGAGAAGCTCAGTACCGCCGCCGCTACCAAGCCGCCGTCGCACCACAACCGCCGCTTCATCAGAGTTCTATCCACCTCTGGATAGAAGGCTATAGCCCGAATTTTATCTCCAAATCAGGAGATCTGATTGAGCTCCAATTTTGAGAGTTTGTTCTTCTTGTGATCCCTTATCTCTAGTTTAAATTTTGTGTCATTCAGACATTGTTTGATATATTTCCCCAATTTCTAGCTCCACCCCTGACAGTCTGCCAATTTGCAGATCTGCAGGATAGGAGTTTGTTCTGTTATTTTTCCCACCCCCTAAACAGCGTCAGAACAATCCCAAAATAATTTTGTGTCATCTTACATCCTCCCCTGTCACCCATAAAATTCCCAGAGGCTATATCTATCATTTTCCTTTTTGTCAAAATTCATTTTCAGGCAGATCTCTGTTTGTCCTGTGTGTCTGTAATTCCGAGCCAGCAGAAACCTTTGAGGAACAGCCAATTTCATTTCCAATCCGTTTACTGGATGGATTTGAAATAATTATATGTTGTAGCCCTTCGAGTCTTCTTTCCAACGGCGCCAATCTCGCTTTGAGCCGACACCAGATCTGGGCGAAACAATTATTTTCGTGAAGGCGCGCAGATCTGATCCGAGTCCAGCCAGCAGAAGCAGCCCCAGAATCAATTCCACGAAAATACGCCGGCACACCTTGGGTCACCGCCGCTCCTGGAGATCGATCAGCAACCCCCCAGCAGGCCGCAGTAGCAAGGAGACGCCCGGGCACCATCGTCCCAACAGCCGGACCCGCCTGCTGTCCCGCGGGCCCCACAGAATGGAGCCAGACCAGCAGCCCGTCTCATGCCCGAAAGCCCTTCCAGCATGCTGCCCGTCAACCCGAGTCGCTACTCCCGGGTCACCATTGTAGCCCTTTACCTCCCTGCGTGAAGTGGGCCAATAAATGTGGATCTCCCAAGAAATATAAGGACATCTGATCATGCTCCTCTTCTTGTTAAACTGATCTCCCAAGATCGAAGATTTAGTAGATTTTGCTTTCAGAAAATGTGGATTTTGCATGAGAAATTTTTTGAAGATGTCCAGACTTGCTGGCACTCCAGCCCTATAGCTTCATCTCCCATGCATTGCTTGTATCTCAAGCTCAAATCTATGAAAAGGATGCTTCAGATTTGGAATAAGGAAACTTTTGGTAATGTTCACCTTAATATGTCTACTGCTGAGGATGCAGTCCTTCAAGCTGAACACTACTATGACTCTCAGCCAACTGATGCAAGTTTGGCTGCTTTAGAAGATGCAAAGAGTAACCAGTCTGAAAGGCTTCTGCAACAAGAGTGTTTTTGGAGACAAAAGTCTGGGATAAGGTGGCTTCTGGAGGGGGATAGAAATACCAAATTCTTTCACATGTCTACTCTTGCTAATAGACGAAAACACAAAATTACCCAATTGAAAACACCAGCTGGCATCCTTTCGTCAGATCATGAAATTATGAAAAGAATTGTTGTCTCACATTTTCAGTATGTTTTCACCACCCAAGACCACCAGATTGACAATGGTTTCTTGGGCTATATTCCCCAATTAGTTAATCAGGATGAAAATGACAGGCTTTGTGATATTCCTTCTGACAAAGAAATTCATGATGCTGTCTTCAGTTTGTCTCCTGACAGTGCTCCTGGGCCTGATGGTTTCTCTGGAGTTTTTTTCCAAAAAGTTTGGAATCTCATAGCCCCCATTGTAATCAGTGCAGTGCAAGAGGCTTTCTCCTCCAGGAATCCCCTGCCTAGATGTGTTACTTCTTCTCTCATTGCCCTCATACCTAAAAAATCCAATGCTGTGGAAATTACTGATTATAGGCCGATAAGCTTATGTAATTTCTTCTACAAGATCATATCTTCTATCATTAACAGAAGACTGGCCACCATTCTTCCCAAAATCATCTCACCTGAGCAGTCTGCTTTTGTTAAGGGGAGACAGATTATTGAAAACATTGCCCTTGCTCAAGAGCTCTCTAATGATTTGGGCAGGAAAACCAGAGGCTCCAATGTTATGTTTAAGCTTGATATGGCTAAAGCCTATGACAGATTAGAATGGGACTTTCTCCACTCAGTTATGCTCAGATTTGGATTCAGTAACAATTTTATTAGTCTTATTGATAGATTGCTTAACAATTGCTGGTTTTCTGTTTTATTGAATGGAGATACTGCTGGCTATTTCAAATCTACAGGAGGCATCCGTCAAGGTGACCCCATAGCCCCCTCTTTATTTGTCATAGCAGAAGAAGCTTTGAGCAGATCTCTTAGAGAGGCCTTCAGTAGTGGCCGGATTGAATGGTATTCAGGCTTCCAGAGATGTCCTTATATTTCTCACTTGTTGTTTGCAGATGACACATTGATATTCAGTAAAGCCACCGCAGCCTCTATTAGAAATTTACTAAACCTTCTTCACACATATGAACATTCTTCAGGGCAATTGATTAATGTCAACAAGAGTGGATTTTTAATTCACCCAAAGAAGCCACCCTCTGTTGCTCAGCGGATTCAGAACCTCACTGGATTTTCCAGATTTTCTTTTCCTCATAAATATCTTGGAATCCCTCTGGTGATTGGAAGAACTAAGAAGATTTACTTTGCAGGAGTGATTAACTCTATCCAAAAGAGGATAGCCGGGTGGAAGGCAAACCTTTTGTCCCAAGCTGCTAGACTGGTTCTAGTTCGGCATGTTCTTACTTCTTTGCCTATTTATTCCCTGTCTTCTACACCCTTGCATATTGGTATTCATAATTAGCTTGAGCGGGCTTTTGCTAATTTCTTTTGGGGGTCTTCTCCCCTTGGCAAAAGAAGACATTGGAAATCTTGGAAGACTCTATGTAGGCCTCAATCAAAAGGGGGCCTTGGCATCTTGTCTCTTAGAATTATGGAGAATGCTCTTCGAGTTAAAATGCTGTGGAATGCCATTCATTCTGATTCTCTTTGGGCTTCTTACTTTAGAGCCAAATACCTGCACCAAGGCCATATCTGAAATGCAAATTTTAGAAATATGAAGGGTTTTGCAAGAAGAAGCTGGTTGAAGGCAAAAGATTATATTCTTCAGTTCAAGAAAGTCATTATTGGGAATGGTATAAACACTAACTTCTGGTATGATAACTGGCTGGGCCAACAATGCTTAAATACCTATGTTTCTGAAGATTCTATCCCTAATCCAGAAGCCTCAGTAAGAGATATCATTCTGCACCCCACTGCTGAAGAATCTGTTCTGCTGAATGCTTCGATCCCTAATGATATCCAGCAAGCTGTCAAGTCAGTAACTCTGAATTAGGAATTGGATTTGGGTATATGGAGTCTTTCTCCTTCTGGTCAGTGCTCTGTATCTTCATCCTACAACTCCATGGCTAATAGTCATTTACTGTCTAGTATCCCTTGGAGTCGGCTGTGGTCTAAATGGATTCCTACTAAAATTTCAGTCCATTTATGGAAGATAATAACCAACTATATTCCGACTGATGATAATATCCAAAGAGTGGGCATAGTTCTATGTTCCAAATGTTCATGCTGCAGGAATCCGCAAGTGGAAGACCTTAATCACTTATTTCTGAACAGTGACATAGCTGTTTCTATCTGGACTGCTCTTACTGCTGCAGGTTTGCATCTTGAAGGCAGAACAACCAGGGAATACATTTTGAATTCCATCTGCCATGTTCAGCCAGGTTCGGCCTATGCACTTTTTACTCTTGCCTCCATTGGATATGGTATGTGGGAAATTTGGAAAGCCAGGAACACTATCAAGTATGATCAGACATCTTTCTACAGAACCAGTTTCATTCATTATACTATGTCCCAAATTAAGATGGTGTGTTCGGCTGCTGCTCTTAAGGAAACAAAGCCCTGCAACCAGAAAAGCTTGGATCAATTGGGAATCAAAACTAAAGCTCCCAGCAAACAGCAAATGAAGATTGTGAGATGGGTCTGTCCTCCTTGGCCCTCTATAAAACTGAATACCGATGGGGCTAATAAGCAGTCTGGAGATACTGGGGGAGGAGGTATAATCAGGGATTCTAGAGGCAAGGCCATCCTTGCCTTCTCTCATTATTATGGCCATTCAAATAGTCTTATAGCTGAAGCTAGAGCCCTTCTTGATGGTATCAAATACTTAAAGACAGTGGATTCCAATCCAGCTCTTATTGAATGTGACTCTCTCATCCTTGTCAGGATTATCAAAAAGGAAGCCCAATGTCCATGGTCCATCCTCAGCTATGTCAGAGAAATATGGAGCGTCATATCTCAGCATGATTCCATATCTCATATTTTCAGAGAAGCCAACACTGCTGTAGATCTCCTTGCTTCTCTAGCTTGCACTACCAAATGTAATTCTTTTTATTCTTATAGTGAGCTCCCTTGCATTATAAAAGGTGCTGCTCGGCTGGATTCACTAGGCTTGCCTAGTATCAGATTGATGTAATTCTTTATTCTTCAATATTGGAATAAATGTCGCCTCCTAGTGGTCGGATGGTGGAGTGGCTTTCTCCTTACCTCTGGTAAGGGGTGCACTCTCCCATTGACCCCTAGGTTAGGTTTTTCTATTAAAAAAGAAGTGGGCCAATAAATTCACTACTGTAATTATTTATTTACTGTACACCGGGAGTACGAGTTTCGGATGGGTCGTCTTCCCCACGCCCAGAGCGTGGAGGTACGTTTTCGCTCCTTCATTGATGCATTTGCTTATCTCGTATATTTTTTAATGCCACTGCTAGAGTGATAGGAACGTAGCTCATTATATCAATTTTATCACCGCTGCGAGTGTGAGTCAGTGGAACCCGTCCCATGACTCAATCCGAGCACACGGAAGAGCCGAAACCCTCGACTCATTATCGGTTTCTCAACCGCGCAGATCCCGCATTTCCCTCGCATAGGGACGTCCGCGAGCTAGAGTCCCAGGTTCGCGTCTCTGTCCAGCATCAAATTGGTATCAGATCCAAGTTGAGTCTAGGGTAGTCGGTCCAAGGTGTCACATTGCATCCCATTACTCGGTATATCAAAAGGTGTTCCCGGAATGATAGGTTACGCCTATCGGGAAGGTAGCACACTTGCGTGACTTCAGTCTTCGGATCATACCTCCACCACGTACCGGATATTGGTTGAGTCTAGGTTTGTAGTCGAGTCTGCATTCCAACTTTGCATTAGTGTGTAGGGTCGTGTCTAGTCGGTTTGTCTTGTCACCAAGTGTCGGCATGGCCATCCTATAGTTCCCCAATTTCCCATGGATTCCCCATCGCCCAGGCGATATGACCGTTGGCACACCCATGGGCTTGGAAACCATCACATCTCCTTCATTAGGCCCAAGGCCTCGAACTTTCATGGCTCCAAGGTCCCGAGCGACTAACTACATTGGGAAGCAGCTATGGACAAATAATTTGATTATTACCCCATGTCCGAGGCCGTGCAATTTACTTTTGCCAAGAAGCGGCTTTTTCATGAAGCCGCTGAAAAATGGGACTACAGTGAATGCTTAAGAGAAGTTAGGAGGTAATGGCCCATCGAGTCATGGTGGGACATGAAGAGGGAGCTTAGGAGGGTCTACCTTCCCCACCTGGTTCCCTCCAACCAGTCCCACCCAACCACCTCCAACCTTCCTCACCCAGTCATCTCCAACCAGTCCCACCCAGTCACCTCCCATCGGGATTGTCATAGTCAGAGGCAAAGAGCCCCGCATGTCGATGAGCCTAAATCCAAGACTAGGCCGAGAGACCATGAGCGAGTCCACCACGATGCCCCTACTCCAACCCCCATCGTTGTCGAACTCTTTAAAATCATCTCGGATCGGTAGGATAGGATGTGTACTCAATTTGATGGACTCCTTCCCGAGCCTCCCAACCTGGTGCCACCCCAAGGACCTCTCCCCCTAAGGGAGAACACTCCTTCCCCACTCGTGAGAGCTCCTTTGCCACCACCTTCACCCTCCGATCTTTATTCGGAACCACCTCAGCCGGAGCCACCCGTACTTCTACCAGGAAAGCTACTCATAGACGAGCCACTACTTAGCTGGCTCAAGAAAGGCTTGGTCCCTAGGACACCGTACTACCCATCCATGGGCCCAGCACTCCCAGTAGTCCCCATTAACTCCTTTCACACCACTTTCTGGTCCTATTGCTTCGTAGAAAGTGTGAAGGATCTACTAAGGAGTTTAGGATGTCAATGGGAGCTGACATATATGTTGGCCTTAGGGTCTGACCAACCCTATAGTCATAGCTTCATGCTCTCGGCTTTGGGGTCTATTACCTCGGTGTACACCTTAAGTCATATCACCACTGAGGTCCTGTTGCTCTTCCCTGTTCCCGATGAGCTTGACTTTGTCCCCTCTTACGGTACTGCCGTCCCGAGGGAGGAACCATACTTTCTCCATGAGATCACCATCCCTCTTACCATAACTGATGAAGGTGATGATCCACACCTTCAAGAACTTCTGACATGGGACCGTGACATGTAGGAAACCAGTTCGAGAGGTCGCACTTTCTTTGATCCCTTTGATCCATTCCCCAGTGAACCTTATGAACTACCATATCTACTCCCCTTCTTCACAGGAGTCCACTACCACACCCCTTCCCCACGGGCCAATCCACTGTTCACACCTAAAATATACAAGAGGAAGCCAAAGTAAGCTCAGGGCTCTGCAGACCAATCAAGGGTGCGGCTTCTGTGCCATCCCTGGAAGCTCTTAGCATCAGAATAGATGAGATCCACTACCCCTGACACTCTGATCGGCTGAAGCCATCTCTGGCTAGGCCGCCGCCCAGCATGGCTATCATTTAGATAGTTAGGCTGATAAAGACTATGACAAACTCCATGCAATCATTTGCCTGCTGAAGAGGATCCTCAGATAATTCTGATGCTCATAAAATGGGATTCACATTGTCCCACACATGTTCGTGAATGCAAGGTGTTAAGGGAGCCTCGGGTTGAACAAATATCTATTCTAAGACGTCCATAAGACCAATGAAGAAAAGCCCATGAGATGAGCCCATGTCCGGTGCCGAATGCTAAGCAAATGGGCCAAGCTCAACACAAGGTGAGACGCGCCGAGATGCTCCATGTTGAGCGAGCCGAGGAGCTCATGCCGGAAGCGGGAGGCCACCCCTCTATAAAATTTGTTGCCTTTGATGAGTAAAAAAAGAGGGAAGCAGAAGAAAAAAAAGGGAGAAGAGGGAGAGAACAGAAGAGAAGGGTAATCACAGCCGAAGAAGCTATTGAAAGAAAGAGAGTCTGCTAAGAGATCTGAAGAGAGAAAGAGTCGCAGAAGCCCGGGGAAGAAGATTCAAGGTGGGGTGGTCTGTCAAATGCCCTGAGTGGCTATATTCTCCCCCTCCCTGTCTTTTTATTTGAATCTAGCTTTCTTTCTTCTGCTCTGTGCCTGAGCAATGTCTCTCAATGATATCAAATGCTAGCATAGCCCAGTTGTCAAGGGGCATCGTTTGTATTTAGATTTTCGTGATCTGCTTCTCCCTTCTGTGCTCAATGTATGAGTCCTTTGCAATGAAATGAAATATGAGGAGTCGGAGTTACCTTTCTCCCTCCATGTTCCTTCGAACTCTACTATATTCGATAGTTGTTGTGAATGGATTTGCTTCACTGTACGCATATCCTTCGGATCGTCTGAGCGATTTCTGTTGTATGGTCTCTGCGTTTTCAAACCCCGTAATCACGATGAGAGCCTGAGACAGTCCATCTCATGGCCTCTCATTTGTGAGATGACAAGGGATACACTCGAATCAGAGCTCATAAGGTTCCATCTGTAATCTGGCTCCCAGTGAGGCTCCAGAGGGAAAGCCATTTCCTCCTTCGATGATTTCTTCCAAAACTATCCTCAGTGGCCGTCCTAAAACCCTGAGTAAAACCCCTTGAAACCCTGTGTAAAGCCTCCTGAACCTTGGGATAAAACCCCACAGAATCCTCAGACCAAAGCTCCCTAAAACTTCGAGTAAGGGACTCCAAACATCCTTGAACAGAACCCCTTTGAATCCTCAAATAGGCCTCTAAAACCCTCAGCTCAAAACCTCTTCAAACCCCTAAAAACCCTTGGCTTCAGAAAACCCTCAAAAGCCTTCTATCGGTGCCTTAACGGCCTCCAGGCGCGGCCCTCCCTCGGCGCGAGTTCCGCGCCGAGTGCTACCCACGCTGATTGGGCATCCCCCTTCAGCACGCCGAGACCCTTCTTCCTTGTTGCGCCGATCTCCACCCATGCCGACAGCCTCGTGCCGATGCCCTTAGGAGCCCCCGAGCCCTATAATCCTCAGCATGAAGCTCTATCATCCAGGGGAGGAACGACAGCCTTCACTCAACCCTCATGGGAGTTAAATCAACGGGGTTAACCCCCCCTACATCCTATAACCCCATTCGCCTATGGTGTTCTGCCACTGCATGCTCTCCCATGGCCTCTCAAAGGGGATATTAATAAATGTCACGGTGAGTGGACATTGCCCCATCGGATTGCGATCCTTTTGGATCTCGGGCTGCGCCCATTTCTCCTTTGGCTTCCATCTCAGCACTCTGTGGATGGATGACCTATACTCTCCTTTTGGCACAGTCCAAAACAAGGGGAGTTGCTACCGAAATTCATTCACGATCTCTGCTTTATCGTATCATGAGATGTTTTCGTTAAACCGATGAATCAACCCCACTTGGTGTGGCAAAAACCCTGAGAAAGACTATCTTAAGGCTCTTTGCTCACTGTAAGAAGGGAATATAATCATTACGGTCACATGGTCTCCCTAGGCCTTATGTGGATGGGTTTACCCTCACTTTCCAC
Source organism: Amorphophallus konjac (assembly GCA_022559845.1). Classification (NCBI taxonomy): domain Eukaryota; kingdom Viridiplantae; phylum Streptophyta; class Magnoliopsida; order Alismatales; family Araceae; genus Amorphophallus; species Amorphophallus konjac. The sequence goes on from CM040127.1 coordinate 283,775,412, forward strand.
CCTACCTAAACATCACTATTGACAAGCCTATCAAACCCTTACTAAACATAAGAGATCCCCTGAATATAACCCATCAAACCCATAGCCTCACAAAACCCTCAAAATACTTAAAACCTAAAGAAACCCTTCTTGTCGACGCCATAGCCTCCCGGCACTGCCCTCTCTCGGCGCGAGTTCCGTGCCGGATGATTGGTATGCCGAGACAGTGGTCGCATCGGGCACACACCTTGTCGGTACCCCCTTTGTGTTCACTGTCGCGCCGAGGCATACCGCTTCGAGACCCCATCGTGCCGGTTTGCCTTCGCGTCGATTCCTATTGGCGTCGGTTCATTTCAACACCAACTACCATTTAAACGCTCGACTTCCCAGCAACCTCAATGAGCCCTAAACTCAGCCTAAACCTAACATCCCAACCCTATTAGCCTTCTTGCCAACTCTCATCATATCATGGGGAATCATGATCCTCCATCCAAGTCTAAGGGAGCTAAATCAACGGGGTTTTACCCTCACATTATACCGTTTGACTGCAATGTTTTATGCTAACCCTTTTGACCCTTGGAGTCCTACCACTCTATGTCATCCAATGGTTTCTTAAGGAGATATTAACAAATACCATGATAGTGGACATTGTCCCGTTACATTCAGATCCTCCTGGATCTCGGGTTACGCACATCTCTCTTTTAGCTTCCATCTCGGCACTCGGTGGATGGATGACCTATATTCCCACTTGGCATAGACTAAGATAAGGGGATATGCTACCAGATTTATTCCATACATTATTATCATATCTTGCATTGCATGATTATCCATGTGTATTGCACATCCTACAAATGAAGTCAACATCGTAGTCTTATCTTGTCTTGCCTCCTGGGGCATCCTCTCTTAGCAATTAATCAAGGGTTGTCCTCTTTCTTAGAGGACTTAATTAACGTCATAACTTTCATGGTATGACGGACACGAACATCATAATCGACTGACTGAGTCAGATCGAGCGCATAATAAAGTGTCACATACGTGACTGGCACGCCTAATATAAAAATAATAATAATAATAATAACTAATAAATAAATAAATCCATATAAATAAACAACCAACAGATAAGAACAAAATCCGTTCCCACAAGTCTGGCACGCCCGGTGGGACCTGAGTCTCCCTTCATCTCTTTGCCAAGAGGGGATGCCTTCGGGGGCTTCCCCCAAGAATACTGATTGTTTGTCTATCTATCTCAGGTGAACAATGACGTCATCGGGACTCACCGGTCTTGACTTCGGCCCCGCGATCGTCACCGGCCACGCTGAACACGGGTACCTGGCGTTACCCACGGTTTTCGGCTCCTTCCCACCAGCTGTAGGCTTCCCCAACTTCTTGGGGTTGGCCTTTGCCGACATGTTGCAGATGGAACCCTCAAAGCCTATAGAGGAGAAGATTGCAGCGAAGGTCGAGGCCCCGGAGGCTCGACGCTGTGCTGGCTCGACAACGAGCCTAATTCAAGTCGCCAACTACATGGTGCACCATATCGCTCATGGGGCTCACCCCGTCCCTGCCAAGAATTTCGGGAGGCGTCGACACCGGAACCCCCGGAGGAAGGCTACTGCTACTGTGACAAGACGTCTCTCCATGTCCGGCAAGTCTATGCTGATCGGGGGAGTCCGCGTCTTTCTGGATGGACGCAAAGCTCGAGTAAGCCCGGATCGGGTGATCCCCGCAGTGTCTGTCTACAACTCTTATCAGGCTCTTTCCGGAAGGAGAGCCGAGGGGGAAGAAGCCGGCCACCATGGCCAGAGAAGGTTGGCTCCCCAGCCGAGAAGATTTAAGCAGGTTTGGGTCACCAAGAAGGTCTAGCCTGCCTACCAAGATGCACCAGTCCAACACCGCTCCATATTTACCGGAGCAGATGAGAACAAGCAGAGGGGCCTTTCCCCAAAGAAGGAAGAAGTGATCGTGGACCCTCCACACCGTGGAAGCTTTAGGGCCTGCGCCCAACAGGCCAACATCCCCACTGTGGAAGGAAGATTTCAGCAAACCGTCGAAAGGGCTCGGCTCGCTTATATCCCTCCGATGGGAGGTCGATAACTATCTCCGACCCTACATCCGGGCCGAGGGTAAGAAGCGATGACCAATATGGTCAGAAGCTATTTTAGGGGACGAGGCAACCCCTCCTTGGGTCAACAACGGCTGTTACAGGCAGCCGTGGCTGAAGAAGATCACTGCCCATCAATGGCAGTGGAAGAAGAAGAAGACAGAAGAATGATGTCATCGGTCGATGACAACAGGTATGAAGACGGCTTGGATATTCGAGCAGATGAAGCTACTCCCTACCAGGAGGAAAGAAGAAGAGTCCCTGTATTTGAAAGGCTCACATTCTCAGAGAATGCAAAAAGGAGGGTTTGCAGACAGAGAAGAAGGATGCAAATTTTCACCTGTAACATGGCTAGGGTGTCTAGCCACTATGGAAGACTACCTGAGGAGCCTCAGGAGCTGGCCCAGTTGGCCGGAAGGCCGAGGCCGAGTACTCGAAGGGTGGAAGCCTTAAAATAAAAGCTGGCGGCAACCAAGGGAAAGCAAACCCTGGCTCACCTCCAACAACATGATAAGGCCGTTATTCTCACTGCAAATGTGGTGACGGCAACAGAAGAAGAAGATGTCTTGCTTGACATCCTACCTGAGTGTTCACCTGGCGAGATGACAGAGACTATCCCCAGCACTGCCGCTATGGACCCGGCCGTACTGATGATACTCCAAAGGTACCGCCAAGAGATAGAGCAGCTGAAGAAGCAATTGATTGAGAAGATAGAGTAGTCTTCGGCATCCAAGCAGCCTAATATGCAGGCCGAGTCATCACGGGGAGCCGCCAACCAAAATGACTTCCCACCACTCTACACCCTGCCTCAGCAGGCAGAACCGAGCTTGGTGACAACTCAACAACACCCACCACAGCCGCTGATGCCGTCGGTACTACCACAGGTGCACCAGACACCTCCGCTGTTGCGTCCTCCTCCGCAGGCGACCACCCTGGTCACCCCTTACTTGCAACTAGCACATTTATACCTAGAGTCGGTTGATCCGACCGTCATGAGCAAGATGATGGTGGAAAGAATGGTCGAGGTGAAGCTCGCTGAAAGAAGTGAAGGTGACCATGTCGCATTCGATGTATACAGGGTTTCGTACTCGTCGCATCATGCTGCCAAGCGGCTCCCTCCTGGGAATAGCAAGCCGCCAAAGTTCGACAAGTTCAACGGGAAGGGATCCCCTAAAGAACATGTCACCTACTACATGACCGTCATGGGTGACCTGGCCACCGACGAGTCATATCTGTTGAAATTTTTTGGGTCCTCACTCACGGGGCTCGCGTTTGAATGGTACTCCAACCTCCCAGCCGGGTCGATCAGCGACTGGCCGGACATGCAGAGGAAGTTCAGGGAAAGATTTCATGTCATAGAGAGTGACGTCACAGTGGCTGAACTCTATTCAACAAGACAGAGGGCAGATGAGACTGCCCTTGACTACATCAAGAGGTGGAGGAACCTCGGAAAGAGATGCAAGCGGCCCCCGCATCAGGAGGACGTTGTACAGATCTACAAGCAGAACCTCAGGAGTGAGGTGCTGGAAAAGATGATTGGCATGGAAATTCGGTCGTTCGACCGCCTAAATAATGTTGTGGCCGAGGTAGAAGCCTTTCTGGCGAAACTTGCCCCAACACCAAATATTGCCACTGCACAAAAGGGCAAGGCAGCAGAGCGGCGCCAGGTACCTAAAGGAGCGAACGCCTTTGATATCAAGGCGTTTGAACAACAAAAAGACAAAAGCAAGAAGACAACTGCTCCTCAGCCTGCTAAGACCGAAGATGGCAAAGAAGGCCCATCACTCCGGGACAAGATGAAGAAGGCCTACTCTTTCCGAAGGAGAAGACCAGGATCTTGTTTGACTGGGTTACCCAGTATGATAAGATCACCCTGCCTGAGCCAAAGAGGCTGGAGGACCTGAAGAGAAGAGACAGCCCAAGATTTTGCCCTTACCACCAGATGCTGGGACATCCGATTGAAGACTGTTATGTTTTCAAGGATATTATCGAAGGCATGGTGAGGAAAGAAGAAATAGAGTTGGGGGAGTATAAGGTTGACCCTCCACAACCACATGAGACGCCTCTAAGAAGAGCCGCCGTCAACATGGCCTCTCTATATCAATCATTGCCTGAGGAGACCGCAGAAGCCAACACTCAGCATACTTATGAGGCCTATTTTCTGGCCCCAATGAAAGAACAAGAGGGATGGCAGCAAGTCCCTGCAAAAACCAAGAAGAATGGCACGTCTCGCCCGACAGTGGGGGCACATATTCGTGGCATCACACCACGACCCCCTTTACCAGTGACAGCACCTGTGTGGACCTATCCACCTATAGCTATCAGAATACCTACCCACAACCGGAGGAGGCAGACTCCACTGCCACTGGTCAAGGAAATTAGTCCAGAAGCCCGACGGCTACAGGACTACATAAATGTGCTAGATGAGTATGTACAGCCCGAGCTAGAACCTTTACTAGTACGGGATCATGTCCCGTGGCAGGAGCTAGAACAGCTTTCGCTGAAGCAGGGAGAGGAAGCTGCCAAAGCATCAGACAAGGATGGCAGTTTGTTCTGGGGGCAAGCGCCAGCCGAAGGAAAGAAAAGAAGACGAAGAAACAAAAGAAGGGCCAGTGATAAATGTCCATTTCTTATGATAATTCATCACATGTACACCATTTTATGTACATATAATTAGGCAATTATGCATATTTCATAGTTAACCTCAACTCTGCATTTAAATTAGAACCTTCATGCAAATTAATTAATTTAGTGATATTATTTAATAATAAATTAAAGTTGAGGGCCATGAGCATTAATTCTCCATTGCATAACCATGAGCATTTTTGATTTATGTGCACATTGTGGTAATTTTTATGGACTAAATTGTAATTATGTGTGTGCAGGACATTGAAGGTAATTGCAAGAAACTCCGGGGGAAAAATTGTCATCACCACTTTGACCAAGTCAAACACAGAAGTTTATATTTTGGTTGGAGGGAAAATAAATTTCAAAAGTTTGAAATTGAGAAAAAGAAACACATATTTTGGTTGGAGGGAAAATTGAATTCAAAGTTTGAAATAAAGGAGAGATATGATGAGCCTTGGGAAATGGGGTGCCCAAAGTCCAAGAAAGGGGCTGCCCCACCTCCTTTCCCTTTTTCCCATACATCATATTCTACTTAAATCCTAGTCATCCATCTCCTTTTGATATAATCTCCACCCTCCATTGACCCAACTTTCCCTATAAATAGCCCATGACAAGGAGGAGAAAGGGGAGTTCTTCTTTTGATAATTTTCACCCTCTCCCTCTCACATCTTAGGTCACCGAGTTCGCCCTCTTCCGTCTCTCTTCTCCTCTTGCTATCTTCATAAAAGTTCTTTTTTTTTAAGTCCTATACAACTTCTTATTCTACATCATCTTCCAATTCCTTTTGGTTTTCAAGCTATTTCATATTTTTCACTGTGCTATCCTGTTCATCTATGAATCAGTGTTCCTCTCTGTTATTTCCATTATTTTTCACTCTTCCTTCCATTTTCTCCTTCTGCTGTCTTCACAAAAGTACTTTGTTTTTAAATTTTATACAACTGCTTCTTCTGCATCATCTTCTAATTCGTTTAGGTTTTTAAGTTATTCCCCATTTTTCACATTGCTGTCTTGTGAGTTTACTGTTTATCCGAAGTGCTAAAATCTATTATTCCTTCGTTTTGAAGCCTTTCTTATCTTTTTTGCTCTCTGAGTTCTTCATAAAAGTTCTTTCTCTCTTCCTCCTCTTCAACTTCTTATTCTTGGGTATCCCATAATTCATCTTGGTTTCAAAGTTATTCACCCTCCAAAGGAGGCTTTAACGACGAAGGTGACTTCCTCCCGGCGTAGACGATATCTTCCGCAAGGTGGTTCGTGATCCAAGGCCAAGAGAGGACGATGGCGTCATCACCATTGCTGCTACCATCTTTACATCTCAGGCTCCTCTTGTTGTTATTGCTTTTGTGTTATTTTACTTCATTGTAATCTTATCACCTCTTTGTTATAAGCTTGTCTTGCACTTCATGTACTCTTTCTTTTAAGTTAATGAAGAGAGTTGTTCTTTTGATCTAGTTCTTGATCTTATTCCCTCTCTACCCCCTTCTTCTATCTCTTCTTTTCACTTCATGCAATTAATTTCTATAGCATAGGCGAATAATCATAGGTGTTTTTAATTAAGTGTTTGGTTTGTTCTTCATTTCACTATTTTCTTTAAGCAAAGTAAAATCACAAGTGTTTTCTAAAGGACTCCAAAGTTTTTAAGTCTAAAAATCTCTTCTTCTCTGTGGATTCGACCCTTCTCGCCACCTTATTACGTCTTACTTTCATCTAGTACGAGTTGGAGATTTTAAGATTGATACGCATGTTTTAAACGACGAACTTTCGCGTTATCAGCCAGCAAGGCTACACAGGGTATAATCCTTTCCTGCAACACCCTCTCTGCTCTGTTCAATTTGCTTGGTGAGGAGGATGAACAAGAGATATGCTTCACACCCGCCGCCAAGGAAAGTCAGGCCAAAGCCGCAACTGCTGCACATGCAACCCGGTCAGGTCGACGATGGGGGCGTCAACCGCCCGCCAACCACAACATTATCTTCAGAGGGAACAACCCTACAAAATACCCCCTCTGGAGGTTAGGGGAGTCCAAATCCCTCCTCCATAAGGCCCATACAACCAGAGTGAGGGCAGCACTCCCGCTCCTTCCTTCCTAGAATTTGTGAAGATGTCAAAGGGGAAGCAGCCATGTCGGGATGCCGAATCAGCAATTGGGGGCATACACCCGCAACTCCAGCAATCTTCCGAATTGCCGGTGGAAGTAGAAGCTCGCCCGACAGTAGCCAGTGAGAGACAGCAAGGAGACGACCCCAAGCAAAAGGGTGCAGTCCCTGAGTCCGATGAAGCAGGCCCATCAGGGGCCACAGTCCAAGACTCTTCCAAGCCCAGGTGGGAAGAAGAAATGAAGCCATCCAATGTCCGAGCAGGAAGCCGGGTGGTCAAGTTGTTAAAAAAGCTCCCGGTAAGATTCACTGTCTGGGAAATCTTCTCTCTGAGTGAAGAGACCTGACAAGCGATTATTACGGCTTTGCAGACGCCTACTCAATATGAAGCCTGCCTAGCTGAGGCACTACCGGAGGCCAACATGACCTTCACTTAGGAGGACATGTTGCTCCCCACTACCAGCCACAACATACCTCTATATATGAGGGGGCATCTGAATGGCCGGGAGTTGAACGAAACCCTGGTGGATCCCGGGGCGGCTGTCAACATCCTGCCCTACAGGATATATGAGAGGCACTACTTCAACATGCGTCTCCAGAAAGTCAGAGATATGCGTATTGACGGCTTCAACCAGAAGTGTGAGGTGTCGCTAGGAGCGGCAGAGTTCACACTTACTCTAGCAGACTTTGTCACAAAGGTGCAGTTTCATGTCATCGATTCTCGCACCTCGTACAAGGCGCTGCTCGACTGCCCTTGGCTACACGAGAATATGGTGGTGCCTTCCACGCTCCACCAGTGCATCAAATATAGCCTGGAAGGGAAGGAGGAAAGAGTATTTGCTGATCTCCACCCGCTCAAGGTGTTCGAGTGCCACTTGGCGGATGCCCCTCTATATGCAGAACGGTCGCAGAATGCCCCTGAAGCCAAGACCTCTTCAACACAACAAAAAGCACCTCCGGAGCTGAATGGTTCCCTTCGCCGCCGCGTGGATATGTTAATCCCAAGACAGTCTCGCACATCACTGTCACCGGGGATGTGGGCCGGGTAGCACCTCCTGCCATCTACCCCGAAGCTAATGAAGTCAGGGTCGACCAGCACCACAACCACATTGGGATCTCGGAGGGCCTTACCAAGCCAATTCTCAGTCTCGATAATGTCACTGTCGAGCCTTTCAAAGCTTGGGAGGTGGCACAGATAGATGGCCCCAGCAGCTTGTTCTACATAGCTGAGGAGCACCCTACACAGGAGGATACTGATTGTCATCTACCTGAAGATATAGAAGACCCGTCAGTTCCCATACAGGGGTTGACATTTATAACGAGTCGAATGGCCAAGATGTTCCAGAAGCAACACGTCCCCTCTGTCTAGCCTCGCAAGAAGAAAGAAGCGTTCCAGAGGCTGTGGTATCCCCCGAGCCTTGATAAAGAAATGAGGCGTGTATCTCAACACCCAGGGTTGGGCTTCACCCTCGAGGAATACTATTGTAGCGGACGCTATGAAGTGGATACCATTTCTACTTTCTACCCAACTGAGGATAACTCACTGGGGGCAACTTTTGATGAAGACCCAACAGAAGCTGAATACACTGAGCCAGCTCAACCAAGAAGTCTGGAATTAGAGGCCATATTCCCTTGCCGGTGTTGGGAACAGGTCTACCCTGAAGAAGCAGCTCTTCAAACCAAATTTGACACAGCTAGCAGTAGTGAAGCTGAAGATGTTGAAGAAACAAGGCTGTCTCCCTCCAGCAGCCCTCCCCTGATGGTGATGCCAGCACTTCTTGAAACAGTCAAGGAAGCTTCTCCCAAGCCTGATCAAGAGATGGACGCTGCTAGAAAAGAAAATGCTACCTCCACTGAAGATATGGTGGTCCAAGGGAGTGAGACCTTCTCACCCTATACCATAGAGCTGCAGTGCTACTCTGACTCAATGCCAAACAATCACCAGTCCCTGGTAATTGCAACCCCTTTAGCCAGGGATGAGGCAATCGACTCATCCCTTGGAACTGCTATTGATGAAGATTTGCTAGCAGAGCAATTCATGCAGCCGCTACCAGCCGAAATAGAGATTCCTGACGAACCTGAGATAAGGCAAAATGAAGAGATCGAGGTCCTCAACCTCGAAGATGATATACCAGACTTTGTCGACCTTCAGCCTGCACCCCCGGAGATAGAAGACGGAGGCCAAGCAACAGTCGACGAACTGATAGAAGTCAACTTGGGAGACGAGGATGACCCTAGGCCGACCTTCCTCAGTGCCCAGTTATCTGCTGAAGAATAGGGGCTGTATATCCAGCTGCTGCAAGAATATCGAGATTGCTTTGCCTAGACCTACAAGAAAATGCCAGGATTGAGCCTCGCAGTCTCATAGCATGAGCTAACCATAAACCCTGAAGCCGAGCCGATGAAGTAGCCGCCGCAGCGCATGAGGCCAGAGCTCATCACTCAAATATGCAAGGAAGTCGACAAGCTCATTGATGTTGGTTTTATCGAGGAAAATCAATATACCACGTGGCTAGCCAATATTGTGCCCATGAAGAAGAAGAATGGACAGATTCGGATATGTGTTGACTTCCGAGATCTGAATAAAGCCTGCCCCAAAGATGACTTTCCAGTGCCAATAACGGAGGTCATGATAGATGCAACAACCGGTCATGAGGCCCTATCATTCATGGATGGGTCATCCGGCTACAACCAGATATGGATCGCGGAACATGACCGAGTCCACACTGCCTTCTGAACTCCCAAAGGCATTTATCATTACAAGAGAATGACATTCGGATTAAAGAACGCCGGCGCAACTTATCAGCGGGCGATGACTAGAATATTTGATGAGCTGCTCTACCATAAGGTCGAGTGCTACATAGATGACCTGGTGGTCAAGACCAGAAAGAAAGAAGACCATCTGCAAGACCTCCGAGTTATCTTCCAGAGGCTGAGGCAGTATGAATTGAAGATGAACCCTATGAAGTATGCATTCGGAGTATCGAGCAGAAAGTTCTTGGGTTTCATTGTCAGATATCGGGGAATTGAAATAGACCCCGCAAAGATCAAGACGATCCAGGAGCTGCCTTCACCAAGGAACCTCTCGGAGATGAGATCTCTACAAGGCCGCCTGGCATACATCCGACAATTTATATCCAACTTGTCAGGGCGATGCCACCCCTTCCATAAGCTAATGATGAAATATGTCCCCTTCTACTGGGACGAAGAATGCCAGACAGCCTTTGACAAGCTAAAGGATTATCTGAAGACTCCTCCAGTGCTGGGTGCGCCGGTGAAGGGACGGCCACTGATCCTCTACATAGCAACCACGTATAACTCCCTGGGGTCAATGCTAGCCCAGAATAATGAAGAAGGGAAGGAACAAGCCCTCTATTACCTCAGTCGAAGAATGGTCAGAACTGAGGAGAGGTACACCTACATCGAGAAGATCTGCCTGGCACGGGTCTTCGCAGTCAAAAAGCTCCGACACTACATGTTGTCACATGAAGTTAGGCTGATTTCCAAGGAGGATACGCTTAAATATATCATGTCTCAATCGGCCCTCAAAGGCCGCCTGGGCAAATGGGCGGTGATTCTTATGGAGTATGATATCTCCTATGTACTGCAAAAGGCCGTCAAGGGCCAAGCTATCGCAGACTTCTTTGCTGAGCATCCAATACCTGAAGACTGCCCCCTGGAGCCGGAGCTTCCTGAAGATGAAACCTTAGAGGTCGGCCAGGTGCAGCCCTCTCTATGGCAGCTACATTTTGACGGTGCTTCTAGAATTGACACCTCAGCAACTGGATCAGACAGAGTCCGGGCGGGGGCAGGCATAGTCCTGAAATCTCCAGAAGGAGAAGTCATACATACATCATGTTCAATAAACAAGCATTGTACAAACAATGAAGTAGAATATGAAGCCCTCATAATCGGGTTACAGATTGCTCTGTCCATGGGGATTCAAATGCTAGAAGCATTCGGGGACTCCATGCTAGTTATAAAATAGTTGGAAGGGGAGTTCGATGTGTGGAAGCAAGAACTCATTCCTTATTACCATCTGGCTCTCCGCCTGATGACAAGATTCTATTTCATTAACATCAAGCACATCAACCGAGGGAAGAATGCTAAAGCTGACGCCCTCACAAAGCTGGCCAGTTCATTGGCGGTCCCGCCTGATATAGGCCTGAATATAATAGTAATCAACCGGCGGAAGGTCCCCAGTGTGACAGAAGCTCTAGCTGATGAACAAGTAAATGAAGTGACGGCTGTAGAAGGAATCCAATAGTCTGATTGACGGGAGCACCTCCTACATTGGTTTCAACACCAGCAACTCCCGAAAGAAAAAGAACAGAGAATGAAGCTCCTTAGAGTCAAAGACTCTTATGAGATGAGGAATGGAACGTTGTTCCGGATAATGGTAGATGCCCAAAAGAAGATCTTACTTCGCTGCTTATCCCTAGGAGAAGCCGGGCAGGTAATGCAAGAAGTCCATGCCGGGTCAGCCGGGGCACACCAGGCCGGTCCGAAAATGAAAATTGAAATAAAGAAACTGGGCTACTATTGGCCCTCTATGTTTGATGATTGCTGCAAGTTTGCCAAAGCCTGTCAGAGGTGCCAAGAATATGCCATTGTGTCAAGAAGGCCACCTGTGCCACTGCATCCTACTATCCCAAGTTGGCCGTTTGCTCAATGGGGTATGGACGTGGTGGGGCCACTACCAGCATCTTCATCAGGATGCAAATATATCTTAGCAGCTACAGACTACTTCTCCAGATGGACAGAGGCAGTAGCATTGAGAGAAGTGACGGGAGAACTGGTCGCCAGATTCTTCCAACAAAATATAATATTCCAGTTTGGAGTACCCAGCCGAATCATCTCTGAGAACGGCAGTCACTTCAAGAATCAGAAGGTGTACCGACTAGCCGACAAATACAAGATTGATTGGAGGGCATCATCTCCCTACTACCCTCAAGCCAACGGACTTGCAGAAGCCTTCAACAAGATGCTATGCACTCTGCTAGCAAAGACTGTCAAGGCTAACAAAAGAGATTGGGAAGAAAGGATGTACGAAGCACTCTGGGCTTACCGCACAGTCTATAAAACCCTGACTGGCTGCTCACCTGACTCCCTCGTGTACGGGTCAGAGGCTGTGGTACCAATCGAATTATAGAGGTCCCCTCATTGCGAATCGCCATCCAGCATGGATTGGTAAGCAGCGAGCATACCAACATAGAATGAAGACTGGAGGAGCTCGCCGAGCTCGAAGGAAAGCGTCTCCGTGCGCAACAAAATTTCCAACTCTACCAAGCCCATATGGCCTGTGCTTTCGATAAGCTAGTCAAAGGACGAGAATTCAAGAAAGATGACCTGGTAATGGTTAAAAGAAGAGAAGTGATGGCCTCCAACCCCAAAGGGAAGTTGGTTGAAAATTAGATCGGACCATATGTCATCCGCCGAGTATATGAAGGGGGTACGTACGTCCTTGTAGATCACAAAGGGGTCATCCAGTTCTCTCCCCTTAATGGAAAACATATGAAGCTGTATCACACAGTTCAGCCGGCATTCCCAGAATGACCTATACCTACCCTTGGTCTAGTGGCATTCCGCCCTGACTGAGCTCTACCTACCTTAGTCTAGTGGCACTCCGTCCTAGCTAAGTTCCACATACCTTAGTCTAGTGGCACTCTGCCCTAGCTAAGTTCTACCTGCCTTGGTTTAGTGGCATTCTTCCCTGACCGAGCTCTACCTACCTTGGTCTAGTGGCATTCCGCCCTGACTGAGCTCTACCCACCTTAATCTAGTGACACTCTGCCCTAGCTAAGTTTTACCTACCTTAGTCTAGTGGCACTCCGTCCTAGCTAAGTTCCACATACCTTAGTTTAGTGGCACTCCGCCCTAGCTAAGTTCCACCTACATTAGTCTAGTGGCACTTCGCTCTAGCTAAGTTCTACCTACCTTGGTCTAGTGGCACTCCGCCCTGGCTGAGCTCTATCCACCTTGGCCTAATGGCACTCCGTCCTGGCCGAGCTCTAAATATATATATATATATATATATATATACATATAATGACATATAAAACAACAATGCCATTGTGGGCCTTACGCCCGAATCGGCACAGATCTATCCTTTGCGTTAGCATTGCCTTCTTGCTAACGAATAAACCCCCTTTCTCGGTTAAAGGCCTCATGTCCTAGCCGACTCTTTTACAACAATGTCATTGCGGGCCTTACGCCCGAATTGGCACAGATCTACCCTTTGAACTAGCATTACCTTCTTGCTAACGAATAAGCCTTTTCATCGGTGCAAGGCCTCGTGCCCTAGTCGACTCTCTCAACATCCTTCCGTTATACGAGTTCAAAAAAATTGAGAATAAAAAATGATGATAAAAATGAGGCTTAAAATAGAGGTGCCTCGCCGGCCTTGTTCCTATATTAGGGCAAGGGCAAAAATGGACATAACCCGACTGTGGCGAAAACCCGAAAGGGCGTCGCAGGTAAAATCGGGTACCCCGCCACGTGAAAACCCGAAAGGGCGCATGGGCAAAAGCAAGAGGGGGCTGACTTTGGCGAAAACCAGAAAGGGCGCTTAAGTCAGTAATGTGGTAATTTAAGTTCCGCCTCACCCTCATTCTAGTGAAACTCTGAAAAGGGTGATCACCCTGATCCCCATCAGAGATCTTTCTCAACTTACTTCTGACCCTTGTTACCATCGGCAAGATCGGTCAGCCCCCTTGCGACCCTTGTCATCATCGACAAGATCGGTCGACTTCCTCCTGACCCTTGTCATCATCGGCAAAATCGATCAGCCTCCTTGCGACCCTTGTCATCATCGACAAGATCGGTCGACTTCCTCCTGACCCTTGTCACCATCGGCAAGATCGGTCGACTTCCTCCTGACCCTTGTCATCATCGGCAAGATCGGTCAGCCTCCTTGCGACCCTTGTCATCTTCGGCAAGATCGGTCAACTTCCTCCTGACCCTTGTCATCATCGGCAAGATCGGTCAACCTCCTTGCGACCCTTGTCATCATCGGCAAGATCGGTCAACTTCCTCCTGACCCTTGTCACCATCAGCAAGATCGATCAGCCTCCTTGCGACCCTTGTCATCATCGGCAAGATCGGTCAACTTCCTCCTGACCCTTGTCATCATCGGCAAGATCAGTCAGCCTCTTTTGCGGCCCTTGTCATCATCGGCAAGATCGGTCGACTTCCTCCTGACCCTTGTCACCATCGACAAGATCAGTCAGCCCCCTTGCGACCCTTGTCATCATCAGAAAGATCGGTCAACTTCCTCCTGACCCTTGTCACCATCGGCAAGATCGATCAGCTTTTTTGCGACCCTTGTCATCATCGGCAAGATCGGTCGACTTCCTCCTGACCCTTGTCATCATCGGTAAGATCGGTCAGCGTCCTTGCAACCCTTGTCATCATCGGCAAGATCGGTCAACTTCCTCCTGACCCTTGTCATCATCGGCAAGATCGGTCAACTTCCTCCTGACCCTTGTCATCATCGGCAAGATCGATCAACCTCCTTGTGACCCTTGTCATCATCGGCAAGATCGGTCAACTTCCTCCTGACCCTTGTCACCATCGGCAAGATCGGTCAGCCTCCTTGCGACCCTTGTCATCATCGACAAGATCGGTCAACTTCCTCCTGACCCTTGTCATCATCGGCAAGATCGGTCATCCTCTTTTGCGGCCCTTGTCATCATCGGCAAGATCGGTCAACTTCCTCCTGACCCTTGTCACCATCGACAAGATCGGTCAGCCCCCTTGCGACCCTTGTCATCATCAGAAAGATCGGTCAACTTCCTCCTGACCCTTGTCACCATTGGCAAGATCGGTCAGCTTCTTTGTGACCCTTGTCATCATCGGCAAGATCGGTCGACTTCCCCCTGACCCTTGTCATCATCGGTAAGATCGGTCAGCCTCCTTGCAACCCTTGTCATCATCGGCAAGATCGGTCAACTTCCTCCTGACCCTTGTCATCATCGGCAAGATCGGTCAGCCTCTTTTGCGGCCCTTGTCATCATCGGTAAGATCGGTCAACTTCCTCATGACCCTTGTCATCATCGGCAAGATCGGTTAGCCTCCTTGCGACCCTTGTCATCATCGGCAAGATCGGTCGACTTCCTTTTGACTCTTGCCACCATCGGTAAAATTCGTCAGCCTCTTTGCGACCCTTGTCATCATCGGTAAGGTCGGCCAACATCTCCTCAAGCCCGACTTTGCCCCGAGAATTGAGTTAAAAAAAATGAGAATAAAAAAATGATCAATAAAAATGAGGCTTAAAATAGAGGTGCCTCGCCAGTCTTGATCCTATACCAGGACAAAGGCAAAAATGGCTCTAACCCAGCTGTGGTGAAAACCCGAAAGGGAACCACAGGCAAAATCGGGTACCCCGCCACGTGAAAACCCGAAAGGGCGCATGGACAAAAGCAAGAGGGGGCTGGCTCCAGCGAAAACCTGAAAGGGCGCTTGGGTCAGTAATGTGGTTACTATAACATGAAAACCTATGCTATACCTCTTGGTGACACTTCCATCAGTTGTCCCACCGGTAATAAAACCTATCCAGAATAGACCTTTCGTCAGTTCTGATGAAACTTATCAATCCTTTGCATCGGCATAAACCCAATGTCGATGATGAAACCTTCCGTCGGTCACAAGGCATCATCGCCTAGATCGATAATGAAACCTATCTAGAATAGACCTTTCGTCCATTCTGATGAAACTTATCAATCCTTTGCATTGGCATAAACCCAATGTCGATGATGGAACCTTCTATCGGTCACAAGGCATCATCACCTAAATCGACAATGAAACATATCCAGAATAGACCTTCTGTCTATTCTGATGAAGCACACCCATCTCCTTGCATCGCATAAACCCAATGCCGATGATGAAGCTTTTTATGATCATAAGGCACTTCGCCTTGATTGATGTTAGAACCCGTCTAAGATGGACCTTCCGTCTATTTCAATGAGACATGTGAATCCTTCATACGCATACATCAGCCAGCAGTCATACTGCCAGCACTTCTGGCCAATAAGAGCTACATTTGTACCAATTTGGCAACCTCTGGAACCCCGGCACGCGGTGAGGCGAGGCCCCCATCCTTTCCTTGAAAGGGTGCATGCTCTCCTACGGGATAGATACGGGTATGCTTCCATACAGGTCACCAAAATTGCCGCAAGATATGATAGAATACAAGTGCCAAGGTGGACACATTAAAGCATTAAGAGAAACTTGTATTTCATTGCAAAAAAGGGGGAAAGATGAATACAATAGGGGCCCTTCGAGGGGGACAGATTACAAGAGGTGGATGAGCTAAGATCGCCTGAAGATATCTTCAAAGTCGAGAAGCCCGACATGTGGAGCCGCTCCCAGTTCATAGAGTTGCATTTCCTCCTCCTGAACGCGAGCCATCTCAGTCTGTAAGGATGCAACTCGACCCTCTAGCAAGGTGGTCTCCTCGATACCCTGGACTTCTGCCGCATCCAGCAATGGTATCTCGGCTTCGACAGCATCTAATTCAGCCCAGAGTTCTTCCCATCGGCTACATAGGAATTGTGCACGAGTAGCTGAAGCTTCAATTTGGGCCTTGTTCCTGTGAAGATCAGAATTCAAAGACTCCAGCTCCGTCTGACAGTCGGCTTTCTGCAATTTGAGGGCCGTCAGCCGGTCACTCATTATCCGCCCGAGAAAGTCTCGGCGATTCACAAATTTCAGCAAGAACAACACCCGCTGGGTCCAGATAACCAAGGGACAGCCTAGTGCCTACAGCCCAACCGTCAGTCGTTCAGCCACTTCCTTCAGTTGGAGGTAAGACAATGTCGGCAGAGATTCTACGACTTGACGCAACATCTCTAAATGCTGCCAGACAAAGTCCTCTAACGAAGTGAAGCTGAGAGAAGCTACCGACGCCACATCAAAAGTCACCTCCTTGTCTATGGAAGCCCATAAGCCAGTGTCTGGCTTAGAAGAAGAAGATGGGATGGCCACCAAAGCTGAAGGAGCGGGCACCACAGCAGTCTGCTCATGCTTTGTTGGGCTCTTTGGAGAGTTCTCTTCTACAAGTGCTGGAGGAGGCAAAGGCTCCGACCCTACTACTGGCACGGATGGAGTCACAGGGTCAGGTGCAATAGTCATTATGGCCGTCAGAACAAAGGCAGAACCTCTCGACGGATCTACTTCAGCCCTCAATTCTGTTGTAGGCATCAGAGCGGGACTTTCTCCCAGTGGGCTCAACTCTATTGATGATACTTCGGCAGATGCATGTACTCTTACTGGCACAGGATGAAGTATAGTAACTACCTCTAAAGAAGACACAGTGACAGGCGGCAGCATATCTAAAGCCTCCGATGGGGCAATGATGGCATCAGAAGATGATACCAAAGGGCGATCGTCTCTGTCGGACTCCTAGAACAAGGTTTCAATAAGCACCAAGATGGTGGAAAAGAATGAAAAGCTATGCAGCTCGGCAGAAGGGTGGGCATAACTTACTATGGCCACAGCATCCATCTCTTCGAGTGCATGTATAGAAGACTCTAACTCTGCAGATGAAGCTACAAAAGGAGGGGTTATCTCCGCCTCCATGTCTATTCCGGCAAATTCCTCCGGCAACGTTCCCTCAGATGATGATGCCACCAACCTTGGGGGACTAAATATTAAAGTACCACTCAACAGTGCGGAGGGTGCCACTGCCCCTTCGTTGGATACCTCAGATGCTTGTTCGTCACCTTCTGAAGAATTATAGTGAAATTCTTTATCAGAAGGGGTGGCGGAGCTACTGGAAGAAATATCTATGCTAAGCTCGGGTTGGTCCGCCCCCTCCGTCGCCTTGCGAGCTGCTGAACGGGTAATCACACGCCGCAGGGGAGTGGTACCCTTCTTTAATATAGTTTTATGTTTTTCTTACGACAGAGGAGCATCCACAGCAGGTGTCTCAACCCCAACACTGACTATCCCAGCCACTACAGCACAAAAGCAGGCATAAGGCAGGGCAAGAAGATCACTAAGAGATAAGAGTCAGAAAGATAGCAGTCACTTGGCTCACCCTCGGCCTCACTGGCAAGCGTGGGAGAAGGGAGTCTGACATCCTCCTCAATAATGGGGAGACTCTCCCCTATGGCTTCAACTGTCTCAGTTGTCTCTACCGTGGCCACGGTAGAAGGTCCCATATCCTCTGCCCTCGCGGCAACCTTATCAGTGCTCTTAATAGCAGCTGCTGCTCCTTGAGCTAATATCCAATGAAGAAGGCGTCAAAAAATGAAGATGCCACAGAAAGAACTTTCCTACAGGCTGCAAAGAAGAGTGATGTCACCTTCAGCTGCTTGTTGAGTGGCCTCTTGCTGAGCGGCGAACTGTTCAAACGATGGCACGTCAGGCAAAGGAGCCTCAGTGACATCAGCCGGCGATTGCTTCGACAAATTTCTCTGAGCTTTCTTTGCCTGTCCCAAGGCGACCTTCAGCGAAGAAGCCGCTCTCTTTCTGCCAGGGGGAAACGGAGTAGTGGTTGGCACTAGTGCAGAAGTGTCAAAATATTCCGGCTTCTGTGCTTGGGAGATGATCTTCCTGTAAAGTCCCTGCTGCTTTATGTCTGGCCAATCTGTCAAATGAGGGGCATGCCATTATGAAAAGAATTGAGCAACAAGCTAGACGATATGCCAACTAAAGAAAACTTTACCTGTCGGGCCATTGTAAAAAGATGAGAGGGGCCAGTACCGATAAGCCACCTCTTTGCTTCGGGATGCGGCCTTCCGGACAAGCCAGCAGATGTCGCTAATTTTCTTACACTTCTTGGCTAGGTCTGTCAGGTCCGCATGACCGTGGGAAGCAATGCAATAATACAAGCCAAGGTGGTCAAGACCCCAGCCGTCGGCATAATGAAAAGACACAAACAGAGGTTTGTCCAGGATACTTGCTACAGGACTGTCAAGAGACAGCCCATGGATATTCATCAAAACAAACAGCCAAGACGTGTGTTGATAATATGTCGGGGTTCATTAGTAGAGAAGATAGAAAAGCGATCAACCTCACATTTCCATGAAACTGCTTTGGAGAGAGGCTCCTCAATGGGAAAGGGATATTGCTGAAGCTCCAAGCGGGAATCACCAATCTGGCACAGATGTTCTAAATTCTTCGTGAAAGTATCTTCATCTGTGTCAGCAAGCACAGGCACTAGCTGTGTAGTCGCATCCTCTTTCGCGGCCTTCCTGCGTGCTATATATGCATCTACCTCCCTCGGATGCTGGGAGAATAGCCTCTTCAAATGGGCTTCATCAATATCAAAAATAGGCCCAGGCTGCTGGCTTAGAAAGGTGCGCTCGGCCACGTCCCAGCATGTCGCCCTGGCATTGCGGTAAAAGCCGGTTCGGGCATTCCACCATTTCACATATTCTGGAGCGACCCTGGGTACATGGTTCGGCACCGGAATTCTGAAAACATTGGCATCCCGACGATGGAAGTAATCCCACCAGATGCGACCCTCGCTTACAATGGCCGAGCTATGCTTTGACCTGCTATCCAAGGGAAACTGAGCAACTGAGGGTGGGATGTGCTGATCATAGCCAAAATTTCGGCCAAATCTAAATGGGTAATAGGGTTCTAGATGAACCACGCCCCCCTTTCTGAACACTAAAACACTTGGACGAATTGATAGAGCCCAATCAATGAGCTCAGGCTCCAAGATTGGCTAGGTCACTATGTTACCCGAAATGAAATGTGTAAAAGTCTCCACTGCCTCGAGCTTACACTCACGCTGGCGGTTCACCAATGGGGTAGAATGTGCTGCTAAATTCCAAAAATGAATGGTCCCCGCTGAGTCCATCGGGACCCTTGTTAGCTAGCCTCTGATAGAGAAAAGCTGCTGAGACACTGGGCCGGGTTCGGCACTTGCAAATTCCAGCATCCTGGGGTACAATGTAGTTGTTTGTAAGGTCCTGGGGGCCAATTCTAGGAACAAATTGCATACCCAGGCGTTGAAGAAATGAAATGGCCCCACTGTTCTGAAAGAGCGAGGGATCCGATGCCTATGTATGTCTCCTAGAGATTTGTAAACCAGGCAAAGTGCGGTCAGACATAGAGCAAGCCGCATGCCCCAAGCCATTTGACATGCCGGGTATATTGCCTCCAGGCTAATGACTGTCTCATCTCCCTGCAGGAGAGAAAAAGTGCACAACCAAAAAGTGTGGTAAGCAGGGCAATGAGTAAGGGGGTCCGCCCTAGTCGGATTCGGTCCTCCACGGCTGGCTCATCGAAGTGAAGCAGGCAGCTCTGACTTAAATTTGGGAGGCTTACTGGGCTTACCCGCAACATGAGCCACATGAGAGAACTCATTATACTTCAAATGGCCGCCAAAGTAATATTGAATTCAATGTCCCACTCGGACTCTCAGCTTGCTACTCTTCTCCCGTGTGTGATATCCCCTAGATGATCCCTTGTTATGCGCCAAGCAGAGGGAGTAGTATGCTTTCATCAAATACCGATATGAAAAGCCAAAGTAATACTGACCCTCACCGTCAGTTTCATCCTTGATGAAGTCATGAAGGCAGACCTCTTCATAAGGTTCTCCGTCAATCGGCAGTCTTGACAACTGTGACAAACTCCAAAGGTCCAAAGAAGTTTCACCCTCTGCTGTGTAGAAAGTATTAAACTGTGGGCAGAACACTTCGAACATGTCGCAGCACAATCCTTTGGAAATAGGGTACCTGAAACGGGATGCATATACACTGTGATACACCCCGGCCCTGACCAATAAAGGATCATATTCCTTCAGAACATACTCTGTAAACTCTACCGCTCCCACGCGAAAAAGATGGGCATCGGTCACTTTGGTGTCTGCAAACCATCTAGTAGCCAACTGAAACTTAAATTCAACAGCCAAGCAGTTCAGAACAAATGGCTCATCCTTGTAGCCCCACTTGATGGGTGCCAAGAACAAACCATAGTCGGGCTTCTCTCTGTTGACCCGACCTGCGACAGTGTCCCACCTGGCCGGTGTGAATTCAGGAGCCCGCATCAGCATCTTCTGCTCCGCCTCCAGCTCGGTTACTCCAAAGACAACGTTCCACTTACGCCGCTCCCCCAGGAGATAGATGGTGTCTCCACGATATACGGAGCCTTTCAAGCTGTCCTTATCCACCAACATGGCCCGTTCCACCATCCGAGCCAGCATAACATCTCTCTTCCCCGCTACATTGAAGGTGCAGATGAATGGTGTGAGATGACGATCCTTCGGAAAGTCCGGACGATAGCCGCCATCACGATTGAAGTTCAACCCGTCCTCAGTAGTCAGGACGCGAGATGCAGACACTGCGTCCGTTTCTGAGTCAGAAGATTCGTCAACTATGGTGATCCTCTCAAGACCTCGGTCCAGCTGTCCGATGTTCCTCCAAGTCACGGTAGGGCCAAATACTCTGCCCTGGGAAGAGGCACCAGCATCAGCAGTTCTGGAAGTAGCACGGCTAGAAGTGGTGGCCGTTTCAACAGCTGCAGATAAAAAATCAAAAAAAATAAGACAATATGAAGACAAAAATAGAGGAAGGAATCCTAAGAAAATTTTGACAGCACCTCCCCATGTTCGGGGTATGCCCAGAAGTAAAATAGGATGAACATCCACCAAGAGGGGATGACTCCTTAGAAAAGAGGGGCGTAGTCTCAGAAGGGGGAGAAAAACCTCCTAGAAGGCTCACGCCAATCACCGCCGCCATGGAAGACGAAGAGAGAGAGAGAGCTCAGATGAAAATGAGCTTCCCTCCTCCCTCTCGGCGCTAAATAGGGTAAAACCCTAAGGCACGCAGAGATGACTCCCGCACCGAGAGCGCAACGTGACAAATGGCGCGCCGATGCCGCCCGCGCCGAGAGCGCAACAGAAGAAATGGCGCGCCGATGCCTCCTGCGCCGAAAGCGCTAAATCAGAAGAGCGCACCGAGACCAATGCTGTGTCGACATAAATTTCACGCCGGTTACATGCCGCGCCGAGATGGGTGCGCTGAGACCGTCAACCACTCCGGCTTGCTCACCCTGAGATGCTGTAACCAGGAGATTAAACCTAAAATGCTGGCATCTTTCTGAATATGCTCACAAAGTACTGGGTTTATACAAGCAGAATGAAGATTCCAAGCTATGAAAATGCACTATGAGCAGGAATAGGCCTGAAGAAAAGTACAAAGTACACACTCGGGTCCCGTGCCACTCATCCTTCGCTTACGTCACCTGCGGGTGGGGGGCATTTGTTGACACCTAAAATATACAAGAAGAAGCCAAAGTAAGCTCAGGGCTCTGAAGACTAATCAAGGGTGCGGCTTCTGTGCCATCCCTGGAAGTTCTGAGCATCAGAATAGAAGAGATCCACTACCCCTGACACTCTGATCGGCTGAAGCCATCTCTGGCTAGGCCGCTACCCAGCACGGCTATCATTCAGATAGTCATGCTGATAAAGACTATGACAAAGTCCAGGCAATCATCTGCCTACTGAAGAGGATCCTCAGACAATTCTGATGCTCATAAAATGGGATTCACATTGTCCCACACATGTTCGTGAATGCAAGGTGTTAAGGGAGCCTCGGGTTGAACAAATATCTATTCTAAGAAGTCCATAAGACCAATGAATAAAAGCCCATGAGATGAGCCCCTGTCCGGTGCCGAATGCTAAGCAAATGGGCCAAGCCCAACACAAGGTGAGACGCGCCGAGGTTCTAGACGCAGGCGCCGAGATGCTCCATGTTGAGCGCGCCGAGGAGCTCGTGCCAGAAGCGGGAGGCCACCCCTCTATAAATTCTATTGCCTTCGACGTGCAAAAAAAGAGGGGAGCAGAAGAAAAAAAAGGGAGAAGAGGGAGAGAATAGAAGAGAAGGGTAATCGAAGCTGAAGAAGCTATTGAAAGAAAGAGAGCCTGAGATCTGAAGAGAGAAAGAGTCGCAGAACCCCGGGGAAGAAGATTCAAGGTGGGGTGGTCTGTCAAACGCCCTGAGGGGCTATATTCTCCCCCTCCCCGTCTTTTTACTTGAATCTAGCTTTCTTTCTTCTGCTCTGTGCCTGAGCAATGTCTCTCTATGATATCAAATGCTAGCATAGCCCAGTTGTCAAGGGGCATCGTTTGTATTTAGATTTTCGTGATCCGCTTCCCCCTTCTGTGCTCAATGTACGAGTCCTTTGCAATGAAATGAAATATGAGGAGTCGGAGTTATCTTTCTCCCTCCATGTTCCTTCGAAGTCTACTGTATTCGGTAGTTGTGGTGAATGGATTTGCTTCACTGTACGCATATCCTTCAGATCGTTTGAGTGATTTCTATTGTATCGTCTCTGTATTTTCAAACCCCGTAATCACGATGAGAGCCTGAGATAGTCCATCTCATGGCCTCTCATTCATGAGATGACAAGGGATACGCTCGAATCAGAGCTCATAAGGTTCCATCTGTAATCTAGCACCCAGTGAGGCTCCAGAGGGAAAGCCATTTCCTCCTTCGATGATTTCTTCCAAAACCATCCTTAGTGGCCGTCCTAAAACCCTGAGCAAAACCCCTTGAAACCCTGTGTAAAGCCTCCTGAACCTTGGGATAAAGCCCCCCATAATCCTCAGACCAAAGCTCCCTAAAACTTCAAGTAAGGCACTCCAAAAATCCTTGAACAGAACCCCTTTGAATCCTTAAATAGGCCTCTGAAACCCTCAGCTCAAAACCTCTTCAAACCCCTAAAAACCCTTGGCTTTAGAAAACCCTCAAAAGCCTTCTATCGGTGCCTTAACGGCCTCCTGGCGCGGCCCTCCCTCGGCGCGAGTTCCGCGCCGAGTGCTACCCATGCCAATTGGGCATCGCCCTTCAGCGTGGCGAGACCCATTTTCCTTGTTGCTCCGATCTCCACCCATGCCGATAGCCTCGTGCCGATGCCCTTAGGAGCCCCCAAGCCCTATAATCCTCAACATGAAGCTCTATCATCCAGGGGAGGAACGACAGCCTTCACTCAACCCTCATGGGAGTTAAATCAACGGGGTTAACCCCCCCTACATCCTGTAACCCCATTAGCCTGTGGAGTTCTGCCACTACATGCTCTCCCATGGCCTCTCAAAGGGGATATTAATAAATGCCACGGTGAGTGGACATTGTCCCATCGAATTGCGATCCTTTTGGATCTCGGGCTGTGCCTATTTCTCCTTTGGCTTCCATCTCGGCACTCCGTGGATGGATGACCTATACTCTCCTTTTGGCACAGTCCAAAACAAGGGGAGATGCTACCGAAATTCATTCACGATCTCTGCTTTATCGTATCATGAGATGTTTTCGTTAAACCGATGAATCAACCCCACTTGGTGTGGCAAAAATCCTGAGAAAGACTATCTTAAGACTCTTTGCTCACTGTAAGAAGGGAATATAATCATTACGGTCACATGGTCTCCCTAGGCCTTATGTGGATGGGTTTACCCTCACTTTCCACCCTACCTAAACATCACTATTGACAAGCCTATCAAACACTTACTAAACATAATAGATCCCCTCAATATAACCCATCAAACCCACAGCCTCACAAAGCCCTCAAAATACTTAAAACCTAAAGAAACCCTTCTTTGCGGTGCCATAGCCTCCCGGTGCTGCCCTATCTCGATGCGCGTTCCGTGCCGGATGATTGGTGCACCGAGACAGTGGTCGCGCCAGGCACACACTGTGCCGATGCCCCATTTGTGTTCACTGTCGCGCCGAGGCATACCACGCCAAGACCACATCGCGCCGGTTCACCTTCGTGCCGATTCCTATTGGTGCCGGTTCATCTCAACACCAACTACCATTTAAACGCTCAACCTCCCAGCAACCTCATTGAGCCCTAAACTCAGCCTAAACCTAACATCCCAACCCTATTAGCCTTCTTGCCAACCCTCATCATATCATGGGGAATCATGATCCTCCATCCAAGTCTGAGGGAGCTAAATCAACGGGGTTTTACCCTCACATTATACCGTTTGACTGTAATGTTTTATGCTAACCCTGTTGACCCTTAGAGTCCTGCCACTGTATGTCCTCCAATGGTTTCTTAAGGGGATATTAACAAATACCATGATAATGGACATTGTCACGTTACATTCAGATCCTCCTGGATCTCGGGTTATGCCGATCTCTCTTTTGGCTTCCATCTCGGCACTCCGTGGATGGATGACCTATATTCCAACTTTGCATAGACTAAGATAAGGGGATATGCTGCCAGATTTATTCCATACATTATTATCATATCTTGCATTGCATGATTATCCATGCGTATTGCACATCCTGCAAATGAAGTCAGCATCGTAGTCTTATCTTGTCTTTCCCCCTGGGGCATCCACTCTTGGCAATTAATCAAGGGTTGTCCTCTTTCTTAGAGGACCTAATTAATGTCATAACCTTCATGGTATGACGGACTCCGAGTCCCGACACGAACATCATAATCGACTGACTGAGTCAGATCGAGCGCATAATAAAGTGTCACATACGTGACTGGCACGCCTAATGTAAAAATAATAATAATAATAATAATAATAATAATAATAAAAATCCATATAAATAAACAACCAACAAATAACAACAAAATCCGTTCCCACATCCACCTACATTCAGCCAGGGGTCCGTGCCGCGGTCATCATATAGGGGTGACGAAGAAAGTGCATTCGACTCCCCAGGCCTACTCAAACCTCCCACACCCAAGCCCAAGAGGACTTCAATGCATGAATGGAGCCTCCTAGGATCTCCAAGATTCCAAGATTCCACCAACATTTGGTTACGTCTTGTGTATGCATGGCACACATTCGGATGTCCTGGTCCACCATTGCATATGTATGGGTCAGACAAACAGTAGGTTTGTTCAGGGTCTTGTGTGAGTCTGTGTTTTTCTTTATTTGCTTAGAGTCTATACATACATGTGTCGAGCATATTAGGAGTCGCATAGTCGGTCTTATGTACGCTCGCGATGTCAGTCCCTTTCAAGTGCAAGGCAAGTCGGATCTATTGCGTACTTGCCAGAATTTGGGACCGGATCTACCATTCTATGTCTTGGATCTAGCCACATAAAGGGACCCAGCAGTAATTCCTAGTAAGTCATTGAGCTGTCTCCGTCCTTTAAGAGTGACCCCACCCCGGAGTGTCCACCACTAGCCTCATACCCACAGTAACATGTGCATATCGAATATATACGGGATGAGCATGTGACGATTACTTGGAGTGGAAGCGTATTCTGCGCTACCTGGTCGGTGACATATCTGCAGGAGCCATTTGAGCAGCTGCACCCCTTACTCAACGGGGTCGAGTTTCTCCCACCCGGGAAGAATTAATGGGGACATCAGAGCAAGACCACTAACATTTTATTTTCCATTTGTGTCCTTTTATTTGCATTTGTACCCTTGACTAATTGGGTTTGTAATTGTAAGGCATTATAAGCCAAAGGGTTACACTTTAGAAGTCTTTGGGTTTTTTTGTAAAAGTCAAGTAGGTCCAGCAGGGTCCCCCACCCTCTCTCTCATTGGGCCACTTGGCTCTAGGGCCCATGTGGGGCTGGTTCAAAGTCCAAGGTGGGCTTAGACTAGACTTTTTAAACTTGGACCAAGGACAAAAAAAGGAAGAAAAATCCAATTTCCCTTCCTTGGTCCAAGGGGCGCCCCCCCATTAATCATTTTTTTATTTTATTTTTTTACCATGTGGGGAGAATATCTTCTATCCCTTGTATGCCCCTCCCCTAACCCTAGATCTGAGGGTAATTAGGTCATTAGGGTGGAGTTATATAACCCTTGTAATTTGGTATTTTCATAGAATTAATGTGAAAAGTTGGAAAATTACCAAGAGCCCAAGCGCGCAGCCCCCTCTCTCCCCTTGCAGATGGATTTCTATAAAATTCTTGAGGTGTTAAGCCTCCCCATCTCCCCCTCTCTGAGTGAGAAGCTCAGCACCGCCGCCGCCATCGAGCCGCCGTCGCACCACCACCGCAACTTCGTCGGAGTTCTGTCCACCACTGGACAGAAGGATGAAGCCTGAATTTTATCTTCAAATCAGGAGATCTGATCAAGCTCCAATTTTGAGAGTTTGTTCTTCTTGTGATTCCCTATCTCCAGTTTAAATTATGTGTCATTCAAACATCGTTTGATATTTTTCCCCAATTTTTGTTATGTTAGATGGACGCAGTCTATCTCCACTAAGTGTGGATCTAGAGGGGGGTGAATAGATCTAATGCCTAATTAAAAACTAGTATAATCTATAATGCGAAATATAGGCAAACAGCAGGTAAGCCAAATGAAGAAACACTATGTAAAGGGTCGACCCATGTAGCCACACAGAAGAACACTATCTCGAGTGCTAGATATGAACAGGAGCGATTTAAGCTATGAAGATGAATGAGGAAAACAATTGCACACAATTCATTGACAAACTCACAAACACAAGGGACCCAAGATTTTTAGGTGGTTCGGTCAAAGACCTACATCCACCCCACACTCAACAGAGTATGGCTTACTGCTGCGCAGTACAGCTTGCGTCTGCTGGGCACTACAGCTTGGCCTACAAACCGCTGATACACAGCTTCGCTGGGCTTTACAGCTTGCCGACCAGAGGAACAAATCCTCGGCAACAGCTGGGCAATACAGCTTAGCTGTCCGAGACCAAGTCTCGCCTGCTGAGGATTACAGCTTCACCTGTCCAGTGGAGACATCCACTGCAATGCTACCTCACAGCTTGAAGAAACAAGAGTTCGGAAATAAAAGACAGAAGCAAATGAAAATGAAAACCCAAATGGGAATGTGGCTCGGAATGAGCAAGCCTCAGCTCTGGTTTCTGAACCAAGAGACTGAGTTACAATCAGAAAATCTCTCAATCTAAACTCTCTCAATTTCACTCTCTCAACACATCTCTTCCCTCTTATCTTCTCTCTTTTTCTTCTTCTCTGTTTTTCTTCTCATTGTGGATCGATGGCTCTCTGCTGCTTTCAGACTGGCTGTATAGACTTTGCCTCTCTTCAGTCGATCAGCCTTCATCTGAAGACGAAGGCTTCAATATATAGCAGCAGCAGGTGGATAAGGGGCGTGTGGCTTCCACATTTTCCGCCCAGTGAATTCGCCAGAACCGAGGCAATTCCATCCACATGGCAGCATCCTGGAAGGGCTTCTTCCACGTGTCACCATCATAGTTCCTTATCCTCCTTGGATCACGAGCCAAGTCATCTGTCCAAGTAAAGAATCCCTGTCAGATAGAGTATCGGATTATCAAGTTAAGTATTTGCATTACAGTGTATAGACTTCGCTGTATAGACTTGTGAAGGCGAATGCAATGTATAGACTTCATGAATGGGATTGCAATGTACAGACTCTGAAGAACAGCAGTCAATGTATGGACTTAGGCAATGTAACGACTTGGACAGACAACAGACGATGTATGGACTTCAACTCAAACATGCACAATGTACATACTTTGAAGAGCATTCAGCATCCAACGTATAGACTTAGGCAATGTAAGGGCTTGCCAATGTATAGACTTGATGAGGGTTCAGCAATGTGCAGACTTCGACTCGATGTATAGACTTCACAGTTGATGAATGCAATGCACTGAACAATGTATGGACTTAACGATGTGTAGACTTGCCAAGATGAATGAACGATGTATATACTTGGGCAAGCAAAGTCTGTATAGACTTTACCAGTGTGCAGACTTTGAAGTGAAGACCAATGTATATACTTCAATAGGCTTCAGCTCGTGCAGTGTATGGACTTCATGCAATGCAATGCAGATGAATGTATAGACTTCATGCAATGCAATGCAGATCAATGTACAGACTTTGGTGAAGCAAAAGGCTGTACAGACTTCAACTAAAAGATGCACGATGTACAGACTTGAACATCATTCAACAGCCAATGTGAAGACTTCACGATGTATAGACTTTCCAAAGGAAAGGCTGTACAGACTTGAACAAAGCAAGGCAGCAAATGTATAGACTTCCAAGGGAAACGACGGTAAAGCTATCAGTGTATAGACTTCAAGGGAAACGACGGTAAAACTACCGATGTATAGACTTGAAGGGAAACATAGGTAAACCTTCCAATGTACAGATTTCGAAGTTGAACAGTTGGATGTACAGACTTGGAAGATCACTGATGGATGTACAGACTTCACCTCGATGTATAGACTTGGAAGAATGATGCACAGTGCAATGTACAGACTTCATGACTATGCTCATGCAGTGTATAGACTCTGGAAAGCTAAGGCCAATGTATAGACTTCAACGATGCGTGCTACAGTCCAATGTATGGACTTAGCTTCGTGCATGCTACAGTCCAATGTATGGACTTATGAAGAGTGATGCATGACCAATCGGATGTACAGACTTCACTTGAAATAGTCCGTTGTACAGACATTAACAATGTGATGCAATGTACACACTTCATGAGACGATGGATGTACACACTTCAGCTAAGCAAGCTACAGTGAATGTATGGACTTTATGAACGATGCAAACGGCTCTGTACACACTTGAAGTAATGCATGTCGATGTACAGACTTCAGTTGAAGCCAACCGAAGAGTGTATAGGCTTTATGAATGCATATGCCAAGACCAATGCACAGACTTGAAAAGAATGCAAGCAGTGTATAGACTTGGAGCACAAACGCCACGATGCAATGTATAGACATGCTATGTGAGAGCTGCAGTGTATGGACTGTAAACAATGCATGAGACGAGTGTATAGACTTGTGTTCCTAGACATGTGTTCTGAGGGAGTCGACCCATCAAAGGAGGGGGTCGACCCATGATACATGAATATATAGACATGTTCTAAACGATGCACAAACACAACACAAAGCAGTGTATTGAATCTACGTGCAATGTGTAGACTTTGAGTGTGTGCAGTGTGTAGACATGTGAAATGCAAAGAACACACAGGCAATCTGATAACACACATTCATCAAACCATAGACAGTCACAGACAATCTGATTTTCATCAAAACATAGACAGTTGCCAATCAATCAAAACAAGGTGTTGCCAATGAAATAAGGCATATGTCAACATCATCAACACAGAGGAGTCACAACAATCTCCCCCTTTTTGATGATGGCAACCCCCTATCAAATAGAATAGCAATTACCTGTCATACAGATGATGAAAGACATGATTTGATATTCAGATTGACATGCAGATGCTATGAATGCATGCTATGAAATGCAAGCAACTCCCTGCTAACAAAATCTCCCCCTTTTGCCATAGCATGATGCGTACACTCCCCCTGGAATGAATTCAGAATTCAGACATTATTCTCCCCATTTGCCATCAACAAAGAGGAGGGAAAGGGAATACAAGGGAAGGATCAAGAAATCATCTGACTGGCATTCTGAACAAGTAGTTCAGGAATAAGCATTCTAAAGCACAGAGTCTTCAGTCATATGAAGTTATAAACTACTTTCAGATAGAATTCTGGTTTAAGGACTATAAAATTTTGAGTTCATGCACTACAATCATTGGATAAGAGTTCTGTGCATGATAAAACAATAAACCAGAAACACATTTGCATGAGAGATTCAGTTTCAAAATATCTTACTTTCATAGACTCAGTAAAACTAGTTAAGAGATATCAGGTCATGTATTGAAATTAAACTGTTTGACATCCATGAAATTACTTTTGAAGAAGCTGCATTTTCAATACTAGTTCATTAAGGGCATTCAGGTGCCATTTGTCTTTTTGTGTAAGGGTATACGTTTATCAGACGCCAATACCCCTAGATACTCAACATCATGGACCATTCTGCCTATGATCAACCACAATAAAACTGATTTACACCTTTCTGTGTGAGGGTACACGTTTATCAGACGCCAGTTACCCTCAGGTACTCAGTGAAACCAACCTACGGTTTTGATCATTTTATACAGAGATAGCTGATACACCTCATGACATGAGTGTTGTCCACTTCTTTGATGGATCACTCAGTTTCTCAGTGATTTACCAGTCATTGCTCTGCCAATGGTATTTTTCAATTGGTTTTCAATGTTTTCAACATTATCTTAGCTGTCCTTTATTTGTTTCAGAATGACTTGTTTAAGAACAATACACATGCTAGGCTTCTCTAACATGATTTCAGATGAGTTTTCAGAATTCAGATATAAGTAGCTTTGTCTGACATGAAATAAGAAAAGGGTTGAGAGTTTTATCAATTTTCAGCATTCTTATTTACTGATTGCAATCTTTAAACTCCAAAAATTATAAAAGTTAAACCATTAAGTCAGTCTTTAAGCAATTGAAGTTCTTATAACTGAAGAAGTCTATTTTCTATTTCTTAGGAATCAGAACTGACTAACAGATTGCCATATGTCAGGTTCAACTCATTCAGGGACAAAGAATGAATGAAATCAAGAAAGTTGATGACCACTCTGAATTTCTAATAATACTCCCCCTGTCTATATGCATGATGTTTTGCAAATGAATGGCAAGAATTGGATACCAAGTGTTATGTTAGATGAGAGAAAGCTTAAACACAATCATAACAAAATGATATGCAATTAATAATATGTAAAAAAAATATGTCATGCATGTTCATGAGTCTATTGCAACATTCAACGTCCACAAGACTTATTCAAGCTATCAGATGCAAGTCCAAATCAGAAAGTTTATTCAAAGTAGCTGAACAAATTATTCATCATGCTGAAATTTACATAAGCCAAGTTCTCTTCTAAGAAATTTGAACCTTTCATTCCCAAGAGGCTTAGTAAAAATATCAGCAATTTGTTTTTCAGTTTCAATGAAGTTCATTTCAATCTCCTTTTTATTTACAACATCTCTGAGAAAATGGTGTTTTATCTCTATATGCTTAGTCCTAGAATGATGAACAGGATTTTTAGCAAGGCATATAGCACTAGTATTATCACACAAGATTGGAATACATTCCAATTTTATCTGATAATCATCTAGTTGGTGCTTGATCCATAGAACTTGGGTAGCACAATTACCTGCTGCAACATATTCAACTTCAGCTGTAGACAAGGCTACAGTGTGTTGCTTCTTAGATGCCCAAGATACTAGACAGCCACCAAGGAATTGACAATAGCCACTGGTGCTTTTTCTATCTACTCGACACCCAGCATAGTCTGCATCAGTGTAGGCTAGAAGTTCTAACTCACACCTAGCAGGATACCATAGACCTAGCTGTTGGGTGCCTAGTAAATACCTAAAAATCCTTTTCACAGCCTTAAGATGAGTTTCTTTAGGACTAGCCTGAAATCTAGAGCATAAACACAGTGCAAATTGAATATCAGGCCTAGATGCTGTAAGATAAAGAAGAGATCCGATCATACCTCTATATAGCCTTTGGTCCACTGGTTTACCTTTAGGATCTTCATCCAAACTAGTTGAGGTACCCATTGGAGCAGCTATTTCCTTGAGGTTGTCCATCTGGTACTTCTTCAATAGATTCTTTACGTACTTGGACTGAGAGATGAAAGTTCCATCCTTTGTTTGTATAACCTGCAGTCCAAGAAATAGTTTGAGCTCACCCATTGAGCTCATTTCAAACTCATCAGTCATAATTTGAGAGAATTCCTCACACAATTTGGGGTTAGTTGACCCAAACACAATGTCATCCACATAAATCTGAATAATAAGAATATCTGAATGACTCACCTTGGTAAGCAATGTTTGATCAACTATACCTCTTGTGAAATTCTTGTCGGTGAGGATTTTACTCAACCTGTCATACCAAGCTCTAAGAGCTTGCTTTAAACCATAGAGAGCTTTATTGAGTTTGTAAACATGATTAGGGAAATCTAACCATTCAAACCCAGGAGGATGTTTCACATAGACATCCTCACTAATCTCCCCATTTAGAAAAGCATATTTCACATCCATCTGCTGAAGATTTATACATAGGGAACATGTATAAGCCAATAATATTCTGATTGCTTCTAACCTAGCTACAGGGGCAAAGGACTCTTCAAAGTCTATTCCAAATTCCTGATTGTACCCCTGAGCTACAAGTCTGGCTTTATTTTTAATGACATTCCCTGATTCATCAGTTTTATTTCTGAACACCCATTTAGTCCCTATGACTGTTTCATGATCAGGAGGTGGAACCAAATGCCACATCTTATTCCTGTCAAATTGATTGAGCTCCTCATGCATGGCATTAATCCAATGCACATCTTTGAGAGCACAGTCAATGGACTTGGGTTCTACTTGTGAAACAAAGGCAAAAGCATTCAATTCATTTTGAATTCTTAAGTGGCCTCTAGTCCTAGGGGGATCATGTAGATTTCCAATCACATTATCTACTGGATGATTTTTAAGATATCTAATGTTAACAATTTCATCACCATGAGTTTCATTTACCTCCCCCTGAGCTGTAGGCTCTTCTTCATTAGGCTCTTCATTTCCTTCATCATTTTCGGATTGGTCTGCAGGATTTCCTTCCTTCAGAATATCACAATTTTCTTCATTCCTGCATTGACCAACATTAGAATCTACCAAGGATTCATCAAAAACTATGTGTGGAGATTCTTCAACAGTTTTAGAATTCAGATTGTACACTCTATATGCTCGGGTATTTTCAGAATAACCAAGAAAGATTCCTGGTTCACCTTTAGGTTCAAATTTGTCAAGGTCTCTTTTATCATTTATATGAATGAAACATTTACAACCACAAACCTTGAAATGAGCAATAGAAGGTTTCTTACCCTTTAAGATCTCATATGGTGTTTGCTGAGTAGAAGGTCTTACCATGGCTCTGTTAATTACATAACAGGCAGTGTTCACTGCTTCAGCCCAAAACTTCCTTGGTAGACCACCTTCAACCAGGAGTGTACGACCCATCTCCACTAGGGTTCTGTTCCTTCTCTCCACAACTCCATTCTGCTCAGGTGTCCTTGGTGAAGAATACCTATGGTTAATTCCATTTGACCTGCAGAATTCATCAAACTGTGAGTTTTCAAACTCACCTCCATGATCAGTCAAAATATTTTCAATTTTTTGATTTATTATAACATAGAACTCCTGAAATTCTGAGAAAGCATCACTCTTATGAGATAAGAAATAAACCCAAGTATACTTAGAAAAGTCATCTACCATGACACACCCATACTTCATCCCTGATAAGCTGACAGATCTGGTTGGCCCAAAAAGGTCCATGTGTATCAGCTCATAGGGTTTAGAAGATAGATTTTCAGTTCTAGACTTAAATGACTTTCTAGTTATTTTTGATTGAGTGCATGCATCACATATTTTATTTTCTTTCTTGAAGGAAACTTCAAGAAGTCCTCTAACCATGCCATGCTTATTCAGTTTATGCAAAACAGTATAACTAGCATGACCTAGCCTACGATGCCATAAAAATGCTAAGTCTTCTCTACTAGCAGTAAGGCATAGGTTAGAATGTTGAATATCATCTAAATCTATCATGTATGTATTATTTATTCTTTTTCCAGAAAATTTGACAATTTCAGAATCATGTTCAAAAACCTTGCAGTATTGAGAATCAAATAAAACCTTATATCCTTTATCACACAACTGGCTGATACTAAGTAAATTATAAGCTAACCCTTCAACCAGCATAACATCATCAATGCAGCAGGTAGAACACTTACCTACCTTACCTGATCCAATAATCCTACCCTTTGTGTTGCTTCCAAAGGTGACAAGGCCTCCTAGTTTCTCAGTCAGCATGCAGAACTTGGCCTTATCTCCTGTCATATGCCTGGAGCAGCCGCTATCCAAGTACCACAAGTTGTTCTTGGCTGCCAGGCATACCTGCATACACAATTAGGTAGAGAGGTTTGGAACCCAAGACTGATTGGGCTCCATAATAGATGAAGTAGAAGCAAAGCAAGAAAGCAGACTTTTCGGAATCCACATTTGTTTAAATGAATTTTGTTCAGTGGATTCTACAGATTTCCTTCTGTAGTTGTTCCTCTTCTTCTTGTTGTTTGTCTTCTCATTGTTTGCACCAGCATGATTATTGACAGAGTTGTTTCTTTTCTAGTGCCTTGGCCATGGTGTATTCATGAAATTCTGGCCATAGTAGTTCATGGGCTGGCTAGAGAAATTCAGATTCCTATGTGTCCAATAGCCATACCCATCAACCCAATTTCTAGTGTAAGGTCTTTGATAATGTGCAGCCTAGTATGCAATACCTGTATACCTCCCCAGAGTTCGAGTCCAACCTGACCTATTGAAATAGGTTGACTGTGCATTGTAGTGGGTCTGAACTCTAGGTTGGTAGAAATGTTTAGGTTGACTCCTAACAGCATTCTGTCTCCCCTGCACCTTGGACCCTGATGACCTATTCATAGGTATATATCGGGTCTTCTTCTGAGGTGATGGTGATGGTGGAGACTTGGTGACCTTAACATGGGGTTTGTAAGACTGCTTAGGTTGACACCTAACCTGGGACTGAGCCTTAGGATTTTGCTTGGTTGTGCTAGCTCTACTAGGCTCACTCACTTTTTGTTTGCCCTTCTCCTCAGCACTAGTCTTTTTCAGATTAGCATTTTTGTTTATTGAATTGTTTGAATTCATGCTAATTAGAGGTCCTTTTTCTTTTTGTGCAACAAATGAAACAGTTTTCATTCCAAAGGTTTTCGTTTCACTTGAATTAAATCATAGGCCCTCTTTTCTGAAATTAACCTTCATCCCCAATAAAGCATTTAAGTTTTCAGATCCTTGGGTCATTTTCTCAATGGTTCTCAACTTATCCTCATTGTCTTTCTGAATTTCATCAATAGACTTTTTCAATTCATTATTTACATTGAGGACAGCTTCATATTTTTCAGAAACAATTTTTATCTCACTTTCACATTTCTGAATTTTCAGCTTCCATTCATCAATTTCATTTTCAAACCTCACATTCTCTTCCCTAGAAGCTTTTAACTCATTTTTGATTTCATCTAATTCAGAACATGTGAGTTTCAATTTTCCATTCTCAGATTCTAAACATGCAATTTTATCAGTTAGAGTTTTATCATTTTGTATGGAATTGATCTTTCTTCTTAGATGCATGTTCTCTTTTCTAACATCATCAGCTCTATCAGCTATGTCATGGTAAGCATCTACCCAATCAGCAATTGTGAAATTTTCAAATCTAATGATTACCTCATCTGAGTCCTCCTCTCTGTCTTCGGAGCTTGTTGCCATAAGGCAAATGGGCTGTTCAGATTCGGCTTCACTGTCTGAGCTGCTACTGAAGGAGCCTTCATATTCATCACTCCAGGTGCTAATCATAGCTCTCCCTTTCTTGTTTTTCTTCTTTGACTTGTCCTTGTATTTCTGATTATTTGGACAGTCAGCTTTCAGATGGCCCGGTTTCCTGCATTGATAACAAGTGTTAGTTTCAGTTTTCTTAGCAGGGTTATGTTTATACCTTTTATCCCTTCGGCCGCCACTGTATTTCTTCTGGCTGTATCGTCCTGCTCCTTTCCTGAGAAATCGCCTGAACTCTCTGGTCATCATGGCCATCTCAGAACGAGTCATATCTTCTTCATTCGGGCTCTCCTCTGATGATGAACTGCTGGAGCTGGATTAGCTGGATTTGCTGGAACCAGCCTTCAGCGCTATCGGCTTCTTCTTCCTCTCAGCTTCTTCCATCTTTGGCATATTAATCTCATATGCCATCAGCGAACCAATTAGCTCATCAGCTCTTGTATTTCGCAAGTCCCTTGACTCCTCCATCACTGTAGCTTTAGTATGCCAGGCATGAGTTAGGGAGCGCAGTATCTTCCTCACCACATCATATTCTGTCTGAGATTTCCTGAGACCTCTGAGACCATTGGTAATAATAGTCAACTGAGCATACATTTCACTGATGGTCTCGTTCTGCTTCATCTTGAAGGCTTCGTATTCTGACACAAGGAGATTAGCCTTCTGCTCTCTAACCTGAGAGGTCCCTTCATGAATTACTTCTAGTGCATCCCACATCTCCTTAGCTGATTTGCAGGCCGATACGTGGGAGAATTCTGTAGGGTGCAGAGAGCACTGAATGGCGTTTATGGCACTCCAATTCAGTGTGGACCTCTTGATCTCCTCCTTGGTCCACACCTCCTCATTAGGGGACAGCTCATAAGGTCCCTTGCTGACAACCTTTCAGATCTCGTAATCTTTAGCCCTCAAAAATACCTGCATACGATTCTTCCAGTATGCGTAGTTAGATCCATCGAAGAATGGGGGCTTTGTAGTTGAGTGTCCTTCAGCTATCATCCCTCGAGCATCCATCTCTGCCTTTCCTCTTCGGGCGATGACCCCATGTAGAAGAGTATGGCTCTGATACCAAGTGTTATGTTAGATGGACGCAGTCTATCTCCACTAAGTGTGGATCTAGAGGGGGGTGAATAGATCTAATGCCTAATTAAAAACTAGTATAATCTCTAATGCGAAATATAGGAAAACAGCATGTAAGCCAAATGAAGAAACACTATGTAAAGGGTCGACCCATGTAGCCACACAGAAGAACACTATCTCGAGTGCTAGATATGAACAGGAGCGATTTAAGCTATGAAGATGAATGAGGAAAACAATCGCACACAATTCATAGACAAACTCACAAACACAAGGGACCCAAGATTTTTAGGTGGTTCGGTCAAAGACCTACGTCCACCCCACACTCAACTGAGTATGGCTTACTGCTGCGCAGTACAGCTTGCGTCTGCTGGGCACTACAGCTTGGCCTACAAACCGCTGATACACAGCTTCGCTGGGCTTTACAGCTTGCTGACCAGAGGAACAAATCCTCGGCAACAGCTGGGCAATACAGCTTAGCTGTCCGAGACCAAGTCTCGCCTACTGAGGATTACAGCTTCACCTGTCCAGTGGAGACATCCACTGCAATGCTGCCTCACAGCTTGAAGAAACAAGAGTTCGGAAATAAAAGAAAGAAGCAAATGAAAATGAAAACCCAAATGGGAATGTAGCTCGGAATGAGCAAGCCTTAGCTCTGGTTTCTGAACCAAGAGATTGAGTTACAATCAGAAAATCTCTCAATCTAAACTCTCTCAATTTCACTCTCTCAACACATCACTTCTCTCTTCTCTTCTCTCTTTTTCTTCTTCTCTGTTTTTCTTCTCACTGTGGATCGATGGCTCTCTGCTGCTTTCAGACTGGCTGTATAGACTTTGCCTCTCTTCAGTCGATCAGCCTTCATCTGAAGATGAAGGCTTCAATATATAGCAGCAGCAGGTGGATAAGGGGCGTGTGGCTTCCACATTTCCTGCCCAGTGAATTCGCCAGAACCGAGGCAATTCCATCCACATGGCAGCATCCTGGAAGGGCTTCTTCCACGTGTCACCATCATAGTTCCTTATCCTCCTTGGATCATGAGCCAAGTCATCTGTCCAAGTAAAGAATCCCTGTCAGATAGAGTATCGGATTATCAAGTTAAGTATTTGCATTACAGTGTATAGACTTCGCTGTATAGACTTGTGAAGGCGAATGCAATGTATAGACTTCATGAATGGGATTGCAATGTACAGACTCTGAAGAACAGCAGTCAATGTATGGACTTAGGCAATGTAACGACTTGGACAGACAACAGACGATGTATGGACTTCAACTCAAACATGCACAATGTACATACTTTGAAGAGCATTCAGCATCCAACGTATAGACTTAGGCAATGTAAGGGCTTGCCAGTGTATAGACTTGATGAGGGTTCAGCAATGTGCAGACTTCGACTCGATGTATAGACTTCACAGTTGATGAATGCAATGCACTGAACAATGTATGGACTTAACGATGTGTAACTTGCCAAGACGAATGAACGATGTATATACTTGGGCAAGCAAAGTCTGTATAGACTTTACCAGTGTGCAGACTTTGAAGTGAAGACCAATGTATAGACTTCAACAGGCTTCAGCTCGTGCAGTGTATGGACTTCATGCAATGCAATGCAGATGAATGTATAGACTTCATGCAATGCAATGCAGATCAATGTACAGACTTTGGTGAAGCAAAAGGCTGTACAGACTTCAACTAAAAGATGCACGATGTACAGACTTGAACATCATTCAACAGCCAATGTGAAGACTTCACGATGTATAGACTTTCCAAAGGAAAGGCTGTACAGACTTGAACAAAGCAAGGCAGCGAATGTATAGACTTCCAAGGGAAACGACGGTAAAGCTATCAGTGTATAGACTTCAAGGGAAACGACGGTAAAACTACCGATGTATAGACTTGAAGGGAAACGTAGGTAAAACTTCCAATGTACAGACTTCAAAGTTGAACAGTTGGATGTACAGACTTGGAAGATCACTGATGGATG
The DNA here is from genome assembly GCA_022559845.1 of Amorphophallus konjac. NCBI lineage: Eukaryota > Viridiplantae > Streptophyta > Magnoliopsida > Alismatales > Araceae > Amorphophallus > Amorphophallus konjac. The sequence continues at coordinate 283,814,421 of CM040127.1, forward strand.
TACAGACTTCACCTCGATGTATAGACTTGGAAGAATGATGCACAGTGCAATGTACAGACTTCATGACTATGCTCATGCAGTGTATAGACTCTGGAAAGCTAAGGCTAATGTATAGACTTCAACGATGCGTGCTACAGTCCAATGTATGGACTTAGCTTCGTGCATGCTACAGTTCAATGTATGGATTTATGAAGAGTGATGCATGACCAATCGGATGTACAGACTTCACTTGAAATAGTCCGTTGTACAGACTTTAACAATGTGATGCAATGTACACACTTCATGAGACGATGGATGTACACACTTCAGCTAAGCAAGCTACAGTGAATGTATGGACTTTATTAATGATGCAAACGGCTCTGTACACACTTGAAGTAATGCATGTCGATGTACAGACTTCAGTTGAAGCCAACCGAAGAGTGTATAGACTTTATGAATGCATATGCCAAGACCAATGTACAGACTTGAAAAGAATGCAAGCAGTGTATAGACTTGGAGCACAAACGCCACGATGCAATGTATAGACATGTTAGGTGAGAGCTGCAGTGTATGGACTGTAAACAATGCATGAGACGAGTGTATAGACTTGTGTTCCTAGACATGTGTTCTGAGGGAGTCGACCCATCAAAGGAGGGGGTCGACCCATGATACATGAATATATAGACATGTTCTAAACGATGCACAAACACAACACAAAGCAGTGTATTGAATCTACGTGCAATGTGTAGACTTTGAGTGTGTGCAGTGTGTAGACATGTGAAATGCAAAGAACACACAGGCAATCTGATAACACACATTCATCAAACCATAGACAGTCACAGACAATCTGATTTTCATCAAAACATAGACAGTTGCCAATCAATCAAAACAAGGTGTTGCCAATGAAATAAGGCATATGTCAACATCATCAACACAGAGGAGTCACAACAATTTCTAGTTCCACCCCTGACAGTCTACCAGTTTACAGATCTACAGGATAGGAGTCTATTCTGTTATTTTTCCCACCCCCTAAACAGTGTCATAAAAATCCCAAAACAATTGTATGTCGTCCTTACATCCTTTCCTGTCATCCATAAAAATCCCAGAGGCTAGATTCTTTATTTTCCTTTTGGTCAAAATTCATTTTCAGGCAGATCTCTATCTGTCCTGTGTGTCTGTAATTCCAAGCCAGCAGAAACCTTTGAGGAACAGTCAATTTCATTTCCAATCCGTTTACTGGATGGATCTAAAATAATTATATGTTGTAGCCCTCCGAGTCTGCTTTCCAACGGCTCCACTCTTGCTTCGATTTGACACTGGATCTGGGTGAAATAATTATTTTCATGAAGGCGCGCAGATCTGATCCGAGTCCAGCCAGCAAAAGTAGTCCCAGAATCAATTCCACGGAAAATACGCCGGCACACCTTCGATCACCGCCGCTCCCGGGGATCGATTAGCAACCCCCCAACAGCGCCCCAGCAGGCCGCAGCAGTAATGAGATGCCCGAGCACTGTCGTCCCAGCAGCCGGACCCACCTGCTGTTTAGCGGGCCCCACAGAACCGAGCCGGACTAGTAGCCCGTCTCCGGCCCAAAAGCCCTTCCGGCTTGCTGCCCGTCAACCCGATTCGCTACTCCCGGGTCGCCATTGTAGCCCTTTACCTCCCTGCATGGAGTGGGCCAATAAATTCACTACTGTGATTATTTTTTTACTGTACACCGGGAGTACGAGTTTCGGCCGGGATCGTCTTCCCCACGCCTGGAGCGTGGAGGTACGTTTTCGCTCCTTCATTGATGCATTTGCTTATCTCGTACATTTTTTAATGTCGCTGCTAGAGTGATAGGAACGTAGCTCGTTATATCAATTTTATCACCGCTGCTAGAGTGAGTGAGTGGAACCCGTCCCGTGACATAATCCGAGCACACGGAAGAGACGATACCCTCGACTCATTGTCGGTTTCTCAACTGCGCAGATCCCGCATTTCCCTCGCATAGGGACGTCCACGAGCTAGAGTCCCAGGTTCGCATCTCCGTCCCGCATCAAACACAGGCCATGGAGTCCCGTCATATGGAAATATTCCACGGAGCGGCGGTACGTCAGATGTTCAACCCCCACCAACTCGAGGGAAATGTCTCAATTTATCTGAGACAAATAGTGGGTGAAACAACTGCCTTTAGGAGAGAGAAGCCTGAACGCGATCTCTGGGTACACCGAATTCAGAAATAGGTTGATAGAACCAAACAAAACCTCGATCCGTGGTTTCAAAGGCCGGTCGAATCATGTCTTACGTAAGACATGATGCTAATTGTTTTTAGGGTACAACCAGCTCGGTGGCCATGAGGGAATCCATGACTCACGGAGTCTTACGGAGGTATTGAATGAAGAATTTTTAGTCTAGTGGAAGGGATATCTGACGGAGGGTTCTAACTTCACCAAGAAGGGGTTAGCGTGAAATCAAAACTAGTAGTGTGGTAGATACATGCCACCAGAGTGACAAGATGTTCAAACGAAAGCAACAATATAATAGTGTCTATTCATCGAATCGCCGATTAAGAACGTTCAGCTAAGCATGTACAGAATCATGATAGAAAGTCATGGAAAGTAACTACATCAGAAAAACAAGATTAATATCTACTCATTTAACACGCTGGAATGATATAATAGAATCATAGAGATCAAATTATGACATGAAGATAACATGAATCATAGAAGGAATTTAAGCTCAAAGGAATAGAAATTTAATCAACTTCCATGTACTTACCTAATCATGTGATTGTTTAAACGACATGTTTAAAGGAAAATACAATTTTGAACCTCAGAATTTATAGATCTAACATGCTAGATGAACTAGGGTTTCAGGAGAACCTGAGAAGAACACAGTTAATACAGAGGTCGGGATCCAGAACGTGGTCTGGAAAGACACTACAATCTGAAACGGAGATTTTGATACCTAATGTGTTCAATGGAAAAACCATGTCCAAGTTGCCGGATGCTTTCTTTATACGCGTCACCTTCACACGACGCATCAAAACTGAATATCTAATGTTTCGAAATAAATCGGATGAAAAGCAAAACGTAGTCTCCTAAGGCAGGTGTTTATGAGAATGCGGTCTGATTAACAACCGCGACCTCGGGTCGCCATACAAATAAAACAAAACTCCGACTCATGTTTCTAATTAAAAAAAAGATAATTATATGGTCACGGTCTATCGGGGTACCGCGATCAGAACGTGGCCCCTGTGACCACCGCGATCAAAACCCGAGCTTCGTTCCGGTGAAAATGGTGATATCTCTCCAATAAAACTCAACTAGCATGCTTCTTACACAATAAAATTGGGGGAAACGAGATGAAATCAAAGTAGATGTCCATCTAAACCTATTTGATGGATTAATTTGGGTTTAGTTTGAGAGAACACCTATCTTAGGTCGGATCTAAGATAAAGGATGCAGAATGCGAAGAACCACCCAAGAACCTCCTTTCCTCGTCGAATTACGCTCTCATGACTTCATAAAATCCTCCTCCAACATGCTAAAGGCCGAGAAGGAGATAATGGGGCACTATTTATAGATCAAAACTGCCTAGAAAGTCCAGATTTGAGACAAGAAAGTCAAGTTTGAAATCTCCCCAAATTTCAACATTCAAACTAAAAATTCAAATGCCTCCACCTATTCTAGCCCTAATTAGGGTTAGGATTGGGCAGATGAAGACTTTCTATGGTGGGCTACGATCTAAGGTTTGAAATTTGGCACAAGCTTCTAGAATCAAGCCCAATTAGCCCATTAAAATTAGGGGTTAGGGTTTTCTCCGAATTTAGCCCATTAATTCTCAATTTAGTCCAATAAGGGGTATCTTTTATCCCATATTTCAATTATAACTCTCTCTTGGGATTTTAATTGGGTCCCTTATAATTTTATATATTTTTAAAATTTTAATTTCAATTTAATTTTAAAAACTAATTATTTAATCTATTTTATATTTTAAAATTTTCATTTCATTATTAAATCAAAAAATTACTTTTTTAATCTAATTATTTATTATATTTAAAATCGAGTTGCTACAACTAATGTTGAGAAATATAATAAAATCATGGAACATGAGCAGGATGATATAAGAATGCAAGCATTTGGGATCACAAGTAAGATAAGGTAATAATAAGAGTGCAAGTATAGAATGAACATGTAACAAGTACTATCATTTGATTGGCTATATCACGCAAGAATGTACAAGTCAAGTATTTCAAGTAATTCAAATACTTCATGAATAAGTGGAATGCCATAGATTAAATTAGCACGCTTGTACTTTGGTGTAATGTCACACCATGTCAATAATAGCTCACATGGACACGAGTACTTTTGGTTGCTCCTCCCAGAATCAGACCGGGCCCCATTAATGTCAAACATTGTAGTTATGGATCATCGATCCCAAGTAATTATCTAGACATCCACATCAACATTATAATGGCCAAGAATTTCAAGGTATAACTCATGAGATCACATTTCAAGGGAAAGTCCTGATTTCCAGAGATAATCAGGAGGCTATAAGCTTATAAGGACAATAAACATGCTGATATACGGGTCAAACGTATGCACACTTTTCACGAAAAGACAGGGATGAACGTGGTCTGGGTCAGGGATGCGTTTAGGCATAACGTAGTCTGACCATAGGCCGTGATAAGAATGCGTCCAGTATGGACGACACATTTAGAAGGACGTGCCTTGTTCACAGGATGCGTTCAAGATCATTCAATAAGGTTCCAGACACGTGGTCTCTGGGTATACCACCTTCAGGAACAGAAACTTAAATGTAGTCTATGGGTACACCGCGTTCAGAACAGACTGATAGAACCAAACAGAACCTCGTTCTGTGGTTCCGAAGGACAGTCGAATCATATCATAGGCCAGTAAGACATGATTATGAGAGATTTTATAATTTTTAAGGTACAACCAGCTCGGCGGCCATGAGGAAATCCATGGCTCGCGGAGTCTTATAGAGGCCTTGGATGAAGAAGTTCCAATCCGGTGGAAGGAATATCCAATGGAGGGTTCTAACTTCACCAAGAAGGGCTTTGCAAGAATCAAAACTAGTAAACGGTAAATACATGCCACTGGAGTGGCACGATCTTCAACTATATAAGGTAATCTATACGTTGAATCGTCTATCAAGAATGTTAAGCTAAGCATGTTCGCGATCATAATAGAAGGCCATGGAAAAAACTTCATCAGAATAACAAGATTAATATGTACTCATTTTAACATGTTGGAAAGATATAATAGAATCATGAAGATCAATTGATGTCATGAAGGTAGCATGAATCATAGAAAGGATTTATAGCTCAAAAGATAGAATTTAATCGTCTTCCATGTGCTTACCTGATCATGTGGTTGCTTAAACGACCTGATTAAAGAAACACACGATTTTGAACATCAAAATTGACAGATCTAACATGCGGAACACACTAGGATCAAGAAAACCTGAGAAGAACGCGGTCAGGACAAAGGTCGTGATCTAGAGCGCGGTCAACATGAACACCGCAATCTGAAACCGAGCATCCAATATTAGCCATGTCACCTTAGCTGAACGCATCTACACCAAATAACCAAATTTCAAAAAAATGCGATGAATGGTAGAACGCAGTCAAGATAGGTACCACGTTTATGAGAATGCGACCGTTATGGTAACTGCGATCTTGAGCCAACTGCCAACTAAAATAAAACCCCGACGTTCATGCAAGATCGTGTCTCGGGGATTGGATGCATTCAAATATCGCGTCCCCTTCATACGACACATTAAATCAAGTTTCTAAATTAAAAATAATAATAATAATTGTATGGTCGCGGTCTATTAAAGGCGTCACGATAAGAACACGGTCCCTGTGACCACCGCGATTCGAAACAGAACTTCGTTCCGACAAAAATGATGATACCTCTTCAATAAAACTTAAATATCATGCTTCTTACTCAATAAAAATTGGGGAAAAAGATATGAAATCAAACTAGACATGCATCTAAACCTATTTGATTGATTAATTTGTGTTTAACTTGAGAGAACACCTACCTTAGATCAGATCTAAGACGAAGGACGCCGAACACGGAGAGCTCCCCAAGAACCTCGCTTCCTCCTCGAATACGCCCTCAAACCCACGGGAAACTCTCCTCCAATATGCTAAAGGCCGAGAAGAAGATAATGGGGCTCTATTTATAGATTAAAATCGCCTAGAAAGTCCATATCTGAGGCAAAAAAGTCAAGATCGAAATATGGCACAATTTCAACATTCAAACCTAAAAGTTCAAATGCCACCACCTATTCCAGTCCTAAGTAGTGTTAGGATTGGGCTGATGAAGACTTTCTCTGGTGGTCTAGGGTCTAGGTTTTGAAATTTGCCACAAGCTTCTAGAATTAAGCCCATTAAAATTGGGGGTTTTAGGGTTCCTCCAATTTAAGCCCATTAATTCTCAATTTAGCCCAATAAAAGTTATCTTTTAGCCCATATTTCGATTATAACTATCTCTTGGTATTTTAATTGAGTCTCTTATAATTTTTTCATATTTTTAAAAGTTAATTTTTAATTTAATTTGAAATTTTTAATTATTAAATCTATTTTATAATTTAGATTTACATTTTATTATTAAACTAAAAATGTTAATTATTTAATATAATTATTTATTACATTTATGACTGGGTTACTACATCATCCCCCACTTAAAAAGAATTTGATATCCCAAATTCACATCATGCACTTACAAAATCTAAATAGGGGTTCGAAATTACTGACCTGAGGACAACTCCGGGTACTTCTTCTTTATTGCATCCTCTAGTTTCCATATAGCTTCCTCAAGCCCATGTCTGCTCCATTAGACTTTCACCACTAATATGACTCTATTTCTCAACTGATGTAACTTCCGATCCAATATCTTAATTGGTCTTTCTACATAAGACAAATCCTTTTACAACTTCAAATCATCGAATTGAATCACATATGAAGGATCATACATATATTTCCTCAGCATTGATACATAGAATACGTCATGAACACCAGCTAATTGCAGAGGCAAGGCCAATTTGTATGCCACTTCCCCGACTCTTTCTAGAATCTCAAAGGGGCCAAAAAATCTTGAACTAAATTTTTCTTTGACACCAAATCTTTTGATTCCTCATGTGGGTGAGACCTTCAAAAAAACATGATCCCCAACTTGGAATTCCAGATCTCTTCTTCTGTTGTTAGCATAACTTTTTTGTCGCGATTGAGCAATCCTTAGTCTGTCTCTAATCAAGTAGATATTTTGAGTTGTATCTTGAATAATATCAGGGCCCAACAATATTTTCTCTCTAACCTCGCTCCAACATCATATGGAGGTGATCTGTAGCTCCTGCCATACAGTTCTTCAAAAGGGGCCATCTGAATACTAGACTAATTATTATTATTATATGTAAGCTCAATCAAAGACAGATGCTCATGCTAACTCCCACCAAAATCTATCATGTAGGCTCTCAACATATCTTCAATGATCTAGTTAGTTCTCTCAGTTTGTCCATTTGTCTGGGAGTGAAAAGTTATACTAAAATTCAACCTGGTCCCCAAGGATGATTATAAACCTTTCCAGAAGTGAGAAGTGAATCTCGGATCTCTACCATAGACTATATAAATTATAATACCATATAGCCTCACAACCTCCTTGATGTAGAGTGTAGCCAGAACATCTACTATCCATCTACTCTTGATGGGTAAGAAATGAGCGGACTTAGTTAACCAGTCCATAATTACATAAATGGCATCAAAACCACCTCGAGTTTTTGGCAAACCAACAATAAAGTCCATGTCAATACTATCTCATTTCCATTCCGATATCTCAAGAGGCTTCAGCTTCCCAGCCGGTCTAGGGTGCTCAGCTTTTACTTGTTGACATACCAAACAACAGCTCACAAAATCAGTCACCTCCCTTTTCATATTAGGCCACTAGAAAGTTCTCTTTAGATCTTGGTATATCTTTGTAGCACCTAGATGATTGGTGTATCTTGATTGGTGTGCCTCACTCAAGATCTTATTCTCAATTACAGGACAATCAAGCATACAAGTTCCTTCTCGGAACAATAACCTCCCATCAGCTGTCAAATGGAAGACATGTCACTGCTCCAATTTCTCTTTAATTTCAACAATCAAGGGACCATTATTCTGTAGCTCCTTAATTTCAGGGAGTATACTGGATTGCAAACTCATATTAGAAATCAAGACATGCCCTTTCTTCTCTTCCACATCTAAGTTCAATCTTGTAAATTGCTCCCGCAGATGCCATTCACTAAGCACAGAACTGGCCAATAACGTCATCAACTTTCTACTAAGAGCATCAGCCACTGGCTTACCTTTTCCAAGATGGTACTGTATAGAGAAGTCGAAGTCCTTCAAGTACTCTAGCTATCTTCTTTGCCTCATGTTGAGCTCCTTCTGAGAAAATAGGTACTTTAAGCTCTTATGTAATTCTAAATCATGCACAGGATAGTATTCCTCATGCTTCGTCAATTGTCTCAATGCATAAGTGATCACTCTACCTAGCTGCATCAATGCACAACCTAGTCCAACACCAGATGCATCTATATAGACTTCAAATTTTTCTCCTTCAGAGGGCAAAGCAAGCATAGGGGCACTAGTCAAACAATCCTTCAGAGTTATAAAACTCCTCTCGTATTCCTCATTCCATTCATAAGGATTCTCCTTCTTCGTCAATCTTGTCAATGGCACGGCAATCTTAGAGAAACCCTTTATAAACCTTCTATAATAACCTGCTAAACCGAGGACACTTTAGATTTCAGTCACACCAACTGGTCTCTCCCAGTTGTTCACAGTCTCAACCTCAGAAGAATCAACCGAAATACCTTCTTTAGATATCGCATGCCCCAGAAAAGACATTTCTTCTAGCCAGAAGTCACACTTTCTGAGTTTGGCATACAACCTATGGTCCCTTAATAATTGCAAAGCCTTTCTCAGATGTTCTTCATGCTCCTCTTTAGACTTAGAGTAAACCAAAATGTCATTAATAAAGACCACCACGAACTGATCAAGGTGTGGTCTAAAAACGTTGTTCATCAACTACATAAATGTTGTAGGGGCATTGGTTAGGCCAAAAGACAAGACAACAAATTCATAGTGCTCATACCTGCTCCTGAACGCCGTCATGAAAATATTCTCTTCCTTAATCCTTAGTTGATGATAACCAAACCTGAGATCGAACTTTGAGAAATATTGAGCTTCTAAAATCTGATCAAATAGTTCATCAATTCTTAGCATCAGGTACTTATTATTGATCCTCAGTTAGTTCAATTGCTGGTAACCTATACATAGCATCATGGATCCATCCTTCTTTTTAACAAACAGAATATGTGCTCCCCAAGGTGAGGTACTTGGCCTAATGAATCCTTTCTCTAATAACTCCATCAATTGTTTTTTCAACTCCTCAAATTCAACTGGGGACATATAATATGGAGCCTTAGATATCGGGGCAGCACCTGGAGTCACATCAATAGAGAACACAACCTCTCTCTCTGGAGGAATATTGGGAAACTCATCTGGAAATACATCCGGGTAATCCTCAACAACATAAATATCCTTCAAATTCGGTCCCTTATGCTCAGTCAAAGCAACAAAATCTAAGAAAGCTACACAAACCCTCTTCATTAACTTATTAGCTCGAAGGGCAGAAATAAGAGATGGGCATTTAGGACGCTGAATGCCTGAGAAGGAAAGTCTAGGGTGCCCACTAAAAGTCACCTTAGCCATCTTGCAATATACACTAGCACCATGCATAGATAGCCAATCTGCTCCCAGAATAACATCATAACCTTCCATTTCTATACAGACTACGTCAGCAGGTGGATTACGACCACTGACAAGAACTTCACTAGCAGGATAAAAATATTTAATCTCCGATCGAGCTCTAATAGGGGTAGTAATAACAAGTTCTGACTCTAATGGAGCAGGCCTCACAGACAAAGGATCCACAAAATTTTGAGATATAAATGAATGTGTGGCTCCAGTGTCAAACAAAATAAATGCAGGCTTTGAGTAAATAATAAGAGTACCTTTCATCACGCCACCTTCTTCAGTAGATTCCGCTCCTACGAGGGCTAGATTGAAGTCTTCCTTGCCTTTTAACACCAACTTGACGCTTCTCTAGTGTTGCTTGCTCATTAAGGAAAGGACAATCCGGGATCCTATGGTCCTAACTTCCACAGCGAAGACACGCACCAAGTATTCTACAATAATCTTCCGCCCTATGTCCAGCCTTGTCATAGTGTTTGTAAATTTCTTTGGATGGAGCACCCTAAACAATCTGCTTATCATTCTCTCTCGGCTTCTTGTCCTTGTGAAAATTACACCCACCATTGGGCCTCTTTCTTCCAAAAGAAGGTTTGAAGTTACTAGAACCGGTAGCTTGCTCCTTATTAGTGTCTCTTCCTCAGATCCGGTAAGATAGATTGGTAGCATCCTCTAGAAGATGGGCCTTCTGATGCGGGACGGACTCAGGAGACGACACTATATGGTGCCACCCTCGGACTCTAGATGAAGACGCGACCAGCAGCACACACCAGGGAGACACTAAGCCCGACACTACGAGCTCCTAGTGGTAAAACGTCGCTAACAGAAGTGGAAGCTCACTCGTCGTCCCAAGCGAGGGAAAGCGCGGACCGTGCGCGGTTAAGGAACCGGCGGAGGTCAAGGGTAGTCCGACTCAACTTCTGGACTCGGATCGAGTCGCGGGACGGGTCACTCTCACTCTTACAGCGGTGACATGGACACACGGGCTAGTACCTACACTCTCGGCAGCGGCAAAAGACCGTATACTAGCTAAGCAAATGAACGCCAAGAGGTTCGGACCATTACCTCCACGCTCCCGGCGTGGCGAAGACAACCCCGGCCGAATCACGGACTCCCGGTTAAACAATATCACAGCAATACAAAGATTTGACCCACTCCACGCAGGGAGGTAAAAGGTCACATGTGGAGCCCGGGAATCACGCAACTCGGGTTGACGGGCAGCATCTTGATGTCGCCTGGCGGTGCCGAACTCCGCGTTTTAGTGCTTTCCGAACGGCGGGTTCTGCGGGTCCGTGGGGCCCACGGGTGGCGCTGGCCTCCGGATCTACAGGAGTGGGTCCCACTGTGATGGGGACCCCTGATGGCACGTCTCCACGGAAGGCGGTCGGCCGGGAACACCAACCGGTGGCCGAACAACTCCGATCTCCAAGCTTTTGGAATGCGGCCCACGGATTTCTGCTTGCTGTTTTCAGGTGCGCGCTCCGGCGAAAACAGCCGCTGCGGTCGATCCCGACGTCGGATCGGGACGCATGAGCTATCGTTGGAAAGCTCTCTTCAAATGCTTCAATCTAGACTCAAAGAGATCTGATGGATCTAGCCGGATCTAGACTTTAATGAATTTACAAATCCCTGTTGTACAGTAACCGAGACATCAGATTTACAGGGTACTTGTCTGAGAACCACCGTTGACCGCCTACTTGCCGTAGGAATCAGACTTCAAGCTCTTCTTCAACTTTGTAGATATTCAAACCATGAAGCTGGGAAAATTTTTAGAATTGGATTTGGAGCTGGTGGTGATTTGATAGGATTTTTGGAGTGTCTGGTGGTCGGATCTGGGAACTGGCAGAAAGTACTGTAGCTAGGACTGAGAACGAATTTTAGAAAATATGAAATGGACGAACCAAAAATTAAAAAAAATGGTGGATGAAGGGATGGATGCAAGGGACATCCAGTTAAATTGGGCGAACCAAAGAAAATCAAAAAAAGGACCTAAGACTTGAAACTCTGGGCGGGTGGAAATGGAAACAGACAGTAGACAGATCTGGAAACTGTGATTGGACGAAAATCAAAAAATACCAAATGAGATCTTTATGACCAACCAAAATTCTGAACACGTGCTGGACACCTCTGGGACATCCCGTAAAAGTTCCAGCTCGATCTGAGGCCGTGGCTGAGACTGGAATTTCGTGGAAGTGGCTGTGGTACTGCACGGACAGAACTCCGGCGGTGGCGATGGCGGCTCGTGGCGGCGGCGGCGGCGGTGACCGGAACTGGTAGGGTGGAGTCTCACCACCAGAGGGAAGCCTTCACAGCTTCAAGAGGGAGGGGGAGAGGAGAAGGGGGCGGCCTAGGCCTGCTCAAGGGATTTTTTTCAACTTTCAAATGGCATTAATTCCACTAAAATGAAAAAATACAACTCTTTATAGGTTACATGCCAAATCCAATATCCACCCTTAGATCTAGGTATGGGGGAATGGATGGCTTGGATTGGATGTGACCAACCACAAAAAAAAATTATTTAAAAGAGACCAATTCCTAATTTTATCCCATGTGGTCAAAGAAGGAGAGGAAAGAAAAGAAAAAAACTAACCTAGCCTAATAATGCCAAAAGAGGGGGCGCCCCCTTCTTGGGCCCTTCTTGGGCCAAGTTGCTTCAAGGCTTGTTAAGGCCTTCCACAAGCCCATCTTATCCCAATCTAGGTGGCCCATGTGGAGTGGAGGCTTATATGGGCCTTAAGTGGCTTAAGAACCCAATATGAAGCCTAATGAGGCTTTATAACCCAATATGGCACTTAACCCTTAATGGACCCTAAAGGACTCACCCATTTGGCTTATTAAGAGCCTTACATTGAACCCAATATGACAAACCCAAATAAAACACTCATTACAACCCAATTACAAGGCAAACCATTGCTAAAACAATACAAGGAAATGCTAAAAATGACCAAGAATCAAGGTGGGGCTTCCAGGCTATCCCCGAGCCAAAGAGAAGCTGCTGTAGATCGAGTGGTACTCCGTGTACGGTACTGATGGCTCGCCGGCTCGTGCCTCTCGCGTGCTCTGGTGTCCGCACCAATTCTCCCCGGGTGGGAGAAACTCGACCCTGTCAAGTAAGAGTCTGCATCACTCCTGTATCGCTCCAAAAGGTCCGGATCGATCCGCTGCAACTCGCCATGTGTGATCCAAGTGTCCTCAGTAGCAGGCCGTCCTCTCCATCGCACTAGGTAGCGCGGGTAAGATCCACTCCTGGTAACTGTCACCTGCTCGTCCAGTATACGATCTATATGCTCACGCTGCCGTGAAAAAGGGGCTGGAGGTGGAAGTGGACACTCAGGTGTGGGATCACTCTCAAGGGGAGGAGATGGCTCAAAAGGCTCACTAGGGATCACCGCTGGGTCCCTATATGCAACAAGATCCGATACATTGAAGGTAGAGCTTATACCATATTCCTCGGGCAGGTCCACAACATACGCATTGGATCCAACGCGTTTCAACACTCTAAAGGGACCGGCTCCGCGAGCTTGCAACTTCTTAACGGTTCCAGAGGGAAACCGTTCAGGTCTTACCCTGATCATGACGTATTCACCCTCCTGGAACTCTCGGTGGTGTCGGTGGGCATCGGCTAACTCCTTGTACCGTGCATTGCTGGACTCAATGTGACGACGGATGTCGTCATGTAAACTCCTAACATGCCTAGCAAATGACTCGGCCGACTCCGACACTCTAGCATGGACAGGCATGGGGACAAGGTCAACGGGTTTCCTAGGCCTACGACCTGTGACAATTTCAAATGGACTCATGCCAGTAGACCTATTCACCGAATCATTATATGCAAACTCAGCCATAGGTAGAATGAGATCCCAATCCCCAATGTGGTCCCTAACAAGACATCTCAAAAGATCACCCAGACTCCTATTGACCACCTCGGTCTGACCATCTGTCTGGGGATGGTATGCAGTGGAAAACTTGAGGTGCGTACCCATCATATGCCATAGTGTCTTCCAAAAATAGGAAGTGAACCTAACATCACGGTCAGACACTATAGTGCGAGGCAACCCGAACTTGCACATCACATGAGTAAGGAATAGGCGGGCTACCCTAGAAGCATCCGAAGTCTTTGAGCAAGGGATAAAGAGGGCCATCTTCGAGAAACGGTCAACCACCACATAGACCGAATCATGCTTCCTGGAGGTACGTGGCAATCCCAAAACAAAATCCATGCTGACATCCTGCCACGGGGCATCAGGCACGGGGAGAGGCGTATAAAGGCCCGAGCTTTGCTTCTTCATTTTGGCCGTAGCACATGTACGGCACTGAGCCACGATGTTAGCAACATCGCGCTTCAAGCTCGGCCAATAAAATCGATGCTCCACTGCCTCAATAGTCTTGTTCCGACCAAAGTGGCCGGCTAGACCTCCCGCATGTAGTTCCCACACTAGGAAATCTCGAACCGAAGTTCGGGGAACACATAGCCTGCTACCTCGAAAGAGGTAACCCTCCTGAAGCACATAATCATCATGGTCTCTCGAGGGCCCGGCCTGGAGAGTAGTAAAAATCTGACCGAAGTCAGGACAATCAACATAGGCCTCCTTCATCTTCTCTAGCCCTATGACCTCGGCACTCATGGTGGTAAGAAGACATGCTCGCCGACTCAAGGCATCGGCCACCTTGTTCTCCACTCCAGCCTTATGTTTTAGCACAAAGGTGAACTGCTGGAGATACTCAACCCAACGACTATGACGCGAATTCAGCTTCTTTTGGGAATGGAGGTACCTCAAAGCCTCATGATCGGAGTATAAGACAAACTCCTGATGTAATAGGTAATGCCTCCAATGCCTAAGAGCCTGAACAACTGCGTAAAACTCTTTATCATATGTGGAATATCGCAGTTTTGCATCATTCAGCTTCTCGCTGAAATATGCGATCGGGTGGGACTCCTGACTCAAAACTCATCCTATCCCAACACCCGACGCATCACAACAGACCTCAAACACCTTCGAGAAATCAGGCAGTCGAAGGATAGGTGTCTGGGTCATGCGCTCCTTGATGTCCCTGAAGGCAGCAGATGCGGCCTTCGTCCATACAAATGTGCCCTTACGGATGCAATCCGTGATCGGGGCAGTGACGGAGCTAAATCCGCGGATGAAGCGACGATAGAACGTCGCAAGGCCATGAAAGCTGCGGACATCATGAACCGTACGGGGTTCCGACCACTCAACAATGGCCCGGACCTTCTCCGGATCGGCGGAGACCCCAGTACTAGACACAATGAAACCCAAGAAGGTAAGCTGAGATGTCATGAAAGCACACTTCTGTGGGTTCGCAAACAACTGCTCTCGCCGAAGAAGTATACAGACCTGCCGAAGGTGGTCTAAGTGGTCCCCTGTGGTGCGGCTATAGATAAGGATATCATCAAAATACACCACTACAAAGACTCCAATGAAAGGTCGAAGGACCTGAGTCATGAGCCGCATGAAAGTGCTAGGGGCATTGGTCAACCCAAAAGGCATGACCAACCACTCATATAGACCGTCCTTGGTCTTAAATGCGGTCTTCCACTCATCACCTGGCCTAATCCTCACCTGATGATAGCCGCTCTTAAGATCGATCTTCGAAAAGATAGTGGCACCTGCCATCATGTCCAGCATGTCATCAAGGCGGGGAATAGGGAACCTGTACTTCACGGTGATTTTGTTGATGGCACGACTATCAATGCACATTCTCCACGTGCCATCCTTCTTCGGGGCGAGTAATGCGGGTACAGCACATGGACTCATGCTGTCCCGGACAGATCCTCTCTGCACAAGCTCATCGACCTGCCGTTTAAGCTCGGCATGCTCCGTGGGGCTCATTCGATAATGAGGAAGATTGGGCAAAGAAGAGCCCGGAACAAGGTCGATGGCATGCTGAATATCCCGCATAGGTGGGAGTCCCTCGGGAAGCTCATCGGGGAATACATCAGCATACTCCTGCAGAATGGGAACAACCTCGGGTGGGAGCTCACCCTCGGAGTCCCGCTCCACCTCTCGGACCGTAATGGCAAACACCGGACAGCCCTGACTAAGCTCCTGCTCCATTTCCCGGGAGCTAATCATCATCAATCTCCTCGTCGAGGGCTCTCCTGGGCCAGAGGTAATGGTCATAGCCCGAGCTGGGGATGGGGTACTAGGCCCAGGAATGGAAGGCTTCGGAGTACTAGGGCCAGTAGGACCCCTAACAGATGGGCTCCTGGGCCGAACGGGTTGGAGGGTGACCCGCTGGCCATCGTGGTCGAAGGTACAGGTGTTCGACCGACCATGGAGTGTGGCATCTCGGTCGAATAACCACGGCCTACCAAGAATGATACTTCCCACTTCCATGGGAAGAACATCACACCAGATCTCGTCACGGTAGGAGTGGAGCTGCAGCGGGACCAAGCACCGCAGCCTGACCGAAATGGAAGTTGTATCCACCCATGATACCTGGTAGGGGCAAGGGTGGTCTACGGGTGTGAGACCAAGACGAGTGATAGCGTTCGTGGAGATTGCATTGATACAACTCCCGCTATCGATGACCACCTTGCAAATTTGCTTTCCCAGCCTACAGAATACATGAAGGATAGTGGTCCGACGCCAGTCATCACTGACCTGTGGCTGGGTGAGGATACATCTGACGACCCCCACATGGGTATCGTCTAACTGCTGGGCATCCTGGGCCTCACCTCCCATCTCATAGTACTCGTCAGCTAGCTCTTCATCTGCCTCATAGCTGACTAACTCTAGGCCCGCAGGGGTGGTATCCTCAGCCTGTGTGTCCCCAATGTGAAGAGATGGGCGAGTGGGACACTGGTTGGCGAAATGGCCAAACCCATTGCAGCGATAACACTGCTGCCGTGATCCACTAGGCTCCCCAATCATAGGTCCTTTACCTTTATCCTCCCGACGGATAGGAGGCGTAGGCAACAAAGGACGTGCGGGTGGTGCAGGTGCCGGTGGACGGGCTATGGGTGGGGCCGTAAGATGCTGGGGACGAGGAAGGTCCCTCGGGGGTGGAGGGCGAGGCCTAGGAGCAAAGGGATCGTGGCGAGCGGGCTCCTGAGGTCGAGCCATGGGGGCCCTCGGATATGTGCCAGATGAGCCACGGGACTCGACACTACGAAGGGGAAAGGAGCCCAACCGATGGGGTGACTCGAACTCGGCCTCGAACTGCTCCAATTCGAGAGCAATCTGATATGCCTGCTCCAAAGTGGTGGCATTGCGGCGAAAGAGTTCATATTGATAATTAGGCCGCAAACCTCTCCGAAAGCGGGATATCGTCATGGTGCTCTCTTCCGTGACCCCGCACCGCAAATAATACTCATCGAACTCGGCGGTGTACTCGGTCACGGATCGGTTCCCTTGGGAGATGCTTTGCCACTTGTCTATAAGACGTTGGCGATATGAGGCAGGAAGGTACTTCTCCCTCAATTTGAGTTTCATATCATCCCAGGTACCGATTTGGGGTTGACGTCGCTGGTTGAGCAGGCTCTCCACATTGATCCAATAAGTTTGGGCCTGCCCTTGCAGCTTCATCTTCGCATATCGGACTCTTCGGTGGTCCGTCATCTCAAACCACTCGAAGTACCGGTCCATACCGGCCTCCCAATCTAGATACACCCTAGGGTCCAAGGACCCGCTAAAAGTGGGAGGGTCCGCACGCACACCCCTAAGAATGCGGTCGTCATCCTCGTCATCACGATTCCGTCGTTGATGACGACGACCGTTACCCCCGTGATCATTATCGGAGGCATAATCATCCACTATAGGCGCCTGTTGCCTCCCGACATCCTCTACCTGAGCCCTTGGCACAGCGGGTTGCTGCACCGGCTCTTGTTGGCCGTTCGTCGGCGCGGGTTGCGCCGCTACTGGGCCCCTCTCTAGGACGGCAATCCTCCTAACAAGGCCTTGAATGGACTGCTCCGAAACCCCGGCCCGATCCTCGAGGACCTTCATCCTCCCTTCTAGACGCGTCCCTATGCCATCCATACGCGTACTAACACCATCCATACGCGTGTCTAAACGATCCATGATGGCCTGGAACATCTCGGCCGTGGAAGACTCATCGGAACTACGGGCTCGGGAGTCCACCATAGGTGGTGGTGGCGAGTATTGGGTGCCTCGACGGGTGGGCATGCAAAGACGTACGGACTAGGTGACAACGACCGACTAATGCAAACACACTAAATGATACACTTAGACCTAATTGCAATTTGAAAACACTCCTTTTTTTGGTATTTTGAAAGAATGCAATTTATAACACTTTTTTTTTTTTTTGAAAAGAATGAGACTCGACTACACCCTAGACACGGCCAAGACTCGGTACGCGGCGGAGGTAATCGACCCGAAGGTCACTCGCGCAAGTGTGTGGTCTTCCCGGTAGGCGAAGCCTAACGGTCGGACAACACCTTTGGATATACCGAGTGAAGGTGTGTGTGGGGTAACCTTAGACTATGCAAGACTTATGCAACGACTACCCTAGACTCGACTTGCTCTGATACCAAACTGATGCGGGACGGACTCAGGAGACGACACTATATGGTGCCACCCTCGGACTCTAGATGAAGACGCGACCAGCAGCACACACCAGGGAGACACTAAGCCCGACACTACGAGCTCCTAGTGGTAAAACGTCGCTAACAGAAGTGGAAGCTCACTCGTCGTCCCAAGCGAGGGAAAGCGCGGACCGTGCGCGGTTAAGGAACCGGCGGAGGTCAAGGGTAGTCCGACTCAACTTCCGGACTCGGATCGAGTCGCGGGACGGGTCACTCTCACTCTCACAGCGGTGACATGGACACACGGGCTAGTACCTACACTCTCGGCAGCGGCAAAAGACCGTATACTAGCTAAGCAAATGAACGCCAAGAGGTTCGGACCATTACCTCCACGCTCCCGGCGTGGCGAAGACAACCCCGGCCGAATCACGGACTCCCGGTTAAACAATATCACAGCAATACAAAGATTTGACCCACTCCACGCAGGGAGGTAAAAGGTCACATGTGGAGCCCGGGAATCACGCAACTCGGGTTGACGGGCAGCATCTTGATGTCGCCTGGCGGTGCCGAACTCCGCGTTTTAGTGCTTTCCGAACGGCGGGTTCTGCGGGCCCGTGGGGCCCACGGGTGGCGCTGGCCTCCGGATCTGCAGGAGTGGGTCCCACTGTGATGGGGACCCCTGATGGCACGTCTCCACGGAAGGCGGTCGGCCGGGAACACCGACCGGTGGCCGAACAACTCCGATCTCCAAGCTTTTGGAATGCGGCCCACGGATTTCTGCTTGCTGTTTTCAGGTGCGTGCTCCGGCGAAAACAGCCGCTGCGGTCGATCCCGACGTCGGATCGGGACGCATGAGCTATCGTTGGAAAGCTCTCTTCAAATTCTCCAATCTAGACTCAAAGAGATCTGATGGATCTAGCCGGATCTAGACTTTAATGAATTTACAAATCCCTGTTGTACAGTAACTGAGACATCAGATTTACAGGGTACTTGTCTGAGAACCACCGTTGACCGCCTACTTTCCGTAGGAATCAGACTTCAAGCTCTTCTTCAACTTTGTAGATATTCAAACCATGAAGCTGGGACAATTTTTAGAATTGGATTTGGAGCTCGTGGTGATTTGATAGGATTTTTGGAGTGTCTGGTGGTCGGATCTGGGAACTGGCAGAAAGTACTGTAGCTAGGACTGAGAACGAATTTTAGAAAATATGAAATGGACGAACCAAAAATTAAAAAAAATGGTGGATGAAGGGATGGATGCAAGGGACACCTAGTTAAATTGGGCGAACCAAAGAAAATCAAAAAAAGGACCTAAGACTTGAAACTCTGGGCGGGTGGAAATGGAAACAGACAGTAGATAGATCTGGAAACTGTGATTAGACGAAAATCAAAAAAATATCAAATGAGATCTTTATGACCAACCAAAATTCTGAGGACGTGCTGGACACCTCTGGGACATCCAGTAAAAGTTCCAGCTCGATCTGAGGCCGTGGCTGAGACTGGAATTTCGTGGAAGTGGCTGTGGTACTGCGCGGACAGAACTCCGGCGGTGGCGATGGCGGCTCGTGGCGGCGGCGGCGGCGACCGGAACTGGTAGGGTGGAGTCTCACCACCAGAGGGAAGCCTTCACAGATTCAAGAGGGAGGGGGAGAGGAGAAGGGGGCGGCCTAGGCCTGCTCAAGGGATTTTTTTCAACTTTCAAATGGCATTAATTCCACTAAAATGAAAAAATACAACTCTTTATAGGTTACATGCCAAATCCAATATCCACCCTTAGATCTAGGTATGGGGGAATGGATGGCTTGGATTGGATGTGACCAACCACAAAAAGAAATTATTTAAAAGAGACCAATTCCTAATTTTATCCCATGTGGTCAAAGAAGGAGAGGAAAGAAAAGAAAAAAACTAACCTAGCCTAATAATGCCAAAAGAGGGGGCGCCCCCTTCTTGGGCCCTTCTTGGGCCAAGTTGCTTCAAGGCTTGTTAAGGCCTTCCACAAGCCCATCTTATCCCAATCTAGGTGGCCCATGTGGAGTGGAGGCTTATATGGGCCTTAAGTGGCTTAAGAACCCAATATGAAGCCTAATGAGGCCTTATAACCCAATATGGCACTTAACCCTTAATGGACCCTAAAGGACTCACCCATTTGGCTTATTAAGAGCCTTACATTGAACCCAATATGACAAACCCAAATAAAACACTCATTACAACCCAATTACAAGGCAAACCATTGCTAAAACAATACAAGGAAATGCTAAAAATGACCAAGAATCAAGGTGGGGCTTCCAGGCTATCCCCGAGCCAAAGAGAAGCTGCTGTAGATCGAGTGGTACTCCGTGTACGGTACTGATGGCTCGCCGGCTCGTGCCTCTCGCGTGCTCTGGTGTCCGCACCACCTTCTTTACCGCATCTGCATATACTTGGATATCGAGAGGGGCGAGCTAAGTGATGTGTTGAGGCCGCAAACCCTTTAAGAACCTTTTTGCGTTCATCTTCTCTATACCCACTAGATGTGACGGGTACCGGGACAGTCTCAAAAATTGGGCTTCATATTCAGCAACAGTTAGACTCCTCTGCCTCAGCGAGGCAAACTTGGCAGCTTCCTTCCCCTGCACTCTATCAGAGAAATACTTTCTGTTGAAAAATTCTAAAAACTCCTCCCATATCACCTGATCATGCAGTAGAGTGACCTCAATTGATTCCCACAAAGCTCAGGCATCCCTCTCTAACTAGAAGATAGACAGTAAGTTTTCCCTCATTAACACACCGCATCACTTAGAAGATTCAATCAATCTCATTCACCTAGTGCTCTGCTTCATCAGGGTCTGTAGATCCAACAAACTTAGGAGGGTTCATACTCTTAAAGTTTCTATGTAAATCTCCGACTCCTTTATTAGCTCCTCCATGCGCCACCCGTTGCAGTGCTTAGGTCAAACCCTGCATCGTCCTTTGCAGCTCGCACCACTGCACACGCTCGGCAGCCAATGTAAAAGTTCAAATTCCTACAAGAAAATATAGTATTAAGGTACCTTGTTCTATAGTTTAGATTTTTAATGTATATCTAGAACTTAACCCAGGGGTCTACCCAACTTCACTGGTAAGTTTCAAGAAACTATCTAGGGTTATAGGTTAACATTAGAACCTATATTAGGGAAAACCTAGGGTCTCAGAAACTTGACTCTGATACCACAAAAATGTCACGTCTCGACGTGGAATATAAGAATGCAACAGTTGTATCGATCACGTCAATCAGAGCATGAACATAAGGGACGACCAGCCACAAGAGAAAAACTTAGTGAGGAAAGAACAATTGACATAAGATATAACAGAGTTTTACAACAACACCAAGTCTCAAGTGGTCAACTAAGACACAAACTCAAACAACTCAGAAACAACTCTCAACTCTAGCCAAAGGAAACCAAGATGATGATAAAATTTCTAAAGGGAACTATTGGCACCTAAAATTTGGCTCCATATACAAGGAAAAATCCCCCAGAATAATAACGAAAGCATTGACACGACATCAGAAGAGTCATGCCGGGTTGATTTAAACCCATGTCCAGAAAGGATGAAGAAACCTGATTGTGGGTGTGCTCAACACACCTGATAACGCACCTAGGGGAAGGAGTCAATATGCTCTTCCCGACAGCAAAACTCAGGATATCAAGAAAGGTACAACCTGAACCGGTGTCAAATAAGTCACGTTGGGATAGCCTAAACCTACATCAGGGAAGGACGATCGAACCCCAAGATCATAAATCTGCATTGCATGCCGATGCACCTCAGGGAAGGGGATGACATGTTTCTACCCGATGGCGAAAGGTGAAATATCAAAGATACTCGAGTCGGTGCCGTTAAGCACGATAGATGAAACGATCTGGCATCATTTCAGCATCAAAGTGGGTTGGTTGCGTCAGTTCAAGGCACAAATCATGTTTTGGGCATGGGCAGTTGGCCCATGCCGATCCAATGCGCCATGTGGCATCGGATAAGCTCTTTCACCCCGATAAAAGGGGGGAGGCAACTGATGCGAAGGGAGGGAGGAGGAGAGGATAGAAGAGGAAACACAAAGCAGAGAGTAGAAAGAAAGAAAGAAAAAAGAAGAGAAGGAGAGCATCCAAAGAGAAGAAGAGGAAAAGAGAGGGAGAGGAGGAAGCTCCGTCGTAGGTGGGTTCTACTGTATTGTCTTTCTTCTTTCTTTCTTTTCATCCCCGATGGAGGGCTGTAGCTTTTGTATCTTCCCATCTCTCGATCAACGAAATGGTTGGCCGTCTGGCATGTCCATGGGCTACTATCGTATTCTATATGCCTTATGGTTTTCATTTTTTTACTATGCTTGGTTCTGTCCCCCCCCCCCCTTTATCGATAATATGTCGATTGTTTTTGCAATCATGGAATTCCCTTTCGGGCTTCTTCCATCAGAGTTTTTTCTGAATAGTGAGTAGGACCTCGAGGTGCAGAAGGCCTGAAACCCCCTTCTTCCCTCTTTTGCCACGAGGCCAAGGTGGTATGTCTTATTGTTTTCTCCGCCTATCCCAAACACTGTCCGCAGAGAGGGGGAATCCTCATCCTCTCTTTGTACTCCATCAGTGGGAAGGGAATGAAGGCCAGGAATCTAGTTCGAGTAGCCCATGCATTCATATTCCCCTTTGCCCCCCATATGGCGCAGTTGTGAGAGAATCTGGGGCACTCTATTTCTCACGGATGTGAGTTTGCATGCTTGAGCAGGTGATCCAACATACAATCGCATGCACTGCCAATCCTCCTCTCCCTTCTCCGCAACCCATCGGTGCAAAGGGGGGGTAAACTCGCCATGGATCTGGCTCCATTGGCCCAGGTGGTTGTTTTCTTCCTTGGCCTCCCACAGGGTGCTTCCTACTAATCTTTCTGATACTCTATTTTCACATAATTGAATCAGCGCGATCATTTGGTCGGCGGAACTAGCGCAGCCCCCTTTATTGGATGGTCCGACGTGCTTCTTGGCTGATCTGATAGCCTATGGCGCTCGCACCAATCGGTGTGCATACAAGCCTTGCCAGTCGGTTCATTTGGCATTCCCTTTCTGTTTGAACCGGTGCGGCCTGAAACGTAATCTGGCAGGTTATGGATGTGCACCTCGTAGACGCCAATTTGTGGACATCCCGCGGATCCCCAGTTAGACTACCACATCAGTGATGCGGTCACTTTGCCCGATTCATCGGTGTTTCACACATTTTTTAAGTCCAGCCCAACACTCAATGTTATTGGGCCTGCCTCGAACAAGAAGGGGCCAGGGCCCATGGGTTAGGCGGCCAGACAGATGGCCCGCCCAGAACTGGTGGAAGGCTAGTGCTCTGGCCGCCTTCATTATGAAGAAGGCCATGACGCTGGCCGCCCTCCTGCAACCGCTAGTCAAAGAAACGTGGCCAGTCCTCCCACCACACCTCACACGAACTCCTGCTCGTCGCCCATGTCCGGTGGCACTATAATACCTTGGATTCTTCGGATCGAAATCGCAGAGCTGTTAGAGCGCATTCGTGGGTCCCTGATTGTGTTTTACGATCCACCCGAGTTTTTTCCTTGTATAACTTGTGGAACCCCATGGAGAGTGAACCATTGAGTTTTGAGACTCCGGCATGCTACAGGTGCGTTGTGTTCTTTCCGAGGATCGCAGAGATTATTTTTCTGTATTTCTCTGATTTCATTGAATTTTAGGCCAAAAAGTGGATTTCATAAATATTTCTATTTCTTTTCCTTTTAACCCTCACCCTCTCTCCTCTCTCTTCTCACGTTCTCTCACCCTCTCCCTCTCCATTCTCTCTCCTCTCTTCTCCTCTCCCCCAGGCGCGCGACTGTGGCGGAGCTAGATGAGGTGGTCACGGCGTGGAGATGTCGTGGAGCATGACGATGTGAGAATCGGAGCGTGGCATTGGCGCGATCCTATTCGTGGATTCGAAGCTGACGTGGGTTATTCGTGTGATGGTTTTCGGTGTGCTTTGCCCATTTCGGTGCGTGAGATCTTCGGTGGAGGTAGGGGGATGGATACCCTACTGATTTTCTGCTTCCTCTCATGATTTGGAGTCGAACGGTGTGAGTTTGAGGGGGTTTTCCTACTTTAAGGGCGAATGCATGTTTCGGGGGTGAGCCAAGATCGCCGTTCCAGGCGACGATTTTTAGTTTAAATGGTATTATTTGAACCCCTGGCATGTTGGGACTCGATTCCCGCCAGTTTAACTCCGTTTGAGCGTGATTTGGGGCCGGTATGAGGCCAAATGCCCACGTGAGTCATTTTTGGTCGATTTATGGAAATCTCCCGTTTCTTGCCGTTTTGTGGTTTGTTGGCCCCTTCCGGCTTGTGGAAGGTTGGCATCATGTCTATGTATGTTTCTTCGTTGTTCTGGGATGATTGGGGCATGGAAAGACTGAGTTTTGAGCCTTCCTATAGTTTTCGCACCGGTAGGAAGTAGCGGTCAAATCAGAGACCGCTACTTGGAGAAACGGTATAAGGAGGACCGCTATCTAGCTCTTAAAAAGGTTTCTATGTCAGTTTCAGGTTGCGGTATCACGACCGATCGCAACTTGGTAGTAGCGGCCCTGGGCTGACCGCCACTTTCGTGTAATGGTCCAAGGGAGACCGTTATTTGGTTTTAAGTCAGTTTAGGTCGGTTCCTAGTAGCGGCCTTGCGGCTGACTGTCTTTTGAAGTAACGGTCAGGCAAAGGACCGCCACTAGGATGGCTTTTCATGATTTCGAGGCAGTTTGGAGATGACGGTCTGGCCATGACCGCCACCTTCAAGAGACGGGCTTGTGAGGACCGCAACTTGATAGTAGCGGCCTTGAGCAAGACCGTTTCCTGCCTGTTCAACCGTGTAAGTAGCGGCCCTGCTGAGACCGTCACTTGGCTGGATAGTCAAGTAGTAGCCAGGGTTAAGAGCGCTATTTATCTAGGTTGTTTAGTAGCGGCCAGAGAGATGACCGCCACTTGCCAAGAGTGTTCTTTCACCGGTTGGCTTTTCGGTTGTTGTGGCTTCGACCCCTTGGTTAGCCTATTATTCTGTGGATGTCTTGGACATCCTATGAGGGCTGTGACCGTGTTATAGGGTGTCCAAGAGTGCCATTTTACCGAGTGATATTCCGTGTTATTTGGAGGGTCATTGTGGTTTCTGGTCCACCCGATTGTGACCCAGTGGTTGACACGTGACCTCGTGAGTGTCTTGACTATCCCGCGAGGATCGAGACCTAGTTTTGGATGCTTGAAGGTATTGTCTTACCTCGATTTGCATGTCCATGTGATTTGAGGGTTTTGGTAAACTCTCATGTTCCGTGTTTCGTATTATGCGAATTGTGAGTCCGTTGAGCTACCTAGGGGCCAAGGACTTCCAATTCATGTGGATTCGGCTGTTGTGTGCCGCTTCCATATGTTTTATTGAGGATTGACTTAGGGACTTGGCTGATTAGTGGCATGTTACCACTTTGTGCGATGATCTTGACTCGAGTTGGTGACTCAAAGATTGTTGTGTTAGTAGGTCTAGTTGGCTGTCCTGAGTCTGGTGGCAGTTGTGTGCTACCTTGTGCTTCATGGTACTTGTGACAGATGCATGTTTAGCCTGTCTGTACTTCACTGTTTTGAGTCTCTGTGTCTAGTGAGCCTCCATTAGTCGTAGCCTAACAACACTTTCGTGTGTCGGCCCACCTGGGAGTGGTGGCAGGGTGAGTTCCCGATAGAGACGGTTTGTAGGCTGGTTGTCGTGGGCCCCTTTGTCTAGCCGTGAGAGTCCAACACGAGGGGAAACCAGCTAGAGGCCTCGCTCAAGACATTGAGCTTGTGTGCGCATACGTGGTCAGGGGCATTTTGGACCTGTGTCGATGGGCGTGACCCTGACTAGTCACTCGTTACTGTTGTTCCTTGGTTCTTAGTTGTCAGCTTTGCCAGTGTCGGGCTTCCCCCGACTTGAGAGTACGTTCTCTTTCCTATTATACTATACTTTAGTTGGACTGGACTCTGCTAGCTCAGTAGTTTAATTTGTTTAATATAAAATGTAATTTTATTTATGCTATTTTAACAATCCTGATCATAGTAATTAATTGTTTACTACTTTATCTGGAAGTTTAATGTACTTACACACACCTTTCTATCCCTTCAGAGCTTTCCCGCTCTTGGGAGGCCTCTCAGAATCCAAGTGGTATAAGGTTTACCCGGTATCCGGAGTCTCGGTCGTCACAGTTGGTATCAGAGCGTGTGTTTGTGAAAGTACATGGGAATTCGAGATATTGTAGTGCTCAGAGTCCATAAGGTCCAGTACAGTCGGCAGCTGGCATAGGTTTTATGTTTCCTTTACCGCTTTGCTTCTCACGTGAGAGCTTGCGCACGCTGTGTTGCACTGCGAGATGGTTTTTCTTTTCGTTAGAATGTTGGTGTGTGACCCAAGGATTGTGATGGAGCGGTATCTCTCTTCGTGGTTGTGGTCTCGATTGTGTTGTGCTGGGTAGAGTTTGACAGTAGATGTGAGCCTATGGTGCGGTGTTCAAGATTTTTCTGTGGTGGGATCGGGTGGCTGATGGGAACTGTCGTTGGTGAGTGGCCGTGCATGTTCTCCGAGAAGATTAATGTCATTTTGGCCTTCCCAGCCTGAGGTTTGGTCAGCCCATAAGGTGTTAAGGTTGTGTTTTGAGGTGGTTGTTGGGTGCCCTTGGTTGAGAGAGTGCTCTGGCGAGCCTAGGATTTCCTTCCTGGTGAGCTGCTGTTAGTCGAGCTTGGATTTTCTCATCCTGTATTGTGGCATCATTTCGAGGTGAGCTTTGGAAGTGTTGTCTCCATGAAGCCTTAGTCCTGTGTCTGCTTATGTGTGGACTGTGTTAGTTTTGAACCTGATTTGCTCTTGTTTCAGGCGGTGGCTTGGTTTTGGACCCCGATTAAGGATTTTGGGGCCATTGTGCACCGTGTTCGACGTGCGGTGTTTGGCGCTGTTGTGCTGTAAAGGTTCAGTAATTGTTTTGAGACTATAGGATAAGTTGAGGTAGGCGTCCTTTGCGGCTTGTGCTATGGCTCTTGGCACGATGGTTTGCACTATGGCGACTTGATCGGTAGTTAGCAGGATCGGTACTCGAGGCATGGCATATTGCAGTTTCATGAATTGCGATGGTGTCGAGGTCTGCTGAGATGTGGATGCTGAGTTGTTTGTGATGCCTGTGTGCATTGTGTTGAGTGCGCACCGGAAGCGTGTGGGCTCATAACCCACTGGTCGAGGATCGTAAGGTTGGAAGATTCTGACAGACCTAGAGGATTGCTTCCTCGGTGTGACATTGTCTTAGCTATGTGTGCCTTGATGTTGTTGGTTGTCGTGCCGTTGTTTGAGGCATTATGGTTGTTGGCACTAACGAGTTCAAGAATTGGGAAAATCTATCGACGAATAGGCTGGTTGAGTTCCCTTTTCTTTTTTTGTAATTCTAGGATGTTGTGCTCTCAGGATGGATCATGATCCTCGAGATACATTCTCCAAGAGTTTTTGTCGGCCCATGTTGGTAAGCTGCGAGCGGCTAGTACATTTTAGCCGTGTGTTCAGCTGTAATTCTTCCTTGTGACCCAGCTTACAGTTGTGTCCCATGGTTCTGTGTTGAGAACGGAGCCGGGATTTGTAGGTGTTGTTTGAGGTTGTATGATGGTTTGTGTTTGTGGTCAGCTTGGGAGGAGTTCCCTGTGAGTCTGAGTTCAGATCTGCATGGATCGAGATCTTGTCGGTTGGTTCTACTGTACTCTCCTGTCGTGGTAGAGTTGACGTGCAACTTGAATCAGATGTAATGTCTGAGTAAGGACTAACTTAATTGTATTTGTGGTCCAGTGCTGTCACTGGCGTTCTGCGTGCCAGTTTCGATCATTGTTTATGGCGCGGAAGTCGATGGGTGGAGGGTGGAGTAGTCAGCTGAGATATTTGTCTTTCTCGTAAGAGCTGATGCTTGTGTGTCTGTCGAGTGTGAATTTTATCGGTGGTTGTTTCGTGGCATGGGTCGTGTCTCCTTATTTTGTGAGACGATAGCGATGATGCTGTGTTTCGGAGGTGCCAGACTTGTGTTCCTTTGTGTGCCATGCTCGTTCTATGGATCGATGTGCTTTGAGATCCAGAGCATGTGCCTGTGATTGTGGTCTGGAAGTGTTCCTCTGAATTATGTTTTTCGAGAATTGTGTTATCGTCTTTTGCATGTTCGAGGTTTGGCTGCTGCTTGGAGAGCATAGCCAGCTATTTGGGTTGTTCTTCCCTTTTCCCGTGTTAGCTCCTTAAATTTTCAGGTTGAAATTTCTTAAAGGAGGGGAGGTCGTAATACCATATAATCTTCGGATCAGAATCAGAGAGCTTT
Source organism: Amorphophallus konjac (assembly GCA_022559845.1). NCBI lineage: Eukaryota > Viridiplantae > Streptophyta > Magnoliopsida > Alismatales > Araceae > Amorphophallus > Amorphophallus konjac. The sequence continues at coordinate 283,843,049 of CM040127.1, forward strand.
CGGAGCGCTTTCGCGGGTCCATGATTGTGTTTTACGATCCACTCGGATTATTCCCTCGTATAACTTGCGGAACCCCGTGGAGAGTGAACCATTGAGTTTTGAGACTCCGGGACGCTACAGGTGCGTTATGTTCTTTCCAAGGATCGCGGAGACTATTTTTTCGTATTTTTCTTATTTCATAGAATTTCAGGCCAAAAATCAGATTTCACAAATATTTCTATTTCTTTTCCTTTTAACCCTCACCCTCTCTCCTCTCTCTTCTCACGTTCTCTCACTCTCTCCCTCTCCATTCTCTCTCCTCTCTTCTCCTCTCCCCTGGGCGTGCGACCGTGGTGGAGCTGGACGAGGTGGTGACGGCGTGGAGATGTCATGGAGCGTGACAGGGCGAGAATCAGAGCGTGGCGTTGGCGCGATCCCATTCGTGGATTCGAAGCCGGCGTGGGTTATTCGCGTCATGCTTTTCGGTGTGGTTTGACCGTTTCGGCACACGAGATCTTCAGTGGAGGTAGGGGGATGGATACCCTACTGATTTCCTGCTTCCTCTTATGATTTGGAGCCGAACGGTATGAGCTTGAGCGGGTTTTCCTGCTTTAAGAGCGAATGCATGTTTCAGGGGTGTAAGCCGAGATCGCCGTTCCAGGCGACAGTTTTTAGTTTAAATGGTATCATTTGAACCCCTGGCATGTTGGGATTCGATTCCCACCAGTTTAACTCCGTTTGAGCATGATTTGGGGACGGTATGAGGCCGGATGCCCACGTGAGTCGTTTTGGGTTGATTTGTGGAAATCAACCATTTCTTGCCGTTTTGTGATTTGTTGGCCCCTTCCGGCTTGTGGAACGTTGGCATCATGTCTATGTATGTTTCCCCATCATTCTGGGACGATTGGGGCGTAGAAAGACCGTGTTTTGAGCCTTCCTATGGTTTTCGCACAGGTAGGAAGTAGCGGTCAAACCAGAGACCGCTACTTGGAGAAACGGTCTAAGGAGGACCGCTATCTGGCTCGTAAAAAGATTTCTATGTCAGTTTCAGGTTCCGGTCTCGCGACCGACCACAACTTGGTAGTGGCGGCCCTGGGCTGACAGCCACTTTTGTGTAACGGTCCAAGGGAGGCCGTTATTTGGTTTTAAGTCAGTTTAGGTCGTTTCCTAGTAGCGACCTTGCGGCTGACTATCTTTTCAAGTAACAGTCAGGCAAAGGACCGCCACTAGGATGGCTTTTCATGATTTCGAGGTAGTTTGGAGATGACGGTCTGGCCATGACCGCCACCTTTAAGGGACGGGCCTATCAGGACCGCAACTTGTTAGTAGTGGCCTTGAGCAAGACCATTTTCTGCCTGTTCAACCGTGCAAGTAGCGGCCCTGCTGAGACCGTCACTTGGCTGGATAGTCAAGTAGCGTCCAGGGTTAAGACCGCTATTTGTCTAGGTTGTTTAGTAGCGGCCAGAGAGATGACCGCCACTTGCCCAGAGTGTTCTTTCACCGGTTTGGCTTTTCCGTTGTTGTGGCTTCGACCCCTTGGTTAGCCCATTGTTCCGTGGATGTCTTGAATGTCCTATGAGGGCTGTGACCGTGTTATAAGGTGTCCGGGAGTGCCATTGTACCGAGCGGTATTCTGTGTTTTTTCGAGGGTCATTGTGGTTTCTGGTCAACACGGTTGTGACCTAGTGGTTGACACGTGACCTCGTGAGTGTCTCAGCTATCTCGCGAGGATCGAGACCTAGTTTGGACGCTTAGAGGTATTATCTTACCTCGATTTGTGTGTCCATGTGGTTTGAGAGATTTGGTAATCCCTCATGTTCCGTGTTTCGTGTTATGCGGAATTGTAAGTCCATTGAGCGGCCTAGGGGCCGAGGACTTCTAATTGATGTGGATCCGGCTGTTGTGTGCCACTTCCATATGTTTTATCGAGGATTGACTTAGGGACTAGGCTGATTGGCGGCACGTTACCACTTTGTGCGATGATCTTGACTCGAGTCTGGTGACTCAAGGATCGTTGTGTCAGTAGGTCTAGTTGGCTGTCCTGAGACTGGTGGCAGTTGTGTGCTACCTTGTACTTATGATACTTATGAGAGGTTCGTGTTTAGCCTATCCGTACTTCACTGTTTTGAGTCTTTGTGTCTAGTGAGCCTCCAGTAGTCGTAACCTTACGACACTTTCATGTGTCGGTCCACCTGCGAGTGGTGGCGGGGCGAGTTCCCGATAGAGACGATTTGTAGGCGGGTTGTCGTGGGCCCCTTTGTCTAGCCGTGAGAGTCCAACGGGAGGGGAAAATGATAAGTGTCCATTTTCTATTGTAATTCATCGCATGTACACCATTTTATGTACATATAATATAATTCGGCAATTATGCATATTTTATAGTTAACCTCAACTTCGCGTTTAAATTAGAGCTTTCACGCAAATTGATTAATTTGGTGATATTATTTAATAAATTGAAGTTGAGAGCCATGAGCATTAATTCTCCATTACATAACCATGAGCATTTGATATTTATGTGCACATTATGATAATTTTTATGGACTAAATTGTAATTATGTGTGTGTAGGACACTGAAGGTAATTGCAAGAAACTCTGGGGGTAAAACTGTCATCACCACTTTGACCAAGTCAAACATAGAAGCACATATTTTGGTTGGAGGGAAATTAAAATTCAAAGTTTATATTTTGGTTGGAGGGAAAAGAAATTTTAAAAGTTTAAAATTGAGGAGAAGAAACACATATTTTAGTTGGAGGGAAAAGAAAGTTCAAAGTTTGAAATAAAGGGGAGAAATGATGAGTCTTGGGAAAGAGGGTGCCCAAAGTCCAAGAAGGGGGGTGCCCACCTCCTTTTCCTTTCCCCCATGCATCATCTTCTACCTAAATCCTAGCCATCCATCTCCTTTTGATACAATCTTCACCATCCATTGACCCAACTTTCCCTATAAATAGCCCATGACAAGGAGGAGAAAGGGAGTTCTTCTTTAGGTAATTTTCACCCTCTCCCTCTCACATCTTAAGTAACCGATTTCTCCCTCTTCCGTCCCTCTTCTCCTCTTACTTTCTTCATAGAAGTTCTTTATTTTTAATTCCTCAACAACTTCTTCTTCTGCATAGTCTTCCAACCCTTTTTGGTTTTCAAGCTATTTCGTATTTTTTACTGTGCTATCATGTTCATTTGTGAACCAGTGTTTCTCTCTGTTCTTCCCCTTATTTCTCCCCCTTCTTGTCATTTTCTTCTCTTTCTTTATTCATAAAAGTTTTTTATTTTTAAAAGATCTTCAACTTCTTCTTTGAACCATCTGCCAATTCTATACCATTTTTTAGTTATAACCACTTTTTCAAGGTGTTGTCCTATGTTTTTACTATTCATCTAAGGCTCTACACTCTGTTCTTCCGCCATTTTGAAGCCCTTTTACTCTTGTTTTCTCTCTACGTTCTTCATAAAAGTTCTTCCTCTCTTGTAGATCTATATTTTCTTCTTCTATCACTTCCTCCAATTCTTCTTCGTTTACGAGTTATATTTATTTTCTCACTATTTTACTTTCTTATCTTCTTCCTTCTTCATCTCCACACAAACCCCTTCCACATTCCTCTCTATATTTCTTACCAAAATGTGTCCTCCACAACTCTTCTTGTACGGCAGCGTGCACATCAAGGCGGGCGACCTTCCAAGGCTCGTGACGTGGATGACGACGGCGTTCATCATCCACCTCTTTCCACAGCAATCTCCTTCAAGGCGGAGCGATCCTCTCCAAGGCTCGGCGAGGAGGAGACGACAACGTTAATCATCCCTTCATGACTGTAGTTTCTTAACTTTTATCTTAGTTTACATTGGTTGTTATCCCTATTTTCATATACATTGTACTTTTAAATTCATAGCAATACAAGTTTCATTTTGTGCAATTTTATTTCTTTCTCTTCGTCTCTCTCTCTCTACCAATTTTCTCTTCTTCAACCCTCCAACGTTCTTTAGTTAGATTTTATTTCAAGCAATTTTAAAATTTTACTTTATCCTACTCACTCAATGATTTGCTAAAAAAAATTACAAGAAGTTTTCCAACTTAACAAAAGTCTCTTCCTCCTCGTGGGATCGACCCGTTCTCATCATTTTACTCAGATTTTTAAATCTTTTAAGTGAGTGAGTATGGTAAATAATTTTAAAATTGTATGTGGCACGACATTTTTAAACGACATTTGTATTGCGCATCAATTTTTAGCGCCGTTGCCGGGGAGGAATGATGATTTTTGATTTAAGAACTTTATTTTCCCTGTGTTTATAGTGTACTAATAAAGCTCTCTCTTTTTGCTGAAAAAAATAAAAAAATAAAAAACTAGAGGTAAGTTTGCCTTTATTTCTTTCATCTTTTTATTTTATCATTCATTTCAAAAAAAAAAGAGAACGAGAGATTACGCTTCAAGTAAGTATCCTAACTCCTCTCATTTTGTGTTATTTCTTTAATGTTCTTACATATTATGGTTAGATAAGTTCACTAAATAAAAAAACTCTTCACTTGAACCCAATAAAAATCCTCATTCCAAGAGTAGAAATCACACTTTCATGTTCTAAGTCATGCATCATTTAGGATAGAAGTTCTTTTTCCTTGTTGTTTAACTTTGGTCATTGCATTTTGGAGATTGCGAGGGGCAAGGTGAGTTCTTTTCTAATCTTTTTCTTAATCACATGCTCATGCATACTTGCATAGAACCCCTTGTTTGAACTTGATTTGTTGCATATCATTTCAAAAATATTCTAAGGCAACACCCATAAGTAAGATAAGGTGAGGATTTCATCACCCTTCCTTAACCCACAAACCACAATTTCCTTTATCTTTGCATCACCTAGACCCTAAATAAAATTCTATAGACATTGGCCCTAGGTTCACACTGTGATTCTTGTGTTATTTGGGGTTACCCTCTTGTGAAAATCGGTGCCTAAGGCAAGACGGTCGGACAGCAAACGTCTTAAGCGGGCTAGTGATTTTTAATTAGGACCTTATGAAAGCAAGGGGAGCCTCCCACTGCCCCACCCCTTACCTGGCCGGTGAAAATATTGAGGGTGAACTCAAGTTGCACTTTAACCATTTTGTGAAACCCAATTTGTAGGTCTAGGCCACACATAGGTCATTATGTAATTTGTGTGACAACTTGTTTGTGTTTGCATAAAAAAACCAAAATAAAAAAAACCCTTCTCTTCTCTCTCTTTGTCCTAGTTTATGTCAAAATAAAAAAATCATAAAAAAACCATCATTTTGCATTCATATAGTGATTAATTCATTGCAATTGCATCATTTAAAAAAATAAAAATAATAAAAAAAGTGAATTTCAAAAAAAATGGGTGAGAAAATTCTAACTTTTGAGTGGGCTAATAAATTCGATGAGGTGGACTTGTTGGCCTATATTTCTTGATCTATTCTTTGGGCCATGAATTAAAATTCCTACATTCCACCTTATTATCATGATAATAATGACATGTGGGCCAAGCCGGCTCATTATGTTAACAATAGTCCCACTCAACCTCTACCTTTCACCCAACCTGGCCCGACCCATTACGATAGTTCACACTCTTGACCGGCTTACAATGAAACCACATCACTCATGAGGGCCCAGCTTCATTCCTTTAATCAGGATCATGTCAAATCCACTCAATTCCTTCATGGGCCCTATAATTCATTTCACCCCCAAGAACATACTCAAATTGCTCAAAGACCTTTCAGACCTTCTTATGATTCCTATGGAGGAGGACAACATAATAGTTCTTGGGATTCTTATCAAGCCCCGGCCCAAAATCTTCCAGATCACTTTTTCCAAAAGTGGGCTCCATCTTCAAATCACTCTTATGATCAAGCCCACTATGGAGGACAACACACATCATCTTCCCTACCTCACTATTCAACTTCTTATCCTTCGAATTTTGCTTCTCAATCTACATATTTATCTCCTCCACATTCAACTCTCAATAGGAGGACAACTTTAATCAATTTTATCAATTCATCATGGCTCAAAATCAATCCATCCAAGCCCGACTAAATCGACTTGCGACAAACATCAATGGCATCGAAGAGATCAATTGCCTAGCTACTCCAATGTAAATTCTAATTATCAACTTCTACAATTTCAAAGCTTTTGTGATCAACCCATGACTCAAGTCACTCTGAATTTAGATAATGTGGGACTTATGAAGGAGTCTTATCAAGAAGTTTTAGAGAGAGCTAGTTGTAGTCATGATGATAATCAAAAAGATGATCTCGAGAAGCTTGAGCTAAATTGCACTTATGAGGAGAGTTTTAAAGAAGTTGATGATCTCAAGTTGGGGGGTGAAGAAGAAGAAAGTAATATGCTAGGCCATGATCAAATCCCATTCACTTCCTTTCTTGAATTTGAGGAGACTTTGTTCCAAGGGAAGGATGAAGAGGATGAGCGAGTGGAGAATGAATTGAGTAAGGCAGTTACTGGTCTCTCTTGGGTAAAGGAGGAGGCGGGTACCTTTCATAATTTTTATCTCGATTGGGCATCTCTAAATCAAGGGGAGGATATTGATTTGCTATCTATTCCTGACATCGACAATTCTCACTTTGTGTTGGACACTTTCATGTTGGACGATTTATCTGATTCCATTGAACCTTCCAAGTTTCATGATGTTGAGGAGTATGCTTCTTTCACTGTTGATTCTCCTAAGCTCCTTGACACTTATCCTTTGCTTGAAACTCCTCTCCCTTTGATCCCTTCTCACCTCAATGATATTTATGAAATCTCTAAAAGTGAGGGAGAACAGGAAATTTTGCTTGATAATAAGGTCTTCATTAATATTTTCAACACTTACAAAGACCACCAGTAGGAAGAAAATTCTGTGATCATTAATCAAGGGGATCCTTTTGGCCTGAATGATCCATCATGGTATTTATCTCAGGTCACCCCATTAAAAGTAAAGTTGTTAACCCATGCATTGCATGATCAACCTAATTTTGATAACAACCACTCTAGCCCCTACGCTATCATGCTCAATCTCATCTTGTTGTGGTATAATGCTTAGTTTTTCAATGAAGACGAGATAACGTGGTGGGTCATTCTCAAGTCAACATGTTAGTTATGAAGCTTGCACCTTCTATGCATGCGTCTGGCTGAAGATGGAAAATATAGCGCTTCTGAGCTGCAACTCAAGGTTTTTGTTGTTTGACGTTTTTGTTTGAGCGTGTTTTAATAGTCAGGTCAAGGCCAAGGAGAGGAAGTCGTCGCCATCCATGACAGTGATGGAGGTTTCGTCCCGCATATCCGGTTGTCTCTTTCCTACTCAGAAGTATTTATTGATACATTGTTCTATTACTTTCAATTATATATGCCATTTAGGACAATGTCATTCAAGTTGGGGGGGAGAGAAAAATTTTCATAATGCATATAGTACAACCTGATAGGAGTTCTGTCTTGCATGTCATTGTTGCATGAAAGTAGAAAGATGTAAACTCCATTTTGAGTTTCATGATTCATGCTTAAATTAAAAGTAATTCTAGAATAGAAAAGACTAGGGAGAAGGATGATGAAAAGTTAGTCAATCTAGCCATGGAAAACTGATATAAGAATCCCTTTAAAGTTCATGTTCACTTTAGAAAAAAGAAATTCACGTTGCACACTAATGAAACAAGCAAGACAAGCCCTCTACTATTTTTGGTATGTTGTCTGATATTCTGTACTTCTTAAGAAAAGAGATCTTTTTACAAAACTTTCTGCCAAATTATCTATCAAATAAGCGTAATGGCACAAAAAAAAGAGAGAGAGAAAAAAAAGAAAAAAACACCATAAAAAATGTCCCTAGTCTTAGTAACCGGGCCTACTTCACCTAAGACATGTTGAGGTTCACGTAAAACGGAAAAGGGAATCTTGATCTGTGAAATCGGGCCTGCTTCTCCTAAGGCAAGAGTCGAGGTTCACGTTGAGCAGTGAAGGGTAGTGCAGCATCATGTGTGGTATAAAAGATCACAAAGGGACAAAGTAATAAGGCAGACAAAAAGCTAATATACTTAATGCTCTGATCTAAGAGGTCCATGGTTGAAAGGCATTTGCTTGGAATAGCGAATGGGGGATGCAATTATCTAGGCTGTGGATTTGGTAGTTACACATGCACAAGTGCAATTGAGCTTTGATTTGAATTCTTGATCATGTACTATTAAGTTCCTACATAAGGCTGGTGCGCATTAATGATTCCAGATTCGTAATCTTTGGTTGATTCTATGAAGGGAGAGCTAGATATGAGAGTATGAATTTTATAAACTCTTGTTAGTCCTAAATTTTAATTTATTTACATTGCTGAGAGACTAACAACGAGTAAGTTGGGGGGTGTGATAAGTGTCTATTTTCTATGGTAATTCATCGCATGTACACCATTTTATGTACATATAATTAGGCAATTATGCATATTTCATAGTTAACCTCAACTTCATGTTTAAATTGGAGCTTTCACGCAAATTGATTAATTTGGTGATATTATTTAATAAATTAAAGTTGAGAGCCATGAGCATTAATTCTCCATTGCATAATCATGAGCATTTGAGATTTATGTGCACATTACGATAATTTTTTTGGACTAAATTATAATTATGTGTGTGCAGGATACTGAAGATAATTGCAAAAAACTCCGGGGGTAAAACTGTCATCACCACTTTGACCAAGTCAAACATAGAAGAACATATTTTGATTGGAGGGAAAATAAAATTCAAAGTTTAGATTTTGGTTAGAGGGAAAAGAAATTTCAAAAGTTTAAAATTGAGGAGAAGAAACATATATTTTGGTTGGAGGGAAAAGAAAGTTCATAGTTTGAAATAAAGGGGAGAAATGATGAGTCTTGGGAAAGGGGGTGCCCAAAGTCCAAGGAGGGAGGTGCCCACCTTCTTTTCCTTTCCCCCATGCATCATCTTCTATCTAAATCCCAGCCATCCATCTCCTTTTGATACAATCTCCACCCTCCATTGACCCAACTTTTCCTATAAATAGTCCATGACAAGGAGGAGAAAGGGAGTTCTTCTTTAGGCAATTTTCACCCTCCCTCTCACATCTTAAGTCGCTGATTTCTCCCTCTTTCATCCTTCTTCTCCTCTTACTTGCTTCATAAAAGTTCTTTATTTTTAAGTCCTCTACAAATTCTTCTTCTGCATCATCTTCCAATTCCTTCTGATTTTCACGTTATTTTGTGTTTTTTACTATGCTGTCCTGTTCATCTGTGAACCAGTGTTTTTCTCTGTTCTTCCCATTATTTCTCCCCATTCTAGTCATTTTATCCTCTTGATTTCTTCATAAACGTTCTTTGTTTCTAAAATATCTTCAACTTCTTATTCTGAACCATCTTCCAATTCTATACTATTTTTAAGTTATAACCTCTTTTTCAAGGTTCTGTCCTGTGTTTTTGCTGTTCATCCGAGGCTCTACACTCTGTTCTTCCTCCGTTTTGAGGCCCTTTCACTCTTCTTTTTTCTTTACGTTATTCATCAAAGTTCTTCCTCTCTTGTAGATCTATATTTTCTTCTTCTATCACTGTCTCCAATTCTTCTTCGTTTGCGAGTTATATTTATTTTCCCACTATTTTACTTTCTCATCTTCTTACCTCTTCATCTCCACACAAACTCCTTCCACATTCCTCTCTATATTTCTCTCCAAAGTGTGTCCTTCACAACGCTTCTTGTACGGCAGCATGCACATCAAGGCGGGCGACGTTCCAAGGCTCGTGACGTGGACGACGACGGCGTTCATCATCCACCTCTTTCCACGGCGATCTCCTTCAAGGCGGAGTGATCCTCTCCAAGGCTCGGCGAGGAGGAGACGACGGCGTTCATCATCCTTTCATGGCTCTAGTTTCTTAACTTTTATCTTAGTTTACGTTGGTTGTTATCCCTATTTTCATAGACATCGTACTTTTTAATTCATAGCAATACAAGTTTCATTTTGTGTAATTTTATTTCTTTCTCTTCGTCTCTCTCTCTACCAATTTTCTCTTCTTCAACCCTCCAACGTTCTTTAGTTAGATTTTATTTCAAGTAATTTTAAATTTTTACTTTATCCTACTCACTCCATGATTTGCTAAAAAAAATTACAAGAAGTTTTCCAACTTAACAAAAGTCTCTTCCTCCTCGTGGGATCGACTCGTTCTCATCATTTTACTCGGATTTCTAAATCTTTTAAGTGAGTGAGTATGGTAAATAATTTTAAAATTGTGTATGGCACGACATTTTTAAATGACATTTGTATTACGCATCAGAAAACTAGCTAGAGACCTGGCTCAAGAGATTGAGCTTGTGCGTGCACACGTGGTCAGGGGCATTTTAGAGCAGCGCCGACGGGTGTGACCCTGACTAGTCACTCGTTATCGTTGTTCCTTGGTTCTTAGTTGCTAGCTTTGCCAGTGTCGGGCTTCCCCCAACTTGAGAGTACGTTCTCTTTCCTATTGTACTATACTTTAGTTGGACTAGACTCTGCTAGCTCAATAGTTTAATTTGTTTAATAGAAAATATAATTTTATTTCTACTATTTTAGTAATCTTAATCATAGTAATTAATTATTTACTGCTTTATCTGGAAGTTCAATGTACTTACACACACCTTTCTATCTCTTCGGAGCTTTCCTGCTCAAACGTGCGTGACCTGTCTGTACTTCGATGTTTTTATTTGAGAGTATCTGTGTCTAGTGAGCCTCCACTGGTCGTAGCCTGACGACACTTCCGTCTGTCGGCCAACTTGGGAGTGGTGGTGGGGCGAGTTCCTGATAGAGACAGTTTGTAGGCTGGTTGTCGTGGCCCCTTTGTCTAGCCGTGAGAGTCCTATGGGAGGGGAAAACCAACTAGAGTCCTGGCTCAAGACATTGAGCTTGTGTGTGCACACGTGGTCAGGGGCGTTTGGACTAGCGCCGACGGGCGTGACCCTAACTAGTCACTCGTTACTGCTGTTCCTTGGTTCTTATTCAGTGTCTCAGTTAATGCGTTCGAGGTGAGTGGGAGACGCTTGTGACACAGTGTAAGACGTTAGTGGACGCATCTGGCTTTTCTTATAGTGAGGAGGTGCTTCTGTCACATGACACATGACTTGTGACTTTCGTGACTATTTTTCATCACTATTGACATGACTTGCTAGGTAGTCTGTGTTTGGCTTTGCACGAGGTCAGTGTAGCGTACACGACGGTGAGATCGTGTATGTATTGGTGCTTTTAGACCATGTGGTCTTGAGTTGGGCATTTATCTTTGTAGACAAGCCGGCATGACTGAGGTGTCATAATGTTGTCCTAGTTGTGTAGCCAGAGTTCCTTGCATCGGTTTAGTAATTCCCGACTATGTGTATGGGGATCCATGTCCTTACCGATTAGGAGTAGTTTAGAGGGCCGAGATTCGATTGGCTGTTGTGTTTCTGTTTAGTACGGCTTTCCTCTTTACTTTTACTATTGTTCCTGCTTTTGTTGTTGCTTTTGTTACACTACTGTTACTGCGTTTGTTTCGTGGTGGGGATCTGCAAGACCCCTACTGAGCAAATGAGACGAGACTCACCCCTGACTTTTCAGGTGTAGCTGTTCTTCCTCGTGCTTTGGAGGTGCAGTGCGGTGGTTCTTAGTTGTCAGCTTTCCCAGTGTCGGGCTTCCCCCGACTTGAGAGTACGTTCTCTTTCCTGTTGTACTATGCTTTAGTCGGACTGGACTCTGCTAGCCCAGTAGTTTAATTTGTTTAATAGAAAATGTAATTTTATTTATGCTATTTTAGTAATCTTGATCATAGTAATTAATTGTTTACTACTTTATCTAGAACTTCAATGTACTTATACACACCTTTTTATCTCTTTGGAGCTTTCTCGCTCTTGGGAAGCCTCTCAGAATCCAAGTGGTATCGAGTTTACCCGGTATCCGGAGTCTAGGTTGTCACAGGCACAATGTTAGAGGCTTCTAGACGAGGGCCCTAACAACAAAACTCTGGGACGAAGGACAAGAGAGAGGGGGGATGGATTTTAGATTCAGCGAGGAGGAGGAGAGGAGAGACTTCTGGAGGAGTTCGAGCTTCTAGACGGAGAGGATGAAGGACATCCTTAGAGGTTGGAGACCTGAGGTGGAGCTGAGCTTCTAACGTCTGAGCTCTGATAGCTTTGAGGGTTGAGGAGGATCAAACTTCCCAACTTCCGTCTCCGGGTCTTGGGCGGCCATATACTTGGCAACCCTTTGGTTTGCATCCCGCCCTTTCCTTTTGTTTTCTATTTCTGCTATTGCATTCCCCATTTATTAGCATTTCAAAGCATCCTAGTTAGTCCAATGATCCTATCACAAGAGGTTTCCCCTTTTAACAAATGGGAAGGCGGGTGGTCGAAAAGTCTCGACCATCTCCCACACACCCCCCAGGTAATCACGCCCCCATTTCTCTCTTTCCTCTAATTTCATTAGAACTTACGCTGCACTTCTGAGAACTAATTGGCATCTACTTTTTTGTGTTCGTGGGCTTTTCTATTGTGTTGCAGGATTTTCAGCATCTTGGGATGTTACAGGGCTCTCCATCCTTGGCCGGCCGAGTGTGGAGAAGTCGGGTCCCCACAAACTCCCCTTTTTTCTTGAAAGCACCCTGCACGATCATCACCCTGTGAGGCTCAGGTAAGAGTCTCTGGCGATCACCTCATTCTTATGTTTTTAATTCGTGCACTGTAGGTCCAGTAGTAGCCACAGTAGTTCAAGAAGAGGCACCCCAAGGGAGTGCGCAACCCATGCCATGTTGCGCTGCCACCGATTCTGACACCTACAACCGTCTAGCGATCACGATGGGACCTGCTACGGCCTACTGTAAGTCCTAGAGGTCAAAAATCCAAAAAATTTAGAGCCCATGATCCTTTACTTTGCAAAATAGTTTAGCTCTGTTCGCAGGAAGAAGGAGGCCAAACTTCTGGCCGCTTAAACCCATGGGCGACCCGATTAGTGGAAGCCCAGGCCTTCTGTAAATGGCCAATCCCTTGGCCGCCCATAGGTCTGGACGGCCCTTTAGCTGGCCGCCTGGCTCCTCTCAGCGGCCATCGATCTGGCTACCTTGGCTCGTCAACGGCCAATGATGTGGCCGCCTCCTGCTTAATTTCCTGCAATTCTATTTTTCATCTGTTGTTTTGTTTGTATTGCATGTTTCATCTATTTGGCATTCTCTGCAGGTCATCAACGTGTGGGTGGGCTTAGGAAGAGCTGGCATCACACTCATAGGAACACCCTCCTGTTGGATCGAGCTCTTCACCTGAGGATTCCCACTCGGGTGCAACTAGCTCCTTTTAATCAGGAACCTCCGTAAGTCCTCGCGAACTGTGGATTCCCACACGGTCACCAGGCTAGTTGTACCCTTTGCAATCTCATGTAATCATCCTTGGGGTTGAGTGAGATCTTGCTAGGATCCTCGGAGAAATAGCCTTCACCCTTAGCTCTTCTTTCTTCTCCCGAGAAAATAAAAAAACAAACAAAAAGAGAAACAAAAAGAAAACAAACAAACAAAAAATGTCTGAGGGACGTTGTTGTGATAACCTTGTTTGCTCTATATATATATATATATATATATATATATATATATGGCCCTCTCGATAGCATACATTCCCAAAATCAAATCTTTCAAATCGAGAAGGTTCTGCCTTAAATGGAGCGACTTTTCACTAACCCGGGCTATGAGGAAAAGTTCGCTCCCCAATACGAGCCCAAGCTTGGGGCTAATCCTACCTTCGAGATGGAAGATACCCATCCGGCCTCCTTTATAGGCATGTTCTCGGCCTCGTCGAATGAGGCTGCCCACGCCAAATCGGCATCATCCCATAGTGAGTACAACCAAGTTAGCCCTAGGGCTCCCACATTATCTTCGCGCGAGGATCAAGAGTTGATCAGCGTGCTATCCCATTACACTCTCGAGGATTTGGTCACCTTGGCCTCCCGAGGGAAAACCGTGGATGTTCCCCAAACGTCTCCCCATTTCATTTCGGCTCGTACTCAAACTCCCTTCCAAGGGTCCTCTAGTCGGCCCGCTCGAGAAATTCCATCTCCATTCTGCAACCCTTTGGTTTCTCAAGGTGTTCCTCAACCCCCAACTCCCCCACCAACCATGGTCACCCCTCCGAGGGGAATAGATCCCATCTCCCGACAGGAAATTCAAAGCTACATTCGGCAAATGGTGGCCAAGAGTATGCCAGTCTCCCGTCCTCACTCTTTAACCCAATATTGCAAGCTCCCCAATGCTTATTTTTCGCCCGGCTTTAAGCATCTTAAGTATCGGAAGTACGATGGTACTACCGATCCTCACCATCACCTCTCGGGTTTCCTTATGGATTCCCATCAATGGTTGTATGACCGGGTGCTGTTGGTTCATCTGTTCCAAAAGTCCCTCGAGGGTGAGGCCCAGCATTGGTTCTCCTCTCTCCCGACTGTCGACCTCTTGAACTTCGACATAGTCTCCGAGTGTTTCCTTGCTCAATTTGGCCACATGTCCTCCATAGCTCCCTGTCACGCCCCGTACTCTATACTATCGAGGTATTGTCCACTTTGGCCTACCGACCTCACAGTTTTATCCCTTTCTAACAGTGATCGGCTCCAGAATGGGGGACTTCCCGAGAGGTCACCCATCCCAGTACTACTCCTCATTAAGCATGCTTAACTTCGGAGTTCTTTTTAAGAACTGAGCCGATACTTCAAAAGGCACCTCGATGATATAGAGTACAACTTAGCTATTTGAGGGTGTTCTGAAAATTGGGTGAACAGGTGTTAAAGAGGAAACTCACTAAAGCCACCGGTCCTAAGGCTAAATTTCAAGAGAATTGGGAAGGTCCATACGTCATCAAAGAGGTCTTTTCTGGCAATGCATATAAGCTAGTGAACGCCAATGGGGTGGAGCTCACTTACCCCTAGAATGGGATTTACCTCAAGAACTTTTATCCGTGAGACCTTGTACATAGTTATTTCAAAAGAAAAAAGGAAAAAAAAAGAAAAAAAGGGAAAGGAAGAAAATGTCAAGGAAAATCATGCCAACAGCCTAGTGTTCGTCATGTAGTTTCAGGTTCCACATCCATCCTTTGTGCTAGATTAGGGTGCATTAAGGTGGAGGTAGGTCATAGGTCTTGGTCTACCAGAACCGAGGAGAGCCCTGTCCAGGTATGTCGGCTCATGCTCATTAAAAGAAAGATGACATGCACACACGCATGCACTTTTCACTCAAAATTGGTGCCGTTGTTCAAGCTGGGTCTTCGCCCTAAAGGTTTCCGAAGGGCCCTAGCCTTCTTTCTATCCTAATCGACCGACCAAGACAGCCGGCGCCCTTAAAACGCTGAGCAAGGTAGCTGAAACGCACCACCCTCAAGGCGAGAGTAGGATTCACCCTTTGAGTCCTGTTAGAGCACGTGAAGAGGGCAGTGTCCCCGCGGGTACACAAAAAGGGATACAAAAGTCAAGAAAGTCAAATTTGAAATCCCTACCAAACAATAAAAAACAAAAAAATCCCAAAATGGGAGCAAAAGAAGGCCTGGTCGTGACCGTGCTCGGCAATGATGACCCCACTAATGCCAAATGAGAGAAAACCAAAAGGGGCAAAGACAAACACTAAAGGAATGATCCGAACTCACCCGAAAGGGAGGAGTCGAATCAGCACGCCTGTTGGCTCAACGACTAAAAGGCTTTGCTGGTCCTCTTTGAAGATTTATCCCCCACATTCTTCTGTCTTCCCCTGAAGAAGAAGACCCTAATTTTTTGAATTATTCTAAACTAAGTTAGTTTTGAAAATACATTTAGCTTTGAATTGAGTTATTTTAGCGTCGGGCTCAAACCAGATATCCGATTTGGAATCCGTCAGCTCTCACAACTCACGTCTATCTCCCAGGTCGTGTTGGAATGATCGGCACGCCGATCAGGCCAGTATTTTATATTTTAGACCCCCGAACCCTGAATTTTATGAATTCTTCTAAACTAAGTTACTTTTGAAAACACACTTAGTTTTTGAATTAATTATTTTTATAATTGAGTAATTCTGCCAAAATAAAAACATAATAAACACTCACCTGATGGGCCTATGCTGTGGTGGTGGATCCAGGTGGGAGAATTCCCGCCTGGGAAAGGAGGCCAGTGAGCGCCTGCAACATGGTTGTCTGCTGGCTAGACATCTCCTCTCGGATCTGCCGCTGCAAATCAGAGATCTCCGATCGGACAATGTCTCTAACGTCGCTGGCAGACGTACTGGGGCCAGGTGGAGGTATACTGAAGGCACTGCTACTGGTTTGGGCAGATCCTGAACTCGCACACGATCATATCATCGCACTAGAGTCTAGGCTCTCCCAAAAACCATATAGTCGCCCTTTCTTCAGTACGCCAGCTGCTGCCACCCATTCCACCGGATCCAACTCTTGCTGCTACGCGTCTCCCTCCCCGTACTTCTCTGTCACAGCTCTGATATTTTCTTAACCACTTACTTGCAAGTGTTTAAGAAAACTTCAAAATCAATAAATATTTTTGGTATATCGAAGAAGTGTGGGGAGATGCTGTCAAAATTTTCAGCAAATCGTGCAACACATATAGTAAGTGATTGTGCGATCAAACTTTCATAGATGGGTTAAAAAGTGATAATCTAAATAATAGTCCTCTTCCAACTGCAAATGATCTATGACGAACGATGTGAGAAAGGGTCGGGTTTATTTTCAGGAGTAATGTTTTCAAAGTTATTTGTGTATTAACATTTATTGGGTGCAGGCAAAATGTTGACAGATCGTTCATGGATGTATCACAGAATGTGCCCTCCCACCACGACCACATTCGCCACCCCCACCACCTCCCGCTGCAGGTATGTATATTTTAATTTTCAGAAAAATATTCATTTTACTTATGAAAATTAATTCTTACAGGTCCCAGTGGCCTGCCACCACCTCCCACTTGTCCACACCCCCACCACTCAGCCACTTGACGATGCCGGCAGTCGTCACGAGGGAGGCACGGCCCATGATGGACGTCGCCCGTGCTGGATCTCTGGGTAAATTTATAAGGTTATTACATTCATTATTTAGCCTTCAACTATCTAATGTGAATATTTTGACATTTGCAATTGTAGTTCTAAAATTGAACCTTCCGATGCTGTCCATCATTCTATGGATCTAGTAATGGCACATGTGCCTGGGCCAGTATTGTCTTTCAAAGAATTTTCGAAGGGCGCCCGCGATTCATTATTCGACATGTTCTTAGTAAGTAATTACGTCATTTAATTCAAGTATTTTTCAAACTCAATTCACAACAGTATACTAACTGTGAAACTTATTTTATTTATAGCAGACTTATCGATTCACGAGTGGACATGACGCGTCATGCTGTCGTTCTGCCTGGGAGTCTCTTGTACAAACAAATTACCAAAAGAAAGTACATGCAACTCATAAAAAGGCTAAAAAAAGGCTGGTGGGAGTGAAGACCGACAGCTGTGGAAGGAGCACGACCCTCTATGGATGAGGCATGCGGATTAGGACATAGCATGTGACAAATTTGCCGAAGACAAGTGGATAGAAAAGTCCCGAAAAGCCAAAGCAAATAGGGCATCACAACCGGGCGCAAATTTGCATACGGGTGGGTCCATCTCTTTCGCGGCTCATAAACAAAAAAAGGTAAGTAATATTTCAATTTATCTTCTTACATTTTATTAATATATATGGCATTTGTTTACTATGAATTGCATAACAGGCTGTGGAGCTTAATCGAGCTCTGTCGTTTCTCGAGGTGTTCGACAGAACACACAAAAGGAAGGGGACAGATCAATTTGTGAGTGAGAGAGCTCACACAGTAGTGGTAAGTTTATCTACATATGCAACTTCTACTATTCATTTTAATCAGATTGATTCATATGAAATTGACTAGTTATTTTATTCAATAAAGGTATATCAGAGAAGAGTGAGGAGACGCAACCAAAATTCTCAACAAACCATACAAACACATATAGTAAATGACTACCTAAGTGCGATCAAACATTCACAGACTGTCCAAGCGGGACAATTCAAGACTTTGAGGTAGCTATATACATTCTCGTAAAAAAATGAGAACATACACATTAATCCCAAAGCCTTGAACGGGAAGGTTCAATGACACGGGTTTAACATGCTCTCCTGAGGTGCATGTAATGTTAGGTCGCACCCACACACCTCAGCTCATAGGGAATACCCCATGTATTTATATAACATAAAATTAAATAACATCTCACTTATCATTATGCATACATCAAATTAAATAACATCTAATTTACAAAATTATTCAAATGAATAACATGAAAGCTAAATAATCCACATTTTTGAGTCACATCAACATCAAATTTCTGTTAAAATCAGATTTAAAAACACATTTATATGTAATTAAAATCAACAATGTTTGAAATCACAAGCATAAATTTTGGGGTATTTACCTTTTACTATAAGTTGACGGTTACAAATGGAACTCTATATTCTAGAAATAATAGTCAAAGTACGCTATTGTTTACCAATGCCCTTAAAGACAGAATAAGGCATTATCTGAATGATCCGATCATATTTCTTGGCTTGTCTAAACAAATACACCAATGTTAATAACAAGATGTAATTTTTTAATTTGGACAAATTTGTAACCCATCCTTGAGCCTGAATTTGTCGATTTAGATTTTATGTGCGGCTACTAGGAAAAGAGGCTATGTTCACAACCTATTGAATCAGTCAATCTGATGATTTACATAATTTTATATAATTTTCTATCCAAATATATACAAGTCCCAAAGGTACAATTAAACAAAAAGAAAAGTAAAAAGTCTTGGGGCATACCCCGATTGGCAGAAGCTAGATGAAAATTGAAGTCATAACTTCTATACAAGGGTGCCTCTGCCAGGGCCAAAATACAGTCACCTGCCTTAGCCATGCCGTGGTCGCCTCGCGGCTGGCTGCTGCACAGACTCCTCCTAGGCCTCCCTTAACATGCTATCCCATCGCAGACGCCTACGCCCTACACCACGCCGAGCCGCCTGCCGATGCCTCCTCCTATTCCATCGGCGAGGACCACGTACAGGGGAAGAGGATGCGGCTGGCTCCTCCTGAACCATCTGAGGGAGACCCTGTTGAACATGTGTGCAACATGATTAATTTTATGGTTTTGATGATGTCTTCCTCTGTAATCATTAATGAACTATACCTACAATTGATAGGGTTAATATTCATTCATTTCAGGTCATTATACTTCCAGCGCAAAAGATCAAGGATGACACATAAATCTAGGCAACTGGATACACAGATATCAAGGCATATGACAATATTGGAGGCACAAAAATCTAGCATGTTTCAAGCATAGAAATCAAGTTGAATAGCATCACACATAAGGTCATTGCGTATTCCTTATATGATCAATGCATATCTTGCCTTATGGATGGTTCAGGATAGCATGCTACAAGATAATCCAAGAAATGGAGTGGTGTTGGCAAAGGTGAAAGCTCATTGATCATGTCCAAGCAAAGATGCAAATCTCTTTTACAAACAAAAGTCGGCATTTCACATTCGGCTCGTCACACATCCAAGGTCAATGCACAAAGAAGTATAGCCAGGAGAATCCAAGGCCAGAGACTCAGTTGATACCTTTTAGACTATCAAGGGAGATGCCACGGACATGAACGGGCTGCTAAAGAAGTCAAGCGGCGGAGCTGAAGCGGCTAACGGACTGACCCGGGCTGGACCGGGGGCTGCCCAGCTGGCGGTCGACCGCCAGCACAGGGGCGGTCGACCGCCCCAGCCAGGGAATGCTAGTATGTATGTCTTTCAACTGGTGGTCAACCGCCAGCCCGTAGCGGTCGACCGAAAATCCCAGGGGCCATTCGTCTACAGCATTTCTCAGTAGCGGTCGACCGCCAGGAGCTGCAGGTCGACCGCCAGCCCCGATGCAGCCTTGTTTGACTTCGATTTTCCACTTCAAAAAAGGTCATTCAACATGGATTTGTTTAATCCAAAAGTCACCTAATCACCCATGATTTGTGGATCTGGTCTGGGACTTGTCTATAGACCATTCAAAGTCTATAAAACCAACACAAGAGGGTTAGAAACCCTAGTTGATCATTTGGAGAAAAGAGAGATCAAGAGAGGCTAGAGAGAAGATTGGAAGAAGATGTACTGTAGCCGTGAACAGTACTTCGTGCAGAAGTTCTACATCCAATCCAAGGGATTCAAGCCTACATCTGAAGCCTTCAATCTCCAAGGAAGAAGAGAAGCAAGCAAGCTCACAAAGGTGATCAAATCTTCATTCAAACCTCTTCGTCAACTCAAGGGAAGATCAAAGCTACATCCAACAATCTCTCCATCAACTCAAGGTGATTCAAGCTCATATCTCAATCCATCAACCTCCAAGGAAGAGTAGAAGCAAGCAAGCCTAATAAGGGAGATCAAAGGAGGCTGCAAAGGTGTGTTCAAGGGAGAGGAGTTCGAGTACTGTAGCTGTGAACAGTACTCCGGGAAGAAGTTCTTCATCAAATCCTCAAGAGATTCAAGCTCCAGCAAACCTCAGACAAGATCCTTTCTCTTAAGCATATTTTATATCTTGTTGAGTGTTTTTCAAAAGTTGTTCTTATTCCATTTCTTTCAAACACTTGAATTTGAGAATCGTCCCTACCGGTGGTTAGTAGGAAGGCAATCGGAGGCTGTCCGATTTGCGGTGTTGACGTCCCTACCGGTGGTTAGTAGGAAGGCAATCGGGAGTTCTCCGATTTGCGGTGTAGCCGTCCCTGCCGGCTTTGTGTGTAGGAAGACAGAAAGAGGGCTTTCTCTGTTATGTGGTTGGGGCGTGTCCCCGGTCAAGCTGTGAGTCAGCAAGGAAGCCTCACCGGGTTTTGGTGAGGGGTGGACGTAGGTTGCGGGGTTGCAACCGAACCACCTTAAAAATCCCTGTGTTGTGGGTTGTTTATCGTGTCTAATTGATCTATATCTTTTAACCCCATTCGCAGGTTCGTGTGCTTCCATACTTGGTTAGATTGTTCACATACATATGCACTTTGAGTGATCAACATAGCACATACACACACGCACAGTTGTTGCAAGCTATTGCATGCTCTAGTGTTATGCTTTATGATCCCTGCACTACAAGGCTTATTTTTTTCAAGTTCACAAATGTGCTTAAAGAAGTGTGGACGTTTCATAGCTTGTAATCCAAGTCTTTTCATTTGAGCCACTCTACTTAATTCCGCTGTGCATTGTGCCTAAGTGATTCACTCACTTTATAAGAGTGGTTTAAGTTTCTGTTAGCTAAGAGTTTTAAATAGGCCAAAGCTTTTGATAGGATCTATTCAACCCCCCCTTCTAGATCTGTTTACACCTCGCAGGACCCAACAGACCCTGCTAAAATTGTAATGCCCGACCATGCTCCTGGGCGCGCAACAGCTCTACCTCGAAAATCGCCACCGTCCGGAATGCTACCTCCACGTCGATGACCCCGGACGCCGTGAGGGTCCGACGAATCTCTGGCGTCAGTCCAGTAATGAACTGTTGAGTCAAAAATCGCGGATCCGCCATGGCCGGCAGTGCATAACGGCTCAAATCCCTGAACCTTACCCAATACAAGGCAACTGGTAGCGCTCCTTGAGCCAATGCCATAAATTGGGTGGACAAATCGAAAATATCTGCTGCTCTCGTTGCATCGGGGACCGCATCTACCGGAGGGGGCGGTGCACCACACTGCACGTCCAGCGATGCGGACATCAAAGCAAGAGCACCGACATTTTAATTTACATTTGTGTCCTTTAGTTTATGTTTATATCATTGGGAAAACATATGTGCAATTCTAAGGTTTTATAAGCCAAACTGTGAGTCTTTAGGTTTTAGTGGGTTTTTGTGCAAAAGTCTAGTAGGACCAGCAAGGGGCCCCCATCTCCTTTCCTATTGGTCCACCTAAGCCTTAGGGCCCATGTGGGGCCAGTCAAAGGTCCAAGGTGGGCTTCTAGATGGCTTGACCATTCAAGGGGACAATTGGATTAAAAAGTCCAATATTCCAACCCTTTAAGTCCAAGATGCTTCCCCCTTATAATATAGTTTATCTCATGTTGTATTTTTTTATTTAATTTGGTCATTTGACAACATGGGGAAGAAAATCCCCCCTCTCCCACGAAATTCCCAGCCCCCCACCCCTTGTCATTCTCTATATAAGCCTATGTATAGTGTCATTAGAGAAATTAATGAAGAATTAAGTATTTTTACCAAGAGCAAGCCCAAGGGCACCCCTTGTGTCTCTCCTCTCCCCCTTGCAGCAGTGATTGCTACCCATTATAGGGTGTGAAGCCCTCATCTTGGTGTGACTCCAAGATCTCCAACCTCTGCTGGATGCGACTTCCGGCCGCCGCCTTCCGTTCGTGCCACCATCGCGCCGCCACCGCCATCGCCGGAGTTCTGTCTCCATCAGGACAGAACCTCATCTTCAAAATTTTATCTTTTTTTCTTGTTATCTGATCGAGCCCTAATTTTGAGGGTTTGTTCTGTCCATCTCCCCTAACCTCCAGCTCAAATTTCGTGTCATTTGGACGTCATTTGATATTTTTCATATATTTTTGTTTGTCCTCTCAATAATCTACCTTTTTGCATATCTACGAGACAAAGTCTCCTTGTTGCATTTTTCCCACCCACTTAGAAAATTTTGTAAAATCCACAACAATTCCCAGGTGTTCCTCAGATATACCCCCTTCCACCATAATTTTCGTGGAGTCTAGAAAAATCACTTCCCTTCGGTCAAAGGTCAGTCACAGGAAAAACACAGTCTGCCCTGTGTGTCTGTCAATCCCGGTCAGAAAACAAAATAGTGTTACAGTCATTCTCATCTTCAATCCGTTCGGTGGATGGAGCTTTGAAAAATATATGTTGTAGTTATGTGAGTGCCCTTTCCAATGGTACCAGCCACGCCTCGATCGGCCTCCGGATCTGAGCACCATAATTCTTTCTGTCGAGGCGCGCCAATCTATTTTCTGTGCAGATTAGAAAATTCAGTCCGAGATTAATTCGTGCAAAAATATCAAAAGTCAACTTCTGGAACCGCCACTTCAGGGAGTCGATCAAGGACATTCCGCCATCGTCCCAGCCAAGTGGCGCCTTCAGAAGACCTCAGGAGGGCGTCCTTCCTTTGGAATCCGCGCCTTGCTGTCCAGCGAGTCAGAACCGAGTCGGCATAGTACCGAGTCGGTGCAGGACCGAGTCGGACCAGCAGGCCGAGTTCGTGCCGAACGCACCTCCAGATTACTGCCAGTCAACCCAGGGTCGGTCCTCCCGGGCCCCACTTGTAGCCCTTTACCTCCCTGCGTGGAGTGGGCAATATAATTCACAGTTGTAATTAACTTTTTACTGTTGTTACCGGGAGTTACCGTAACTGGACGGGATCATCTTCCCCACGCCCGGAGCGTGGAGGTACACTCGTTCCCACACTTTATCACATTTTGCTTAGTTCGTATTCATTCGTATATGCCGCTGCGAGTGTAGGTTTTTAGCTTGATATATTGTTATCACCGCTGCGAGAGTGAGTGAGTGTACCGTCCCGTGACTCGATCATTGTTAACGCGAAAAAGCCGATACCCGAGACTCACTGTCGGTTTCTTAACAGCGCACGGTCCCATGTCTTCCCTCGCATAGGGGCGATCGCGAGCAAGAGTCCCAGGTCGCGTGTCCGTCCCGCATCAAATTGGTATCAGAGCGCCAGTTGAGTCTAGGGTAGTCATTAGTCATTGCTTAACAAAAATATATAAAAAAGTGTCGTTAAAGTCTAGGAGTCTAAGTTTAAGTCGGTCCGAGGTTGCATCGCATACCTTTAATCGGTATATCAAAAGGTGTTGTCCGAACATTAGGCTACGCCTATCGGAAAGTCCGCACACTCGCGTCGAGGAGACCCTCGGGTCAAACCTCCGCCACGTACCGAATCTTGGTTGTGTCTAGGTTAGTAGTCGAGTCTGCACTCCAACATTGCATTTGTGTTTAGTGTCTTGTCCAAGTGTCGGCATGTCTAGCATGTAGCTCCCCAATTTCCCATGGATTCCCCATCACCCGG
The DNA here is from genome assembly GCA_022559845.1 of Amorphophallus konjac. Classification (NCBI taxonomy): domain Eukaryota; kingdom Viridiplantae; phylum Streptophyta; class Magnoliopsida; order Alismatales; family Araceae; genus Amorphophallus; species Amorphophallus konjac. The sequence continues at coordinate 283,867,021 of CM040127.1, forward strand.
GCAATCTGGCCGTTGGTCCACCCATGGGCTTGGCAACCACCCTCTCCACTTTCGTAGGCCCGAAGCCTCGGATTTTTATGGCTCCAATGACCCGGGCAACTACCTCAAGTGGGAGGCCGCCATGGACAAATATTTTGAATGTTACACCATGTCCGATGCCATGCAAGTCAGTTTTGCCCAAGAGAGACTTGTCCACAAAGCCGCTGGGAAATGGGAGAGCATTGAGCGCATGAGAGAGGTTAGGAGGCAAAGGCCCATCGAGTCATGGCATGAAATGAAGGGCGAACTTAGGAAGGTCTACCTACCCGGCCCGGTCACCTCCAACCTACCCCACCCAATCACCTCCACCCCAAGTGGGCCATAATCGGAGGCAAAGCGCCGCACATGTAGAAGAGCCTAGGTCCACGACTAAGCCGAGTTCATATGGGAGAGTCCATCACCTTACTCCTACTCCAAACCCCACCATTGTCGAACTCTTCCAAATCATTTCGGATAGAGTGGATAGGAGGTGTGCTTATATCGAGTCCCTGGTTCCCCCTTGCCTACCTCCTAGACGGGATGGAACCAAGCACGAGCCTAAGGAGGTAGCAGCCGGTAGTCCCAACCCGACGCCATCTATGGTGCCATCCCAAGATCCTCTCCCCATCATGGTGGATCCTCTTCCCCCACCCACGAGAGCCCCATTGCCTACACCCCCTGTCCGTCAGGAGGATAAGGGTAAGGGCCCACTTATCAGGGAGCGTAGTGGGTCACGACAGCAGTGTTATCGTTGCCAGGGTTCGGCCACTTTATCGGACAGTGTCCCACTCTGACATCTCTAGCCCTAGGGGACAAGAGGGTTGGAGAAGCTTCACCTACCGATCTTCATTCGGAGCCATCTCAGCCAGAGCTACCCGTGTTTCTAACGGGAAAGCTACTCATAGCCGAGCCACTCTTTAGCTGGCTTAGGACAGGTTTGGTCCCTACCCCATCTTACTTCCCATCCATGGACCCTACCCTACCATTAGTGCCGATCAACTCATTTCACACCACTTTCTGGTCTAGTCACTATGTGGAAACATTGGATGACCTCTTAAAGGATTAGACTGGCAGTTGACATTTACGCACTTGTTGGCCTCAAGCTTCGATCGACCCACAAGTTAGAGCTTCACACATCCATCCTTAGGGTCTATCACCTCCGTGTGCACCGTGGGTCATGTCACAACGGAGGTTCTTCTATTCCTCCCTATGCCGGTCGAGCCCGACTTCATTCCCTTTTGCCCAAGAGAGGAATCTTACTTTATACCTATAACTGCTGTCCCACCTCGCGCAATGAATGAAGGTGCTCATTTACACCTTCATGAATTTCATACTTGGGACCATGTCATGGGGAAACCCATCTCGAGAGGTCATACTTTCTTTGATCCCTTCACTAGTCACCCACTATATCTACTCCCGTTCTTCGAGGGAGTCCACCACCACACCCCTTCCCCACGGGCTAGTCCGCCAACACCCAACCCGGGGACCGTTCCATGGTTATCATATAGGGGTGTCAAAGAAGGTGAATTCGGTTCTCCACCTATCAAGTCCACTAGGGAGCATGTGCATGCATGGTGCCTTTTAGGATGTCTTCCCCATTCCGCCTACCACCGATTGCGTCAAGTGTATGCATGGCACACATTCGGGTGTCCTGGTCCACCATCGCACATGTATGGGTCAGACTAACAGTAGGTGTGTCTTGGGTCTTGTGTGTCTGTCCGTGCATGTGTCCAGCATAGTCGGTCCTTTGTACGCTCGTGTTGTCAGTCCCTTTCGAGTGCGAGACTTGTCAGACTTTGGGATCGGCTCTACCTCAACATATCGGATCTAGTCACATATAGGGACCCAGCGGTGATTCCTAGTGAGTCTTCAAGCCACCTTCTCTCTTTTGAGAGTGACCCCACCCCGTAGTGTCCACCTTTAGCCTCAGTCCCACAGCAGCGTGAGCGTATCGAATCTATACGGGATGGGCAGGTGTTGACTACTTGGAGTGGAGCGTACTCCGCGCTTCTAGGTTCGGTGACGGATCCACCAGAGGAGCACACGAGCAGCTCACCCCTTACTCGACGGGGTCGAGTTCTTCCCACCCGGGGAGAATTGATGGGCACATCAAAGCAAGAGCACTGACATTTTAATTTACATTTGTGTCATTTAGTTTATTTTTATATCTTTGGGAAAACATATGTGCAATTGTAAGGCTTTATAAGCCAAACTGTGAGTCTTTAGATTTTAGTGGGTTTTTGTGCAAAAGTCTAGTAGGACCAGCAAGGGGCCCCCATCTCCTTTCCTATTAGTCCACATAAGCTTTAGGGCCCATGTGGGGTCAGTCAAAGGTCCAAGGTGGGCTTCTAGATGGCTTAACCATTCAAGGGGACAATTGGATTAAAAAGTCCAATATTCCAACCCTTAAAGTCCTAGATGCTTCCCCCTTATAATATAGTTTATCCCATGTTGTATTTTTTTATTTAATTTGGTCATTTGACCACATGGGGAAGAAAATCCCCTCTCTCCCACTAAATTCCCAGCCCCCCATCCCTTGTCATTCTCTATATAAGCCTATGTATAGTGTCATTAGAGAAATTAATAAAGAATTAAGCATTTTTACCAAGAGCAAGCCCAAGGGCACCCCTTGTGTCTCTCCTCTCCCCCTTGCAGCAGTGATTGCTGCCCATTATAGGGTGTGAAGCCCTCATCTTGGTGTGACTCCAAGATCTCCAACCTCTACTGGATGCAACTTCCGGCCGCCGCCTTCCATTCGTGCCACCATCGCGCCGCCACCGCCATCGCCGGAGTTCTGTCTCCATCAGGATAGAACCTCATCTCCAAAATTTTATCTTTTTTTCTTGTTATACGATCGAGCCCTAATTTTGAGGGTTTGTTCTGTCCATCTCCCCTAACCTCCAGTTCAAATTTCGTGTCATTTGGACGTCATTTGATATTTTTCATATATTTTTGTTTGTCCTCTCAGTAATCTGCCCTTTTGCATATCTACGGGACAGATTCTCCTTGTTGCATTTTTCCCACCCACTTAAAAAATTTTATAAAATCCACAAACATTCCCAAGTGTTCCTTACATATACTCCCTTCCACCATAATTTTCGTGGAGTCTAGAAAAATCATTTCCTTTCGGTCAAAGGTCAGTCACAGGAAAAACACAGTCTGCCCTGTGTGTCTGTCAGTCCGGGTCAGAAAATAAAATATTGTTACAGTCATTCTCATCTTCAATCCGTTTGGTGGATGCAACTGTGAAAAATATATGTTGTAGTTATGTGAGTGCCCTTTCCAACGGTACCAGCCACGCCTCGATCGGCCTCCGGCTCTGAGCACCATAATTCTTACCGTCGAGGTGCGCCAATCTATTTTCTGTGTAGATTAGAAAATTCAGTCCGGGATTAATTCGTGAAAAAATATCAAAAGTCAACTTCTGGAACCGCCACTTCAGAGAGTCGATCAAGGACATTCCGCCATCGTCCCAGCCAAGCGGCGCCTTCAGAAGACCTCAGGAGGGCGTCCTTCCTTTGGAATCCGCGCCTTGCTGTCCAGCGAGTCGGCATAGTACCGAGTCGGTGCAGGACCGAGTCGGACCCGCAGGCCGAGTTCGTGCCGAACGCACCTCCAGATTACTGCCAGTCAACCCAGGGTCGGTCCTCCCGGGCCCCACTTGTAGCCCTTTACCTCCCTGCGTGGAGTGGGCAATATAATTCACAGTTGTAATTAACTTTTTACTGTTGTTATCGAGAGTTACTGTAACTGGACGAGATCATCTTCCCCACGCCCGGAGCGTGGAGGTACACTCGTTCCCACACTTTATCACATTTTGCTTAGTTCGTATTCATTCGTATATGCCGCTGCGAGTGTAGGTTTCTAGCTTGATATATTGTTATCACCGCTGCGAGAGTGAGTGAGTGTACCGTTCCGTGACTCGATCCGTGTTAACGCGAAAAGCCGATACCCGAGACTCACTGCCGGTTTCTTAACCACGCACGGTCCCATGTCTTCCCTCGCATAGGGGCGATCTTGAGCTAGAGTCCCAGGTCACGTGTCCGTCCCGCATCATCCAGAGCCTGATGCGGGACGGATGACACGACCAGGCTAAGACGTACGACCAACTCGAAGTGCAGCCAGCACTAGCACGCTAAGGTAAGCCGGGCGGCAGACCACCGTGGCGTTCCCGGGTGGAGACGTCTCTCAATAGGAACTCTAGCTAGCTCGACGATCATCCTTTGGGAGGGAAACGTGGGATCGCATCGGTTAAGGAACCACTGTCGCCTAGGGTGGTGCAGTCCGAGCTCGGTGCTCGACTGGAGCTAAGGAACGGGCACTCTTAACTCACAATCACGGTGATTTGTATCTAGCTAAGGGCCCTATTCTCACAAACGCAGCATATATGACAGCATACTAAATAAAGTAAATGCTGAAGTGAAGGAACATCGCGCGTACCTCCATGACTAGTGCGTGGGGAAGAAACCCCCACCGGGTCCAAACAACCCCGATACACACGAGTAATTAATTGTTACAATTTCGGAAACTTGGCCCACTCCACGCAGGGAGGTAGAGGGCTACAATAGCAAACATCGGGGCTGCTGGGACACGGGTTGACGGGCAGCACTCTATGGAGCCGAGGGAGGTGAGTCGGGGCCGATCCGGGTGACGATCGGGTACCGGTCCGGTTCTGCCCACGCTGGTCACCCTGTGCAGCGATCTTGCGGAGGCCGGTACGCTAAGATCCAATGCCCGATCGGAGTTTCGTTTATTGGAGAACATCGGTGATAGGATGAAGTTTTTCTGCTCCAAAGGGCGCGATCAGATCTGTCCAGATCTAGGCGCAACAGTAATAGTTCTCAGCCTCTTGTTTGGCACACACTGAACTACACAGAAAGACAATTAATTAACGTAAAAAATGGCTCCCGGTGTCAGAACGAGGCACCGTTTGTTGCCGATCGTCGGCGACGTCTAGTGGAAAGATTTGACCAAGGGGTTTGATCAGATCTGCAGAGTCGACAGTGGGGCAGCTTCTGGAATTCACCTCTTCTTAAGGGTCGGATCTCCACAGGGTGGTCTTCACAGTCCCACGAGAATCTCCGCCACGATCAACACAGATCTCGGATCGACACAAGCTCGGTGGCAACGCGAAGAGGACTCAAAATCCTATGATCACTCCAAAAGATAGATCCAGATAGCGTGGGAGTCGATCTATAGAAATTCGAGATTAGGAAACTCCAGATCTGGACAGCAAGCTCGGGCAGATCTACGCGACTTCACGAGACGAATTGTTGCCGGTGATCCAGAGCTCCGACCAACGCGAAACCACCGCCAAATTCTTCCTGACTCGCAGAAGCTTCACTGAGAATTTTTGTGGAACCAGATACGAAGGGGATAGGGAGGATAGAGGGGCGAGTCACACGCCCAAATAAATCCCGTCACAGGATTTGGCCTAGGGCATCACACCCAAAGGAAAGAAGAGAATCACTCTCTTAATGCAATTTTCGCTCACCAATTCTTCATTAATTCCTTCACTAACACTATACACATGTTTAAATAGAGGTATGGCAAGGGGAGGGGGCTGGGACATACGTGGGAGCAAGGGGAGGGAGAGGGGGGTGCGCCCCTTTGACAAGGAGAGGGGACAAGTAGACAAGGTGGCCACCTAACTTTGGAAAGTAAGGGGAGGGGAGTCAATTCTTGTAGGTGGCTGCCTCCCTCTTGGACCAAGAAGGGGGGTGCCCCCTTCCACCAGCCACCAAGCCACCTTCCCTATACCCCATTCACACCTTAGCACACCTAGCCCTTGGCCTTGTTCACATTGATCCTCCTTTGGCCCAATTAAGGCCCAAAACCCAATAAGTCTAGCCCATTACAATACCATAGGCCCATTAGCCCTTGCACACTATTACAACCCATTAATTGTCCACAAGTTCCAAATAGGGCCCAACAAGGCCAAACAAATGGGAAATGAAGGTGAAGGCTCGACCGATGCGTCCACGTCCTCCGCGAGCTATCCGGGTCCCGCCGTGTCCTCGTCCACCGGCGTATATTGCGACGTGTGTCCGCACCAGTTCTCCCCGGGTGGGAGGAACTCGACCCCGTCGAATAAGGGTGCCAAAGCTTGAGCTCTCTGCGTGTGATCAAGGCATCGTCTGGCACGGGGCGTTCTCTCCAATGCACGAAGATGTATTGGTAGGCTCCATTCCTGGTGGTGATCACCTGCTCATCCAGTATATAATCTATATGCTTGCGTTGAGGCTGAAAGAGGTGGACTATTGGGTGTTGTGTCACTCATAGCAGGAGGAGAAAGCCCGAAACTCAGTAGGGATCACCGCGGGTTCCGATATGCTACCAGATCTGAAACATTGAACGTCGAACTGACACCATAGTCGCCTGGTAGTTCAATAATGTACGCATTCGAACCCACTTGTTTCATGACTCGGAAAGGGCGAGGATCACGGGCCTGGAGTTTCTTTATGGTCCCGAGGAGAAACCGTTCAGGTATGACCCTGATCATGATGTACTCTCCCTTTTGAACTCACAGACATGTAAGATGCATCAGCTAACTCCTTATACGTGCATGGCTGGCCTTTTATTGGGACACGACTTTATGCAAACTCCAAATGCACAATAAACAACTGGATAAGCAAAACTGACTCATACATGACCTTAGACAAACCTAGACAACCATAAGTAATACTCGCAGACAAACGATGCAACCCAAAGTTGGGGACTCCTAGACATCCTAACCTGAACCTACTGACTTCTAAATGGGGGTTCATAGGTTTGGGAGGATCACGCCCAAGTGCTCATTGCCCGGGGAGTGAGTACCTGGGTCGGCAACATGCTCTTCTAAAAGCTCATCAAAGAACTCCTCCGCGAGTTCTGGATTCGGCTCATAGCTGACCGGCACTAGCTCCGGTGTGGGGTTGCGGACTGGAGTGTCTGAGATAGCCAATGATTCCCGAGTGAGACACATGGCCGCAAAGTGGCCTATCCCACCACACCTATAGCACTGGTCATGCGGGCCTGTGCTAGAAGATGCTCCACCGGTCATCGGCCCCTTTCCCTTGTCTTCTCGAAGGGTCGGGGGTGGTGGGAGCTGAGGTCGGGCAGGCAATGCGGGCTGCTGGGGGTGTGGGGTGGGGAATGGTGCCGGTGGTCGAGGGGGAGGGTCCCTTGGAGGGAGAGGGAGAGGTCTAAGAGCAAAGGGGTCCTGGCGAGGGGGTTCCGGAGGATAAACCATCGAAAATCGACTATAGGAACTAGGCGTGGTACGAGGGTCGAACCCACGCGGATGGATGGTTCCCGGTCGCTGGACGAGAGCGAAATCTGACTCAAACTGCTCTAACTCGAGAGCAACCTGATATGCGGCCTCCAGGGTGGTCACATTGCGATGAAAGAGTTCATATTGAAAATGGGGCCGCAGACTACGACGGAAGCGGGAAACAGGCATCGTGCTCTCTTCGAGACGCCACATCGTAAATAATATTCATCAAACTCTGCGATGTACTCGGACACGGACCAGTCCCCTTGGTTGAGATTCTGCCACCTATCAATGAGCCTCTGACGGTATGTGGCAGGAAGATACTTGGTTCTAAGTCTCTCCTTCATCTCATCCCAAGACTCAACTTGGGGTTCCCGACGCTGATATAGCAAGCTCTCCACATTGCACCAATAAGTTTATGCTTGCCCTAACAGCTTCATTTTAGCGAACTTGACTCTCCGGTGGTCCGTCATCTCGAACCACTCAAAGTACCGGTCCATGACAGCCTCCCAATCAAGATAGACCTTCGGGTCCAAGGACCCGTCAAATGTGGGAGGGTCGGCTCGCACGGTCCTGAGGACTCTATCATCCTCTTCATCTCTTGGCTGATGAAAGCCATGACAGCGCCGGACATTCCCCCCATACGCATTATCGGACCCATAGTCCTCTAGACCAAGGTCACGATGTTGTGGTTCGATGGCTCGGTGAGGGGCGGGTGGAGCGGGTGCGGGCTGGACTTGGGCCACAAGAGCGGGCTGGACTTGGACCACCGCGGGAGGAGGTGCGGGTGGGCCCTGGCTTGCTCCAGGAGGGTCCCCGTGTGACATTCTATCTAACCGTCCAACTAGATCTTGGACAGACCTGTCGGAGGTCTCCATGCGTTCCTCCATGGCCCTAAGTCGACCATCCATATTATCGGAGAAATTTTGAAAGGTAGCCTCGGACTGGTCCAACCGAGCCATAATGGCCATCATCGCCTCATGCAAGGAGTGGAAGTCTCCTGGTGGGACACCAGAGCTACCCGCCGGTACCAAACGCGGAGCACACCGACATCCTTGTGGTTGGGCGACAGCATGGAGCTTCCATCAGAGTCTTGACATTTTTATGTATTTATTTTGAGAGTGTTGTATTTGTATTTGTACTTTAGCATTTGGTGTGTTTAATTAGGCTAAGTTAGTGGGTTTGTTTGTCAAATAATCACTTGGGCCCAGAGGGACCCCACCCTCTCTCCCATTGGGCCACGTGGCTGCTAGGGACCATGAGGGTTGGCCCATAGTCCACCTAGGATTTGGACCATTGGACCAAGGGGACAAAGGGGGAAAGAAGTCAAGATTCCCTCCCCTTAAATCAAGGGGGTGTCCCCTCGTTGTACCCCATGCTTGTCCCCCATGTGGGATTAAACAAATCCCATAAGTCTCCTTTCCCTATTGTACCCTCCCACCTAGCCTTGACCAAGGGTATTCCAAGTCTTTTGGTTAGGTCTAGGGTTTGGATACTTAGCCTCACTTTGGTAGGGGATTTGGGTTAAATTAAACTACTTAGGTTAGTCCATAGTTAGTCTATTTTTGATTTGATAGCAAGATTATTAACTCGGAAATAAGTAGGTGGGCTAACCTAGTTTGAATCTATTGTGATTTGGTAGCTAGTGGGTTAACCCAATAATATTTATAAGTAAAATATTGAGAGAGAGAGAGAGGGTACATTTATTGCGCATTTATTATTGGGTTAACCCTTCTAAATCCACCTCTGGAGGTGGATTTCGAAGTCTAGGGTTACTCCGGGTTTAATACTCATCCTCCCGGTTTAGTGCAGGTTTAAGTATCAAAGTAATTTAGACTTCAAAAATAGTTAAACCTAGGCTAAACTATGACTAACATAGGACTAACCATATATCAAAGTGAGGCTTATAGTCTCTTGTTGTATTTTGGTGGAACTAATGAAAATTTGAAAAGAGACTTGCTTGGTGTGCACCCCCCTCTCTCCTTGAGTGTTCTTGGTGTTCTTCCTCCTTCCCCTTCTAATCTCTTCCAAATGTGATCCCAGATCTTCTACCTCCCTCAAATCTCTTCCTCTTACCTTCTTCCTCTATCTATTGTGAACGTTCACCGCCGCCGCCGCCGCCGCCGTTCGTGTCGCCGGTGAGCCACCACAATCCGGTCTTCATCTGCTGCCCCAAATTCGGAGTTGTAGGATAGCAGCTCGGTGAAAGGTCTAGTACGAGAGATCTGACTGTTGGATCGTCGCGAAACTTTGAGGGTAGGTTTCCCCCATTGTAGGCCATTTCCAGTTTAAATTTGAGGTCGATCAAAGCTCGTTTAGACCATTTCCCAGCCACCTGTTCATCTTCCCCAAAATCTGCCTGTGTGCAGGTCTGCGGGATAGATCTTAGTATCCGATTTTTATCACCCCTCAAACGTTGTCAAAATCTCATAAATAAGAAATATACATCTCCATCACCCTCCCCTCTACCCACAATAAAAATACCAGGTCCTAATTTGGTCATTTGATCCTCGGTCAAAGCCCTTGATCAGGGAGGTTTGGTTCTGTCCAGCCTATTCTGTATTTCGGGATAGTGTGCTCAGCCCAATTGTAGTTATTTTAATTTCACATCCAGCCGTTTGATGAGTTTGGGCTTCTAGTATGTCGTAGGATTTTGAGTCCCCTTTCCAACGGTTCTCTTTGTGCCCCGATCCGACATGGGGATTGAGCATACCAGCTGATCTCATCGAAGTGCACAGTTCTGACCAGAAACACAGCTGCGGGATAGCCTTGGGAAACAAATCCCAAGAAATTGCCCGCTTCCACTCCGGTGACCGCCGCTCCCGGGGATTGACCCGGGACACTCCAGGAGCGCCCCCATCAGTCCCTGCAGCCCGGAGCCGCCCTGGACTCCACCGTGCCAGCAGTGGGTCCCATGTACCATCCTGCGGGCCCGAGTGAACGGAGCTGAATCGGTCGACCGCGTCCACCCGAGCGCCAGTGACTGCTGCCCACCAACCTGAGATTGGTGCTCCCGGACCCCACGTGTCGCCTGTTACCTCCCTGCGTGGAGTGGGCTGTAGAATCACTTTTGTAATTACTAATTATTGCTGTACCGGGAGTTCCGGATCTCGGTCGGGAAGTCTTCCCTATGCCCCGAGAGTGGAGGTACACTCGCCACCCCCTTTTGTCATATTTTACTTAGCTAGTATGCATTCTAGATGCCGCTGCATGTGAGTAGGATATTCTATTAGCTTGCTATATTTAATCACCGATGTGAGTTGAGAGTGCGAAACCCGTCCCGTGACTCGTTCCGAGCACGAAAGCGAGCCGACCACCCGAGTCTCAAAGCCGGTTTCTCAACCGTGCAAGATCGTCACGTTTCCCTCGCCGGGGATGATTATGAGTAGCGCTTCTTGTTTGGGGCATGATCGCCTCTTCTGGAGCTCTTTCGGTGCCACGCCATAGTGTTGTTGCTGGTCGCGTCGTCTTACTAGTCGAGTCATCTGATAGAGTCCGAGGTCGCAACCCGTCCGCGTCGAGTCTCGTAGTCGTCCCGCATCATCTCCCGAGGTGGCATCCTCTGGGTTAGCCATAGACGCGGGGCGATGGTATTGGGTACCTCGCCGGGTGGGCATGCAAAGACACAAAGATCGGAATGCACTAACTAATGCAAACTGAGGAACCTAGACTTAGCCAATATCCGGTACGTGGCAGAGTTGTGGGATCCGAATATCCTCTCTCGCAAGTGTGCGGTCCTCCTGTTAGGCGTAACCTAACGTTCGGACAACACCTTTTGATATACCGAGTAAAGGATGCAATGAGACACGACCCTAGACTCTAACTCGCTCTGATACCAATTTGATGTAGGACGGATGACACGACCGGCGTAAGAGGTACGACCGACTCGAAGTGTGGCTAGCACTAGCACGCTAAGGTAAGCCGGGCGACTGACCACCGTGGCGTTCTCCGGGTGGAGACGTCTCTCAACAGGAACTCTAGCTAGCCCGACGATCGTCCCTTACGAGGGAAACGTGGGATCGCAGTGGTTAAGGAACCACTGTTGCCTAGGATGGTGCAGTCCGAGCTCGGTGCTCGACTGGAGCTAAGGAACAGGCGCCCTCAACTCACAATCACGGTGATTTGTAGCTAGCTAACGGCCCTATTCTCACAAACGCAGCATATATGACAGCATACTAAATAAAGCAAATGCTGGCGTGAAGGAATGTCGCGCGAACCTCCACGACTAGTGCATGGGGAAGAAACCCCTGTCGGGTCCGAACAACCCCGATACACACGAGTAATTAATTGTTACAATTTCAGAAACTTGCCCCACTCCACGTAGTGAGGTAGAGGGATACAATAGCAAACTTCGAGGCTGCTGGAAAGCGGGTTGATGGGAAGTACTCTATGGAGCCGAGGGAGGCGAGTCGGGGCCGATCTGGGTGACAATCGGGTACCGGTCCGATTTTGCCCACGCTGGTCACCCTGCGCAGCGATCTTGCGGAGGTTGGTACACTAAGATCCAACTCCCGATCGGAGTTTTTTTTCTTGGAGAACGTCGATGACAGAATGAAGTTTCTCTACTCCGAAGGGCGCGATCAGATCTATCCAGATCTGGGCGCAGCAGTAATAGTTCTCAGCCTCTGGTTTGTCGCACACTGAACTGCACAGAAAGACAATTAATTACTGGAAAAATGGCTCCCAGTGTCGGAACAAGGCGCCGTTTTTTGCCGATCGTCGGAGACGTCTAGAGGAAGGATCTGACCAAGGGGTTTGGTCATATCTATAGAGGGGAGGGCGGGGAAGCTTCTGGAATTGGCCTCTTCTTCTGGGTCAGATCTGCACAGGGTGGTCTGCGCAGTCCCACGAGAATCTCCGCCACGATCAGCACAGATCTCGGATCGACAGGATCTTAGTGGAAACGCGAAGAGGACTCAAAATCCTACGATCACTTTGAAAGGAATATTCAGATAGCATGGGAGATGATCTGTAGAAATTTGGGATCAGGAAACTCCAGATCTGGACAGCGAGCTCAGGCAGATTTGCGCGACCTCACGAGACGAATTGTTGCCGGCGATCCAGAGCTCCGATCGACGCGAAACCATCGCCAAATTCTTCCTGACTCGCAAAAACTTCACTAAGAAGTTTTTTGGAACCATATCCGAAGAGGATAGGGAGGATAGAGGGGCAAGTTACACACCTAAATAAATCCCGTCACAGGATTTGGCCTAGGGCATCACACCCAAAGGAAAGAAGAGAATCACTCTCTTAATGCAATTTTCGCTCACCAATTCTTCATTAACTCCTTCACTGACACTATACACATGTTTAAATAGAGGTATGGCAAGGGGAGGGGGCTGGGACATATGTGGGAGCAAGGGGAGGGAGAGGGGGGTGCGCCCCTTTGACAAGGAGAGGGGACAAGTAGACAAGGTGGCCACCTAACTTTGGAAAGTAAGGGGAGGGGTGTCAATTCTTGTAGGTGGCTGCCTCCCTCTTGGACCAAGAAGGGGGGCGCCTCCTTCCACCAGCCACCAAGCCACCTTCCCTTTACCCCATTCACACCTTAGCACACTTAGCCCTTAGCCTTGTTCACATTGATCCCCTTTTGGCCCAATTAAGGCCCAAAACCCAATAAGTCTAGCCCATTACAATACCATAGGCCCATTAGCCCTTGCACACTATTACAACCCATTAATTGTCCACAAGTTCCAAATAGGGCCCAACAAGGCCAAACAAATGGGAAATGAATGTGAAGGCTCGGCCGATGCGTTCACGTCCTCGCGAGCTATCCGGGTCCCGCCGTGTCCTCGTCCACCGGCGTGTATTGCGGTGTATGTCCGCACCAATTCTCCCCGGGTGGGAGGAACTCGACCCCGTCGAGTAAGGGTCCCGAAGCTTGAGCTCTCCACGTGTGATCAAGGCATCGTCTGGCACGGGGCATTCTCTCGAATGCACGAAGAAGTATTGGTAGGCTCCATTCCTGGTGGTGATCACATGCTCATCCAGTATACAATCTATATGGTTGCGTTGAGGCTGGAAGAGGTGGACTCTCGGGTGGTGTGTCACTCACAGCAGGAGGAGAAAGCCTGAAACTCACTAGGGATCACCGCGGGTTCCGATATGCTACCAGATCTGAAACATTGAACGTCGAACTGTCACCATAGTCGCCTGGTAGTTCAATAACGTACACATTTGAACCCACTTGTTTCATCACTCGGAAAGGGCGGGGATGGCGGGCCTGGTGTTTCTTTACGGTCCCGAGGGGAAACCGTTCAGGTATGACCCTGATCATGACGTACTCTCCGTTTTGAACTCACGGGCATGTAGGATGCATCAGCTAACTCCTTATATGTGCATGGCTACCTTTTATTGGGACACGACTTTATGCAAACTCCAAATGCACAACAAACAATTGTATAAGCAAAACTGACTCATACATGACCTTAGACAAACCTAGACAACCATAAGTAATACTCGCAGACAAATGACGCAACCCAAAGTTGGGGACTCCTAGACATCCTAACCTGAACCTACTGACTTCTAAATGGGGGTTCAGAGGTTTGGGAGGATCATACCCAGGAGCACATTGCCCGGGGACTGAGTACCTTGGTCGGCAGCATGCTCTTCTAAAAGCTCATCAAAGAACTCCTCCGCGAGTTCTGGATCTGACTCATAGTTGACCGGCACTACCTCCGGTGTGGGGTCGCGACTGGAGTGTCTGAGATAGCCAATGATTCCTGAGTGGGACACGTGGCCGCAAAGTGGCCTATCCCACCACACCTAGAGCACTGGTCACGCGGGCCTGCGCTGGAAGATGCTCCATCGGTCATCGGCCCCTTTCCCTTGTCTTATCGACGGGCCGGGGATGGTGGGAGCTAAGGTCGGGCAGGCAATGCGGGCTGTTGGGGGTGTGGGGTGGGGAATGGTGCCTGTGGTCGAGGGGGAGGGTCCCTTGGAGGGAGAGGGCGAGGCCTGAGAGAAAAGGGGTCCTGGCGAGGGGTTCCGGAGGACGAACCATCAGAAATCAACTATAGGAACTAGGCGTGGTACGAGGGTCGAACCCACGCGGATGGATGGTTCCCGGTCGCTGGACGGGAGCGAAATCTGACTCAAACTGCTCTAACTCGAGAGCAACCTGATAAGCGCCCTCCAGGATGGTCACATTGCAACGAAAGAGTTCATATTGAAAGTGGGGCCGCAGACCACGACGGAAGCGGGAAACAGGCATCGTGCTCTCTTCCGAGATGCCACATCACAAATAATATTCATCAAACTCTGCGATGTACTCGGACACGGACCGATCCCTTGGTTGAGATTCTGCCACCTATCAATGAGCCTATGATGGTATGTGGCATGAAGATACTTGGTTCTAAGTCTCTCCTTCATCTCATCCCAAGACTCAACCTGGGGTTCCCGACGCTGATATAGAAAGCTCTCCACATTGCACCAATAAGTTTGTGCTTGCCCTAACAGCTTCATTTTAGCGAACAATACTCTCCGGTGGTCCGTCATCTTGAACCACTCGAAGTACTGGTCCATGCCAGCCTCCCAATCAAGATAGACCTTCGGGTCCAAGGACCCGTCAAATGTGGGAGGGTCGGCTTGCACGGTCCTAAGGACTCTATCATCCTCTTCATCTCTTGGCTGATGAAAGCCATGACGACGTCAGCCATTCCCCCCATACGCATTATCAGACCCATAGTCCTCTAGACCAAGGTCACGATGTCGTGGTTCGATGGCTCGGTGAGGGGCGGGTTGAGGAGCGGGTGCGGGCTGGACTTGGGCCACAGGAGCGGGTTGGACTTGGACCACCGTAGGAGGAGGTGCGGGTGGGTCCTGGGCTGCTCCAGGAGGGTCCCCGTGTGACATTCTATCTAACCGTCCAACTAGATCTTGGATAGACCTGTCGGAGGTCTCCATGCGTTCCTCCATGGCCCTAAGGCGACCATCCATATTATCGGAGAAATTCCAAAAGGTAGCCTCAGACTGGTCCAACGGAGCCATAATGGCCATCATCGTGTCATGCAAGGAGTGGAAGTCTCCCGAGGCGGCATCCCGTGGGTTAGCCATAGACGCGGGGCGATGATATTGGGTACCTCGTCGGGTGGGCATACAAAGACACAAAGATCGGAATGCACTAACTAATGCAAACTGAGGAACCTAGACTTAGCCAATATCCGGTACGTGGCGGAGTTGCGGGATCCAAAGATCCTCTCTCGCAAGTGTGCGGCCTTCCCGTTAGGCGTAACCTAACGTTCGGACAACACCTTTTGATATACCGGGTAAAGGATGCAATGAGACACGACCCTAGACTCTAACTCACTCTGATACCAATTTGATGCGGGACGGATGACACGACCGGGCTAAGACGTACGACCGACTTGAAGTGCGGCCAGCACTAGCACGCTAAGGTAAGCCGGGCGGCTGACCACCGTGGCGTTCTCCAGGTGGAGACGTCTCTCAACATAAACTCTAGCTAGCCCAACGATCGTCCCTTACGAGGGAAACGTGGGATCGCAGCGGTTAAGGAACCACTATCGCCTAGGGTGGTGCAGTCCGAGCTCGGTGCTCGAACTGGAGCTAAGGAACGGGCGCTCTCAACTCACAATCACGGTGATTTGTAGCTAGCTAACGACCCTATTCTCACAAACGCAGCATATATGACAGCATACTAAATAAAGCAAATGCTGGTGTGAAGGAACGTTGCGCGTACCTCCACGACTAGTGTGTGGGGAAGAAACCCCGGTCGGGTCCGAACAACCCCGATACACACGAGTAAGTAATTGTTACAATTTCAGAAACTTGGCCCACTCCACGCAGAGAGGTAGAGGGATACAACATCAAACTTCAGGGCTGCTGGAACACGGGTTGACGGGCAGCACTCTATGGAGCCGAGGGAGGCGAGTCGGG
Organism: Amorphophallus konjac; assembly: GCA_022559845.1. Lineage (NCBI taxonomy): Eukaryota > Viridiplantae > Streptophyta > Magnoliopsida > Alismatales > Araceae > Amorphophallus > Amorphophallus konjac. The sequence goes on from CM040127.1 coordinate 283,883,186, forward strand.
GCCGATCCGGGTGACGATCGGGTATCGGTCCGGTTCTGCCCACGCTGGTCACCCTGCGCAGCGATCTTGCGAAGGCCGGTATGCTAAGATCCAACGCCCGATCGGAGTTCCGTTTGTTGGAGAACGTCGGCGATAGGATGAAGTTTCTCTTCTTCGAAGGGAGCGATCAGATCTGTCCAGATCTGGGCCCAGCAGTAATAGTTCTCAGCCTCTGGTTTGGCACACACTAAACTGCACATAAAGACAATTAATTACTGGAAAATGGCTCCCGGTGTCGGAACGAGATGCCGTTTGTTGCTGATCGTCGGTGACGTCTAGAGGAAGGATATGACCAGGGGTTTGATTAGGTCTGCAGAGGGGAGGGTGGGGTTGCTTCTAGAAGTCACTTCTTCTTCTGGGTTGGATCTGCACAGGGTGGTCTGCGCAATCCCACGAGAATCTTCGCCATGATCAGCACAGATCTCGGATCGACACGAGCTCAGTGGCAACGCGAAGAGGACTCAAAATCCTACAACCACTCTAAAAGGAAGATCCAGATAGAGTGGGAGTCGATCTGTAGAAATTCGGGATCAGGAAACTCCAGATCTGGACAGCAAGCTCGGGTAGATCTGCGCGACCTCACGAGACGAATTGTTGCCGGCGATCCAGAACTCCGATCGACACAAAACCACCGCCAAATTCTTCCTGACTCGCAGAATATTCACTGAGAATTTTTGTGGAACCATATGCGAAGGGGATAGGGATGATAGAGGGGTGAGTCACACACTCAAATAAATCCCGTCACAGAGTTTGGCCTAGGGCATCACACCCAAAGGAAAGAAGAGAATCACTCTCTTAATGCAATTTTCGCTCACCAATTCTTCATTAATTCTTTCACTGACACTATACACATGTTTAAATAGAGGGATGGCAAGGGGAGGGGGCTGGGACATACGTGGGAGAAAGGGGAGGGAGAGGGGGTGCGCCCCTTTGACAAGGAGAGGGGACAAGTAGATAAGGTGGCCACCTAACTTTGGAAAGTAAGGGGAGGGGAGTCAATTCTTGTAGGTAGCTGCCTCCCTCTTGGACCAAGAAGGGGGGCGCCCCCTTCCACCAGCCACCTTCCCTTTACCCCATTCACACCTTAGCACACCTAGCCCTTGGCCTTGTTCACATTGATCCCCTTTTGGCCCAATTAAGGCCCCAAACCCAATAAGTCTAGCCCATTACAATACCATAGGCCCATTATCCCTTGCACACTATTACAACCCATTAATTATCCACAAGTTCCAAATAGGGCCCAACAAGGCCAAACAAATGGGAAATGAAGGTGAAGGCTCGGCCGATGCTTCCACATCCTCCGCGAGCTATCCGGGTCCCGCCGTGTCCTCGTCCACCGGCGTGTATTGCAGCGTGTGTCCGCACCAGGGCCCCTGTGGCCAGCTCTACCTGGGACCGTGCCTTCCCCCTTTCCGTCATCGTGGATCCTAGCAGCCAATGAACACAACACGAAAATATAACTGATGTTTTAAAAATGATAAACATGTCTATCACCCAATGAACCGAAGAAAATATGAATTCCATTCAACTTCGCCAGACTTTGTAAACATTGACTGTGTGTACTGATATGTTCAACCCAAGCATATCTTTCTACTTCACGCGCCTAGTTACTCAATGACTATTTGAAACTTTGGAACATTCAAATATTTTCCAGCTCGGTGAAGACAGATGGCTTATTTTGCCCTTACCCTACTTGATTAACAAACTGACCCAAAGTTAAAAGGGCAGTATCTCCTTCTTCCCCCTTTTCCCTCCCTACATACATGGCTATATATGTCCTTATTTGCTCTCACTTCGATCTTCTCTTCCTCCTTTCCCTACATACATGGCTATATATCCTTTTCTTTTTTTGAAAAGGTTCGATTATCATTTAAGCTGATCATAGAAACATATGTACAAAAAAAAGGAATAAAAGATTCATGCTTCAAGTATAATCCTACAGCTATGAATATAAGAAATGGAAGAATAATTTAAGAGGCTAAATAGTCATCATAGAATTTTTACTAAAAAAGGAGCCTCTTCTAGATAACGATTGTCTCCCTTTCATGGATTCTAAAATAGCCCTCACATCAAATCTGGGTCATTTTGTCTAATCCTAGCTCTTTCAATCTGGTAGGTGGATCACAAAAAAAAATACTTAAATTTGCATAAAATTTTACATTTTCCACCCTCCCGGAGACCCCCCTCTTGCTAGCCCCTCCCCCTCTCAGACCAACCTCCCCCGCCCCTCCACCCATCTTGTCTAATACTTAGCCTTCTACTTCCTTGTCTCAACTAATTAAGATGTGCCATTCCTAAAGTATAATCCATTGGCCGCCTCCGTAGTTGAGACTGAGCTCCCAACCTAACGCGCCTCTCAATCTCTCAACCATTAACAAGGCCTTAAATGGGCCAGAGAGATCTGGGCTGAGTTTGCCTCTAGGTTGCCGCCTCTTTAGTTTTTTTGGATAATCGGATGGTGCCATGACTTACACTCTAAGTTAAGATATTTTGGGGGTCATTTCAAAAAAATTTCAAAAAAAAATAAAGATAACACACCAAGTCTTTCTCCATCTATTAACACTTGCATTTGCTATCTGTTCCTTTTTTTTGTTTCTTTCTTCTCTATTTTTTTCTTTTTTTAGTGCCCACAATGCCCCACCCCCTCTCTAATTTAGTTAATATTAAACAAGACATCCTAACAATAAATCTGAGTAAGATTACATAAATTAAATTAAAATAAAACAACATATATAAATGAAATTAAATTTTTACTTACTGTTTATTTTTAAAAAATTCTCTGATTCTTTTGTTCCCTTTTACTCGGCCGATTATCCTACAATGAATATAAGTATATATTAAATAAAATAAAAATTAATTATTTTATCTACATGTGTAAGACCACCCTCGACCGGTAGAGGGGGCGCCGGGTGTGTGCATGTGCCTGTGAGGGGGGGGCAACTGGAGAGGGAGAGTGGGGCCTGCGGCCAACGGTAGAGGGAGAGGGAGAGGGGGGCCTGAGGTGTGTGTGCGTGTTTCTGTGTCTGTGTCTATGTGTGCGTGTGCCTGTGTGTCTGTGAGGGGGAGGGGGGCCATGGACAGGGGAAGAGAGGGCGGTGGAGGGGGAGGGTGGCCAGAGTGAGTGAGGGAGAGGGAGAGGGAGAGGGAGTGAGGGAGTGGGAGAGGGGAGAGGGAGAGAGAGAGGGATTGAGTGAGGGAGGGAGGGAGACATGATCGGGAGAGGGGAAGGGAGATAGGGAGAGGGAGAGTGGCCAGAGGGAGCGGAGGAGGGAGATAGGGAGAGGACTTACCGGCGACAACGACGGTGAGGATGGGAGGAGGCTGGCGGCGACGGGGACGACGACAGTGAGAGGGAGGGAGGCCGGTGATGACGGCGAGGATGGTGGCTCCAGCGGCGAAGACAGTAAGCAGAGGAGAAAGAGAGAGTGAGAGGGAGAGTGGGGGGGAATGGGGGCGGGTGGAAGGGGTGGGAGGAAGGGATCGATCGTGGCGGGAGAGGGGAAATTTTGCGACGGAAATTCAGACGAAACTTATTTCCGTCTATAATTTCAGACGGAATGTTTTCCGTCTGAATATCTGTCACAAATTGAGATGGATATTCAGGCAGATTACATTCTATCTGAAATACATATGATATTTGCGAAGAAATATATCTGTCTGACTTTACAGATAAATTTGCGATGGAAATTAATCCGACCCAAATTTCCGTCGCTAGCACCCCATTTTCTTGTAGTGACAGGTTAAGCTATTTTTCAGTGAAAATGCTGTTTGAAGTCGACTTCAAACGGCTTTCAAGTCAACTTTGGAGCCACCCGCAAGCTGACAGAACAGATATGACAAATGGGTCCATACATGTGACAAATATGGACTAAGGGTGACAAATAGGTCCACAAAGGTGAAAAATAGCTAATAAGAGTGAAACATGGATGGCGGAGCTAAAAGTGTGAAGAGTGTTGAAGCAGAGTCGACTCTAGTTGCCAATGGAGTCGACTCCAGTCACGTTGAGCTGAGAGCTGCTCAAAGGCGACGCCTAACGAGCGATAAGGGTGACAAATGGCTTATTATGGGTGACAAATACCTGATAGCAGTAACAAATAGCTCGTTAAAGGTGAATAATAGGCTGCAACGCTGAAATTCATGGAAAACTAAGAAGATGCGTCAACTCCATGGTGTCTGGAGTCAACGCTGAAGCTACGAAGACAGCATACAAAGAATGAAGGCAACAAAAAGGGTTCTAAAGGAGACAAATGCCATGCTAAGGGTGAAAAATAGATAAGTATGGCTGACAAATGAGTGGCAAGGCTGAAGAGCATGAAGAAGAAGAAGAAGGTTGACTCTGTTTGCAAAGAGAGTTGACTACGGTCAAAGCAACCTCAATCAATGTTAACTTTAGTAAAAGTCAATGTCAGTCAAAGTGACTCTAGCCAAGTTCAACTTCATGTTGACTCAAGTCAAGTTGACCCTAGTCAAAGCCAACCTAGCTATCGTAATCCAGTCTTATTGACCTCAGTCAACTTCCCTCTAGGCATGCTTAAGACCCTCAAGCTCACAATGCCTTCTACAACGGTGAAGAATGCAAGGGTGACAAATAAGCGCTACGACAAATACTCAGCAAGGGTAACAAATGGCTCGCAGCAGTGACAAAAGGCCAACAACGGTAACAAATGGACAAAGGCGATGGCTGAAGGCAGGAAAAAAATAGCAATGGCGACGGCTCATGAGCAATAAGGGTGAAAAATATCTCTCAGGGGTGACGAATGAAGGATAAGGGTGACAAATGAGTAGTAAGGCGGACAAATAGGCATTAAGGGTGTAAAATGAGTTGGAAAGGCTGAAAAATAGCCAAGCTCACATGAAACACTCAAGTTGACTTCGTGCCTTTGAACTCGTGACTGGCACGTGTTCTTAGGCCATGTGGCACCCTTCCAGAAGAACTTTTGTGGAGAAGAATATTTCCATATTTACAGCTGGACCAATCACAGAACTCTTGAAAAGGGTTTCATTCGAAAATGCTCTTTGCCTTTGGGAAAAAGGTTCAAACCGTCGTGTACTCCATGAAGGGGATTTGCCAGCCAATAAGATGGCACCGTACCTTATCACCTTCGAGCCAATCAGTGGGCACTCTTTGTAGGATCTGAAAGTTCCTATGGATCTGGACAGTCCAGATTTTCTGCTACCAGATCAAGAGCTACATGCTTTGTACCATGCATGCAGAAAAGGAAGTCTTCTGTGCGTAGGATATGATATACAAGCGAGCACGAGCTGAAGAAGTTCGGTGAAATAGAGTGCTGAAAGAGGAGCAGTGAGGAGAGCACGCTCGGGCATGGAAGGTTCGAATAGAAGCCCAGCTCGTCCAAGAGAAGGAGATAGAAGAGAAGAAGAGCACGGCCATCCGGTGAAGACCTGAAGTAGGAGGACATCTGCACCTTCACTCTTCTTCATTCTGCAAGGAGAAGAAGCTCTGTCTCCAGCTTATTGTGTCAAAGGAGAAGCTACTCTCCAAGGAAGCAGCTAATCTGGGAGCATCCAAGAGTGCCCTCCAGATTTCAGACAGGGACATTTTCATCTTGTTTGAGTTTCCCATATCCTGTCTGAGTTTAGTTTTTTGTTATCTTTTCATTTTTGAACATCTTTCTGCTGACACTGTGAACCATCCCTACCAGTTATAATAGGAAGACAAACTGAGCTTGTGCTCTGATATGTGGTTATCCGTCCCTACCGGTGATAGTAGGAAGATAGACTGAGCTTGTGCTCTGATCTGTTGTGAACCGTCCCTACCGGTTGTAGTAGGAAGATAGACAGAGGTTGTGCTCTGATCTGTGGTGATCCGTCCCTACCGGTGATAGTAGGAAGACAGACTGAGCTTGTGCTCTGATATGTGGTCTGGCCTTGTGTGCCATCAAGCTGTGTGGCAGTGATTCCTTGAGAGGGGATAATCTCTCTGTAAGCTGTAAGGCAGCGGTTTAGTGCATTTGCACTATGGAAGCCTCACTCATTTTAGTGAGGGGTGGACGTAAGACTCTGGGTAGAGTCCGAACCACCTTAAAATCGATTGTCCAGTGGTTTACTTGGTGTGCTTGTTCCTTATCTCCTACCTCCTTCACAAGGTGGTTGTTTGATGTGCACACTGTTGAGTTAAACTGTCGATCCTATATTCCGCATTGGATTCACGTTTATATCTATTTTGTTAAGACTCCACTGGTATATCAAAAGGTGTGCAGCAGCACACTTTGCGTGAGGAGTGTTTTGAGTTCTAACCTCCGCCTTGTACCAGCTCTATTGACTTATTGTTTGTGGGTGTTGTTGATTTCAGTTTGATTGATTTCTGGTTTGGTTATGCACGGTCACATAAGAACATGCTAAGCATTCGACATATAATCTATGTGAACTGCCACTAGTTGTTTTAATTGGTATAGAGTTTTAAATTGGGCATAAATTCCTAGCTGGATCTATTCACCCCCCTCTAGATCCCAGCAGTGCACCTAACACAAGTCATTGAACAAAAAGACCTCTTTCATTCAGCCTAGACCTTACGTCTGGATTCAATGAATAAAAAGACCCTTGCTTTGACACTCATCTCGTGTCAATGAATAAACCACGTCAACTCCCGACTCTCTGTCGACACTGACGAATAAACCTTTGACTCGAACCTTCCACCCAAGCCAACAAATATACAAACTTTTCTCTGTCCCGTCGGACTCATTACAAAGCCGTTGACTTAGACATCCTATCTAAGTCAATGAATAAACAATCCTCTCTAACCCAATACTAGCAGCTAGTCCCATCGGGATTGACCCCACCTTATCGGCTTAGAACTTCGGTCTAGGTCGATGCATGAAACCTTGTCTCTCTGCTTCGGCATTGACCCCATGCCAATGACTAAACCTCTCTAGGGATAAACTTCTCGGCCCGTGTGCTCACTACGGTGAAGCGAACGCCTTATCCCTTCACTGAAGGGGTGAGCTGTCACGCCCCGAGATACATGTACAACGGAAGAGATTCGGGAACGTGAACAGTCGGTAAATAAAGCCTCAAGCTAGTAAGACAATCATGGTGCTAAACACATTCACATAGAAGAATAAATACACAATATATGATCAAAAACTCAACTTTATTGAATAATAAATCAAAAGTTTACAATGACACTTGAACTTTTCCAACATGATATTTCACTAGACTCAATAAAAAGGAAAATTACATAGACACGACTCTTGACTATCATAAATGGACTCATGACTATTATAAACGGACTCATGACTCTCTAAGTCTTCTCTCGAACTTTATTTGCTCTCAGACTCGCCACTTGAGTAGTCTGAATTCGACCCGCTAGAATTTTCTAAAAAAGATTAGAAAGTAGGGATTGAGTGCACTCGTCCAGTAGGTATCTTTGAATCAACATGATGGCAATATAAAAGTAATTAACATTTTAGCTCTATAAGATAAGATAAAGGAAAATACGATAAATCATATGGATAAAACCAAAGTAACAATTAGTAACAAGACAAGTGTAGGGATATGAGACAATATGAGAGCATGATCAAACAAGATTATAATGTGACCTTTCATAACAAGAATGTACTAGCATGTAATGAGAATGTACTTTTCATAACCTTAAAAGGCTATGTACTAGAAAGTCATGTAATAAGCAAGCATGTAAATTAATGAGATTGCCTCGTGGATTTCACCCGTTTATAAAAAAAATACTTCTAGCGCAATGCAACACCAGTGTTCATCATACCCCATGGTTTATAGTATGTTTCCGGTCATCTGCTGAGGGGGCTAGTGTGGAGCCCTCGGACACTGTCCGTGCCTGCTCTTGCATCTTCAAGTTATAAATCAAGCTACTTCCACGAGAAATAATAAAGTAAGATAATAAATGTCGAGTTCAAATAATAGTTCGATAGTAAGGAAACCAAGGTAAGAACGTACCAAAATGAGCATGTGAGTTCAAGGATGAATTAATTGGACATTACGCTACGGAGGAATTTTGGCAGCATAACGGTACATTTCCATAGTTTCATAGTTCATTAATGACTTAATGGATCAGGTTTGGGTTCCAGATAATCAGAAGACTATCTATGAACATAGTAAGATTAACCCTTGGGTCAAACCACTAGTTAGACAACAAGTTGACAGATCGCGGTTCAATGCGGACCTCTATCTTGAGGTAGCAGTCGAGTCAAGACAGCTATCTGACGGGCACTGAAGATGTGTCGACGCAGGAGGAAGCTGGGTCGACGCAACAAATAAGCTGGCAGAATGCGATCGAGCCAGGACTGCTATCTAGAAGTAGGGATCACCTGATGGCCGCGTTCAATCCAGTTCACAGAAAACGCAAACTTCACGAAGTACTCTCTAGACTCTTGGGTTTTTAGGGTACAACCAGGTCGACGTCCTAGTGAGAATCCCAGACTTGCGGAGACTTACAGAGGCCTTGAAATAAGATTACCTAGTCTGGCAGAAGGAATATCCGACGGAGAGGCTCTCAAGTCCAAGAGATGTTCCTATCAAGTGCAAGTGACCTAATAGCGTCGTACCAGAGTACGGGCTATATGTGACATAATAAAACAGAAAGGAGATGTGAAAGGAATGCGTCAAAGCATGAATCTCCATGTAATCAATGTGAAAAATTCCTTTATGTACAAATTATATAAGGTTTGGCATGAAATTAACATAGAGTGAAACTAAGCCTTTAAAACATGCTAACGTCAAACATGAACTCATGATATGATTAAGAACCAGAAATAACGAATTAATGCATGATTACTAGAAGATATATTAGGGATTAAACAAGGTTTAATCTGGTTGCAAGAACCAGATAGCGGTCGGTCTAGGGCCGCGATTTGAAAGTAGCGGTCTCTATATGACCACATTCTATCTGCAACAGACAGAAGCTAAGTCCCGTGTGCAGAGCCTATCCTAGGGCAATAATTGCATGAGAATGATAAAGAACATAAAGATAAAACATGGTAGCATGTTTAGAACAAAATAAGTGCATGAGGAAAGCATGGATTAATTCAAAGTTCTTATCTTTTGATTAGGGTTGCAGGAAATATCATGCAGTGAAAAACCTAACTACGCAGTCATGGAAAAACGTAAAATTCTCCGTGTACAATGCATGAAATCAAGAGATAGGGGAGGGCTTTTGTTCCTAACACGTTGTTTAAGCAATACATGAGATAACCTACCTCTGGGCTTGCTCCTAATCAGAGAATTTATTTTCGGAAGAGGGTGATGGTTCCTACACGTCCTGCGTAGAAACTGCTACTTCCGAGCACTCTAACCCCTTAGATGCTTGATCTCCTAACACCAAAGTTTGCAGAGGATTAGAAGACACTAAGGGAAACAAATAACCCTAAAAAGATGACGCCTTACCTTCGAACTATGCGATCTAAAATTAAGGTTCGCACAGGATGAATCTGGGGTCTATTTATAGGGTTTGGCCTAGGGCTGAGAGATTAGATCGAATTAAGAGTCCTTATTGGAGTTAGGATAGATCCCTAAGAGTCCTAAATAAGTTCGCATGCCAGATCACATCGATCCCTAGTGATTTAGGAAGATAAAAATCCAGATTTCCTAGGGTTTATCACCTTCCGTTTACGGAACTACGTCGCGGTCTTCCCTGGACTGCTACTAGTAGGTTGCGGTCGCGCGACTGACTGCGTCTTGCCTGGGCACTGGAAATTTAAATTTTGGTCAAATTCCTCTCTTAATTATCCCTATTTATCTAATAAAAATAGGGAAATTATCCTAATATGTTTCTAGGGCTAGGCTTGGGCCTAAAAGTCTTAGAATTTGGTCTATGGGCCCATTTTAAATGGTCTTAATGGTCTACAAGTAATTGGGTCTTTAAATAAATGTTAAATAACCTATTAACTCAATAGTTAGCTTATTTTAAGCTTAATTAAATCTATTTAATTCCTAAAAAATTCAAATAAATTATTGGGGTGCTACATGAGCGCTTTCCCGCGTATTTACACCAGGTTGACGGCCTGCCGACTCGTGAAGCAAAATGATATGATGAAAAGTCTACACCCGCGGGCCCCCGCGCACTCGTCCCTCGCTTGTGCCACCCATGGGTGGGGGGCATTTGTGGACACCTGAAATTTTTCGTCAACAGCATCAAGCCGTTCTAAGCCGAACAAGGGCAATGGAGGAAAGGAGAAGTACGTTGACGCGCCTCACGAGCTGCGTCAACACAACCCCTAGCTGCATCGATGCACACATACCGATGCGAGCGAGAACAAAAGAAGATGAAGAAATGAACAAAGAAGAAAATGAAAATGAAAACCATTGAACCAGCGATAGAATAAACAAAAGGGGAAAGAGAATGAGGAAATGAAAAAGAAAAAAAGGGGGAGTGGAGAATGAATCGACAGCCAAGGCCTCTCCCTTTTGAACTGGCGGCAAAGCCCTCTACCTATTGATACAGAGGCAAACAAAAGCAAAAGAAAAAAAAGGGGGGAAGAAACAATTGATCTGGCGGCCTACCCATTGAACCGACGCCAGAAGGAAAAAAGAGAAGAAGAAATGGGAAAAGGAAAGGAGAAAGGGGTAAACCGGCCAAAGACCACACCCCCTGGGTCGGCAGCCTCATGCGGACTTGATCCGGTGGCAACATCAACCTCTCTTGAATCGACACAGCCTCCTTCTTGAACCGACCGGCCCCAACCACCCAAGTGATCCGGCGGCAAGCCCAGCACCTCATCCGGTGGCAGAAGAAACAAAAGTTAAAAAACGTCACTTCTTCGACACTATTCACTCCGTGTCGCGTCGGATCAACAAACAAAAATTAAAAAAATGAAACAAACCTTCCCCGACAAGGCATTCAATGCCAGTCCGGTGCTTAACGGAAGAACCTACTTAAAGAAGATTCTCTCCCCCATCAACTAACAGGTAAAGCAGGGCTTCACCAGCAGACCGGCAAGAGAAAGCTTCCTCGTCGCCTCAAATGCCCATAAACTGCAAACTTGCGAGGACCGCTATGGAGCTACGAACTGTGCAAACGGCATCAACGTCACCATCAATCGGCACCGACCAATCCCAGGAGGATACTCCTGCTACCCTCTGCGCTATCCCTACATACAGGCTTTCATAGCATCCAGCAAGAAGGAGGAGTAGGGAGTTCAAAAGCCTTAACGTCCACTCCTTTAAAACGGGAGGCAGGTCGAAAGAGCGAGGGGCTGGCTGGCTGATGAAAAATAGGAGCTGGCCGTTAAAGAGAGGGGTTGGCTGAAAGAGAAATCAGAAAAGCTCAGAGTTGTTTGCGTCTGTGCCTACAGAGTGAAGAAAAGTGAGGGAGAGTAGAATAAGAGAGGTGAGGTTAGGGGGGAGGAGCAGTGCTCTGTTCTCCCCCCCCCCCCCCCTCGCGTTGTATTTTTTTTTCTTTTCTCTTGCTGGTTTGTGTATTTTCTTTATTGCTAAGATGTACACACACAACCCCTTGTACTTTTTCGTTCTTACAGAGAATGAAAAGAATCTCAATGATTTCAAGTGAGGTGGCCTCCATTTTGCCCTTTCTTCTGTCCTGAGCGTGCCTCCCCATCCCCTTTGCTGCCCGATTCTGGGCATTTCTTTCGATTTCTATTTCTTTTTACGGATCTGTCGCTTTTCTGTCTTGTTGTGCTTGGCACACCTGGGCCCTCCACGCTTCATGCACATGTGCTCCCAATGTCTCCAGCATAAACCCACGGAGGGGTTCAAGGCTTACCCAACGTCATGGGTATGGCTCTGGACCCAGATCCTCGGAGGCCATTTCACCTACTTAGTATTCTTAAACCCACCGATTCTGACTCATTGTCTCTCCAGCTCGGACGCTGCCGCTCGTGCGCACGTCCATGCACATATGGGGCTGTCTCAGACTTCCATGGACGGGCACCCGTTTAACCCCCCCCCCCCTCCCCCAACGCTCCGGATCTAGGGGAGGTGCTGCCAGAATTCCACCAGAGCCGCAGCAAATAAGCCAAAAATCAATAATGAAACAAGCCTAAACTCTGGAAAAGAAATAAGAACACAATAATAATAACAATAAGATTGATGATAAGCACAACATCAAAAAAATGGCATAGCTGAACTCTGATCAGGAGTGTCAAAAAAATGTTAACGGGCTGATGAATATCAACAAATTCATGAACAAAGAAGGACGGACAAAGAACTAACAAATGGCAAACAGAACTGAGCATACATGCATCTGCATAGACATTTCTACTATTGAACCTCATTAGCTGAGAGCAGAGTTGATGGGACATCGAAGTAAGACCACTAACTTTTTTTATTTTACATTTATATCCTTGAGTTAATTGGGTTTGCAATTGTATGGCAAGTATAAGCCAATGAATTATTTGGGCTAAGTCAATGGGTTTCTTTGCAAAAAGGCCACGTAGGCCCGACAGGACCCCCACCCTCTCTTCCATTGGGCCACATAGACTCTCTAGGGCCCATGTGGGGCTGGTCCATGGTCCAAGGGGGACTATTGACCAAGCCCCTCTTGTTGACTCCAAGAGGGGGGTGCCCACTCTCTTGTCCCCATGTGGGATTTAATTAATCCCTCCCCTTTTAGTTTTTTATAATTGTTGTAGTTGACAACATGGGAGAAAACTCTTCTCTCCCCTAGTTACCCCTCCCTAACCCTAGATCTGAGGTTAGTTTAGGTCATTTACATTTCACATAAAACCCATATATTTCCATATTTTTGGGATATTAATGAAGAAAATGCTGGAAAAATCTGAGGAGACAAGTGCGCCCCTCTCCCTCTCTCCCCCTTGCAGCTGGACTGCTGTAATTTCTAGAGTGGATGCCCTAAAACTTGGTGGATTCCAAATTCTATCTCCCCTGTGGGTGTGATTCCCAGCAGCTGCCGCCGCCGCCGCCGCCATCGGAGCCGCCAATGAGCCGCCACAACTCCATCTTCATCTTGCTATCCAGACCTACGACCTGCAGAACTAAAGCTCAAGGAAAAAGTTGTATCTCCAGATCTAGATATCTGATCAGCCTCAAATTTTGAGGGTTTGTTCCCCCTATCATCCCCCATCTCCAGTTAAATGTTTTATGTCAATCAGACGTCGTTTGCTATTTTTTCCAATCTTTTAGTTCCACCCCTGATAGTATGCCCATCAGCAAATCTGTGGGATAGTACTCTATTGTTATATTTTTCCCCTCCCCTTAACCATCTCCAAAAAATCCATAAATATTTGTGTGTCATCCTCACATCCCCCCTTCCACCCATAAAATTCCCAGGGTCCATATCGATCGTTTTCCTTTGGATCAAAATTCATTTTCAGACAGATCCCATTCTGTCCTATGTGATCTGGATTCCGAGCCAGAAGCAACAACAAACCAAGGAGTTTTTCATTTCCAATGCGTTTACTTGATGGATGTGAAATTAATTTATGTTATATCCCTTTAAGTCCTCTGTCCAACGGCGCCGATCTCACCTCGATCCGCCTCCGGATCTGGTCGCAACAATTCTTTTCTCCGGGTTGCGCAGATCAATCCAGAGACAGGACTGCAGAACATAGTTGGGAGTTAATTATGCCATAAATCCTCGGCTCCGAACCTGCGACCGCTGCTCCCAATGATCGACCAACAACTCCCCAGCAACGTCCCATCCAGCCGCAGCAGCAAGGAGATGCCCGGACGCCGCCGTCCCAGTAGTCGGACCCGCCTGCTGTCCCATGGACCCAGCAGAATCGAACCGGACCAACAGCCCGTCTCCAGCCTGAAAGCCCTTCCGACTTGCTTCCCGTCAACCCAAGTTCGCTACTCCCGGGTCCCACTGTAGCCCTTTACCACCCTGCGTGGAGTGGGCATAAAATTCACTGCTGTAACTATTGTTTAATTACTGTACCGGGAGTACGAGTCTTGGCCGGGGTCGTCTTCCCCACGCCCAGAGTGTGGAGGTATCTTGTCCGCTCCCCACTTTGGCATTTGCTTTCTTCGTATATATTCATATGCGGCTGCTAGAGTGATAGATAACTAGCTCATTAAATTTTTATCACCACTGTGAGAGTGAGTGAATGCATGACCCGTCCCGTGTCTCAATCCGAGCACGAGTGAGTTTGACCACCCTTGACTCATTGTCGGTTTCTCAACCGCGTACAACCACACTGTTGGGTTCTGTGCGCCCCTCTTTATCTTTGATAATGGTTTTGATGATCATATTATATTGTGTGTTTTACGTATGCTTTAAAGTGAAAATATTATGAGTAAGTGTTGTGGACAATGTCTGTTGTTGTCTCATGAGCTGATATGTTGCATCTTCTTTTACAGGTTGTCTTACTTGTTCTTCACATGCACTGACCTGCCTTTGGACATGCATCGACCTCTTCTAAATTGCTTTCATCATGTGCATCAACATCACCATGTTTATCTCTTGATGCACTTCATACATGATGTTTTTCATTGGTGAAATCATGTTGTCATAGAGGGTCATAAGGCCTTTGAGCCCTGTCTCTTGTTCTGGATTGTTTAGATGGTGATAAGAGTTTTGGTTAATGTTATAGTTCATGTTCTGCTTGAACTACATTGGAATCTGGTTACTCATGTAGAAATTTGATTTATTTTGAATGTGAAACTGACTTCATGTTAGCTTGCTTGATAGGTTTAAGTCATGGAAACTCATGTTTCTAAGAGTCCTGAATGAGATTGCTTAGACAATTGATCACATGTATTGTTTGAATTGTTGGTTTGTGTGAGTTCCATTTGGCTTGGACTGAACTTGCATTCATGAGCAGTTGTGTAAACTTAATCTAAGAACGGAGTGTGTAAGCTCATGTGTTTGCATTGGACTTAATTTCTTGGATCCTTAATGCTCTCATATCATTGGACAAAAAGTAACAGTTTGTTTCTGAATTTGGTTCATAGTGCCTTGAAGGGATTGATGAATTCAATTCAGAAATGGATTTCTTGAATCTACTTGAGTTATGAGGGTTGTAAAGGGTTCAGCTTGTTTGGACCGTATCAATGTTGGTATGGTTCTGGTGCATTGGCTTTAGATTAAATGGACTGTATTGTTTGTGGTGAGTGCAGGCTTGATGCGGAAATTGCCTTCAATCAATTGGAGTCATGGTATGAATGTACAGGTTCTACTCTATCCACAAATATTTGAATCCATGGTAAGCTTCGACACTTGTTTACAATCCCTTGGGATCCTTGGTATAAGGTTATGCTTATATGGATTTTCATGTGCCTAGATTGGGATTGATTCATTAGTCGTGCTCTCAATTGACTTCATTTGTTAGTTGAGGACTTAATGGTTTCAAAGTGTCTTATGCATATTCTTGGGGAGGTTCTTGAGATGAAAGTGTGTTCAAAGCATTTATGTACCTCATGCTAATGCTTTCATAATCATATTTCATGTCATTTGGGTCTTGGTCTCAAAACTAGCTCCATATGTTAATGCATGATCTAAATATTTTGATTTCGATCTAACCTCTTGTTTCATTATGTTTTTCAGGGTAAGAAATCATGTTAATCTTCATGGGATTATGGTAACATCTAATCACTTTTATTACCATGGATTCATGGAGGTTTGAAGTATTTTTCTAACCCATTCTGGCATGGGTCGACCCCTAAAGGCAGAAGGTCTATTTTTGGCAAATCTGTGCACCCCTCTATAAGGGTCGACCCCTGAGTCCCAGAGTGATTTCTGGGCTTCGGGTGGCCTCTGGTTGCCACGAGGGTCGACCCATCGGTTTTGGCCCCTTTCAACCCTCTCACGAGGGTCGACCCCAAGGGTCGACCCTTTCCGGTTTGGGGCGGCGCCGTGAAAGAAGACTTTCGTGCACACGCACCAAATTCCTCCAACTCCAGTCCAACTGTCCTAAATCACTCCATGATTTGTGGATCTTGTCCCAGGGCTATCCCTTGACCGTCTAGAAGCATAAATACATCTTATTGAGTTGTAAACCCTAATGAACCAAGCTAGATCTGAAATTTTGAACTGCTCTTTACCCTTGTGTGTGCAAGATGCTGTTGCAGCTCCATGGCTTCTTCCACAACGTTTTGGGCGTGAAAGTGAAAGGAAGAAGGTTCCTTCCAAGTCTCCAAACGATCTGGGTGTAAAAGCTAAAGGAGGGGCGTGTGCATTTACTGGAGGAGGAAGGGAAGGTTGCAAGAGACCATCTCTACGACCTTGAGTGCAGATTGGAGGGTGACTGTGGCTAGTCTCCACCAACTATTGTCAAGGTGTTTGAATCTGCAGCGGTAGCGACTTCCACTCCCTGGTTCATCATCTCCAGTGCACCTTTCCACCTTATCTGAAAGCTTGGTTGAAGATAAAGAGGGGGATCTCTAAACCATTCATTTCCATATTCTTGTTTGAGATTAGCTTAAAGTTTGGGCTTATTATTTCTATCTATTCTTTCAGGTGAAGAAGAAAAAGGAAGAGAGGAAAGGGCCTTGAAGGACACATCTGTTCTTGGTGATTAAAGGAGTGCTTGGAGCGCGGAATGTGAAGGAGTACGCCTTGGACTGTCAAGTAAGACAAACGGCTGCTCCGACACCCTGTGGATTCGACTTCCTCCGACCTGGACTTTAAGGAAGATTTTCATATACCTATTGGAAAACGAAAGGGAAATGTTCTATATCTTTTACCCACTTCCTTGCGTTGGTTTTCTTGATCTAAATCTTGTGTGAGTGTTTATTGTTCATCCTTCAGTTTGTCAAACTCTGAATATTACTGTGTGTGTGGACGAAGCTGCGTCTCCGTGTGGTTTTAGTGTCTGGGGTGTGTTCCACGATGTCGTGTGTGTGTGTGCTGCGGTGGCAACGTTTTGGGGCCAAGCCTCGTGTGTGTGGATTGCTGTGGAAGCAGCGTGTGTGGTGTTGGGGTTCATCCCCGTGTTGCTACACTTTGTAGCGTGTAGTGAAGCCTCACCGGGGTTCGGTGAGGAGTGGACGTAGGGAGCCCGTTGTGGTCCCGAACCACCTAAAAATCTCTATTTCTATTGAGATTGCATGTGTGATTGCTCATTTCTTCTATCTTCCTTCACATGTTAATTTAGTAAGTCTTTACTCACTACATCATCGCACATTGCTTCATCTTCTATCCGTGTTAGGATTAATTTTAATTGTTCCTTGCATCGATAATCCATGTTTGGCGTAGGTTATATCATCCATTGTCTAGTTTATTCGAGTGAGATCGAAAAACTTGAGAGAAGATTTTAATCTCACGTTTGTTTAGGCTATTTAACGTAGTTGATTTTAATTCTGCTGTGTTTAGTTTAGAAAGTGTTTAAAATCCACCATCTCGTCAAAGGGGACAATTCAACCCCCCTTCTTGTTCGCCATCTAGTCTGGGCCAACACGCATGCTTCACTCGCTAGGGACAAGTCGCGAGCTAGAGTCCCAGGTTCGCATCCGAATTGGCATCGAGTCACGTCCTATCCCGCATCAAATTGGTATCAGAGCGCTAGTCGAGTCTAGGGTAGTCTATCGTAGCATGATCTTAGTCTGTCCAAGGTGTCACATTGCACCTCTATATCCGGTATATCGAAAGGTGCTCCCAGAACGATAGGTTACGCCTATTGGGAAGGTAGGACACTTGCGTGAGTACGATCTTCGGATCAAACCTGCGCCACGTAACGAATATTAGAGTTTACGTCGTCCTTCATTTCGCCTTGGTCGGTGCATTCCAACCCCTTGTCCTTTGCATACCCACTCGAAGGGGTACCCAATACTCACCACCACCACCACCTATGGCAGATCCCCGAGTCCCTAGTCCCGATGAGCCATCGGTGGTCAACATGTTTCGAGCTCTTATGGGAAAAATTGATGGGTTGAGTACACGAGTGGATGAGTTGAATACACGAGTGGACAAAATGGAAGGGTTGAGTACGTGGGTGGATGGCCTAGGCACACGTTTGGAAGAGAGGATGAAGGCCTTAGAGGATAGGGCCGAAGCGACAGACCAATCTTTTCAAGGTCTAGTAGGGAGAGTCGCCGTCCTAGAGAGACCCCCGGTTGAGGTGCACCCCGCGCCGACAAATGGTCAACAAGAGCCAGTTCAGCAACCTGCGGCTCATAGGGCTCAAGGGGTAGATGATAGTGTTGTATATGCTTTGCATATGTTTTTGATGACAACTAAACTCTATGTTTGCTTGCACATGTTCTTATGTCAGTGTGCATTCATGTTGTTGTTCAAAGTGGTTGAGATGGCAAAAGGCCAATGGTTACATTGTCTTACTCCTGGGTTGATTGAGTTGTTTTTAGAAGAGGCAAGAGGTTTCATATTTACAAGAGGCAAGAGGTTTCATAGCCTCTTTGATATGAACAAGCTTTCAAACATTTCAATGTGCTCCTTGCTCATGTGCTTTTCATGTATGTACTTCATGCATTTATCATATAGGTTATTGAGCTAAAGTTCTAATCATTCCTCTTATGGTTTTGCAGGTTAGATCCTTTGTATAAATCTTACAACATCAAAGGAGTTTGTTGTCTCAGACTTGAATGGGTTGCAATGGGGTTAAGAAGACCAAACTGCTGAAAATCTGGAAAAATCCAGATATCGGTCGACCACCCCTGGGCGTCCGGTCGATCGGTTTTTCCAGAAACAAAAGGCCATCCGACTGTAAAATTCCGATCGACCGACCCGATGCCACCGGTCGACCGTCAGCCCCGAAGCTGCAATTGTTGACTTTTGATTTCAAGCTCCTGAAGAGGAATCTTCACCCAATTGTTTATGCCCACTGCCACCAATCAAGGCAAGATTTGTGGATCTGGTCTTGGGCTTGTCTATGGACCATTCAAGGGTTATAAAACATCTCATTGGAGTCATAAATTCTAATCAACCAAGAGATCCAAATGAGGCTGTCCAAGGAGGAAGAGAAGAGTAATGTAGCTCCGTGAACAGTACTTCGTGCAGTAAGATCTTCATCTATCTCCAAGGTGTTTCAAGCCAAATCTGAATCTAGCAACCTACAAGGAAGTGAAGAAGCAAGCAAGCAAGGATTCAAAAGGAAGATTGCCCAAGGGAAAAAGAAGAAGAAGCAAGCAAGCATCAAGGAGATCAAGGAAGCTGTCCAAGGAAGAAGAAGTTGTACTGTAGCCGTGAACAGTACCCT
Organism: Amorphophallus konjac; assembly: GCA_022559845.1. NCBI lineage: Eukaryota > Viridiplantae > Streptophyta > Magnoliopsida > Alismatales > Araceae > Amorphophallus > Amorphophallus konjac. Next base: position 283,902,286 of record CM040127.1, read on the forward strand.
GTGCAGCAAACTCTACATCCACTCCAAGGCCATTCAATCTTAATCAGAAGCCATTCAAGCAAAGAAGGAATCAATGCAAAGATCTGCAGCATACATTTAGGGGGAGCCAAATCAGGAGCCTTCTAAACTGTGGTTTATTCATTTTGGTTTCTTGTGCTTTAAAGTTTCATATTCGTGTTCCATATAAACTGCAAACACTTGTGTGTGTGTGAATCATTTTGGATCCGTGATCGTGTGTGGTCGTGGAGTTCCATTTGTGTGTGTGTAGATCTTCTTAGATCTGCGTGTGTGTATGGATTTATCTAGGTCTTAGTGTTTGTGTGTGTAAAGTGTTGCATCTGTCGTAGCATGTGTTTATGTCGTTGATCCTTCTGTCGGATCATGTTGGAGACTTGTCTCTGTGTGTGTGTGTGTGTTGGGGCGCGTCCACGTGTGTGTGTGGGCAGGTGTCATCTTGCGTGTGTGTTTGGAGCGTCGTCTCCGTTTGGGGATTTATCCCCGAGTAAAGCCTCACCGGGTTTGGTGAGGGGTGGACGTAGGATTGCCGTCTTTGCATCCGAATCACCTTAAAAATCGCTGTGTAGTGTGGTTTGAATTGTGTGGTTTGGTCCATTTCCTCTACCTCCATTCTGAATGAATGTTAGTGTACATTGTTGTTCAGGATTTATCCACGTTCATCTTGCATAATCTATCTCATCACCAAATAGATTTTGATAAATCCAATTTATGATTGAATAGATTTGTATCTTCTAATCAGTGTTTTATCACATTCTTCAAAAAGGCCAAAAGTTTTCTTAAAATTTGTAATCACCAAATTCACCCCCCCTCTTGAGTGTCATAGATCGCGGGACTTCAATTGGTATCAGAGCCAAAGCTCTATTCTTCTTAGATCTAACGATCTAGAGAGATCCATATCAATGACTACCAATATGTACACCTTGAATTCTTCACCGGTGTTTGATGGTTGCAATTTTGATTTGTGGTTAGGTAAAATGCTCAGTCTAGTCAATTCATACGATCCCAAGCTATGGAATCTTATTTCACATGGTCCATATGAATTGTCTAAGGATAAAAGTGTCTGGACTGCAAATCAAAAGCTTAAACATGATCAAAATTATTTAGTTTTAAAGTTATTTACTGCTGCAGTCAATTTCAATCAATTTCCCTTTGTCTCCCATTGCAGATCCGCGAAGGATATATTGGATGACTTAACCAGTTTTCAGGAAGAACATGAAGACCAATGTCTTGTGGCAGGCACGAGTGATCAAGGGAGTGATCAACAAACTGGATCAAGCTCAAAGGTAAATTCTGATTCTGATAATGAAGATGAATTTAGCTATGAAGATTTGTTGATTGCATATGATGATCTTGCTGATAAATACAAGAAGGTAAAATTCGAAAACAAAAAATTGAAAAAGAATGCCGAACTAAATAAGTGTAATTCCTCTTGTAAAAAATGCTCACATCTAGAGGAATTGATTGAGGCTCATGTGTTCGACATTGAATTTCATAAAGATCAAATTTTCTCCTTAAGAAATGAAAACAAGGAGATGACTGCTGAGCTAAATTCAATGGCCGATGATCAAACCTTGATAAATGAACTCATTCATGATGAAAAGCTTGTAAAAGAAAATGAGAAACTGAAGGAATTTAACAAAGCCATTTCTGAAAGATTGTTGGTTCTAGAAAAAGGAAAATCTGTGGTTGCAAGTGAATATGAAAATGTGGATGAATTAAAGCAAGAAGTAGAATGCCTTAAGACTATCAATGTTGTGTTGAATGTTAGCCTTTCTACTTGTGAAGAAGAACTTGCCAATGCTAAATCACACATTTCATCTCTTCAATCTGAAATTCTTGACTTGAATAATTCGCTGTCTAATTTTGTAGATGGCAAAGAAAATCTGGATAAATTGCTGGGAATGAAAATGAATTTTCAAAGAGAAGGGCTGTGATATAATCCTGTGAACAAAAAGAAACTTGAAAATAAGTTATACACTTCATTTGTTCATAGCACATGTATACCTAGCACCTCCAAATCTAACTCCTAGCTGTACACTATGCCAAGAACTCAGCATAATTCAAAAAATAGTATGAATGTCCCAATTGTGCATGCTAGAAACATTCATGTAAAATCCCATGCATCTAAGAAAAGAAATGTCTCTTGTCTTTACTATGGAAAACTTGGACACATGATGCATGATTGTTTCATTATGAAAAATGATGATTTGAAAGATTGCAGGAATAGAACTGGCTCCAAAAATTCAAAGTAATCATTTACCACAAAACCATTCATGCATTGCAATCACTATGGTAAAAGAGGTTATACAATTTCACATTGCTGGCTACTAATGAAGAAAAAGAGTTTTCATTCAACACATCATGCTCATACATACAAAATGGTCAAGCAAATGAGAAGAGTGAATGTGATGTCACATGCTTCAAATGATTTTCATCCCTTTAAGCTCTTGAAGTCATGTTGTCATTACTGTGGTAAATTTGGGCATAACATGTATGAATGCTTTCTAAAGGAAAATGATGATTTGAATGTTGTTAAGAAGTGGAAGCTACGTGCCAAAAATACTGCTAACCCACAAGGACCCAAGATGGTTTGGGTACTTAAGAATGTAAAATGAGAAATCTATTTTGTAGGTGTGCTTTGGGAATAAGAAGCATGAAATTTGTATTCGGTCAAGAAAGTAAGGCACACGGGCCAAGCGGGGTAAGTCAGGTCAAAAGAAAATATAAACATAAATCTGAACGCTCCGGTGATATCCCTCTCACTTCTCTAGAAAAGATGCTATGTTGTGATTTACCATGTGCTAATTAGTTATGTGATCATGCATGAGTCTGTACATGCATTCCATCAATAGTTATTTGTATACCCTTATGCACATCATCCTCATATAGCATATTGTTGAAGTGGAGTTTTAAAATCGTCAAATCAATTTCACTGCATACACTGAGTTTGCATATACCTTCACGTGCTATCATGTAAAAGTTGAACAGAGTAAATTCATGTCATAATGCATTGCAACTCCTGTGTCTTCATCACACATCCATGACTGCATATAGCATTAGAATTTTTCAGAACATCTTGCATTCATGCACATATATTAAGGGGGAGCAACCACATTCATCATATGGATTTAGTGTTTAGGTCCACACCTGAGTCATGCATCAAGTCTGAAGATCTTAATGGGTTGTTAGTTGATAAGGGAATTTGTCATGTCATTGTTAATAAATTTGAATCGAAATTGACAAATCAAGTCTTGTTGTCTTTGGATGCATATTAGACTTTCCAAAGTCCAAGTGATGTTGGCCATCTATAGTCAGGTTTGAATCAACTAACAGAATACCTTGCAAGGATGAAAAATGATGAGAAGGTTCTCAATTACCACCAAGAGATGGGATACCAGAACTTGAACAACCTCCAGGATCGACTCAAGTACAAGCTGGTGAAAGTCCTTGTACGTGCTAAAGTAAGTACCCAAGGCATGGTATGAAAGGTGCACATCTTCTTTGATTGAGAACGGATTCATTAGGTAAGGTTGATCAAACATCTTTCACACGGTAAGTAGGTAAAGACATCTTAGTGGCTCAAGTGTATGTGGACAATATCAGTTTTGGAAGCTACTAATAATGCTTTTTGTGAACAATTTGCAGGGATTATGCAAGGAAATTTTGAAATGAGCATAATGGATGAACTGATTTGTACTTTCTTTGGATTGCAGGTGGAAGGCTTGGAAGATGATGGATGCTCAAGGCACAAGTATTGAAACTAATTCTGAGCTCTATTTGAAAAACTCACACTTGTTTCAACCAAATCTCCATAAATGAAAATAAAAAAAAATATTTTTGCCATTAGAATGCAATTGCACTTTTCATGAACCACCATTGCATGCTTGCATTTCATGAATCTAAAAATTCATTTGTTTGTTTATCATTGCATGATTACATGGTATATCAAATGGTGACTTGAGGAAGGGCAAGTCATTCTTGTCTGAAGCCTATCACCATGCGTGAGAATGTGCCTCCGCCTGGTACCATGAGTCACATGTTCATTTAGGTCAAGGTTGCATGATTTGTCAAAACACAAAAATGTCAATTGTGTAAATTGTGCACATAGAAAGGGGGAGCTTGTTTTTGAATGAATGATTTTGAATTGTAAATTGAACTCATCCTTGTGGAAATGCATCTCATATTAATTGCCATATCTGAGTTGATCATGACATTGTTGTGTAAGTTTCGGGACTTCAATTTTTGGGACTAACAATGAACTGCTAGTCTCTTTTAAGACTATTGCTGAGGTAACATGATTGAAGGCACATGGTGGTACATGCTGAACTCAGATATTGATTCTAAAACTTGAATTTTCATTCATCCAGGCTGTTATGGTGACGTTGCTCACTTGACAGGTATCAATGCTTGAAATATGACTTGTTATCTTCCTAGCATGATGAGATGAACTTGTCAAATTGTTTGAATGGCATTGCAAACTCTAAAGATTTTGATGATTATTGAACATCTTTCAATCTGAATTGCTTGAGGTCTTTTCAACTTGACTGAGTATCTGGTATATCAAATGATGAGCAGTGAAAAGGTGGATTGCGTCCACCTGGAAACTCTCAATATACGTGAGTTGGTCTTTGGATCAAAATTCTCCGCCTCGTACTAGAACTCAGAAAAGTCAAATGGTTCATTTGTGAATGAGTCCTTGATCTGAGCTATTTCAATTGAATATTTATTTTTGCTCATATGATCCAAACAATTGGCTTGTGGATGATTTCCCATTTCTAACATGTGAAATGATCTTGAAAATCTGTCCAGAAATTCTGAAAATCAAGTTTTACATCTTGCCTTTACATCAAGCATTGCAATCTCATGTCATTATAGGTTGCATGCATTACATCTATTTAATTCATTCAAATGAAAAATAAGAAAAACGCTTTTTGCACCCATCTTAAATCTTTTCGAGCATTTAGAACCTTCAAATTAAATTTGAAATCTTGCATCACCTTGCATTTTTGCATATCGTTTTCTGCATATCATTCATATAGTGCATTTGAAATGAAGCTCATCATGTGCATTGTTACATAACTGGCATTTTAAGCATGCATATCTTCGGGGTCAATAATTCAAGAACCAAATTGCAAATCCTTTCATCTTGCATTGCACATTCCATAAACTTCCAATGTGTGCTTGCATGCTACTATATGTTACTCACCCCCATCCTTGAAATTTCTATGACCTTATATTTCCTTGATAAATAATGTTGCATTTGAGTCTTTACAGGAATGTTTCATGTTATACACTATGGGGGAGTTCATATTTCATAAGTGCATCTATTTAGGGGGAGTTGCACGGTTATGTGTTCATGATATTTTCAGTATACATGCTGAATCAAATTCATACACTTCTTGCACAAAATGTGAAAATGAGTGTTAAAGATAAGGATATATAAATTTCTTTTCAACACTCTCGAGATGTTAAACTTGCTGCATGTATGTTGAAGAGACAATTGAGGAAAAAGCTGCCTACCTATCCTTATTGAAAAATCTCGAATGAAAATGAAAGGCAAAGCAATGCTCAGTCTCACTGAGTAAATTGGGCACATGTCACCTGAGACGTGATGTGGTTCATTTCTGAAAAGTGTTGACTAAAGTACCTCTGTTCAAGATGTGATGAAATGGTTCAGTATTCTGAGTAACAGGAGATTCTGGCATGAGCTCCATGCGTCTACTCGCGTAAAAAAGAATTATTTGAACCTGATTATTCTTAGAAAATTTTTGATTATCTGTGTAAAATTTTTGAGGTAGAGTGAAGCCTCCAATACGCTGTTCTCAAAATTGAAGTGCAGTCTGTAAAATATCTCCTTGTGTTGATCTGAAAATCTGAATATCCATATTGTAACTATCGTCTTTCATGTTACTCACTTACACATCTGGAAATTTGATTTATTATGTATTCATAAAATTGATTGACTAATTTAGCAATTACATGAATCTTCTATATGATTGCACAATCTCTCATGTGCTACACATATGCATTTCGATTGTCATGACTCTCATGCATCTTTGTTATACCCATTCCCCTCTTATATACGTAAGGGGGAGATATGTTGCATGTATATTTATATGTAACTGTCTGGTTGCATTTTGTGCATTTCATATGTCATTCATTTGTATGTAACTAGCTTCATGCATCTCGAAAGAAAATATAAAAATCTGAAAGTCAATAAAATCCCAAAAATTTGGACTTTAATTTCTTTACTCTTGCTATATGGGGTATTTGCCCCCAATTGGTATCATGAAAATCAACATTTTTTTTAGTTCAACAATTGGCCTAGTTGGTCTTCATTGCCTTATATGCGTGCATTGAGTTTCATACGCTTGCATTCATAGTGTCATCATGTTTGTTTAGTTGCATTGCATGCATTCATAGTGTCATCATATGCTTGCATTGAGTTTTTATGCATTTCCTGAAACTATAAAAATCAAAAATTTGATATCCAAAGAAAATCTTTTGATATGCTCTCATGCTCTTGCATGATGTGAAAATCTGAAATGTGTTCTAAACTCTGAATGCTATCATGTTGCACACCTCTCTTGTGAACATCTTCCACCACTGGTTCATATCCTTGAGGCCAACCATTAACTTCATTTGGTATCATGGGGTTTTTACTTTGTATGGTATCATCTTGCTTTATGAATCTTGGCCTGGACATCTGCTGTCTACATCCCTTCCTGTCTCCATAATCATCATTTGGAATCTCTGAATCAACATGTTTTGTTTACCATATTGGTTTATGCTTCTTCTTGATTTATGGTTCTACTTGCTGTCTTTTGTACGTCCTTGCCTTCCTCTCACTTTTTGATCATGTCAAATGGGGAGAAAAATATGCTTGTTCATAGAGTTTGTCATCATCAAAAAGGGGGAGATTGTTGTATATGCCTTACATATATTTTTGATGATAACTAAACTCTATGTTTGCTTGCACCTGTTCTTATGTCAGTGTGCATTCATGTTGTTATTCAAAGTGGTTGAGATGGCAAATGGCCAATGGTTACATTGTCTTACTCCTGGGTTGATTGAGTTGGTTTTACAAGAGGCAAGAGGTTTCATATTTACAAGAGGCAAGAGATTTCATAGCCTCTTTGATATGAACAAGCTTTTAAACATTTCAATGTGCTCCTTGCTCATGTGCTTTTCATGTATGTACTTCATGCATTTATCATATAGGTTATTGCGCTAAAGTTCTAATCATTCCTCTTATGGTTTTGCAGGTTTGATCCTTTGTATAAATTCTACAACATCAAAGGAGTTTGTTGTCTCAAACTTGAATGGGTTGCAATGGGGTTACGAAGACCAAACTGCTGAAAATCTAGAAAAATCCAGATATCGATCGACCGCCCCTTGGCGTCCGGTCGACCGATTTTTCCAGAAACAAAATGCCATCCGACTGTAAAATTCCGGTCGACCGACCCAGTGCCACCGGTCGACCGCCAGCCCCGAAGCTACAATTGTTTACTTTTGATTTCAAGCTCGTGGAGAGGAATCTTCACCCAATTGTTTATGCCCACTGCCACCAATCAAGGCAGGATTTGTGGATCTGGTATGGGGCTTGTCTATGGACCATTCAAGGGTTATAAAACATCTCATTGGAGACATAAACCCTAACCAACCAAGAGATCCAAATGGAGGCTGTCCAAGGAGGAAGAGAAGAGTACTGTAGCTCCGTGAACAGTACTTCCTGCAGCAAGATCTTCATCTATCTCCAAGGTGTTTCAAGCCAAATCTGAAGCTAGCAACTTCCAAGGAAGTGAAGAAGCAAGCAAGCAAGGATTCAAAAGGAAGATCGCCCAAGGGAGAAAGAAGAAGCAAGCAAGCATCAAGGAGATCAAGGAAGCTGTCCAAAGAAGAAGAAGTTGTACTGTAACCGTGAACAGTACCCAGTGCAGCAAACTCTACATCCACTCCAAGGCCATTCAATCTTAATCTGAAGCCATTCAAGCGAAGAAGGAATCAATGCAAAGATCTGCAGCATACATTTAGAGGGAGCCAAATCAGGAGCCTTCTAAACTATGGTTTATTCATTTTGGTGTCTTGTGCTTTAAAGTTTCATATTCGTGTTCCATATAAACTGCAAACACTCGTGTGTGTGTGTGTGTGTGTGTGTGTGTGTGTGTGTGTGTGTGTGTGTGTGTGTGTGTGTGTGTGTGTGTGTGTGTGTGTGTGTGAATCGTTTTGGATCCGTGATCGTGTGTGGTCATGGAGTTCCATTCCTGTGTGTGTGTAGATCTTCTTAGATCTGCATGTGTGTGTGGATTTATCCAGGTCTTAGTGTTTGTGTGTGTAGAGTGATGCATCTGTCGCAGCGTGTGTTTGTGTCGTTGATCCTTCTATCGGATCGTGTTGGAGACTCGTCTCTATGTGTGTGTGTGTTGGGGCGCGTCCCCGTGTGTGTGGGGGCAGGTGTCGTCCTGCGTGTGTGTTTGGAGCGTTGTCTCCGTTTGGGGATTTATCCCTGAGTGAAGTCTCACCGGGTTTGGTGAGGGGTGGACGTAGGATTACCGTCGTTGCATCTGAACCACCTTAAAAATCATTGTGTAGTGTGGTTTGAATTGTGTGGTTTGGTCTATTTCCTCTACATCCATTCTGCATGAATGTTAGTGTACATTGTTGTTCAGGATTTATCCATGTTCATCTTGCATAATCTATCTCATCACCAAATAGATTTTGATAAATCTAATTTATGATTGAATAGATTTGTATCTCCTAATCAGTGTTTTATCACATTCTTTAAAAAGGCCAAAAGTTTTCTTAAAATTTGTAATCACCCAATTCACCCCCCTCTTGAGTGTCATTGATCGCGGGACTTCAGATAGGAGGCATCTAGTCCCCGAGGTGATTGACTATGAGTCCGATAACGAGAATGGGGGATATGGTCATGACCGTCGTGTTCAACGGCGGAATCGTGATTTAGATGAGGACGAGCGAACCCTCCCACTTTTGACGGGTCCTTAGACTCGAAGGTCTATTTAGATTGGGAGTCCGGGATGGATCGGTACTTCGATTGGTTCGATATGACGGACCGCCGAAGGGTCCGATTCGTGACCATGAAGCTGATGGGACAGGCATAGACCTATTGGAAGAATGTAGAAAGCATGTTGTTTCATCAGCAGGAGCCCCAGGTTGAGACATGGGGTGAGATGAAGGTCAAGCTTCGACAAAAGTATCTTCCTGCCACATACCGTCAGCGACTCATCGATAGGTGGTAGAATCTCAGTCAGAGAGATCGGTCCATCTCCGAGTACATCACTGAATTTGATGAGTATTTTCTACGTTGTGGTGTCACGGAGGAGAGCTCCATGCCTATTTCCCACTTCCGACGTGGTTTGCGGCCGCGCTACCAGTATGAGCTTTTTCGCCGCGCTACCAAGACCTTGGAAGAGGCATATCAGGTTGCTCCAGAGTTGGAGCAGTTTGAGGCAGAGTTTGAGCCTGCCCAACGATTAGAACCCTTTCCTCATCGTGGGATTGAGCCTCGTAGCTCATCGGGCCCATATTAGAGGGCTCCCATGGCTCGACCTTCGGAGCCCGCCCGCCAGGAGCCCCCTGCCCCAAGGCCTCGCCCTCCCCCACCGAGGGATGTTCCACCTCAACCCCAACCAACCGCACCCATTGCCCGACCCCAGGCACCCACACCTTCTACTCATCCTTTATTGCCCGCACCCCCTGTCCGTCGGGAGGATAAGGACAAGGGCCACTTATTGGGGAGACTAGTGGGTCACAACAGCAGTGCTATCGCTGCCATGGGTTTGGCCACATTGCAAGCCACTATCCCACCCGTACATCTCTAGTCATTGGGGACACGCAAGTCGGAGAAGTCGTAACTTCGGGGCTTGTGTCTGTCAGCTATGAGGCTGAGCAAGAATTAGCTGACGAGTTCTTTCGTGAGGAGGACGATGTCCAGGGGAATCCTCTAGACCTCCAAGATACTCAATAGCCAGCGTATTTCATTATGTATGAGTCTAAGGTCATGTGTGAGTTTTTGTTTCGTCAAATCTGGTAGGAGTCAGCATGTGTTGAGTTGAGTCGGAGTCTGCATGTGTCGAGTTGAGTCGGTCTTATGTAAGCTCGTGATGTCAGTCTCTTTTGAGTGTGAGGCAAGTCGGATCTAATGCGTATGTTGTGGACTTGCCCAAGGAATATGGGATTAGCTCGTCGGATCTAGTCACCTACAGGGACCCAGCGGTGATTCCCAGTGAGTCTTTGAGCCATATCCTCCCCTTGTGAGTGACCCCACCTCTGAGTGTCCACCACTAGCCTCATTCCCATAGCAACGTGTTCACATAGAACATATACGGTATGAGCAGGTGACTATTACTCGGAGTCGAGCGTACCCGTGCTACCCGGTACGGTGGAGAGCATGAACCACATCTGATCACCTGGGCGAAGCTACGGAGGATGGAACGAGATCCGCAGGAGTGAGCAGCCGCACCCCTTACTTGACGGGGTCGAGTTCTTCCCACTCGGGGAGAATTGATGGGACATCGAAGCAAGGCCACTAACTTTTTTTATTTTGCATTTATATCCTTGAGTTAATTGGGTTTGCAATTGTATGGCAAGTATAAGCCAATGGGTTATTTAGGCTAAGTCAATGGATTTCTTTGCAAAAAGGCTGCGTAGGCCCGGCGGGACCCCCACACTCTCACCCATTGGGCCACCTAGACTCTCTAGAGCCCATGTGGGGCTGGTCCATGCTCCAAGGGGGACTATTGACCAAGCCCCTCTTGTTGACTCCAAGAGGGGTCGCCCCCTCTCTTGTCCCCATGTGGGATTTGATTAATCCCTCCCCTTTTAGTTTTTTATAATTGTTGTATTTGACCACATGGGAGAAAATTCTTCTCTCCCCTAATTACCCCTCTCTAACCCTAGATCTGAGGTTAATTTAGGTCATTTACATTTCACATAAAACCCATGTATTTTCATATTTTTGGGATATTAATGAAGAAATTTGTTGGAAAATCCCAAGAGCCAAGTGCGCCCCTCTCCCTCTCTCCCCCTTGCAGCTGGACTGCTGTAATTTCTAAGGTGGATGCCATAAAACTTGGTGGATTCTAAATTCTATCTTCCCCTCTGGGTGTGATTCCCAGCCGCCGTCGCCACCATCGGAGCCGCCAACGAGCCGCCACAACTCCATCTTCATCCTGTTGTCGAGACCTGCGACCTGCAGAACTGAAGCTCAAGGAAAAAGTTGTATCTCCAGATCCAGATATCTGATAGGCTTAAAATTTTTAGGGTTTGTTCTTCCTATCATCCCCCATCTCCATTTAAATTTTTATGTCAATCAGACGCCGTTTGCTATTTTTCCCAGTCTTTTAGTTCCACCCCTGACAGTCTACCCAACAGCAGATCTGCGGGATAGTACTCTGTTGTTATATTTTTCCCGTCCCCTTAACCATCTCCAAAAAATCCCAAAATATTTGTGTGTCATCCTCACATCCCCCCTTCCACCCATAAAATTTCTAGAGTCCATATCGACTGTTTTCCTTTGGGTCAAAATTCATTTTCAGACAGATCTCATTCTATCATGTGTGATTTGGATTATGAGCCAGAAGCAACAACAAACCACAGAGTTTTTCATTTCTAATACGTTTACTGGATGGATGTGAAATTAATTTATGTTGTATCCCTTTGCGTTCTCTGTCCAACGGCGTCGATCTCGCCTCGATCTGCCTCCGGATCTGGTCGCAACAATTCTTTTTGTCGGGTCGCGCAGATTTATCCCGAGACAGGACTGTAGAACAGTGTTGGGAGTTAATTCTCCCATAAATCCTTGGCTCCGAACGTACAACCACCGCTCCCGGGGATCGACCAGCAACCCCCCAACAGTGTCCCAGCCAGCTGCCGCAGCAAGGAGACACCCGGACGCCGCCGTCCCAGCAGCCGGACCCGCTTGCTGTCCCATGGACCCAGTAGAACCGAACCGGACCAGCAGCCCGTCTCCGGCCCAAAAGCCCTTCCGACTTGCTGCCCGTCAACCTAAGTTCGCTACTCCCGGGTCCCACTGTATCCCTTTACCTCCCTGCGTGGAGTGGGCATAAAATTCACTGCTGTAACTATTATTTAATTACTATACTGGGAGTACGAGTCTTGGCCGGGTTCGTCTTCCCCACGTCCGGAGCGTGGAGGTATCGTGTCCATTCTCCACTTTGACATTCGCTTTCCTCGTATATATTCATATGCCGCTACAAGAGTGATAGGATAACTAACTCGTCAAATTTTTATCACCGCTGCGAGAGTCAGTGAATGCGTGACCCGTCCCGTGTCTCGATCCGAGCACGAGTGAGTTTGACCACCCTTGACTCATTGCCGGTTTCTCAACCGCGCACAATCGCACGCTTCCCTCGCTAGGGACGAGTCGCGAGCTAGAGTCCCAGGTTCACATCCTAATTGACATCGAGTCACGTCCCTTACCGCATCAAGAGTCTCTCTGCATTTATGAATTTAGTGCACATTGAGCATCCCTTTTTCATACACATTAAGTAATGGCATCATCCCATGCATAAGTCTGTACAAAAATCACTGCGAACCTCATGCATACATCAAACTCCATATGCATTCCCGGCTGCCTCTTCGTGAACAGGTGCTAAAAGAATGGGAAGCTTTATGGGTTCATCACAAAAAAATAAGCATATCATATATCCCCTTGTGCATTAGGTCACATGCATCATAAATGCATAATAAACCCTCCACACATTGCATAACACCCTTAAAGAACAGCCCAGGCTCTGTGCATGTAAGGGGTTGACCCCATGGGTCGACCCATCCCTTGCCAGACGATGTCCAGCATTCACCTGCCACCCCTGCGTCGACGCAAGGGATGGGCCAGGTCGACGCAGCCCCAACACCCGCCTGTGGGGGGGCAGCGGTGCGTCGACTCCCCTGTGCCCTAACGTCGATGCAGCCCTGTTCAAACAACCAAAAAAATGGAAAAGAAAGGAAACATGGGAGAAGTGATCCGGTGGCCTGCCACGCCAGATCACCCTTTAGAGAAAATGAGAAGAGGGAGGTGATCCAGTGGCATTGGCGCATCTCGCGCCGGATCACCCCCCCTCACATACCTCTCTCTCCTCCCCGCTGATTCACCCCTTCCCCCATTAAATAAAAAAAATAAAAAAAAGGAGTGGGAGAGGTGATCCGGCGGTAGTTTGCGCAGCAGATCCCTCTCTCTCTCTCTCTCTCTCTCTCTCTCTCTCTCTCTCTCTCTCTCTCTCTCTCTCTCTCTCTCTCTCTCTCTCTCTCTCCCTCTCTCTCTCTCTCTCTCCCCAGACCCGATGTGAAGGAAATATCAATGACTCGGTAAGCCGAGTTTGCACCTCGGGGGCCACCCCAATGTGGCCATGACCTGGTATTATCCCAGGCCGATACCTCATTAAACCTGACCCCCCGTTTCCACTGGGATCTAATCCCGCACTCTTATTATACTTGCCTTATACTCGGCAGACATTGGCATGGGTTTTATCTCCGTCTTCGTCACATTTTCAATACGGACTCCCGTACGGACATGAAATGGTCAACAAACGACTGACACGATTTGAATGTTTTCACCCCATCGCGGGGCATTTTAACGCAGTTCGACATTTTATTATCTCATTTCATTAATGCTAGTTTTAGGCCATAGGGCCCCTTTTCCTGGCAATCAATCAAGGGTTTTCTTCCCTTCGGGGAGTGTAATTAATGCCGTGGCCTTTATGGCACGGTGGGTTTTGGTACCGACACAACACTCACTATCGTCTGATCAGTCAAACGGCGTGCACTAGTGGTTCTGGACCATCCCAATCTGGAACCTGAATAAATCGTCACTCTGTGACTGGCAAGCCCACGCACTAAATAAACGAAATAAATAAATAAATAAATAAATAAATAGATGAAATCCCGAAAGTGCGTCCACAGATATGAAGATATGCCCAGATCACGACCAAATGGCCCGCCATTTCATTGATTAGGATACAAGAAATTATAGAGGTTGTAGCCCTTCATCGAGCATGAGAAGAAAAAGAAAACAAAACAAGGGGAACTCATGTAACACCCCAGTCAATTAATAAAGGATAAAAAATTAAAAAATAAAATATATAATGAAATGACAAATGAGGGAAAAGAAATATATGAAAAATATGCTGTGAATTAAGTTATAAAATTGCTTAAATTATTTAATCTCATGTGAATAAGTAGAAATGAACAAAAGAAAAGAAAACTAAATTTGTAAAAAAATGTAATGAATAATTGATTTGAGACCCGACGTAAAAGTGAGGCCGATCTACTGAAAAGATTAAAATAGTTATTTTCTTAAATAACTTGTCATCTAATGACTTCAATGATTTTCTTAGTTAAATGACACCATAATAATTAATTAATTAATTTGAAAGTGGCCAAACTATATAAATAAGAAGGAATGACCTTTTTTCTGTGACGACCATACAATAAATTTAATTTTTTGAGTTACAATCAATGTTTCTCGACCATCCGAATTTAACTTAATAAAATTAATGGAATTTCACCCGTAGGCCAAATTTTGACTAATTTATAAAAATATGAAAAAATTATATTCTTGTAGAAGATGAAATTCTTAACAAACTTGTTAACTAGGCCAAGCCCAAAATAAAATTTGAGTAATCCCGAACCAACGATTTTCAGGTAAAACTCAGAGTTTTGGGTAGAACAAGCTTAATCGATCAAATTCGAACTCAATTCGATCCCAATTGAGGCCAATCCTGTCCCAAATCGTAGGCCCATGATAGAGGTCAATTTGCATTCTAATCCCCTACATAAACCCTAACCCTAGCCGTCGGATTTCGAAGATAGGCTCGTTGAATTTGTCAACTGTGAACATCACGCGGAGGACTCTTCCCTTCGATCCCCTAGCACACACCCGACTCCTCCTTCGACCCTAGCCCTATAAATTGATACCTAATACTCCCGAGAAGTCCATTTTGCCGTAGCAGCCGCCGGTGTGCACGATCAAGAGCGTCGATGGTGAGGAACACGTGGGTTTCGCATTAGGGTTTCGTGGCATCGTCTTCCTTTCAACGCATCTAAGGTAGGTTTCTCTCAAGCTGAAGTGATAATGAAATATGCCATATTATTCATCTTTCTGTCCTCTTTCATTTGATACTACTTTGCCTAATTTTAGTGTACCATGTCGACCGAATTTCTTAGTTTACTTGGAGGTATGCCTGAAAGGCTACCTTCACTTTAAGCTCATCTTATGTTGGTTTATCTTAGCCTAAACTCAAATCAAAGCATGTTATCATATTTGTCTTTGAATGCTCTTTCCAACGGTATCATTTTGCCTAAATTTTGTTCAGTATATTGCTCGCAATCGTCGTTTTAGTTAAGGTCTGTCGGAGTTCGCCGTCGACAGATCTCGGTGTTAAAAACGGTCGCAGCAGTGACCGCTTGAGAAAGAAACGGTCACGAGATAGACCGCCTTTCCCCCCAATTTTCAGAAAAAAAAATATATTATTTTGATTGACGCGTCCTACCTCTAAGACGCGTTCACGTATATTAATTAGTTTAATAATTATGAGATATTATTGACGTGTCCTAGAAAGCTGACGCCTTCTCGTAGACGCGTCCAGCCACATCGACGCGTTCATGCTTTAATTTCAAAAAAATAATAATAATATATATATCAATGGTTTTACTGTAGCGGTCTTCCTGAGACCGTTTTATGCTAGTTACAACCTACAGAAGACCGTTTTTCTCTTATTTTCCAACCTAAAATCGGCTCATTTTCCTACGTATTTGGCTATGTTTATGCTGTCATATTGCTGGCTGATGCAGCTAAAACACTACAGAACATGACCATTTAGGTTAATGAAATTTTCAAGTTCGAATTTTGATCATTTCTTATCTTTCTATTGTTGGAGAAAAATGTAGAAATAAATGGTCAAAACATGGTTTCACTTTTAAAAATTTTGGTACTATCCTTTTAATTATTGTTCATAGCTCGTTACCTTCTTAAGATTGGTAGAGGGTCGTGCCACTCCGGTGATTTCAACTTACTGCTACACTTGTTTTTCGCTGATTTTAAGCCATTAATTCTTGGGCATCGAATACCTCTCCGTCGGATATTCCTTCCACCGGACTAGGTGTTCATGTTCCGAGGCCTCTGTAAGACTCCGCGAGCCTGGGATTCCCACTAGGACGCCGAGCAGGTTGTACCACCAAGATCTGAACCCATTGGAAGTCTATTTTTGGCGGAACGAGACCTGTCGAAGTTCTGCAAAAATTCTGTCAGTTTTATGAAAACGGCCCTTCCAAGACCGCCGTTTGATGGCTGCGGTCCTGCCTAGACCGTCTTCTTCTCGGAGTCATGTGGCCACTTTTTGACGCCTCCAGTGTCCCCGACGCCTTCACTTAAACGCGTCTAGTTCCTCAGACGCGTTCATTACTTTGACCGGTCGAGCCTTGTCTAACCCATTTTTTGCTGTCCCCGCAAGACCACCATATTCTGATAGCGGTCCAGTTTTGACCGTCTCTTCTTTCAGTGTTCCGGTATTTCCATTTCTGTGGTTTTTCTGTGTTAGACCAATATAGCCTCTTTAGGCTATAATATCTTGAGATTATTACCTTTATTAGTTACATTCTCAATCATATTCCTATAAATCATTCATCGAAGTCATTTTTGTTAAATGACTTACCCTTTGATCAATGAGCTTGTTGTTGGAACTCTTAAAGAAACCCATATTCCTATGAATCTTACCTTAGTTACATAGCTTGACCTTGGAACTCTTGGCTATTAAAAATATTGTGGATGTCTAGATTTCGTGGGATCCTTGATCCAACCCTCAATGCCAACGCACCATAGGGGCCCGGTCTGGTCCTGGGGAGAGCGCCCGAAAAGTACTAGTACCCATGGGAGTTTTAATGACATGGGGAGGCATTGCCTCGAAGTACTAGCTAGCGTGTGAGTCTACGACATTCTACATTCTCGTGAAACTTTGATATACATAGAAGTATTTGCTTGACATGACTTGACTTGACTTGATAAATGGCCATTCACATGAAAGTTCTAATTGCTTGCTCTTGATATCTCGACTTGCACTATCTTGTTTCCATTTAATCGTCAATTAAATTCTGTTAACATTGTTTACCTAGTCTGCCTTAATTGTGTTTTATTCTTCATTCATGCGTATTCATGAAATGGTTAATTACTTAAATTCTGCCTGGCGATAGAGTATAAATCCTACTGAGCTTCTTGCTCACTCCCTACTTTAACATTTTTCAGGTAATTCGATGATCGACACATATGAAATTGGGAACATGCCAGTGTGATCAAGTGAACCTGGAGGTTAGAGACCGGAGTCTTCCTTTATCTATTTTGCTTGTGTCACGCCCCGAGCCTTTAATTACAGCGGAAGACTCGCTCGGGGAGCGCGAACAGCCGGCATGGTAAGCCTCTTACAAGCAAGAATCAATCAGAACGCAAGACAATCACACAAGTAAATGCAATTGCACAAGATTTTAATCAAACTTCAACTTTATTTCGTAATGCTCAATATTCAAGATACAATCACTAATTTGATTTCCATTCTACTAGACTCAAGAAATAGGAAAGTTACGTTGACTCAATCTAGACATTATAGACTTCCTAAGTCTTCACTCATCTTTAATCGCTCTCGGATCCGCTACTGGAATAATCTGAATCCGAACCCGAACTATTTCCATCTCCTGAAAAACATTGGAAAATAGGTCATGAGCACACTTGCCCAGTAGGTATCTTCGCATCAACATGAAGGCACTATTTAAGTAATTAACAATTTAGCTCTAAAGAATAAGGTAAAATCATGCGAATGCGAATCGATCACGCGTTTAAACCAAAGTAACAAGATAATCATGTAAGATAGAATCATCAAGAATGAACTAGTAAGAATATAACAAGAACATGATATTGACCTTCCATGAACAAGAATGAAACGACATTATACTAGCAAGTCACATATTCCTCACTTTAGCATCTTATGCTTAAGAGCAAGTGCTTCGTGAATTTCTGTGGAATATCAAGCAAGAATGTCATGTTGTGCCGTGGATCTTCACTTATTTATAGAAATAGTACTCACAGCGTAATGCGACGCCAGTAGCATCATACCCCATGGTTTATAAAATAGTATGTTTCCGACAATCAGCCGAGGGGACTAGCATAGAGCCCTTGAACACAATCAGTGCTCGATCGCATCTTCAGTTATAAATTAAGCCACTTCCACGCAGTATAACAGTAACGTATGGCCAAGAATATAGCACTTCCAATAATTCCATGATAACTAAAATCAATGAATGACTACTTCAACATAAGAATGTAGGAGTCAAGAAATAGACTTTAAACAATATCATGCTCATAGAAATAAATCGACAGCATAACGGTATTTTCCTTAACTTCCATTTCTTTTAGATCAATTTAAGCAATATGACAAGTTCTAGATCATCAAGGTTTGTCTAGAATCATAGGAATATCAACCCTTGGTCAAACCTTGGGTTAACATAAACAAGCTATGTAACGGTCATTTTCTGGGCCGTTACATTATGTAACGCGCCAGTAATAGGCCGTTACAGTGATCCGAGTCTAGAAGGATAAAAATAGACTCAGAGGAATGTGACGGTCTGGCATTGGGCCGTTACGTGAGCCTGACGGTCCAGTTCAAGGCCGTTACATTTCAAGAATCAAAAACCACGATAGAGTGTTCTAATTAATGGGCTTTCATTGGTACAACCAACTCGGCGTCCTAGTGGGAATCCCAGGCTCGCGGAGAATTACGGAGGCCTTGAAACAATGATTTCCTATTCCATTGGAAGGAATATCCAATAGAGAGGTCCTCATGTCCAAGATTGTGTTCCTATAGTGCAAAGTGTGAACTAATGACAACATACTGGAATATGTGCCATGTACGTATAGAATTGACTCTATTGACAGAGAGAGATATGTATAATCAATGTGAAAATCATGATAAAAACTCCGTCAATACAATGTTAAAAAGTCATGCTTTATAGTACAAAACTATAGAATTTGGTTTAACATAACTTAAGTAGAAGTGATAACAAAACATGCAATACCTATCATGAATAATCAAATATCCTTAAAATCACATGATTAGATTTTAAAAACTAAGGTAACTAGGCTTTAACTATAATAAGATTGGTAGGTTATATTTTGTCTTAGGTTTGACAGAACACAGATTCTAACGGTCTTAAGAGGGGGCGTCACAGTGAAAGTGACGGTCATGATCAAGCCGTTACTTGAATGTAACGTGTCTGTCCAAGCGCGTTAGAAACATCAGTGCAATTCAAATACTACAGAGTTTGTAACGGTCTGTAGTAGGGCCGTCACTTGAAAGTGACGGTCCAATGCTAGTGCGTTACAGTATTTGTTAACAGAAAACAATCATAGAAACTAAGAGATCAACTCACATCATGTCTTTTATCAAAACATGATGAGTTTCTAGCCATCTACATGCATAGGTAATCATGAATAGATGAATAGTCATGTTTTAATTTCTTAATTTGGCTAAGAGGTGCATGATGTGCATAGAACAAATAAAACATGAAATCAATGCTCTATAATGTATGGAATTCAATCAAACCAGAGGGCTTTTAGTCCTATCATGCTGTTTTTGCCGTTCATGAGATAACCTACCTCTTACTTAGACTGTAGTTTCTGAATTTGGTTGAGAACCTTGCCCTAGATCCCTTCCTTCTCTTGTGACTTTTTCAGCAACTTCTTTAGGCTCTAACTCCACGCCCTCTTGACCTAAAGATGTGAAATTCGGAGGGGAGTTAGTCTAAAGTATTGTAAACAAATTATTCTAAAAAACTTACCTGAGATAATTACTCCTTACCTTGCTTCCTTACGCCCAAAAAGTAAGGGTCGCACAGTTCAGAACTATGCCCTATTTATAGAGTTTAGGCTAGGGTTTGAGGATTAGATCGAGTTTAGAGTCCTTATTTCATCAAATCCTAATCTCTAAGAGTCCTTAGAGTTTTTACAATCCTTCCCAAGTCGATCTATATTGGATAGGAACATCAAATTCCAATCTTTTCATGAGTCCCTTCACTTACGGAACTAACATGATGTAACGGTCGAGTGCCCATGCGTTACATGGCTGTGGCGGTCTTACGATAGACCGTTACAGTCATCGTAGCTTAGAGTTTCAATTTATAAAAAAACTCTTTTGTTAATTATCTAAATAATTATTTTATATTATTAGTATTTATCCTTAATATCCATGGATAGGCTTAAGTACCTTCTAGAATATGGGCCAAACCTAATGGTCTAGGTCCTAAACCCTTTTGGACTTCAATTAAGTGGGTTGGGTTAATTGATTAACACAATTTTGGCCTTATATTGATTATTTAGCCCAATTAATGCCAGAATATTATTTAAATAACTAGGAATTACTTTTATAAATTTTGGGGCTCTACACCCTCCCCCACTTAGAAGAATTTGGTCCCCAAATTCAATTCATGGATTGAGGAGAGTGTACTTACAATTAAATAATTCTAGGAATCTTTTATTCATAGGTGATTCGATTTCCCATGTTGCTTCATAAGGCCATGCTTTCTTCCATTGAATCTTAACCATAGGAATGACCTTATTTCTGAGTTGACGTACTTCTCGTTCCAAAATCTTCATTGGCGTTTGTTCATATGTCAAGTCCTTCTGAATCTCCAGATTGTCATAAGTGATAATGTGATATGGATCATATACATACTTCTTCAGCATCGAGATGTGAAATACGTCATGAACTCCTGCTAACTGTGGTGGCAAAGCCAATTTATAAGCCACTTCACCGATTCTTTCGAGGATTTCAAATGGACCGATAAATCTTGGAGTTAGCTTTCCTTTAATGCCAAATCTTCGAATACCACGACCCGGAGAAATCTTTAGATATACATGTTCTCCTACTTGAAATTCCAAGTCACGCCTTCGATTGTCAGCATAAGATTTCTGTCTATCTTGTGCCATTTTCATCCTTTCCTGAATGAGCTTGATTTTCTCTGTAGAATCCCTGATTAAATCGGGGCCTAGAAATTACCTTTCCCCTATTTCATTCCAACATATTGGTGATCGACAACTTTTCCCATATAGAGCTTCAAAAGGTGCCATTTGTATGCTTGCTTGATAGCTGTTGTTATATGTAAATTCTATCAAAGGCAAGTGATCATGCCAACTTCCTCCAAAATTAATGACACAAACCCTGAGCATATCTTCTACCACTTGATTTGTCCTTTCTGTTTGACCATCAGTTTGTGGATGGAAAGCAGTGCTAAAATTCAATCTAGTCCCAAGTGAATGTTGTAGGCTCTTCTAGAATTGTGATGTGAATCGGGGATCTCTATCTGATACAATAGCGACAGGGACTCCATGTAACTTGACAATTTCTTTTATGTATAGTGCTGCTAGAATATCTACAGACCATCGACTTTTTATTGGTATTAAATGTGCAGATTTAGTCAATCGGTCTATGATTACCCATATTCCATCATGTCCACCTCTTGTCTTAGGTAATCCCATAATGAAATCCATTCCTATACTTTCCCATTTCCATTCGGGAATATTTAAGGGATGTAATTTTCCGGTAGGTCTGAAATGTTTCGCCTTCACTTGTTGGCATGTAAGACAACGAGATACAAAATCAGCTACTTCCCTCTTCATATTGGGCCACCAGAAGTTTCTTTTGAGATCTTGATACATCTTGGTACCTCCTGGATGGATGGAGTATTTTGATTTATATGCTTCTTCTAAGATCAATTTCTTTGTATCCTCATGATCGGGTATACACATTCGGCCCTTGAATAGCATTCTTCCATCTTCGGATATAGAAAAATCCGATCGTTGTTCAATATTGGCCTTAATTTCCAGTAAAATTGGGTCATCCTCTTGTAACTTGGCCAAATCCTCAATCAATGTTGGTTGAGCTCGGATATTTGCCATGAAATAATTATCTTCCTTAATGTCAACATCAAGATTCAATTGAGCAAATTGAGGAACAAGGTTAGCCATATTAATCATGGGACTTGATAACATACCAATTGGTTTTCTGCTAAGTGCATCTGCTACAGCATTCGCCTTGCCAGGATGATATTGAATAGCGAAATCGAAGTCTTTAAGATATTCCAACCACCTCCTTTGCCTCATGTTAAGCTCTTTTTGAGAAAATAAATATTTCAAGCTCTTGTGGTCTGTGTAGATCGTGAACTTTTCTCCATAAAGATAATGACACCAAATTTTCAAGGCGAAAATAACTGCTGCTAATTCCAAATCATGTACAGGATAATTTTCTTCGTGACGTTTCAATTGTCTTGAAGAATAGCAAATCACCTTTCCATCTTGCATAAGGACACACCCTAAGCCAATTCCAGATGCATCTGTATATACTTCAAATCCAGCACCCTCTATTGGTAGTGACAAAACAAGGGCTGTTGTAAGATGATTCTTAAGATTTTGAAAACTCTTTTCACAATCCTTCGACCAGATAAAAGGATTTTCTTTTCTGGTAAGTCTAGTTAAAGGAACCGCGATCTTTGAAAAGTGCTTTATGAATCTTCTATAATAACCTGCTAGACCCAAAAAGCTTCTGACTTCAGATATAGTCGTTGGTCGGCTCCAATCTCTGATAGCTTCTACCTTAGAAGGATCCACAGTAATCCCTTCTTTTGAAATAATGTGGCCTAGGAATGAGACTTCCTTGAGCCAGAATTCACACTTATTGAGTTTGGCATATAGCTTGTGTTCTCTAAGTGTTTGCTAAGCTATCCTTAGATGTTCTTCATGTTCTTCTTTAGTCTTGGAGTATATCAGGATATCATCGATGAAGATGACGATGAACTGGTCTAAATATGGCTGGAAGACACTGTTCATAAGTTGCATGAATGCTGCTGGGGCATTAGTTAGACTGAACGGCATCACCACGAATTCATAGTGGCCATAACGACTTCGAAAAGCCGATTTATAAATGTCTTCTTCTTTAATTCTAAGTTGATGGTAACCAGACCTAAGGTCAATCTTAGAAAAGTACTCAGCTCCCGAAAGCTGATCGAAGAGCTCGGAGAACTATTTGGAACGGAATAGGGTGAGAAAGCCATTCCATGTATGAGGTGCGTCGGCCGGAGGTGCCGGAATCGATTTCCACCAAGTACGGGCATCCTTATTTAACTGGAACGTTGCTAGATGGACTTTCTCCTGATCAGTGCATTGTATGACATCAAATATACGATTCATCTCATCGATCCAATTTTCTGCTTCGTCTGGATTGGAAGATCCATAGAAACGCGGAGGATTTAGACTCCGGAAGTTACGATGAAGATCTCCTGCCCTTGCCCCCGCACCACCATGTGTTATAGTCTGCAGTGCCTGGGTGAGGCCGGCAACAGTTTATTGCATACCATCCCAATCTACACGATGAGCCATTCGAAAAATAGGGTACCTGAGAGAAAATAACAACTTGTTATTTCTCATGAAATTGGAATGAACAAAATAATTCTTAAAGTTAATTAGTTATCTTATCCCGGGTTCTACTCAATCCTCACATGGGCATGGAATTTCTTCCTTAGTTCATAGGTAGGGGTCCTTAACCTTAGACTTATCCTATGACATGACTCTTTTCCCTAAATCCTGAGACTTAAGCTCTGATACCAACTTAACTGTCACACCCCGAGCCTTTAATTACAGCGGAAGACTCGCTCGGGGAGCGCGAACAGCCGGCATGGTAAGCCTCTTGCAAGCAAGAATCAATCAGAGCGCAATACAATCACACAAGTAAATGTAATTGCACAAGATTTTAATCAAACTTCAACTTTATTTCATAATGCTCAATATTCAAGATACAATCACTAATTTGATTTCCATTCTACTAGACTCAAGAAATAGGAAAGTTACATTGACTCAATCTAGACATTATAGACTTCCTAAGTCTTCACTCATCTTTAATCGCTCTCGGATCCGCTACTGGAATAATCTGAATCCGAACCCGAACTATTTCCATCTCCTGAAAAATATTAGAAAATAGGTCATGAGCACACTTGCCCAATAGGTATCTTCGCATCAACATGAAGGCACTATTTAAGTAATTAACAATTTAGCTCTAAAGAATAAGGTAAAATCATGCGAATGCGAATCGATCACGCGTTTAAACCAAAGTAACAAGATAATCATGTAAGATAGAATAATCAAGAATGAACTAGCAACAATATAACAAGAACATGATATTGGCCTTCCATGAACAAGAATGTAACGAGATTGTACTAGCAAGCCACATATTCCTCACTTTAGCATCTTATGCTTAAGAGCAAGTGCTTCGTGAATTTTTGTGGAATATCAAGCAAGAATGTCATGTTGTGCCGTGGATCTTCACTTATTTATAGAAATAGTACTCCAGCGCAATGCGACGACAGTAGCATCATACCCCATGGTTTATAAAATAGTATGTTTCCGGCAATCAGCCGAGGGGACTAGCATAGAGCCCTTGAACACAATCAGTGCTCGATTGCATCTTCAGTTATAAATTAAGCTACTTCCACGCAGTATAATAGTAACGTATGGCCAAGAATATAGCACTTCCAATAATTCCATGATAACTAAAATCAATGAATGAATGCTTCAACATAAGAATGTAGGAGTCAAGAAATAGACTTTAAACAATGTCATGCTCATAGAAATAAATCGACAGCATAACGGTATTTTCCTTAACTTCCATTTCTTTTAGCTCAATTTAAGCAATATGACAAGTTCTAGATCATCAAGGTTTGTCTAGAATCATAGGAATATCAACCCTTGGTCAAACCTTGGGTTAACATAAACAAGCTATGTAACGGTCATTTTCTGGGCCGTTACATTATGTAACGCGGCAGTAATAGGCCGTTATAGTGATCCGAGTCCAGAAGGATAAAAATAGACTCAGAGGAATGTGACGGTCTGGCACTGGGTCGTTACGTGAGCCTGACGGTCCAGTTCAAGGCCGTTACATTTCAAGAATCAAAAACCACGATAGAGTGCTCTAATTAATGGGCTTTCATTGGTACAACCAACTCGGCGTCCTAGTGGGAATCCTAGGCTCGCGGAGAATTACGGAGGCCTTGAAACAATGATTTCCTATTCCATTGGAAGGAATATCCAATAGAGAGGTCCTCATGTCCAAGATTGTGTTCCTATAGTGTAAAGTGTGAACTAATGACAACATACCGGAATATGTGCCATGTACGTATAGAATTGACTCTATTGACAGAGAGAGATATGTATAATCAATGTGAAAATCATGATAAAAACTCCGTCAATACAATGTTAAAAAGTCATGCTTTATAGTACAAAACTATAGAATTTGGTTTAACATAACTTAAATAGAAGTGATAAAAAAACATGCAATACCTATCATGAATAATCAAATATCCTTAAAATCACATGATTAGGTTTTAAAAACTTAGGTAACTAGGCTTTAACTATAATAAGATTGGCAGGTTATATTCTGTCTTAGGTTTGACAGAACACAGATTTTAACGGTCTTAAGAGGGGGCGTCATAGTGAAAGTGACGGTCATGATTAGGCCGTTACTTGAATGTAACGCGTCTGTCCAAGCGCGTTAGAAACATCAGTGCAATTCAAATACTACAGAGTTTGTAACGGTCTGTAGTAGGGCCGTTACTTGAAAGTGACGGTCCTATGCTAGTGCGTTACAGTATTTGTTAACAGAAAACAATCATAGAAACTAAGAGATCAACTCACATCATGTCTTTTATCAAAACATGATGAGTTTCTAGCCATCTACATGCATAGGTAATCATGAATAGATGAATAGTCATGTTTTAATTTCTTAATTTGGCTCATAGGTGCATGATGTGTATAGAACAAATAAAACATGAAATCAATGCTCTATAATGCATGGAATTCAATCAAACCAGAGGGCTTTTAGTCCTATCATGCTATTTTTACCGTTCATGAGATAACCTACCTCTTACTTAGACTGTAGTTTCTGAATTTGGTTGAGAACCTTGCCCTAGATCCCTTCCTTCTCTTGTGACTTTTTCAGCAACTTCTTTAGGCTCTAACTCCACGCCCTCTTGACCTAAAGATGTGAAATTCGGAGGGGAGTTAGTCTAAAGTATTGTAAACAAATTATTCTAAAGAACTTACCTGCAATAATGACTCCTTACCTTGCTTCCTTACGCCCAAAAAGTAAGGATCGCACAGTTCAGAACTATGCCCTATTTATAGAGTTTAGGCTAGGGTTTGAGGATTATATCGAGTTTAGAGTCCTTATTTCATCAAATCCTAATCTCTAAGAGTCCTTAGAGTTTTTACAATCCTTCCCAAGTCGATCCATAGTGGATAGGAACATCAAGTTCCAATCTTTTCATGAGTCCCTTCACTTACGGAACTAACAGGATGTAACGGTCGAGTGCCCATGCGTTACATGGCTGTGGCGGTCTTACGATAAACCGTTACAGTCATCGTAGCTTAGAGTTTCAATTTATAAAAAAACTCTTTTGTTAATTATCTAAATAATTATCTTATATTATTAGTATTTATCCTTAATATCTATGGAGATGCTTAAATATCTTCTAGAATATGGGCCAAACCTAATGGTCTAGGTCCTAAACCCTTTTGGACTTCAATTAAGTGGGTTGGGTTAATTGATTAACATAATTTTGGCCTTATATTGATTATTTAGCCCAATTAATGCCAGAATATTATTTAAATAACTAGGAATTACTTTTATAAATTTTGGGGCTCTACACCTTGAGTCTAGTTAGTGTAGTGAGTCGTGTTCATTTCCCTTTTTCTTTGTTTTCTTTTATTGAGTCCATTATTGTAAACCGAATCAAATTTGTAATTAAAATTCTCGATATCAATAAAAAAATTATACTTTGTTGAAAGTTATGGCCCCTTCGTACCATTGATGTTATTCTTATGTGTCGTTTTTGCTACTCTGATTGACATGACTGTTTCGCTGTCACGTTCCGAGTATGCCTTCCGCTGCTATCGGTTTGGGGCGTGACAAAAGTGATATCAGAGCCTAAGTTGTTTAAGTCCTAGGTTCTTGTTCATAAGCATAGGTTACCCTAGGTAATAAGTCGTATAACCAGTGTTATCCCTTCGTGTCACCTGATAAGATTGGGTAATGTCTCGGGTTAAGTAATAAAACATGTACAAGACTACGGTAGTGCGTCGCGTAAGGGTAATAAGATTATTAACTTTACGATTACATTGCAGGAATCTAAGTCTCTTTTGAAATGAAAGTGAGCGGGTCTACGAGTAAGTTAAGGCCTGATTTTGTTAAAGGATGGCGAGTCCGTCGTAAAGAATTTTAAAGTAATAAAAAGAGAAGGAATAACCTGTCACAAAAGAGATGTTCTTATTGTCACAAATTAGGTCATCGAGTCGGAGAGTGCTGGAGGAAGCATGGAGCGTGTCTTCGTTGCGGAAGTATAGACCATAAGATGGATAGTTGCCCTAAACTACCCCTGCAAGCTAAAATTAAAGGTGAATCGAAACCGGTTTTGAAGGAGCCCCAACCTGTTCGCGACGAAGGAATTATATGAGGTATCATATCCCTCGTTCTTCACCATAGTTCATTCTTTTCTTTATGAAGATTATGCTTAACATATTATTTTGAAATGATTAATAGATGAGGACAATCTTAGTTAAATTATTTGATTATATCAGCAAATTTAGGGATCAAATTTCTTAAAGTGGGGGAGGATGTAACACCTTAGTCAATTAATAAATGATAAAAAATTAGAAAAATAAAATATATAATGAAATGACAAATGAGGGAAAAGAAATATAAGAAAAACATGACGTGAATTAAGTTATAAAATTACTTAAATTATTTAATCTCGTGTGAATAAGTTAGAAAAGAAAAATGAATTTATAAAAAAATGGAATGAATAATTGATTTGAGACCCGACGTAAAAGTGAGGCCCATCTACTGAAAAGGTTAAAATAGTTATTTTCTTAAATAACTTGTCATCCAATGACTTCAATGATTTTCTTAGTTAAGCGACCCCATAATAATTAATTAATTAATTTAAAAGTGGTCAAACTATATAAATAAGAAGGAATGACTATTTTTCTGTGACGACCAAACAAGAAATTTAATTTTTTGAGATACAATCAATTTTTCTCGACCATCTGAATTTAACTTAATTAAATTAATGGAATTTCACCCGTAGGCTAAATTTTGACTAATTTATAAAAATATGAAAAATTTATATTCTTGTAGATGATGGAATGCTTAAAAAACTTGTTAACTAGGCCGAGCCCAAAATAAAATTTGAGTAAGCTCGAACCAACGATTTTCAGGTAAAATTCGGAGTTTTGGGTAGAACAAGCTTAATCGATCAAATTCGAACTCAATTCGAGCCCAATTGAGGCCAATTATGTCCCAAATCGTAGGCCCATGATAGAGGTCCATTTCCCCTCTAATCCCCCACGTAAACCCTAACCCTAGCCATCGGATTTCGAAGATAGGCTCGTTGAATTCGTCAACCGCGAACATCGCGCGGAGGACTCTTCCCTTCGATCCCCTAGCACACACCCAACTCCTCCTTCGACCCTAGGCCTATAAATTGATGCCTGATACTCCCGAGAACTCTATTTTACCGTAGCAGCCACCGGTGTGCGCGATCGAGAGCGTGGGACGGTGAGGAACGCGTGGGTTTCACATTAGGGTTTCGCGGCGGCGTCTTCCTTTCAACGCATCTAAGGTAGGTTCCTCTCAGACTGAACCGATAATAAAATATGTCATATTACTCATCTTTCTGTCCTATTTCATTTGATACTAGTTTGCCTAATTTTAGTGTACCATGTCGACCGAATTTCTTAGTTTACTCGGAGGTATGCTCGAAAGGTTGACTTCACTTTAAGCTCATCTTATGTTGGTTTATCTTAGCCTAAACTCAAATCAAAGCATGCTATCTGATTTGTCTTTGAATGCTCTTTCCAACGGTACCATTTTGCCTAAATATTGTTTAGTAAATTGCTCGCAATCGTCGTTTTAGTCAAGGTCAGTTGGGGTTCACCGTCGGCAGATCTCGGTGTTAAAAACGGTCGCCCCAGTGACCGCTTAAGGACGAAACGGTCATGCGATAGACCATCTTTCCCCACAATTTTTAGAAAAAAAAAATATATTATTTTGATTGACGTGTCCTACCTCTAAGACGCGTTCACGTATATTAATTAGCTTAATAATTATGAGATATTATTGACGTGTCCTAGAAAGCTGACGCCTTCTCGTAGACGCGTCCAGCCACATCGACGCGTTCATGCTTTAATTTCAAAAAAATAATAATAATATATATATCAATGGTTTTACTGTAGCGGTCTTCCTGAGACCGTTTTATGCTAGTTACAACCTACAGAAGACCGTTTTTCTCTTATTTTCCAACCTAAAATCGGCTCATTTTCCTACGTATTTGGCTATGTTTATGCTGTCATATTGCTGACTGATGCAGCTAAAACACTACAGAACATGACCATTTAGGTTAATGAAATTGTCAAGTTCGAATTTTGATCATTTCTTATCTTTCTATTGTTGGAGAAAAATGTAGAAATAAATGGTCAAAACATGGTTTCACTTTTAAAAATTTTGGTACTATCCTTTTAATTATTGTTCATAGCTCGTTACCTTCTTAAGATTGGTTGAGGGTCGTGCCACTCCGGTGGTTTCAACTTACTGCTACACTTGTTTTTCGCTGATTTTAAGCCATTAATTCTTGGGCATCGAATACCTCTCCGTCGGATATTCCTTCCACCGGACTAGGTGTTCATGTTCCGAGGCCTCTGTAAGACTCCGCGAGCCTGGGATTCCCACTAGGACGCCGAGCAGGTTGTACCACCAAGATCTGAACCCATTGGAAGTCTATTTTTGGCAGAACGAGACCTGTCGAAGTTCTGCAAAAATTCTATCAGTTTTATGAAAACGGCCCTTCCAAGACCGCCATTTGATGGCTGCGGTCCTGCCTAGACCGTCTTCTTCTCGGAGTCATGTGGCCACTTTTTGACGCGTCCAGTGTCCCCGACGCCTTCACTTAAACGCGTCTGGTTCCTCAGACGCGTTCATTACTTTGACCGATCGAGCCTTGTCTAACCCAATTTTTGCGGTCCCCGCAAGACCACCATATTCTGATAGCGGTCCAGTTCTGACCGTCTCTTCTTTCAGTGTTCCGGTATTTCCATTTCCGTGGTTTTTCTGTGTTAGACCAATATAGCCTCTTTAGGCTATAATATCTTGAGATTATTACCTTTATGAGTTACATTCTCAATCATATTCCAATAAATCATTCATCAAAGTCATTTTTGTTAAATGACTTACCCTTTGATCAATGAGCTTGTTGTTGGAACTCTTAAAGAAACCCATATTCCTATGAATCTTACCTTAGTTACATAGCTTGACCTTGGAACTCTTGGCTATTAAAAATATTGTGGATGTCTAGATTTCGTGGGATCCTTGATCCAACCCTCAATGCCAACGCACCATAGGGGCCCGGTCTGGTCTTGGGGAGAGCACCCGAAAAGTACTAGTGCCCATGGGAGTTTTAATGACATGAGGAGACATTACCCCGAAGTACTAGCTAGCGTGTGAGTCCACGACATTCCACATTCTCGTGAAACCTTTATATACATACAAGTACTTGCTTGACGTGACTTGACTTGACTTGATAAATGACCATTCACATGAAAGTTCTAGTTGCTTGCTCTTGATATCTCGACTTGCACTATCTTGTTTCCATTTAATCGTCAATTAAATTCTGTTAATATTGTTTACCTAGTCTGCCTTAATTGTGTTTTATTCTTCATTCATGCATATTCATGAAGTGGTTAATTACTTTAATTCTACCTGGCAATAGAGTATAAATCCTATTGAGCTTCTTGCTCACTCCCTACTTTAACATTTTTCAGGTAATTCGGTGATCGACGCGTATGAAATTGGGAACGGACCAGTGTGATCAAGTGAACCTGGAGCTTAGAGACCGGAGTCTTCCTTTATCTATTTTGCTTGAGTCTAGTTAGTGTAGTGAGTCGTGTTCATTTCCCTTTTTCTTTATTTTTATTTATTGAGTCCATTATTGTAAACTGAATCAAATTTGTAATTTAAATTCTCGATATCAATAAAAAATTATATTTTTGTGAAAGTTGTGGCCTCTTCGTACCATTGGTGTTATTCTTATGTGTCGTTTTTGCTGCTCTGATTGACATGACTATTTCGCTGCCACGTTCCGAGCATGCCTTCCGCTGCTATCGATTCGGGACGTGACAACCCACCTGTAGTGAGCTTCTACCTCTCCCTCTCTTCTCTCCCTTCTTTTCTGGCCCTTTTCTCCTGCGTTCTCTCTTTTCTGGACTCTGTCTTTTTTTTTCACTCTGTTCGTCTCCTTTTTTTTGCTTCAGCCGCTTTCCCTTCTCTTATAAGGACGAGGATGTGATCCGGTGTCTCCTAGCATGGTGGATCGACGTGGGCTAGTGGCCCACGCCAAAATCATGATTTTTCTTCTTGAATCGGCGTTGGTTGGCGCGTGGCTCATCCAGCACCACCCATCCGGCACCAGCAGGAGCCTTGAATCAGCGTGGGGTGAGGCCGACATGATGATCGCCATTCGGCGCAGCCAGCTTGTTCTTGCACCGGATCATTTCGTAAATCACGCCTAATGATGCCAGCTCGAGTATCTTTGGTATTTCGCCTTTTGCCATTGGGTAGAAACATGTCGTTCCTTTTTCTGAGACGTATAGCTAGGCATGCAACATGGGTTTCAAAATCTAGAGGTTCACATCGTCCCTCCTAGACGCAGGCTTTTAGCTATCCCAACGTGGCGAATCCCATGCCGATTCGGGTTAACTTTGACATTTGGAATATCGCCATCGGGAAAATGTGTTGACTCTTTTTCTTAGGCGCAATATCGGATGTGTTGAGCACACTTGCAAGCAATCGTCCTTTCTGGATGCGGGTTTAGATCGACCCAGCGTGCTTCTTCGGACACTGTGTCGAAACTTATGTTATCATTCCGGGGGGATTCTCCTTGTATATGACGCCGTATTTTAGGTGCCAACACTGGGCCCTTATCAAACCGACGAGGGTGTCTAGTTTGGCGTTGAGTGAGCGGAAGGCATCTGGGTCCACCATGGTAGGCTATCCCCCCAGAGGTGGCGTTGGGGGTGGGGCATTGGCTTGGTCATTAGGAAAGGGGCCAATCAACGAATGTGACGGCACGGGCCCTTCGTTTGCGACCGTCGGTGCCTTCCCCTTGTCACCGATAGCTCTCCTGCTGCTGCTTCTTCACACCATACTAGTTTCTCGCTCGTTTCCCACAGACGGCACAAGACGAAGAGACAAGATCTCGTGCGAAGCTATGAGCCATCAGATCTAGGGTGTTCGTGGAGCGCAGAATTCTACAAAAAGGGGAGAGAGCGATCAGGGGGCCCCGGGTTGTAAACCCGGGTTACAACCCGGGGAACACCCTCCGATACTTAAGTCAGCGAGTGGTATGAGCAAGATGCAAAATGGGGGGCAGGAGAGGTGAAGGGCACGAGATCGCTCTCCACTAGTTGAAGTGGCTAAAAATCGGCTTACCTTTCAGGAGGGATTTCCTGGGTTTATATAGCTATCGACTCCCTTCCCTGGGTAAAGGAAGCGTGAGGGCTTGGGGGACGTTACGTCCACAAGGGGGACTTTTACCGTTCAAGGACTCTCACCCTCCCCTTATCCTCTTGAGCTTCCCACTCCCAAGTAACAACGTAACATCCGTTTGGATAAGCGCCCAATCGCGATGAATTTGCTTTGGCTTACCGTAGGGTATGGATGACGGGCTGATCTATAAAAGATAAAGGGTATCCCCTGCCTATGCCGGGGGGCCAAGGTGTTGGGCACCCCTAACGGAGCATTTCTTCACCTTATGATCGTTCAGCCGATCGCCTGTAGGCTTTTCCCGAGCGTTAGGGAGGCCTGTTGATCGAGCGACGAGCCAAGGCTCGATGAACTATGTTGGCCCTGAGCGAATGAGATCTTATAGTAAGTGGGCCCTACAGGAGCTATCACTTGTTGGGTCAGACGGACTTCGATGGACTGTTTGAGATATATACATGGTGGGCTACGAATATTCCCCTCTCCAATACAGAAACACCGGCAACGAGGTTCTCAATTAATTCCACCCCTTTGCCCGGGGCGGCCGCCACTTGACTTGGTTCCCGCGTTGCCAGAAGAGATTGGCTTAGAAGGCGTTGAGCGCGGGGGCCTTGACGGCATGGCGCTAAGTTGCCACTTTCTTGCAAGGATGAAACGATGAACAGAACCAAGGATTAAAAAAAGATTGGGCCTTTGTTGTCATGTTCCTGATTTGGCACCTGCGACGAGCGCCCTCGCCCGCGTCGTGCGGCCGTCGTGCGATTGCAGTGCACTCGATCAGGTATCGAAGTGGCTCCTCCGTCCAAACTGGAAGCAGATTGATAGGAGAATATGGTTGAATCCAGGCAAAGCCGTGTTAATGTTTTTGCACTCATCTCAATTCATGCTTTAGTATTTTGGAAAACCGGAACCACGTGTCACGTGACAGATAAGGAGCAAGCTTATTATGTTTGAATATAGTTTACAATTCATCCTAACCAATTTAAAAATTGGAGACACGCCATTTTTCTGGTTTCAACTCTTTTACATCGCACACGTAGGTGTTTTTTTTTTACTTAATTTCTATGAATTGATGGCAAAAATAGTTTAAAACTGGGAATTTCATAAGCTCTAACCTTTGGTTTGGGCAAACAGGAGATAATTTCCGGTATGAGAGTGACATTAATGTGGAGCAAAACACGACCAACGAGCAACAAATTTATTTGCAGAATCATCTATCTTATTTTCATATTATTCTTACTAATTTTATTATATTAAATAGCATCTAAAATATCTACATTTGACATCCATTTAAGATCGTAAAGAATACTTTACTTTTATCTATAAATTAATTTTTTTGACAAAATATACCTGTACAAATTGTTTCTAAGATATGAAATTCACATGTGAGAAAGAGAGATAAATTAAGAGGTAAATATACAAAGAGAAATTAAGAATATTTTCAACTCTTTTCAAATCTGGATTAAATAAAAACTTTTAACAAAATGCCAAGTTAATTATGGTGAAAGCAAGGATATTTTTTACAAGAATTACGTTGCAGCGAGATCACTAAAATAATATGAAAATGAGATAGACAAGTATATAATTTTTGCAAAAAGTATTTCATTCATATTCTTCTACTTCCAATATCTACTATTAAAAAATGTAATGATGATGAAGGTTAGAGGAGTATGTGGTCTAATATGAAAGATCATTCATATATCATCATTTTAATTATCCAAGGATATCGAATACTGATACATTAAT
The DNA here is from genome assembly GCA_022559845.1 of Amorphophallus konjac. Classification (NCBI taxonomy): domain Eukaryota; kingdom Viridiplantae; phylum Streptophyta; class Magnoliopsida; order Alismatales; family Araceae; genus Amorphophallus; species Amorphophallus konjac. The sequence goes on from CM040127.1 coordinate 283,936,704, forward strand.
CTTTTTCTCTCACACCATGCGAAAGAAAGGTCGGCGCCCTCAAAGATTGAGAGGATCTATGGCCCGAGAAAAGTGGGCATGCCAGTATTTTTCTCGAATCTCTTTTGAGATTTTTGGCTGTGGCAGTAGGGGAGGTGCATGCGGACAGAGAACTTCCCCCCGCTATGTGCAGAAGTTCCACAGCGGGGCATCATGTGGAACAGAGGATGGGCAACCCCCATGCACTCCCACCTCTCTCAGCTGACCCTCAACTGGAAAACCCTGTTGAACCAGATCGAGTGCAGGATCATGTGGAACAAATCATACTTCACCGGCTGCCGGTGCCAGAGGAAGTGCCGCTGCACCTTCCTCACACCCATCTGCAGCCTGAGGTACTTCCTCCTGGGGATGGACGAGAGTATCTCCTTCAGCCTGGGGACGTCCCTCTCCGGCACCACCAGGGAGAAGGCCTCCCAGTTCAGCACCTCGAAGAACGCGGGCACGAAGTTGTCGGAGATGATCACGGGCACGCACCCGTAGAAGATGGCCTCCACCACCCTGGGGCTGTTCACCTCGTACCCCCTCGGGCAGATGCAGTACCTGCTGCTCTTCATATACTGGGCGTAGGCCGCCTTCCTCTTGCGCCCCCGGGGCAAGGGTCCGAAGATCTTCATGTCGGGGTCACGGTTCTCCCAGTGCTGCAGCAGGAGGGGGCGGAGGTAGCCGTGCATCTGCCCGGCGAAGAAGGCGAGGATGGGCCTCTTCTTGGGGGGTCTCCCGCCGAGGTCTCGGAGGGGGTTCTCCCTGTTGCGCACGTACGTCTCCGGGAGGGAGACGTCCTTGCCCAGCTCAAAGTCCTCCGTGACGTCGGCGTTGCAGAGGGCTCTGATGGACGTTCGCATAGCTCGCCCTGTTTCATGGGTTGCCTGTGGATGAATCACTAAATCAGAAGCTGTCACTGTTCTAATCACAGCGTATGCCCCGTGGGATATGGTTCTGATGAAGGCATACCCAGTCGTGGCAGGCAACCACAAAGTGGTCTGAACCGCAAGTCCTGTTCCAGAAAGGATATTTTGCTGCGATTGTATCAACATACTTCTTCAGATATTCTATCAGGTTTGCATGGCTGTGTGAACCAGGGATGTACAATTGGAACTGTAGGAGGCGTGAGCTGAAGGGTATGTAGAAGAGGTGAGCTTCTCTGGGATCCTCGACGACAAAGTGTCTGCTGCCTTCCATGTGTTTCATGAACCATCCCTCAGAGGAGTAAATCCCTGTCAGTTCTGGTTGGTGGAATATGGGCTTCTCCCCCTCCTTGTAGACATAGACCTTGAGCATAGTTTCCATCAAGTCATAGCTCCTGGAAGTGTGGTGATCGAGGTTAGAATCTCAAATCAATTAGGAATCGTTGGAGTAAAGGCATTAATCTTGAGACAGAATTTTTGCACTTTGATCAATAAGAATGCCTTGTGTTGCAGCCGCCACAATGTCGACGGATATATACATTAAAACGCCTGCGGTGACGACAGCCTAAATCCACTATGGCCAAAACCCAATATATTGAATGACAAAACTGCATGTGTTATCTCTTGCATAGAATTTATAGGGGTATCTCTTGCACCGCCTTCATGTGAAGTACCCCTGTATGGGGCAATTCACACTGCATGCAGAGATAATTCACATGCACGTATACAGGGTAATTCACATAATAGAATTTATAGGGGTATCTCTTGCACATAATTTATTCGAGAAGGACATATCATTGAATTTATGCAGTTCACACTGCATGTGTATCTGTTGCATAGAAGAAATTAAGCCAGGGTTTTTCAGTTCCCAACTTTTCAAGAAAGGCAATGTGGGTGTAACAAGAAAAGGGCGTGGAAGGGCAAGGATATGCTGATGTCAGATAAGCAAGATTCCCAAAGCCCTTGTTGAATGCTGTACCCATAAATAATTTTACAGTATTCCAAGATTAAATGCAGTATGATTATATTTAGAAAAAAGGGGGCATGAGAGGATAAGGATAGAGTGTGGGAAATAGGGTATATAGGCCATGCATAACAATGATATTCCACATGGTATGGATCAAACATAGCATGATCGTGTTGACATCAAACACAAGAGTTGATCCAACAAGATGCTAAACATCAAACACATGCATAGAAATAATGCAACAAAAAAAAGACAAGATCATGAAACTTAGCCATCCATCTCTGGACTATCAATACTGGTGCGTAGGAGTTGTCGCGACCTTCTCCCAGGATATGACAGCTATAGCAATCTTGTGAACGCACTCCTAAGAGATCACACCTCGAAAATAACCTCGTACATTGGCTTCCTCCTCCCACGAGCAAGAGAGATCTAGGGTCAGAGAAAGAGAGAACCAGCACTTTGGGGATCTTGAGGCGGCTATGAGAATGATTCTCCTCACCTAAAAATCCTAGATCAAGGGCTTTTATCCCCAAGAGGAACAGTTTCCCCTGAATACCCCAAGAGTTGCGTCCGTTGGTGGGAAGTCCACATAAAACACTCTTTCCGTAATCGATCGACTACCCCGATGAAGTGGTCGAACGTGCGCCTGTTCAGAAGTAGGTCTGCACACATTGGAAATTGCGGTTGACCACGTCAATCGAGGTGACCGACCGCCTCATCCAAAATAGCCTTCAACCAAAAAAAAAGTCACTGCATGCTGTGGCAGTGGCCCGGCCTAGCATGTGCATGTGTGTGTATGGTTCACCATAGTCTCTCTTTATTTTTTAGAACAAATTATTAAGGAGCCTTGGGGCTATAAGCACTCACACCTTTTCTTAGTTTCCAATGTGAGACAAATGTTCCACGTACCAACCAAGATATGAGTTCCCTTAGTTACAAAGACATTGAATTCTCTCTACATCTCTCTTTGAACTCCAACATAGAAGACGTCAGATACTTCATGTTACCCAAACCCTTGCATCTACCAATCCACATAAGCAAATTTATATACTAGAAATAAAAGGCAACATCATTGCCTTCATCCAAAATTAAGGCACATTTTTTACAGCACAAGTTTTAGAGATCTTCGGTTCCTAAAAACTAATCATATATCCGATTATTCCTTATTTCATATACAATGATAGGTCCTTTTTCCACCACCAGATATTGAATGACAAAACAGAGGTTCCATATGTCATCTTTAGAGCTATTTGATTATGACAGTAGATTATTCAACACATCAGATTACTAACAGTAAGCTGAATCTTACAACTCAACTATAAAAGAAACATCAAAGACTAAACTAAGAATGAAATGCCATGAAGAGATAAGTGACAGCAAGATTGCTTCCTATTGGCCGAATGCATAAGTGAAAAAACATTAAATCCTTAGAATTGGAGATTCACCTTTTAAACATGGATATATTCCGAAAAATGAAGGGAAAAAGCTCTGGATCACTCTTCACAACAGGAGGATTCATAATCTGCTTCTTGGCGTCTAAAAGTTGTAGATCATTTTCAGAAGACCATTGAGGTACCTGCGGCATATAAAAGAATCAAACAATTTCTTTGGCGGATTAGTGTACCTAGGTTGCCTTGACTTGTACTAATCTTTCATGAAAGGTATACCATTGAGCAAGAGGAAGCACCACTTTCAGATAGTAGGTGGTTCATGTCTGACATTGTCATTGCAGCTTGTTTCATTTTCTTTCTCACTGCATGATCACTTTCTAGTTTACAGTTTACTGTTGTTTTGCCACTTTCCAATGACATTGTCTCATCGCTGCTGGCAGTTGTTTCTGTTTTCCTTTCCCCTGATGAAGAATCATTCAATACCACATTTACAACAAAATCACTCGAGTTGTTGTACTGTTTCGGATGTGTGTCCTTGTCAATATAAGATCTTTCTGGATTCAGTAAGAGAGAAGGTGCAAGAGAATTATTATCCAAGTGATTTACTTTCTCGAACTCCACACTGTAGTTAGATTCACTATCCCTGCGAGGTGTAGAAACAAAACCTCTTCCCTGTTCTTCGTCCATGCCTACCAAGGGATCTTTTCCTTCTTTAGCAGACTTCTGAATTGTTATATAGCCACCATATGGATCCTCAATCTTTTTCAGTGACACAGCATTCCAAAGATCAATGGATAGCTCATCATCTTGTTCTCCATCTCCCTCTATATCGAAATCCACTGATTCCTCATCTGTTCCATTCATTTCATGATGATGCTTATCCCTCTCCCCTGAAAGAGGAACCTGGTCCTCCCTGTTTCCCACCTCATGAGATGGAAATGCAAAGTCTTCTGAATCGGCTGACACATGGACCTCTGCAACATCTTCAGCTCCAGAGGGAGAAAAAGTTGGCAAAGTCCTTCCGACGAAAGGAAACAGATGAAACGAGCCATGTCCAGCGTTAAGGCTGCAACTCTGAAAGCCTACAACAGCAATGGCTGTCAAGATCATCACCAAGACAAGTACTCTGGCTCTGAATTGACATAGCTTTTCAAATCGAACAATATACTTCTGCACCATAGATATAATCTAGATGATGCTACCCAACAACAGGCTGTTTCCCTGAAACTTTTGTCAGAGCCACCACTGCCAATCAGAGAGACATATGCGAAGGATGCCCCTGGTAACAGGACTCTGCAGAAATGACACATAACTTAGAAACATCAACAGAGAGGAATACACCCCAACTACAACTTGAGAAGCAACTAATTGCAAGATCTATGCATATTGCTATGCTAGCAAAATGAAAACACTGAGACTAAAGAGATGAACTAGTTTTTCTTTTCCCAGAAAATCAGGATCAAGAACACAGGTATACGAGAGACAAGTGGATTAAACTTAGAAAAGTCAAATTAGTGATATCTTTTGGAAATATTTAACCTGAAAGAAACTCGAACATGAACAATGGGCTATAATGGGGAAGCAAAAGCAAAAGCAGAACGACTCGTTTCTGTATCTCATTTTGGCTTTAGGAACCACAACTAATTGTTCTACAAGTAACCGCAGAATTAAGCAATTCCATGAACATTTCATTGATTCTTTCAGAAACCCCTGAAGGTGACTAAAGCTTTTTCACATTGAAAACACCATGATACCATATTGTGGTTGAAACTTGGGTGAAGAAGAACCTGAAGGTGACTTCTCAGGTTTGGCCTCAGGTTCAAAACTTCCACTACAAGCGTTTTGCTCTCCGTAAGGTGAAGTCCCTCCACACACGACTCACAGAGGAAAAGTTAAATCACACACACAGCTTCACAAACACTCAAACAAACCTCGGAACTCTAATGCAAGGTCTGATATTTTCCCTCAGTGCTGAATTCTCTCCTATTGTAACAAAACAGGAAATTTTCCTCCCAATTCAGCAGAAACTGCACGCAGAACGCATACACACGCAGAAGCAGAATCACACAGATTTGCCCAAAACTCCTTTAAAGAAACGTCTCAAAAGCAAGGCATGCAGCAGAATCGAAGGCATCATATCAAGAGCAGAAGGACTCGATCGACACACATCAGCCAGAATTCAAACTCGAGAACAGGAATTCCACTCAGAAATTACAGAGAAAAATGCGCGGACACAAATCCTGTGACAATTCACCAACATGGTTGTCAGCTTCTTCTATTTCGAACCATTCATGGGGACTCGGAGAAGTTCAAGGAATACCTCTGCCAGAGCTTACAAGCGTCTGCCCGCCGTGTTGCCAGGAGCAGAGGCTAGAAACGACATTTTCAAAGACTCCAAAGAGTGGTCTCATGTCAACCCGGCTGCGGCCGCAAATGCGATGCCGAAAAGGCCCCTCCCCAGTCTCACCACAATTGCCACGATGCCCTTTGGAGGCCACCAATCGCCCTCCCGAAACGATGAACCAGGTCCATCTGATCCATGCTCCCTGGTGACTCCCCAGATGATCTGATTCCCCCCCGTGTCCCACCCCCGTGTCCTCGGTTGGTGCTGCTGTGACTTCATATAGCATGTTTTACGACACATTAATACAACTTATTAATCGGTTTTAGAGCAATAAATTTAGATTTTTTACACATATATCTCTCCGAATTTTCATATTTATTCTGATTTTCACATATTACTCTGATATATTCAGAAAGATTGCATTTACACCCACGGTCAAAACTACGTTAACTTTAATCTAAATTCTTGTGAAATATGAAATCTATACGCAAAGTTCTAGTGAATCTAAAGATATAATTGCAAAATTACCAGAAAGAATTACAAATTTAATTAGTGTTAACTGAGTTTTTGACTGGAAGTGTATAACTATAATCTGTTTGAAGATATCACGGGTATTAATGATAGTATGTGAAATTAAAAACATACATACATATATATATATATATAACAGTTATAGGGGTATATGTATAAACTATAAATTTAAATTTCCCATTTCTGATAAAACAGATAATATGAAATTGACAAAGCAAGGGTGATAAAAAATAGGACGCTATAAGCAACATTGACTTAATATATACAGCTAATGTCATACCTAAGATTTGTTGGCCCGACCATCATAATGACCGTACCGTTGCTTCATTCATCGGTACGATATCATATGATATTGTATCGTATTATACTGTTTAAGTGTCAATAAAATATATATTATTTTATAAATATTATTATAATAAAAGTATAATAAAATTCTATCTATAACTCAGTTAGTTAAAGGATGTCTCATTTAAATGAGGTCTAATCTCACGAATAAAAAGAAAAAAAAATTAAACAGAGTTGTCTGGGAGTTTCGAACCCGAAACAATGAAGCCATTCAACTAATTTACTTACTGATACATATTTAATATAAAATAGAATATTTAATATTATATATATATATGTAACATATTGATTACGTGTTGATCGTGTCGATCGATGGGATCCGCTACGATCCGGTATAGTATCAATGTCAGGTCAGGAAACGGCCAGAGTGACAATGGGACATGGATCGGATGGACCAGGTTCACCGTTTCGGAGTAGCCGAGGCCGCGGGGGGTAGCGTCGGAGAGGGCATATCATTGTCGTTTGGTGGGGGCTTCTTTTGTCATCGGACTTGCGGCCACAGCGCTGGGAATTGGAGACCTGCTCGCTCGGGAAGGGTAGGTGGCGCTTCTTTCCACGTGCCGTTAAAACAATTACCAAAGTCGGGCATTTTTACAAGACTATATATATAAAAGAGACGGTGGGAAGCAGGGTTTGTTGACCCGCTAGATCTGCACGATCTGACTCTACTTAGATTGTGAGCGGATCGCCCGAGTCGTCCTCTGATTATCTTATTATTTTAATATTATATTATATTATATATAATATATCTTTATTATTTTATTTTATTATTATATATATTATATATATATATATTATTTTTAAAGCGAGACAGATCAGGACGGATCGAGATGATATTGACCTGACTCGATTCAAGTCGAGATCGGGTCGACAAGCTTTAGTGGAAAGTCAAGTGGGAAAGAAGAACCCGGCCGGAATCGAGCCATGCGCCGTCGACAGCTTTTAGATCGGGGGGTGAAAATTACTGACCTGCTTAGGAATTAGGATTCACTTGGAAAATTAACCCACAATGTTTATCCACCTATCTATGTTGATAGATTGAAATAAACGTTGGTGCAAGTTAAAAGTGACCTTGTATAAGTGGCTGTCAACATGAGTTTAGAAAATATAAGTTATCTAGAAGCACGTTTTGCCGGATCACATTAGTGGGTGCACACCGGCCGTGTCAGACTATGTGAATAAAAAATGGGCACACAAGACGTAATCTGAAACCTTTTCTTTTTTATTTAATTTTTAATTAAAAATAATTTTTTGACCAAAAAAAAAATCAACCTGGATAGCCCTGTCAATAGATCAGATCCGGGTCGGATCTTACATGATCCGAATCCGAATCTAATAACCTAAAATCTAAATCTGACCCAAATCCGAAATAGAAAGAAGTTTCGGATTCAGATCTCATCCGAATCCGAACTTAACTTTTCGGATTCGGATCTGACCGAAATCCCTTAAAAATGCAATGCCTAGAGAGATCTGAATACATAGATCAATTTAGATGTGTTTCTATATTCAGATCTAACACGTATGTGCAAAAAAAATTGTAATACTAATAGATTAATTCAAACACTAATCTAAAATCATCTCCCCATTTCAGATCTATTTTTGGATCCACACATTAAGTACACATTATGTATACATTTTTTACATGTAATGACAAAGAGATGTAAATTTGCGCATATATATATATATATATATATACATAGATCCATTTTCGGATCCACACAATTTATCACACATTATGTATACATTTTTTACATATAATAACCATATGGATCCGAATTTGCATATATTTTCGGATCGGAATATTGCATGCAAATAACAAAAGCATAAGTAGTGATCCTAACATCAAGCACTAATCCAAAATGATGTCCCCATTTCAGATCCATTTTCGGATCCACACAGTGAGCACACGATAGCGGCAACAGTGCAAATGTCCAGAGACAGACAAAGATTAACTGGTTCTTGTGCATGACACCAAGCTACCTCCACACCTTTGTCAAACAGTGCGAGCAGGTTGTTGTAGTACCCATTCATGTTCAACAATCCTACCTGCATTATAGAGGACAAATTGAGACCGGATCTATTTAGATGGGAAAGAGAAAGAGGAAAATGAAACAAGAGCACTCGGTATGATCATATCGGTGTGTGTGTGTACCCATGCAAGAAGTAACGTCCAATAAAATGTCACTGTCTACAATCTGTATTGGGTAATGTACTAATGTGTGGTGAATGCATCACACGTTATCATTTAACTCATAATATTAAGTTACATGCTTACTACTACTACTATATATATATATATATATTGAAAAGGAAACAGTGAAAAGAAAGAAATTGATCTCCACTGGGATTGAAAGTGCTCACACAAAATACACATGTACACATGAAGATAATGGACTAAGTTGTGTATGCTGTTATACAAATAGGGTCCACTTTTCACATTCTTCTTTCTCCTTGTATTTTTCTTCTATTTTTTGATATTTAGGTGATTAAAGTCTCATAGCAAGCAGCATTAAGTAGCTCTAAAATTTTCTCTAGAATTTTTTCTGAAAAATGCTTAATCCAATAGAGATGAAAAGAATAAATATCCAAGACAGTCACAAAATAACATAACAGTGCAGCACTTGTAAATATTATCCCTGTAACTCAAAACAATCGAATCAACTACTTAGTTCATCATAGAAAAAATCTTTCATATGACCAGATTCCTCTACTACCTTTCGATTGAAATATATTCTTGACTTGATCCGACTGAAGCACTTGTTGTGTCCTCCTGGTTTAGTTGGCATCCAACTACATATAACTGAAAATGCTCTCACAGTCATCTCAATATCATTTGACTGACTGAGATAACTTGTTCACATCTGAATATACTTCATATGTCAAATACAGCTGGAAGATCCATTGCCCACTTGCCCTAACCCTTTATTGAACAGATCCATGGTTCAACTATTCCTGACTAAAGTTGAATGACCACAATCTGCTTTAATTAGTCACAGTTATTTCAGCAATTCATCTTCTTAGTTGAAATAACCAAGTGAGTGTGTGGTCTATGATTGCTAAACGTTAGCTACACCTAATCGATTCAAATTTATAACTCATTGTTAAGTTTCAGAGCAAAAACTTTAATCCCTTCCGGCTTTAATTTTCATATTGCTAAAAACAAGAGCTTGAAAGTCAGTAAGTGGCATGAAACATTCAAACTTATGTTTTACTGTATGATATGTCTCCAAATTTATCTTATGTTATACTGTGAGGTTTATAGCTACAATCAGACAGTACAAATGGAAGAAAAAAAACTCAATCTCATGTTATACATGGGATCAGTCTGGTGCAAGTTTAATTTTGATGGAGCAAATTTACAAAAGGAGCAGCACTTCAGTGGAGGTGGTGTGATATTGAGAAATGAACACTGAAGAGGCGAGATCTCGCGCTGAGTCCTGAGCGGGTTGTGGATCACCAGAATATGAATCTGCAAGAGGGGGAAACGTATCAGAGGGCCCAGGGGATCTCCCTGGGGGAAAACCCTCCGATGGCTAAGTCAGTAGAGCTATGGTGAAAGCAATAATGGGGGGAGGAGAGAGCTGATGCGCGAGAATCCTCTCCACCAGAGGGTGAAGCGAATCGTGCTCAGGAGCTAAGGGTGTGTGAATGCCTTGTTTCTCTTACCTTCTTCCGGAGGGTATCCCTTGCTTAAATAGTGCGCCGCCTTCAGGAGTCCTGTAAGCTGAGGGGTTTCCGGCGGGAGTTACGTCTTTAACGGGGGCTTTCATGGCCTGATCGTGGGAACGTTATCCCCTCCGAGTCCGGCGGCTCCCCTGACTCTCCCGCTGGCGGGGGACTCTGAACGGCTGCACCTGTGGATAATCAACCGGCCTTACCGAGCCTCGGGGATGCTAGCTCATGTCCGAGCGATAGGCGTGGCCCGGCGAAGGTGGGGTCGGATAGGTCGGCTGGAGCCTATCTCTCTCGGACGGGGAGAGGGCTTTAGGCCGGACCTTCCTTGGGACCTGACCGTTGTCTCGGGCCCTCCGAGCCTAGAAGGCCGCCGGGGAGAGTTAGTTCCTCGAGTCTTGTTTATTGGGTTTTTCTTCCCTAAGTGGGCCCTGTGGGCTATCACTCGGGCGGGCTCGCCTGGTTGGACCTTGTGGGTCTTGTTGGGCTGCCTTTGTGGTGGGCTGCGGAAATCCCCCTCTCCACTTGTCCCCCTCCTACTCCCGAGCCAAGGAGGCTCGGATGAGTAGTTTTTCGAGGCTTTGGACCGGCGTGGCTCAGGTGGGTGGAATTCCGTTGGCGTTATGGAGCCGCTTATAGCGGTCGCCGAGGCCCGTAATGATGATCCTGACGGATTTGAAATGAAGGGGCCCCCCTTTTTCTCGGAGCACAGAACGGCGCGCCGCCACCCTCAGGGGTTTTAAGGGGGCGCTGTTCATCGTTCTAGGCTTCCAAGGTTTTAGGCTTTCCTTACTTCTTGATGCGCCGTGAGAGCACAGCGGAGACGCGGAGCCTTGCGGCGGCGTTCGAGGAGTTGGCGAGGACAACCGCAGAGGCGGTCCGGCAACTTCCTTCTCCCCCTGAGTCTTCAAGCTCGTACGAGGGATCTTCTTTCGACTCGATGGCGGATCAGAGCCCGGAGTTTGTGCCGGTGAGGCGGGAACCCGTCCCCAACTGTAGTGAGTTGGGGGAAGCGGAGGTGCGGAGGCTGGAGCATCGTTTCCGCCTGCCTCTCAGATACAGCTTTGTTGCCGCCACTCCGTACGAGACTAGTCTGGATGATCGTGATGAGCTCATTTGCACCTTCCTTCTGGCTTGGAAGAGTGGATTTCGGCTCCCTTTCGATCCTTTCATGCTACAGCTTCTTAACTTTTTCCGGTTGGCGCCTATTCAGTTGGTGGCCAACTCATATCTGCTGCTCTCGGCCTTCCGGATTCTTTGTCATCAGCACGACATTTTTCCTTCCTTGGACCTCTTCCATTTCTTCTTTGAGTTGAAAGCGCACCCGTCGGCGGGAAAAGGCTTCTACTTCATCCAGGCGTGGAGGAATAGGAGCTGCATCTCGCTTGCGGTGAAGGACTCCTCGCACAAGGGGTGGAAGACCCAATTCTTCTGGGTGAAGGCGGTGGCGACGGACGAGATCTGGAGATGCCGGACCTCGCCCAACTTTCACCCGAATCTGCCCCCTCGCCAGGAGGAGTACCCTCCCCACGTGGAGCAGCAGGCTGCCCGTCTGCTGGAGAACCGTCAATCGACCGAGGAACTGGTGACGCCGGAGAACATCGAACGGTGTCTTCTCTCGCGGTTGACGTCGACAGGTACAGCCCTCGAGGCTCTCTTTCTGGGGTGGTATCTCCTTTTCTCCTCCTGACTGGGGCTTCTCCTTGTTGCAGACGTGAGGCGGGAGCCTCTGGAGGAGGCGACCGAGGTCATCGATCTGGGAGATGACTCGGCAGCCGATGAGCCTGATGCCCCGGTGGGTCGCGTCCATGCCCGAGATAAGGGCAAGGGGGCGGCCTCCGAGGGGTCTTCTCGATCGACTGGCCTGAAGCGCAAGGATCCCCTGGTGGGGAAACTGCGGGAGGCCGCGAAGGCCAGGAAAAGGGCCAAGAAAGCCGGTTTTCCTACCGCTGTCGGGGGCGATTCTGGCTCGGCGGCGCTCCCCCCTCGGGGGCAGGATGGGGCCGACCCCTCCGGGCTGGCTCTCCCATCCGCCGGGCGAGAGGGGGCCGAGGAGACCAGGGGCCCCTCAGAGGGAGGTGATGGGTCGGCTCTCCCCCCTGTGGGGGCAGAGGGGGCCGATGCTGATGTGACCGGCGTCGGGACCGAGGGATCGGTCGGTGCGGATGGGGGTTTGCCCGTGGTGGCGCCGCAACCCCAAGTGCCGGCAGTTTCAGGTGCGGTTGATCCCGCGGCGCCGGTCGAGGGTGGGGGTTCGCCCGGGGAGGCGTTGCAACCCCAACCGACCGTGTCGCGCGGGGCGGTCAGCTCCGCTGCCCGAGCAGGGTCTTCTGGCGGGGTGCCCAGGGTGGAGCAGTCCCCTTTGCCGGAAGCTCTGGTCAGGCTCGGTATCTCGGGCGACTTGTACCGGCTCTGCCGGTCGATCGCCGAGAGGACGAGGGGGGGAGAAAAGCGTAGCACTCCCGCCGGGGTCCTTGATGTCCTGATAGAGGGCGGCCTGGTCATAGCTCGGACAGCGGCTGTGATGGCGGAGGCGCACGCCCGGACGGAGGCGGAACGGTCGAGGCTCGCATGGACCCTTGGTGGATGCGAGGGAAAACTAGCCCGGCTCGAGGGGGAGCATGAGGGGCTCCGGCGGGAGTTCCTCGCATTCAGGGAGTTGGCGCGGTCGAGCCGACGGGAAGCCGAGGCGCTGTCCAAGCAGCTAGCAAGGGCCCAAGAATCGCTCGAGAGGAAGAGCAAACGTCTGGACGATGAGTGTCAGCGCCACATCGAGTTGGACGGCCTCTGGGAGCGTGAGCGTGCCGAGCTGCAGGATCGGGCGGAGGACGCGGAGCGCCTTCGCGCTGAGGCCGAGGCGGACCGAGCCCGGGGGGAGGGCCGGACGATCGAAGCCGAGCGGAGGATGACCGAGCTAGAGGAGCGTCTGGCGAGGGTGGAAGAGCGTGCGGCCGAGGCGGAGCGGGCTCAGGACAGGCAGGTCGAGGCGGAGGCGATCGAGCGCTACAAAGGCTCGGAAGCTTACTCGGCCGACCTGATTGAAGCTGCCCTACCCTACTACGAGGTAGCGCTCCGCCGGGGTGCTCGAAAGGGGTTCAGGCAGGGCTATCGACGGGCGATGAGCTATGCCAATGAGCACCTTACCGGGGGCGATTTTCCTTACGGCTAGAGTTATGACTCGGATGAGTCAGTTTCCAGCTCCTCATCCCCGGCCGGGGAAGAATCGGAGGAGTCACCTCCAGCGGGGTCACCAACTCCGGAGGCTCCGGGAGGGCTCACGACCGGGACAGTTCTCGCACAGGCGAGGTCAGTGTCCGGGCCGACCGTCACCGAAGGCGCCGGGGGTGACGCGTCCCCTACTGCTGTCCCGGAGCTTCAAAGTGGGCCCGAGGCCTGATGTATTTTGCTTTATTTTGCCCCTTCCCCTTTTTGTCTATTTCTCCTTCTGTAAGAGGACTTCTTTATGGGAGGCAATAAAGGACTTACTTTGTTTGATCGCTATCTTTGCCGAGATTTGGCTGGCGTATCGGGGGCAGTTGGAGGGTGCCGATATTTTCTGCACCGTTTTCGCGTGCCGATTCGGGAGACTTCTGGCGGGGCGTCCTTTCATTCTACCATGCATTGAAAGTCGAGGTGCTTCGCGAATCCCGCTAGGGCGGGGGCCGAGGAATTGGAGGTGACCTTTCAGGGGAGGTCCTGTAGCGCGTTTTCGAGGGGGGGAGTCATTTAAGGCGTGTGGCCTCCCTTGGCCTATAAAAAGGACCGAAGGGTGCTCCTTCCCTCTTAACACTTAGGACTCTCGCCGGTGTTCTGCTCTTATTCCCTCGTCTTCGCTCTGCGTTGCGTCGCCGCGATCGGAGCATGGAGGACCCTTCAGCAGATGACGCCGCAGACGACGGGGAGCGGCCGGTTCCAGCTGTCTTGGAATATCGGTCGGATCCCACGGTCGCCGCGCGTGCATGAGACGGGTCCGACGGTCGCCGCGCGGATCTGGAGAGGGCTTCGACGTGCGGGGGCACGCCGTTTGCCTCCTCTTGGCTCCGACGAGGCTTCCGGGCGGACGCCGAGATGGAGGGCGGATGGGGGAGTTAGGGATGCCGGCCGCCATTCTCCTCCGTGGGAGGGGAGAAGGCGGCTCCAGTCCCTTCCTCACCCCTGTCCGCAGCCTCTTTCTCCCTCTTTTGTTCTTCATTTCTTTCACTCTTCGGGGGCTGCTTGCTTTCTGTTTGCCTCCAAGGAGTTGGTGGATTGGCATAGAGGAGACCTTCACGGCGCTCCTTTTTCCAGGTTGTTGCCAACTTGGAAGGTAGCCTTCCTCGCGTGAAAGGTGGCCTTCTCCTGGTCATCCCTCTGTCACCCTTGTCACGGTCCACCCGAGCCAACTGGGTCGACCATCTCTTGTCCGAGCCAGTTTCTACGCAAGGCAGAGTCAGTGGCTGGATGCGAGAAGGTCAAGACCGGGTCGGCCGGGCGATGGCCGTCTGCCGTGGTGTTAGATGGATTTTTGCTTTTCCCTATGTAATGTAATGGCAGTTGCCTTTCTAATGTACCAACAGTTATCTTGAATGAATGCAAAAAAGGGGTTATATTTTACCAGATTTATCGATACAGTTTTCAGAAATAAAATCTGCGTAATGTGGTTGCGTTCCATGTCCGGGGAATGGGTTCCCCTTCCATTGTGGCCAACCTGTACGCACCTTTCCCGAGCATCTCGATCACTCGGTAGGGGCCTTCCCAGTTGGGGGATAGCTTGCCCGCCGCCTCTAGTGGTCGACAGGCTTCGGTCTTCCTGAGGACGAAGTCCCCTGCTCGGAATTGTCTGCCTCAGACCTTGGCGTTATAGTACCGAGTGAGGCGGCGCTGGTATTCCGTAGCTCGGACGTTCGCGATCTCTCGGAGTTCGCCTGCCAGGTCGAGATTCTCGAGCAACTTCTGCTTGTTTGCCTCGGGCGAAAAGCTGATCACTCGGAGAGACGGATTGGCGATCTCTAACGGAACGACAGCTTCGGTGCCATATACCAGCTGAAAAGGGGTCTCACCGGTTGCCGTCCTGGGGGTCGTTCGGTGCGACCATAGTACGCTAGGCAGTTTCTCGAGCCAGCTACCCTTAGCCTTGCCGAGTCTGGTTTTTATGCCCTTCAAGATGGTCTTGTTGGCATTTTCAACCAGCCCATTGGCCTGAGGGTGGGCGACCGAAGTGAAGTGGTTGCGGATATTTAGGTCGGCGCATCTGTCTCGGAAGTACCGAGAGTCGAATTGCCGCCCGTTATCGCTCACTATCACTCGGGGGATGCCAAAGCGACAGATGATCGATTTTCATACGAAGCCCCAGACGACTGTCTCGGTGATCCTTGCTGTTGCTTCAGTCTCGATCCACTTGGTGAAGTAGTCGATGGCGACGATGATAAACTTCTTCTGGGATTGAGCCGTTGGGAATGGCCCGAGGATGTCGATCCCCCACCGAGCGAAAGGGTAGGGCTCGGTCAGGGCGATAAGTTCCGTGGCCGGCTGATGGACCAAATGGTCGAACCGCTGGCAACGGTCGCAATGTTGTACGTAAGCCGTGCAGTCGCGCTGCAGGGTCGGCCACCAGTACCCTTGCCTTAGCAGGATTCTGGCCAGCGACCGACCTCCTGAATGTGCTCCGCACATGTCTTGATGAATCTCTTCAACAGCTTGGCTTGCTTCGTCGGGACCGAGACACTTCAGAAGGGGCCCGGAGAACGATCTTCGGTAGAGAGCGTTGTCGAGGATGACGAAGCGCCAAGCTTGGTACTTCATTCGGCGGGCTTCCCGAGGGTCGGGGGGCTCCTGGGAGTCCCGTAGCCAGGACAGGTAGGGGGAGCGCCAGTCAGCGGGAGTGGCCGAGTCAATGGTGAGGAGCTCCGAGTCTATGCTCGGGCGCTCTAGCTCTTCTAGGAGGACCGATCGTGTACCTTCCGGGTCTAGGGAGGAGGCCAGTCGGGAGAGGGCGTCCGCCCGAGAGTTTTGCTCCCGAGCTATTCGGACTACCTCGAACTCCTCGAATTGCTGGGCTAGGCTCCGGACCAACTGGAGGTATTTGATCATAGGTGCCTCCCGAGCTTCGTACTCGCCATTGACCTGGCTTGCAACTAGCTGGGAGTCGGTGTGGATCCTGACTCGCTCGGCCCCCAACCGTCGGGCCATGCGGGCTCCCGAGATAAGGGCCTCGTACTCGGAAGCATTATTGGACGCCAGAAAGTTGAACTTTAGGGCATATTGTAACTCTATTCCTTCGGGGGACTTTAGGAGGATCCCTGCGCCGCTGCCGACCGAGTTGGATGATCCATCGACGAACAGCTCCCAGGTTGGCCCGGTTGCTGTCGGAGGCCTGTCCTCGACCGGAACGGTGCTCTCGGCAATGAAGTCGGCGAGCGCTTGTCCTTTGATAGCTGATCGTGGCCGATACGAGATGTCGTAGGCCCCGAGCATGATGGCCCATTTGACAAGTCGCCCCGAGGCTTCGGGATGGGCCAGAATCCTCTTCAGTGGCTCGCCGGTTAGCACGGTGATGGGATGCCCCTGGAAGTAGGGTCGGAGGCGCTTTGCGGAGGTAACCAACGCTAGCACGAGTTTCTCGGTTGCGAGGTACCTCCGCTCGGCCTCGTTGAGCACCTTACTGGTGTAGTAGACCGGCCTCTCGATTCCCGAGTCATTTCTGACTAGGACCGAGTTGACCGTTGATGGCGTCGCCGAGAGATAAAGCAACAAGACCTCGCCCGGGACGGGCTTGGAAAGCATCGGGGGCGAAGCCAGGAACTCTTTGAGCTCAGCGAACGCTGTCTGGCATTCCCCATCCCATGCGAACGTAGCAGATGCTACCTTGGGCCCCCTCATCAGCTTGAAGAAGGGCAAGCATCGTTCGGCCGCACGGGACAGGAAACGACTGAGAGCAGCGACACGCCCCGTTAGACGTTGGACGTCTTTAATACACGTGGGCGGGCGCATGTCCAGGATGGCCTGGAGCTTGTCGGGGTTGGCTTCGATCCCTCGCTGAGTGACCAGGAAACCCAGGAACTTCCCGGATCTTACTCCAAAGGCGCACTTGGCGGGGTTGAGCTTCATGCTGTACCTTAGGAGGGTGCCGAAAGTCTCGGCGAGGTCGGTGAAGTGGTCTTGGGCCCTTGGGGTCTTGACGAGCATGTCGTCGATGTAGGCCTCTACGTTCCGACCTAACTGTCCCTCGAACATATGGTTGACCAGTCGCTGGTATGTGGCTCCAGCATTTTTCAATCCGAAGGGCATCCGGGTGTAGCAGTACACGCCGTAGTCGGTGATGAAGGCGGTCCTCTCGACATCTTCAGGGCTCATTCGGATCTGATGATAACCTGAATAGGCATCCAGGAAACTGAGTATCTCGTTGCCCGAGGTTGAGTCAACCAGTTGGTCGATGCTCGGTAGCGGATAGCAGTCCTTGGGGGTGGCCTTGTTCAGATCGGTGAAGTCTACGCACATTCGCCACTTGCCTGTGGTCTTCGACACCAGGACGACGTTGGCTAGCCACGTTGGGTACAGGACCGGTCTGAAAAGACCAGTCTCTTGTCCCTTGGTGACCTGCGCCTTGATGATCGCCTGTCTCTCGGGCGCATGCTTCCTCCTCCGCTGCTGCGCGGGTCTTACGGTGGCGTCGAGGTTGAGCTTGTGCATCACATTCTCCTCTGGTATACCAGGGAGTTGATCATCGGACCAAGCAAAGACCCGAACGTACTCAGAAAGAAACTCCTTGTATTGCTGATGTTCCTCTGGTGGTAGGTCGGCACCGATCCTTACTCCTAGGGCCCGGTCGTCATTCAGGAATACCGTTAATAACTCGCCACCGGGTTCGGCGGTCACGGCTTTTCCTTCGACTCCCCTGGGGCCCTTATCCTTCCCGTCCGGCCTTGAGGCTTCCACCGAGATATTGTAGCACCTTCTAGCCGTGGCCTGGTTACCTCGGACTTCCCCCAACCCGTTTTTGGTGGGAAACTTCATTTTTTGGTGATAGGTAGATGGTACGGCCTTTATTCGGCTGAGAAATTTTCGGCCGAAAATGGCGTTGTACGCTATCATACCTTTAATCACTATGAAGTCCACTATGACCGTAACGGTTTTGGGTGGGGTGCCGATAGTGACCGGCAGGCTTAGGGCTCCCTCGGGGTAGGTGGCCAGGCCATTAAACCCGCAAAGGGGCGTTCGGATCGGGCGGAGCTTGGATGGGTCTTCCCCCATCTTGAGAAAAAAGTCATAAGATAATACATCGGAGGCGCTCCCATTATCAACCAAAATCCTGTCTACATTACAGTGATTTAACGTGGCCGAGATAACGAGGGCATCGTCATGCGGGGTGCTCAGCCCTTCCAGGTCTTGGTCGGAGAAGACTATGACCTGGGGCTCCATCGGCGGGCCTTTGGGGGGCTCTAAGGCTCGGCTGGCCCGCTCGGCATGACGTTTCCTTCCTCGGCTGGTGTCGCCGCCCGATGTCGCTCCTCCGGAGATGACGTTGATGTGGACCCCTCGGGGGGCGTTGTCGATCTCCTCTGCGGCGTCTCGATCTTCTTTGTGCCCGGTTGTGAACCGGGCTAGGTGCCCCAGACGGATGAGACGCTCGATCTCGTCCTGGAGCTGATGGAAATCTCCGGTGTGGTGCCCGTGGTCGCCGTGGAACAGGCAATGCCTGTCCCGCTTGCGGTTCTTCGACCTCATCGGCTCGGGCTGACGGAGTAGTCCCGAGTCTTTGATGTCTTCATAGATCTCGTAGACTGGCGCGGTCAAGGGGGTGTACCGCTCGTACTTTCTCTTGCGCTCTCCTTCTCGATCGCGCTTCTTACTCGAGCCAGGGTTTGGCTCGGAGGTCCGCTTTTTGTCCCCCTCCCGACCCGAGCCGGTTGCGTCTCGGCAGGCACTGAGTACTTCTTCGCACTCGGCGTGGCGCAGTGCCAGAGTCACTAGCTCGGCAAGGGTCGAGGGAGGGTGGAGGACAAGCTCGCGGCGGAGATTCTCGTCCCGGGTGCCCCCGGTCAGTGCGGTTGTGGCTGAGGCCACATCCATGCGGGGGATCCTGAGGGCTTCCGATTTAAATCGGTGGACGTAAGTCCGGAGCCTTTCCCCTTGCGCCTGTTTGAGAGCCAGGAGCCCCGCTACTGACCTTGGGGGGGCGCTACCGGCGAAACTCTCCTTGAAGATTCGCCCAAATTGCCTGAAGTCCCGGATGGACCCAGGGGCGAGGGCCCGGAATCATGCCTGAGCGCCTTGGACCAGGGTGGCCGCGAAGGCTCGGCATTTAATGGGATCTGGCGTTCCATGCAGGGTCACCAGGGCGTCGAAGCTATCGTAGTGGTCGGCTGGGTCGCCCTGGCCGTCGTAGAGCTTGAAGGTTGGAATGGAGGCTCTGGGAGAGACCTCTGCCTTCAAGATGTACTCGGAGAAAGGGGATTTCTCCTCGTCCTCTGGGAAAGAGGTCTTCTGCAGGGCGTGGAGGGCGCGCTCTTGCTCTGCGAACCGTCTCTCGAAATCACGCAGCCGGAGGGACAGCTCTGGCTGCAGTCGCACCGTGGGGCTGGGGGGGGCGTCTTGGCGATCTCCCGGGGCACTAGTGCCCGGGCGCGGCGGCCTCGCCCCCTGCTTCCCTCTCCTCGGCGTGGAGGAAGCCTCTTGCTCCGCAGGGGGAGCTTGCGAGGGTCCTCCGACGTCGTTGCGGAGGAGATGTCAGCCGCGGAGGGTGAAGCGGCCTCCGGCGGTGTGCTGCGTCGCACTCCTTCGAGGGGGACTTCCTGACGGGGCGCGGGACCTAGCGTCCCTGGCCGCCTGGGCCCTCATGAGCTCCACGAGGACGTCCATCTTTTCGTTGAGGGCCTGAAAGGCGTTGGCGCCACCGTCGAGGGGTGCCCCTGTCTCCGCCGGGGGGGGTGGTGGCCTGTTGGTGGGGACGCTGGCATTGGAGGGGGGCTCTGTGAGACCCTAGAGGGGGCACCTCCCGCCGCCGCCACAGCCTTACCCGCCCCGCCGGCGGATCTCCTCCCTGAGCTTTTTCTCACCATCTTGACTCTTCGTGCGTTTCCCACAGACGGCGCCAGATGAAGAGGCGAGATCTCGCGCTGAGTCCTGAGCGGGCTGTGGATCACCAGAATATGAATCTGCAAGAGGGGGAAACGTATCAGAGGGCCTAGGGGATCTCCCTGGGGGAAAACCCTCCGATGGCTAAGTCAGTAGAGCTATGGTGAAAGCAATAATGGGGAGAGGAGAGAGCTGATGCGCGAGAATCCTCTCCACCAGAGGGTGAAGCAAATCGTGCTCAGGAGCTAAGGGTGTGTGAATGCCTTATTTCTCTTACCTTCTTCCGGAGGGTATCCCTTGCTTAAATAGTGCGCCGCCTTCAGGAGTCCTGTAAGCTGAGGGGTTTCCGGCGGGAGTTACGTCTTTAACGGGGGTTTTCATGGCCTGATCGTGGGAACGTTATCCCCTCCGAGTCCGGCGGCTCCCCTGACTCTCCCGCTGGCGGGGGACTCTGAACGGTTGCACCTGTGGATAATCAACCGGCCTTACCGAGCCTCGGGGATGCTAGCTCATGTCCGAGCGATAGGCATGGCTCGGCGAAGGTGGGGTCGGATAGGTCGGCTGGAGCCTATCTCTCTCGGACGGGGAGAGGGCTTTAGGCCGAACCTTCCTTGGGACCTGACCGTTGTCTCGGGCCCTCCGAGCCTAGAAGGCCGCCGGGGAGAGTTAGTTCCTCGAGTCTTGTTTATTGGGCTTTTCTTCCCTAAGTGGGCCCTGTGGGCTATCACTCGGGCGGGCTCGCCTGGTTGGACCTTGTGGGTCTTGTTGGGCTGCCTTTGTGGTGGGCTGCGGAAATCCCCCTCTCCAAACACCATTATTAATGGAGTAGGTGTGACATTGCTCAAACCTCAGTGGAGCAGGTGTGGTTTTGCCGGGGCTTTCCTTTTGACAGAAAAAAAAAAGCAGGGGCTTTTGGCAGCGGAGCTTTGCATCAGAGGTATTCAGAAAGCCATAACCATTAACTATAGTAGGTGTTAAAAGTGATAGAAGGTCTAAAGGACTCTAGCACAGTGAATCCTAATATTTAAGGAATGCTTGGAAGAGGACAGGGAGGAGCATAATTGGGGTAAAGAGTTCGAAATCACACTTGTGCTGAGAGAAAGAAACACAGTAGTAGATTGTACATGGGATCAGTCTTGTGCAAGTTCTTGCGGGGAAGGTTTTGAACGTCCCATATGCATGCACTGTGTGCAACAAGTAGACAACACTTGGTTACCTGAAAAGGCAAACAGACATTAGCATAGATTACATCTATAAGGCAACTAGGCAAAAGTGCATATGTCCTTTAGTAGTGTAAAGAATTGCTTTAAAAAATTATAATAAGAAACAAAACATTGAATGTAGACTGTCATTCACATAACCTGGTACTCGGCGGAGGTTTGAGTCCAAGGACTCTCCTCACGCAAAGTGTGCTGCTGCACACCTTTTGATATACCAGTCGCACAAAGTAAACCACTAAACTTCAGAAATCAAATATGAACTGTACTGAACTTGATACACACACAAATATACAAATGACTAAAGAATGCTGAAGCAACCTAAAACAGAACTAGAAACTAAGGTTCTGCATGACAATTTGAAAGCTATTTGAGATATAACCTTGCTAAAAATTCTAAATGTACCTCAATTGTGGCAATTCTGTAGGATTTTATGGGTTCTCAATAGATCAACCAAGATAAGACCAGGGTACTGATGATGGGGCTTTCAACCCGACAACAAAGTAAGAATATGTATTAAATGACTCACACCTGTAGAGGAATATATCAGCTGTATCAGAGCAAGAGTTTGAGACCAAACACACTGATAGTTCTGTTCATTCTAGTTAGACTATTTCTGGAATTTGCAATAACTGAAAAGTTTATGGTTGCAACAAGGAACTGAAATAAATCCACTGAGTCAACAATTTTCCATATGCAAGAGCAGTCTCAGACTGTTCAACGCAAAATGTTTCTTTTTTTTTCTTGCTATTGTTAGATACTCATGATGACAACCTAGCATAGCATCTAGATGCAAACAAAATCAAACAGATGTAAACAAATGCATATATTTTATATGAACCAAACCAACATTATATGATTAGAGAAAGTATAAAAAGCTAGCTAAATAGTGAAATCTTTGCATTCTGTGCACTCATGTCCATTTACATTTTTCTTGGATAATTCAGATCTGTTTTTAGATCCACATAGTAGATACAAACATTACACTTTTTATCTGAAAATTTTAAATAAAAAAAGTAATCACTCCAGTATCTGATTATCAGCAAGACCCATATGCCTATGCTTGTTCAACCATGCTCAGACATATAAAATTGTCTTTTAGAGATGATGAAGAGTCATTGAAACACTGGTAAAGTAAAGCTCATCCACGCATGTAATCATCCCTCCACCCAAAGAAAAAGATAACTAGTAATAAGTATGCAAAGGAAAGTAACATGCATCATGATACATAGGAATTTCAAATTGTGCACACTATATAAATACTACATAATCCTGTTGTGGGCGGAAATCTCAGGTGTGAAGAATCTTATGGTATTTACGTGAATCAACTTCCAACAAGTTGTATCATCTTGTTTGCCATTCACTTTGAAATCTTAACATGATAAATAAAACTTATATATCAGACCATGTTCATCTCATGCATTGAAAAACCTACATCAACCTTCTACTGTGTATCTCTGCAAAGTTTGAACTTGATGGCTTAATGCTATTAACCTCTTCACCAATCTCTGCAACCATAAGAATTTCATTAACAGAGAAGCATACAAGTGAAATAATACAAGAAATGTAGGAACTTAAAGATCTTCAGTGAGTTTGTTGCTCCTAAATGACAAGACTCAAAGATTGCACTTCACAAATGATTTTTACATAGAACTTGTACATAAGCAATAAGAAGAGAAAATATAATAGTTTATATAGTGCTGACATGGAAATGATGCATTAACATTCATGGCGCATGATAATACAATAACAACATAATTTGAACGACAAACAACGGGTTAAAAAAAATGAATCTTGACAGTCAAAAAAAAAGAGAAACTTTTCCCAAAAGAAAGGAAGCAAGAAGAGGGGAAAAATCACATTTTGGAGCAACCCCACGATCCAGAAGAAACGAAAAAACAAAGACGAATGAGTAACGTTATTGAGCACAAATTATTATCGACACTACAACCTTATTTCAAAAGTGGCAGATAATGTGGGATGGAGAGAGAAGCAAAACGTCAGATCTGAAACCATAAGATGGCTTATTGAGCATACTAAATAATATGGATGGTCTACTGACCCTTTTTTAACATTATGATCCCATGTTTATCTAGGAGGGAAAGGTTTTGGTGTTCATAATAATCTAGACCTCATACTTCCTGGCCTCCTACCTACCTCATACTTCTTGGCCTCCTACCTGGGACGCACATCTGTTGCGGACAGAAAACTATGACCTCTGTGCTGGATGTCGACAAAAAGGAAAAAGAACAAAAATGTAAATCAGATTTGTTGTTGTTTACTACCTGAACTAACCTATTAATTGTTACCCAGAAATATCTGTCGCCTCCGCCCCTCCCCCTCCACCTTTCCTCCCAAGGCTCACAGGCAAATGATCAGCAACACGCGACCCGGGGAAACAAGAAAGAAGAGCAGAACCGCATGTGTGCCGAGGGGTGGGGTCTCTAAGTGAGAGGAAGCCCGCTCTCTCCCTAGATCTCACTGATCACGCCATTTCCAACCATCTCACATGCCCCGCCGCTCCCGGCCGAAGAGATGCCTTCCGCCGCTCCCAGCCGAAGAGATGCCTTCCGCCACTGCCCACACCCACAGAACCGCAAGGGTGTCGTGAGATATGCCGCTGCTAGAACCCCAGAGAGAGGAGAGCGAGATGCTGTCGTGAGCAGCCGAAGGAGATGTCGTCGCCGTCGTGAGCAGTCGAAGGATCGCCGTCGTAGGTGGCCGATCGCCGTCGTGAGATGCCGCTGCCGGAACCCAGAGAGAGCAGCCGAAGGAGATCGATGTGGAGACGGGAGTAAACCCTAGAGTAGCCGAAAGAGAGTGCCGATGGCTGATGGCCGATGGAGTTGCTCGCCTCGCCCCGCCCCGAAAGGAGACATTATATGGTGCCCCGATCCAAAATCTCAGATTTCGGATCAAAAAGGTGCCGCCCCATATCATCACACGTATCTCACTACAGATCAAACAAGCAGCTCTAAATCTGAAATTATTTTTGAATTCGGATCCTGAGACTCCATTGACACCCCTAGGTCTGGACATGGTACCGGCACGGTCCCATACCCCCCCCCCCAAAACTGACATGATTTGATTCAACGGTAAGGCGAAACCTATCTACAAATGAGCTTAAATTGTGTCATTTTAATTATTTGCAACTCAGTCTTCAAAAAAAAGTTTCATCGTTTACTTGAACACAACTAATTTCTATCGAGCTACCTTTAATTCTCTGAGTATATGCAAGTATTAAGATAAGAGAAGTGTTCAGAGGTCAGTAATATGAGAGTATCCTTCGGATTTACCTTAAGAAATCGGTGGCTCTTTTATAACCCTTTTTTATCTTGTGTAAAGTAAACTTTAACATCTTCAGAATCTTCGGATAATCAGACCGTTGGAAGTGACATAAATTAAACAACCTTAACGTAGCTCATTCATTTTGAGTCTCACCTTTTTTGAGCAACCAAAGGCATCCTGTGTGTGAATAGAAGAACAGAAGAATAAATAGCTTGTTGTCAAACTAGTGGAAGGTGAAAGGAGAGCAGAGAGCTGTAGAGCTGGCGGCTCCTCCTGCCTTCCCTCGCATGCTTAACGATGACGACGATGGCATATAGTCTATAGCAACACATCCCCCATCGCAATGCAAGGAAAACTTTGGAAACTGAAATCGACCGGCGGGGGGGGTAGGGGGCGGCCGCTGCGAACCCTTCACCGTGCACGTTGCTTTCGACAACGTGGTTACTGGTTAGGAGGAATTTAGGGCATCCGTAGGAGTGGTCAGATTCGATTACAGAAAAGTTTCGGGCCCCATCCTGATGGAAATATCACAACCATCAGAACCGCGAGACGTTTGGAACAATCCCGACTTTTTACATGCAAGCACAGCCGGAGAAGGAAGCCAGATGGGTATCTGGCCCTGGCTGGCAAAGAAATGAACTCATCACAACCACAGTCCTACCCAGCACCAGGGGACGAGACACTCTGCTCATGCAGTCAGTCGCCTCGACCCGCACCAAGTTTTATTGCAAATTTGCAAGAGCCAAGTACAGTGCTGCCACGTCTCACAGTGTGTACACACTCACAACCATGGCTTAAACGAGGCTCCAACCTAGCTTGTATCCTTCTAGTTTGCGCCATCAGAGGCCACCCACACACATCCC
Organism: Amorphophallus konjac; assembly: GCA_022559845.1. NCBI lineage: Eukaryota > Viridiplantae > Streptophyta > Magnoliopsida > Alismatales > Araceae > Amorphophallus > Amorphophallus konjac. The sequence continues at coordinate 283,962,319 of CM040127.1, forward strand.
ATACTCCCCTTGGGCTTCTACATCAACTTGAGGAGCTTCCTTTAACTTGCATGCCCTGTTCATCTGGTTCTGGTCTGATAAACTCTGTTGTACCAGATCGAATGAAGGGTCATGTAGAACAGATCATACTTTACAGGGTTGCTGTGCCAGAGGAAATGCTGCTGCACCTTCTTCACACCCATTTGTAGCGTCCTGTACTTCTCTTCTGGGATCGACGTTAGGATCTCCTTCAGCCGGGGGATGTCTTTCTCTGCGACGAAGACGGAGAAGGCTTCCCATTCCAGCACCTCGAAGAAAGGAGGCACGTAATTGTCGGATATGATCACCGGGACGCACTCGTAGAAGATGGCCTCCACCACCCTGGGGCTGTTCACTTCATAGCCCCTGGGGCAGACACAATACTTGCTGTTCTTCATGTGCTGGATGTATGACATCTTGCTGCTGACGCCTGGGGGCATGGGGCCGTGTATCTTCATGTCCGGGTCCTTGTTCTCCCAGTGCTGCACTAGGAATGGGCGAAGATAACCATGCATGTTGCCTGCGTAAAAGGCGAGGATGGGTCTCCTGTTAGGTGGTCTGCCACCAAGATCCCTCTGGGGGTCCCTGGCTGAACGAACATATGTTTCAGGAAGGGAGACATCCTTGCCCAGTCTGAAGCCATTTGCTAGATCAGCATTGCAGAGGGCTCGGATAGAGCGATCCATGGTGTGTCTTGTTTCATATGGTGCCTGTGAAGCAATGCTGTTAGGCACTTGCCTTTGAAAAGAAAATTTAAAAGATAATGTAAGGTGCCAAAGCAAATTTGACTCACTGCATGGAAGCCATCTTACAGTTAGGATGTACTTTGAGATCTAAAACTAAGCTCAGACACTGTAAGAGACGTAATGCATGAGGGTTGTAAAAAGCTTCATAGTGACCATTTAAATACTTCCACAGAGTTTTTGGTCCATAGTATCGTTTTATTTGACTTTATGTAGATCAAAATATGAAGTTTAAAGCTCCTGATGATTACTTCCAACTTGGTAGAAGCCATACCCAGTCATGGCAGGCGACAAGGAAATGGTCAGCACCGCCTGTCCTGTTCCAGAAACGATATTTGGCCGCAATCGTATCAACATAGTTCCTTAAATATTCCCTTAGGTTTGTTCGATTGTGTGATCCCTGTACATACACTGCAAATTGCAGGAAACGTGAGCTAAAAGGCATGTAAAACAGTTGGGCTTTCCTTGGGTCTTTCACAACAAAGCGTCTGTTTCCCTCCATTAGTTTCATGAACCATCCCTCTGAAGCATAAATGCCCTTCAGTATAGGTTGGTGGAAGACTGGTTTCTTCCCTTCCTTGTATACAAAGACTTTGAGTGTCCGTTCCATCAGCTCATAGCTCCTGCAAGAATAGACCAAAAATTTCAAATTACAGATGTTCTGGTGTGTGATCGAAAGCAATGCTCTTACATTCAGTAACAAAATAAACCCATAAAAACCTCTAGGTTAATACCGGTTTAAGGCTCTGGAGTAGTGATAGAAGATTTGAAAAGGACGATAGCTTAGTTGTTCAAGGGATGTCAAACAGAGATCAGTTTTGATGATAAGAATAGTAATCTGAATAAATTGTAATTATCACGATTGAATATCTACGAGCCTTCACTATAGAAAGATCATTGGGATCTTCTGTGTTAGAGTGTTACAGAAGTCACAAAATTCCGCGACTGTCCCATTTAAGTCACTGGCTCTTTTTCTTATCTATCAAGTTCATTCATAAAGCAATGTGTACAACTTACTCCCTGCCATGTCTTCCCACTTCCCATCACACACCAGAACAGCTGAAATATCAAGCCATACATTCTGATTTGGTAGCAATGTTACAATGGGCTTAATGGCTTAGCATGACAAGTCCATCTCCCAGGGAGACTGCTTCGGGAGGATGAAGGAATTAAGAGACCGGCTTTTCTGGCCACCAGATCCACTCATCCACAAGGAGAAATTAAAGTGAAGTATTCTCTCACATATTTCAGAGGGAGAAGAAAGTCTTTCAACCCAATTTCAGTGTTACATAGACAATCTAGCTTTTCCTTGAAATTTGTTTTATTTGCTGTCAGGGGATTACTACAGAGTGCTTGCATTACTATTCAGCTTTCCTTGTTCAGTCTTCTTCCCTCCATTGGGGATTTTTTTTTTTTTTTTTTTTGGGAGGGGGGGGGGGCAGGGTGTTGTAGTCTGTTACCAACAGCTTAGAACCACCATGATGTCTTCAATCTTCTTGAACAATTTTGATTAAGGTAAAGCTCCCATCACTTCCTGCTTCTTTGTCAACCCCCAAGATTTGACAACCACCTGACTTGTATTTAAGCAATGTGATCAGAGAACATCTGTTCATTGACGTTCACTTGAGCCTAGTGGAAAACCTCAGGAATCTCAAAAGCTAAAAAACCTAAAATTTCATAAGAAAATGATTGGAAAACCGAATTGTGCTGGCGGGGGAGGGGGATGCTCTCCTGTTCTATTTGTAGAAACGAGAGAGGTGAGAGGGATTGGGACTCCGGCGATGTGGTGTTCTCACAACTTGTATCCATTCCTATAGGTTTACCCATCCTTTTAGATGGGCTTGCCCCCCCCCCCCCCCCCGCCCCCTCCTTTCCGTCCCAAATGAAACCGCCCCTTTATGATTTCTGTTTTGATCCAAGATCCTTGCTCACATTTATTCTTCCGTTTCTTGTTGGCCGTCATTTCCAAATCCATGGTCTGTGTTTCCGTTTCAACCAATCGGATCCGCAATTTCTGTGCACATTTATTCTGGGATCTTGTGTCGGTTTCACCCTTTGGTTGGCCATCTTCCAACACTATTTTCCTGTGGGAGGTGGGAAAATAGATTCTGGAGAAGAAAACAGAGTATTCAGAGAATAGAGTAAATGTTCTCCCAACTAAGACTTTCTCCCGCAGCCTTTATTCTCAATCCCCATACCGGGCCTTAACACTTATCTGGCTTTGGGTAACATGGTACGCACACTATATACAGTGTTTCTTCTCTTGATCCCCCATCATAAATATTTATGAAAAGTCTGAAATGGCAGGAAATACCTCCCACCCATGGTACCATATCCCAAGCTTTAATGGTAGTATATTAGAACCTATTTAGATGATTGCTTAGTTCAGACTCCACAGAGAAAATGCGGAACATGCACCAATTACTATTTACCATAACAGAAAAAAAAACTCAGTGATAAGAGAACATAGCATCGTAATGTTCAACTAATACCAAAGAATAATGCATTTCACCTTTTAAATTTGGAAATGTTCCGAAATGCAGGTGCATATAGCTCTCGTTCAGGCCTCACAGTGGGTGCATTCTCAATCTGTGCCTTCACGGCTAAAATTTGTTGATCATTCGCTGAAGACCAGCGGGGTCGCTGAAAAATAACCATAGTGTTGTATGATCTCCACAGAGATGCAAGTAAAGAGAAATATTTATGAATATCATCTTAAAACACGCACCATTGAGCGAGATGAGGCATGGTTCTTTATCAATATATTTTTCATCTCTTGTATAGATGTTGCTGGCATTGCTCGCTTTTTCAGTTTTATCGTGGCATTGTGCATGCGAGTGGCGTTGTGGGTATCAGTGACCACATACTTGTGAGATATCCCAGAATCATTTTTCCTGACGGGCATTTCTGGTACTGATTGTTCCAATAAAGGAGAACTAGCTGAGGCCCTAATGACAACTTTTGCAGGATTTGCATCCAACGTTTCTGGCATGTGCTTGCTCATGCTATGGGAAACACTGGGAGAAGAAGCAACTTGAGTGCTTAAAGAATCATTGGAAAGGTTTGCTCTCTTCTCTAAGGTGCTTGATTCACCAATTGTTCTCTGTGGTGCTTTTTCTGGTTCTCTAATCTCCTTCAGGGTAATAAAACCACCAACCGGGTCCCTAACTTTCTTCAACATAACACCATTTCCAAGACTGAATGAAAATTCATCTTCAGTGTCTTCATCATCATCAAGATCAACATCATCGAATGCTTCATCATCCTCAGCATTCCCAGACATCTCTTCCATTCTGCTGTCATCATTATGTTTGCCTTTCACATCAGAAATATTTGCTTCAACTAGTTCATCTTTCCCTATCAATGAATTATTTCCAGAATCACTTAAAAGGGATAACTTCCCGACCCACGTATAGCCTGGGAACGAACCTTCATTTTGCAGGTTATCAAATATCTTAGCACTTGGGAGCACAGGCGACAGAACTTTTCTTGAAGGTAGTGTGAAAGTTTGAAAAACAATAACAAGAGACGCCAACATCCCGATCACCAAGAATAGTCTTCTGCGTCTAGCTTGGCATGGCTGTCGAAAGCAAATGATAGACTCTTCCATTCGAGAAGATCCTCTGGGAATTGACGAATCAGCCTTCATCCCCTTCTTGGCCCTGAAAAAGTCATACATTCCATCCATTGAGTGCTATGAAGAGTGAGTCTAAGACATGTGGTTAAAAACTTCTTCAAAATCTGATAATTGCTCAGCTTCTGAGCTACCAAAGGAAAAGTACTCTCCAGGCAGGGAGGGAATTTGGTACGTGCAGGACCCTTCATGACTGGAAGTAATACTACACAGAGAGGGCTGAGGCTGTCGGGAGGGACTCACTCGCAGAGAAGAACACTCGCAAGAAGGGAACACATAACGTGTTACTGGAAAATGATCGACTTCCGATGCCCGGAGTCGCCGTGATGTTCTTTATTTATAGTTGTTTGTTTACCCAACAAGAGGAGATAGCATCTTTAAAGGTGTAAACATTAGATGCTTCTCGAAAAAGATAAGTGAGCATCTTTGTACAGGAAAAGGTGATGTTTGCTTTAGTAGATGCTTGCCAGAGAAAGGCGGAAAGAAGATGCTTCTTCTAAACAAATTACTAGTGATTGTCAAAGCATTTGTGCAAGTGGAAAGCTTCTGGAAAGTAGATGCTTCCTTATCCTTTGAGCATCTTTTGTAGAGTATCTGTATGTAACGAGCAAAAGCCTGTTGTCTTTTTTTGGCAACTACGACATTCTTCAATGATAGTGCTTAGCTGTCTACGGGACGTGGCAGAGGACACAGCGTTTTCTGTGGTTTCAACTACTAACTCTTCATCTAAATAATGCCACACAACTTTAGGTTATGAAAAGTTAATTCGTTGAAAGTGCTGACATAACTTTTGCTCCCATTCTGATGTTGGCAAAATTGTTTGAAAGAAACTTCGAAAGGCTGGGTTTTGGTAAAGCTGCCTTTGAATAAGAAGAATATCATCAAGAACTTTCTTTTCCATTAGCCACTCTAGTACTTCAGTTTCAAGGCTGGTCCATTTTAAGTTTCTAATTATGCAACTTATCTCTCTACTGAGGTCATAAAGAAGTCAAGATTTAGGTAATCTCCTTGGATGAACTCCCATAAGGAAATAAGGTTTGGATGCGTTGACAAAATTGTAGTCTTTGTTGTGGAGTTCGCAAAGATAACTGCTTCCATGAAGGATTTTGGCTCCTTAACATTTTTAGTTGGAACGTTTTTAATTCTCTGGTGCGAGCATCGGACAAATGGTGGTCTTTTACTAGAATTCGTTCTATAATAAAATGATATTGCGAGAGAATGAACTGTTACCATGCATATCTTCTTAATTTGACATTGGTAGAGAGCTTTCTCTTGATAAAGGCTTCTAGTGTAGTGGAGTCTATTATGAGAATAAAATTTTCTCTAATAAGATATGTATGAAATTTTTGAACACCTTTGACTGCTGCCAAGATTTTTTTTCTGTTGACCACTAATTAAGTTCATGTTTTTTGAATTGGCTACTTTGGTATGTATAAATCTTTTCAGATTGTGTATCTTTATGAATGAGAACTATAGACAACGTGTCTTATGACACACCTGGGGCCAAGATGTAGGGTCCTTTGTATAAACGTTGTGGTGCGGACACACGCCGCTATGCACACCGGTGGACGGCGACACGCTGGGGCCCACTTAGCTCGCGGAGGACGTGGACGCATCGACTGAGCCATCACCTTTATTTCACATTTTTTAGGCCATGTTGGGCCCTATTGTAGTCCATGTTGGACAATTGTATTAAATATGGCAAATGGGCTAGGCTAGGTATTGGGCTAGAGTTAATGGGCCTTTGGGCCTTAATTGGGCCAAAAGGGGCTTCAATGTGAACATGCCTAATGGGTTAGCATGCTAGGTATGAAATGGGAAATGGGATAGAGGCTAGGTGGCTAGTGGAAGGGGGCGCCCCCCCTTTCTTGGTCCAAGAGGTAGGCAACCTACCAAACTTGGACTTTCCTCCCTTGAATTTTCAAAGGGAGGAAGCTTCCTTCCCCTCCCCTTTGTCTCCCTCCCCCACCTAAGTCCAAGGTGCGCACCCCCTCTCCCTCCCCTCTCTCCCACGAGATTCTCAGCCCCCCTACCCCTTGCCATGCTCTATATAAACTTGTGTATAGTGTCATTTGTGGAGCTAATGAAGAATTAAGTGAAGAAAATTCAGAAATTGTGCAAGGGTGCCAAGGGCGCAGCCCTCTCTCCCCTATCTCCCCTTGCAGCTGTGAAGGCTTCATTCCTGAGGTGTGATACCTCCCTATCCATCCCCCTTTGAGTGAGAAGCTCATCTCTGCCGCCGCCGCCGCGATCGAGCCGCCACCGCACCGCCGCCGCCACTTCGTCGGAAGTTCTGTCCACTCTGGATAGAAGCCTAGTGCGCGATTTTTAGCTCTCAATCAAGAGCTCAGATCGTGTTGAAATTTGGAGGGTGAGTTCCTCATGTTCACCCCATCCTCCACAAAAAAATTCAGGTTATTCCCTCCTCGTTTACCATTTTTCCCAATCTGTTCTTCCCACCTCTAGTAGTTTGCCTCCTGTGCAGATCCACCAACCAGCAAGCTACCTCTTCGCCACTTTCACCCCCTTTCCCATTTCAGATTGATCTGAAATTTGAACTGGGAGTTCTATCCACAAAAGCCTTCGTCCCCAATTTTTTTTGTGATTTTAGGAATTTTCTATCCCATCCAAAAAATCACTGCATTTTCCCAAAATCTATTCTGTCCAGTGCAGTCCAGATCCGACCACCTCCACCATAAAATCTCTTTCCCCATTCAAACCTCATCCAAAAATTACACAAAAATTATCATTGTGTTCCTTACCTTCCCAGCTACCATCTATAAAAATTTCAGATCCAGATTCCACCGTTTGATCTTCGGTCAAACTGCGTTCTCAGGTAGATCCACTTTCTGCCCTGTCTGATCTGGTCCTGTGAGCCAGCCTGTTCTAAATTCACCACGGAAATTCCAGCGACAGGAAAATTCTTGTAACAACAGAGGGTTGTAGATCTCTGAGTCAGCTTCGCAACGGCGCTAGTTTCGCGTCGATCTGACGCCCGTGCTGATCGCAGCCATTTTTCTCGCCGAGTCGTGCAGTGCTGACAGCAGCAGAACTAGTTTGGGACAGCAAGCTGCCGCCCGAGTAGCAGTGTGCCGGAACCAACGGAGCTGTCCAACACACTACCCGTTCACCCAAGATCGGTCCTCCCAGGCCCCACTTGTAACCCTTTACCTCCCTGCGTGGAGTGGGCAGTAGACTGTAATTATTGTAATTGTTTGTACCGGGAGTACGAATCTTGGCCGGGAACGTCTTCCCCACGCCCGGAGCGTGGAGGTAAACTCGCCACTCTCTCTATCGCATTTGCTCAATTCGTATATTTTTGAATGCCGCTGCTAGAGTGATAGGATATAGCTCGATATATTTCTTTTATCACCGCTGCGAGAGAGAGCGAAACCCGTCCCGTGACCCGATCAGGGCACGAAAGAGAGCCGACTACCCGACTCATCGCCGGTTCCTCAACCGCGCAGATTCCGCGTTTCCCTCGCTAGGGACGTCCGCGAGCTAGAGTCTCAGGTTCGCTGTCCGTCCCGCATCACGTTGTAATGGAGGGAGATTCTTGCATTCTTCTTGTAAGGAATGACTTCTTAGGTTGTTGCTTCTGTCCAAGTGAATGGTTTTGACCCTATTGTTTTGCGAATATTTCTTGTCTTTGCTGATAGTTTGGGGATAAATGATCGTAGATAATTGACACAACCCATAAATTTTTGATATTGCTATAATGTTTCCATTTAACATGCAAATTGGCTGAGCTTTTCAAGTGGATGTGCTTGCATATAAATTTGTTTATTTTTAATAGTGATCCTCAAAAATTCAACTTTATCAACTGTAATATGGAATTTATCATGTGATGCAAATAAATCAATACCATGAGTGGTAATGATTTCCATAAAAGTCTATAAGTCTAATATGTTCATGTATGTTATCAGAGAACACAAAAAAAATCATCAATATAATTGACTATAAAATGAGCATAGGACATAGGATATTTCATCCATTCTTTGCTGAAACTGAGAAGGAGTGTTTTTTAGGTCAAAAGGAAAGACCAACAGTTTTTAGGTCAAAAGGAAAGACCAACCATTCATAATAATCCACAAGTGGATGAAAAGACAGTCTTGTGTATGTCTTCTTCAGTAATCTTTATTTGATGATATCCAGATTTACAATCAAACTTAGAAAAAATAGATTTATGTGCTACTCTTTGAATGAGCTCCTCTTTATTGGGCAGTGACCATTTGATGTCAACTGTAATAGCAGTTAATGACCTATAATCAATGACCATTCAAACTTTACCTTTTTTTTGTTCGACATGATTTCTAACAATAAAAACAGAGCAAGAATAGTTAGAAGACAAATGCCTCATTAATTATTTTGAACAGAATTCTTTGTGTTTGATTTTTGAGCTCTTTTTCGTCTTCTAGCGAATGCCTTATAGGTTTGCCTTGGACTGAGATGTTATGAATTGTGGGAATATATGCTTGTGGGGAATATATGCCTTATAGATTCACTACAGTAGAGAATACCTTTGGATTTGATCATTTGTAGTTGAACAATTTCTCTGTCTTCCTTGGAAGAAGTAGAATATTGTGAAGAAATGGATTCAAAATCTAATGCTAATTGATAGATTATATCATCTTCTACATAAGCTTGTAATAACTGGTCTTGGCTTTCAATAAGTTCCCGATCTTTATCAACTTCCTAGATCTTAAAGATAGCCCTGACATGTCGTGGAGCTTTGTTGGGGCAGTTTTTAGTAAAATGACCCTTTTTCTTACAGGTAAAGCATTAATCATCCTTTGTAGTTTGTTTTCTAGTTGTTTTTGTTTTCCTAAAAAAAATGTATGGCTTGAACATTCTTCGTCTTTTCAAGCACTGAAACTTTGGCTTTTTTAACCTGTATTTCTTATGAGACTTTTGTGGGAGATTGTAAGCTTCGACTCCTAATATTTGAGAACAAGTTGTTTGTGAAATCTGTGGTAGACTTTTGTGAGCATTCATATTGTAACATAGTTTTTTAATCTCGTCTCATATGCTAAATGATGTCAACAAACAAGAGGCCTTCAAAAGGAATATTTTTTGAATTAAGTTCTATAAGAACTAAATTGCTGATGGCTAGGGTATAAGTGTAACGACCCAAGATCCGAGTACAGAAAAGGAACCGGCACGACCCGAATCACGGTCCGCCATCCACGAGCCGAGAGGCTCAGAAGGGTTATTTGGTTGGTGTGAGAGTATATAAGAATCTAAAATAAATGCAGAACTAAAATGCATAATCTAACTAATGCAAGAAATAAACAACTACATAAATAAACAGTCATACAAGTTAAGTCTATAAACAAGTACAATCAACTAAAGGAAAAGTACAAGACCACGAGATATATCCCGTCTCTGTCAAACTGACAGCTAGACCTGACCACCAACATCACGAGGAGTCTCGGAAGCACTACGCGTAAGCCGCGCCTCACCTAAAAAACAAAAGGGAGTGAGTCTCATCTCATCGACTCAATAAGGGTCCCGTAGATCACTACCTTACAACGATAAATATGCCACACACCCTTATTAGGTCTCAAAAAATAACACAAGGCACAAAAACTAGGAGATTGCTTCTCCTCCTCCCGCTTCTATATACATAAGCATCAATTACATGATTTTTCATGTAAAATACAAGGAACTATATTACAAAAATACACAAGGGCATAATCGCCATTACAAGGGTATTCTTATAAACATACCCTTAAAGCACAAAGCACCAAAGGCACACAAGAACTTTGAGTTTGCTCTGTTGTCCGTCCTTATTTAGGTGGGCCCCCTAGGGGGTATTTACAGACCAAGGATGCTTAATCGGGCCACGGGATGGGTTTTAAGGCTTAACCGAACTAGATAGGCTCCCTTAGGAGCTCACTCGGGCGAGGTAAGCACCCACGGGTGACCTCCCAGCTGGACAAGCCACCGCGAGACCCACCCAGACCGGGCCGACTGTGATTGAACTGTCCGGACCGGACAAGCCTCTCCCCCGGAGCCTTACCTAGACCGGGTAGGTTCCTGCGGGGAGCCCATATGGCCCAGACAAGCCTGCAAGGCTTGTCTAGTCTAGGTTGGCTCCCGTGGACCCTCACCCGGATCGAGTAGGCTCCTGCGAGGAGCCCATCTGGCCCGAAAGACTTGTCCGGTCTAGGTTGGCTCCCGCAGAGCCTTACCCGATTCAAGTAGGCTCTTGTAGGGAGCTTACTCGGGCTGAGTGACCCATTTGAGGGAAACTGGAGGGACGGCCTATAAATAGAACCCCATTTTTTATTTTTTTCCTATTTTTGTTGTGCTTCCATATGGGAGAGAAGCAATGTCTCCGAGATTTGTGCTTTTGTACTTTGGTTTCTTGTGCCATTTGCGCGAGGAAATTGCGTCCTTGAAGGATTTCTTCCCGCTCGAGCTTGTACACCTGGTGAGTCACAATAATTTTCTTCGAGCACCAACTTGCTGCGAAAGTATTTTGTTTCATGTCGTCTTTCCTACAAGGGTTCCCAGGGGCCCGTATTTGACCCCGTAACATGACGGCCATGGTTTTTCACCCTTTTTTTCTGGCCATCATTCGACGAATTTAATCTTATTTGTCTCAATTTATTCGAGATAAATCATGGGTTCAACACCAGTCCAAGGCAAACCTATAAGGCATTCACTAGAAGACGAAGAAGAGCTCAAAAGTCAAATACAAGAATTCTCTTCAAAACAATTAATGAGACCTTCATCTTCTAACTATTCTTGCTCCGCTTTTATTGTTAGAAATCATGCCAAACAAAATAAAGGTAAGCTCGAATGGACATTGATTATAGGCCATTAAATGCTATTATAGCTAAATCAAATGGCCACTCCCCAACAAAGAGGAACTTATTCAAAGAGTAGCACAGAAATCTATTTTTTCTAAGTTTGATTGCAAATCTAGATATCATCAAATAAAGATTACTGAAGAGGACATACACACGACTGCCTTTTCATCTCCTTTTGGATTATATGAATGGTTGGTCCTTCCTTTGGCCTAAAAAATGCTCCTTCTCAATTTCAGCAAAGAATGGATGAAACATTCAAACCCTATGCTCATTTTATAGCCAATTACATTGATGATTTTTGTGTTCTCCAATAACATACAGAAACATCGTTTACAGTTACAGACTTTTATGGAAATCATTACCGCTCATGATATTGGTTTATCTGCATCACATGATAAATTCCAAATTGCAATTGATAAAGTCAAATTTTTGGGGAGCACTATTAAAAACCAATAGATTTATATGCAAGCACAACCACTTGAAAAGCTCAGTCAATTTCCATGTCAAATGGAAATATTATTGTAATGCCAAAAATTTATGGGCTATGTCAATTATCTACGATCATTTATCTCCAAATTATTAACAAAGACAAGAAATATTCACAAATCAATGAGGTCAAAACCATTCACTTGGACAGAAACAGCAACCCAAGAAGTCATTCAATTACAAGAAGAATGTAAGAATTTCCTTCCATTACAACCTGCATACAAAGGACCCTACATCTTGGCCCCAGACGTGTCAGAAGACACGTGGTTTGCAGTTCTCATTCATAAAGATACACAAGATGAAAAGATTTGTGTCTACCAAAGCGGCCAATTCAAAAAATATGAACTTAATTAATGGTCAGTAGAAAAAGAAATCTTAGCAACAGTCAAAGGTATTCAAAAATTTCATACATATCTTATTAGAGAAAGTTTTATTCTCATAATAGACTCCACTACACTAGAAGCCTTTATCAAGAGAAAGCTCTCTACCAATGTCAAATTAAGAAGATATGCATGGTAACAGTTCATTCTCTCGCAATATCAATTTACTATAGAACGAATTCTAGTAAAAGACCACCATTTGTCCGATGCTCTCACCAGAGAATTAAAAACGCTCTAACTAAAAATGTTAAGGAGCCAAAATCCTTCATGGAAGCGGTTATCTTTGCGAACTCCACAACAAAGACTATAATTTTGTCAAGATGCCTGAACCTTATTTCCTTATGGGAGTTCCATCCAAGGAGATTACCCAAATCTTGACTTCTGCATGACCTCAACAGGGAGGATAAGTTACATAATTAACAACTTAAAATGGACCAACATTAAAGCTAAAATACTAGAGTGGCTAATGGAAAAGGAAGTTCTTGATGATATTCTTCTTATTCGAAGGTAACTTTACCCAAACTCGCCCTCTCGAAGCCTCTTTCAAATAATTTTGCCAACATTAGAATGGGAGCAAAACTTATGTCAGTACTTTCAACGAATTAACTTTTCAGAACTTAAAGTTGTGCAACATTATTTAAATGAAGAGTTAGTAGTCGAAACCATAGAAGATGATGTGTCCTCTGCCATGTCCCTTACATAACTAACCATCATTGAAGAATGTCACGATTGCCAAAAGAAGACAACATGCTTTTGTCTGCTACATATAGATGCCCTACAAAAGATGCTCAAAGGATAAGGAAGAATCTACTTTTCCAAAAACTTTCCACTTGTACAAATGCTTTGACAACCACTTGTAATGTTTCTACAAGAAGCATCTTCTTTCCGCCTTTCTCCGGCAAGCATCTACTAAAGCAAGCATCAACTTTTCCAGTACAAAGATGTTTACTTATCTTTTTCGAGAAGAATCTAATGTTTACATCTGTAAAGATGCTATCTCGTCTTGTTGCGTAAACAAACAGTTATAAATAAAGAACATCATGACGACTTCGGACATCAAAAGTCGATCATTTTCTAGTAACACGTTGTGTGTTCCCTTCCTGCTAGTGTTCTCCTCTGTGAGTGAGTCCCTCCCGAGAGCCTTACCCCTATATATATATATATAATATTTGCCTAGCTCCATGCCTTTGAACTATTTTCCAAAACCTTATCTCTAATGCATCGTGTGTTTCCTTGTTGTTTGGAATCAATGGACTCACCTGGGTTCTACTCGCCAATTGGACTAATTTGTTAACCACTATGTTATGTTATTTTCATTTGATGAAGCAATTTCATGAAGTTCCAAAGGATTCTATACATGAAGTTGGAAAAAAAATCATCAGCTCTGGCGTTCATGGTCTGCACTCAACACCAACCACCCAGACTGCCAACATCTTCAAAAAGAATTAGAAGCATGCAGCCAGAACCATCAATTAGGAGATTGGTAAAACAATTTCCTCACTGCCATATCAGTATTTGTACAAGTACTCCAGGAAAAGGTTAAAGCCTACTGTGGCAGTTTCATACACCAATTTCCTAGCTAACCTCATAAAAGAAACAACGACCAACAGACATCCATAAAAGAAAAGAAAATCAACCACCAGGAGTACCCCATGTCGAGGAAAAGCACTAGTACTGAAACCATTAAGTAACACATTTTGTAAAAGGGATGATCACGGTCCCCTACCTCGGAATCCACAACAGATATCAAGTTGCAACTCCTTCACTCAAGGTAAATGAACGTCAGAAAGAGCGAAACGTACTAGAAAATGATTTTAAAAACCAAATGCAAGAAGCACACAATCACGCATGCTGCATCAGAGGATCCAAGACCAGTGGACAGATCAAAATCTCCTCTTCTAGAGGGTAGGCGAACAGATGTGACTGAAGAAACCAGGAACCTCTGCGCATGATGAGGATGAGAGATACCGTGGTCGTAGAAGGAACGCCCTCCGGAACTCTGCATTCTGGGGATCTGGCTGCAGCTTCGCACTGGGATGAGTTCACTGGCAAGGAGGGTTAGAAAGAGCCCCCCTAGCATCCCCCCACCTTTCTCTCACCACCTTCTCCGCCCCTGAAAGCTTCCCACTGTCCGTCTATCTTTTCTTTTTCTTTTTTTTTTTTTACTGCTGGCCGTCCACTTCACACTGCCCAATTGTGGGGATCACCTATTACATAAAAGAACGTCTTGTAAGCGAGGTCCAGCCACGGCTAGCGATAAAAGCATGACCCTGTTTGACTGTTCCAGCGTCTCTTTCTCTGCGTTGTGCGAGGCCCAGATGAGATTCTTCTATGCGCCATGGAGCAAGGCCCCGCTGCCGACAGGTGAGCACTACGCCCGGTTCTACGACAAGTAAAATTTTATGAATATTTTTTTGCCACCAAAGTTCAAGAAAAAAGAGATCAAGGTTAATATATATATATATATATATATCGGTCATGTCAGATTAAGATAGGATCAAATATTTTTAATCATATGTGGTGAAAAAAATGAGTTAAAATGACCTGATCTATAAATAAACGAATCCGATCTTCAAACTAATTATCTTAGCTCATTCTTTAATTGTAGGTCAACTTGAATCATTTCAACCCATCAAATTAGAGAGACACCTTCTTCCATAAAGTCAGGTGCAGTGCACTGCGGCGCATGGGGAAGTCCAGCCCCACCCGAACCATTTTGTCTGAAATGGCGTGGGCGATGATTCTTTCTTTACACGCCGGTGTTTTTTGGGGAGACAAATGGATGCCCCGTGCAGAGGGCCCCGTGGGGGGGCGTCGGCGGAGCCACCGCACCGCACAGTGTACGGTCGCTGGGTTGGTTGGTGCGGTCGCCATGTGAAATAAATAAAGGAAGGATAATGAATATCTGCACGCAATCATGTGGCGAGAGAATCCAACGGGCGATGATGCCCTTTTGCTTTTTTTTTTTATCTGGCATCATTAAACCCGTGCCAGCAACGAGGACGGCGGCTGGACCCGTTCTCTGATCCAATCGCAATGGGGCTTAAACGGGAGGGTCTGTGATTCCGATGAGATTTCCTATTTTCTGAATGTAGCTTTACTTGCTACATCCACATGACACGTGAGACGTGCTGCATCGCATGTGATCCGGTTTAAGTAGAAACTCTCCGAAATGCGACGATGAAGTGTGAGAGTTCAATGATTCTTAAATTTTAAGTTTGTTGGAGTTATATTGTTGAAATTAATAAAAATAATAATAAATAATTAGAAATAAATAAGTTTAGAAAAGATTTATCGAGTCGAAGTGCGTGATCACTCGAACTAAGAGATCTATTGTCACCCAACGTGCGGGTCTCGCGACAACAGCCTCCTATGTAGGATCAAGTAAGTAGATATAGAAGGGGGGGTTGAATAGATCTGTCCCCCCCAAAAAATTGATGCAGTAAATGCTACGACTGTCTTAAGACAGAGTAACCGAACACAAATCGAATAGCTGAAGTGCACGTGTGACTCGGATGAATACGCGATTGTGAACACTTCGTCAATTGGCTAATATCATGGGAAGGTGAAAAAGAAACAATCGCACAATCAGAAACACCAGAATTTTTAGGCGGTTCGATAGCACTTGTGTGCTCACCTACATCCACCCCTCACTCAATTGAGTGAGGACCATATTAGCTATAACGGTAATAATTCAGGGATACACCCCAACACACTCTGCTAATACACAACTTTCACATACACGAGGATGAAGTCCTCACCACTGACACACAGCTTGTTAAGAGGACACTGTCCTCACCGCTGATTCACAGCTTCGACACACTCAAACAGATTCGATAGAAGAAAAGACGAAAAACACAAGAAGAGAAACAAAAGAAATGTAGAAAGTAATTTGAATGATTCACGGACACTCTGCTTTTCTCAGAAGGGCACTCTTCTTTCTTCCTCTCTGAATCCTTCTAATCCCTTCTTCTTTGGGTCTCTCTTTCTACTCTTTCTCACTTTGCAGGCTCGTGCAGTCTTCTTTTCTCTTCTCACTTTCTTCTCGATCTCTGATCTCTCTTCGAAACTACTTCTGCTCAGATGTATCTCTATTTCCTTTTTCACAGCCCCTTGGCAGCCGCAGCAGTAGCAGCAACACTTCTTCGCAAGGACCTGGGCGTGTTATATATAGAGTAGAAAATTGATGATTTTCTGGATAATCTGAGAAATCGAGCTAATCTACTGTTGGTCCACGTGTCATGGGAGAATATTCTCTTCTAGGAACATTCCAGATCCTAAGGCACGTGTCTTGGATCATGTGCCAATCATTGGAGTTCGAATCCACGTGGTCACTTAAGTGGGTCACGTCCTGCCTTGTCCAAGTAGAAATGAGTCGACTCGATGTATATCTTGAGTCGACTTGATCTTTGGCATAAAGGATGTGTCGACGCATAACTTCACTGCGTCGACCCAACTCATGTTGTAAATGCCTAGACAGTGCCTTTGCACAATGGAGTCGACCCTGTAGGTCAATACCTCCTTGACACCTTCTTGTTTTTGAACGAAATCTTGCTGAAGTGCACGGTTGCGTCAACTCCATATCATCATTGTGTCGACGCAATCTTTTAGTTTACTTGGATCACCGTCCTTTGAAGTAATTTATTCCTTCATCAGTTATGTCGACTCCTTGTCTCCACTGCGTCGACTCAACCTTCTCATTTCCATTCGCTACTATTGATGTTGGATTCTATTGTTGTTGCTTCTGAATACTGGTTATGCATTTTGCTTACTTGCATAGTATGAGCTGTTGGCTCGAAATGAAAGTTTCAGAAGAGTCTTCTTCACATGAGCTGCTGGCTTCTGCTGGCTTGAACTTGGCTTTCAAATAAGTCATCTTCACTTTGTTGTGTCCCTATATTTTGATGATGTCAAAACTATGAGTCATATATGAGTCTTTCATATTTTTGATGATGTCACGTTCAGTTTGTTTCTGAATTCAACAAAGAACAAGTAGGCTGAAGTCAAAGCTTGAACAAGAACAAGAGTCGAGCTTAGAGCCGACTCCAGAACACACGGGCTATGTTGTTTCAGCAAAAAATGTTGTTTAGAGTCGACTCCATTCGACTCTCAAGTCGACTCTAGAGTCACCCGCCAGCTGAAGAAAATAGAAGTGTCAAATATTTTCACAAGGGTGACAAATAGGTCTACACGGGTGACAAATACCGCTTAAGACTGACAAATGGAGAACGAGGCTAAGAAGCATGAAAATAGAAGAAGTGGAGTCAACTCCATGAGGAAATGGAGTCAACGCTACCAAGGTCTCCCCGCTATGGTAACAAAAGCAGACAAATAACGTAGCGGTGACAAATGCCAAATAGAGGTGAAAAATAGAGACCTAAGGGTGACAAATAGCTCCTAAGGTTGAAAGATGAGCGATAGAACAAAAAGCTTGAAAAGTGTAGAAGCGGAGTCGACTCCAACTGCACATGGAGTCGTCTCAGTCACGTTCGGCTCACAAACAACAACGAGCAGAAGCAGCAGGGAAAGATAAGGGTGACAAATGCAATTGCAAGGCAGACAAATGGGAATCAACGGTGAAAAATAGCCCAATAGAGTTGACAAATGAGAAGAAGATGTTGTGCCCCTGTGGTTATTTGAGTTTCATATGGTCACTTGGGTCATTCGACATCATTCTATGGTCATATGTGTTCTGTGATATTCTTGGTTTTGATAATGGCTAAACACTATTCGTCATTGTTGCTTTTCACTCTTATATGACTGACATATGTTCTGTTGTGTTTATGACAGATATGCACATGAAAGCTCAATGTTGCGCCCTCGCACGCAGATCGACCTGCGCGGTCAGGTCGCGGGGATCGACCTGCCCGGTCAGGTCGCGGGGGTCAAGGGGGCAGCGCCCCTTGTGGGGGTTTCCGGGGGCGGAGCCCCCGGAACAAAATTTAGAAATGCTCAAAGCATATTCTATGTTGATTTCAATCCCAAAATACATGAAATTGATGATGACATGAATATCTTGACTTATGAACATGTTTCATTGGTATAACACTTCATTTTTGCAGGTATAGGTATTTTCGGTCGACCTACACACCTTGGCCGGTCGACCAGATTTGTCAGAGCCTAAGAATTCCACATTTTACAGGTTTCGGTCGACCGCCCCTGCCTTTCCGGTCGACCGGTTCTTCCAGAAACGAAACACTCCAGGAATTACAGATTTCGGTCGACCGCCCCTACTTTTCCGGTCGACCGGTTTTCCCAGAACTGAAATGTTGGCATTGTTACAGGTTTCGGTCGACCGCCCCCAGGCGTCCGGTCGACCGGTTTTGCCAGAGCCGAAACGTTATGGCTGCAGCAGGTTCCGGTCGACCGGCCCATGAATTCCGGTCGACCGCCAGCCCCGAGCCTTCATTTTTGACTTTGTTTCCAACTTCGAAAAGGGCCATTCAACCTTGATTTCTTTAATCCAAATGTCACCTAATCACCCACAAATTATGGATCTGGTCTGAGGCTTGTCTATAGACCATTCAAGGTCTATAAAACCAACACATGAGGGGATGAAAACTCTAATGCTTCAAGCCTTCAAGGGAGCCCATTTTTGAGCTACTGTAGCACCTCCGTGAACAGTGTTTCGGGAGGAAGTTCTTCATCCATCCAAGGTGATTCAAGCTCAGATCTGAAGCCAAGCAACCTCCTACAAAGCAAGAAGCAATCAAGGGCAAGAAGGGTGATCAAAGAAAGCTAGAAGGAGTATACTTCAAGAAGGAAATCAAGATACTCCGGGAAGAAGCTCTTCATCAAATCTTCATCCATCCTCTTCATCATCTCAAGGGGATCCATTGAAGCTCACTCTTTAGGGAGATCATCTTCATCCATTCAAGTTCTTTCAACCTCATTCAAGTTCAAAGAGAAGATCAAGAGAGAAGAATTGAAGGAAGAGGTACTGTTCACGTGAACAGTACTCCGTGAAGAACATTCATCCAATCAAGGGTGAATCAAGAAGATTGAGTTGAAGCCAAGAGGATCCTTGTTGCTGATCAACATTTCATACAAGGGCCAATTCATTTCTACTCATAACTCAATTTCTTGTCTTAGTTCATTCACATTTGTTTTCCTTTCAATATTGATTAAACATTGAAGTTGTGATTCGTCCCTACCGTTGGTTAGTAGGAAGGCAATCGGAGGTGTTTCCGATCTGCGGTGTTGACGTCCCTACCGTTGCTTAGTAGGAAGGTAATCGGTGGTTTCCGATTTGCGGGTTGGTGCGCTGCACAAGTGAAGCCTCACCGGGTTTTGGTGAGGGGTGGACGTAGGGCTGAGGATTCAGTCCGAACCACCTTAAAAATCCTGTCTAGTGTGGTTTGCTTGTGTGATTGAATCATTCTAGGTGCATGCTTAGGATCGAATTATTATATATCTTGCTTATCTTGCTAAGTGAATCATAGCATACTTGGAAGCTAGTTTCTATTCCGCTGTAATTCGTTTTAACTAGCTGTTTAGAGGGCCGCAGTGCGAAAAGTGGGGCTGATCTATTCACCCCTCCCCTCTAGATCCGCTGTCCACTACACAACAGAAGAAGGAACTGGAAGAAGAAGAGCCAACTCCAAAGTCAAATGGAGTCGACTCGATGGCAAAGCTAACAATAGCTCATAGCTGTGAAAAATAGCCAATAAAGCTGACAAATGGCCAATAACGGTGACAAATAGCTGGCTAAGGTTGACAAATAGCTCGCGGCGTGACAAATGGGCAACACCGGTGTCAAATGGCTTTCAAGGTTGAAAAATGTTGAACAATGGTGAAAAATACCTTGCAAGGGTGACAAATGAGCGCTACAGGTGACAAATACTCAGCAAGGGTAACAAATGACTCGCAACAGTAACAAAAGGCCAACAACGGTGACAAATGGACAAAGGCGACGGCTCACAGCGTTAACAAACGAGCAAAGGCGACGACTGCAGGGGTGACAAATGCCTATTAAGGGTGAAAAATAGGTCACCAAAACTGAAAAATAGCCAAGCTCACGTGAAACACTCAGGTGGACATCGTGCCTTTGAACCCATGATTGGCACGTGTTCTTAGGCTACGTGGCACCCTTCCAAAAGACCCCTTATGCAGAATATTCCCATCTTTACAGCTGGACCAATTACAGAACTCCTAGAGAGGGTTTCATTCGGAAATGAGTTGTGCCTTGAGGAAAAAGCCTCGAATCGTTGTGTACTGCATGAAGGGGATTGGTAGGCCAATGAGAGGCCAACGTACCTTATCTCCCTCGAGCCAATCTGTAACGCCCGAGAATTTTATAAGAATTTTTTTGATTTAAATATACTTTTTAAGCATGTTTTAAAGGCTTAATGGATAATTAAAGAGAATTAAGGATTAATTAAATCTATTTAAAGGCCCTATTTTTACCAAAGGGCTAAGCCCAACTCAAATAGGCCCAAAGACCCAATTCCAAGACTTTTACACCCAAGCCCATTAATAGAAATGTAAATTGGGTAATTTACGGATTTAAAATAGGATATATACATCAATTAGGGGATAATATGAAAATTCAAAAATTTTGGATTTAATGAAGCTTGGTGATCTATCGCGCGACCCCTAGATCCACCCTAGCGGTCCGGCTATGACCGCTAAGCAACCCCAGTTCCGTGAATCAAAGAAACGTGAAAAGCTTGGATCTTTGATGATCAAATCACCTTAGATCGAAGCTACCTAGCGTGGAAGACTGTCTAGAACTCTCTAGGGATTAACTCTACTCCAATTTAGGACTCTAGGTTCGACCTAATCCCTTAAACCCTAGGTGAACCCTATAAATAGACCCTAACTGTGACTCATGCAAACTCTAATGTTGGCTCGCGTATTTCAAAGGTAAGGAAACACTATCTCAGGTTGGTTCTTTAGAACTTTATGTTCTTCTTAGTTTTATCTAACACACCTCCAATTTTTGTGCTAGAAGACCCAGCCGCTGGAGAGTTAGAGCATCTGAAAGTCACTGGTTCGCAACAGACTGTGCAGGTACCAGTGCGACGGTCCAGTGAAGATCTGGAAAATAGAAGCCCAAATCGAGGTATTTAGAAATTGGTCCTTTAGAACTTTCTATTCCCCTTCGTATCTTCTACCTATCCTCCAATTTTCACAGTTTTAGGTCAAGAGGATCGAGAGATAGAGGGACAGAAAGTTACTGGTTTGGCACAGACGTGCAGAAACTAGGGTCTACTTCCAATCAGAAATCCAAAGTTTAGGGATCAAATCAAAGGTAGGTTATCTCATGAAAAGGCTAAATTAATGTGTTAGGAACAAAATCTCTCTGTTACCTCCTATTTTCATTGATTGTACATGGCGAATTTGATGTTTTATTATGACTGCGCATATAGAGTTATCATAGCATGCATAAACCTTGGCCTTAATAAGAAATTGGTAATTTTGGGTTATTTCACTCAAACCCATGCATCTCCATGTTTTAATATAGATGCATCAGGCCTTATTTATCTACTAGTATATTTTTCTATGCACCTATTTGTCTTAGAATTGGCCTGCTCTTCGGGTTTTAAGTTGTTTGCCACAGACGGAAAGAAACGGTCTTTCTGTGACCGCCAGAGGTACCTAGCGGCCGTGCGACAGACCGCTAAGCCTTGGTAAACGGCCATCCTCTGACTGCTAATCGATTTCCATAATATGCACTTTGTTAACTCTAAATAGATGGCAGATTGACCCTATTGACTATATGTTATGCCTAGTTAATGAGGTATTATTCTTAGTTTTGACTTTATATTTGTAATATTGGTTATATTATGCACCATCCCTGATAGATTGCATGTCTTACATGGTTTAAATGCTTATTTTAAACTTATGTTACTTTCATGCCAAAAACCTATACTCTTGTATTAATGATCATAATTTCATAAGATTCATGGACTTTGTAATGATGTTTTGATCGATGTCTTTCACGATCTCACTCTCACCTTGAGTCTTTTCTTAAGTACATGACACGCATTTCGATACGATGTTATTCGATACACTTTACACTTAAACACACAATCTTAGACTTATGATCCTCTCCGTTGGATATTCTTTCCACCGAACTAGGTGATCTTGTTTCAAGACCTCCATAAGACTCCGCGAGCCTAGGATTCCCACTAGGACGCCGAGCTGGTTGTACCCTCAAAACCCAATTATCTATAAAGCACTTTACCAGTGTTTTAAGTGTTCTAGACCTTAGCGACCTTATGGACGACCGCCAGAGTCTGGTAGCGGCCATTTACCTGACCGCCAAAGACGCCTAGCGGCCCTACCTTGACCGCATGGTTCCAGTTTATTCGTTTCATCGACTTTGTCAATAAACGGTCATGCACTGACCGCTACTACATGTAAACAGTCTAGTAAACGACCACTATTTCCATAAACGGCCCCGATATGACCGTTTGATGTCTAAGTATTAATTAACCTAAGGTTTGACCTAAGGGTTGATTTTCCTATGATCCTAGATGGCCTATGATTATCTAGAACCTCACATTTTGTTTCCAAAACTACCTAATGAATTATGGAAATTAAAGAATGTGCCGTTATGCTGTCGAATTTTCTCCATGGCATAACTTTGCTCTAAATCAATCTTGAACTCTCATGCTCTTAATTGGTGCATTCTTACCTTGATATTTGTTATCATGAAACTATAGTTTGAACTTGTTTACTATTGGCCTACATTGTTGATATTTCTCGTGGAAGTAGCTTGATTTATAACTTGAAGATGGAAGAGCGGGCACGGACAGTGTCCGTGGGCTCCACTCTAGTCCCCTCGGTAGATTGCCACAAACCTACTATAAACCATGGGGTATGATGAACACTGGCGTCACATTACACTGAGAGCACTTTTTTTATAAATGAGTGAAGATCCACGAGATAATCTTGTGAAATTATATGCTTGCTAGTACATTCTCGTTACATGACTTTCTAGTACACAACCTTTATGGTTATAAAAAAGTACATTCTTGTTCATGAAAGGCCAAATTACATTCATGTTATATTTTCACCTTGATCATATTTCCAGTCTACATGAACTCTCATATCTTACCTTGATCATATCTTGTTATTTGTGTTACTTTGGTTTATTCACGTGTTTCATCGTATTTTCATGACTTACCTTGCACTCTAGAGCTAAAATGTTAATTACTTAAACATTGCCTTCATGTTGATACGAAGATACCTACTGGGCATATGTGCTCATTCCCTACTTTTTCAATTTTTTCAAAAAATTCTAGCGGGTCGGATTCAGACTATTCGAGTGATGGATCCGAGAGTGATTAAAGAAGGAGTGAAGCCTTAGATTGTCATTAGTTGATAGTCAAGAGTCGTAATGTAATTTTCCATTTTATTGAGTCAAGTTAGTCAAAGAGTCAAGAGTCAACCTTATATATTCTGGTTATTATTTAAATAAAGCAAAGATTTTGTCCAAATATTGTACATTCATTTCTTATATGTGAATGTGTTAGCGCTCTGATTATATTACTTGCTTGAGGCGTACTAGCCGACTGTTCATGTTCCCGATTGTTTCCACTACATAATTCTCGGGACGTGATAGTTAAAGTGGTATTAGAGCACTAGGTCTTAGGACTTACTTACTCCTAGAAAAATGTCATGTCATAGGCTAAGTCCAAGGCTTAAGGACCCATACCTATGAAACAAGGAAAAAAATGTCCAACCCATGAGAGAAATTGGGTAGAACCCGGGATGAGATAGTAATTAGAAATTATCTCTCGAATTAACCTCACCAATTCCATTGAAGTTGACAAATTTATTACTCTTCTCAGGTACCTCATTCTTACAATGGCTCACCGTGTTGATTGGGGTGGAATGAAATAAACTGTTGCAGGTCTCACCCAGGCCTTGCAAAATATGGCCCAAGCCGACGCGAGGGCTGGTGCTGGCGATTTGCACCGCAACTTCCGGAGTCTAAACCCTCCGCGATTTTTTGGTTCTTCCAACCCAGACAAAACTGCAAATTGGATAGATGAAATGAACCGTATATTCGAGGTCATGCAATGTGCCGACCAAAAGAAGGTTCATCTCGCCACGTTCCAACTCAACAAGGATGTGCATACTTGGTGGAAGTCTATTCTGGCACCGTCTCAAGACGCCCCACACACTTGGGAGGGATTTCTTACACTCTTCTGAGCAAAATACTTCTCCAAACATGTTAAGGAGAGGAAGGCGGCGGAGTTCACTTCTTTGCGTCAAGGCATGATGACGGTGGCAGAATATGAGTTACAATTTTCTCGCCTAGCACCCTATGCTCAACATTTAGTGAGCACGGATCTTCTAAAAGCAAATCATTTCATGGACGGGCTGCGACCAATCTTCATCCAGCAACTTGGCCCACAAAATATTTGGACCTATGCAGAGATGGTCCAACGGGCACACTTGTGTGAACGGACCTTAGAGAAGGTTGATAAACTCAAAGGCAAAGGGGAGGAGCCGAGCCAAAAGTCTGATCGGCGAGGAAGAAGAGAGGAAAAATTTAGCATCACTTATAACTCTCGGGATAACAAGAAGAGATCCCGGACTGGGAACAACAAGGATGATCGCAGGAACAAGAAGGCCAAAGAAGATGATAAGCAAGTCATGGCGGTTTGCTCTTTCTGCGAGAAGTTCGGCCACTCAGCCGAAGAATGTTGGAAGCGCCTAGGGGCATGTTTACGATGTGGAAGCTGGGAGCACCGCATGTCGGATTGCCCCCTCATGAAGGATCAATCTTCCAGCGGTGGACACAAGCGACATGCTCGTCTTAACGCTGTTCTGGATGATGATGAAGCACCCAAGGATGATGGGCTGATGGAAGGTACTATTCAAATTTATTCCCATCCTGCATTCGTGTTATTTGATACTGGTGCTTCTCATTCCTTTATATCTACTGCTTTTGCAAAAATCTTGCCAGTGCCATCAGTTCCTCTATCGTCGGACCTAGCTATCACCGCACCCTTAGGTCCTGAAACTAAACTTATAACCCACTACCCTGGTAGTAAGGTAATGATAGAAGGTAATAATCTTCCTGCAACCCTTGTATGCCTTGACATGGAAGGCTACGATGCTATCCTAGGTGTAGATTAGCTTGTAGACCACGACGCCTATATAAATTGTCGCAATAGGAGAATCTCTTTTTAGAAACCAGGTCTCCCGCGATTTTCCTTCCTTAGTATCAAGTACAGGAAGCATCCTACCATTATCTCATCTCTTCATGCTTGCAAACTCATTTCACAAAGATGTGAAGCTTTTCTTGCCTCCGTAATCATCACTGAATCCAAGGAGATCATTTTAGAGGATATTCCCATTGTGAATGAGTTTCCTGATGTATTCCCATCGGATTTACCTGGTTTACCACCCGAAAGGGAAGTAAACTTCTCCATTGAACTCGTTCCTAGAGCAGCACCTGTTTCAATAGCTCCCTACAGGATATCCCCTACAGAACTCAAAGAATTGAAGAAGTAACTTCAGGAGTTATTAGACAAGGGCTTCATTCGACCTAGCACACCCCCTTGGGGTGCACCTGTTTTATTTTTAAAGAAGAATGATGGATCTCTCAGGCTATGTATCGACTATCGGCGACTAAATCAACTCACTATCCAGAATAAATATCCGTTGCCGTGTATCGATGAACTCTTTGATCAAATTTCGGGAGCAGAATATTTCTCTAAGATAGACCTCAGGTTGGGTTATCATCAGCTCAAGATCAAAGACGAAGATGTATACAAGACTGCTTTCCGGAGCAGATATGGGTATTATGAATTCGTGGTAATATCGTTCGGGTTAACCAACGCCCCGACAGCATTTGTAACATCCCGGACCTTTCGGATCCTTCTTCGTGGGTCCCGGATCTGGTTTTCGGAGTGTCCGGCTCCGTTGTGTTCGAAATTCTGTTTCGGATATCTTTCGTGTTCGGATCAGCGCCATCCGGAGTCGTTTCGGAGGCCCGGAGGCGTTCCGCGGCTTTTCCGCGCGTGTTTTCCGATTCCCGGTGTGTGTTTCGGCTTTTTCTTCGGAAACTCGCTACGGGTGAACCGGGCCGTTCACCTGGGCACGAGTGGTACCGTTGTGATCGGTGCGTGCCGAGGATCGCGGGGGTGTGATTTCCTATTTTTTTGGAATTTCTCAGATTTTCCGGATTCTCTATAAAACCCCCCCCATTTTCTCTCTCCCCACTTTCTTCTTCTTCTTCCTTCCTCCTCCACCGTATCCCCTCCCTTTCCCTCTCTTCCTCCCGGTTGGACGCGGCGGAGCTCCCCTTCGGCTGCAGACGGCGGCGGGGCGACGGCGCGGCGACGTGGGCGGCGGCGAGGCGGTCGTGGGGGCGTGCGGCGAGCGTGGGAAGCTTGAAGGACGAGGGTTGTTCAAGGCGTTTTCTTGCGATCTCGGGCGGTCCGGCAGAGCATTCGCTCCATTGAGGTAGGGTGACGTTCCTTAGCCTCTTGCCATTCATTTCCGTGGTTTGTAGGCCGCGGGGAGGCCGAGATGGGCTAGATCGAGCATGCTTAGGGTTTTTCCACGATTTGGGGTGAGCCGCCCGATCTATGGTTTTAGCCCATGATTTTGTGTTTTGGTGGCTTAGATGCATACTAGGGGTCCCCAGGGGTCTTCCCCTTTGTTTTCCCCCTCTCCGGTGGAGGCACGGGGGCGTGGTCGATATTTTTGGGGTTTTCCCGCCGTAGCGTGCTCGGGGGTGAGTGACGGTCACTCCAGTGGCCGTCACTTGCTTGTGACGCCCCCGGAGGGGTGCGTTACTTCCCCTGAGTGTTGGCCTTTGGGGTCTGGGGCTGTAACGGCCCTACGATGGACCGCCATTTGCCTATGACGCGTCAGGGCAGGGCCGTTATATCGCTTTTCGACCGTTGGGGGTCAGGCCATGTGACGCGCCATGCTAGGTGCGTTACATGCGTGTAACGCCCTAGGGCAGGTGCGTTACTTCCTGTGTTCACCCTAGGTGTGAGGGCCATGTAACGCGCTGGTCCAGGCGCGTTACATGGGAGTGACGCGCCTGGGCAGGGCCGTTACATCCCTCTTTGGCTTGGAACCGTGGGGGGGCATGTAATGCGCTAGGCTAAGCGCGTTACATCCATGTAACGCGCTGGGCTTGGGCCGTTACTTCCCTTTCCCCCGGGTCGAGTGACGGCCTGCGTTAGACCGCCGTTTGGGAGTAACGGTCCCGCCTAGACCGTTACTTGCTTGTGACGGCCCTAGGGTAGACCGTCACATGCCTGGTTGCCCCATGAGGGTGGCAACCTTGTTTTCACTCCGACTGTGGCCACAGTGCGACGGGGCTGGTGCGTGGGGTGATTCCCACACGTTGTCAGATCCGGGCGTCATTTTCCGTTGACTCGAGAGTCTACTCCTTCAGTGACCCTCCACTAGTCGTAGCCCACCAGTACGAGGTGCTGGTCTCACCTGGGAGTGGTGTACGGGAACCCACCTGTCGAGACGGTTTGTGGACCAGTTACCGTAGGCCCCTCGTCCCATCAGAGTCCAGTGCCAGGGGAAAACCGGTCAGAGGGCCAGACCTAGGACGCGTGGTCTGTGTGTGCACACGTGGTTGGGGGCGGTTGGACCCACGTCGACGGGCGTGACCCCAGCTAGTCACTTGTTTGTGGTTACTTGTTCGGTGTTTGCGCCTCGGGTAGGACCTACCACGTCAGGCGATTCACCTGCGGTGCGGTGTAAGACGTCAGGGGACGCTACCGGCTGTGCTTCTAGTGGGTGGTACTCCTGTCGAGTACGGAGTGTCAGACTGTCAGTCGTGTGTTTCCGGCCTTCGGGTTTGGCGGTTCGACCGTTGAGTTTCGGTCTTCACGTACCGTGGCACGTGTGTCGGTTTGCGTGCTGTAGGGTCTAGTTCTGTAGAGTACATGGCTTTCCTTTCCAAGGTACTTTCCTACCGTTAGAGTAGTGGTTTCTCGTTTTACAAGGTAGGGTTCGAGTGATCCCTACTGAGTCTTGTTCCGAGACTCATTCCCTGTGTGTTTTCACCGTGTTTCAGGTGAGACGCCACCTTCGGGGAGCGCATCAGGAGCGCAGCGTGGTGCGGGTGCCCAGAGGTAGTGCCAGAGGTCAGAGCCGGGGGATGCCCCGTGTAGCTGTACTTTCTTTTCTTGTCACTGTACTAGTCGTGGACTGTTGTTATTGTTATTTCTATTGTGGACCATGTAATATGTTAATTTATTTCATGTTGAATTTCTGTAATTATTTGTGATACTTGTGTAGTTTCCACACCATCCTTTTAACCCTTCTGAGTCTTCGGGCTCGTGGGTGGCGGTACGAGTCTCGGGTTATCGGGCCATCCCGGTAATCGGATTCTCGGGTCGTTACAGCATTTATGTAACTTATGAATAATGTCTTCAGGCCTTATCTCGACCGATTTGTGGTCATCTTCATTGATGATATTCTTATATACTCCAAGACTAAGGAGGAATATAAAGAACACTTAAGAATAGCTTTGCAAACCCTAAGAGAGTATCAACTCTACGCAAAGTTTATCAAGTGGGAGTTCTGGCTAAAGGAGGTCTCTTTCCTTGGCCATATTATTTCAAAAGAAGGTATCACTGTCGATCCTTCTAAGATTGAAGCTGTTAAGAATTGGAGCCTGTTGTGCCCCTTGTGCTTTGTTGATGATGTGGTGTTTTAATGATAGCAACATGAATGAGTCACCACATTGAATGATAGCAACATGATTGTTTATAACTGATATACTCTGTGGATAATGCATATGACTGTGACTGGCATATTATCTGGAGAATGCATGTGTTCTGTCTGCACAAGTCTATACACTTCTACAGGCTTCAAGTCTATACATTGGACCATGGTTAGCCAAGTCTATACCTTGCTGAGCCATTCGACAAGTCTGTAAATTGGCTTCAATTCATCAAGTCTATACATTGGGGTCGGCTCTGCAAGTCTGTACACTGGTCGAGCATTCAAGTCTGAACATTTACAAAGTCCATACATCTACATTGTTGTTTGCATTGTAAAGTCCATACATCGGTTGTTGTTCTTCAATGTCTATACACTGCCTTTAGGATTTACAAGTCTGCACAGTGAGCGTTTCATTGGTAATGTCTGTACACTCACCAGTTGAACATCAAAGTCCATACATTGCATAATGTTATGCATTTGAAATTTCTATGATTAACAGGAAAGCTGCTAAGAGGTAATACTTCGTGTGTCCGTACTGTCTCTGTCTTCGTGTTGGTTTCCCTGAACCTCATGTCATTCTGCTTCGTGTCCACACCTCGTGTCAGTGTCTGTTTTCGCCTTTGGGTTATGTTCAGCTCGTGTCGTTTTCGTCTTCGAGTTGTTCTCACCTCGTGTCATCTTTGTCTTCAAGTCATTTTTCTTGTGTCTATGTCTTCGTGTTGTGTTTATGCACTTCGTGTCGTTTTCTTTATTTTTCGTGTTGTAGTCATCGTGTGTACCTCGTGTCATTCTTTCTCGCCTTGACCTCACTTCGCGTCGAATCTTGTTTTTCATCTTCGTGTCTTTCTCGCCTTGACCACACTTCGTGTTGCTTTACGTAGACCTCGTGTCTTGCTTGTTTGCAACCACTTCGTGTCGGTTTCTGTTGTCAGCACGTGTCGTCCTTAGTTCGAGTCGGTTCTTTATTATTTCCGTCTTCGTGTTGTTCTTCCTAGACCTCGTGTCTTTCTTGTGTTGAAACCACACTTCGTGTTGGTTTCTATTTTTTCGTCTTCGTGTTGTGGTCAGCTCGTGTCGTTCTCTTTGCTGTGTGTTATGTCGTGTTGTTTTTATGTTCGTGTCTCCGTGTTGTTTTTGTCTTCGTGTCTCCGTGTTGTTTTTGTCTTCGTATCTCCGTGTTGTTTTTATCTTCGTGTCTTCGTGTTGTTTTTGTATTCGTGATCTCGTGTTGCTTTCTGTGCCACTTCGTGTCGTTCTCTGTGTAGTGTGTGTTTCTGTCACTACTGCACTTCGTGTCGTTCTTGTTTCACTTCGTGTCGTTTCCGTATTGTGTCTTCGTGTTGTTTTCGTATGTATGTTCCACTATTGTTTCACTCTGTGTTTTGTCCTCTTACCTCGTGCAGGACTTATCTGACCTCGTGTCATCTTCCTTGTTGTGTTAGCCGTGTTCATTGTATCTCGTTTCGTTCATTTCCTACCTCGTGTAGTAGTCACCTTGTGTTGCTATTACATACTTCATGCAGTCTTAGCTTTAATGAGCATACATCGAACTCTGAATGATTAAATGTATTAATCTCATTACAGGTCCGAGGAAGAACACTCCACATACCTGGGCTGCACATGATCCGATACTGAAGGAACAAATACGAAAAGGGCACGTGGCAGGAACCTTCTGGATCGAGCGTGGGAGGCACACGCGTTTTGTGCCCTATCCACATGCTGTTACTGCTATAAATAGAACCCTTCGTCCTCAGATGAAGATCATCGAAGAAGAAGCCTGTAGTGCAGAAAGGCCTTCGATCCAGAAAAAGGAAGAAAAGAAAGAAAAGAAGAGAGCAAAGAAGAGAGTGAGAGGGAGAGCAGAAGAAGAAAAAGAGAGAGAGAGATAGTGCTCGAGTGAAGGGAGAAGAAAGAGTGAAGAAGAAGAAGTGCAGCAGAGAGTGAAAGAGGAAGAGAGCAGAAGAGAAAGAAAGAGAGATAGAGAGTGAGCGAGAGAGCTCGTGGAGATGAAGGAAGAAGCTGCTTGAAGATCTGTCTTCACTGGACCGTGGATCAGATCCAGACCAGTCAGCTCCATTGAGAGCCACATTGTGCATTTCATCTTTCAGCTTTCTGGTTGCTGAAGTTACTTTCGTTTATTGTTTTCCTTTGTTTTCTGGTTTGCTGTACTTCCGATCCTCTGGTCTGAGGTCGGGTTCCCTCCGGTTTGGAGGAAGGGAGATCTGATCTCCAGTTGCAAGTAGCTGGGAGCTACTTGTGGGTTCCCTCCGGTTTGGAGGAAGGGAGATCTGATCTCCAGTTCTGGGCTTGTGGATTGTAAGTCCAGGGGTCCCTCCTGGTCTGGAGGAAGAGAGGTCTTCGACCTCTGGTTTGCTGGTGACTGGAAGTCACCGGTTGGTTCCCTCCTGGTCTGGAGGAAGAGAGACTTCGGTCTCTGGTTTCCAAGTGGCTGAGAGTCACTTGGGGTGTCCCTCCGGTTGGGAGGAAGAGGGGAGGTTGTTCCCCTGGTCAAGCTGTGTGGCAGCACCTGTTGCAGACTGAGTCTGCGGATTCTAGCGTGAGCTAGTGGAAGCCACACTCGGATTGAGTGTGGGGTGGATGTAGGTCTGCTGGACCGAACCACCTAAAAACCCCTTGTGCACTGTGGTTTGATTTGTCTATTTGTGCTTCCGCTAGGTGATTGCATAGGGGCGCTCCTTGTGTTTGGCTTCTGGTTGAGCAGAAGATTTATTAGTTTTCATATTGATTAAATCTGTCTTGTTAGCTCTCCAGTGATCTCACTGTGTGTTTGGTTAGTTCCACAACTGCCATTTAGCCTTCAAGTTTGTTTAGTTTCCGAACTAGCATTTTAGTGAGCGAAATTTTAATTGGGCGAAAGGTTTTTAAAAGTCATATTCATTCACCGCCCCCTCTGAATACTGCACCGAACCCAACAGTTGGTATCAGAGCGGTTCCCTAGCTCAACAGATCCAACGATCTGAAGGGGATCCTGCCATCTTGTGAGGTGTTCTTCTGCTCGACTGTTGCTTGGATTTTTAAACGAACGCTTACTGATCGCTTGATCAAATGGCTCCATCCGTGATATTTGATGGTTCTAATTTCTGTGATTGGTTAGGCGGCCTTGTTGTCTACTTAGATTCCATTGATCTAAATCTATGGAATCTTGTGTCTAGAGGCCCACCTAAATTGTCTCACGATCAGACTAAATGGTCCAAGGAGGACAGACTGAAGAATCGTGAGAATCTCATGGCCCTTAATATTTTGACAGCGACAGTCGATACTGACCTATTTCCATTTGTCTTCGAGTGCACATCTGGAGAAGAATTTTTTAACAAAGTGGCTGCCGTTCATGAAGAGCAAAATGATAAGTGTTTGATGGCCAACCGAAGCAATCACAGTGAAGATCAAAGGGATGACTCATCATCTCAGGTAAGCTCCGAACCTGAAGATTTATTTTATGATGAGCGATCAGATTCTTATGATGTCTGCATGATAGACGTTAACAATGTTAAAGAACAAAATGTTGCTTTAAAAGTTAAGAATCAAAACTGTCTAAACAAGATTATTGAATTAAAAGACAATCTGAATGAGAAAGATATTGATCTTCTTAAGAGCATGCAAGATGTAACTGTGCTTAAATCCATGATGGATAATCTGAAACGTGACAGTGCTGAATGTCGAAAAGAAAATGAAAGATTAAAAGATGAAAATAAAAAACTGATGGTCTTGAACACAGTGATGGGACAACAATGGTTAACCATTGAAAAAGAAAAGGGTACTCAGAAGGAAGACTCATGCAATCAATGTATAGTCTTAGAGGATCTGGTTAAGGAAATCAAATTTGATGATAATTTTCAAAAGAATACAATCAGATCCTTAAGAGAAACGAATGAGTCATTAAAAAATTTGAATGATGCCCTACAAAAACAGATTGTCATATGTGAGGAAGAGTTAACAAAATCTGAATTGAAAATATCCTCCATACAATCTGAAATAGCCTCTCTATCAAAAACTGTGAAAGGGAAAGAGAAAATGAATGTCACCCTGAATGATAAAAAATCAAATCAGAATTCTGTGTGTTCATGCTCAACTTCATCCATGAATATCTCTGCTGAAACTGTGCATGACAATCATAGCCTTCATTCATATTCACATGCACATATCTTTAAAGGATTGCTTGCTGAAAATTCTCAGGTCAAGAATTTTTCTGATAAAAGGAAAAGTGTTAAATGCTTTTACTGTCATAGAATTGGTCATGTCATGCATAAATGTGATTTAATGAGACAAGATGACATAAAAGCCAAAAATTCTCATGCTAACAATCATGCTCATCTGAATAAAAGAACTAATTGCCTTGAATGTGGTAAAGTAGGTCATACTGCTGCACAATGCTGGTGTGCTAGAAGTAAGAAAACATCACAGTCTTATCATGTTGATTTGAATGCTAAAATAAGAAATTCAATTGTCTGCTCTCACTGCTTGAGGCATGGCCATACAGTAGGAAACTGTTGGCATGTAAAGGGAAAGGATTTTCATTCCAAATCTGTAAAATTCCCTGCTCCCCATGTTGCTGCTAGAAATGACTATGGCTTTAAAAGAAAAACACTTCCATGTCTTAACTATGGAAAGCCTGGTCATATAGCTAATCAAGGATGGTTGGCTGGAAATAAAAGACAAAATGTTCATATGGATAACAAAAACCTTCATGTGAATAGATTTCATGATCATATTAACATGCATGCTCAAAGGAACAAAAACTCTGTTGTCTCTTGCTATTATTGTGGTCAGTATGGACATTCCATGTCCAACTGCAAATTAATGACATCTGATGACCTTCATGCACAAAGTTTGTTTAGAACACCTGATAGGGGTAGTGCAGGACCCAAGACTGCTTGGGTCCCTGCAAGATCATATTGATTGATATGTTGCAGGTGTGCCTTGGTGAGAGAAATAAAAGGGGTACTTTAGCCAAGGCACTTAAAAAGGAAGCCCCAAGATTCTACATTTCAGGTCAGTTCTGAACTCTGTTTAAATCTCATAATCTGAAAATGCTGATTTGTCTGTTTTAATTTCATTATCTGAAATTTTGCTTGGTTGATTTTTGATGCTCTTCTCATGCTGTTGTTTGCACTAAATAAATGAGATTGCTTTACACTGCATATGTCATTTGCATGACCATCATGGTATATTAAATGGAACAGTGCTGAAGGGCATATGGAGTATGTCTGGATAATACTGCCATGTGTGAGGTGGTCCTTGGACCGAGTCCTCCGCCTAGTACCATGGGTCTAGTTTTCATATAGAGCAGTGTATTGCATATCATAAATTTGATGAAAATAAAATTCGAAAAGAAATGATTCATTGCACATCATGCATTTTGTCAGGGGGAGCTTGTTTGATGTTGATTGATCATCATGCTCTCCTTGTTAGAACTGTTGCATACTGCATATGTAGGATAGTGCATATCATAAAATTTTGAAAAATCTAAAAAGAAATTCACTGCACTTAGACAGGGGGAGCATTCCTATTTTCATATCTTCTTCACCTCATGAACTCCCTTTGTTTAAGTAACCTGATTCATTCTCTTGACTATGCGCTATTCAACTGTATTCTCTGCTGGTATCTCTAAAATAGCTGATCAGTCTATATTCCAGACTCAGCTACTGTCTGATGATAAAAAATCTCTTCTGATGCTCTTTTTCTATTGCTGATTTACTCTTGCACCAGCCTATACTCACCTTTCACATTCTTCTCAGCTGGTGTGACTGAATTGGCTCTACTATTGATTTGTTGGTCACCTAAACTTATTTTTCTGATCTGAGGAACTTAAGTTGCATGTCATGCAATTCAGTCTGAGATTTTGGTAGAAACTCCTATCATATAGGTTTAAGAATTATCACTGAATCAGACTGATATAAGATTAATGTATTCTCAGCTTTGTAATTAAATGAATTAAAAATATCTGAATGATAAGGTTTAATAAACTTTAACCTCTTGTGTCATGTAATCCTTAAAATCTCATCTGATATCTGAAAATTTGAAATCTAGGCTACTTTGGTAGAGATACATAGAGTGAGTGTTGTGGTTAAACATTAACTTGAAAAAGTTGACTAAATGAAAAATTGTGATTTTAGAGTAATGACTCGTCACTGAGAAACTGAGTTCTTTATCAATGAAATAAAGTAACTCAAGTCATGAGGTGCCACAACTATCTCTGATAAAAATTTAGTGAAACAAAACCTGACAGAGCAATAGCTTATTTGTGTTGAGTAGCTGGGGAGTATGGCCTCTGATAAAGGTGTCTTCTCATGTAAAAAGACACTCATATCGCTAACTCTGCTCTCAAAGTGAGAGGCAATGCCAGTTATCACACTGAGTAACTGGGTCACTTCAACTAAGACTTGTTGTGCCTCATGTAAAAAGGTATTGATCAACTTAAATTGCTCAGGAATAATATAATGTGCTTCAAATAAAATTATCTTGAAAAATCTGTCAACTCATGTTCTTGAAAAAGTGTTTAACATCAATACTAATCTGTGTAACTCTTGAAAGAATCTTTGAGATCATGTGTGTATTGGTTTTTTTAGTGTTATCTGAATAATTGGTTCACCTTTATTAGAACTTGGATTCAAATATGAGTATTGAGTTTAATTTGACAAATTTGGTATACATCAAAATTAAATCAGATTGGTTAAGTTGCCACTTCATAACTCTTTATGATAGAAGAGTCTACATCTTTTAAGACTTATTGAAGTGATGAATGCATTCAAATCCCTCATGATCAGATTCATGCATGATCAAGAAAAACTGTATAGTCAACTCCTCTCTTATCAGTTGACTAATTCCATCTGCAATTTCCTGACCATACAAATGTGAGGTGCTACTCCCATTATTACCTTGTTCACTTATGATGGCTGATTTCAGATTGATTTATTGGATAACCAGAGTGTCTTCCTGTGCTTCAGGGGGAGTTATGGTATATTCACATCTAAAGGGAGAGTAGTCAATCATGCATGTTGATAGGGGGAGAGCTATTTCATTGTCATATGGGAGATCTTCATTTTAAAGAACCATGACTCATTCTCTGCATTTATGTGCTGCATTTGACTAATCAAACCATTTCTCTTCTTTTTGATTATGTCAAAGGGGGAGAATAGTTTGATGAGTCAGTGTGACTCATTATGTTGCCATCATCAAAAAGGGGGAGACTGTTGTGCCCCTTGTACTTTGTTGATGATGTGGTGTTTTAATGATAGCAACATGAATGAGTCACCACATTGAATGATAGCAACATGATTGTTTATAACTGATATACTTTGTGGATAATGCATATGATTGTGACTGGCATATTATCTGGAGAATGCATGTGTTCTGTCTGCACAAGTCTATACACTTCTACAGGCTTCAAGTCTATACATTGGACCATGGTTAGCCAAGTCTATACCTTGCTGAGCCATTCGACAAGTCTGTAAATTGGCTTCAATTCATCAAGTCTATACATTGGGGTCGACTCTGCAAGTCTGTACACTGGTCGAGCATTCAAGTCTGAACATTTACAAAGTCCATACATCTACATTGTTGTTTGCATTGTAAAGTCCATACATTGGTTGTTGTTCTTCAATGTCTATACACTGCCTTTAGGATTTACAAGTCTGCACAGTGAGCGTTTCATTGGTAATGTCTGTACACTCACCAGTTGAACATCAAAGTCCATACATTGCATAATGTTATGCATTTGAAATTTCTATGATTAACAGGAAAGCTGCTAAGAGGTAATACTTCGTGTGTCCGTACTGTCTCTGTCTTCGTGTTGGTTTCCCTGAACCTCATGTCATTCTGCTTCGTGTCCACACCTCGTGTCAGTGTCTGTTTTCGCCTTTGGGTTATGTTCAGCTCGTGTCGTTTTCGTCTTCGAGTTGTTCTCACCTCGTGTCATCCTTGTCTTCAAGTCATTTTTCTTGTGTCTATGTCTTCGTGTTGTGTTTATGCACTTCGTGTCGTTTTCTTTATTTTTCGTGTTGTAGTCATCGTGTGTACCTCGTGTCATTCTTTCTCGCCTTGACCTCACTTCGCGTCGAATCTTGTTTTTCGTCTTCGTGTCTTTCTCACCTTGACCACACTTCGTGTTGCTTTACGTAGACCTCGTGTCTTGCTTGTTTGCAACCACTTCGTGTCGGTTTCTGTTGTCAGCACGTGTCGTCCTTAGTTCAAGTCGGTTCTTTATTATTTCCATCTTCGTGTTGTTCTTCCTAGACCTCGTGTCTTTCTTGTGTTGAAACCACACTTCGTGTTGGTTTCTATTTTTTCGTCTTCGTGTTGTGGTCAGCTCGTGTCGTTCTCTTTGCTGTGTGTTATGTCGTGTTGTTTTTATGTTCGTGTCTCCGTGTTGTTTTTATCTTCATGTCTCCGTGTTGTTTTTGTCTTCGTATCTCCGTGTTGTTTTTGTCTTTGTGTCTTCGTGTTATTTTTGTATTCGTGATCTCGTGTTGCTTTCTGTGCCACTTCGTGTTGTTCTCTGTGTAGTGTGTGTTTCTGTCACTACTGCACCTCGTGTCGTTCTTGTTTCACTTCGTGTTGTTTCCGTATTGTGTCTTCGTGTTGTTTTCGTATGTATGTTCCACTATTGTTTCACTCTGTGTTTTGTCCTCTTACCTCGTGCAGGACTTATCTGACCTCGTGTCATCTTCCTTGTTGTGTTAGCCGTGTTCATTATATCTCGTTTCGTTCATTTCCTACCTCGTGTAGTAGTCACCTTGTGCTGCTATTACATACTTCATGCAGTCTTAGCTTTAATGAGCATACAGCGAACTCTGAATGATTAAATGTATTAATCTCATTACAGGTCCGAGGAAGAACACTCCACATACCTGGGCTGCACATGATCCGATACTGAAGGAACAAATACGAAAAGGGCACGTGGCAGGAACCTTCTGGATCGAGCGTGGGAGGCACACGCGTTTTGTGCCCTATCCACGTTGTTGATTGTTTGTTTACCTATCTCTTCTTATCTTCTTTCTTTTTTTGTTGATTGTGAGGGTTTTGAAAAATGATATGGCGAGATGATAAATAAACTACCAAAGATCAGCTCAACCTATGCACATGTGAACATGAACCTAGGCAATCAAATCTAACTCTAGCATGGGCATGCTATCTCAATCAAATTATGCTAAGGGAAAAACAAAAACACACGCCGGGGCGTGGAGCAAAGATAAATAAAAACACACCGCTAGGGGTGGAACAATCAAGGGGAATAAATAGATTTGATGAAAAAGACAGCTAGTGCCCAAACACTAAGGAAAGTCGTGATCGCCACCAAAGTAAACACGAGTCAAAGACTCGAATATACCTTGGAAGTAGGTGGATGAAACACCCGCCCACGGGAGAGAAAACCAAGGAAAGCCTGCAGATCAACTTGCAAATAACGGTCCAAACCCTGTGCGTCGCTTGGAAGTAACGGTCGTGCGATAGACCGCCAGAAGGAAATAACGCTCCTGCACCTGACCGTCAGATAACCTGCAGTGAAAAGATGTGAATTCTTTGAACTCCAACCCTTCCAGCCGGCTGGAAGGCTTGGGCCTCGTGCTAGTGATCCTGTAAAACCTGCCAAGGATGTAGAAAGCAAAACAACACAACCTCAATTAGCCCTCAACATAAGTATAGCATCAATCCTTAAAAAGCTTAAGAACATCAAAAGGAGAGGGGATTACCGGGGAGTTGTTGTTTTTTTAACCCCTCTGGGCGTTTTTTAAGTTTAGGAGGATATGTGTATGCTTAGCAACAGTGAAAAAACGTGGAGGAAGAGGAGGGACAATGCTTTGGATTGATAAAACTAAGGGAAACTTGAGCATGCAATGATGATGATCTTGACAAGCTAAAACCCAAAATTACTCCCTTGACTTGGAAGATGGACGTGGGAAGCAGCTCCTCCTGGATGTAGATGGCTCCTGAATTTGGCAGCACTTCATCGTGAATCAAATCTTCATCTCTCGGGTCATGAAATCAAGGGTTCTATTTATAGACTCCCTTAAACTCTCAGGTCGAGTTGAAGATAAATCAGCCAAGAAAGGAGGATAATCCTTAGCAAATCCTTGAGGATAATATTAACAAGAGTCCAAAGAAACAAACGAGAGGTCCTGAGGATTAGAATTGAAGGAGATAATGCCAATCCAAAACCCTATCTCGTCCACGGAGTAGCAGAGAAAAGGCCTGAATTGTCAGGACTCTCTGAAGGAAGTAACGGTTGCACGATAGACCGCCACTTGGAAATAACGCTCCAAGAAAATACCGTCATTTTCAACCCTATCCAAAGGATAAGATTGACGGGAAGAAGATCTAAACAATAGGACTCTGCAAGTAAGTAACGGCCAGGGCATAGGGCGTCATAAAGAAACAACGGCTAGGGAGTAGACCGTTATTATCAAAGGACAATGAGGCCCTAAGTCTTGGGACTCTTCAAAGAGTAACGGCCTAGGCTTCATGCGTTACTATGAAATGACGCGCCTAGTCCAGACCGTTATTATCATTGATTTTCAAGAAAATAGAATGGAGGGATTGCCAAGCTTTTGAACGAAGTGCCACCAGGAACCAGGTCTAATCCAGGAATTGAGACCCAGAAAACAGGCTTCAACTGATTAAAAGGAATTCAATGAAGAGTGAACAACTCGGAGCATCATATTGAATAAATAAGGAGATGACCCGACTTATTGGGTATAAAACGGGTGTCAACAGATGCCCCTCCTTAACGTCCTCTTTGCAGGGGAACGAGCGGAAGTGAAGCGAAAGTGAAATGGAACATGGAGATGAAGCGGAAATGAAGCGAAGTGGATCAAAAAGAGGGCGTTAAGGTAAACAACACCCGTTCTTCACCAACAAGCGATAAGAATTTTCTGGAAAAACTTCAAAACTGACCACAAGGAAATAGCTAACCAAAGGATGCAAGTCTGGAGGATTTAATTAACTAAGGAAAGGAAACACGGCTGGCCGCCGGAGGCAACGGAAAGGAAAGAGACTAAACTCCAGACAGGAATCTTCAGTCAACCAGATCAAGCGAGCAAATCGAAGGAAACCTTCAAATTCAGAGTGGAATAATTCTCCTTATCCAGGATCAAGAACACAGCTGTTCACCGTCAATGAGACCTCTTGAACAAATGAAGCTCATGTGATGTGACACCAATATGGGGTAGGCAGCAAGCAAACAAAACAACTTAAGATCTAATCCGCATTCACAAACACACAGCAATTAAGATGATAAATCGGGACCGAAACACCGTCGCACACACGCGAGCCCCGGGTGACTATATGATGCTAGAAAGAGGTGATGGATCAAGACCCTTGCTGGTAGAGTGCCAGCAGGGCTAGGGTTGCCCTCCCGAGGGTATGTGGCCCACACCTTTGGGGCTGGCCGGTGCCAATTGGGGCACTAGGTCACTCTCACTCACTTTGACCACGGTGACCACACCTTTGAAGGTGGGGTCGGGGACGAGCACTCACTCACATGCGCAACGGAGCGATATCTTCGGATATTAAATGAACAAGCACTAACA
The DNA here is from genome assembly GCA_022559845.1 of Amorphophallus konjac. NCBI lineage: Eukaryota > Viridiplantae > Streptophyta > Magnoliopsida > Alismatales > Araceae > Amorphophallus > Amorphophallus konjac. The sequence goes on from CM040127.1 coordinate 284,002,609, forward strand.
TGGCAGGAGCAAAGTTCAGAGCTTACCCGGCTGGTTTGAAGAAACCAACCCCGTTCGGAGACGCGGGCGAGCGGGGAAGTGTGATCCCGCACACTGTGCCGGTGTAGCTTGAGCTGCGAGTTACAAGAACTACACCTCACATAGGAGGGTTGGACTAGGGGTTGGGGAGTTTAATATACATCAAACACTACCTCCTCGCAGGGAGGGGCGCTAAGCCGGCCAGGCGGGCGGGGAAATTTGCCGAAAGGAGATGGTACGGAAGCCGTCGGGTATCCACTCAATTGCTGTGCAAGAGGACAGGCGGTCGCTGTTGCGGTCGTAGCTCCTCCTACAGAATTTTTCAGGTGACGAAACTTGATGGGGTGGCTTCGTAACAGGAACGGGGGCCTCTCTGATTTTTAGCAAATTCGTCTGCCGTCGTTTGTCGGTCGCGGTGGAGGGTTGAACAGGACGCAGGGATCTGTACTTGGCAGCTTCAGAATTGATGCAGTGAGTAGCAGGGGCTGTACCTGGGGTTCCCGAACTCTGATTCTCGATCCGTTTGAAGTCCTGGAACCGGGGTTAAGCCTTCTTCTCAGAAAAACTGACGGGGAGGTCGCCGGAGGTCAGGGTGACCCGGGGGACGCCTCTGAGTGCTGGCAGGTCGTAGCAGGCAGGGGAAGGCAGCTTTGCGCGAGCTGAGAAAGAAAATCAGAACTCGAGGTGCCGGATGCCGAACGAACTTCCGCTTCTTGCTCCTGGTCGGGGACAGGGGGAGGAAGATCTTTGAAGAAGAAACCTCAGCCTGATTCCGCTGTGGTTCGCCGTGGCAGAGCTTGCAAGCTGGTTCTGATTCTCTGCAGAGGCTGCACCGCGTGGTCCAGGTTCTGTAGCAGCAGATTGCAGACGCTGTCACGGGCACTCCCGAGCTCCAAATGACACGAAACCAGTGGCGTCGTCTCCGTGGTTGAGGTGGCTTTCAGAAGGAGTCAACGGGGTTGCAATCAAAGGCCGTGGGCGGTTGGTGTACCCTGAAGAGTAGGTACTGGTCGCTGCCGACTGCAGGAGACAGATCCGTGCGACTGAGGAAGAACGTTTGCAACTCTGGCTCTCGGACGCCGAATTAAGTTCCGCCTTCTGATCCTGGAAGTAGACAGGGGGAGGAAGAACTTTGAAGAAGATACTTCAGCCTGATTCCTCCACCGTTGGTCGTGAAGCAGCTTCCCACCGAGCTCAGGTTCTCTGCAGGGGATGACTGGACCAGTTGGGGGAGAATCGCCCTCCCGGTCGGCCACGAAGTCGAAACCGGACGATTCCACCTCGCCTGCGGAGGGGTGTCGCAGACCTTTCCGTCGATGTAGGCCACGCTCCAGGAAGAAACCGTGTGACCCTGGGGAAGCTTCTGCAAGCCGCAACCTGGTCTGTCACCTGCAGGCTGATAATGAAAATGGGGAGAAAGGGGAAGGAACAAGGGGTATGGATAGGGAGTGGTAATGGAGGGACCTGTGGGGTGGATGGGTATGGGAGTGGCCCTTGGGTGTTAGGAGGTCAAGGAGGGGGTGTTTCAAGGTGTGGGAGAGGGAGGATAAAGGCTGGAAGGGGGTGTTTGCAGTGGGTGGAAGAAGAGTTACGAATTTGGTTGGGGGAAGAGAGGGGAGAACATTTGAAAATGGGTTTAAGAAGGGAATTAATTTCTAGTGTTGGGGATGGGAAGAGGTGTGTGGGGAAGGGAAAAGGGGGCTTGGGGAGATGTGATTCCCTCTTGGGAGATGAGAGGGCTGCTTGGGGAAGGGGAAGATTTGCTTGGGAAGAGGAGAGGTTGCCTTGGGGCTAGGGGAAGTTAATGGGGTTGGTGTGGGGAAGTGGTGAGGATTAATGAGGTGGTTGGGAGGTGAGAGGGTGTGGGAAAGGGAGGAGAGAGAGTGGATTTCGAAAATCCCTTGGGGGGGGGGGAGAGGGAGAGAGAGAGAGAGTGAGGAAGCTAGAGAGAGAGAGGGGAAGATGCACTCAATGGCTCAAATTTTGCTTAATACTTCATTACTGAACTCAAGTGGAGTTGGGGTCCTATTTATAGGAATCCCAACATTTACAAAAAGTCCTTGGATAAACTACTAAAAGCAAATAAGCAAGGGGGTTGAGGAAAGAAGAGGTTGCCCATGGGCCAGGCCCATCTAATTGGGCCCAAACGACTTCCTAGCCTAACATACTTAGATAGATATTGTGACGACTTAGGACCATGACTCAAAATAAAGATAAGTACATCAAAATGACTCAAGGAAAGATAAAAAATACATAGCTAGACTTCGGAAATCAAGCTAAACATAATGGCAATCATCCGGTCCCGTGGAGAAGTGAGAAGTGGTAAGCGATGTCCCCATCATACTCCCGGGCTGCAGAGAACTCGACTATGTCGAGTAAAAATCCATCGTATGTGGAGGAAGCCATAGCGAGGTTGCTCTCAAGTCCACCAAAGGTAGCTGGTCCTTTCCACCAAGCAAGGTAGTGCCCATCCCTTTGCTCCAGACGGCAGTAACCTGTTCATTTAATATCCGCTCCAATTGCTCACGTTGGCCCCTCTGGGTGGGTGGAACTCTCTTATGGGTAGTGGCTCTCTCAAGAAGTAGAACAGGCTCAACATTCTCACTAGGTGTCACCGTGGGACCCCTATATGGCACCAAGTCAGCCACATTGAATGTGAGACTTACTCGGGGAGGTCCAACACGTAAGCGTTCGTGCCAATCCTCTTTAGGACCTGGAAGGGGCCTGATCCACGCGACCTCAGCTTAGAGACATTCCCAGGGGAAAGCCTCTCAGTTCTTACCATCACATAATCACCTACGTGAAACTCCTGGCGGCGGCGGTGGGAATCGGCCGTCTTTTTATAAACCTCATTGCTTTTGTTAATGCGTTTGCGGATTTCCTCCTGCAACCTTGTGGATGTTGGTTCACTAGTGGATAAAGGGGGTCCTGGACAACCAAATAGGGACATATCATGTAATGGTGTTATGTAGACTCTGATGGACCTAGGAGGACCGGGACATCCATAGATGAGACTATCATGTAAAGGAGTGTTCGATGCCGGGGGTCCTGGATATTCAAATGGGGTTCTGACTTGTGAGTGATCCCTAACATGGTTGACTGCAAAGGGGGGGCCTAGACACCCAGATGTGAACCTATCATGCATCAGTCCTAGCGCGTGAGTGACACAAATGAGGTGACTAGCCTGACCACATGATGTAAAAGATTGTGACACATGGATTCCTATCAAGATGGTCCTATCTGTGAGATTTGGGGGTTTCCACTCATGGGGATCAAAGGGGTCCCAGAAAGTGGACATCTTGGGATGGGTAGATTCCGCACTTCCTAGGTGGATGTCACCCTTGGTCATGGCTCCTATGGTGTGGGCTAAGTTTTGGAATGGGTGGGTTAGGTTTGTCATGGTGTGTGAGGGTAGGAAAAGGTGGGTGGGGGTGGGTAATGAGACTAGGTCCCATGGGTTCTTTGGCTTCCATTGGGAGGGATGGAATGGGTCATCTAGGGGAGAGAACTCTTGGTCCTCATGGTCTTGGGAGAGGTAGTCTTGGCTTAAAATGGTAGGTTGTGGTAGGAAAATGATGGTGTTGGGTATGGTGGGTGGGTATAGGAAGGGATCGAATGTGTCATGGTATGGGTCACTTAGAAACTCAAGGTCCACATGTGGGTGGGGGTCATTCACCTCTATTGAGATTTTTGGGCAAAAGTTGTTGGTGGGTGGGTTAGCCTTGAAAGGATGATTGGGTTTTCTCCCTGAAATGAGGAGCTCCAATTTAAGGATGGCCTCGGGCTCATCGGGTGTGGGAAGAAAGAGAAGGAGGTCGCTGGTGTAGCAACCAACCGTGCAGACCGAAGTGAAAGACCCAACACATGGGTGTAGAAGACCAAGGCTCATGGGTTGGTCGACCATAGGGTTCAACATAGCCGTCAACTCTACTTGCCATGCGAGGCCTTTTAGGAGGTCTCCTAGAGTTTCCACTTGGTAAGAGGATTGGATGGTAGTGTGATAGGTGGAGAAGGGTAGTATGGGGAGGTGTTGTTCCATGGGAGGGTTGACATGGGGCAGGATAGGGTGAACCGGACTTTCCTCTAGCCATTTAGCCAGGGGCTCACTTATGACGAGTTCACTCCTATTTAGAGAGGGTGGTGTAAAAGGTGAAGTTCTTCCCTTGGTTTGGGCAAGGGTTTCCTCCAAGGTGTGGAGCGGTTCTAGGGTGTCCACCACTATGATGTCGGGTGTGGGAGTCATGGGTTCCTCTCCCAAGGAGGTGGGATGGTCCTTTGAAGGTGGAGTGATGAGGGTAGGTGTGTGGTACCCCCGGGGTGGGAGGTAAAGGGGAACTTGGTTTGGGGTCGGTAAGGGGAGAAGTGGAGGCCTAGGTTGGGGTTGGATAGGGGTTGGTAGTGGAAGATGGATGGGTTGAGACGGACTGGGTTGATCAGTTTTGGGAGGGAGAGTGGTGGCCATCATGGGCCTAGGGGAAGTGGACATGGGGTCCATATGGGTTGGAATGGTGTGGGTGGAGTGAGCCATGATGCTTTCTCCTCTTGGGATGGGAACTTCTTGGCCTAACCCATGGTTTTGTGATTCATATTCTTCTTCCCATTCGGGGGAGGCCTCATATTCCTCAACCTCAATCTCATCCCTTTGTGGTGTAGGGGTCTTGCTCTCTAAGGAAATGGGAAGGCCTTTTGGCGATGGAGTGGTGCAAGTTGGAATTATTTGGGGTGGTGGAGTTTGGACCCTATGGGAGGTGAAGATATTCTTAATCTCAATCCTTAGTTCTTCTAATGAGTCTTGGGGTCCTTTGGGTGGTGGGGTTTTGGTCCTAGTGGAGGGTTTAGGTGGACTGGGCGGGAACGGGTTTGTGGGAGGGCTTCTCGGGTGGGTAAGAGAATGTCGGGGAGCATAGACCTTTCTAAGTTCCCTCTTCATGTCATCCCATGAGTAAATGGGCTCCTGCCCCCAAACCCTTCTGAATCTCTCTTTGTGTTCCCACATTTTCTTAGCTAGACCCCGAAGTCGTGCCTTGGCCCTGCGGACTCTCTCGGATCCATATACCCAAGTACTTTCAAAGTCCCTTTCCATGGTATTCTCCCACCTAAGATAGGCATGAGGATTTCCATCAAAATGAAGGTCCTCATCTACAATGTAGTCCATGTGGAGGGGGTCAATCGGACCATGTGACCAACGAGGGGTATGCATGATGATCGGGTGATGAATGCAATTGCCCTAGGACAAGACTTAGTAGAGACAAGTCTAGAACTTGCTCTGATACCAATTTGATGTGACACCAATATGGGGTAGGCAGCAAGCAAACAAAACAACTTAAGATCTAATCCGCATTCACAAACACACAGCAATTAAGATGATAAATCGGGACCGAAACACCGTCGCACACACGCGAGCCCCGGGTGACTATATGATGCTAGAAAGAGGTGATGGATCAAGACCCTTGCTGGTAGAGTGCCAGCAGGGCTAGGGTTGCCCTCCCGAGGGTATGTGGCCCACACCTTTGGGGCTGGCCGGTGCCAATTGGGGCACTAGGTCACTCTCACTCACTTTGACCACGGTGACCACACCTTTGAAGGTGGGGTCGGGGACGAGCACTCACTCACATGCGCAACGGAGCGATATCTTCGGATATTAAATGAACAAGCACTAACATGGCAGGAGCAAAGTTCAGAGCTTACCCGGCTGGTTTGAAGAAACCAACCCCGTTCGGAGACGCGGGCGAGCGGGGAAGTGTGATCCCGCACACTGTGCCGGTGTAGCTTGAGCTGCGAGTTACAAGAACTACACCTCACATAGGAGGGTTGGACTAGGGGTTGGGGAGTTTAATATACATCAAACACTACCTCCTCGCAGGGAGGGGCGCTAAGCCGGCCAGGCGGGCGGGGAAATTTGCCGAAAGGAGATGGTACGGAAGCCGTCGGGTATCCACTCAATTGCTGTGCAAGAGGACAGGCGGTCGCTGTTGCGGTCGTAGCTCCTCCTACAGAATTCTTCAGGTGACGAAACTTGATGGGGTGGCTTCGTAACAGGAACGGGGGCCTCTCTGATTTTTAGCAAATTCGTCTGCCGTCGTTTGTCGGTCGCGGTGGAGGGTTGAACAGGACGCAGGGATCTGTACTTGGCAGCTTCAGAATTGATGCAGTGAGTAGCAGGGGCTGTACCTGGGGTTCCCGAACTCTGATTCTCGATCCGTTTGAAGTCCTGGAACCGGGGTTAAGCCTTCTTCTCAGAAAAACTGACGGGGAGGTCGCCGGAGGTCAGGGTGACCCGGGGGACGCCTCTGAGTGCTGGCAGGTCGTAGCAGGCAGGGGAAGGCAGCTTTGCGCGAGCTGAGAAAGAAAATCAGAACTCGAGGTGCCGGATGCCGAACGAACTTCCGCTTCTTGCTCCTGGTCGGGGACAGGGGGAGGAAGATCTTTGAAGAAGAAACCTCAGCCTGATTCCACTGTGGTTCGCCGTGGCAGAGCTTGCAAGCTGGTTCTGATTCTCTGCAGAGGCTGCACCGCGTGGTCCAGGTTCTGTAGCAGCAGATTGCAGACGCTGTCACGGGCACTCCCGAGCTCCAAATGACACGAAACCAGTGGCGTCGTCTCCGTGGTTGAGGTGGCTTTCAGAAGGAGTCAACGGGGTTGCAATCAAAGGCCGTGGGCGGTTGGTGTGCCCTGAAGAGTAGGTACTGGTCACTGCCGACTGCAGGAGACAGATCCGTGCGACTGAGGAAGAACGTTTGCAACTCTGGCTCTCGGACGCCGAATTAAGTTCCGCCTTCTGATCCTGGAAGTAGACAGGGGGAGGAAGAACTTTGAAGAAGATACTTCAGCCTGATTCCTCCACCGTTGGTCGTGAAGCAGCTTCCCACCGAGCTCAGGTTCTCTGCAGGGGATGACTGGACCAGTTGGGGGAGAATCACCCTCCCGGTCGGCCACGAAGTCGAAACCGGACGATTCCACCTCGCCTGCGGAGGGGTGTCGCAGACCTTTCCGTCGATGTAGGCCACGCTCCAGGAAGAAACCGTGTGACCCTGGGGAAGCTTCTGCAAGCCGCAACCTGGTCTGTCACCTGCAGGCTGATAATGAAAATGGGGAGAAAGGGGAAGGAACAAGGGGTATGGATAGGGAGTGGTAATGGAGGGACCTGTGGGGTGGATGGGTATGGGAGTGGCCCTTGGGTGTTAGGAGGTCAAGGAGGGGGTGTTTCAAGGTGTGGGAGAGGGAGGATAAAGGCTGGAAGGGGGTGTTTGCAGTGGGTGGAAGAAGAGTTACGAATTTGGTTGGGGGAAGAGAGGGGAGAACATTTGAAAATGGGTTTAAGAAGGGAATTAATTTCTAGTGTTGGGGATGGGAAGAGGTGTGTGGGGAAGGGAAAAGGGGGCTTGGGGAGATGTGATTCCCTCTTGGGAGATGAGAGGGCTGCTTGGGGAAGGGGAAGATTTGCTTGGGAAGAGGAGAGGTTGCCTTGGGGCTAGGGGAAGTTAATGGGGTTGGTGTGGGGAAGTGGTGAGGATTAATGAGGTGGTTGGGAGGTGAGAGGGTGTGGGAAAGGGAGGAGAGAGAGTGGATTTCGAAAATCCCTTGGGGGGGGGGAGAGGGAGAGAGAGAGAGAGTGAGGAAGCTAGAGAGAGAGAGGGGAAGATGCACTCAATGGCTCAAATTTTGCTTAATACTTCATTACTGAACTCAAGTGGAGTTGGGGTCCTATTTATAGGAATCCCAACATTTACAAAAAGTCCTTGGATAAACTACTAAAAGCAAATAAGCAAGGGGGTTGAGGAAAGAAGAGGTTGCCCATGGGCCAGGCCCATCTAATTGGGCCCAAACGACTTCCTAGCCTAACATACTTAGATAGATATTGTGACGACTTAGGACCATGACTCAAAATAAAGATAAGTACATCAAAATGACTCAAGGAAAGATAAAAAATACATAGCTAGACTTCGGAAATCAAGCTAAACATAATGGCAATCATCCGGTCCCGTGGAGAAGTGAGAAGTGGTAAGCAATGTCCCCATCATCATGAATACTCAAAGAATGCGTATGATGCATGCTGGGCTAAAGAAAAACAAATCTTCAAAGCAAAATGCAAAGAAAGATAAAATAACAAGATACTCGAGAATAATATTGCTAGATTGGGGAAACCAGAGTCAAGACACTATCTGCAACCACGGCGTGCAAGATAGAACCGTCATCCCTAAATTTTCCAACCTAACGGCCTATCCAACGATTATTCATGTGAACTTAGATCATCATCATTTTTGTTTAAGGGGAACATCAGATCCCAGGACACCTGAATGACCAGCCGGTTCTCGAGATAATATATCATAGATAACATATAGTAATGCATTAAGGGATAAGGGAACGAGATACAATACCTGACTTACCTGCTTGACGGACGGCGAAGCGTGCCTTATGTTCATAGTTCCTTTCATGAAAGATAGGTTAGCCAACAAGATAGTTATGATAATAGTTAAGGCATAACCATTGTCTGTGTGATAAACTCATCAAATGTTTTTATGATGGAGATACGTTTAAACATTAATTTTGACCATTCATTCATCAAGAAACTTGCAAGCATATAACGGCTTGACTCAGGAGCGTCACATGAAAATAACGGATTAAGCTTAGTCCGTCAACACCGAGTCGGTTCATATTCTTCAATAAAACAGTCCGTCACAAGTGACGGCCTTAGAGGGGGGCGTCAGGATGATGTGACGGTCCAACGATAGACCGTCGCTTCTCCTGAGTTTTCAAAAAAAACAAACCGAACGGCCGTTCGGTCTCATTTCATGCTCAAACAACCAAAACGCCAAACCAGAAAAACCCACCGGCGACCTCCATCTCCACACTCCAATGGCCGGCGACGAGGCACCACAGCCACCACCTCAGAAGAGAGGGAGAGGAAAGAAGATGGCTATAAGGCGGTTCCACCGTCGGCTCGAACGAGAGACCACCCCGCCGCCCGTGGAGGAAGAACCGAGGGGAAGGGAGCCAAGGGAAGAGGAGGAGGTCCCCACGGTCGTGGAAGAACCAACCGAAGCCTCCTTGGGTGCAGAGAAGCCCAAGGAACCAGAGAAGAAGAAGAGGAAGGTCCTCGACCATGAGGTAGGCCCTCCGCCCTAATTTTAAATTTTTGATTTTTATGTTTTTATTTATGAATGCATGTGGGGGATAAGGGTAGAAAATGGGTCTATGAACCCACTAGGAATACTTGTAGGCCATTTGGCCAAAGTGAGAAGTCATGGGGATGCAGGGGAGAAATTCCCTACTGGCAGACTAAGTGACGGTCCCGCCAGCGACCGTCACTCTTCTGACGCTCCAAGCTAAGGCCGTCAGAGACAAGTAACGCCCCATCCCAGGGCCGTTACTTCTGCCAGGGTTCCAAACTCTTTTTAGGGTTTTCAATTTTCAAATTTTTGTTTTTCTTTTCGATATTTAATGTTTATGCAATGTCTATATGATGCGAATGGACTAATTAGTGCTCTAATATGTAATGCAGGGAAAGAGGAGATCGAGGATCTCATGGCTGCAGATTCGGGTGGTGTACCAGGCACTGCCCGACTACCAGAGAGACAGACTTGCAGAGATGGGTTTCGCCGAGATGCTCAGCATCGAGGTGATCCGGATGGATACGCCATTGCTGTACGCATTGCACGAGAGGTGGGATCCGGTTAGCAGGGCGTTCATCTTCCCGTGGGGCCACATGATCCCCACGCTAGAAGACATGGCTAGAATTACAGGCTTGAGAGTCCACGGCACTGCAGTGACAGGATGGACGTACGGCGACTATCGGGAGATAGCGCAGCAGCTACTGGGGTTGGACCTGATCAGGCCGGGCCAGTCTTCATCCCAGCTCTCGAGATCGGTGCTGCAGGAGAGTTTGGGGCTGAGAGGGGCAGCGATTGCCGTGGGAGAACTGCCCGAGGAGCATCTTAGCAGAGTGATAGACCGGGTGCGCCCTCGCGTGGCGGCAGAGGCAGGAGAGGAGGGGGATCGAGTGATGAGGCGCTTCTTGATACTGTTGTTCGGGAAGCTCCTGTTCGCGACCAGAGCGGATGTCATCAGCTGCAGACTGCTGCCGCTGATAGAGGATTTAAGCAGAGTGAGGAAATACGCCTGGGGAGCAGCGGTCTTGGTCTTCCTGATCAACTCGTTGAGCACCACGGACCGACTGACGATGCTGGGAGGCTTCTCGCCCTTCCTACAGGTAAAAATGCGCTTAAGTGCTTTCTACTATGCCATGATGTATGCTATGATTGATGATTTATGTAACTGACTTGATTCCTAAATGCAGATCTGGAGCTATTTGTACCTCCCGGGCATTGGGAGAGGCGCATTACTCCATCCTGGCCTGATACCGATCGCGAGGCAATGGTCGGTGGCGAGGGATACGGGGTCGGTCTTGAGACAGACCCGGATGATCCAGGACGACCTGGACTCCTACCCACACACATCGGTGAGCCCAGAACTTAAATGCTTTAAATGCTTTATATGCCTATATGTGCTCATGTTATGCGAATGCTAATGGATCTAAATGCCTGCAGGTGAGGTGGACCCCTTACCGCGGTGAGGGTTACACAGGACAGCCATGGGTGAAGGCGTCTCTATCGTATCGGGGACGAGACGTCTGGCTGCACTGCCTCCACATCATCGAGCCTCTGCACTACAGGCTGATCTTGCGGACCCGAGGACTACACCAGCCCGAGGTGACCTTTCCACGCCGCACCGACGACCATCCAGGCAAGTCGGCGAGAGGTATTAGTGGGAATGTGGATTGGCGTGCCCGAAAGGTGAAGTACGTCCTCGACTGGAGGCAGCGAGGCAGGGCTGTGAAAGAGCGGGCAGAGAGTGACGAGGCCTACCTGAAGGCCTTTGCTCGACACTACGGCGACCGGGTATACCAAGGTACCCGACGACCGGTATGCAATTCTAAACTAAGAAACTCTTTCTATATGATGAAATGCGGATGTGACATGCTGGCTCATGCTTTCTACATGCAGCTCGATCCTGAGGGGCGGATAGCTGAGCTAGAGGGACTGCTCCACTCTACCATCCAGCAGCGGGATGAGTACCGGACTGCTTTGGAGCTCCTAGTGAGATTCTGAATGCTTATGATATGACTATGATTATGCATGATGCTAATGCTTTGGCTATGACAATGCAGCGGGCAGAGGGAGCTCAACGAGCAGGACCGGATGCCCCATCGTCGTCCTCGCAGCCTGCGGAAGACAGGGCTGGGCGAGATGCTGATTTTACTCGGGCGGTTGCCCGGGCCGAGGAGGCGGAGGCCACCCTCGCGGAGCGGGTAAGATACTTACATGCTTTATGATTATGCTTATGCTAATTAAATTTATATGACTAACCTATATGCAATGCAATGCAATCTACAGGCGACAGAGCTGGCAGCGGCAGTGGCGGAGGCCACCCAGGCGAGGGCAGAGGTGGAGAGGAGCCGGGCCGAGACTGATCGAGCTCGTGCAGAGACGGAGCTCGTGCGGGCAGAGATAGCCCGACTGAGAGCGGAGACCCCTCGACATGTGGACGATGTGGAGATGGAGCGACTTCGAGCAGATTTAGCACGGGCGCGGGCCGAGGTGAAGGACCTTCGCCTTGGGACCGCGGATCTTGATCGCTACCGGACCGAGGCACGGAAGACGCGACGCCAGATCTTCACGCTGAAGATCAGGCTGCAGACAATGGAGCAGACGGTCCGGATGCTAGGCCGGGCACCAGAGCGGAGTTCTTCCCGGAGCGGGGCTCATAGGAGTGCTGCCCCTAGTGGCTCGGTTGGGGATTTCCTAGTTAGTTCCGCCGGCCAACAGAGAAATGAGAGGGCAGAGAGAGGACAGCAGGAGGAGAGTGCTTCCATAGCACCGCCACCCAGGAAACCCGAGGGTGGAGAGGATGAGGGCGGCCCGACGGATAAGCCGGCCGAATGATGTACTTTTATGCTTTTCTTACCACTTGTACATGCCTTTTTATGAAAATGAAATTTTTGTTGGCTTTTTTATGTGGATGTATGAATGGATATGCACGAATGAGTGATTGAAAGTACGCATGATGGATGTGTATGTGTGAATGAATGCTTGTGTGGAGAAGGTGTGGTGTACAGATGTGAAAGACCGCCAGGTCTAGGCAAAGGATAGACTAACTGCCTGAATTTAGTAGCAGAGGAAATGACGGTCCGGTCTTGGATCGTCATAATCAAACGACGTGCCTACCTTAGGCCGTCATTCATGAAATATCTTATTCTGATAGCCGGGCTACAGAGGAAATAGCGGCCCATGGTAGGAGCGTTAAAAGCAAACAACGGTCCTAGACCAGACCGTTGTTCATGGCAGAACATGGTTTTAGAACTACTCGCAGAAAACGCGACGGCCTGAAGGAGACGCGTCATAACGAAACGACGGTCCTCACCTGACCATTACATGGCGTTCAGCCCAGAAGAGAGAGACTTGAGCGATTTGAAGGATATAACGGATTAGGGTTCGTCCGTTGAAAGGCGACGGTCTGAGACCAGACCGTAAACAGCCACAGAACATGTTTTAAGGAAAACCCAACCCACGGAAAAAGTGACGGCCCAGGGTAGGCGCGCCAGAGTGAAGTAACGGCCCTACGACAGACCGTCAGAGTCTGGGTCGTTTCCAAAACGGATTCGGCCGTGAGAGCTTAGAGTCCGAGGTTCAGCCACTTAATCTCTTGCTAGAACTTATCCAAATTTCAGATAAAGCCTCCCAACCCCAATCTTATCCTTCCAAAGTTAATAAAAAGCCCCAGCAACTTGGGAAACTTATCCAAAATCGCAGCTTGCAAAAACCTCTGTTCTAGGGTTGAAGAATTCTCCCTAACAAGCAGAAATCAAGATGAAGAGGTGCTTCGAGATGGCGGCTATGGAAGAGAAGATCTACACCGGCCCTAAGGCTGCAAGGAGGGAACATGGGGAGCTTTAACGGCTGTCCTCGATCCCCAAGCATCTAAGCTCTAATGTCCAAAGGGTGGTAAGCTTGCATGACTTCATCCAAAGTTCAAATTTTTTTGCTGCACTTTAATTTTCTTCATAACTTTCCTTCTTCTTTTCTTCTTCAAGCCTCTTCTTGGCCCAAGGTGTTACTCCAACCTGAAGTGGGTGGCTCCCATGGTAAAGGCACTCCCTTTAGAGGTGGTATCAATCCTCAAAGCATGGCACCTCCAACCCCTCTTGGTTCTAGGCAAAAACTTTCAGAAATTGTCTTTTGATTGGCCATGCCTTTCAGCCCTTGTGGAACTATGGCATCCACAAACTCATACCTTCATCTTCCCCTCCTTTGAAGCAACCGTCCTATTGGAGGAGGTAGAGACCTACCTAGCCCTTCCTAAGACTAAGGTGGGGGATGAGGATCGGGTTTGCTATACAATAGAACCTATTGATCCGTCCTTGATCTTAAGCGACTTCATTCATAACCCAAAGGACGTGCGGACCATGATCAGCCCGCGCCACATTCACTTGATCCCTATGGCACAATGGATAGTGTCTCACTGTAAAAACAAGTGGGAGAGACACGAAGCAATAGCCAAGGCGGTGGCGGTTTGCTTGTGCGGGGTCTTCCTTTTCTCCACAACCGACCACCTCTTAGATATCCAAAATCTTAGCATTATTAGTGGACTGTGGCGGGGTATGTCTATTTCTCAAGCGGTCCTCTCATACCTCTATGAAGGACTAAGCTCGGCTTGCCTTGGAGGGCCTTTGTTCGGTTCCATGATACTCCTTGAGTGTTGGATAGGAGTGAGAATCAAATTCCTTCCCAAGTAAGATATAACTTCGGCGAGCCGGATCTTCGGGAGCCACCCCCTCTTCTTCATTGGAGGGGCTTTTGGATATTCTTCTCATGTTGAATGCAGGACGGCGGATAAGAAAACGCGGAATGAATGTCGCCTCTTCTTCAATGCTTTGCCTCTTGAAAAGTTCATCACGCGACCAAGAGTCCTCCGAAGTGCTCTTCTCAAAATACCGCGGCGCCAAGGCCTCGACCTCCAGCTAGTAGGGAACACTACCATGGTGATCTACAACCCGCACCGATGCCATCTTCAGATCGGATTACCTCGAATCGGTGTTTCTGCACTATCACACTATCCTCCCCTTCTACCTAGGAAGATGGGGACCGAGGAAGATGAAAGAGCGATCCGGAACGCGCTGACCATGTGGGAGATCAGCAAGGTGCGCCCGTGGCAAGCAGAAGTTGAAGAGAACGACGAAACACGCCGAGATTACGTGAAAGAATTGAGGAAGATCCGCCCTCTTGCGGATACGAAACTAAATGTATCTTGATTTTCCTTTTGTTCATTAGAGATATCATGTAATGGACAATCAAAGTTGAATTCATATTTCATTAATCTTTGCTTGAATGAGATGAGATTGCCACAGTTGAGGGATCTTGAGTTCCATAGTTTAAAAGGCTAGACTGATGTGAGCAGACAGGGCTTCTGGAGGATGTAACGGATGTACACTGGACCGTTACATAGAAATAACGGTCCTTCTACAGGCCGTCATAATGAGAGTGGGTAGAGCCCAGTCTCTGAAGGATATGACAGATGGGTCTTGAGGCGTTACTTCAAGTAACGGTGAGTCTCAGACCGTTATAATGATGGTTTAATTGAAAGGAAGAAGGCCCACGCCTGAAGGAAGTGACGGTAAAAGATGGTCCCGTTACATGACTTTAACAGTCTGATGCTGGCGCGTTACACACCTGAACCTGCATAGTTGTGAGCTTTTACCTTTGGACTTGCCCCTGTATTCTGCACACACTTAGACATTAAACAAGTTAGCTCTGTTCTTAGACTCAACCCCTTGCCTTGGAGCAAGTTAGATAATGACCGTTTCTTGATATTTGGTCAAGGGGTGGAGCCTTATTAAATAGGTGAAAAACATAATGAAAATGCGATGCATGCTATGCATATGATGGTATTTTGGGGGTTTTGGAAAATATTTAATGTTTTTGGAATTTGAAAATATTTGTTGTTTTTTGGATTTTGAAAATATTTGTTGTTTTTGGATTTTTGGAAAATATTTGTTGTTTTTGGATTGTGGAAATATTTGTTGTTTTTGGATTTTTGGAAAACCAGTGCCTCTCTAGCAACACGAGACCTCCCTTGTTTTTAGCTTGAGTCTCGAGATCGGCGTGCAAATAGTGTGACAACCCCTGGCCGAGACCTGGTCATTGTGACGGTGTTTTTACCAACGCCATACCTAGGGTACTCATCTTAGTCCTAAAAGAAAAAAAAAGAACATGGGGGTAAGCTTAGGCCAGATATAGAAGTTTTTAGAACTTGATTCCCTCACCGTGCAACCTTATTAGAGATTTGGTCTGTTGTGCCGGGACTTTTATGTCTGTCATCGAACCTTTATCCACCTAGGCATGCATGCGACCGGGCTCATAACGTCCCGCGGGGAACTGTACTGCCACTCTTGTCATGCCTAATTTCTTTTCCTTTGGAGCTTTTGAGAATTCATTCACAGACCTTGAGATGATGCTTTTGATTTCATGGTAAAGAGCACTCCTTTGCTTTTCTTTTCTTTTCTTTCTTGTGGAGTCAGGTCATAACGGGCTTGCCCCTATTTGAGACCTCTTCTCGTTAGGGAGTTTGGATCGGTTGTCTCCTTCTTATTTACTCCTTGCCCCTGGATGTAGTCGAAGAATGAAACGTACAGGGACTTTGACTTTCCCCCAAAGCATGGCCGAGGAAAAACGGTGTCCTTTTAAGCAAGGAACCCGACCAGGGGCGTCGTGTAGTGTGTGTTTGCCTTACTCAAGACTCTCTTTTGAAGATAGGGAGGCATTTCTTATTGTCGGAAAAGCACATGGTTTAGATTTTTAAGGAAAGAAACGCTGAAGATACAACCCATTCCACGGGTGAGAGAGCTCCTCACCTTCCGCGTTGATTAGACGATAGGCATTCCCTGAATAAGCTTCTTTTATTAAAAACGGCCCTTCCCAGTTAGGTTGCAATTTAGACCTAGGACCTGCAGACCGAATGAATTTGCGTTTCAAAACCATTTCACCCTTACAAAATTTTCGTTCAATTACCTTCTTTTGAAAATAACGCGAAACTCTCTTTTGATAAACAGATACGTGATCGGCCGCATTCATCCTCTTCTCATCTAGGAGTTCCAGTTGGACTAGCAACGCCTCTCGACGTTCATCGAGATTAAGTTCCTTATCGAGCTGTACTCTGAGTGAAGGGATTAAGATCTCATATGGGAGCACCGCCTCCATCCCGTAGGTTAGAGAATAGGGAGTTTGTCCCGTAGGAGTACGGACGGAGGTGCGGTAAGCCCATAGAGCTTCCACCAATCTTTCAGGCCAATCAGAAAATTTATGCGCTTCGCATGTTTTCTTAATGATTTTAAGAAGAGTTTTATTAGTGGCTTCAGCTTGACCGTTGCCTTGAGGGTAATATGGTGATGAATGATGCAATGTAATTTTGAACTTATTACAGAGGTCTTTAAGCTCCTGGGAAACGAACTGGGGTCCGTTGTCGGTGATGATGCTGCTTGGCACTCCGAACCGCGAGATGATATTCTTCATGATAAAGCGGCACACCGTTGTAGCTTTGATCTCTGCGTACGCCTCAGCTTCGGCCCATTTGGTGAAGTACTCAGTTGCTGTGAGAATGAAGGATTTCTGCTTGGTCTGAGAATTAGGATCACCGAGTGGGCCGACGACGTCGAAAGCCCACATAGAGAATGGCCAAGGAGCGGTCATAGGATGAAGAGATGAAGCTGGAGAGTGGATTTTATCAGCGTGGAGTTGGCATTTAAGGCACCTCCGGACATAGAGGGAGCAATCCTCCTCCAGAGTGGGCCAATAGTAGCCCTGCCTAAGAATCCTCTTCGCTAGAGCCTGGCCATTGACATGACCTCCACACTCGCTAGAATGTGCTGCTTCTGCTACTTTCCAAGCTTCCACATCATCTATGCATCTCATGAGCATTCCATTAGTAGCGCGCCTGTACAGTTCTCCTGCAATGATAGTGTACCTTGCGGCGGCTCTTCTTATTGCTTTGCGCTGCTCAGCTCTTGCCCCTTCTGGGTTCTGCCAATGATACCTCCTCGAGATCTTCCTTTTCAGCTCTCACTTCTGCAGACTTCCTAAGGTTGGTGAACCAAGGATCCTGGAGAGAGGGTGCGTCCATCCTCTGGACGATGACATTCTCAGTACTACGACTGAGAGGGAAGGATAAGGAGGAGGCCAGAGATGCCAATGCATCCGCCAGAATGTTCAGAGAACGGGGAGTATGGATATAGATTAGCTTGCGGAATCGCTTAGCGATGAGCGTGACCAAATCTTGATAGGGCTTGAGCTTGGGGTCACGGGTACGGTAAGTGGACAGAACTTGCCGTAAGACGAGCTGAGAGTCTTCTATGATGTTTAAATAACGCGCGCCTAAGAGATAGGCGTGCTTCAAGCCGGCCAGGAGAGCCTCATACTCAGCGATGTTGTTGGTAGCAGGAAATCGAAGTTGATAAGCGAAGGGGATGGTTACTCCCTCTGGAGTAAGCAAGACAGCCCCGATCCCTTGGCCCTGTGAGTTAAGCGCACCGTCAAAGTGCAGAGACCAGAAGGGATGCTGAGAAAGGACAGAGAGATGCTCATCAGGGAAATCGTCTTGAATAGAGTCGGTGTGAGGAATAGGGAGATGTGCAAGATGCTCAGCGATGGCATATCCTTTGACTGCCTTCTGAACGACAAAGGTGATATCGAATTGAGAGAGGAAGCTCTGCCAGCGAGCTAACCTACTAGAAAGAACGGGCTTTTCTAAGAGATAACGGATCGGGTCCATTCAAGAGATCAGCCTAACTGGGTGGGCGAGAAAGTAATGTTTAAGCTTCTGAACTACCCACACTAAGGCGGCACAAGTCTTCTCCATAGCGGTGTACCTGGATTCAGCTGGGTTAAACAACCGAGAAAGATAGTACGCAGCCCGCTCTTTTCCTTCGTCATCCACTTGTGCTAAAACCGCCCCTAGGGAGTCCTCAATGACCGAGATGTATAGGATCAGGGGTTTCCCAGGGACAGGAGGTTGCAAAACCGGGGGATTGGATAGATATTCCTTGAGGTCCTCATAGGCCTTTTGACAATCTTGATTCCATTCGAACTTGACCCCCGCCTTGAGCAATTCATAAAACGGACGGCACCTTTGAGAATGCTGGGATATGAATCTTCTAATGAATTGCAATCTACCAATCAGTCCTCGAAGTTCCGTAATGTTCTTTGGCGGAGGCATATCCATGACGGCCTATGCTTTGTTAGGATCAATCTGGATCCCCCGTTTGCTCACTATGAAACCTAGCAGCTTCCCCGAGGAGACTCCGAATACGCACTTCTTCGGATTCATCTTTAGCTTGTACTCCCTGGCTCTCTGCAGCACCTTAGCCAAAATAGAGGGGTGTTCTTCCTTTGATCTTGACTTCACCAGAATGTCATCCACGTAAGCTTCCATATAGATGTACATCATGTCGTGGAAGATAGCCATCATCACCCTTTGATAGGTGGCGCCTGCGTTCTTTAATCCAAAAGGTATAACTACATAGCAGTATGTGCCCCAGGGCGTGGTGAAGGAAGTTTTCTCTTGATCTTCAGGAGCGAGACGGATCTGATTATAGCCCGAGTACCCATCCATGAACGATAGAGCTTCGTACCCGGCAGTGTTATCAACAAGGACGTCTATATGAGGCAGCGGGAAATCATCTTTAGGACACGCTTTGTTAAGGTCCCTGAAATCAATGCATATGCGCACTTTCCCATCCTTCTTGAGAACAGGGACTATGTTTGCCACCCACTGAGGATATAAAACTACTCTGACGAACTTGGCCTTGTAAAGTTTGTCGACCTCTTCCTTAATCCGCAAGGCCATGTGGGGGTGAAATCTTCTCGACTTTTGTTTAACAGGTGTTGCCCCTGGTTTAAGCACGAGTCGGTGTTCCACTAAGGAGGGGTCAAGACCTGGCATGTCCTCATAAGACCAGGCGAAAGAATCGCTATACTCCCTCAGTACCTTAATTAGATCCTCTTCTACCTGTGGAGGGAGATTAGCTGAAATATTGATGGGCCTTGGATCTTCTTCCGTTCCCAAATCGATTTCCTTTGTAGGTTCATCCACTACCGTCGACGGCTGGTCGAATCTCTTCAGTCCCTTTGCATATAAGTCGGCAGTGTCCTCTACATCGCTGTCTTCATCAATTGGATCTTTCTCATCCAGCACTTCATAGACGCCTAATCCGTCATCGCTCCACACCCCTTCTATTTCCTCTTCATCTTCAATCGCAATCGCCGTGGCGACGAATTCTGGGCACTTCAAAAGAGCATGACACCGCTGAGCTAGATCTTGCAAGAACCTATCCGGAATAGATCGGGAAGGATGCGCAAGCGAGCGCGGCTCAGGAGGGGAAGGGTTGAACGACCTAGAACAAGACCCTACTTCTTTAGACCTAACTGACTCTTCTTCTCTAGACTCGCTAGACCCTAACTCTGACCTAGGAGAGAGGAAGCTTAATGGAAGGGAAGGAGCAGGGGACTCGTGCCCCTGGGACGAGGAGGATGGAGACAGGATAGCATAATCTTCCACTGAAATCTCCGTTTCAAATTTGACGTTTTTTTTTGGAGATCAGTGGAGACCACGCAGCACGACGGAGGAGGCGGGAGCTGCATAGGGAACAGCTCAGGAAAGATGCAATCGAAGAAAAGATCACAAGAGGAGGAACCCCACATCTCGTGGATTTGAGAGTTAAAAAACGGAGGGATGGGGAAAGCAGGCAGATTAATGGGGCAGCGAGGCCCATAAGCAGGAGGATTGATTGGAATCTGGAATGGATCACTGAAGGATGGATTAATCATAATCGGAGGAGGACGGGGTACAAACCCCTTCAGCTGGATTATGCACTGAAAATGAGAGGGAGATAGAGAAAGAGCAATCAGCGAGCTCCCTTCTTTCTTTGAATCATCACCAGGCCGCTTCTTCGGCCTCCACTGCATAAGCTGAACCTTCTGTGGCTTCTGGCTGCCTCTTTCACAAAACAGCCCCTGGAGGGCCCAGCTGTAGTCGATCACATCGTCATTTAGCCCCCTTGGCAATGGGGGTGGACTGGTGACTGGACAAACAGTGTCGGTTTCTGACTGGACTGGCTTCGCAGCTAACGTGCCCGGCTGTGGGGGCCCTCTGACAAAATGCTGACGGTAATCCCAGGTAAGCGGCCCAGAGTCACCCATCATTGATAATGCTGTCTCCTTGTAACCGAGACCTCGTCTGCCCATTTTTCTTCCTTTTGGTATGGGCTTGGTCATCCCTTGCAGCTGTGCACCGAGGCCTCTCCCCGGTTGATAGCCCAGTTTCAATATAATGTTCCACCCCTTTGAATCTCGAATCTGCGGCCTTGCCTTGATATTGACCGGGGTAGTGACGGGCTTAGGAGTGGTGTACGCCCAAGGAAAGTCTAGGTCTAGCACTGATAGCACGGGCCGGCTGCCTGGCCAGAGAGTAAGAAGAATCTGTTCAGAGATGGCCTTCACTGACTGTACCGTGGATAAACTTTTAACTTTGACGACCCTCCCTTGAAAAGGGAATTTAATGCATTGGTGCGCGGTAGAGGGCACGGCGCCAAGTGTGTCGATCCAGGGACGACCCAAGATAGCCTTGAACATAGGGTCGATATCAAGTACATAGAATTCTACAGCCATGGAAAGAGGCCCGAGCTCAGCCTGAATAGTGACTACCCCGTGACATGCCTGCCTTGAGTTGTCGTATGCTGCTATAGTGGTGGGGGTAGGCCGTAGTAACTCCTCAGATATATTGCAGGCTCGGAGAGTGCTGAGGGGGCAGACATTAATTGAGGCCCCAGTGTCGACCAGTGCTGCTTCAACGTCGACTTTGTTCAAAGTAATTGTTATGCAGAGCGGCATTTGCCGAGCCCCCGGAGGTGCAAGCTCGGTCTCAGAGAATGTGATTGCCGGCCCTTTAGAGATAGTTGCTAGTGCCGTTGGTAGACAGTCGACTGCCATGTCTTCACTAACCATGACCTTCTGCAAAAAATCCCTCAGTGCATCTTGATGGAGAGTGGACCTCTTGATTAACTCCAGCACAGATATCTTGGCGGGTACCCGATCTAGATGATGCAGTAAATCATATTAGGTCCCCGATAACGGTTCAGCTTCCTCTTGCTCGGCCACCGATTGGGAAGACTGGGGATTGCTAGTAGTGGCGTAGTTCCGATGGAACATCTTCCCGCTCCTTAGAGCACAATTTGCCGCGGCATCGGGGGATAGTATGATGGGCCCTGCGGGGCGAATGAGTGGAATAGGTGGCGTGGGGGAGGCAGTTTGGTAAAGCGGAGGGTTGGTGAAGTTAATGGGGGATGCGCGGATGATAGGTGAAGGATTGGTGGGTGGTAGGGTGGTGATGGACATGGATGCTGGTGAAGGCAGGGTGAATAGATGGGTAAGGATAGGTGCGGGATTGGATGGTGGTGTGATGACGGTGATGGGGATTGGCGAAGGATACGACGGGATGGTGAGCGGATTTGGTGGAGCGGGTGTGAATGGTGGGATGAGCGGAGAGGGTGTTGGTTGTGTAGGGAGGATGAAGGAAGGTTTGTGGTGGAAGGCCATGACCTGTGGTGCAGCGCCATCATCATCAAATGACCACCCGACGTTGGAGGCCGGTGGTTGGACTACATTAACTTGTGCCGGTGCTGGCGGCTGTTGCGGAGGAGCGGGTTGATGGTTCGGCATCGGATTCTGATGGATGCCCAGATCTTGTGCTTGCTGCGGTGGCTGCTGTTGTGGCGGCTGCTGCGGTTGCGGTGCTGGATGCTGCTGCACTTGCTGCCCCTGCGGCTGCCTTCTCTTCTCTTTGATTTCCATAATGGCCCTATGCATCTCGGCCCAGTCTATTCTCTGTCCTTCGTGTAAGTCGTACACGAGATCTCGGAAGTGAAAGCATCCTTCTATAGTGTGACCCGGCTGCCGGTGGAACATGCAATACTTAGTTTGATCAACAGCTGGGTTCCAAACAGTCCTTTCTGGGGGAAGTTGAATTGCATTTACTGCCATGAGCGCTGAGAATATGTCTGTAAGTGTCTCTGGCAATGGAGGATACTGGGCTCTTCTGGGAGCCGGGCACTTGCTGTTGGGATTATTATTGTTGTAGCCGCCGGGTGGAGGGATGTTATGGTATTGCGGTGATGATTGTGGTTGTGGTGGTGCGGTGAAGGTGTTTTGCGGGATGGTGAAGGTAGGCGAGGGTTTTGTGGAGTGTTTTGAAAGTGTTGCGGAGCGGAGTTTTGCGGATTGCGGGGGCTTTGGTTGTAGCGGAATGGTGCGGCTTGGTAGGGAAAAGCAACAGCTTGTACTTGCTCATTTGTCTGGACTCCTTCGGTAACCGGCCCCTGTGGTTTCTTATGGTACTTGGGCTTTTGGTTTTCGAAAAGAGAATGGATAGGGGAGTCCTTGAACTAAGTTTGTATAAATCGCGCCCGGCTATATAGTTGATGCATATTGGCTATATCGTTCATTGCCAGGATGTTCTTGAAGGTGGGCGAAGCATTTGAAATTAGCAGCTTAACTTTTTCTTCCTCTGGAATATGGCCGGGCACCCTGGCGGCCATCTGCCTCCACCTATCTGCATAAGTTGCGAATTCCTCATCCGGCTTCATTTTCTCGGCCACCAGATCCGTGAATGAATATTCCAGGCCGACCCGGTCTTGAAACCGCTGAATAAACTTGTCCTTGACCACTTTGAAGCTCTCGGCCTCTTCTAGGGGCAGAGAATAAAACCATTCCAGAGCAACGCCATCCAATGATCGGCGGAATAGGTACGCCATAAGGCGATCATCATATTGGAACTGCGCCGATTCATACAGAAAATCCCTCACATGGATGAAGGGATTGCTGTTCCCATCATACTTACGGTAGTTGGGGAGCTCAGACTGCGGAGGGAAACGGATGTTCTGGAAGCTTGGGACGGGAATATCAGCCAAGGATTGTGGGCCCACCTTCTTCTGAAGAAAATCAAGTTGTTGCTGCATGGTGGCCCACTTATTAAGCAAATCCTGCTCTCGAGAGGGAGCAGGGGCAGTGAAGGGAGTTGATTGTATCTGGTGAGCAGGAGGAATGGCGGTTGCCGAGGGCGGGAGCCCATAGGAAGGAGCAGAAGGATAACTAGTGGAATTAGGGGGCCCGTAAGAAGGATACTGGGCCTGAGATAGACCCGGATTGGAGTGAAATTGGGCCACCCCGTGCTGTTGGGGCAAGAAATCGGATGGGCCCACAAGGACCTGTGGAGCCGCCAGAGCAGAGGGGTGATAATCCATCGGAAGAGAGGGGATAGGCGATTTCCCCTTATCAAAAGATTGATGGGTCGGATTGGAGGATTGACCCATCTCCATGCCAGCAAAGGTGATGGTCTGGGGCTGGACCGGGGTGAGCTCAATCGGGGTGGGCTGAACAGACGGCCCAATAATGGAAGAATTAGAGTGCCCCTGGACGGTAGCGGAGGGAGGAGGATTGGACCCTTGCATGGCCTGATAGAGGACCTGGAGTTGGGTCGGATCCAATTGGGCCATCATATGGAGGACAGAGCCCGCGGAAGGGATGACCTGACCACCTTCTATGGGAGTGGAGGATGAGAGAGGGGCGCTCCCCTCTCCAGCGGAGAAAGAAATAACCCTCGGGGGGTTCTCAAGGAGCCCTTGAGGAAGGGAATCCTCTTGGGAGCGAGGAGGATTGCAGGATGCCATGGTAGATTCGAAGAGGGGATTGGAATAGAATGTGAAGGAGGAAGCGACTCGAGGAGATGATTCGGACGAACGAAAACAACTCCACATGCAACGGACAACCTTGATAAATGCAAAACAACAAACACAACAAACGCACAATGAGCAACCGCACCTAGGTGATTCAAACAAGATATAAGTGATAGGGAATGAAGACACTCAAAAGCCAACCAAGTTGCTTAAGATGATGCAAACAAAGTTTCTTTATGGTTTCTCCTTTGGAACTTTAGTGAATTGATTGATATGTGCTCTCTCCAAATGGGTTCCTGATAGGAGGTGGATATGGACTTGGCTTGACTTTAAGTGTGACCACTCCTTCACTTATGCAACCCTAGACACAAGGGGGGAAAGGTACAACCGGCCCGGCGTCCGTGTGGGAATCCACGGCTCGCGGGGACTTATGGAGGTCCCTGCTGTGATTTCCTAGTCGGCCCCAAGGAATATGGAGACGAGAGGTCCTCACAACAAGGTAGGAAAATGCAGTCTAATATATGAAAAGATGGATGACCCTATGTGCACCGGAGTGCATGCAAAGTCTAGCCTAGAATCTAGCAAACAACGGTGCACATAATGATATGAAGATATGAATGGAATTATGGCAGAAATCAAGCAGCACCCAAGTAATAAATCACAGCCAAAAACCGCGGAAATAACTGCACCTCGGATGCGTACCTGCCAGGAGAGTGACGGACGAAGGCCCCTGCGTCAGAGCCAAATAACGGTCAGAGACCAGACCGCCATAAATAATGTAACGCAGGGGTTCCAGACCGTCGTATGAGCCAGGGAACAAAAAAAAACAAACTGAAGTAACAGGAAAACCCGTGAAGGCTCACACCACAGAGACAAGCGACGGCCTGATGTCCCCGCGTCAGAGCACTGTAACGTGCCGAGACAGGGCCGTCATATGATTCAGAAAACCAGAAAGAGGGGTGAAAACAAAGGGATCAAAAGACAACTGAACAAACAGATGATGGCAGGTTTAAACAGGAATCAGAAGCACAATTGGCACTAGTTGTCCCACCGTGATCGCCAAAAAATTATCTGTTGATTGTTTGTTTACCTATCTCTTCTTATCTTCTTTCTTTTTTTGTTGATTGTGAGGGTTTTGAAAAATGATATGGCGAGATGATAAATAAACTACCAAAGATCAGCTCAACCTATGCGCATGTGAACATGAACCTAGGCAATCAAATCTAACTCTAGCATGGGCATGCTATCTCAATCAAATTATGCTAAGGGAAAAACAAAAACACACGCCGGGGCGTGGAGCAAAGATAAATAAAAACACACCGCTAGGGGTGGAACAATCAAGGGGAATAAAGAGATTTGATGAAAAAGACAGCTAGTGCCCAAACACTAAGGAAAGTCGTGATCGCCACCAAAGTAAACACGAGTCAAAGACTCGAATACACCTTGGAAGTAGGTGGATGAAACACCCGCCCACGGGAGAGAAAACCAAGGAAAGCCTGCAGATCAACTTGCAAATAACGGTCCAAACCCTGTGCGTCGCTTGGAAGTAACGGTCGTGCGATAGACCGCCAGAAGGAAATAACGCTCCTGCACCTGACCGTCAGATAACCTGCAGTGAAAAGATGTGAATTCTTTGAACTCCAACTCTTCCAGCCGGCTAGAAGGCTTGGGCCTCGTGCTAGTGATCCTGTAAAACCTGCCAAGGATGTAGAAAGCAAAACAACACAACCTCAATTAACCCTCAACATAAGTATAGCATCAATCCTTAAAAAGCTTAAGAACATCAAAAGGAGAGGGGATTACCGGGGAGTTGTTGTTTTTTTAACCCCTCTGGGCGTTTTTTAAGTTTAGGAGGATATGTGTATGCTTAGCAACAGTGAAAAAACGTGGAGGAAGAGGAGGGACAATGCTTTGGATTGATAAAACTAAGGGAAACTTGAGCATGCAATGATGATGATCTTGACAAGCTAAAACCCAAAATTACTCCCTTGACTTGGAAGATGGACGTGGGAAGCAGCTCCTCCTGGATGTAGATGGCTCCTGAATTTGGCAGCACTTCATCGTGAATCAAATCTTCCTCTCTCGGGTCATGAAATCAAGGGTTCTATTTATAGACTCCCTCAAACTCTCAGGTCGAGTTGAAGATAAATCAGCCAAGAAAGGAGGATAATCCTTAGCAAATCCTTGAGGATAATATTAACAAGAGTCCAAAGAAACAAACGAGAGGTCCTGAGGATTAGAATTGAAGGAGATAATGCCAATCCAAAACCCTATCTCGTCCACGGAGTAGCAGAGAAAAGGCCTGAATTGTCAGGACTCTCTGAAGGAAGTAACGGTTGCACGATAGACCGCCACTTGGAAATAACGCTCCAAGAAAATACCGTCATTTTCAACCCTATCCAAAGGATAAGATTGACGGGAAGAAGATCTAAACAATAGGACTCTGCAAGTAAGTAACGGCCAGGGCATAGGGCGTCATAAAGAAACAACGGCTAGGGAGTAGACCGTTATTATCAAAGGACAATGAGGCCCTAAGTCTTGGGACTCTTCAAAGAGTAACGGCCTAGGCTTCATGCGTTATTATGAAATGACGCGCCTAGTCCAGACCGTTATTATCATTGATTTTCAAGAAAATAGAATGGAGGGATTGCCAAGCTTTTGAACGAAGTGCCACCAGGAACCAGGTCTAATCCAGGAATTGAGACCCAGAAAACAGGCTTCAACTGATTAAAAGGAATTCAATGAAGAGTGAACAACTCGGAGCATCATATTGAATAAATAAGGAGATGACCCGACTTATTGGGTATAAAACGGGTGTCAACACACCTGCTGTTGCTGCTATAAATAGAACCCTTCGTCCTCAGATGAAGATCATCGAAGAAGAAGCCTGTAGTGCAGAAAGGCCTTCGATCCATAAAAAGGAAGAAAAGAAAGAAAAGAAGAGAGCAGAGAAGAGAGTGAGAGCAGAAGAAGAAAAAGAGAGAGAGATATAGTGCTCGAGTGAAGGGAGAAGAAAGAGTGAAGAAGAAGAAGTGCAGCAGAGAGTGAAAGAGGAAGAGAGCAGAAGAGAAAGAAAGAGAGATAGAGAGTGAGCGAGAGAGCTCGTGGAGAAGAAGGAAGAAGCTGCTTGAAGATCTGTCTTCACTGGACCGTGGATCAGATCCAGGCCAGTCAGCTCCATTGAGAGCCACATTGTGCATTTCATCTTTCAGCTTTCTGGTTGCTGAAGTTACTTTCGTTTATTGTTTTCCTTTATTTTCTGGTTTGCTATACTTCCGATCCTCTGGTCTGAGGTCGGGTTCCCTCCGGTTTGGAGGAAGGGAGATCTGATCTCCAGTTGCAAGTAGCTGGGAGCTACTTGTGGGTTCCCTCCGATTTGGAGGAAGGGAGATCTGATCTCCGGTTCTGGGCTTGTGGATTGCAAGTCCAGGGGTCCCTCCTGGTCTGGAGGAAGAGAGGTCTTCGACCTCTGGTTTGCTGGTGACTGGAAGTCACCGGTTGGTTCCCTCCTAGTCTGGAGGAAGAGAGACTTCAGTCTCTGGTTTTCAAGTGGCTGAGAGTCACTTGGGGTGTCCCTCCGGTTGGGAGGAAGAGGGGAGGTTGTTCCCCTGGTCAAGCTGTGTGGCAGCACCTGTTGCAGACTGAGTCTGCGGGTTCTAGCGTGAGCTAGTGGAAGCCACACTCGGGTTGAGTGTGGGGTGGATGTAGGTCTGCTGGACCGAACCACCTAAAAACCCCTTGTGCACTGTGGTTTGATTTGTCTATTTGTGCTTCCGCTAGGTGATTGCATAGGGGCGCTCCTTGTGTTTGGCTTCTGGTTGAGCAGAAGATTTATTAGTTTTCAGATTGATTAAATCTGTCTTGTTAGATCTCCAGTGATCTCACTGTGTGTTTGGTTAGTTCCACAACTGCCATTTAGCCTTCAAGTTTGTTTAGTTTCCGAACTAGCATTTTAGTGAGCGAATTTTAATTGGGCGAAAGGTTTTTAAAAGTCATATTCATTCACCCCCCCCTCTGAATACTGCACCGAACCCAATAGAGCCGGCCGAGGACCGTGTCCGAAGTTAGAAGCTTTCTGTGTCTGGCTAGTTATTATAGGTGATTCATTAAGGATTTCTCTAAAATTGCCGTCCCTTTGACTAGACTTACAAGAAAGAAGAATTCTTTTATATGGTCAAATGATTGCGAAGAAATTTTCCTAACTCTTAAAGATCATCTTACTACGGCCCCTATCTTGGCACTACCTGTTGAAGGTGGTGGCTTTGAAATCTATACCGATGCATCTGGCATTGGCCTAGGATGCGTTCTTATACAAAATGGAAAGGTGATTTTCTATTCATCGAGGCAGTTAAAGCGTCATGAAGAAAACTACCCTGTGCATGATCTAGAACTAGCTGCGGTTATATTCGCCTTAAAAATTTGGCGACATTACCTCTATGGGGAGAAGCTCACTATATTTTCAGATCATAAAAGTCTGAAATACCTCTTCACCTAAAAGGAATTGAACATGAGGCAACGCAGATGGTTGAAGTATCTCAAAGACTTCGACTTTACTATCCAATATCATCCAGGCAAGGCAAATGCTATAGCTGACGCTCTTAGCAGAAGACCAATGGCAACTCTAGCAAGTCTCAAGAAAGGTAGGACTTATCTTATTGAGGATTTTGCTCATTTGAATCTCGATATTAATAAAGAAGAGGAAGGATGTATGATTACTAATATAAGGTCACAACCTACATCGATTGAAGATCTAGTCAAATTACAAGAAAATGACCCCATATTGATGGAGATCAAGGCTAATATTAATCAAAGGTCGGAATTCTCCATTTCAACTGATGGAAGACTATTATTCAAGGATCAAATCTGTGTGCCGGATCATGCCGACACTAAGAAGTTGATCATGGAAGAAGCTCATAAATCAAGGTATGCTATTTACCCTGGTGCTACCATGATATACCAAGACTTAAAAAGAAAATTCTGGTGGCCCAATATGAAAAGAGAAGTAGCAGCCTTTGTATCCCGTTGCCTCACTTGTCAGCAAGTAAAGGCGGAACATTTAAATCCCGCCGGGAAACTACATCCTTTGAATATTCCTGAGTGGAAATGGAAAAGTATAGGGATGGATTTCATCATGGGTTTGCCTAAGACGAGAGGTTGACACGATGGTATATGGGTGATTATAGATCGATTGACTAAATCTGCACATTTTCTACCAATCAAAAGTCGATGGTCTGTGGATGTATTAGCAGTACTATACATGAAGAAAATTGTCAAATTACATGGTGTCCCTGTCACCATTATATCTGACCGAGACCCTCGGCTCACATCACAATTATGGAAGGGTCTACAGCATTCTTTAGGGACCTGACTCAACTTTAGCACTGCGTTCCATTCACAAATTGATGGTCAAACTGAAAGGACAAATCAGGTGGTTGAGGATATGCTCAGGGCATGTGCTATTGATTTTGGAGGGAGTTGGCACGACCACTTGCGTCTAGTGGAATTCGCCTATAACAATAGCTACCAAGGTAGTATACAAATGGCACCATTCGAGGCACTGTATGGAAGAAGCTGTCGTTCACCTATATGTTGGAATGAAGTAGGAGAAAGGTAATTTCTCGGCCCCGACATCATCAGGGATACTATAGAGAAGATAAAGCTTATTCGGGAGAGACTCTAAATGGCTCAAGACAGATAAAAATCATATGCTGATAACAGAAGGTGCGCCCTGGAATTCCAAGTAAGAGACCATGTATTCCTTAAGGTTTCTCCAGGTCGAGGTATTCGAAGATTCGGCATCAAAGGCAAGCTTACTCTGAGATTCATTGACCCCTTTGAAATTCTCGAAAGGGTTGGTGAAGTCACATGTCGAATAGCTTTGCCCCATCAATTAGCTAGAGTCCATGATGTATTTCACGTCTTAATGCTCAAAAGGTACGTCCCCAATCCATTCCATGTCATAACTTATGACAACCTGGAGATTAAAATGGATTTGACGTATGAGCAAAAGCCAATCAAAATAATTGAACGAGAAGTGCATCAACTTCGGAATAAAACTATTCCCATGGTCAAAGTCCAATGGAGCAAATCTTGGCCACACGAAGCGACATGGAAAACAGAAGAGGCCATGTGCAAAAGATTTCTTGAGATATTTTTGAATGTAAGTACACTCTCCTTAGCAAATCTTATTATAATGAATTTGCGGACCAAATTCTTTTTAAGTGGGGGAGGGTGTGACGCCCGATAATTTTCTAAGAATTTTTTTGATTTAAATATAATTTTTAAGCATGTTTTTAAAGGCTTAAAGAACAATTAAGGATTAATTAAATCCATTTTAAGGCCTTATATTTACCAAAGGGCTAAGCCCAACTCAAATAGGCCCAAAGACCCAATTCTAAGACTTTTAGACCCAAGCCTATAAAAAGAAACGTAAATTGGGTAATTTATGGATTTAAAATATGACATATACATCAATTAGTGGATAAATGGGGGATAATATGAAAATCTAAAAATTTCAGATTTAATGAAGCTTGGCGGTCTATCGCACGACCACCAGATCCACCCTAGCGGTCTAGCTATGACTGCTAAGCAACCCTAGTTCCGTGAATCAAACAAACGTGAAAAGCTTGGATCTTTGATGACCAAATCACCTTAGATCGAAGCTACCTGACGTGGAAGACTCTCTAAAACTCTCTAGGGATTAACTCTACTCCAATTTAGAACTCTAGGTTCGACCTAATCCCTTAAACCCTAGGTGAACCCTATAAATAGACCCTAACTTCGACTCATGTGAACCCTAATGTTGGTTAGTGTATTTCGAAGGTAAGGAAACCCTATCTCACGTTGGTTCTTTAAAACTTTATGTCTTCTTAGTTTTATCTAACACACCTCCAATTTTCGTGCTAGAAGACCCAGCCGTTGGAGAGTTAGTGCATTTGAAAGTCGCTGGTTCGCAATAGACTGTGCAGGTACCAGTGCGACAGTCTAGTGAAGATCAGGAAAATAGAAGTCCAAATCGAGCTATTTAGAAATTGGTCCTTTAGAACTTCTGTTCCCCTTCGTATCTTCTACCTATCCTCCAATTTTTATAGTTTTAGGTCAAGAGGATCAGGAGATAGAGGGACGTGAAGTTACTGGTTTGGCACAGGACGTGCAGGAATTAGGGTCTACTTCAAGTCAGAAATCCAAAGTCTATAGATCGAATCAAAGGTAGGTTATCTCATGAAAAGGCTAAATTAATGTGTTAGGAACAAAAGCCCTCTGTTACCTCTTATTTTCATTGATTATACATGGCGAATTTGATGTTTTATTATGACTGCGCATATAGGGTTATCATAGCATGCATAAACCTTGGCCTTAATAAGAAATTGATAATTTTAACTTATTTCACTCAAACCCATGCATCTCTATGTTTTAATATAGTTGCATCAGGCCTTATTTACCTACTAGTATATTTTTCTATGCACCTATTTGCCTTAGAATTGGCATGCTCTTCGGGTTTTATGTTGTTTGCCACAGACGGAAAGAAATGATCTTTCTGTGACCACCAGCGGTACCTAGCAGCCGTGCGACAGACCGCTAAGCCCTGGTAAGCAGGCATCCTCTGACCGCTAATTGGTTTCTATAATCTACACTTTGTTAACTCTGAATAGATGGCAGATTGACCCTATTGACTATATGTTATGCCTAGTTAATGAGGTATTATTCCTAGTTTTGACTTTATATTCATAACATTGGTTATATTATGCACCATCCCTGATAGATTGCATGTCTTACATGGTTTAAATGCTTAGTTTAAACTTATGTTACTTTCATGTCAAAAACCTATACTCTTGTATTAATGATCATAATTTCATAAGATTCATGAACTTTGTAGTGATGTTTTGATCGATCTCTTTCATGATCTCACTCTCACCTTGAGTCTTTTCTTAAGTACATGGCACGTATTCCTGTACGATATCATTCGATACACTTTGCACTTAAGCACACAATCTTGGACTTGTGATCCTCTCCGTTGGATATTCCTTCCACCGGACTTGGTGATCTTGTTTCAAGGCCTCCATAAGACTCCGCGAGCCTGGGATTCCTACTAGGTGTTGATTTGTTTTCTTCCTTTTGTTTGTGATATGAAGAATGACAAATATAATGAGCAAACAACAACGATCTCAATCAACCTATGAACATGTGAACCATGAACCTAGACAATCAGAACAAGCTCTAGCATGGGCAATGCTATCTCAATCAAACTAAACTGAAGAGGGAAAGGAAAAACACACGCCGGGGCGTGGAGCAAAGGAATAAATGAAAACACACCGCGTGGGTGGAACAAGCAAAAGAAATAAGAGATATGAGAAAGAGAAAACCAATGCCCAGTACTAAGAAAGAACGTGATCACCACCAAGGTAAACACAAGCCAAAGACCTGAGAAATACCTTAGAATAGGAGGATGATGCACCCGCCCACGGGAGAGAGAAATCAATAGGAAACTACAGCTCTGTTGAATGTAACGGCCCAGCACCTACGCGTCACAGGAGTGTGACGGTCGCCCGATGAACCGTTAGAGGAACCTGACGCGCCTGATAAAGACCGTCAGAGTGTCTGCAGAACAAGCTCGTGAATCCTTCAAACTCCAAACCTTTCAGCCGGCCAGAAAGCTTGGGCCTCGCCTTATGAACCCTGTAAACCTGCCAAAGAATGTAGAACACAAGAAAATAATCCCAGATTAGCCTTTCACACAACGTAGCATCAATTCTCAAATGAACTTAATATCATTCAAAAGGAAAGGGGAATACCGGGGGAGTTTGGTTTTTTAACCCCTCTGGGCGTTTTAAAAGATAGGAAGGATGTTTAGATGATTGAAACAAGTGGAGGAATGTGGAATAAGGAGTGGGACAATGCTATGATGCAAAGGAGAAAGGAAGAACACAAGTTTGCCAATGATTGACTTAAACACTTGAAATCAAAGTACTCCCTTGACTGAGATGCAGATGGACGCAGAAAATCAATTCTCCTTGGTTGAATGTGGCTCCAGAATGCGGCAGCACTTCGACGCAAACTCCAGATTTCTCATCTCTAGGCCATGAAGTTAAGGG
Source organism: Amorphophallus konjac (assembly GCA_022559845.1). Taxonomy (NCBI): domain Eukaryota; kingdom Viridiplantae; phylum Streptophyta; class Magnoliopsida; order Alismatales; family Araceae; genus Amorphophallus; species Amorphophallus konjac. The sequence continues at coordinate 284,035,495 of CM040127.1, forward strand.
TTCTATTTATAGGACCTCAAACTCTCCGGTCAAGCAGAGGATAATCTAGCTAAAAAGGAGGATGATTCTTAGCAAACTCTTGAAGATAATACTCCCAAGAATCAATAGAAACAAACAGAAGGTCCTGAGGATTAGATTTAGAAGAGAAATCACAAGATCAAACTCTCAATTCGACCACGGAGTAGCAGAGAAAACACCAGACTTGCCAGGACTTCTGTTGGATGTAACGGCTGCACGACAGACTGCCACATGGACGTAACGCACCAGGAGTAGACCGTTACACTACCCTATCTCTTAAGAAGATAAGATCAATGGGGAGAATTTACAAACAGTTGGACTCTGAAGAATGTGACGGCCATGGGTAGACGCGTTAGAGGAATATAACGGCCGCACGACAGACCGTTAGAATCAACGAATAGGCAAAAGGATAAGCATTGGCAACAGGCCTTAAGCTGTAGGATTCTTCAACATGTAACGGCCTAGGGCCAATGCGTCAGAAAGACGTAACGTGCCTGTTATAGACCATTAGAGACAATAAGGATCCAAAAAGGAAAGCTTGCTAAGCTTCATTGAATGCAAGAAATCAAGGAATCAAGACCCATGAAATGAACCTCCAACTGATCAAGAAGGCTCAATGAAAGAGTGAACAACTCGGAGCATCATATAGAATGAACAAGGAAATGACTCGACTTATTGGTCACAAAATGGGTGTCAACAGATGCCCCTCCTTAACGTTCTCTTCGCAGGGGAGCGAGCGGAGGTGAAGCGAAAGTGAGATGGAACATGGAGATGAAGCGGAAATGAAGCGGAGTGGATCGAAAAGCGGGCGTTAAGGCAAACGACACCCGTTCAACCAACAAGCGACAGGAATTTTCTAGAAAACTTCGAACTACTCACAAGGAAATAGCCAACCAAAGGACGCATGTCTGGAGGAACTAACAACTAAGGAAAGGAAAACACGGCTAGCCGCCGGAGGCAACGGAAAGGAAAGAGACAACTGACTAAACTCCAGATAGGGATCTCCAGCCAACCAAATCAAGCGAATAGACCGAAGGAATACTTCTAATTCAGAGTGGAATGATTCTCCTTATTCGAGATCAAGAACACAGCTATTCACCATCACTGAGATGCCTTGAACAGACGAAGATTCATGAATGCTCAAAGAATGCGCATGATGCATGCTGGGCTAAAATAAAGAAATCATCAAAACGAATGCAAAGAAAGAATAAAATAACAAGATACTCGAGAATAATATTGCTAGACCGGAGAAATCAGGGTCAGGACACCATCTGCAACCACGGCGTGCAAGATAGAACCATCGTCCCTAAATTTTTCCAACCTAACGGCCTATCCAGCGATTAAACATGTGCACCTAGATCATCATCATTTTTGTTTAAGAGGAACATCAGATCCTGGAACACATGAATGACCAGCCGGTTCTCGAGAAATATATCATAGATAACATATAGTAATGCATTAAAGGGACAAAGGATTCGGGATACTGTACCTGACTTACCTGCCTGACGAACGGCAAAGCATGATGTTGTTCATAACTTCATCCATGAACAAAAGATTAGCCAATGATAATTAATATGAGCATGAAACAAGGCATAACCGTTTGTACGCATGAGAAGCATTAATAATATACACCATGGAAGAAAATGCAATCATTCAAACATCAAATAAGCCATTTTATTCATCAAGAAATCTTCAAATTGTGACGGTTTAGAAATGGTGCGTCACACCACGTAACGGTCTAGGACTGGACCGTTAGATATTGGCGGTTCAAATTCTTCAATGAAACAATTCAACTGACCTGACAGTCTAAGAAAGATGCGTCAGAGAATGTAACGGTCTGGCGATAGACTGTCACATTTCCTGAGCATTAAAAAAAAAACAAACCGAACGGTTTCAAACCATCATTCATGCTTCATTCGCCCTAACACTAAAAAAAAACCCCAACCGAGAGCTACCAAGGACCACCGGCGACCACCCACTGGAGATGGCCGGCGACGAGACCCCACGGCCACTGAAGAGAAGGGAAAAGGGGATGAAGAGGAAGGCGATGCGCCGCCTCCACCGTCGGATAGAAAAAGAGGTGGTTCCACCGCCCGTGGAAGAAGAAACGACGACGAGGGAGCCAACGGCGGAAGGAGAAGCTCCAATGGCTGAGGAGGATCAAGGGGAAGCACCCCAGGATGAAGGAGAACCCAAAGCACAAGAAAAGAAGAGGAGCCAAGACCGAGAGGTAAGCCCACCCGCCCTCATCTTCAATTTTTAATTTTTATGAGTTTTTAAGTGCATGCATGGACGATGGGAGGTAGACAATGGGTCTATGAACCCATTAGGAACACATGAAGGCCATTTGGCCACAGTGGGAAGCCAAGAGAAACAAAAGGGGAGAACGCCCTTTAGCAGAGAGCGTGACGGTCCTTCCAGCGACCGTCACGAGCCTAACGCATCACCCCCGGCGCATTAGAGCCGTGTGACGCCCCACCCCAGGGCCGTCACAATCACCAGAGATCAGAACTGATTTTTAGGTTTTTAATTATTCAATTTTTTTGTTTATTTTTATTATATGAATGTTATGCGATGTTTTTATGATGCAATTGACTAACTTATGATCTAAATGCATGTAGGGAAAAATAAGAACAAGAATATCATGGCTTCAGATCCGGGCGATTTACCAGGCACTGCCCGACTACCAGAGAGAGCGACTCGCAGCAATGGGATTCGCCGAGGTGCTGAGCATCGAGGCGATCAGGATGGACACTCTGCTGCTATACGCATTGCATGAGAGATGGGATCCAATCAGCAGAGCATTCATCTTCCCATGAGGCCACATGATCCCCACGCTGGAAGACATAGCGCGGATTACGGGATTGAGGGTCCACGGAGCGGCAGTGACCGGGTGGACTTACGGGAATTACAGGGAGTTCGCCCAGGAGCTGCTGGGCTTGGATTTGATCAGATCGGGCCAGACTTCATCCCAGCTGTCGAGATCGAGACTGCAGGAGAGCCTGGGGCTGAGAGGAGCAGCGATAGCAGTGGGAGAGCTACCTGAGGAGCATATAGGCCGAGTGATAGAGCAGGTGCGCCCACATGTGGCCGCAGAGGCGGGACCAGAGGGAGATCGCGTCCTGAGACGGTTCCTCATGCTACTGTTCGGGAAGCTGCTATTCACGACCCGAGCAGACGTGATCAGCTGCAGACTACTGCCATTGCTCGAGGACTTAGGCAGAGTCAGGAAGTACGCATGGGCGGCAGCGGTCCTGGCCTTCCTGTTCGAGTCGCTCAACATGACAGACCGACAGACCATGCTGGGCGGCTTCTCCCCTTTTCTACAGATAAATCTGACTTAAATGCTTTCTATTATGATTATGCAAATGATAATGCAATGCAAATGACTGACATGACTTCTGAATGTAGATCTGGAGCTTCATATACCTCCCCAGAATAGGGAGAGGCACATTACTCCACCCCGAGCGGATCCCGATCGCCAGACGATGGGTAGTTGCGAGGGACTCAGGGTTGATCACTCGACTGACCCGGGTGATCCATGACGAGCTGGATTCTTTCCCGCATACGGCGGTAAGCCCAGAACTCTAAATGCTCTCTAAATGCTTTTAGATGCTCCTATATGCTTATGAATGCTGACAAACTAACTAACATGATTTCCAGGTGAGATGGACCCCGTACCGGGACGAGAGTACCGAGGGACAGCCATGGGTCCAGACAGCCCTATCATACCGTGGGTGAGACGTGTGGTTGCACTGCATCAACGTCATCGAGCCACTCCACTACCGCTTGATTTTGCGGACCCGGGGACTACACCAGCCAGAGGTGACCTTCCCATGCCGAGATGACAAACGCCCGGGCAAGTCATCAAAGGGGATTAGCGGCAATGTGGATTGGTGCGCTCGCAAGGCAAAATACGTCCATGATTGGAACAAGAGAGGTCGGGCGGTAAAGGAGCGGGCTGAGAGCGATGAGGCGTATTTCAAAGCCTTCGCCCGTCGGTACGGGGACCAGGTGTACCGAGGTACCCGACGACCGGTATGAACTTCTAAACCCTATTTCTAAATGCTTTTACATGAAAATTTCCTATATGCACTGACTCATATGCTTTCTAAATGCAGCTAGACCCTAAGGGGAGGATAGCTGAGCTTGAGGGGCTACTCCACGCAACCATCCAACAGCGGGACGAGTACCGGACCGCCCTGGAGCTTCAGGTAAGATTCTAAAACCTGAGACTTAAATGATTTTTAATCATGATTGACTAACTCTAATTCTAAATGCAGCGGGCTGAGGGAGCCCAAAGAGCTGGACCGAATGCCCTGTCATCTTCATCACAGCCTGCCGGGGGTAGAGCTGAGCGGGATGCCGAGTTCGCTCGAGCGGTTGCTCGGGCCGAGGAGGCGGAGGCCACCCTCGCGGAGCGGGTAAAAAACTAAATGCTTCTTTAGACCTAAATGCTTTTGATTTATGCAAATGCTTAATATCTTGACAATGCAAAATGTAGGCGAGAGAGCTGACCGCAGCGACGGCCGAGGCGGAACACGCTCGAGCAGAGGCAGAGCGAGGACGATCGGAGGCAGAGCGACTCCGAACAGAGCTGGCTCAGGCACGAGCCGAGGTGGAGAGACTCCGGACCGGGACAGCGGACTTGGAGCGCTACCGGACTGAGGCCCGGGAGACACGACGTCAGATCTTCGAGTTGAAGATCGAACTGCGGACGATGGAGCGCACAGTGAGGATGATGGGCCGAGGACCGGAGCGGAGCACCTCTCAAAGCGGGGCACGGAGGAGCATTGCCCCGAGCGGATCAGTAGCAGATTTCCTTGCCAGCTCTTCCGGCCAGCGGAGGAACGAGAGGGCAGAGAGGGGACAACAGGAGGAGAGTGCCTCCATAGCGCCACCGGCGAGGAGACCGAGGACGGTGATGACAAGGGCGGCCTGGGAGACACGCCGGCCGAGTGAGCTTGTTTTTTGTTTTTCCTTCTTACTTGTACATGACTTATATAAATGGAAATGAATGCAGATTCTTTTTTTGTGTTTTTGTTGTTTTATGTGAATGAATGCATGCATGAATGGAATGAAGATGACATGGAATGGATGTGGATGTGAAGATGGATGTGAAGATGGATAGATGGCAGGAATGCGGCATGGATGTGTGAATGGGTGGAATGAATGGAATGAAATAGAAATGCATGTGGAAATGTGTGAAATGGCATGAAGGGGATGACTGAAGTCATGTAAATGGAATGGGACATGTGTAAATGAAGAACTATAGGCAGAAAGGAATAGCACAAACCCAGCAGCAGAGCATGTGACGGTCTACGAAAGACGCGTCAGAGTTATGTAACGCACAAGCTGAAGTCTATCAAAGATGACAGAGACCAGACTGCAACCTGATTAGCAGGAAATGTGATGGTCCACTGGGGAGCGTCAGAATGATGTAACGACCAGATCCAGGCCGTTAGGGACGACAGAACAATGCTGGATTGAAGTAGCGTGCAGAAAATGTGACGGCTCGGATGTGGAGCGTCATAGCCAAGTAACGGCCGTAACCAGACCGTTAGGAATGATTGAGCAAGAAGAAGCCAAGATCGAACAGCAGAAAAATGTGACGGCTTAGCGACCCCGCGTCACAGAAGGTAATGGTCATAGATCAGACCGTTAGGCTTGACAGAATGAGATTGGGCCAAAAATAAACCCACAGGAAATGTGACGGTCCAGAATTGGAGCGTCAGAGACAAGTGACGGTCCTACGATAGACCGTTAGAGAACGAGATGTACTCCGAGACGGATTGCGCCATGAGAGCCCAAACCCGAAGGTTAACCATCTAAACCCCCACTAGAACTCTCCCAGACTTAAGATAAGGTCTCCTAACCCAAATCTTATCATCCTAGAGCCAAAAGCAAGCCTTAAAAACTCAGGAACTCTGTCAAAAAATGTAGCTTTCCTTAATTCGCTGCTACAAGGGCTGAAGAACCTCTCCTAAGGGCAGAAACACCATGAAGAGAAGTTTTGAAGTGATGGTCATGGAGGAGAAGGTCTACACCGGACCTAAAGCAGCGAGGAAGGAACATGGGGATTTGCAAAGGCTGACATCAATCCCCAAACATCTGAGCTCAAGTGCTCAAAGGGTGGTAAGTTCTAATGGTTCAAAAGTTATTAATTTCTGCACTTCAACTTCTCATGATTTCTTCTTCTTCTTCTAGCCTCTTCCCGGTCCAAGATGTTACTACAACTTGAAGTGGGTGGCTCCCATGATCAAAGAACTCCCTTTAGAAGTCTTAGCAATCCTTAGGGCATGGCACCTCCAACCTTTATTGGTCTTAGGTAAGAACCTTCAGATATTATCTTTAGATTGGTCAAGCATTTCAGCTCTCATAGAATTGTGGCATTCTCAAACACATACCTTCATCTTCCCTTCCTTTGAAGCTTCAGTCCTATTAGAGGAGGTAGAAACCTACCTAGCCCTTCCTAAGACTAAGGTGGGGGATAAAGACCTAGTTTGCTATACGGTGGAGCCTATTGACCCGTCCTTGATCTTGAGCGATTTCATTCACAATCCAAAGGACGTGAGGACCATGATCAGCCCACACCACATTCACTTAATACCCATGGCTCAATGGATAGTCTCTCATTGCAAGAACAAGTGGGAGAGACATGAAGCAATAGCCAAGGCGGTGTCGGTTTGCTTATGCGGAGTCTTCCTTTTCACCACTACTGACCACCTCTTAGATACCCAAAATCTCAGCATTATTAGCGGGTTGTGGCGGGGAGTGTCCATCTCTCAAGCGATCCTCTCATACCTTTATGAAGGACTAAGCTCCGCTTGCTTAGGGGGACCTCTATTCGGTTCCATGATACTCCTTGAGTGTTGGATGGGAGTGAGAGTCAAATTCCAACCCAAGGAAGATATAAATTCTGCTAGCCGGATCTTCGGGAGCCACCCTTTGTTCTTTATTGGAGGTGCCTTTGGATTTTCTTCTCAGGTTGAATGCAAGACGACGGACAAGAAAACACGGGATGAATGGCGCCTCTTCTTCAACACTTTACCATTAGAGAAATTCATCATGCGACCAAGAATCCTTCGGAGCGCTTTGCTTAGAATACCGCGGCGTCAGGGCCTGGACCTCCAGCTAGTGGGGAATACTACCATGGCGATCTACAACCCGCACCGGTGCCATCTTCAGATCGGATTACCTCGAACCGAAGTTCCTGCACTATTACACTACCCTCCCCGTCTACCTAGGAAGATGGGGACAGAGGAGGATGAAAGAGCAGTTCGGAACGCGCTGACCATGTGGGAGATCAATAAGGTGCGTCCGTGGCAAGAGGAAGTGAAAGAGAACGACGAAGCACACCGTGGCTACGTGAAAGAATTGAGGGAGATCCGCCCTCTTGCGGATAGAAACTTGAATGTAGCTTGATTTCGTTCATGAAATGATGATGTAAATTGACAATTAGAACTGATGTTGCATTAAGTTTAAGTGAATGAGTTTAAGTGAATGATATGAAAGTGATTTTAATTGAAATGAGCATGAGTTGTTGCTTGATTTGGTTAAAAAAACCTGAAAAACAGAGTCTCTGGAGAGTGTAACGGTCCCGCAAAGGGCCGTTACCAGGATGTGACGGTCTGGCGATAGGCTGTCAGGGGAATGGACTGAGAATCATGTTCTCTGGAGGATGTAACGGTCTAGCGACAGACTGTTAGAAGGATGTGATGGTCTGCATGAAGACCGTCAGAGATGGACCTACTGAGAGAATGAAGCCAATGCCCTGAAGAAGGTGACGGTCATGGTGTGGACCGTTACATGACTGTGGCGGTCTGGAACTGGTGCGTTACAGACCTGGACCTGCATAGTCGTGAGATTTCAACCTGGGTTTGAACCTGCGTTCTGCATACACTTAGACAAGAAACAAGTTAGATATGTTCTTAGACTCAACCCCTTGCCTTAAAGCAAGTTAGAGAATGACCATTTCTTGATATTCGGTCAAGGGGTGGAGCCTTATTAAATAGGCGGAAGAAATAATAGGAATAACGCGATGCATGCAATGCATATGATGGAATTTTTGGAGTTTTTGGGAAATATCTGAATTTTTGTGAGATTCTGGAAATATTTTATTCTTTTGGGTTTTGAAATATGTGATTTTTTTTTGATTTTGGAATATATGATTTTTTTTGGACTTTGGAATATATGATGTTTTTGGGTTTTGAAATATATGATGTTTTTGGATTTTGAAATATATTATGTTCTTGGATTTTGAAAATATATGACGTTTTTGGATTTTGAAATATATGATATTTTTGGATTTTGAAATATATGATGTTTTTAGATTTTGAAATATATGATGTTTTTGGATTTTGAAATATTTGATTTTTTTTTTGATTTTGAAAACCGATGCTTCCCCCAGCAACGTGGGCCCCCCTTATTACATCGAGAGTTCCCGAGGTTAGCGTGCAACAAGGTGACAACCCCCTGGCCAAGGCTCAACTTGCATGATGGTGTCTCTACCAGGGCCATACCCAGGGTACTAATCCTTGTCCTAAAAAAGGAAAAATAGAACACGGGGGTAAGCTTAGGCTAGATATAGAAGTTGTTTTAGGACTTGATTTCCTCTCCAGATAATCCATTAGAGATTTGGTCTATTGCGCCGGGGCTTTGTGTCCGTCATCGAACCTTAGTCCACTCTAGGCATGCATACGACCGGGCTCATTCGTCCCGCGGGGAACTGTACTGTCACTCTTGCCATGCCTAGCTTTTCTTTCTTGCCTTTTGGAGCTTTGGGATCATGATCGATAGATTTTTGAGATAATGCTTTTGATTTTGTCACAAAGATTGCTCCTTTGGTTTCTTCTTTTCCTTTGCTCTATGGCGTCAGGTCATAACGGACTGCCCCTATTTGGGACCTCCTCTCGTTAGGGTGCCTGGATCAGTCATCGCCTCCTTATTCACCTCTTGCCCTGGATTCAGCCGAAGAAAGAAACGGACAGGGACTTCGACCTTCCCCCAAAGCATGGCCAAGGAGAAACGATGTCTACAAAGCGGGACCTGACCGGGGATGTCGTGTAGTGTGTGATTGCCGTACTCAGGACTTCTTTCATGGCGAAGGGAAAGGAACGCCTTGCTGCCGGGGTGGCACGGGTTAGACTCTAAGGAAAGAAACGCTTAAGATACAACCCATTCCAAGCGTGAGAGAGCTCCTCACCTTCTGCGTTCACTAGGCGATAAGCATTCCCTGGATAAGCCTCTTTTACAACGAACGGCCCTTCCCAGTTAGGTTACAATTTAGACCTAGGACCTACAGACCGAATGAATTTACGTTTCAAAACCATATCACCTTTTTGAAATTTACGTTCAATCACCTTCTTTTGAAAATAACGCGAAACTCTCTTTTGGTAAACAGATACGTGATCAACCGCGTTCATCCTCTTCTCATCCAAGAGTTCCAACTGGACGAGTAACGCCTCTCGACGTTCATCGAGATTAAGTTCCTTATCGAGCTGCACTCTAAGGGAAGGGATCAAGATCTCATATGGGAGCACCGCCTCCATCCCGTAGGTAAGAGCGTAGGGAGTCTGTCCCATAGGAGTACGGACGGAGGTGCGGTAAGCCCACAGAGCTTCCACTAATCTTTCTGGCCAATCGGAAAACTTATGAGATTCGCATGTTTTCTTTATAATTTTAAGAAGGGTTTTGTTAGTGGCCTCGGCTTGACCGTTGCCTTGAGAATAATATGGGGATGAATGATGCAATGCAATATTAAACTTCTTACATAGGTCCTTGAGCTCTTGAAAGACGAACTGGGGTCCGTTGTCGGTGATGATGCTGCTTGGCACTCCGAACCGCGAGATGATATTCTTCATGATGAAGCGGCACACCGTTGTAGCTTTGATCTCTGCGTACGCCTCGGCTTCGGCCCATTTGGTGAAGTACTCAGTTGCTGTGAGAATGAAGGATTTCTGCTTGGTCTGAGAATTAGGATCACCGAGTGGGCCGACGACGTCGAAAGCCCACATAGAGAATGGCCAAGGAGCGGTCATAGGATGAAGAGATGAAGCTGGAGAGTGGATTTTATCAGCGTGGAGTTGGCATTTAAGGCACCTCCGGACATAGAGGGAGCAATCCTCCTCCAGAGTGGGCCAATAGTAGCCCTGCCTAAGAATCCTCTTCGCTAGAGCCTGGCCATTGACATGACCTCCACACTCGCTAGAATGGGCTGCTTCAGCCACCTTCCAAGCCTCATCATCATCTAAGCATCTCATGAGCATTCCATTAGTAGCACGCCTGTATAGTTCTCCTGCAACGATGGTATACCTTGAGGCGGATCTTCTTATTGACTTGCGCTGCTCGGCATTTGCCCCTTCTGGGAACGATTCGTCTTTGCAAAACAACTCAATTTCATGATACCAAGGCAATTCTTCTTCCTCCAGGATCTCCTCTAGTTCCATCAAAGATACTTCCTTAAGGTCTTCCCTCTCAGCCCTTGCCTCTACAGCTTTCCTGAGGTTGATGTACCAAGAATCTTGGAGAGAGGGTGCGTCCATTCTCTGAACGATGATAGTCTCAATACTCTGACTGAGAGGGAAAGATAGAGAGGAGGCAAGCGATGCTAAGGCATCGGGTAGAATGTTCTGAGACCTAGGAGTATGAATGTAGATCAGCATACGGAATTGCCTAGCAAGGAGCGTGACCAAATCTTGATATGGCTTAAGCTTGGGGTCACGAGTGCGGTAAGTGGACAGAACTTGCCGCAAGACGAGCTGAGAGTCTCCTATGATATTCAAGTAACACGCGCCCAGAAGGTAGGCATGCTTTAATCCGGCTAGGAGAGCTTCATACTCGGCGATGTTGTTGGTAGCAGGAAATCGAAGTTGATAAGCAAAGGGAATTGTCACTCCCTCTGGAGTGAGCAGAACAACGCTGATCCCTCGGCCTTGAGAATTGAGTGCACCATCGAAGTGCAGAGACCAGAAGGGATGATGAGAGATAGCAGAGAGATGCTCATCAGGGAAATCATCCTGAATAGAGTCGGTGTGAGGAATGGGGAGATGGGCAAGATGCTCAGCGATGGCGTACCCTTTGACCGCCTTCTGAACGACAAATGTGATATCGAATTGGGAGAGGAAGCTCTGCCAGCGAGCTAACCTACTAGAAAGGACAGGATTTTCTAAGAGATAGCGGATCGGGTCCATTCTAGAGATCAACCTAACTGGGTGGGAAAGGAAGTAATGTTTAAGCTTCTGAGCTACCCACACTAAGGCGGCACAAGTCTTCTCCATGGCGGTGTATTTGGCCTCAGCCAGGTTAAATAACCGAGAGAGGTAATAAGCAGCCCGCTCTTTCCCTTCGTCATCTACTTGTGCTAAGACCGCCCCTAGGGAGTCCTCAATGACCGAGATGTATAGGATCAGGGGTTTCCCAGGGACAGGAGGTTGTAAAACTGGGGGATTGGATAGATATTCCTTTAAGTCCTCATAGGCCTTCTAACAGTCTTGATTCCATTCAAAATTAACTCCTGCCTTTAGTAATTCATAAAACGGGCGGCACCTTTGAGAATGTTGGGATATGAATCTTCTGATGAATTGCAATCTTCCAATCAGTCCTCGAAGTTCCATAATGTTCTTCGGCGGAGGCATGTCCATGACGGCCTGTGCTTTATTAGGATCAATCTAGATCCCCCGTTTGCTCACTATAAAACCTAGCAGCTTCCCTGAAGAGACTCCGAAAACACACTTCTTCGGATTCATTTTCAGCTTGTACTCCCTGGCTCTTTGCAATACCTTAGCCAGAATAGAGGGGTGTTCTTCTTTAGTCCTTGACTTCACCAAGATGTCATCCACATAGGCTTCCATATAGATATGCATCATGTCGTGGAAGATGGCCATCATCGCCCTCTGATAGGTGGCACCTGCGTTCTTCAGACCGAACGGCATGACCACATAGCAGTACGTGCCCCAGGGCGTGGTGAATGAGGTTTTCTCTTGATCTTCAGGAGCGAGACGAATCTGATTATATATTGAGTATCCATCCATGAATGACAAAGATTTGTACCCAGCGGTGCTATCGACCAGGACGTCTATGTGAGGCAGTGGGAAATCATCTTTGGGACATGCTTTGTTAAGATCCCTGAAATCGATGCAAATACGAACCTTTCCATCCTTCTTGATAATAGAGACTATGTTTGCCACCCACTGAGGATATAGAACCACTCTAATGAATCTGGCCTTGTACAACTTGTTGACTTCTTCCTTAATCCTCAAGGCCATGTGGGGGTGAAATCTTCTCGACCGTTGTTTCACAGGTGTTACCCCTGGTTTAAGCACGAGTCGGTGTTCCACTAAGGAGGGGCCAAGACCTGGCATGTCCTCATAAGACCAGATGAAAGAATCGCTATACTCCCTCAGAACCTTAATCAAATCTTCTTCTACTTGTGGAGGGAGATTAGCGACAATCATGATGGGCCTTGGGTCTTCTTCAGTTCCCAAATTTATTTCCTTCGTAGGTTCATCCACTGCCAATGATGGCTCGTCGAATTTATTTAATCCTCGTGCATACAAATCGGCAGTGTCATCTACGTTGCTGTCCTCATCATCAATCGGGTCTTTTTCATCCAGGATTTCATAGACACCGAGTCCATCATCGCTCCATACGCCCTCTATTTCCTCTTCATCTTCGATTATGATTGCGGTAGCAATGAATTCTGGGCACCTCAAAAGTGCATGACATCGCTGAGCTAGATCTTGCAGGAACCTATCGGGGACAGATTTTGGCAGGCGCGGCTCAGAGGAGGAAGGGTTGGACGAGCTAGAACAAGACCCTACTTCTCTAGACCTAACTGACTCTACTTCCCTAGACTTGACGGACCCTAATCCTAACCTAAGGGAAAGAAAATCTAGTGGAAGGGAAGGAGCAGGGGACTCGTGCCCCTGGGCGGAGGATGGAGATAGGGTAGCATAATCTTCCACTGAAATCTCCGTTTCAAATTTGACGTTTTTTTTTGGAGAACAGTGGAGACCGCACAATAGGATGGAGGAGGCGGGAGTTGCATGGGGAACAACTCGGGGAAGATGCAATCGAGAAATGGATCGGAGGACCGATACCACATCTCGTGGAGTGGAGTGGTGGAGGAAGGAGGAGTGAATAGATCGAACAAATTGATGGGTGGGCAGCGCCCACATGCGCAGGGGACAAACAGGATTTCAGGTGGTCCGTCCGTAAAGTATGGATCGACCATCAGAGGGGGAGAACGAGGAATGGGTTCCAATAGTTGGAAGAGAGATGTGAGATGGGAAGGAGACCAAGAAATGATAACGGGTGAGCTCCCCTCCTCCCGTGGATGCTGAACTGGCTGCTTCTTCGGCCTCCATTGGACGAGCCGAACCTCTTGATGCTTCTGTCGGCGATCCTCTTCATAAAATAATCTTTCAAAGGCCTGACTATAGTCAATCATGTCATCAACTGGCCCTTTTGGTGGTAGAGGGGGACTGGCAACTGGACAAACTGAACCTTTCCTTTCTGACAAAACTAGATGTGGGCTTAATGTGCCTGGCTGAAGAGGCCCTCTGACAAAATGCTGACGGTAGTCCCAGGTGAGTGGCCCATAGTCACCCATCATAAATAATGCGGTCTCTCGGTAGCCGAGACATCTCATGTTCATTTTTCTTCCCTTGGGGATGAGCTTGGTCCTTCCCTGCAATTGAGCACCGAGGCCTCTCCCCGGTTGGTAGCCTAGTTTCAGTATAATGTCCCAGCCCTTGGAATCTCAGATCTGGGGCTTCATCTTGACATTCACGGGGGTAGAGATGGGCTTGCGGGGTGCATAAGCCTAGGGAAAGTCTAGATCTAGCACAGAGATAACTGACCGGCTGCTTGGCCATAAGGTGGGAAGAACCTTTTCTGAAATAGCTTTAACAGATTGGACCGTGGATAAGCTCTTAACTTTGACGATCCTCCCTTGGAAAGGGAATTTAATGCATTGATGTGCAGTGGAGGGTACGGCGCTGAGAGTGTCAATCCATGGGCGACCCAAGATAGCTTTGAACATAGGGTCAATGTCTAGCACATAGAACTCCACAGGCATAGTAAGAGGCCCAAGCTCTGCTTGAATAGTGACCACCCCATGACATGCTCTCCTCGAGTTGTCATATGCAGCTATGGTAGTGGGGGTTGGCCGTAGCAATTCCTCTGAGATGTTGCAAGCTCGAAGGGTACTGAGCAGGCATACATTAATAGATGCCCCTGTATCAACCAGTGCTACGTCAATATTGACTTTATTCAGAGTGATTGAAATGCAGAGCGGCATTTGCCGAGCCTTTGGAGGAGCTAGCTCGGTTTCAGAAAATGTGATTGCCCGCCCTTTGGAAATTGTTGCCAGTGCCGTAGGTAGACTGTCGACTGCCATATCTTCACTAACCATCACCTTTTGTAGAAAGTTTCTGAGAGCATCCTGGTGAAGGGTAGATCTTTTAATGAGCTTCAAAACAGATATCTTGGCGGGCACCCTATCCAAATGATGTAGTAGGTCGTATTGGGTACCCGGCAGAGGTTCGGTTTCTTCCTATTTGGCAGCCGACTGGGAAGACTGGGGATTAGAAGTAGTGGGATAATTCCGATGGAACAGCCACCCGCTCCGTAGGGCGAGGTTTTGTGCCGGCACGGCATCAGGAGACGGTATAATTGGCCCGGTGGCATGGATGAGTGGACTAGGTGGTGTGAGAGAAAGGATTTGGTACGATGTGGTGTTGGTGGAGGTAATAAGTGGTGATGGGTGGATGATGGATGAGGGGTTAGTGGAAGGCGGGGTGGTGATGATGGGTGTTGGTACGGAGGGAGGACAGGCTAGTGGATATGTGGTGATGAGTGAAGGGTTGGGTGACGGTGTAATGTTGGTGGCGGGGGTAATTGGTGGTGGGTGTGATAGAATCGTGGGTGGTGGCGGAGTTACTGGAGCGGGTGTGAATGGGAGAACAAGTGGTGAAGGTGTCGGGTGTGTAGGTAAAATGTTAGAGGAAGCAAGGGGATTGCGGTGATTATGGTGGAGGGCCATTATCTGCGGTGTGGTGCCGTCGTCATCAAAAGACCACCCGACGTTAGGAGCCGGGGGCTGGACAACATTGACCTGAGCTGGTGCCGACGGCTGAGGCTGCGGAGCGGGAGGGTGATTCGGCATCGGGTTCTGATGAATCCCCAAATCCTGAACCTGTTGCTATTGCTGCTGTGGTGGTTGCTGCTGCGGCTGCGGTGCCTATTGCTGCTGCACTTGCTGCCTCGGCGGCTGCCTTCTCTTCTCTTTGATTTCGATAATGGCCTTGTGCATCTCGGCCCAATCAATTCTCTGTCCCTCATGGAGGTCATACACTAGGTCCCTGAACTGAAAACATCCTTCGATTGTGTGCCTCGGCTGCCTGTGGAATATGCAATACTTTGTTTGATCAACTGCTGTGTTCCAAATGGGCCGTTCCGGAGGAAGTTGTATAGCATTTATTGACATGAGAGCCGAGAAGATATCCGTGAGGGTTTCTGGCAAGGGTGGGTATTGTGCCCTTTTAGGATCCGGACGCTTGCTGCTGTTGTTGTTATAGCCGTTGGGTGGAGGGACATTGTGATATTGCGGAGGTTGTGGTGCTTGCTGTGGTGCGGTGAAGGTATTTTATGGAGTGGTGAAGGCAGGCGGAGGGTTTTGTGGAGTGACTTGGAAGCTTTGGGGAGCGGGGTTCTGTGGAGTGCGGGGATTTTGGGGGAAGCGGAAGGGTGCGGCTTGGAAGGGGAAAGTAACGGCTTGAACTTGCTCGTTCGTTTGGATCCCCTCGGTAACATGCCCATGAGGTTTCTTATGATACTTGGGCTTTTGATTTTCAAAGAGCGAGTGTATGAGGGAATCCTTGAACTGAGTTTGAATAAAGCGTGCTCGGCTGTAAAGTTGATGCATGTTGGCTATATCATTCATGGCTAGAATGTTGCGGAAGGTCGGAGTGGCATTTTAAATAAGCAATTTGACCTTCTCTTCCTCTGGAATGTGGCCGAGCACTCTAGCGGCCATCTGCCTCCATCGGACTGCGTAGGTAGCAAATTCCTCATCAGGCTTCATCTTTTCGGCCACCAGATCTGTAAATGAATATTCCGGGCCGACTCTATCTTGGAACCTCTGAATAAACTTATCTTTTACTGTCTTGAAACTCTCGGCGTCTTCCAGTGGCAGAGAATAGAACCATTCCAGTGCAACACCATCCAGCGATCGGCGAAATAGATATGCCATGAGGCGATCATCGTGCTGAAATTGAGCCGACTCGTATAAGAAGTCCCTCACATGAACAAAAGGATTGCTGTTCCCATCATACTTTCTATAGTTGGGGAGCTCGGACTGTGGAGGGAACCGGATGTTCTGAAAACTCGGGACTGGAACGTCTACCAATGACTGAGGGCCAACCCGCTTCTGAAGGAAATCGAGTTGCTGCTTCATGGCGGCCCATTTATCAAGCAACTCCTGCTCTCGGGAGGGAGCAGGGACAGAAAAGGATGAATTTTGAGGAACGGAAGGGTAAACATATGGAGGAGACGGTCCATAAGAGGGATGGTGGATCGAAGGGTGACCCACATTAGACTGGACCTGGGCTGCCCCTTGCTGAGGGCGCATAAAATCATTGGGACCAAGAAGAACTTGCGGCACAGCTGAGCCTGAGATGTGATGATCCAACAGGAAAGAAGGAGGCATAACTGGGTTCCCCTTATCAAGGCACTGCTGGGCCGAACCAGAAGACTGGCCCATTTCAAGATTGGAGAAGCGGAGGGTCCTAGGTTGGACCGGAGTGAGATCAACGGGCTGCACAGTGGGTCCATCGGCTCTAGGTTGAGCGACGGACGGATTGGAATGACCAAAGACAATAGGAGAAGGCGGGGTGTTGGACCCCTGCATAACCTGATAGACTGCCTGAAGCTGGGTCGGGTCTAATTGAGCCATCATCTGAAGGATAGAATTGGCGGAAGGAAGAGGAGGATTTTGAGTGGATGGAGCAATCTGCATAGGGATGGAAGATGAGGGAGGAAGGGGTTCCTGATGAGGACATCACCAGCTATCCCCTTTGTTCGAGGATCCCGATGCTCGCCAACTATGCTACATCTTGTTCGCCACTATATTTCGAGTCATATGATGTAATTTTCATTTTATTATCATGTACTTTTCCTTTTATTTGAGTCCAATACCTAGGTTAGGTAGCTATTTACCTAAGTCTAGAGTCATTATGATGGTTAATGGGCCCAATTATATGGGCTAGGCCCAGGGGCGCCCCCTTCCCCTTGGTTAAGTGTTAGTAGTCCAAAAGTCAGGGACTTATGTGAAAATGTGGGACTCCTATAAATAGGACCCCAATCCCTCATTTGGAAGCTAATGAAGTATTGATAAAAATTGCCACAAGAATTTGTGCCTCTCTCTCTCTCTCTCTCTCCTCCTCGCTCTCTCTCCCTTGGGCGACCTTGCCCCTTCACCTCCCTCCCTTGCCACATCACCCTCCACCTCAGCCTCCCTCCCTTGCCACATCACCCTCCACCTTAGCCTCCCACCCTTTCACCTCCCCAAGACCCATTACTCCCCTTTAGTGCCTCCACTTCCCAAGCAACCCTTCCCCTTCCCTATACAACCTTTCACCTTCCCAAGGGAGAATCCCTTCTCCTAGGCACCCCTTCCCCTCCCCAAGGCAACCCCTTCCCATTCCCTAGACCACCATTAAACCCTCCATTAACCCACCACTCCAAAATCCAAAGGCAACCCTCCCCATCCCCTTGGCCATTTACGCACCCACCTCCCACCATCTCCTATTGGCTTTGGCCGACCACCCCTCCCCAAGCCCACTTGCGCCCCCTCACCCCACCTCCATCCAGCCTCCCCTCTGCAACTCACCCTCCATTCCCTTCCAGGTGCGTCCACGGCGACTCCGCCATCCCACGGCATCGTCTTCATCATCGACGTTGAAGATCTCCTTGTTCTGCTGCTCAAAGGCTTGAGCAGAAACGTCGGTCAAGTCTACAGCGTCCACACCGTCTTCCACAGTGCAAACCAGTCCGAGCTCCCTTCAAAGAATTCATGCGCCTTCAAGTCCTCTTCACGTGCAAGGTACAATCGTCTCGTTCCGACTTCACTACAGATCGTGGTGCCCATTCTCATGCGGCTGCGCCAGATTTGAGCCAGAACCTGAGGTCCGTTTGGCAGAGGCTGCACCGACGTCAACAGCGCGATTCAGCCTGAACTATCTTCTGAGAGTTGTTTCTTCTCCAAGTCCTCAATGCTCCCGAGGTGGTCTCGCCTCGTTCCGACTTCGGCACAGTGCGTGGCGTTCGTTCTCCCATGACTGCGCAGAATAGGGGCCACCTAGTCTACCCAGACTGTGTGCCTACCTTGTAGAGCGTGCCACGCCCAACCTGTTCGTCTTCGGCCCAGGACGTCCTCAGAAAAGTTGTGCCCCTTGATGACACGAAATCAACCCAGGTGGTTTCGTCCCATTCTGATCTTGGTGCAGAGAGTTCCAACACGGCCTTCGTCTCCCTGTCTGGCTGTTCTCCGAGAAATCAGAAGCTTACTACATCTGCGACCACGCCCGGCTCGGTAATCCAATGGACCCCATCTTTTGAGGGTACTTAGACCTCTCTGTCGGCCATCCGACTGAGTTGGTACCGCCTCGTTCGGAGTTCTACAACAAGTGTACCGACGACTGCATCACGGTGGCGCAGATCTGTCCAGTGGGACAGGTTCATGCATGAGCTCTTCGTCGGCCGGCCACGCCCTCCAGCGACCTCAGAACAAGACCTAACTTTCAGGAGCACCCCTGGTCTTCTCCAGAAACATTTTGGTGCTAGCGGCGTCGCGTTCGGAGTTTCGTACGTGGCGTACCTTTCAGAACTTCGCGGTTCTGTCCTATAGGACAGCGTGTAGTGGTGTCTAATCTCCCCTCCCCGCCTGGCCGGCTTAGCGCCCCTCCCTGTGTGGAGGTAGTGTTTAATTGTAACCAAGATTGTCCCCACCCCTAGTCCAACCCCCCTGTGTGGGGAGTAGTGTATGTATTGTTCGAACAGGGGAAGCTTCATCGGCGTAGTGTGCGGGAAATCCACACTTCCCCGCTCGCCCATCGTCTCCGAACGAGATTGGTGTCTTCACACCGATCAGGTGAGCCACTCACACTCCTCTTTTCTGGATTCCTTTTCTTAATTAGTATTGCATCTTAGTACCGTCGGCGTTAAGAGAGTGCCCGAACCCGAATTATCATTGAATTACGTGACTACCGCGGGTGAGCTGTGAGAGTGACACTACATCCCACGCCCTCGGCGTGCCGGCCGCCCTTGATATTGGGCATCCCTGGCCCATTGGGGTCCATCCCTAGCTGGCCATACCCTTGGAACCTTGAGGTCCAACCTCGGACCCTCACCATCATCACCGGTCTACCTACGGACCCGGGTGCGCGCGACGCGGGTGAACCCGCTTGTGAGATATTGCCGTTCGGTCCGGTTGCTTGCAAATTTAGGTCCAAGGGGTTCGTGTCACATCAAGTGGTATCAGAGCAAGTTTTAGACTTGTCTCTACGAGTCTAGTCCTAGGGCATTGGCATTTGAGTCTCCCTTGCATCATGTTTTCCATCACTCCCTTGCATGACCACCCTAGGGAGACACCCCAACTTTCCATGGACCAATTTGACGCTTTCATCAACAAATGTCATAACTGTATATATACCCTCACCTCCCGGCTTGATCGGCTTGAAGCAAAAGGAAACCACGGCCCTAGAGCTTGCTCACCTCGGGATGGATTTGGAGCCAATGAACCCCCACTTAGGAGCAATGGCCTTAGAGTCTTGCCTCCCCGGGATGAGTTTGATTGGAAAGGGTTAGGCTATGATCCTTACTATGAGAGGTCCCAACACTATGGGCGTGAGGAGAGACGCCCCTGGGATAACCTAGACAACCAATACTCAAGAATGATGCAATTCTCTAGGTCTTCTAGGTTCACTCCACGACCGGATGATTCCAATGACATGGGACCCCGTCCCAACCTAGACCCTCTCCCGAAGACACCCATGCCATGTCTTAACGGAAGTACCCCAATTCGGCCCACAAATCCTCCTCCCACCCCTTTCCAAAAAGAACTTAAGGGGGTGACCGAAGTCTATGTGGCTCCCCTAGATTGGGAAGAAGAATATGAAGCCCAATTGGGTCAAGAGAACTCATTCCTTCCCAAAGAAAACCCACTGAGCCAAATTGGGTGCACCCACCCCTATGAGTTACAAGATGCCCAACCTAGGCCTCCACTACTACCCCTCCCCATTCTATCCCAAGTCCCCCATTACCCACCACCCAAAGAGCACCACATGCCAGTCATCATCACCCCACCCACAAAGGACCTACTCACCTCCTTGGTAGAAGAAACCATGATCCCCACACCCGACCCCCTAGTAGGGAACACCCCAGAACCACTCCCCACCTTGGAGGAAAATCATGGCCAAAATAAGGAAGAAATTGCACCTTTCATGCCACCCCCGCCAATTGGGAGTGAACTCATCATAAATGGGCCCTTGGTTAGATGGCTTGTGGAAAACCGGGCTCACCCTATCCTGCCCCATGCCTACCCTTCCATGGAACAACACCTCCCCATAGTACCCTTATCCACCTATCACACCACAATCCAATCATCCTATCAAGTGGAAACATTAGGGGATCTTCTTAAGGGAATAGCTTGGCAAATGGAGTTAACTGGCATGTTGACTACAGTAGCCGACCGACCTAGGAGCCTTGACCTCCTACACCTATGTGTCGGATCCATCTCCTCCATTTACACTATGGGTTGCTACACTAGCGACCTTCTTTTACTCCTCCCTACACCCGACGAGCCCGATGCTATCCACAAACTAGAGTTGCTTGTCTCAGGTAGAACATCCAGCCCTCCAGTCATGGCCGACCATCCCACCAAAAATTTTGGCCCGATCATTTTACTAGAGGAGGAGAATCCGCCATCAAATGGTTGTGAGGACCATGAGGACCTAGAGTTCCTCTCTTTAGGTGACCCTTACCATGACCCCTTCGATCCCTTCCTATGCCCCCCACCTTACTCACCACCAACCTTTTCCTACCCCAACCGACCTTATTGGACCAAGCCCACTCCATTTTCCTAGACCCCTTTGACCCCTATGAGTGGAAACTCTCACACCAAGCCATATACATAGGAGAAACCATTTGGATGGGAATGCATGTGCCACTACATTTTGCATCATTTGGTAGGGCTAGTAAGCCCAGTCATCTCATACATGTCACACACACTTTAGGCCCAATGCATGACTGGCTCACATTTGGATGTGCTGGTCCTCCCTCATTCATCATTGATCATATGCATGTTAGGAGCATCTACGGGTGTCCGGATCCCCCGACATTCATCACCACTTTGTGTGATAGGTTCCCCTACAGATACCATGGCCCTCCAACCATTGTTATGAAGCCCATGCATGATAGGGCCACTTGTGGCTACCTCGGTCCACCTAAGTTCATCAAGGTCCACATGGCATCACAGCATGATAGGTCAATTTACGGTTGCCCCGGTCCACCTTTACACACCAAGCTTTTCACACCCACACCGCATCATAGTGCATGGCATATGCATACACGCAAGCAATTCGCAATGAGCGGAGAGGTTCACAAAGAGCGGATAAGAGCTCGCGAGTGCCACTTGGAATTTCAAGTAGGCGATTTGGTGATGATAGCATCGGAGTGGCTCTACCTTAGGGTCACCTCCCATTCGAGGGCACGAGGACTTGGACCTTTCCCTGTTCCTAGTGGCTTTGGCAAACACAGCTTATGGATTGAATTTACCAATGGGTTATGGGATATACCCCACTTCTCACGTGGCAGACCCGGCACCCTATATGGGCACCGCGGTGGATCCTAGTGAGTGCTTTGAGCCTATACCTTCCTTTAAGAGGGACACCCCGGAGAGCTCCCACAAAATAGCCTTAAGAGCCCGACGTGTGCACATAGGGGCAACACTAGGCAAGCAGGGTTCCATCGCCAGCAAGAGGGTGTGCCCAAGCCACCTTGAGAGGATGAAGGACCGTCCCCTGGTCGCAGATGCGGGTTGAGTTTGGAGGTTGAGGTTCGCCGTGAGCTGCTTTAGAGGACCACTCCTCCGGTGGGCCCATACTCGACGGAGTCGAGTTCTCCGCACCCCGGGGGTATGATGAGGACATCACCAGCTATCCCCTTTGTTCGAGGATCCCGATGCTCGCCAACTATGCTACATCTTGTTCGCCACTATATTTCGAGTCATATGATGTAATTTTCATTTTCTTATCATGTACTTTTCCTTTTATTTGAGTCCAATACCTAGGTTAGGTAGCTATTTACCTAAGTCTAGAGTCATTATGATGGTTATTGGGCCCAATTATATGGGCTAGGCCCAGGGGCGCCCCCTTCCCCTTGGTTAAGTGTTAGTAGTTCAAAAGTCAGGGACTTATGTGAAAATGTGAGACTCCTATAAATAGGACCCCAATCCCTCATTTGGAAGCTAATGAAGTATTGATAAAAATTGCCACAAGAATTTGTGCCTCTCTCTCTCTCTCTAAAGGGGGCGGCCCCCTCTCTCTCTCCTCCTCTCTCTCTCTCCCTTGGGCGACCTTGCCCCTTCACCTCCCTCCCTTGCCACATCACCCTCCACCTCAGCCTCCCACCCTTTCACCTCCCCAAGACCCATTACTCCCCTTTAGTGCCTCCACTTCCCAAGCAACCCTTCCCCTTCCCCATACAACCTTTCACCTTCCCAAGGGAGAATCCCTTCTCCTAGGCACCCCTTCCCCTCCCCAAGGCAACCCCTTCCCATTCCCTAGACCACCATTAAACCCTCCATTAACCCACCACTCCAAAATCCATAGGCAACCCTCCCCATCCCCTTGGCCATTTGCGCACCCACCTCCCACCATCTCTCATTGGCTTTGGCCGACCACCCCTCCCCAAGCCCACTTGCGCCCCCTCACCCCACCTCCACCAAGAGAGACCGCCTCCATCCAGCCTCCCCTCTGCAACTCACCCCCCATTCCCTTCCAGGTGCGTCAACGGCGACTCCGGCATCGTCTTCGTCATCGACGTTGAAGATCTCCTTGTTCTGCTGCTCAAAGGCTTGAGCAGAAACGTCGGTCAAGTTTGCAGCATCCACACCGTCTTCCACAATGCAAACCAGTCCGAGATCCCTTCAAAGAATTCGTGCACCTTCAAGTCCTCTTCACGTGTGAGGTGGAATCGTCTCGTTCCGACTTCACTACAGATCCTGGTGCCCATTCTCATGCGGTTGCGCCAGATTTGAGCCAGAACCTGAGGTCCGTTTGGCAGAGGCTGCACCGACGTCAACAGCGCGATTCAGCCTAAACTATCTTATGAGAGTTGTTTCTTCTCCAAGTTCTCAACGCTCCTGAGGTGGTCTCGCCTCGTTCCGACTTCGGCACAGTGCGTGGCATTCGTTCTCCCAGGACTGCGCAGATCAGGGGCCACCCAGTCTACCCAGACTGTGTGCCTACCTTGCAAAGCATGCCACGCCCAACCTGTTCGTCATCGGCCCAGGACGTCCTCAGAAACGTTGTGCCCCTTGACGACATGAAATCAACCCAGGTAGTTTCATCCCATTCTGATCTCGGTGCAGAGAGTTCCAACATGGCCTTCGTCTCCTGTGGACGCGGATTTTTTATTTATTTATTGTTTTTATTTTATTTGGATTTTGGATTTGTTAGGCATGCCAGTCACCGGAGTGACGATTTTATCGTGCGCTCGACCTGACTTGGTCAGTTGATTGTGAGGTCCGAGTCGGGACCAGAAGTCCGTCATACCATAAAGGCTATGACGTTAATTACGTCCTTCCAAGGAAGGACAACCCTTGATTAAACGCCAAAAAAATAGGAGGCCTCGAGAGGCAAACATATATTCATGTGCGCAGTTTGAATTTCATACCAGAGCCAGGAAGGCTGGCAAGATAATAACATCAACTGTAGAAACAGACGATATCGTTAAGTCAGCGGTTCAGAGACCGGGCTTAGGGGGAAAGGGGAAATTTCAGTCACAGACAGGCTGAGCCATGGCCATAATGGGGGTTTAAAACATCGATCGACGTTTCGGCAGCATCTCCCCTTTTATCTGGATTATGCCCAGGGGGAAATAGGCTATCACCCACGGAGTGCCGGGATGAAAGCCAAGAGAGAGAGAAGTGTTGAACTTCCCGAATCGCGTATCTGCCATGGGACAATGCTTGATATTCCCTATAGAAGCCGGCGGCACTCGTGCAATGGCAGAGCCCTCCCGAGCTAAAGGGGTTATTCGTGAACCCGCTGCGGGACGACGGAATGTAAGCGAACGCTTAATGTTGTGCCCTCGCACGCGGATCGACCTGCGTGGTCAGGTCGCGGGGATCGACCTGCCCGGTCAGGTCGCGGGGGTCAAGGGGGCAGCGCCCCTTGCGGGGGTTTCCGGGGGCAGAGCCCCCAGAATAAAATTTGGATTGAAGACTCAGTAACAATATTTGAGTAGGTTATCAGTGCAGTGCGAGCGTGCAAAAGGGGATTCCCGGCGCAAGGGGCTACTTAGTGCGAAGAGGAAACGGCCAGACAGGTTCCCGATGTGGGCTTCCCGGCGCGCAGAGGAAGTGGCCAGGAGGGCTCCCGGCGCCAGCTTCCCGGCGCGCAAAGGAGACGGCCAAGGGGGTCTCGGTGTGGTCCTTTTTTATGGCTAAGGAGGGGGGTCTCGGTGCGGCTGGGAGGCAGAAGGGGGTTCCCGGCGCGCTCATCGCCGCGCCGGGAACCCGGCGCCGGGAAGCCTCCAGGCCAGAAAAGGTTGTGTTGAGGGGGGAGCCCTCTCGGCGGCATGGCTCTCGGCGTGCAAAATACCGCGCCTGGAGCTGGTGCACCGGGAAGGTAAAAGGGCTCAGGACAGAGAGGGTTTATGGCTTGATTACGATGCTCTGTTTTGGGTTCATCGATGATCCAGGCTGAAATAGATAGATTCAATGGGGTCAAGGTGGATCAGTTCATCAAAGTTGAACTGGATTAGGCTTGAGCTTTATAGAGATATCAGGCTCGAGGAGGAATTAGGGAAATCAGGGTCTGCAGAACTCCTGTCACTAGTGTGCAAAGTCCCGGGGGTAGCTTAATGTCGACTTTCATCTTCCTGGGAGAATTTTGGCAGCACCTCCCCTGGACCGAGCATTTGCCAGAGAGTGGTATAGGCTGACATCCACGGAGTGCCGGGATGAAAGCCGGAAAATGAGTGAGCACTAAGGCTCGAAGAGACTATCCATGTCTCTGGCATCGGTCACTATTCCCCTTCTCAGAGACTGACGAAACTCATGTAGAGACAGGGTTCGTCAGACCCACGAGGTTGCATGTGAATCCAGTTAGGGACCTCAGAATGTAGGGGAGGTCAATCCCCAGTTAATTTATCTCCTGGGGTACATATGACGACTCAAGAACGCCTTAGGATAAGTGGACGAAGAGGCCAAAGGGGTGGACAAAGGGGGGGCTCTCAGCATGGTTTTCATTGGCAAGAAGATGGCTCTCGACGTGGGATTATAGGTTGGCCAAGGGGTTCTCGGCATGGGTTTACAGGTTGGCCAAGGGGGGCTCTCGGCATGGGTTGAGTTGGCCTGAAGAAGCTCTCGGCGTGGGACTTCCCGGCGCGCCCATTACCGCGCCGGGAAGGTGGCGCCGGGAAGCTAAGGGCTGGGGGGTTCACGTGGAAGTGGCTTTTTGGCCAAAGCACAAGACCAGGGGTTTTGTCGTTTAGCTGGAGGGGAAGAAAATGGGGGCCTCTCGGCGGCTTGGCTTTCGGCGGGGAAATTTGCACGCCGAGAAGGTTAAAGGGTCGGGGGTTTTCAGAGCTCACAATGATACTCTGTTCAGATGTTTTCTGGGATTTCTGGCTTGAATTGATGCCGGGTCAGGAGTGCAGGAGGGGGATTTCATGGATGCTTCTATTAGAAGGATGCCAAGGGAATTGGACGGTGGAATCAATGAAAGAAACCAGACCATCACCTGATCGTGTAGAGAGTTTTATCTGCTTGTTGCAGGCCGTCTGGGGGGAGTCAAGAGATGACTGTCTCTGATCCCCCGGACGAGCCCTAATAGCCTCTAAAACCAACGACGGAGGAACCCTCAACGTCGATGCTCCAGACCCTAATCATTCGAGGGTTAGAATGGAGGGTCGAGAGATCGAGATCCACTTGCTAGAACTTCGCGGAATAGCATCCGTCTGTAGAGTAAACATATCCTCGTGTAGTCAGCGGTTCAAGGAACCAAGAGATTAATGTCTTGGGTTCCTGAACAGCACAAGGGGCATTGAGGGCCTTGAGAGGGACTCACACATATGCGATGAATCTACCATCGAGACAAGAGGGGGGAAGAAGACAGAACCCAGTAGCCCATTGGATAGGGATAGGGGTCCTATCTACGCTCCTCTGAAGAACAGATTCGTAGGGAGACTCTGAAACCGGGAGCGTATGAACTATCGGACATTTCAGATAGAAGACACATATATATACATGGAGGGACGAAGGGAAAGGCTTTCAATTGTCCATTTCATTTCATCTCATAAGCATTGTTTACATCATCTGCAAGGCAAAAGCCAAAGAACGAGGAGGGGAACAGGGGGAAGCGAAAAGATAACTCTCGACATCGTATGAATAATCAAACACGAAGATATGGACTATTACATACGGAGGCAGATCAAGAAAACAGCAAACATGGGGGGGGGGAGGGTGGAGCATTGACTCCTCTCCCTCCCCCGAGCAACCCACCTGGGGTTTTTCTTCTTCTTCTTCTCTCAGACTTCTTCTCTTTCTTTTCAGCGGAGCCTCTCTCTCTCTCTCCTTTCCTATCTCCTTTTCTGGATGGGTTTCTTTTTTTCTTGCTGTCTCTTCTCTTTTTTTTTTTTGATCAGTTCTATCCTCTTCCGCCCTTTTATCCACCGAGAAAAGGGGGTTTTATAGCCTCTGCTGAGTGTTTTCCCGGTTGGCATATCTCGGCGCGCATGGTCGATGGAGGCTTCCCGGTGCCGGTTTTGGGTCCTGGTGAGGGTCTCTCGGCGCCATTCTCTGGAGCTCATTTGGCAGGCCCATTTAGGGCTTTTAAACTTCATATGCACCTCGACCTCTCTTAATTCTTCAAATATATTTTCCAGAACCGAGGAAGGCCCTCTACTGGTGACATAGCTTCTATTGAGATAATTCATAGATCTTCATCAGTCTGTAGACTCGGGTTTCATCGACATCGCCACTTGAATGATGACAAAGCCGGACATCATTTCATTAGCATCGTCACCCGAACGGTGACAAGACCGGACATCAGCTTTCTGAGAAGACTTCAGCCCGGTATATCACCCATGGAGATGGTTCCTCTTTCGTTTTGACTTTACAAAAGCCTTTACAATCTTCATTTGCTAGTTCTGGCTTCATCTTTATCTTTGCTCCTGCCTCATCTGTCAATAAGTCAACATCTGACTCACTCTGGCATGTCATCTGTAGATTCTTGGGCAGGGCAGCAATACAGCTCTTATTAAAATATGGTAGGAGGTCTCATCAGTCAGGCGACTGCTACTTCATCAGTGTTGCCGTCTCGTTGATGATGACACCGGACATCGGCTTGGCCGGAAAAGGCTTTAGCCGGGTAGACGGTTGATGAGCTTCACCAGTAATCTTTCGTTGCTTGTCTAATCCTCTTTTAATTTTGTCTCTGCCCTTGCTCATTTTTTAGGCGTCAACATCTCCCTGTCTGGCTGTTCTCCCAGAAATCAGAAGCTTACTGCATCTGCGACCACGCCCGGGTCGGTAATCCAATGGAGCCCATCTTTTGAGGGTACTTAGACCTCTCTGTCGGCCATCCGACCGAGTTGGTCCTGCCTCGTTCGGAGTTCTACAGCAAGTGTACCGGCGACTGCATCACGGCGGCGCAGATCTGTCCAGCGGGATAGGTTCGTGCATGACCTCTTCATCGGCCGGCCACGCCCTCCAGCGACCTCAGAACAAGGCCTAACTTTCAGGAGCACCCCTGGACTTCTCCAGAAATATTTTGGTGCTAGAGGCGTCGCGTTCGGAGTCCCGTGCGTGGCGTACCTTTCAGAGCTTCGCGGTTCTATCCTATAGGACAACGTCTAGTGGTGTCTAATCTCCCCTCCCCGCCTGGCCGGCTTAGCGCCCCTCCCTGTGTGGAGGTAGTGTTTAATTGTAACCAAGATTGTCCCCACCCCTAGTCCAACCCCCCTGTGTGGGGAGTAGTGTATGTATTGTTCGAACAGGGGAAGCTTCATCGGCGCAGTGTGCGGGAAATCCACACTTCCCCGCTCGCCCATCGTCTCCGAACGGGATTGGTGTCTTCACACCGATCAGGTGAGC
This sequence comes from Amorphophallus konjac, assembly GCA_022559845.1. Lineage (NCBI taxonomy): Eukaryota > Viridiplantae > Streptophyta > Magnoliopsida > Alismatales > Araceae > Amorphophallus > Amorphophallus konjac. Next base: position 284,063,897 of record CM040127.1, read on the forward strand.
CACTCACACTCCTCTTTGATGGATTCTTTTGCTTAATTAGTATTGCATCTTAGTACCGTCGGCGTTAAGAGAGTGCCCGAACCCAAATTATCATTTAATTACCTGACTACCGCGGGTGAGCTGTGAGAGTGACACTACATCCCACGCCCTCGGCGTGCCGGCCGCCCTTGATATTGGGCATCCCTGGCCCATTGGGGTCCATCCCTAGCTGGCCATACCCTTGGAACCTTGAGGTCCAACCTCGGACCCTCACCATCATCGCCGGTCCACCTACGGACCTGGGTGCGTGCGATGCTGGTGAACCCGCTTGTGAGATATAGCCGTTTGGTCCAGTTGCTTGCAAATTTAGGTCCAAGGGGTTCGTGTGACATCAGTTTCTCCTCGGGCTGGAACGAGACAACCCTAGAGGGATCCTCTAGAAGCCCTTGAGGGAGAGACTCCTCTTGGGACCGAGGAAGATCAAAGGAAGCCATGGTAGATTTGAAGAGTGGGTTGAAATAGGATGAGGAGAGGGACTCACCCTCGGGTGATGATGCTTCTAACAGATGGAGGTGACTCCACATGCAACAGACAACCTTAACAAGATGCAAACAACACACAACAATCACACAATAAGTGACCAAACTTAGACGACTTCTAGCGAAGATGTAAGTGAAAAAGAAATGAAGACACTCCAAGTCAACCAAGTTGCTTAAGATGATGCCACAAGATTTCTATGATTTCTCCTTTGGAACTTTAGTAGATAGATTAAAAATGTGCTCTCGACAACGGGTTCCTAATAGGAGAGGGGTGTGAGGCTTGGTTTGACTTTAAATGTTAATCACTCCTTCACTTATGCAACCCTAGACACGGGGTGGAAAGGTACAACCGGCCCGACGTCCGTGTGGGAATCCACGGCTCGTGGGGACTTATGGAGGTCCCTGGTGTGATTTCCTAGTCGGCCCCAAGGAATATGGAGATGAGAGGTCCGCACACCAAGGTAGGAAAATGCAATCTAATGTATGAAAATATGAATGAACCTATGTGCACCGAAGTGCATGCAAATTCTAACCTATAATCTAGCAAACAAGTATGCACACAATGATGTAGATAAGTAGATCAACCAGGGAGGAGACCAGATAACACCCAAGCACAAAGATCACAACAGAAACTGTGGAAAGAAAATGCACCTCGGGATGCGTACCTATCTAGAGTATGTAACGGTCTAGGGGACCTGCGTCAGAGAAAAGTGACGGTCGAAGACCAGACCGTCAGAAGCAGTGTAACGCAGGAACTGGAGACCGTCAGAGGAGCCAGGGAACCAGAAACAACAAGAAATAAAAGGGAAATCCGGGGAAAACCAAGACAAGGAAATGATGGCAGGTTTAACAGAGATCAAAACACGATTGGCACAAGTTGTCCCACCGTGATCGCCAAAAAACAGTTGATTTGTTTTCTTCCTTTTGTTTGTGATATGAAGAATGACAAATATAATGAGCAAATAACAACGATCTCAATCAACCTATGAACATGTGAACCATGAACCTAGGTAATCAGAACAAGCTCTAGCATGGGCAATGCTATCTCAATCAAACTAAACTGAAGAGGGAAAGGAAAAACACATGCCGGGGCGTGGAGCAAAGGAATAAATGAAAACACACCGCGTGGGTGGAACAAGCAAAAGAAATAAGAGATATGAGAAAGAGAAAACCAATGCCCAGTACTAAGAAAGAACGTGATCGCCACCAAGGTAAACACAAGCCAAAGACCTGAGAAATACCTTAGAATAGGAGGATGATGCACCCGCCCACGGGAGAGAGAAATCAATAGGAAACTGCAGCTCTGTTGAATGTAACGGCCCAGCACCTACGCGTCACAGGAGTGTGACGGTCGCCCGATGAACCGTTAGAGGAACCTGATGTGCCTGATAAAGACCGTCAGAGTGTCTGCAGAACAAGCTCGTGAATCCTTGAAACTCTAAACCTTCCAGCCGGCCAGAAAGCTTGGGTCTCGCCTTATGAACCCTGTAAACTTGCCAAAGAACGTAGAACACAAGAAAATAATCCCAGATTAGCCTTTCACACAACGTAGCATCAATTCTCAAATGAACTTAATATCATTCAAAAGGAAAGGGGAATACCGGGGGAGTTTGGTTTTTTAACCCCTCTGGGCGTTTTAAAAGATAGGAAGGATGTTTAGATGATTGAAACAAGTGGAGGAACGTGGAATAAGGAGTGGGACAATGCTATGATGCAAAGGAGAAGGGAAGAACACAAGTTTGCCAATGATTGACTTAAACACTTGAAATCAAAGTACTCCCTTGACCGAGATGCAGATGGACGCAGAAAATCAATTCTCCTTGGTTGAATGTGGCTCCAGAATACGGCAGCACTTCGACACAAACTCCAGATTTCTCCTCTCTAGGCCATGAAGTTAAGGGTTCTATTTATAGGCCCTCAAACTCTCCGGTCGTGTAGAGGATAATCTAGCTAAAAAGGAGAATGATTCTTAGCAAACTCTTGAAGATAATACTCCCAAGAATCAATAGAAACAAACAGAAGGTCCTGAGGATCAGATTTGGAAGAGAAATCACAAGATCAAACTCTCAATTCGACCACGGAGTAGCAGAGAAAAGACCAGACTTGCCAGGACTTCTGTTGGATGTAACGGCTGCACGACAGACCGCCACATGGACGTAATGCACCAGGAGTAGACCGTTACACTACCCTATATCTTAAGAAGATAAGATCAACGGGGAGAATTTGCAAACAGTTGGACTCTGAAGAATGTGACGGCCATGGGTAGACGCGTTAGAGGAATATAACGGTCGCACGACAGACCGTTAGAATCAACGGATAGGCAAAAGGATAAGCATTGGCAACAGGCCTTAAGCTGTAGGATTCTTCAAAATGTAACGGCCCAGGGCCATTGCGTCAGAAAGATGTAACGCGCATGTTATAGACCGTTAGAGACAATAAGGATCCAAAAAGGAAAGCTTGCTAAGCTTCATTGAATGCAAGAAATCAAGGAATCAGACCCAACCAAGGAATCAAGACCCATGAAATAAACCTCCAACTGATCAAGAAGGCTCAATGAAAGAGTGAACAACTCAGAGCATCATATAGAATGAACAAGGAGATGGCCCGACTTATTGGTCACAAAACGGGTGTCAACACTAGGACGCCGAGCTAGTTGTACCCTCAAAATCCAATTGTCTAGAAAGTACTTTAGGAAGTCCCGCGATCAATGACACCTAAGAGGGGGGTGAATTGGGTGTATACAAACTTTTAACAAACTTTTTCCCAAATCAACCAGGTGTGAATAATGGCCGAGATGAAATCCAGAACTAAATGAAAATTAAGAGATCTAATAGAATCTATCGCACTCAATCGATCTTAGGTATGATGGTGGAGGTGAGAATCCAGAGATTCAACTCACGCAAGATGTTATCTTCCTGACAAGGTTTGCCTTGTCGATCCAAACCCACCTTTTTATATACCGAAGAGTTGATATGAGAATGATAGATTATGCTAGATCTAACTCAACAAGACAATCAAAATAAACTAAGTGTATGTTGCACAGATTGAGGATCGATGAAAAGGATCAAACCACACAAGAGACAGAGATTTTTAGGTGGTTCGGATGCAACAACGGTAACCTACGTCCACCCCTCGCAATCTGTGAGGATTCCCACACTATCTTGTAAAGGATTACAAGATTAAAACACACACCCATACGTGAGGAGTTCGGAACTCCCACGAAGGTGAACAAGCACTGAATCACAAAGAGATGTGAAGAAATAAACACATACACACACACGAATCTGCGTAGATCCACACACACACACACAAGTATTCAGATATTACAAAAACACACACTTGAATCTGAAATAGAAATCGAATGGAAGACACAAAGAGAAAACTTCATATTCAAGCTCCCCCTTAGTTGATGAAGAAGGTTTTTGATGCAGCTTGATCTCCACTTGGCTTGGGGTTGATCTGCTCCAGATGTGACTTGAATCACTTGAAGATGGATGAAGAACTTCCTTCCTAGAGCACTATTTACGGCTACAGTACTAGCACTTGAATCTCCCCTTGATAGCCTCCTTTAACCTCCTTTGATTGATTAGGGTAACAAGCTCCAAAGAGATGTTTTTATAACTCTTGAATGGTCAAGAGACTCCCTAGGAACCAGATCCACAAAATATGGAAAGTTTGGTGACTTTGGGATTAAACAAATCCAAGAAGAGGGGCTTCCCACGTTGAGAATACAAAGTCAACAATGAAGACTTTCGAGACTTGCGGTCGACCGGTAGGAGAGGGCGGTCGACCGAAATTTTACAGGAATGGGGCTTTTCGTTGCTGGGAAAATTGGTCGACCCGCCCCAGCTGGCGGTCGACCGCTGGCTGGAATTCTTGCAAAATTAAAAGAGTTTGACAGTATATCATGATCTATGAGCTAATCAGTTTATGACACATCCTATCTCAATTAAAATGAGTAGGTTAAGCTTAGCCTGGGCAGTTTAAGAACCATGATGGATTTATGCATTTGGAAGGGATTAAACATTTAAACATAGTGCATGATGAAATTAGGCTTTGAATGCGTATGAAAGTCAAACTTGATTGCTAAGACATGGCACGTGATAGAACGCACGTCCTGGGTTTTGTTATGATCAAAATCACCTGAATGTACTCAACAATCTCCCCCTTTTTGATGATGACAAAACTGAAGGGGTATTTAAGTACATGGGCGTGCCTTTAAGCAATGTTTGAAAATTGAGATCAATGTTCGAAATCATGACATTTTACTCACATCCCATCAAGCCAGTGAACACAAACCATTCAACACTTTATTTGCCAATTAGAAAAGAAATGAGATACAAGAGTCAACCATTTGAGATCAAACACCAGTTGCATTCAATTCATCATTTCATTATAAGGTACATTAATGCGAGAGTGAATGCACGACTCTAGACACAAGAAGTGACTAAACAAATGCACAAATACAGAACAGACTCAGTGATCCTCACATGATCATACATGCAAACACACAAACACATACCGACATACTTAAATATATAGAACCTACACTACTACTTCTCCCCCTTTGGCATCATCAAAAGGGGATAGGATAGACGAAGGGGGGACCCAAGTGACACAAGATCGCAGGTTAGCAGCATAGAGGTAGGAGACAAAAATAAATCCTCATGGGGCATCGACAAGAGGCTGATCCTCTAGAAGAGGAGGCTGGTATCCAAGGCGACGACGTATGTCTTCAAGAGAATGATCTTGAAGCTGAAGACTATCCCGAATATGGCCAATGGCGAGGTCACGAGCCGCATCACGGTGAGACATGCCAAGAAGTGTCATGTTCATGATGTGGAACGCTTGGCTGGAATCAGCAACACTGTCGGTGAGGCTAGTCAAATGAGTGGAGAGTGTGGCCATTTGAGTGGAGAGGGTATCCAGAACAGTGGAGAAGGAGTCTATGCGACCTGACATGGTGTCAATCACATTGCCCATAGTGTTGACGCGATCCCCGAGGGTAGAAAGTCCATCCCCAAAAGTATCCACACGAGTCTCTAGCCCAGTGAACCGCCTGTCAAAAGTCTCTTAATCTACCCAAGAATGCTGTGTGGCCCCCTGAGTGGAGGACTCTCCATGATGGAACTGTGGTGGAGGAGGCATCTCGGGATCCATATGATAAGGTGAGGGAGGAGGAGGCTGCTCCTCGGCCTGAACTGGAGGGGGGACATCCCCTTGATCCTGCTACTATTCTTATTCCTGCTCTTCCTCACTATCAAATTCTTCTCCATAAGTAGGCACATCTCGGCGTAACTCACCACCGGGACCATAGTAATATCCCATATCAGTAAAGATCTTATGCTTGTTATAGATATCATCCTAGCGAACATAAATAAACTATTCTTCTGCTAAATTGATCCCAGCATGAATGAATACCCTGGTCAACTGTGAAGCATACGGCAAAGATCACCGCAAATTTGTTCGGCAAGCTCCAATGAGAGTCATCATGAGGCGACCCATGTTAACTTGAATTCCATTCATAACATTGTAAAACAAAAATTTGTGCACCTCTGTCACTTCATTTCTGCTGCCACTCTTTGGATAAATGAGAGAGGTAAACATGTGGTGCAATACACGCTGCAGTTGTGGAAAATGATTCGCATTCAAGTCAATTAAATTGCTGACACCACACACGTACTCACAACTGGTCATCGCAAGAAAAGTGTCCTCAACCTCCCCATGACCATAAACCAAGTCGGCTCCTCTAGCCGCAACTCCTAAGCTCCTCTCAAACAGATCGGGAGTGATATGGATCTCAACCCCTTGAACAACTGTAAACAAATCCTCATTTCTTGCAATCAAATTCTCATAGAACTGCTGCACTAGATTGGGATAATAATGTGTGTATCTAGTGACAAAATCAGTCCAACCTGGCTGAATCTCAAAGATAGCACATAAATCGAGCAAAAGCTTATTCACCTCGTTGAAGTCGACCAGCCGAGGGTCAATAATGGGACAAGGAGGCAACCTAGGTGCTCGACGCGGTGCAGGCGCCCGCTGTGGTGGAGGAGCCGGTGCCTCGCCTCTCTAGCCACTCGCTTCCCCTTGGGCAGAACGCCGAGAGCTTCATCTAGGCGGCATCCCGAACTAGAAACCCGGTGAAAAACCCTTGAAGAGATTACCCTTGTCCCGGGGGATGAAGATAGAGCTACAGACACTCCAGGGGCTTGCAAAGGCCTTCTCCACAAACTGGAACCTAGGAGGAAATTCCACGAACGCACGAACGGTCGAATGGAGTTCATCCCGAAACCGTGACGAACACGCCGGATCTTGTGCGGATGAAGGAATGATGGATTTTAGAGGCTTAGGAGGTGGAGAAAAGGGGTTCTAGGGTTAAGAAATGGGGTATGAGGGTGAATGGGGGTGATAGAATGAGAGAATGGGGTTTTAGACCCCCTTATAAGATGGCTCGGATCCTTGCTCTACCTTACTGCATCTCGTCCTGATATTCAATTTTCCGTATGTTTGTGTGCTAGATTTCAAGCATGTCCCAAGGAATCTCATTTAATAGCTGTGAAACGGATTTTTAGGTATCTGTCTGGCACCCTAGACCTAGGCCTATGGTATCCTGCTAAGTGTGAGCTAGACCTTGTAGCTTACACTGATGTGGACTATGTCGGGTGTAGGATAGATAGGAAGAGTACTAGTGGATATTGTCAATTTCTTGGTGGGTGTCTAGTGTCTTGGGCATCCAAGAAGCAGCATACTGTGGCCTTATCCACTGCCGAGGAAGAGTATATGGCTGCAGAAAACTATGCTGCCCAAGTCCTCTGAATAAAACACCAGTTAATTGACTATCTTATCAACCTCAGTTGCATTACAATCTTTTGTGATAACACTAGTGCTATTTCCTTAACCAAAAATCCGGTTCATCACTCTAGGACAAAACACATTAAAATCAAACATCATTTCCTTAGAGATGAAGTCAGTAAAAAGGAAATTGAGATTAATTTCATAAATTTTGAAAGACAAATTGCTGATATTTTCACCAAACCTCTTAGTAATGAAAGATTTAAATTTTTTAGAAGAGAACTTGGTCTTTGCAAATTTTCAGCATGAACAAATTGATCATATCTACTTCTAAACTTTGAACCTGGTTGACATTGCATACATTGAGGGGGAGTGTGAGCAGCATCTTGTCATTCCTATAATTCCATTCCATGCATCTTGTTTCATTTCAAACATCTTGATAGGGAGAGCTTAGAATCATTCTGTAAGAGTCAAACTGATCAATGTCAAATAATGTCAACTTTCTATGCCGATCTTTAGTGTCAACTTCATTGAAAACTCATTCTGTCAGATACACTCTCCGTCTATGTGATCTATCTTATCCTTGGCTTCTGTATCTGAACATCTCTTGAAATCATGTGCCTAATTTGATCAAATGACAAACTGATAGACATGTTCATTAATTCAAGCTGCTGAAAAATAGATAGCTTCTCTAATAAGAAGCAGTATTGAACCCTAAATGAATGGTTGGTTTAAACTTAATGGTTGTCAGAGACTAACAACTAAACTTAATGAAGAAGGACTGTGGAATGCCTGTTAATAGCTCTTAACCATTTCATGCATGTCATGTTTAATTAAGTCTTTCAGAATCTGACCTTATCTAAAATCATGCTGAATTAGTTAAGATAACTTGAAAACTTGTATTGTTCTTAAACAACTCCTTCTGAAAATCAAATGGACAGTTGCAACAAAATGATAAATTAAATACTCTAAAGGCAAAGCAATGATTGAATGCACTGAGAAATTGGATTCTTCATCATTGAAATGAAGAAAAACTCATGTCATGAAGTGCTTCAAGTTATCTTTGTTCATAAATTAGGATAGTTCCACTGAGTAACTAGGGGTACTGGCGTCTGATAAACGTGTACCCTGACGCAAAAAGGTGGAAACTATACCTGAGATAGAATAGTGGATCCTACTAAGTAACTAGGGGTACTGACGTCTGATAAACGTGTACTCTTATGTAAAAAGGCAAGATTCTACTTGAATGTTCTAAAGCCATAAAGAGAAGAAATGTATGAAACTGTCCCTAAAAGATCAATTCAGTATAGTAGAGTTGTTTAATCTCAATACAAGTGTTGGGTAATCCTGATGATGCCTTCAAACTTAGATAAACAAGATTTTGTAAGACAAATGTTGGCATGTCCTTTGTACTCCTAGTTAGTTCCTATTAAAAGTCTCCTCAGACTGGTTCTCACAGAGTGAAGTAACTAGTCTCTCACCATCATAACTTTTAAACCACATAAGTTCTGGAATGCACTATCTGCATTCTTATTCTAGAAGAATCTGTGCTTTACTTGCTTGATCACTGAAAAGCCTAAATAGTTTGTCATATCAGATTACCTCTTCACTGTGGCTCTTTTATCAGTATTTTGCTTCCCTATCCTTTCTGCTAATGGTAAAGGGGGATTGATTTTGGCAGTGGCTATTGATTTTGATGAAGTGTTTTTGACTATTGATTTTGATGTTGCTATGGTGAGTGAAAGAGTTCTGCATAAAGGGGGAGCATGTGCATTTGGGGAGCTTGTGCATTTATCTTGTTTCATTTATCTTGTTTCTGCATGTGCATCTTTTGCATTGTGCAATATTCTGACTTTTAATAAAAACTTTGTTGTCATCAAAATCTAAAATGCGTTCTTCAAAATATAAATGTGTTGCCATCATCAAAAAGGGGGAGAATGTTAGATATTGTGTTTTGATGATGACAAATAATATGACTCATATTTGTATGATGTCATATGCGTTTGGACCATAAGAATTCTACGCATTAGTCTCAGAAATGTTAGCATCTCATAAGTCAATATACATGCATTTCACATAAAAGAGTCTGTGCATAGTTTGTCTCTCGAGTGCAGACTCTGTGCATCCTTTGTTGATCAAGTTGATAATGTTTGTGCAATGATTATGCCTAATGCATAAAGAGTCTGTGCATACTTCGTTGAGGAAGCAGATAAAGTCAGTGCATGTTTTGCATCGCACACGATAAGGTCTGTGCACATCTTTCGTTAGGCAAAACATAGTCAATGCAAGTTTTTGTAGTCTGTTCATACAGGTCTGTGCAAAGGCTGTATTGTTCATGAAAGTCTGTGCATGTCTTAGTCTACATTTAACTAAGTCGGTGCATTCTTTTGACATATGCATGCATAGGTCCGTGCACATTTGCCTTGTGTGTATACAAGGTCAGTGCACTTGTGACCATTTTACATTGCCATACGGTCGGTGCATCTTTTGCCTTATGCTTACCCAAAGTCGGTAATGGCCGCGTCTCATGCATATAGGTCTGTGCATATATGCTCACTAAGTCTGTGCATGTTCTGCATCACATACAACTCAGGTCAGTGCATGTTGCTTGGCGTACGTTACAAGGTCGGTGCATCTTTTTCATTGTGCATATAGGTCTGTTCACATGTGGGTTCTTGCACAACCAAGTCTGTGCAAGTTACTATTCTTTCACAAGAGGCTAGGTCTGTGCATTCTTTGCTGCTTTGAACATAAAACGTCGGTGCATTCATAGTCTTTATTTTCCTAAGGTCTGTGCACCTTTTGGCATCTGGCAGTTATGGTCTACGCATGATTTGTCTTAAGCTTGAACAAAGGTCTGTGCACCTTACTTCATGCATGTGAAAGGTCGGTGCATTGTTCATCACTCGCATATACAGTCAGTGCATGTTCCTATACATACGAAGGTAAAGGTCTATGCACCTTTGTCCATGCATGCATCAGTCAGTACATTATGTTCATTGTGCATTTAACGTCTGTGCACGTTTTCTTATTGAACGTACAAAAAGGTCTGTGCACATCTTCCATTGACATAAAACGTTGGTACAAGTCATGCCATTGGCTTAGAAGAGTCTATGCATATTTATATGCTGCGTTTGCTTGGAATGCTTGTGCATACCTCATTTCATGCCAAATCAAACTCGGTGCATCTTTTTCTCCTAACTAATCCTTGTCTGAATTGCAGAGTAAAGCAAGCGCATCATGGAAGCCTATGTATATATATATATATATAAGCCCCTTCTGAAGACGGTGTGAGATGATAGAGCATAGAAAGAAAAGAAGCAAGAAGCCCTTGAGAAGCAACCTAAAGAGAGCTAGAGCGAGAGAGGAGAAGCTAGAAGGAGAGAAGAGGATCGAAAGCCTTAGATTGGAGATAGTTTCGGAGCATTGTTTCTTATACTTGACTCGTGGATCAAATCTAGAGTCAATCTGCTCATTGAAGAGCTACATTGCTATTTTTCATCTTTCTTCTTTATTCTTCTGAATTCTAGCAAGTTGTGAGTCAGCGTGCGAGGGTGTGTTCTCGGTCAACCAAGTTGTAAAGCTCAGCGGTAGCAAGCTGTGAGGCTCAGTGGTCGGGGATATTATCCCCAAAGCTGTGGATCAGCAGTTTGTAGGGATCCAATCCCCGAAGCTGTGGATCAGCAGATAGAAGCTGTGAATCAGCAGTAATCCACTCTCAGTCAGAGTGTGGGGTGGATGTAGGTGAAAGCTGAACCACCTAAAACTTCTGGTGTCTCTGTGCGTTTGATTTTGCTCCTGTTGCTCGTGTGCTCATCATGTTTGCGTATTTCTCTCTTAGATGAATGCATAAGATTGCCTAGTGTGTTATGCTTTATCCGATTGCTTCATAGATGAACTTTTAATTCCACGGTCTTTTCTTCTTGTGATTTTAAGGGGTAGATCTATTCACCACCCTTTAGATCTTAGCGTCCATCCATGTCCAATAGTAGAAACAATGTTCTTACTTTTGAAAGATATGCGTGTTTGCTTGCCTTTTGTGCAAGCCTCACAGATTTTATCACTTTCAAATTTTAATGTTGGCAAACCATTTACTAAGTCATGTTTAGACAACTTGGAGATTACTCCAAAACTAACATGACCTAGTCTTCGGTGCCATAGCCATGCATTATCATGATTGTTTGCTACCAAGCACACATCATCACGGGAAACATCATCTAGATCAATAGTATAGACATTGTTGCTTCTCTTGCTGATGAATCTGATTTCATTAGAGGTTTTATTTATGACAAGGCAGTGGGTTTCATCAAAAATAATTTTAAAACCCTTGTCACACAACTGGCTTATGCTCAAGAGATTGTGATTTAAGCCTTTCACCAAAAGCACATTCTTGATAAGAATTTCAGAATTCTTACCTATATTACCGATTCTAATGATTTTACCTTTGTCCTTGCCTCCAAACGCAACTGAACCTCCATCCTTGTCTTGCAGTATAGAGAACATCTTCTTGTCCCCTGTCATATGTCTTGAACAGCCGCTATCCAAGTACCATTTGCTCCCCCTGGCTTCAAGACATATCTGCAAGAAACAACATTCTCATGCAATTGATTTTGGTACCCAAGCTAGTTTGGGTCCGTAAGAGTTAGTCTAATTCTGTGCATATCTTTTCTTGGTCCAAAAAGTATGATATCTTGGTGGGTTTTGTTTGAATCAGCAATTTGTAACAACATGACCAAATCTACCACAATGATAGTAATTAACAGGTATAAACTTTCTTCAGAATTGTTGTGGTTTGGGTTGGACATGTTTTGGCTTAGAGTTGGAACATGAAGCATGGTTGTTTTCTTTTTCATGAACATAGGATGTAGTGATCTTATGCTCAAAGGATTTTTTATTTTGGGGAGTATATTCCAATCCTTCCTTTTGGAAATTGACTCTAACTCCCAACAAGTTATCTAGATTTTGTTTGCCCTTGACAAACCTGGAGAGAGTGAACTGCAAGTCAGTCACCTCCTTATTCAAGCTCACATTTTTATTTTCAATTTATGAAATGGATGAGGTCAGAGTTTCTTTTTCATTCTTGAGCTTTTCACAGACTTTTTAAATTTCAGACATTTTACATGATAGCTCCTCTTTGGCTTTTCCAAGATCTGAAATCGTTTGAAGCAAAGTTTCTTTTTCTTTGGTTAGCTCAAACCATTCTTGTTCCACCTTTTCAAACTTAACAAAAATATCTTCATGTGACAAATCATCAATTTTCTTTTTGAGAGTTTTATTTCCAGATCTGATTTTCTTATATTTTATATACAATTTTTCATATTCCGACTCCAATTGTTCATTTGAAATAAAATCAGGGTCAGAATTTACCTCGGTCGAATCATCTTCATGTGCCATGAGGCACAGGCTTTCCATGAGCTCTCCGAGCTCTTCTTCGGAGAGCTCTTCCTCTTCGTCGCTCCATGTAGCGACCATTGCTTTTGGCTTCCTGAATTTCTCCTTCTTGAACTTCTTCTTCAGATCTGGACACTCTCCTCTCATGTGTCCGGGCTTCTTGCATTCATAGTAAATGATGTTATTGGGCTTGCTTGACTTGCCCTTGGTTTGAATGGGCTTCCTTTGCCCCTTTTTGAAGTTGCCTTGGAAGTTCTTCTTCTTTCTCAAAAATCTCCTCACTTGATGAGTTATCATGGCCAAGTCTTCTACTTCATTGCTTCTGTCGCTGGATTCTTCTTCTTGAAAGTCTTCATCAGATTGATGAGCTTTCAAACCAATCACTTTCTCTTCTTCGTATCTTCCTCGGATGTTCTCTTCATATTTATCTCATAGGTCATGAGTGACCCTATGAGCTCGTCCAAGGAAAGTGTGGACAAATTTTTTGAATCTTCAATTACTGTGGCTTTTGTGTGCCACGCCGACGGAAGTGATCTCATGACTTTCCTCACAAGATCGGAGTTTGTGTACTCCTTCCCGAGACTTTTGAGACCATTTGTGATCTCCGTCAATCTTGCGAACATCTCTGAGATGGTTTCTTCAGGCTTCATTTTGAACAGCTTATAATCTCTTACAAGGAGATTTGCCTTGGTCTCCTTGACCTCGGAGGTTCCCTCATATATGAGCCGTAACTTGTCCCACATCTCCTTTGCTGAACTGCATATGGATACACGAGAGAATTCATTAGGATGTATAGCACATTGCATAATATTCATAGCATTAAAGTTGACAGTGCATTTCTTAATTTCCTCGAGTGTCCATTTCTCTTCATCGTCAGAGAGTTTGTAAGGACCCTTGTCCATAACTCTCCAGATCTCATACTCCTAGGCTCTAAAAAAAACATACATTCTATTTTTCCAATAGGAGTAATTTGAGCCATCGAAGTATGGATGACGATGAATAGAGTGACCCTCAGGCATCATACCCTTGTTTGCCATTGATCTGGATCTTACTCTAGATCGTTAGATTTGAAAGAAATAGAGCCTTAGCTCTGATACCAATTAAAGTCCCACGATCAATGACACCCAAGAGGGGGATGAATTGGGTGTATACAAACTTTTAACAAACTTTTTCCCAAATCAACCAGGTGTGAATAATGGCCGAGATGAAATCCAGAACTAAATGAAAACTAAGAGATCTAATAGAATCTATCGCACTCAACCAATCTTAAGTACGATGGCAGAGGTGAGAATCCGGAGATTCAACTCACGCAAGATGTTATCTTCCTGACAAGGTTTGCCTTGTCGATCCGAACCCACCTTTTTATATACCGAAGAGTTGATATGAGAATGATAGATTATGCTAGATCTAACTCAACAAGACAATCAAAATAAACTAAGTTTATGCTACACAGAATGGGGATAGATGAAAAAGATCAAACCACACAAGAGACAGAGATTTTTAGGTGGTTCGGATGCAACAATGGCAACCTATGTCCACCCCTTACAATCTGTGAAGATTCCCATACTATCTTGTAAAAGATTACAAGATCAAAACACCTACACCCACACGTGAGGAGTTTGGAACTCCCACGAAGGTGAACAAGCACCGAATCACAAAGAGATGTGAAGAAATAAACACACACACACACACACACACACACACACACACACACACACACACACACACACACGGATCTACGTAGATCCACACACACACACACAAGTATTCAGATATTACAAGAACACACACTTGAATCTGAAATAGAAATCAAATGGAAGACATAAAGAGAAAACTTTAGATTCAAGCTCCCCCTTAGTTGATGAAGAAGGTTTTGGATGCAGCTTGATCTCCACTCGACTTGGGGTTGATCTGCTCCAGATGTGACTTGAATCACTTGAAGATGGATGAAGAACTTCCTCCCCGGAGCACTGTTCATGGCTACAGTACCAGCACTTGAATCTCCCCTTGATAGCCTCCTTTAGCCTCCTTTGATTAATTAGGGTTACAAGCTCCAAAGAGATGTTTTTATAACTCTTGAATGGTCAAGAGACACCCTAGGAACCAGATCCACAAAATATGAAAAGTTGGGTGACTTTGGGATTAAACAAATCCAAAAGGAGGGGCTTCCCACATTGATAATATAAAGTCAACAATGAAGGCTTTCGAGACTGGCGGTCGACCGGTAGGAGGGGGCGGTCGACTGGAATTTTACAGGAATGGGGCTTTTCGTTGCTGGGAAAACCGGTCGACCGACCCCAGCTGGCGGTCGACCGCCGGCTGGAATTCCTGCAAAATTAAAAGAGTTAGACATTAGATCATGATCTATGTGCTAATCAGTTTATGACACATCCTGTCTCAATTAAAACGAGGAGTTAAGCTTAGCCTAGGCGGTTTAGGAACCACGATGGATTTATGCATTTGGAAGGCATTAAACATTTAAACATAGTGCATGATGAAATTAAGCTTTGAATGCGTATGAAAGTCAAACTTGATTGCTAAGACATGGCACATGATAGAACGCATGTCCTGGGTTTTGTTATCATCAAAATCACCTGAATATACTCAACACTTAAAACACCTTACCGGTGTTTTAAGTGTTCTAGACCTTAGCGGCCCTATGGACGACCACCAGAGTATGGTAGCGGCCATTTACCTGACCGCCAAAGATGCCTAGCGGCCCTGCTTTGGCTGCATGGTTCCAGTTCATTCGTTTCATCGACTCTGTCAATAAACGGTCCTACACTGACCGCTACTGCATGTAAACGGTCCAGTAAACGACCGCTATTTCTATGAATGGCCCCGATATGACCGTTTGATGTCTAAGTATTAATTAACCCAAGGTTTGACCTAAGGGTTGATTTTTCTATGATCCTAGATGGTCTATGATTATCTAGAACCTCACATTTTATTTCTAAAGCTACCTAATGAATTATAGAAATTAAAGAATGTGCCGTTATGCTGCCGAATTTTCTCCATGGCATAACTTTGCTCTAAATCAATCTTGAACTCTCATGTTCTTAATTGGTGCATTCTTACCTTGATATTTATTATCATGAAACTATAGTTTGAACTTGTTCACTATTGGCCTACATTGTTGATATTTCTTGTGGAAGTAGCTTGATTTATAACTTGAAGATGTAAGAGCGGGCACGGACAGTGTCCAAGGGCTCCACTCTAGTCTCCTCGGCAGATAGTCGAAAACATACTATAAACCATGGGGTATGACGAACACTGGCGTCGCATTACGTTGGGAGTACTTTTTTTATAAACGAGAGAAGATCCATGAGACAATCTTGTGAAATTATATGCTTGCTAGTACATTCTTGTTACATAACTTTCTAGTGCATAGCCTTTATGGTTATGAAAAAGTACATTCTTGTTCATGAAATGCCAAATTACATTCATGTTATATTTTCACCTTGATCATATTTCAAGTCTACATGAACTCTCATATCTCACCTTGATCATATCTTGTTATTTGTGTTACTTTGGTTTATTCACGTATTTCATCGTATTTTCATGACTTATCTTACACTCTAGAGCTAAAATATTATTTACTTAAACATTGTCTTCATGTTGATACGAAGATACCTACTGGGCATGTGTGCTCATTTCCTACTTTTTCAATCTTTTTCAAAAAATTCTAATAGGTCGGATTCAGACTATTCGAGTGATGGATCCGAGAGTGATTAAAGAAGGAGATGGATCCGAGAGTGAATAAAGAAGGAGCGAAACCTTAGATTGTCATTAGTTGATAGTCAAGAGTCGCAATGTAATTTTCCATTTTACTGAGTCTAGTTAATCAAAGAGTCAAGAGTCAACCTTATGTATTCTGGTTATTATTTAAAAAAAGCAAAGATTTTGTCCAAATATTGTGCATTCATTTCTTATATGCGAATGTGTTAGCGCTCTGATTATATTGCTTGCTTGAGGCGTACTAGCTGACTGTTCACGTTCCCATTGTTTCCGCTGCATAATTCTCGGGGCGTGACACAATCAATGGCCACTCTTCATAGGATCTGGAAGTTTCTATGGATCTAGACGGTCCAGATTTGTAGCTACCAGATCAAGGGCAACATCCTTTATACCCTGCATTTAGAAAAGGAAGTTTTCTGTAACGTAGGACTTGAGATACAAAAGGAGAGCTTGGGAGCATGCCAAAAACTATGAACGCATATAAGGTTCTAACAGCAGCCCAATTCGTCAAGGAGCAAAAGAGAAAAGAAAAGAAGGAGGAGGAAGGAAGGAGAATAAGAAGAACACCGCCATCTTGTGAAGACCTGAAGCAAGAGGACATCCCTTCTTCACACTCTTCTTCATTCTGCAAGGAGAAGAAGCTCCGTCTCCAGCTTCCTGTGGCAAAGGAGAAGCTACTCTCCAAGGAAGCAGCTAATCTGGGAGCAGCCAAGAGCGCCCTCCAGATTTCAAATAGAGATCTTTTTATCTTGTTTCAGTTTCCTATATCCTGTCTGAGTTTTGTGTTTTGTTATCTTTTTCATTTTGAACATCAATCTGTGAAACTTTAAACCGTCCCTACCGGTAATAGTAGGAAGACAGACTGAACTGCTATGCTCTGTTATGTGGTCTTTAAACCGTCCCTACCGGTGATAGTAGGAAGACAGACTGAGCTGGTGTGCTCTGATCTGTGGTCTGGCCTTGTGTGCATTCAAGCTGTGTATCAGTAGTTAGTACAGTTGCACGAAGGAAGCCTCACTCAGTTGAGTGAGGGGTGGACGTAGGACACTAGGTAGAGTCCGAACCACCTTAAAATCTTTGTCTCTGTGGTTTGCTTGTGTGTGACGACCCGGACTCCAGATACCGGATATACCCAATGGGACTACCGATCAGACCCAATACCACTTGGAACCCGTGAAGCATCCCAAGAGCTGTAAAGCCCCGAAGGGAAAAAAGGATTATCATGTAGTACATTGAAGCCACAGAGATATAATAGTAAGCAATCAAATTTCATTAGATCGGTTTGCTAAAGTAGCAGAAATAAAATTACTTCTTAATTAACAGTTTCAATTTACAATTATACCAGAGTCCAGTCTAAAGGAAAGACAAGCAGCACAGTCAACAGAAAAGAAGGACGTAAACTGAGGTCGGGGGAAGCCCGACGCAGGTACCGCTGGCAACTACAAACTCGCCACACCAGGAACTGCAAAGGAAGCAGAACAACGCCACCCACTTGAAAAGCAGGGGTGAGCCTCGTGTCACTGGCTCAGTAGGGGTCATGCAGATCCCCACTGAAAAATAACGCAGTAACATGCTAAAATAGCAGGTAAACAGCAGGAGTAGTAAAGCAGGAAAACTAAACTACAAAGCTGTAAAAGAAAACCGGAACGGAAGGAGTAGGAACAGCTAAAAGAAAAGGGAAAAGCCGTACCGAACAAGCGCGGCTGCCGAACTAGCCTCGGCTCCCTGAGCTACTCCGGGCAACAACAGGAAGGCGAACCCTGATCTGACAAAGTCAGGAGTTGTCGATCTGTCGAGCCCACAAAGACAGGCAAAAAGCCTAGAAAAGACCTAGACAGACACAGACGCCCTAAATCATACATGACTCGATTACCGTGCACGCTCTTCTAGACACGACCACACACACACACACACACACACGACTAGAACGTCGTGCACATGACACAACACTGACCTCGGGCAAGACCACGAGAGGGCTAACCCGAAAAGGTCACGACGCACGAGAAACACGAGAGTCACGTGTCACGTGACGGAAGCACCTCCTCACTTGAAGAACAGCCAACTGTGTCCACGGACATCTTATGCTGTGCCTACAAGTGTCAATCTACGCTCCCAACAAGACGATAGAGACTGAGACACTGTTGAACCAGAACATGAACTACAGTAGTGAGTAACTAGACAGGGTAACGCCCATCGGCGTCAGTCCAAGTCCCTGACCACGTGTGCACACACCGACTCTTGCTGGAGAGCCAGGCCTCTAGCTAGTTTTCCCCACCCAGCAGGACGTCATTGTACAGCTGGGGCCCACGGAAACTAGCTTACAAACTGTATCTCGGGAACTGCCACACCACCACTCCCGGGTGGGTCGACACGTCGTAACGTGTCGCCAGGCTACGACTAGTGGAGGCTCACTAGACATAGACTCCAAAGCACGAGTGCTGAAGTACAGACAGGCAAGGAAGCACGATCGCACGTACTATGAAGCACCAAGGCAGCAAGACAACTACCGACAGACTCAGGACAAGGCAAGTAGACCTACTACTACAACGATCTCTGAGTCTCACGACTCGGAGTCAAGATCGCCGTACAAAGCTGAACAAGCCGCCAATCAGTCTATTCCTAAGCCATAGGAAATGACACAATCGAAGGAAACGACTCACGAAGACCTGAGGGAACACCGAGAACCCTCAGCACATCTGGACACACAAATCGAGGTAAGACGATACCTGGAGGCATCCAGAACCATGTCTCAGACTGGATGAAACTGTCGAGACACACACACCTACGGGCACGCTAATCGAAGTGACACGGCACTCCCTGACACCCCAGAAACACGGACACGAAACCCACAGGGTGTCTGGAACACTCGCGAGGCCATAGGTCGGTCATTGGGTCTCAACTAGACCGACTAGGACTCGAACTGAGCATAAACATAGAAATCCGGTCGATTTGACCCCTGGGGTCGGTCGACTTGACAGGGTCGATCGACTAGCCCAGGTGGTCCGGTCGACCGGACCATCAGCCAAACCAACACGGTTGCGCAGGCAACCGCTGGTCGACCGGCCTAGGTGGTCCGGTCGACCGGTCACGGCGGAGAACTGGCAGATCCGAGCCCTAAAGCCCAGTTCCACGGCCCGTTTGATTCCAATCGAAGGGGGAAACAACTATAATGATAATACCGACCTTCCACACTCCGGAAGGGGTCAAAATGACACAAAAATGGCTTGAAACGGGCAATTCCACCGAATTAACCCAATATGGGTCATCGGGTTTCCCAGGCTCGTATCGGCCCCAAATGACATCCAAACGACACGAAATCAGCGGATCTGGAACACTGACATTCCAGGGGTTCGATTGATACCAACTGATCTAAAAACCGTCGCCATTTTCTGGCGAACCTTGCGAACACCCCAAAAGCATGATTTTCCCAAAACAAGCCAAAACCCGCTCGTATGCTCACCGAACGACGTAAAACTGTAGGGAAACGTAGAGGAGAAGTAGGTGATCCATTTCCCTACCTCCACCGAAGAAACTGTGCGCCGAAGCCACTAAACCGCACCGAAAATGCCAAATCAATGAACCGCACCTTCTCGGAATCCACCGAGGGATCACGCCTCGCCACGCTCAAACCGTCGCCCCATCCCGCGTCCCGATCACTCCATCGCGTCCTCGCCTTGGCCAGCTCCGCAACGGTGTGCACCCCGCGCCGAGAGACCCAGAGACGAGAGAGTACGAGAGAGAGAAAGAGATGAGAGAAATGAGGGAGGAGAGAGGGGGGGTGAGGGTTAAATAGAAGAAATTAGGAAATTTTCCTAATTTCTAAAAATTCGATAATTGGCCCGAAAATACAGTAATTCAGAAAAATACACAAAAATAGCCAAAACGATCCTCTCAAAAAGTACATCGCTGCTGTAACGTCCTCGAGTCGATGAACTGAAGAATAAACTCACCGTAGGGTTCCGTAACTTGTACGAGAGAAAAACCCACACGGATCGTAAAACTCAACTCAGGACCCATAAAAGCGATCCGAAACTCTCTGAAAATGATCCGAAAGATCCGATAAGAATTCGATAAGAATCCAAGGCATTACATTGTGTGACTATCTTTCACTAGATGCTTGCTTAGGCCGGTTTACATATTCGTGATTGCATCTACCGTGTGAGGTTCTTCCTTTGTGTAAGGATATTTTATATTCCACTGTTTTAATCTCGAAAAAGGGGGCAGATCTATTCATCCCTCCCCTCTAGAGCAACCATTCCTACACAACACACTTGAGCTGGTGGCCCTTGCTGGCTTGTTCTTATGCTACTGTTACTGTGAGTAGCATTTCATCGAACACCTCATATGCAGTTCTCTGTTGGCTGAATTCTACATTCTTTGATGGCTGGAAGACTTGGATGCGTCGACCCAATGGTCTACTGTGACGACATAGGCTTCTAGACATCCATCTTGATTGTCTTCTGTAGTGTCGACCTGTCTTTGTACAAATGCAGACACCTAGATAAACCTGAACTTCAGACATTGTTAACATCATCAAGTCCACATTAGACTCATCAATGAGTCAAAGTTAGACATCATCAAAACCAGGAACACAACATTCTCCCCCTTGTTGATGATGGCAACTATGAGTCATTATATGAAAGCATTAACCACATCATCTTCAAACATTTCAGATTAGAAACATTCTCCCTCTCTTAAGATAATGGCTCATCAAACTATCTCCCCCTTTGCCATAAGCAAAAACAAACATAGTTTGATACCAATTACAGAATTAGGAGATGAGCAGATGAAGTCAGAAATGATCAAATTTAAAGTTCAGGAAGATTAGGAAGTTCAGATAGAAAACCTTCCAGATATGAATGAGGACATATCAAAACCAGCAGTGTATGAGTGAATATGAATGAGCATAGACCAGAATGATGTCAATGAAGATAGGCGAATATGCAAGTAGATGAGTCAATAATGAGCATGACAATCAAGAGATGAATCTGATACCAATAGATGATTATGTCAGACAAGTGAAGAGCAAAGGACTCTCGCATGGAATCAAACAGCACTCTTGAACCAATTGTTTAAAAGAGTTGTAGCAAGAATAAATTGCTAGAAGAATTATGGCAGGCATGAGATTTCCAAGAAGGATTAGGACAGAGAAATTTATAGTTTGATACATTTCTCATAAATGTAGAGTTATGTATTTTTAGAGTCTTCTATTATGCAGCCACTTGTGATTACCCTTATTTTTCAGAATGGTTTAAGGATAATAAACTTTGAGTTCATTATTTGAAAGCTTTAAAATATACTGCACATAGGCTTAATAGAGATTAACCAATATAAAAAAATTTGCAGCCCTGTTTAACCTCCCTTTTACTTATTCATTTCCATTAACCCCTTTAAGAGTAACTATAAATAGTATTAAGGATAAACATTCTTGAAATTCTGAGCATTCTTAGGGTCAACCATTTCTTCATTTTTCAGATTTTACTTTTCAGCACAAAATTCATGAGAATTCAGGTTTAGCACACACCTTTTTACGAGAGGAAACATACTTTTTCCACGCCAGAGTCCCCGGTTACTCAGTATGACTAATCAATTTTACATTATTCTGAACAGAGTTAACTTGGTACTTCAATGACATACATGCCACATCACTTCTTTTGGTGAAGGGCAACAGTTTCTCATTACCTAAGTAATGTGCCGCGAGGCTCGTCGTTAAAACACACGCGGCGACCAATCTTAAATAATTACTGAACTCGCAACAAAATAAAAAGACGTAGTGTGATGGCGAGCACGGGTCGAATCCACAGGGAGGTTGAGTTTTGAAATTGAAAACTTTGAGTTTCTTGTAGAATAAAATAGATGATGATCTCTTTTTGATTTCTAGAATTTAAAAGAGCATGAAGTAAATCTATCTAAAGAATTATGGAGGGTTAAGAGAGAGAATGATGGAGATCTAGAGAAATAAAGTTTTAATCTAACTAAATTGACTGCTAAATAAAATAGACGAAGTGGGGGAGAGAATTTTGCGGCCGTGGTGTGAGGGTAATGGTATTGGTATTGTTTCCTCGAGCCTTTGAATCACGAGTTGTCGGGGACAACCACGTGCACTCGACCGGAAGATCCGTTTCTCTTGAGCCGACTTTAGACAAAATTTAGAAGGTGGAAGATAAAGAATTTTAGAGAGAGATTAGAAGGAGATGGAGAGAGATTGTGATAATTGGAAATGAAGAATTTAAATAACAAAACTACTAGAATTAAACTTAAATTGAAGCAAACTTACAAGTGCATACAAATTACAACAAAAATAATAAAATAAAATACACAAAGTTTAGGGTGAAAGAACAACAAGAAAAGGGGGGAAGAAGTTCCTACGTAACAAGAGAAATAGAGAGAAAGAGAGAGGTAAGGAGAGGGCCTACTCCTAACTATAGGGAAATAGAAGTGAGGGGAGAGGAGAGAATGAAAGATACGTTAGTGTGTTAGTTGCCCTTGAAGAGCTCCTCCTCATGCCCTTTTATAGGCCCAAAATCACCCCCACCCCTCATTATTTTATGCCCACACTCATTGAAAACCTAACTTTCGATGCCAACCCATGCTTGCTCATTCAATCAAAAATTGATGCCAACCACCTTGCCATATGCCTCCCATGTGAGAACCTTAAAGAGAGGAATAGAAAGATAGAATAAAAAAATAGAAAAATAGGTGGAGAGAGAGTACACAAAATAATAATAAACTTAAAATCCATGTGTGTGTGGGGGGAGATAGGAAGAGTGAAGAGGGATAAAGAGAGAGTGATAGTGAGAAGAGAGAGGAGAGAGAGCATGTGTGAGAGAAAGGGAGAGAGAGAAGGTGTGCGGTGAAAGAGAGAGATACGGAGGGGGAAGCGGGGTCGACACATCATGGGGGGGGAGTGATGGGATCGACGTGGTGATGGTGGTGTCAGTGGGTGTGGTAGAGACGGTGGGGTAAGGAGGTGAGATGACGGAGGGAAGGGAGGGCGTGAGAGATGACGACGGTGCATGGCACGATGTGTGTGGGTTAGAGAGAGAAGGGGAGAGAAAGAGAGGAGGAGGGTGGCGGTGAGAGTGGAGGTGAGAAGGAGAGGGACAGGCGACGCGGTGATGGTGTGCTCACGGTGTGGGAGAGGGGAGTGTAGTGTGTGCATGCGAAGAGTATTAGTGTGCGAGGGTGAGAGGGAGACGGAGCAAGGGGGTGCATCGAGGTGCATGGGGAAAGGTCGGTGGCGACGGTGGGACAACAGCAGAGGGGTGTGGTGGTGCATGGGGGAGAGGGGCAGTGAGAGGCGGTGTGGACGCGGTGATGATGTTGAGAGAGAAAGAGAGTGAGAGGGGAAGTGTGTGGGCGACAGTAGGAGCAGGTGGCAGTGGTGCATGGCGATGGGCTAGTGTGTAGGGCAGAGAGAGAAAAAGAGAGGGAGAGGTTGAGGGGGTGTGCATGGCGTACGGCGACAGCGGCGGTGGTTAGCAGGCGGAGGGGAGAGTGGGAACGGAGGTGGGAGAGGGACAAAAGAAGGAAGCAGGGCCGTCGCGGTATGAAGAGAGAGAAAGTGAAATGAGAGAAGCACGGCGGAGGGTGTGTGAGACGGTGGGAGACAACGTCAGTGGCGAGTGGAGGTGGGAGAAGTGAAACAACGGTAGTGAGATGAAATGGTGGGATGGAGCGAAGAGAGAGGGGTTGGGGGAGACGGTGAGGTTGTGTGTGGGTGTGGGTTAGAGAGATAAAGAGAGAGGGAATGGAGAGAGAGAATGGGATGGAGGGGGGTGCATGGCGGTGTCTACTGGCGGTGATGACGGTGGCGTGCGTGGGAAAGAGACCAGCAGAGGGGGAGCAGGTTGGGTCATCGTAATGCTCACGTCCCCGTCTCCGGCCAGTCACCGCTGATGAGGCCCACGCTGTGCGAATGCAACGGCCCTGCTTCACCGGAGGGCTTCCTCTCCGTTGTCGTGGAAGTAGGAGATGACACTGTACATAAAACCAAAACCTTATGAAAGTTTGTGGCTCATGTAAAAAAAATTAATTTAACTCCTTTGACATAATATTATTAATCATGCAATTTCTATTCTTCTTACATATGTCTCAAGTCCCTTGATTATGTTATGCATAAAAATTTAAGTAATTATAAAAAATCTCACTTTTGTGTAGGATTGAGATTAAAATGTAAAACTTGCATAATTAATTACATTAAAGCCCATAAATAATGAGTGTGACATGAATAAATATATAAAAATATAAACTTATCACACCCCGAACTTACTCATTGCGAGTCCCTTAGCAATGTAAACAATTAAAAATTAAGAACTAACAAGAGTTCAAAAAAAGTTTCATGCTTCATTTCAAGATCGTTCTTCACAGAATTAACTTAGAATCAGGACTTTGAAAATGTTGAAGCATGCTAGCCTTAATATTGGAAATTTATGCACATAACTTTCTGAGAATATACCTAAAGTTCATTAGCACTCGTGCTCATAAAATCTAAATTCATAGCCCGAAAAGTGCATCCCTCATATTGCTATTCCAGATAGGTGTCATTCAATTCTACAGTTTCCAGTTCGGAACATTGAGCATGGTAGCTTTCTCTGCCTTATTTCATTTTTTTTTCAAACACATGGTGCTGCACATCCCCTCACCTTTTGACGCGATCCTCATCTCTTGCCTTAGGAGAAGCAAGTCCGGTTACTAAGATCTAGGACATTTTCCATGGTTTATTTTTTTTTCAAGGTGTGATTTTCACACTTGATTTGGCAGGTAACTTTTTCCAAAATTTCTTCACTGAAAAATGTAAACTATCAGACACCACACTTAAATAACAGAAGGCTTGTCCAGTCTGCTTCATTAATGTGCAAGTGATTTTTTTTGTTAGTGCTAATAGACTTTTAGAAGATTCTAAGTCAATTTTCCTTGACTAGATTACAAAACAATCTCCATCATCCCTCTCCATAGTCTCTTCCATTCCGGATTCCCTTTGGTGAGAGCATGAATCAAAAAAACTCAGTTGGATTTTTTTTTTGATAAAATTAGGTTGTATAAGAATGCAGCATGATTTCCTTTCCCCCCAACTTAAATGACATTGTCCGCATGAATAGCATGGAATAATGGAATAACTGAACAATGTAAACATGATGTTTTTGGGAAAGAATGGGACGACCTGATAGAGGTGAACTTCGACGGGCATCTTCGCGTGAATAGAAGGCGGTGCTTGGCTTTTGAAGGCTGGGCAGAGGTGCAAGCCATCATTTCTCTCACCCCCTAACTTATCATTTATTCACACCTACAAAATAAAAGTAGAACCATAATAAAAACTTGGGTTGCCTGCCAAGAAGTCATTTATTATCACACAGACATTACTAAAACTTTGGGTTGTCTCCCAAGAAGTGCTAAGTTTAACGTCTTTAGCCAGACGCAACATGGCCCAATAACCAATAGGTTGATTTCATAATTACCCACCATGTGATCTCATCCTCCTTCAAATTCCACACCTTATGCCACTAGAGGAAAAGATTATGCCTTGACACATGTGGGCTAGAAGCACACCAAGGTGGGTCTAGCAATCTGGACGGACCCCCCTGGTCAGAGAATGGTGGAGGAATTATCATATCTTCAATTAAAAAGTATTCCTCTTCACACTTAAGGTCTTTATAAGTGTTTAACACATCAATGCGGACTTTATTATTTCTCAAATTTTCTTCATCAACCTCACTTTTAGGATTTACTTGCGTATTGTTTAGGTGAGAAAAGATGAAGGTGTCATGGATTTTTGGGGATTCCATCATATGGCTAGTGTCAAGGAGGCAATGATGATCAGGAACGAAATAAGTGTACTCCTTGGCACAAGGAAACTCATAAAGTTCAGGTGGATTTGACCAGTTGGCTAGTTGTAGAATGTCCGAGATGATTTTGGATTCACCAAGGTTAGGGATGGGTAAAAGATCCACATCCTCCCCTAAATCAGGAGATGCCTGGCTAGAGTGAATTTCAAGCAGAAGGTCCGACTCCTCCCTTACCCAAGAAGATTAGTTTATGCAAACACTTAATTCTCTCTCCACCATTTCATCTTCCTTGTCCGTCACTTGGAACAAGGGCTCCTCAAATATAGGAATGTAAATTAAAGGGATTTGATCATCAACAAGCGCATCCACTTCCTTTTCCTCTCCCCCTAACTTAAGATCAACAAACTCATCATTACCCTCCTTACAAATGGAATTGGGCTTGGGCTCCTTGGGCTACTCCTCAATACTAACGCCAAGACTGCTATCACCTCCCTCTAATTTGTTCTCCTGGTATGACTCCTCCATAATCCCCTCATTATTTAAATCAAGAATGATATGTTCTATGGATTGGGGAATCATGGGTTGATCATATAAACTTTTGTTATGGTCAAACTCAAGAAGTTGACATTCAGGGCTTACAGTGGGATAGATAAACAGTTGGTCCATCTCCATACCCATGATAGTTTCGTTAAGCTGGGTTAGACGGGCCTTCATTTTGGCAAAAGTCTGTTGGTTGGCCATGATGAGCTGATGCAATTCATTGAACTTGTCCTCCTTAAGATTTGTTGGTTGAGGACATGGATAAGCGGGTTGAGGATCAGACTGTGACAGATAGCAATTTGATGGATAATCAGTCTGATATTGAGATGCCGGAGAGTATATGAATTGTCCTCCACATTGGGCTTGACCATAGTAATCGTTTGGGTATTGAGCCCAATTCAGAAAATTTCGGTCTAGAGGACTTTGAAATGGCCCTTGGTAAGATTCCCAAGAGGCTTTTGGTTAGCTTTCTCATCCAGAAGTGAATGTAGATGGAAATGAATCATAAGAAGGAGTGGGAAAACCTCGAAGCATTTGGGCTCGCTCTTGGGTAACAAATAGATTATGGGCCCCATAGTCAAAGAATTGAAAGGCTTGGGCCTAGTCTTATGTAAAAAATGAAGATTGGGTCACCATAGGTAGAGGGATCTCATTATAGGCCGACCAGGAGTATGGATTTTCATAATAAGTCGAGCCATGAGGGGTGAGAGATGAGATTTGGTTTGGGCAACCACCTACATAATGGGCTGGGCTAGCCAACATGTGATCATTATCATGGTGACTAGGTGGTATGAAGGGATGTTGATCCATGGCTAGAAATTGATCAAATTTATGAGCCGATGGGTCAAAACTATCTAATTTGTGTGCCCAATCCATACTCTCTTACCAATTTTTTTAATACAAATATGTACATAAGAAAAATAAAGTTCTCAACTCAATAACTATCAACTTCCCCGACAATGGGGTCAAAAATTGATGCATCGCGAGGCTCGTCATTAAAACACACGCGACCACCAATCTTAAATAATTACTGAACTCGCAACAAAATAAGAAGACATAGTATAATGGCGAGCACGGGTCGAATCGATAGGGAGGTTGAGTTTTGAAATTAAAAACTTTGAGTTTCTTGTAGAATAAAAATAGATGATGATTCCTTTTTGATTTCTAGAATTTAAAAGAGCATGAAGTAAATCTATCTAAAGAATTATGGAGGGTTAAAAGAGAGAATGATGGAGATCTAGAGAAATAAAGTTTTAATCTAATGAAATTAAACGCTAAATAAAATAGATGTAGTGGGGGAGAGAATTTTGCGGCCGTGGTGTGAGGGTAACGGTATCATATCCTCAAGCTTTTGAATCACGAGTTGTTGGGGACAACCACATGCACTCGACCGAAAGATCCGTTTCTCTTGAGCCGACTTTAGACGAAATTTAGAAGATAGAAGATAAAGAATTTAGAGAGAGATTAAAGGGAGATGGAGTGTAATGTCCTGGATCCTTAGTAGGTCTTATTGGATCTTTATTGGATCTTTCGGATCTGTTTCGATGAGTTTCGGATCGCTTTTGTGGCTTCCGAGTTGAGTTTTACGATCCGTGTGGGTTATTCTCTCGTACAAGTTACGGAACCCTACGGTGACTTTAGTTGTCAGTTCATCGACTCGAGAATGCTGCAGCGACGATGTACTCTCTGAGCCGGTCATTTTGACTATTTTTGCGTATTTTTCTGAGATAGGGCTAAAAATTGGATTTTCAAAAATTAGGAAAATTCCTAATTTCTTTTCTATTTCTTTTCCTTTCCTCTCTCCTCCTTCTCATTTCACGCCGCCGCCGTCTCTCTCTCCCGTTTCTCTCACGTTTCGCCTTCTCGGCTCCGACTGCAGACGAAGGACCTAGGGGCGAGTGCTGGGGATGCTGTGGAGCTGGCTGGTTGCTTGACGGGGCGAGGATGGAGCGATTTTGGCGCGATCCCGAACGGTGGATTCAAAGCCGGCGTTTGAGCTCGCGGTGCGGTTTTCGATGCGGTTTAGTCCCTTCGGGGCACGGTTTCTTCGGTGGAGGTAGGGTGACGGATCACCACTTCTCCCTGCCCATTTTCTCTGCCATTGCACGTTGTTCGGCGTGAAAATGGTCGAGTTTGGGCTTGTTTAGCCTAAACCGTGATTTTCGGGTTTTGTAGGGTTCGCCAGAAAATGGCAACCATTTTTAGATTAGTTACTGTCAATGGACTCCCTGGGATGTCAGCGTTCCATAGTCACTGATTTCGTTTCGTTTGGTGGTCCCGTTTGACCGCTAGGGCTCCGGGAAGTCCGGAAACCCTTTTTGGATGATTTCGTTAGAATCGCCCGTTTCTTGCAATCCGTGCATCGTTTTGACTTCGGACGGAGTCTATGTGATTGCCAGCAGGTCCATGGTTGTATCCCCTTCGTCTCGGGACGAACGGGGCGTGGAAAGGCCTCCGTTGGGCCGAACCCACGGTTTGCTCGCCGTGACGCTTGAACGGTCACACCGAGACCGTTCATGTATAAGGGCGGCCATCCCTGGACCGTTTATCCTATGTCGGTTGAGGTTGTGTGGTCTTACGATAGACCACACATCCCTCTTGGGCGGTTGGTCTTCGACCGTCCATCTTATGTCGGTTTGGGTTGTGTGGTCGTCTGCTAGACCACATATCCCCTTGTGTGGTCGTCTGCTAGACCACATATCCCCTGGGAGTTGTGCGGTCAGGTTCGGACCGTCCATCCTGTTGTGCGGTCCAGTTCGGACCGTTTATCATGTTGGGTGGTCCCTTTGTGACCGTCCATCCTTGTTGGTTGTTGGAGTTGTGCGGTCAGTACCGGACCATTCAACCCCTTTGTGTGGTCAGTTTCGGACCGTCCATCCTATTGAGTGGTCCATTCTGAATTGCTCATCCCCGATGTTTTATCGGTTGGCCGTGATGGCTTCTCCCGGTGTCGTGTTAGAGTCATTGCTCTGGTCTGGTCGACCCGGTGTGATCCAATGGTCGACATGCGACCTTGCCTGTGTCTCGATGGATTTGTCCTGCTCGAGACGTGGTTCTGGACACCTAGAGGTACGATTTGACCTCGATTTGTGTGTCCAGGTGCCTTGAGGGTGTCGGAGTTCCCCTAAGTCTCCGTACGTCCTGTCTGTTTCGCGTCGGTCGTCTACGTGAGATAGGGCGGTGTTTCTAGTGGTCCTATCCTGGACTGCTAGTGTTGGTTTGTCTGTCCGGTGGTTCCCTGGATCGGTCGGTTCGGGTGAATTGTGTGCAGTCTATTCCTTGACTACTATAGTTTCTCCGAGCGACTTAATCTAGGACCACCAGTGTCTTTGCCTCTAGTTTCATGGCGAGTCCTCCTTGACTGCTTGGTTGACCTAGCGGCCGAGTGATGGATCACCTATGCCCAGAGAGTGGTTTACCGGTGGTTTGGTTTCTGGTATTTTGGCTCGACCTTATGGTTCGCCCATTGTCACGCGGACATCACCCGATGTCCTATGAGGGCTGTAACCGTGTTCCGAGGTGGCCAAGAGGGTTTGTGCTTGTGTGTCTTTGTCTGGTTCCGGTCAACCCGGGGTGACCCAGTGGTTGACGGGTTGTTGTGCCTCTTAGGCACAAGCATGTGCTATGTCGCCTTGATGATAGCAATGCTATTTGGTTTTGATGATAGCAAGACAGTGAGTGCATTTGAGTGCATTTGATATTGTATTTTGATGATAGCAATGTTATTGTGCATTGATGATTGCAATAAACAAAGTGCATTTCTATGCATTCTTATTCTTGAGCATTCTACATATTGATAGCAACATGAATGATGATGTTTAGCATTGATGGCATTTGCTCTTTATATATGTGCATTGCATTCTGTCAGATATCATGTCTCTGCATATATCATGTCTGGGTAGCATAGTCTATACACTGGACTGTGTCATTGTGCATCATGCTAGTTTATACATTGGACTCTCGTTCAAGCCTATGCATTGCATTGGCTAAGTATATACAACGTCAGTTCATGCATTGTCTTAGGCTAAGTGTGTACAGCGTCTTAGGCAAAGTCTGTACAGCGTCAACGCGTGTAGTCTGTACAGCCGCGTCATATGCTCCTAAGTCTATGCATTACTGTTCATGTATCAGTCTTCATCAAGTTTGTACATTGACACGCCAACATCTTTGAAGTCTGTACATTGCTTCAGGAGCTTCAAGTCTACACATCGCTTCGCTTTATGAAGTCTGTACATCCATAGTTAAACTTGAAGTCTGCACACTAGTCTTCACTGTCAAGTCTGCACATTGGTCTTCGATTTCAAAGTCCATACATTGGACTGTTCATCAAAGTCTGTACATCGCCTTCAATCTTCAAGTCTATACACTGACTTATTCTTCAAGTCTGTACAGCCGTTAGCATTGGACTTCATGTCTAGACATTGCACTGTAGCATCCGTCGTTTTCCCTCTTGTGTCTCGTTTCCCAGTGAACCCCGTGTCGTTTCACCTCGTGTTGTTCTCACTTAACTTCGTGTCGTGTTTCTGAAGCAGCTCGAATAGTTCTGATGAACTTCGAGTCGTTTCCCTGTAGACCTCGTGTCGTTCTTGTTTAGTAACCACACTTCGTGTTGGTTACTGTTGTTTCTGTGTCTTCGTGTCGTTTTTGTTCCACTGCGTGCAGAACATTGCAGCACCTCGTGTTGCTTTCTGTGCCACCTCGTGTCATTTTTGTGTGAACCTCGTGTCGCTTCTCTCTGTCCTCTAGTTGCATCTCGTGTCATCTTTTATGTCTTGCTTGTTGTTGCAACCACTTCGTGTCGTTCTTCTTTTTACCTCGTGTTGTTTTCAACTCGTGTCGGTTACTGTTTCGTCTCCGTGTTGTTTCATGTCTTCGTGTCGTGTTTCCTACACCTCGTGTCTTTGTCGCTTTGTGACTTCACCTTGTGTCGTTTTCATCGTCTTCGTGTCGTTTTTGTTCTATTGCGTGCAGGACATCGCAGCACCTCGTGTTGCTTTCTGTGCCACTTCGTGTCGTTCTCTGTGTAGTGTGTGTTTCTGTCACTACTACACTTCGTGTCGTTCTTGTTTCACTTCGTGTCGTTTCCGTATTATGTCTTCGTGTTGTTCTTCGTAGACCTCGTGTCTTTCGTGTGTTGAAACCACACTTTGTGTTGGTTTCTGTTTTTGTCTTCGTGTCGTTCTCAGTGCATCTAGAATTGCTACCACATACCTCGTGCAGCTTTAGTTATTGTGGTCCTCAGTTTAATGGTTTTCATCTCCTTGCAGGTCCGAGGAAGAAACATTTCCACGTGACTGGGCAGCACGTGATCCGAGGCTGAAGGACTGACAGAATGCTGACACGTGGCCAAATATCTGGGCGGGAAATGCGGAGGACACACACGCCCAGTGCTGCCCTCCTACTGGCTGCTGCTATATATATGAGCCTCCTTCCACAGAAGAAGGTAGATCGAGTTGGCGAGAGGAAAAGAACAGAGAGCCACGATCCAGATCGAAGCAGAAGAGCAGAAGCGGAGAGAAAGAATAGAGAGCTGTTCGATCCAGAGAAAAGAGAAGAAGAAGAACAGAAAGAGGGAAGAAGGAGAAGAGAAAAAGAGAGAGGCAGAGAGCTCGAGAAGAGTGTGAAGAGAAGAAGAAGAAGAGAGAGAGAGAAGGAGTTCGTTCCTCAGATCTTTGGTTCAAAACCAGATCTGAAGCTGCTTATTGTTGAGCTATATTTTATGCTTTATTGCTTCAGCTTTCCGTTGATGTCTTGTTCTATTTTCATTTTCCTTTATACATTTCTTCAATCTGTTTGTCAGCGGTTTGCAGAGGTGCTGCCTCTGGACAGCAAGCTGTGTAGCTCAGTGGGCAGTGGAGGTTTCCACTGGACAGGTAAAGCTGTAATCCTCAGCTGGCGAGACTTGGTCTCGGACGGGTTAAGCTGTATTCCCCAGCGGGTTCAAGCTGTGAGTCAGCGATGGCTAAGCTGTATTGCCCAGCGGAAGCAAGCTGTGATGCTCAGCGGTTGGCAAGCTGTGAGGCCCAGCTGATTGTTGGCAAGCTGTGTTGCCCAGCGGTTAGTGAAGCCACACTTGGGTTGAGTGTGGGGTGGATGTAGGTCTGGAGGACCGAACCACCTAAAAACCCCTTGTGCATTGTGGTTTGATTTATCTGCTTTTGCTTCCGCTAGATGATTGCATAGGGGCGCTCTAAGCGTTTGCTAACTGGTCAAACAGAATAGTTGATTAGCTTTCAGATTTGGTAAATCTGTCTAGTTAGCTTCATAGTTCTATTTTGAGCGAAATTTTAATTGGGTGAAGGTTTTTTAAACGGGTTATATTCATTCACCCCCCCTCTGAATACTGCACCGAACCCAACAATTGGTATCAGAGCGGGTCTCTGATCTAATAGATCTAACAATCTGCAGAGGATCCTGCTAACTGTTTAGTGCGTTTTCAGAGTGGATGCATTGTGCTCGTAGTCTTGTTTCACCGGTTTAGTGCTTTACCTTGCCCATTTGGTTTTGCTGCATTTCCTGTCGGTTGTTTTAGTAAGTTGATTCTGTTTGCCATCTGTCCAAATGGATCATCCTCCAGTTTATGACGATTCTAACTTTGATAGTTGGCTAGGAGGCCTATGTGTGTACGTAGATTCCATAGATCCCAAACTATGGAGCCTACTATCTAAAGGCCCACACAAACTGCCTCATGATGAGACCAAGTGGTCTAAAGAGGACAGTATAAAGAACCGTGACAATGTCATAATCCTTAACATCTTAAGAGCTGCAATCAATATTGATATGTACCCTTTTGCTCTCAGGTGCACATCTGGAAAGGAGATATATGACGGAGTCATTTCTGCGCATAATCAACAAGGTGATAGCTGCTTGATGGCCAACCGGGATGATGAAGATGAGATCTCATCTCAGGTAAGTTCTGAATTAGAAGGATACTCTTTCGATGAATTAATAGAGATGTATGAAAATTTGTTAGAAGTATCCAAGAAATTGAAATCTGAGAACAAAAAGTTGAAAAAGAAATGTGATAGAATAAATCTGAAAGATTCCTGTGAAAACTGTCCAAATATGAAAAAGTCTTATGATGCATGCATGCTAGATGTTCAGAATCTTAAGAAACAAAATGATTCTCTAAAAATTGAAAAACAAACATGCTTAGATAAAATGTATGAACTTGAGAATCAACTGAATGATAAGAAAAATGAGCATCTAAAAGGCATGCAAGAACAAACTGAAGTTAATTCTGAATTGGACAAAATGAAATTGGAGAATGAGGATCTTCAAAAGAAGAATAAAACTCTTATTATCAGAATGAATGAAATCAATGAGGCTTCACATTCTTCTTCTGCTGAATTAACCTGCCATATGTGCTCAGCTCTAAGAGAACGTAATGAAGATCTTTATAGTGAGAATGAATGGCTGAACAAACAAATAGTCTCACTTAAAGAGGATCACAAAAACTTGGTTGCTGAGAAAATTAAAGTAGAAGAAAGAGAAGAGGAATTAATTGAGAAACTGGAATTGATATCCACTAATGAAAAATGTGATGCTGAAGTTAAGAAGCTGACCAAAGAAAACATTGAATTAAAAGCTGAAATTGAAAAATTGAAATGGTTAAATACTGGCTTGTCTGAAAAACTTCTCACCACAGAAAAGGGAAAAGCTGTTTGTAATGAAAAATCTGAAAAGTTAAGCAACTTGGAACAAGAAATTGAGAAGTATAAAACTGCAAATAAAGTCTTAAGTGAATGTGTCAATTGCAGTGAACAGGAGATAGCCAGTTATGAGCTTCACATAACATCTTTGGAAAACAAGATTCAGGATCTAGAAAAATTAGCATCCAATTCTGCTAAGAATGAAAGAAAAGTAAAAACTGTTGTGAAAATGAAGGATGGCAATCCAAGAAAGGGGACAAGCTGTAGTCCTGATGTTAAGGAAACTATCAGAAACCAGCTATATACTACCTTTGTGCATAGTTCTAATGTAGCTGGTACCTCAAGACAATCCCCAAAACAAAACAAAATGAAAATCATAAGTCACCTTTAAAACCTATCTTTCAGTTCAAAGCTCAAAAAATTGAAAAGCAAACAAAACCTGTTGAGAATAATCAGAAATTGAAAAGAAAAAGTCAAACAAAGAAGGTAAAGAATAATTCTGGTTATACTCCGAAATTTATTAGCTCTGTTGAATCTGATGCTTCTTGTACTCATTCACATGCATCTAAGAAATCATATGATAGAAACCATGTTCCTAGGAAATCTGATGCCTCTTGTTACTACTGTGGTAGGCATGGTCATTATATGGATGACTGCAGAGTGATGATAAGTGATGATATGATGCATGATAAAATATTTACAAATAATCATCACCACCCCAAAAGAAACATGTCTTCCTCAAACCAACATATCATTTGTTACAATTGTAACAGACGTGGTCATAAAGCTGTTGAGTGTTGGTTTAGGCCTTCATGGGGATTTACTGGCTCAAGAGGTAAGCACCCTAGGTGCATTGAATGTGGCAAGTATGGGCATGCAGTCAAGGACTGCTGGTTTGTTCGGGAAAATCATTTTAATTCTAAATTTGTAAGATTCCCTCCAAACAAAAATTTCTTGGGCAGAAATAAAGCTGGTCTTAAAGAAAAGACTCTTGTTTGTTATGAATGTGGAAAACCTGGCCACCGAGCTTCTAAATGCTGGTGGGCAGGTAATGGTAAATCAAAAATTCATGCTTACAACAGAACAATTCATGCTCATTATCATAGGTCTCATGCTGCTGTTGATATACATCATAGGACCAGAAAATCTGCTGTTTCATGTAGATATTGTGGTAAACTTGGTCACTCTATGGACAATTGTTTTCTGATGAAATTTGATGACCATGTTGCTAAGAAACTGTTTAGAACACCTGATAGGGGTAGTGCAGGACCCAAGACTGCTTGGGTCTCTGCAGGATCAACTTGATTGACTTGTTGCAGGTGTGCCTTGGAAGGAGAAATAAAAGGGGTCAACCAAGGCACTCAAGAAAGAAAACCCCAGGACTCAATTCAGGTCAGTTCTGAAATCTATTTTTAAATTCCATTATCTGAAATTGTGAGCATGAAAATTGTGAGCTTCATGTTGATTTGCCTGATTGATCGTTGATGATCTCTTCATGTACTGAGTTTTACTGTGCATATATCTGATGCTTTTCTCTCACTGATTATTGCACTGAATAAATGCATTGCATGCTTGGTGTTAAATGCATAACTTGCTGATTGTGAATGGGTCATTTAGTACATACAGTCAATGCATGTGTCTAATGTATGCATACATCATTTGCATGACTGTCATTGATGCTGTTCAATGCATGTAGGACTGCTTTATGTTGCATTGTCATACATGACCATCATGGTATATTAAATGGAACAGTGCTGAAGGGCATATGAAGTATGTCTAGATGCTACTGACATGTGTGAGGTGGTCCTTGGACCAAGTCCTCCGCCTAGTACCATGGGTCTAGTCTGCATGTAGAACAGTCTAATGCATAGCATATTTTTGCATCTTGGTGTCAGGGGGAGCTGAGAGTTCTATTCAATTCATTGAATCCTATTCACTTCTCAGTGTTCTCATTTAAATGATTCATATTCTTTGACATCGGTTGCTCATTGAACCATATTGCCAATTGCTATCTTTTCCCTATCATTTTCACTGAACAACAGTTCTGTATCTGGTTTAAGTACGTTGAGTTGTGATTATTTCAATTGTTATTTTATAAGAATCTCTCTCACAAATTGAAAAGAACTAAAGGTTTAACCTTTATAAATTGAAGAGTCAAATGTCTGCCTTCAGAATCTGAGATAAAAGGAAAACTTTTATAGCTCTTAATCTTTGTCTCATAGCTAAAATAGAAAAAGTTTTTTTTAATGCCTAAATGTGTTAATCTGGAAATGTCTAGAATAGGTGAACAAGTGTGTGTAATGTTTTTCAAACAATCACTCTAAAAGAATTAATGGCAGCAGTAAATAAGATCATAAATGTAAAGAACTGAACATTGTGACAGAGCAATGGCTGATTGCACTGAGAAACTGTGAACTCCTCCAAAGAAGCAGGAGACTTCACATGTCATGAGGTGATTCAGAATATCTCTGTTCATAGGGTCAAATCTATAGGGGGAGTCCTCACCAAGTAACTGAGGGTACTGGCCTCTGATCAAGGTGTACCCTTAATGTCAAAAGTGAAGACTATCCTTTGTGGGTTCTGATCTGAAATAGGTCTAGTAGTTTATGCCTAGTAACTGGGGGTACCTGCCTCTTATCAAGGTGTACACCTAATGTCAACAGCATAAATGCCATAGGTCTATTCACTTAGTTCAGATTCAGAAACTGAAAAATGAAAATCAAACTGCTGTAACCCTTTGAAATCAAAAGTCATTGAGTGAAAATTATTTTTCTCAATACATATTCAAGTTGCCTTTCTTGAACTTCCATGTTTAAACACAAAAGGGTATTATTTCAGACTTATCTATTAATACCATGTGCCTTAGATTCATTGCTATAAATGGAATCTATAACTCTTTTTCAAGGGTCAGGTGTTTTACTCTAGGTTTATCACTGTTAAACCTGAATTTTTGTCAAAATTGTATGTTGCTGATTCTTATACTTTAACAGTTGTTTATAATCATGCTTCCTTTCTGAACCTATGATTCAGCTGTTATCAAGTGACCCTCCTACCTTTTCTACCTTGGTTATCTGCTCATATTCCTTCTCAAAGGGGGAGCTTTTATTTAGGGGGAGAAATAATTCAGGGGAGTCTTACATTCAGGGGGAGAATGTTCTAGAGAAATTTGCATGCATATTGCGCTTTGCACTCATATTTTTTTACTGTTTTTCTCTTTTTGATCATGTCAAAGGGGGAGAAAAATCTTGTGTGTGACTCACTGTCACATTGTGTTGCCATCATCAAAAAGGGGGAGAATGTTGTGCCTCTTAGGCACAAGCATGTGCTATGTCGCCTTGATGATAGCAATGCTATTTGGTTTTGATGATAGCAAGACAGTGAGTGCATTTGAGTGCATTTGATATTGTATTTTGATGATAGCAATGTTATTGTGCATTGATGATTACAATAAACAAAGTGCATTTCTATGCATTCTTATTCTTGAGCATTCTGCATATTGATAGCAACATGAATGATGATGTTTAGCATTGATGGCATTTGCTCTTTATATATGTGCATTGCATTCTGTCAGATATCATGTCTCTGCATATATCATGTCTGGGTAGCATAGTCTATACACAGGACTGTGTCATTGTGCATCATGCTAGTTTATACATTGGGCTCTCGTTCAAGCCTATGCATTGCATTGGCTAAGTATATACAACGTCAGTTCATGCATTGTCTTAGGCAAAGTCTGTACAGCGTCTTAGGCAAAGTCTGTACAGCGTCAACGCACTTCATTGGAAGTATGTACAGCGTCAACGCATGAAGTCTGTACAGCCGTGTCATATGCTCCTAAGTCTATGCATTACTGTTCATGTATCAGTCTTCATCAAGTCTGTACATTGACACGCCAACATCTTTGAAGTCCGTACATTGCTTCAGGAGCTTCAAGTCTACACATCGCTTCACTTCATGAAGTCTGTACATCCACAGTTAAACTTGAAGTCTGCACACTAGTCTTCACTGTCAAGTCTGCACATTGGTCTTCGATTTCAAAGTCCATACATTGGACTGTTCATCAAAGTCTGTACATCGCCTTCAATCTTCAAGTCTATACACTGACTTATTCTTCAAGTTTGTACAGCCGTTAGCATTGGACTTCATGTCTAGACATTGCACTGTAGCATCCATCGTCTTCGTGTTGTTTTAGTGTCTATGTCTTCGTGTTGTGTTTATGGCTTCGTGTTGTGTTTACGTCTTCGTGTTGATCTGACTTCGTGTCGTTTTCCCTCTTGTGTCTCGTTTCCCAGTGAACCCCGTGTCGTTTCACCTCGTGCTGTTCTCACTTAACTTCGTGTCGTGTTTCTGAAGCAGCTCGAATAGTTCTGATGAACTTCGAGTCGTTTCCCTGTAGACCTCGTGTCGTTCTTGTTTAGTAACCACACTTCGTGTCGGTTACTGTTGTTTCTGTGTCTTCGTGTCGTTTTTGTTCCACTGCGTGCAGAACATTGCAGCACCTCGTGTTGCTTTCTGTGCCACCTCGTGTCGTTTCTGTGTGAACCTCGTATCGCTTCTCTCTGTCCTCTAGTTGCATCTCGTGTCATCTTTTATGTCTTGCTTGTTGTTGCAACCACTTCGTGTCGTTCTTCTTTTTACCTCGTGTTGTTTTCAACTCATGTCGGTTACTGTTTCGTCTCCGTGTTGTTTCATGTCTTCGTGTCGTGTTTCCTACACCTCGTGTCTTTGTCGCTTTGTGACTTCACCTCGTGTCGTTTTCATCGTCTTCGTGTCATTTTTGTTCTATTGCGTGCAGGACATCGCAACACCTCGTGTTGCTTTCTGTGCCACTTCGTGTCGTTCTCTGTGTAGTGTGTGTTTCTGTCACTACTGCACTTCGTGTCGTTCTTGTTTCACTTCGTGTCGTTTCCGTATTATGTCTTCGTGTTGTTCTTCCTAGACCTCGTGTCTTTCGTGTGTTGAAACCACACTTTGTATTGGTTTCTGTTTTTGTCTTCGTGTCGTTCTCAGTGCATCTAGAATTGCTACCACATACCTCGTGCAACTTTAGTTATTGTGGCCCTTAGTTTAATGATTTTCATCTCCTTGCAGGTCCGAGGAAGAAACATTTCCATGTGACTGGGCAGCACGTGATCTGAGGCTAAAGGACTGACAGAATGCTGACATGTGGCCAAATATCTGGGCGGGAAATGCGGAGGACACACACGCCCAGTGCTGCCCTCCTGCTGGCTGCTGCTATATATATGAGCCTCCTTCCACAGAAGAAGGTAGATCGA
Organism: Amorphophallus konjac; assembly: GCA_022559845.1. NCBI lineage: Eukaryota > Viridiplantae > Streptophyta > Magnoliopsida > Alismatales > Araceae > Amorphophallus > Amorphophallus konjac. Next base: position 284,103,592 of record CM040127.1, read on the forward strand.
GTTGGCGAGAGGAAAAGAACAGAGAGCCACGATCCAGATCGAAGCAGAAGAGCAGAAGCGGAGAGAAAGAATAGAGAGCTGTTCGATCCAGAGAAAAGAGAAGAAGAAGAAAAGAAAGAGGGAAGAAGTAGAAGAGAAAAAGAGAGAGGCAGAGAGCTCGAGAAGAGTGTGAAGAGAAGAAGAAGAAGAGAGAGAGAGAAGGAGTTCGTTCCTCAGATCTTTGGTTCAAAACCAGATCTGAAGCTGCTCATTGTTGAGCTATATTTTGTGCTTTATTGCTTCAGCTTTCCGTTGCTGTCTTGTTCTATTTTCATTTTCCTTTATACATTTTTTCAAGCTGTTTGTCAGCGGTTTGCAGAGGTGCTACCTCTGGACAGCAAGCTGTGTAGCTCAGCGGGCAGTGGAGGTTTCCACTGGACAGGTAAAGCTGTAATCCTCAGCTGGCGAGACTTGGTCTCGGACGGGTTAAGCTGTATTCCCCAGCGGGTTCAAGCTGTGAGTCAGCGATGACTAAGCTGTATTGCCCAGCGGAAGTAAGCTGTGATGCTCAGCGGTTGGCAAGCTGTGAGGCCCAGCTGATTGTTGGCAAGCTGTGTTGCCCAGCGGTTAGTGAAGCCACACTCGGGTTGAGTGTGGGGTGGATGTAGGTCTGGAGGACCGAACCACCTAAAAACCCCTTGTGCATTGTGGTTTGGTTTATCTGCTTTTGCTTCCGCTAGATGATTGCATAGGGGCGCTCTAAGCATTTGCTAACTGGTCAAACAGAATAGTTGATTAGCTTTTAGATTTGGTAAATCTGTCTAGTTAGCTTCATAGTTCTATTTTGAGCGAAATTTTAATTGGGTGAAGGTTTTTTAAACGGGTTATATTCATTCACCCCCCCTCTGAATACTGCACCGAACCCAACACGGGTGACCTTGTGTGTGTGTCTCGGCAATTCTGTCTAGTCCGAGACTTTGGTTCTGGACATCTCAAGGTACCGTTTTACCTTGGTTTGCGTGTCCAGGCGTGTTGAGGGTCCTCGGTGTTCCCTCAGGTCTCCGTGAGTCATTTTCTGCAGAGCGTCATTTTCCCCTGGCTTAGGATTAGACCGATTGGCGGCTTATTCCGCTGTCAGTGATGATCTTGCGTTTGAGTCGTCCGACTCAAGGATCGTTACGTTGTAGGTCTAGTTGCCTAGTCCTGAGTCTGTTGGCAGTAGTCGTACTGCCAGTGGTGCCTAGTAGTACATGCGACAGTGCGTTCTAGCTTGTCTGTACTCTAGCACTTGTGTTTCTGAGTCTGGTGTCTTGTGAACCTCCACTAGTCGTAGCCTGTCGACGCACGTGATCCAGTGTGTTGAGCCACCTCGGAGTGGTGAAAATGGCAGTTCCCATAATACGGTTTGTAAGCTAGTTCCGTGGGCTCTCGGCCAGCGGTAGCATCCTACCGAGGGAGAAAACTAGCAAGGGGGCCTGGCTTAAGCACGAGCCAGTGTGTGCACACGTGGTCAGGGGCTGAGGACTTACGTCGACGGGCGTAGCCCTAACGAGTTACTCATTATTGTTGTTCCTGTTTGGTTCAGTGCGTGTCTGTGACTCTGCCGTGGCTTTGGCGGTACCGTAAGCGAGACACTCGTGACGCAGTGTAAGACGTCAGTGGACGCAGCTGGCTGTTCTTCTAATGAGGAGGTGCTTCCGTCACATGACACGTGACTCTTCGCGTTTCTTGTGCGTCGTGACCATTCTGAGTTAGCCCTCTCATGGCCCTACTCGAGGTCAGTGTTATGTTGTGTGCACGACGTTCTAGTCGTGTGTGTCGTCGAGTCTATCTGTCGTCTATCTTGATCTTTTCTAGACTTTTGTCTGTCCTTGCAGGTCTTCATCTTAGGCCTGGCGTCGTGTCGACAGATCGGTAACTCCTGACTTTGTCAGATCAGAGTCGCCCTTCTGTCGCTGCTTGGAGTAGCTTAGGGAGCCGAGTTCCTCTCGGTGGCCGTGTTCCAAGTTTTACGGCCTCCCTTTTCCCTTTTCTTTTAGCTTCCCTTGCTCTTAGCCTGTTCCCTACTCCTGTTGTTCCTGTTCTTTTTACAGCTTTGTAGTGTAGCTTTTCCTGCTTTGCTACTACTGTTGCTTTCTGTTCCATGTGCTGCGTGTTTTTCAGTGGGGATCCACGTGACCCCTACTGAGTCTCTGTTTGGAGACTCACCCCTGCTTTTCAGGTGGGTGGCGTCGTCTCTGTTCGTGGTTCCTGGTGTGACGCGTCTATAGCTGCCAGTGGTACCTGCGTCGGGTATCCCCCGACCTCAGTGTACGTTCTTTCCCTGTGGCCTGTACTTGTCTTTAATTTCTTGGACTGGACTCTAGTATAATTGTTAAATTGAAATTGTTAATAAAAAAGTAATTTTATTTCAGCTACTTTAGCAAACCGATCTAATGAAATTTAATTGCTTACTGTTATATCTCTGTGGCTTCAATGTACTACATGACAATCTTTTATCCCTTCGGAGCTTTACCGCTCTTGGGAGGCCTCGCGGGTTCAAAATGGTATCAGGTGTATCCGGTAGTCCTATCGGGTATATCTGGTATCCGGGATCCGGGTCGTCACAGTTGGTATCAGAGCATTGTTGTGTGAAGTACATGGGAATCCGAGATATGGCAGTATCCATAGTCCTTAAAGTCCAGTACAGGCATTTGCTGGCTTATGTGTTGCGATGATCTGTCGCGTTGTTTTCTTCGTACGTGGTCTTGTGCGTGCTGTTCTGGCACTGCGCAAGGTGATTTTTGTTCTCGTCAGGATGTGATGAGACGCTTCTTTCTATCGTGGTGTTTGTCTCGATCTTGTCGTACGTGGCAGTGTATGTCGGAAGGCTTGAATCTATAGTACGTTGTTCGAGGTTTTCTCCGTGTGTTGTTCAGGTTACTGTTGACCTTTGGCCTTGGTTTGATGACCGTACACGTTCTCACGTTGTTTTGGTCGTCTCGGCTTGAGTCTGTTCAGCTCCTGATGTGTCTCACTTCTATTGAAGTGCTCGATTAGATTCCATGTTTGAGAAGTTGCTCAGGCAAGCTAAGATTTTCCCTTCCTGGTGAGCTTTCGTGGTTGAGCTTATTGCTTCTCGTCCCTTCTGGTGGAATCTTTTCGAGGTTTACCTTGGAATTGCTGTCTTAGTGATGCCTTTATCCTGTGTCTGCTTAAGTGTGGACAGCTTTGTTCTGAGCCTGATATGCTCTTTGCTATACGGTTGCTTGGCTTTGGACTCCATCATGGTGTTAAGAGCTGTCGCGTACCGTATTTGTCGTGCCGTGTCCAGCGGCCGATGTATTGTGAAGGCTCATTTACCGTTTTCAGGACGTGAAGGTAAGGTGAGATTAGCCTTTTCCTTGGGCCTTGTGCTGAAGCTGGTACTCCACTTCTTTGCACTTAGGCGACTTATGATCAGTTATTTGTCAGATCGGTACTCTTGGCGTGTTACGTTGCGATTTTCAGAAGTTGCGATGGCACCGAGTGTGTGCTGAGATGCGGATATCGAGATATTCCCTGATGCCTGTGTGCGTTTTATGAGTGTGCAGCTGAAGCGTGTGGGCTGATTACCCATGGGTCAAGAGGTTTGTTCTTTCTCGATGTGACTTCATCTTGGCTTCCTGTGCCTTGATGTTGCCTGTTGCTGTGCTGTTGCCGGAGTTATTCTGGTGTTGGCATTGGCATTTGTGAGTGTTGGGGAATCTATCGGCATTCCGTGCTGATTGAGTACCCTATGTTCTGCATTCCTTCTCTTGGGTGTTGTGCTCTCGAGGCGTAATCGTGGTCCTTGAGGTGCGTTCCCTGAGATTGTCGTTTCTCGTTGTCGTGGGTCCTTTCTTGGTGAGCAGTCTGATGCGTGACCCGTCCCTTGGGGTCGTGTGTTCAGCTGTTCTTGTGCCTTCATGTGACCCTGCTTGCAATTGTGTTCCATGGTTCTATGTTCTTTATGGAGCCAGAATCCTGCAAGTGCTATTGTTATCGTTTTATCGCTGTTTCTCTATGATTTTGTGTCTCTGCCGTGGACCGTGACCTTGTCAGTTAGCTTGCTGTACTCCCTTTCTCCCGTAGAGTTGGCATGCGACTCGATCAGAGGTAATATCTGAGTGAGGACTGACTTGATCGTGTTTGTGGTCCGGTGCTGTTGTCGTTGGCGTCCTGTGTGCCAGGTGTTCTCTGCCACCTTCGGCACTGGAGCCGATGATGTGGTCGAGCTGTCAGTTGAGAGGATTATGTCTCCTTGTGTAAGCTGCTGCTTGCTGTGCCGTCGTTGTGTTCCTCGGTATCGGTTGTCTATAGTTGTGGCTGTCGTGTCTGCATTTCTGGTGAGACGTAAGCGACGTTGCCTTGTTTCGGAGGTGTCAGACTTGTGTCCACTTGTGTCGTGCTCAATCCAGAGAGTGTGCTCGTAATTATGGTCTGATAATGTTCCTCTGAGCCGTGCTTCTCGAGATTTGTGTTGCCGTGTTCTCGACATTATTGTTGGCTGATGCGTAGTGTGCATAGCCATGTTGGGTTGTTCTTCCCTTGCTTCTCCATTGTTAGTCCTTAAATTTCGAGGGTGAAATTTCTTACAGGAGGGGAGGATGTAATGCACTGGATCCTTAGTAGGTCTTATTGGATCTTTATTGGATCTTTCGGATCTGTTTCGGTGAGTTTCGGTTCGCTTTTGTGGCATCCGAGTTGAGTTTTACGATCCGTGTGGGTTTTTCTCTCGTACTAGTTACGGAATCCTACGATGACTTTAGTTGTCAGTTCATCGACTCGAGAATTCTGCAACGACGATGTACTCTCCGAGCCGGTCGTTTTGACTATTTTTGCGTATTTTTCTGAGATAGGGCCAAAAATCAGATTTTCAAAAATTAGGACAATTCCTAATTTCTTTTCTATTTCTTTTCCTTTCCTCTCTCCTCCTTCTCATTTCACGCCGCCGCCCTCTCTCTCTCCCGTTTCTCTCCTGTTTTGCCTTCTCGGCTCTGGCTGCAGACGGAGGACCTAGGGGCGAGTGCTGGGGATGCTGTGGAGCTGGCTGGGTGCGCGACGGGGCGAGGATGGAGCGATTTTGGCGCGATCCCGAATGGTGGATTCAAAGCCGGTGTTTGAGCTCGCGGCGTGGTTTTCGGAACGGTTTAGTCCCTTCGGGGCACGGTTTTTTCGGTGGAGGTAGGGTGACGGATCACCACTTCTCCCTACCCGTTTTCCCTGCCATTGCATGTCGTTCGGCGCAGAAACGGTCGAGTTTGGGCTTGTCTAGCCTAAATCGTGATTTTCGGGTTTTGTAGGGTTCGCCGGAAAATGGCAACCATTTTTAGATCAGTTACTGTCAATGGACTCCCTGGGACGTCAGCGTTCCATAGTCACTGATTTCGTTTCGTTTGGTGGTCCCGTTTGACCGCTAGGGCTCTGGGAAGTCCGAAAACCATTTTGGGTGATTTCGTTAGAATCGCCCGTTTCTTGCGATCCGTGCGTCGTTTTGACTCCGGACGGAGTCTATGTGATTGCCAACAGGTCCATGGTTGTATCCCCTTCGTCTCGGGACGAACGGGGCGTGGAAAGGCCTCCGTTGGGCCGAACCCACGGTTTGCTCACCGTGACGCTTGAACGGTCACACCGAGACCATTCATGTATAAGGGCGGCCATCCCTGGACCATTTATCCTATGTCGGTTGAGGTTGTGTGGTCTTACGATAGACCACACATCCCCCTTGGGCGGTTGGTCTTGGACTGTCCATCTTATGTCGGTTTGGGTTGTGTGGTCATCTGCTAGACCACATATCCCCGTGTGTGGTCGTCTGCTAGACCAGATATCCCATGGGAGTTGTGCGGTTAGGTTCGGACCGTCCATCCCGTTGTGCAGTCCAGTTCGGACCGTTTATCTTGTTGGGTGGTCCCTTTGTGACCGTCCATCCTTGTTGGTTGTTGGAGTTGTGCGGTCAGTTCCGGACCGTTCAACCCCTTTGTGTGGTCAGTTTCGGACCGTCCATCCTGTTGAGTGGTCCATTCTGAACTACTCATCCCCGATGTTTTATCGGTTGGCCGTGATGGCTTCTCCCGGTGTCGTGTTAGAGTCATTGCTCTGGTCTGGTCGACCCAGTGTGATCCAATGGTCGACATGTGACCTTGCATGTGTCTCGATGGATTTGTCCAGCTCGAGACGTGGTTTTGGTCACCTAGAGGTACGATTTGACCTCAGTTTGTGTGTCCAGGTGCCTTGAGGGTGTCAGAGTTCCCCTAAGTCTCCGTACGTCCTGTCTGTTTCGCGTCGGTCGTCTACGTGAGTTAGGGCGGTGTTTCTAGTGGTCCTATCCTGGACTACTAGTGTTGGTTTGTCTGTCCGGTGGTTCCCTGGATCGGTCGGTTCGGGTGAATTGTGTGCAGTCTATTCCTTGACTACTATAGTTTCTCCGAGCGACTTTATCTAGGACCACCAGTGTCTTTGCCTCTAGTTTCGTGGCGAGTCCTCCTTGACTGCTTGGTTGACCGAGAGGCCGAGTGATGGATCACCTATGCCCAGAGAGTGGTTTACTGGTGGTTTGGTTTATGGTATTTTGGCTCGACCTTATGGTTCGCCCATTGTCACGCGGACATCACCTGATGTCCTATGAGGGCTGTAACCGTGTTCCGAGGTGGCCAAGAGGGTTTGTGCTTGTGTGTCTTTGTCTGGTTCCGGTCAACCCGGGGTGACCCAGTGGTTGACGGGTGACCTTGTGTGTGTGTCTCGGCAATTCTGTCTAGTCCGAGACTTTGGTTCTGGACATCTCTGTAGATTGTGATAAATCCACACATGAAGAGTTTAAATACGAGAAAACATAAGGGGGAGATGATATAATAATAAAGAAAAGAAGCACGTGGTGCTACTAAGGAGGGTGATCGCCAGAGGGGTTACCTCAAGAAGAAACAAAGAAGATCGCGAATATCTGGTGGAAACGAAAACGCGGGATGGATTGTGAATTCCTCCTCATCCTTCAATCGGCCGGCCGATGAAGGGGGTTTTCCTTTATTGATTACCCTTGCAAAAAAGACAAAACAAACAAACAAAGAGAAGTGGATCAGCCAAGTGAATGTAGTATCAATCCCGAATCAATGGTATGATGATGAATAGAGAATAAAACATGCGCACCTTTTTTTTGTTTTAAAAACCCCTAAAGAGTTAGGGAAGGAGAAGATATGATGAAACTAATGCAAAAGAAGAACAAAAAAAATAATGGACGTGATGATGCGATGAAGGCAAACACAAACAAAGGAGAGAAACCCCGCTGTTCCTGTAAACAGTAGAGGGGGAACCAACAGAGCAGCAGGAAGCAGAAGATGACTATGAAGAAATCACGCGGATGAAGAAAACTCCTCCCTGCGGTGTGCTCCCTGTGTTCTGTCTCTCTCTCTCTCTGTGTGTTGTGTCTAACCTCGCGTGAGATCGACCAGGGAGTCTTTTATAAGTGTTTTTATCAAAGATAGACACAGATTCGGAAGATAAGAACAGGCAATAGTTATCAACGGCAAGGACTCTAGTTCCCAGATCGAGCAAGGTGACCTTATGTAACGACCCGAGAATCTGATTACCGGGAAGGCCCGATAATCTGAGACTCGCACCGCCGCCCACGAGCCGGGACGGCTCGGAAGGGCTAAAAGGAGTGTGGAGGCACAAAGAAATAGGAAATAAAGCAGGACAACCAACAACAACAAGCTGAAAGAAAGAACAACTACAGCTACAACAGAGTCCAGTCCAATAGAAAGTACAGTCGAAAGCAGTAAAACGTACCACATGCCAAGTGAACACTCGGCCCGGCAAGCTGGCAACAGAGAACCTCCGCTCCACGCTCTCGAACCACGAGGAAGAACCGCTACACCTGAAAAGCAGGGAATGAGTCTCCAGAACAGAGACTCAGCAGGGATCCCGCGGAACCCCAACCGGAAACAACGGCGGTAGCGGAAAGGAGAGCTACAACTACAGCAGGAACAGCAAACCGGTGGCCGGTCAAAAACTCGGCACTACAGCTACTCCTACTGCTAGAAGGCAGACCTCGATCACGCAGTCGAAGCTACCAAACCATGCTAGTACCGCCTACCGAAGTAACAACACACGGCAACCATGCCGCAGAGGCCTGTCCCCCGGACACAGCCGACCTGGACACGTTGTCCAAGGTGCAACCCTGATCATCCGATCGCGGGTACCGCACCACAAGACGGAACCTCGGTAAAGCCACTAGCACTAGACTCACGACGCGAAGACCAACACACGCGCCACGGCAAAAACAGCCGAAGGACTCAATGGTCGACACGATCGAAAACCGATAGGTCAAAGCCACGAAAACTGGTAGTCTGTCACTCCGTACTCGACAGGAGTACCACCCACTAGAAGCACAGCCGGTAGCGTCCCCTGACGTCTTACACCGCACCGCAGGTGAACCGCCTGACGTGGTAGGTCCTACCCGAGGCGCGAACACCGTACAAGTAACCACAAACAAGTGACTAGCTGGGGTCACGCCCGTCGACGTGCGTCCACAGTCCCCAACCATGTGTGCACACACAGACCACGCGTCCTAGGTCTGGCCCTCTGACTGGTTTTCCCTCGCAGCCGGACTCTGGCTACGACGAGGGGCCCTGACGGAAACCAGTCTAAAACCGCCCTCTGGGTAAGCCCGTACACCACTCCCTGGTGCGACTAGCACACGCGTACTAGTAGGCTACGACTAGTGGAGGGTCACTGAAGGAGTAGACTCTCAACGGAAAACAACGTCTGCATCCGACGATGTACGGGGACCAGCCCACGTACCGGCCCCGTCACACGGTGACCACAGTCGGAGAAGAAACAAGACATACAGTCCACGGTCACGCACACATCGTGCGCGAGAGTCGAGAAAACCCAAGTGATGCTAAGTCACTGGACTCTGGACAGTCCTCTAAACGCACTACACCCAACGGTCCTTGAGTCACAAGACTCGGGGTCAAGACCGTTGCACGCAACAGCACAAGGCCGTCAATGTAGTCCAATCTCTAGGTCTAAAACCACGGTAGCATGAGCACCGGGACAACACACGAGTCGCCAAGACCACTCCCTCGGAGAGGGAACGTAAGGGACTAAGGCCACCCACACGGCCACATGGAAAACATAGAAGCACGATTCCCAAGGCAGCACACAAGCCGCCACGACGATTTCCCATCTTGAAGCAAGCGGGAAACCTCCAGCCCCAGGCCGGACAATTGGACTCGCAGTCCAAGGCCAAACACATGGCCCACATGGGAATCACCTTCCAAGGAAACTCACGGCATGCGGGGGAGACCCCACCGCACACACACCGACACACGGTGACTCGATCGAGCGTAACATGAAAGCCCGGGACACATGGGGTCACCCGGACCCACCACACCGATGGGCACGCGAATCGAGGTAACACGGTCCCTCCCGACACCCCAAAAACATGGACACATAACCCATGGGGTGTCCAGGACACTCACAAGGCCGGAGGTCGACCACTGGGTCACAACCGGGTCGACCGGAGACCAACACAACACAATCGGACGCTAAAAGGTCACCCGGACCCTTAAGCGCACGTGCACGTAAAACGAGGTAAACGGAACCTCCAGACACACCAAAACATGGTCACGGAACTCAACTGGGTGTCCAAGGCACACACGGTCCAAGGGGAGCACGATCAGCCGCAGATCGCCCGCCCCGGGCAGCCCGGCTGGTCCCTCCAAGAACGCGCTACACGTGCATAGCGCGTTCAGCCAGAACGCGCTATACGTGCCTAGCGCGTTCAACAGGAACGCGCTACATGACCATAGCGCGACCAGGCCAGGTCGCGCTATGATCCTATAGCGCGACAACCAGAACGCGCTGGGGCCGTAAGGCGCGACCCGAACCGCCTTACTGTTCATCTTATCCGATGAATGCGCCCTATCGGGGCAGCGCGACCTTCAAGAACGCACTACTGGAGTATAGCGCGTTCTCAGTCCGCGCCCGAAAACGGTAGAAACCACGGGAAAAGCCATGCCACGCCCTGTTCACCCCCAGGTGAAGGGGAAACAAAAGGGGAAACCTTCCCCAAACCCCTAGGCATGCATCTAAACCCCTGGATCGCCCAAAAACACCATAGAACGGGAGATCCGGCTCACACACCCAAAAACACACATTTTGCCCAAAACGCCCCGTTTAGCCCGCTCGGCTCACCACGGCCTACAAAACTCGCGGGAAAGGAAGTACACGGGCTGAGGGTCCATCACCCTACCTCCACCGAAGATTACGCGCACCCTGGACGCCGATCCACGAAGAAAACGCCGTTGAAGCCTCGCCGTTCCACGAACTCACGGCCGAGCTTCCACGCACCTTCACCGCCTCGATCCTCATCCATTCTCGCCCATGCCTCGCCCACGTCGTCCCCACCTCGCCCGTACTCCACCCCGTCGGCCGCCGGAGAGAGAGGGAGAGAGGAGAGAGCGTGAGAAGAGAGAGGAAGAGAAAAGAGAAAATGAGAGGGGGAGAAAGAAAAGGTTTATATATAGGAAAATCCGGAAATTCTCAAAAATACCGAAAAATAGAAAATTACACCCTCGCGATCCTCGGAGCGCACCGATCGCAACGGTACCACTCGCGCCCAGGTGAACGGCCCGGTTCACCCGCAACGAGGTTCCGAAGGGAAAGCCGAAACCCACACCGGGAATCGGAAAACACACGCGGAAAAAGCCGCGGAACGCCTCCGGGCCTCCGAAACAACTCCGGATCGCGCCGATCCGAACACGAAAGATGTCCGAAATGAAATTTCGAACACAAAAGAGTCAGACACTCCGAGAAACCAGATCCGGAACCCACGAAAAAGGATCTGAAAAATTCGGGGCATTACAGCCCTCCCCCCTTAAAGGAATTTCGTCCTCGAAATTCAGGACCAAGCACGAAGGCACAGGGGAAGAACACTGAACCAACCGACACGCTGTCAGAGCCCCAGCACAGAAAACCTCGATTCTCACAAAAACACCGGTCCTGAGGGACACTGCCAGACTTACAATCACAAGCAACACCTCTCTCCTCACGCCGAGCACACAGGCCAACAGAGCAGGCATATAGCAAAGGACACAGTCCGGCATCACCTCAGACAACGCGAGAATCCACCATGGCGCCGCAGCCACGATCTCGCTCACCGAGGAATCACAACCCTCGACACGAGCAACAGCTACTGATCCACCCAATGGTCAGCAGACAAAACACACATCAACTTTGCAACCAGCTGACAGGTCGCACACCCTCCTCAAGAGAGCAACCAAAACAGAGCCTCCACCAGCTCAAGCAGCCATCTCAACAGACCGCAACCAGCACATTGGCTCAACACCAAGAAACACCCCACACATGGCAAGCCGAAAGCCGGACATAACACTGTGCCAACTCTTGTCAGAAGATAACCTTCGACAAAGCCCAGATCCCATCCGGAAAGGCACATTACGGAAACGACCACCAAAGGTCTCGCTGGCACACGGCTCTCGCCACGCTCGAGCCCCAACAACCAGCACCTTCTGCTTCTGAAAAGACCATCCACCGGTCTCCAATAGCTCGCCAACGGGAAACCTCCGCTTGCTCAGCTTCTTCCTTCTTTCCTGGTCCTCGACCAGGTCCAAAGGAAACATTCCAAACCTCGGCAAGCCATCCGTCGACTCCCACACAGACTGAAGCCACAACTCGAGCAGCACTCCTCTCGGACACCGCATCCGAGCTCGAACATCGCTCCAACTCGACCCTCTCGGGAAGCACGACGAAACCAAATGACAGAACCTGGCGTCTTCAGTCATCACCTCACGGGACTCAGACTTATAGGGAACCACCCCATGCTAGTCACCAAACTAGGGATAACCTTTGCGACACCAACGTCCTATCAAGGACCATCCTCCGACGCCCATCTCACAAAAGGCCTCCGCCCACAGGCATCACTCATCCATCTGGTCTCATCAAATCCTTCGATCAATGCAAGTGAACACCTGCCAATCTCGATTCCGCCCTTACCACAGAGCCACGGGACACTACCTGAACAGTGCTCACGGGTCCCTAAGCAATAAACATCTTACCGCCACAATCCGTCAAGACCGTAGAACCAACGGGAGCCCACAGCCTGCCAGAGATCACTTCTCCAAAAACGATCTCATCCGAGGACACGATTGGGAACACAAGTCGGGCGCCAAGCCGCCGACTCTGACCAACACGTCCTCGACCATCGTCAGGCGACATCCTCAACAACCTCATCCAGGTCCAACACCTGACGCCTGACACGGCTTCCAACACAGGAACAGGGTACTCATGCGGCGCACTAGCCAGCAGTTTTCCCAACACTCCATCTTGCCAGGACAAGGAGCACGTCTCGCACGGACTTCATGGCACACAAGGCCAACCAATCCAGGCACCCAAAGCAAGACGACGATCCTTAGCCGAACGCAACCTCTCCAACCAAAGGAGAAACCAACGCACTTCCAACCAACGGAAGAACTCCACGCTCGACCTGATCTCGAACTTCGTGCACGCTGGGAACAGCACCATCCAGCACCAAGGAAAACCATCGCTTCCATCAGGTCAGCGCCTCCGACACACTCGACGAGTGTCACGTTGGACCACAATCACAGCATCTCTCGATGCACCACTGCTACAATTCCTCGAACTGCAACACACCACGCCAAGAGCCGCAACACGAGTCATAACCGACAACCACCGACGCTCATCCTCGAGTCCCGAACTCACCGCGGAGCCTTCACATCTCAAACCAACTCCAGGGCGAACACACCCCATTCGCTGACAGAAGCACAGTAGCAAAGACTTAACGGGACATCTCTGCCTAATCCTGCCTCGGAATCAGCAGAACAACCGGGATCGACACGTCATTTCTGACGCCACAGAGCACGACAAGGACATCAGGCTCGACAAAACAGCAGCCCACCGAGAAGATCCTCCGCTCACCCGAGCACACTTCTCGATCAGAACACCCGCTCTGCCACCTTAAACCACGACCTGAAAACCTCAGGGGCTGGATAAACCTCATGCTGGAGTGGCCAAAACCGACAGCAGCTCCCTCGAAGCACGCTCACGGCCACTTAACCACGAACAGTCCGCACCAGCCACCTGACCACGCTGCAGGTTCCTCGAACGTAGCACCGCGAGCTCACGCCTGCCAGCAACCTCTGCCCAACGCAGCACAACCATGGCCACTACCGATGAGGGAGAAGGCCCTCAACCTCGATCCTTAGACCCCACGCTGGCACGAAAGCCGCGAACAGCAACCACCTTCACAGCGCCGCACAGCGCACTCAAGCTCTCAAGCGAGAAACAAGGCGGAAAACAAGCACAAAACCCTAAGCCAGCTGCCGACTGTACTGGACCTTACGGACTCTGATCACTGCAATGTTTCAAATTGTTATGTACGCCCACAACCACCGCTCTGATACCAGCTGTAACGACCCGAGAATCCGATTACCGGGAAGGCCAGATAATCCGAGACTCGCACCGCCACCCACGAGCCGGGAGGGCTCGGAAGGGCTAAAAGGAGTGTGGAGGCACAAAGAAATAGGAAATAAAGCAGGACAACCAACAACAACAAGCTGAAAGAAAGAACAACTACAGCTACAACAGAGTCCAGTCCAATAGAAAGTACAGTCGAAAGTAGTAAAACGTACCACATGCCAAGTGAACACTCGGCCCGGCAAGCTGGCAACAGAGAACCTCCGCTCCGCGCTCTCGAACCACGAGGAAGAACCGCTACACCTGAAAAGTAGGGAATGAGTCTCCAGAACAGAGACTCAGCAGGGATCCCGCGGAACCCCAACTGGAAACAACGGCGATAGCGGAAAGGAGAGCTACAACTACAGCAAGAACAGCAAACCGGTGGCCGGTCAAAAACTCGGCACTACAGCTACTCCTACTGCCAGAAGGCAGACCTCGATCACGCAGTCGAAGCTACCAAACCACGCTAGTACCGCCTACCGAAGTAACAACACACGGCAACCATGCCGCAGAGGCCTGTCCCCCGGACACAGCCGACCTGGACACGCTGTCCACGGTGCAACCCCGATCATCCGATCGCGGGTACCGCACCACAAGACGGAACCTCGGTAAAGCCACTAGCACTAGACTCATGACGCGAAGACCAACACATGCGCCACGGCAAAAACAGCCGAAGGACTCAATGGTCGACACGACCGAAAACTGACAGGTCAAAGCCACGAAAACTGGTAGTCTGTCACTCCGTACTCGACAGGAGTACCACCCACTAGAAGCACAGCCGGTAGTGTCCCCTGACGTCTTACACCGCACCGCAGGTGAACCGCCTGACGTGGTAGGTCCTACCCGAGGCGCGAACACCGTACAAGTAACCACAAACAAGTGACTAGCTGGGGTCACGCCCGTCGACGTGCGTCCACAGTCCCCAACCACGTGTGCACACACAGACCACGCGTCCTAGGTCTGGCCCTCTGACTGGTTTTCCCTCGCAGCCGGACTCTGGCTACGACGAGGGGCCCTGACGGAAACCAGTCTAAAACCGCCCTCTGGGTAAGCCCGTACACCACTCCCTGGTGCGACTAGCACACGCGTACTAGTAGGCTACGACTAGTGGAGGGTCACTGAAGGAGTAGACTCTCAACGGAAAACAACGTCTGCATCCGACGATGTACGGGGACCAGCCCACGTACCGGCCCCGTCACACGGTGACCACAGTCGGAGAAGAAACAGGACATACAGTCCACGGTCACGCACACATCGTGCGCGAGAGTCGAGAAAACCCAAGTGACGCTAAGTCACTGGACTCTGGACAGTCCTCTAAATGTACTACACCCAACGGTCCTTGAGTCACAAGACTCGGGGTCAAGACCGTTGCACGCAACAGCACAAGACCGTCAATCTAGTCCAATCTCTAGGTCTAAAACCACGGTAGCACGAGCACCGGGACAACACACGAGTCGCCAATACCACTCCCTCGAAGAGGGAACGCAAGGGACTAAGGCCACCCACACGGCCACACGGAAAACATAGAAGCACGATTCCCAAGACAACACACATGCCGCCACGACGATTTCCCATCTTGAAGCAAGCGGGAAACCTCCAGCCCCAGGCCGGACAATTGGACTCGCAGTCCAAGGCAAAACACATGGCCCACATGGGAATCGCCTTCCAAGGAAACTCACGGCATGCGGGGGAGACCCCACCGCACACACACCGACACACGGTGACTCGATCGAGCGTAACATGAAAGCCCGGGACACATGGGGTCACCCGGACCCACCACACCGATGGGCACGCGAATCGAGGTAACACGGTCCCTCCCAACACCCCAAAAACATGGACACAGAACCCATGGGGTGTCCAGGACACTCACAAGGCCGGAGGTCGACCACTGGGTCACAACCGGGTCGACCGGAGACCAACACAACACAATCGGACGCTAAAAGGTCACCCGGACCCTTAAGCGCATGGGCACGTAAAATGAGGTAAACGGAACCTCCAGACACCCCAAAACACGGTCATGGAACTCCACTGGGTGTCCAAGGCACACACGGTCCAAGGGGAGCACGATCAGCCGCAGACCGCCCACCCCGGGCAGCCCGGCTGGTCCCTCCAAGAACGCGCTACACGTGCATAGCGCGTTCAGCCAGAACGCGCTATACGTTCCTAGCGCGTTCAACAGGAACGCGCTACATGACCATAGCGCGACCAGGCCAGGTCGCGCTATGATCCTATAGCGCGACAACCAGAATGCGCTGGGGCCGTAAGGCGCGACCCGAACTGCCTTACTGTTCATCTTCTCCGATGAACGCGCCCTATCGGGGCAGCGCGACCTTCAAGAACGCGCTACTGGAGTATAGCGCGTTCTCAGTCCGCTCCCGAAAACGGTAGAAACCGCGGGAAAAGCCATGCCACGCCCCGTTCACCCCCAGGTGAAGGGGAAACAAAAGGGGAAACCTTCCACAAACCATTAGGCATGCATCTAAACCCCTGGATCGCCCAAAAATACCATAGAACGGGAGATCCGGCTCACACACCCAAAAACACACATTTTGCCCAAACCGCCCCGTTTAGCCCACTCGGCTCACCACGGCCTACAAAACTCGCGAGAAAGGAAGTACACAGGCTGAGGGTCCATCACCCTACCTCCACCGAAGATTACGCGCACCGTGGACGCCGATCCACGAAGAAAACGCCGTTGAAGCCTCGCCGTTCCACGAACTCACGGCCGAGCTTCCACGCACCTCCACCGCCTCGATCCTCATCCATTCTCGCCCGTGCCTCACCCATGTCGTCCCCACCTCGCCCGTACTCCGCCCCGTCGGCCGCCGGAGAGAGAGGGAGAGAGGAGAGAGCTTGAGAAGAGAGAGGGAGAGAAAAGAGAAAATGAGAGGGGGAGAAAGAAAAGGTTTATATATAGGAAAATCCGGAAATTCTCAAAAATACCAAAAAATAGAAAATTACACCCTCGCGATCCTCGGAGCGCACCGATCGCAACGGTACCACTCGCGCCCAGGTGAGCGGCCCGGTTCACCCGCAACGAGGTTCATAAGGGAAAGCCGAAACCCACGCCGGGAATCGGAAAACACACGCGGAAAAAGTCGCGGAACACCTCCGGGCCTCCGAAACGACTCCGGATCGCGCCGATCCGAACACGAAAGATGTCCGAAATAAAATTTCAGACACAACAGAGTCGGACACTCCGAGAAACCTGATCCGGAACCCACGAAAAAGGATCCAAAAAATTCGGGGCATTACAAATAAAGGCAGGGAACTCTCCAGGAAAGATGAGTTTAAGCAGGACACGAAAAGGGTAGACACGACCTACAGAAGGGCGTCAATTCAACAATTGACGACCTACATCAAGACGTTACTCAAAACACGACCATGATCAAAGGCGTCACTTCTTGGATTTAATTTTGGCAATAAAACTTACTTTATTTGAAAATTATGAGAAAACGCCTGAGATGAAGGCGTTCCTTGAAACCACGCCCTGAGGAAGGACGTTAATCAATAATTGGAATTTATTTTGAAACCGGATAATACCAGGAATTGACGCCCTGACATTTGGTCGTCCTTTCTTTTGAACACGCCCTAGGTAAGGTCGCTTTTAAAATAACGCCCCTCTTCAGGTCGCGAATCACAAAAATGCAAAGAACAAACCAAAAAACACACAAGAAAGAAAAACTTCATATTATGAATGTATTGAAGTTCACTTTGGGGTGTCAACATAGTGACATGAGATTTGATCAACATAGCGTGAATTTTGGCGTGTCTACAGCTGCCCCGCCTTGGCGTCTGCTTTGCAAGGGAGTGAGACGAAAATGAAGCGAAAGTGCAACCAGCGGAATGAAGTGGAACGAACTGATAAGTAGATGCCAAGGTGTGATGTGACACGCCTCAGACACTAAGCATTGAAAATCTTTCCAAGATTCTGAGTGAAACAACTCCGAGTGATTCCAAGGAAGCATCGATTTGCTGGATAAAGGAGATTAAACTAAACAAGTAAAAATTTGCGCATGGCACGATAAGGAGACACCATTGGAGAGCGGTTACCAGCCAACGTGGACGTGCTACAACCAAGGTGGATTTGTAGGAAAAATAAAAGGAATTGAAATGGAGACCCAGCAAAGGGACATTTCCAAGTAATCAGCCTAAGCGGCTTCAAAGAGAATAAATTACTCAATTTAGAATGGAATATCTCATGTCAACTCAATCAAGAGCGAGTGGCTTTCATTATCGCCATAATATGAAGATTTTCAGCATGAAGCTCAAAGTTCTACATGATGCATGCTGGGCTAAAAGAAAAAGATAAGACAAACTAAAAGATAGAAAATAATCAAGGATAATATTGTTTCAAGAATCCATCCCTCTGAGCTGACACTAAGCCGAAGCCCGTTTGTCCGCGCATCAACCCAGAAAGTGGAACCATCGTCCCAGACCTTCAACGACTCAACGGCCTATCCGTGTGATCAAGACTCTCCTGGAACTATCACTGTTTTTGATAAAGGGGAACTCAAATTCCAGGTTCATCAGAACCACAAGGTCCTTGATATGTTATAATAGCGTAGAATACCATATAGTAATAATGCTTACAAGAACAACATGATGTTACATCCACAGTGATCCGGGCATCTCGAAACCTGCAATCTTCTGCACTTTGAAAGTTCATTAGCCCTCCCATAATTTCAATATGAATAATCCTCAATTCAAAGTATGACATGATCATAAGTGCTAAATAAAATAAAATTCCAACGAAATAATAGCACTTAAGTTCATCAGAGCACGTAGGGAAGCAAATTCATAAGCTCACAAATTCACGCCTGGACTGAACGGCGTCAAAACATGAAAGGCGCCTGATGATGAGGGCGTCAAAAAGAGAAACACGCCCTTCACTAAGGCGTTAAATGCACCAAGAGTTCAAGAAGAAAATGACCCACTAAAGGGCGTTAAATAAAACACGACCTCGGTCAGGTCGTCAATTAAACAATTGACGCCCTAACAGAAGGCGTTAATTAAGCACAAACTTCCGTTTCCGATTCGAAAGCTAAACGCAGTCCTAATAGCCATAAACTTTCTAACTCCGAATGGCCTTAAGACTCCCCGGACTTCTATAAAGGGAAGGCACTTCCTCAAATCAATCAAAGCAATCCTTCAGAGCTCTGTTTCTTCTGCTGCTTCTTCTCTTGTTCGTGTTCTTTTCGCAAACCGGAGATGGAAAGGGCACTTAAGAGATCAAAGTCCTCAACTCCCAGATTGACTGAGATTAATGGGCATATCAGCAGTAGAATCTCTATGAACCAGGTAAAGATTGAGTCTTCTGTTCTTCTCTTTTCTTATCTTCACTGTTGCTCACGCATTCTCCTTCTTCTCCACAGGATTATCCAAATGTCCTAGGAGCTAGGAGATTTACAAAAATTAAGTGGCTGCCTCTTATTCTCTCCAAATTTTCTTCAGATATGAGGGTGTACTTAGTAAGATGGCACCTTCTAGGCCTGGTTACCCATGCCAAACACTATGATCAAATCCATCTTGACTGCGCAGCTATAGGAGCTTTAATCAAAATATGGCACCCTTCCACTCACACCTGTACTCAGACATTCATGATGTATATATATATAAGATTGACATCTTTTTGTTACCTGAGCACTTTGTGTGGTTGTGGCCTTGTTTCTTTTCCACGTTCTTTGTTTTACCTTACTCTACCCTGTACCTGCAGCTGTGATCCACACTCTGAATAAACATGTTAATTCATCTATTCGACTTGGCCCCTTGCTTAATAAGCAAGGGGTGCCTTTACTTTTGACCTGGATAGCGGGTCAAGGGGCCAAGCCTTAAATAAGGTAAATGAAATAACTGATAACGGGGAGATGCATCATGCAAGCACGCATATGCAAACCATAAATAAAAGATGCCCATGCAAAAGAATGCAAGCATACATCGTGAAAAAATGCATTTTTTTTTCTTTTTCCTTTCATTTATATTTTTTTTTGTTATTTTTCCTGAAAAACGCGCCTTAGAGTAGGTCGTGGTTCACATAAAGACGCCCTAGAAGACGGCGTGAATTTGAAAAGGGAATCTGATTTTGAGAAAGTAACGACCTGCTCAGGGACGTTATTCTATAGAACGCGCCTTTATCGAAGGCGTTAATTAACTTGCACGCGCCTTAGATAAAGGCGTTAATTGAATTATTTTGAAAAAATGGGTTGACAGGGCTATCAAGACCACGGGTCCTACACGGTCACCATCTAAAATTCATTAACCTTTCTTGAGTAATTAAAAGAGAGTTGACATGATTATAGTTGACTTGTATTCGAGATTTCGTACAGTGCAATTTCCTAAGTCCGTCTTGACCATCTTGCCAGTTCGTGACTTACCACATAGAAAGGATGGAAGAAAATATAAGGGAAGCCCATAAGGGATTCTGAGATGCTCAAGGTAAAGTTACCTCCCCTACCCTATGCCTGTTGGGGTTCGGTCTTTGGCGTAGGGAAATTTGTTGCCTTTTTGCCTCTTTGATATTGCACGCATACGCCCAAGGTTTTTCCTTGCGGGGACTTTGCCCTCTTGACATGCTTTTCTTTTCACCATTTGACTTTCACTTTGAAATTGACTTGCATTAATGAACAACCTAATTGTACTTGGGCTTTTGTGGCATTTGCTCCCTTTTGGGCCCTGACTTCCACCTACTAGGGCGGCGGATAGGCTTGGTGTGTCTACCATGAGGTCTCCCTTCCTCCCTTATGGGCCGAAGAAGAAAAGAACGGGTATTATCTTTCACTTTTAGTCAGGTTTTTGACTTCCCATCGGATTTTGCACTGCTTGAGTTCAAGAATAAAGCGTGTAGTGTGTGCGGGAATCAACCCCCTTTTAAGTTAGCAAGACTGATGAATGAATTCTGAATTTTGACCTTTCGGACTTTGATCCTTCGTGTGCCCTGGCACCAATTTTGATCTCTTTTGATTTTGAAGAATTTCTATTTTTTTTTGGTTGTTTACTTTTTGGAATTTCTATATATTTTTTTGGTTTTTTTGGAAATATTCCACTTTGTTTTTTTTGGATTTTTGAATCAATTTTTATTTTTTTTTTGGATTTTGAAAATTACTCTATATATATATATATTTTAGATTTTTGAATCAAGGGTAGTATTTCTTAAGATACAAACCATTCCAAGGGTGAGTCAACTCTTCTCCTTCAGCATTAATCAGTTTATAAGCATTGCCAGGAAAAACGTCTTTTATAACAAACGGTCCTTCCCAATTGGGTTGGAGTTTTGAGCGAGGCCCACCAGGTTTCACAAAAATTCTTTTAATTACCATTTCACCGATTTTGAATTTTCTCTCAATCACTTTCTTTTGATAAAAACGCAAGAGCCTGTTTTGATAAATGCGCGCATGCTCAGCGGCGACCAAACGCTTCTCATCTAGGAGTTCCAATTGAGCAAGGAGCGAATCACGACGCTCATCAATAGAGAGTTCCTTGTCAAATTGTACTCGCAGAGAGGGGATGAGAATCTCATAAGGGACTACCGCCTCCATTCCATAAGTAAGGGCGAAAGGGGTTTGCCCAGTGGGGGTACGAATGGAAGTGCGATAGGCCCAGAGAGCTTCAACTAGCTTGTCGGGTCAGTCCGAAAATTTATTAGCCTCACACGTCTTTTTAACAATCTTGATCAAAATTTTGTTAGTTGCCTCTGCTTGGCCATTGCCCTGCGGATAATAGGGAGAAGAATGATGCAATGCAATGTGGTACCTGTTGCAGAGGTCCTTGATTTCTTGAGAGATAAATTGAGGTCCATTGTCGGTGACGATGGTACTCGGGATGCCGAACCTCGTGATGATGTTCTTCATTATGAATTTGCAGACAGTTGATGCTTTAATCTCCACGTAAGCTTCTGCTTCCGCCCACTTGGTGAAGTACTCCGTTGCCGTGAGGATGAACGGCTTTTGTTTGGTCAGGAGGTTTGAATCACCAAGAGGTCCAATGATATCAAAAGCCCACATGGAGAAAGGCCATGGGGAGGACATAGGATGGAGTGAAGAAGCAGGAGAATGAATTTTGTCGGCGTGCAGTTGGCACTTAACACACCTTCGAACATAGATGGAGCAATCCTCTTCTAGAGTTGGCCAATAGAAACCTAGCCTAAGGATCTTCTTAGCTAGCATATGGCTGTTCACATGACCACCGCATACTCCAGAATGCGCCTCTTCCACAACTTTCCATGGTTCATCATCATCGAGGCATCTTAACAAAACACCGGTGAGCCCTCTCCTGTAGAGCACACCTCCAACCAAAACATACCTTTGAGCCACTCTTCTAATTGCTTTCTTCTCTTCCACAGTGGCTTCCTCGGGATAGGACTGATTATTACAATACCTGGCAATCTCATAATACCAAGGTTTTTCTTCGTCAGCCAACTCTTCTTGCCAATCCAAAAACATGACCTCTCTGCCTTTAAGAGCTTCCCTCTGCTTAACCTTTTCAAGTACTTGATCCCTAACATCGAGGAATGCACGATCCTTAATAGCTGGAGTGTCACGCTGATGAATCAGGGGAACATGAAAATCACGCTCAGGAGGGAAGACTAAAGCCGAAGCTAAAGAGGCAAGGGCGTCAGCCAAGATATTCTGACTACGAGGAACATGGACGAAGATCAATTTGGTGAAGAGCTTGGCATAAGCTGAAGCAAGTTCCTGGTAGGGTTTGAGCTTGGGATTGATAGTGCGGCACTTGACAAGCACCTGGCGTAGAATAAGCTGACTATCACCAACAATCCTCAAATGGGTGACACCATATCGATGAGCGGTTTGAAGACCGGCCAAAAGAGCCTCATACTCAGCTATATTGTTCGTGACAGGAAAAGTGAGCCGAGCAGCAAATGGGATGGTGACCCCTTCTGGTGTTAAAAGAACCATGCCGATCCCTCTTCCCTATGAATTTAGAGCTCCATCAAAATGTAATGTCCACATAGGATCATGGGGTTGATTAATGGACATCAGTTCTTCATCTGGAAACTCCGAATTGACAGGATCAAAGCGTGGGAGAGGGTGATGAGCAAGATGTTCGGCAATGGCGTAGCCTTTGATAGCTTTCTGTTGAATGTAAGTGATGTCAAATTGAGAGAGGAAGCTTTGCCAGCGTGCTAATCGATCATTGAGGATAGATTTCTCAAGGAGGAATTTAATTGGATTCATACGTGCAATGAGGTGAACCTCGTGAGCTAGGAAATAGTGTTTTAACTTCTGAACTACCCAGACTAAAGCAGCGCAAGTTTTCTCCATGGCTGAGTACCTCTGTTCACAGGGGTTAAGAAGTTTAGACAAATAGTATGCTGCCCTCTCCTTACCTTCTTCATCCACTTGAGCTAAGACAGCACCTACGGAGTCATCCAGGACTGAGACATAGAGAACGAGTGGTTTGCCTGGAGTTGGCGGCCTCAGGACAGGTGGATTGGCCAAATAATCCTTCAATCCATCAAAGGCTGCCTGACACTTGTCATCCCAATTAAACTTGACCCCCGGCTTAGTAAGCTCGTAAAACGGCCTACATCTTTATGAATGCTGGGAGACAAAGCGGCGGATAAATTACAACCTCCCGATTAGTCCTCGCACTTCCTTCAGATTCTTGGGAGGAGGCATATCTCTAATAGCCTTCGCCTTGTTGGGATCAACTTCAATTCCCCTCTTGCTAACAATAAATCCAATCAACTTCCTTGATGAAACACCAAATACACATTTCTTGGGGTTCATCTTCAACTGATACTCTCGTGATCTTTGCAAGACTTTAGCTAGAACCCTAGGATGCTCAATTCTTGTCCTTGATTTTACAACCAGGTCATCCACATACACCTCAATATAGATATGAATCATGTCATGAAAAATCGCCATCATAGCCCTCTGATAGGTGGCTCCAGCATTCTTGAGTCCAAAGGGCATGACCACATAACAATATGTACCCCATGGTGTAGTGAATGATGTCTTCTCTTGATCTTCCTCAGCCAGACGAATTTGATTGTAACCTGAAAAGCCATCCATGAAAGAGAGAGTCTCAAATCCTGCCGTATTATCGATCAAAACATCAATATGAGGGAGGGGGAAGTCATCTTTAGGACACGCACGGTTGAGGTCCCGAAAGTCTATACAAATCCAAACCTTTCCATCTTTCTTCATGACCGGGACGATGTTAGCCACCCAATTGGGGTAGAGGACAACTCTAACAAATCTAGCCTTATGGAGTTTGTCGACCTCTTCTTTCATCTTTAAAGCCATATTAGGGTGGAAACACCTCAACCGTTGCTTGACCGGGACAGACCCTGGCTTAAGTGTAAGCCGATGTTCAACGAGCGTAGGATCTAAACCAGGCATATCTTCATAACTCCATGCGAACGTGTCCTTGTATTCTTGAAGAACCAAAATAAGCGCCTCCTCTTCTGAGGGCGGCAAATTCTTGCTGATGAGGACAAACCTAGGGTCTTCCTCAGTACCCAAATTAATTTCTTTGGTAGGCTCTTCTACGGAGGCTGATGGTTCGTCAAATCTCCTCATGCCACTAGCAAAGGCATCAGCCTCGTCCTCATATTCTTCATAACTTTCATCCCCTCTTCAATAGGGTCTTCATCATTCATAATTTCATAGACACCCAAACCCTCATAAGAAACAACAGCATCCTCATATTCTAATTCTGGCAGGATAATCGGATCCTCTACAAATTCCGAAAGAGCTAAACAAGCCTGGCACCTTCTGGCTAACTCCAACAGAAACCTACGGGGAATCTGCTTACCCTTGGACTTCTTATGTGAATCTACCCCTTGAATTTTAGCGTTAGCAGAAGAAGAGGAGGAGCAACTAGCTTGATCAGAAGAAGGAAGGGAAGGAGGTGAAAAAGTGGATACATGAGGTAATACAGAGGAAGTCCCCTCACCAGAGGGGGAGAAAAGATTTAGCAATGAATCTTGAAGGAGCGGCCCCTGGGTCGGGACGCACTCAGAAGAGAAATAGGAGGTCTCCTCAATAGAAATGGAGGTTTGAAAAGTTGGGAATTTGGCGTTTTTTTTTTCGTTTTTGTCTTTTTCTTCATTTTTATTTTCTGTTTCAAGAAGAAAGCAGTGTGAAGGGAGGATAGCAGGAGGAGTGAAATTACCAGATCATAGAAAGATTGAATCAGTGATGGCCCGCGCGGGGGCGTGATGGAGAGTTTAGAAAATCGCTCGAGGAGCGAAGAAGGAATTGTGAGAGAAACTTGGATTGAATCTGGAGATAAATTGATTGTAATCGGAGGCGGTCTTGGCACGCGACCAAACCGATGAGAATATAGAGAAGCAAGCACAGATGGATGCATGGAAGTGAGAGAAAAGAGGCCGGCCCACAGCCTGTCCATAGTGAAACCTTCTTCAAACGGAACGTCTGGCTCTCCAGTATCAGTGTAGTCACTCAGCAGCTGCCTCTTATCTGTAATTGCAGCTGGCATTTCAATCAATTTGTGTATTAGTGGCGGCCATTCCGGATCAGTCGGCATAAAGAGGCTGCTCAAAGAAATAGTAATATCCTGCATATCGAACCACCTGTACCAGTCACATTCTGGATCATCTATTTTCCTTCTCTTGTCAGGCCTTAAGGACTCCAGGGCTTTGTATGTGGCCAACGGGGAAATATGACGAGCAAACTGTCTAGCATGAACATCCTGACAGTCTAATATGGAAGTAATTATGGTAGTTTGCTCATTATTCTGAACGCCACCCGTGACAAAATGTGTCTGCAACGTCCAGGTAAGCGGCTGGCGATCTGTCTTTAATGTAGATGTCATAACTACCCATGGTTCATCTTCATTTTTGTCCGGCCCTTTATAGCCCAAACCTCCTCTTGCAATCAATTTCCGAGGCTTTACAGGCCTAATCCTGCCTTGACAATTGGCGCCCAGACCTTTGCCATTTTGATAACCCATTTTTATTAAAATGTTCCAGCCAGGGGTGTTTATCATGCTTTTCTTCTTCTTCCCCTTGGAAGGCAAGGGTGTCATAGCAACTGTCGTGACTGTCTCGGGCGGCATTGGCCGTGAGCGAGGGACGTCCAATACAGATAACAATGGCTTATTGGCAGGCCAAATAGAAGGAACCGATGAAGCCACATGAATATCCTCTTATGGCAGAATTGGCATACTGGTAACTTTGATGATGCGGCCCTTGTGTGGAAACTTGAGACATTGATGATTTGTAGAGGGCACTGCATCAAGCTGCTGGATGTAGGGACGGCCAAGAATGCCATTAAATGTTGGATCCATGTCCAAAATATGAAAATCAGCTGTGATTGTTGCTGGACCCAAACTTACTTTTAAAGTAATCATGCCTAGAGGAGGCTTCTTCGTGTTATCATATGCAGTGACCGTTATGGTGGACGGCCGAATTTGGCTTTCCAGAATGCCACATAACTTCAAAGTGCTCGGCGGCAAGACATTGATGGATGCCCCAGTGTCCACCAAACACTGTTGTATAGCCACCTTATTGATATCAACTGTGATGCATAGAGCATATTTTCTTGCTGAGATCGGTGCCAGCTCATGCTCATAAAAAGTGATTGCTGGTTGACTGCCAGTAGGTGTTAAGACTGCGGTTATCTGCTCGACTGGGATGTCCTCATTGACCATGACTTTCTGCAGGTATTCCTTTAGAGCCATCTGATGAGTAGTCGACCTCTTGATCAGTTCTAGAATTGATATTCTTGCCGAAGTCCAGTCCAAATGCTTTAACAAGTCGTATTCTGTGCCTGGTATGGATTCCTGTTCCTATTCCTGTTCTTACGGCCCCTGCGCGGGCTCTAACCCTCTCTGTGGAAAAATGCGGTGGAATATCCGTCCACTGCGGAGCGGCGCCACGCCTTGACGTGCCTCTGTCGGGGCAAGTGTGGATGGAGGGTTAGAAGAAGAAGAGGGTGCGTTAGTGTTGATAAGCGGTGGAGGAGTGTTTGAAGAAGGAGCCCCCACAGGGGGTGTTGATGAAGAGTTCAATGAAGTTGCCCCCGTAGGAGGCGTAGGAAGGGATACCCGGATGCGGGGGGAATTGGTGGGTGGAACAAGGAGAGATCTGGGCATAAAAGGTGGTGGAGCCGATGGTGGAGGGATCCTTGCCGGTGGAGGAGTAATGGTGGTGAGTGCAATGGGCGTTGGCGACGGGCGGGTAAGGAGTGGCCTAGATGGCAGTGGTGAAGGGTTGGTGGTGGATGAGATTTGTTGTGGTGTAGGCTGTGGAGGTGGTAAGCCGGTAAGAAGGGGGTGAACCGGCAAGGTTGGAGGATAGGTGAAGGTAGGTGGATTAACGGGGCGCAGAAGGGATCGGCTCAATTGAGGGGTAGAAGAAGAAGAAGAAAGGGTGCGCAAGAGGCGCGGAGGTTGATTTTGATTGTGATTAAATGCCCCGACAGAGGCGTTTTCTTCATGCCATCCCTGCCCTCTCTCCACCTCATGGAGAGACGTGACAGGGTTTACGTGCTGGTTTGGTGGGTGCTCCGGCAGTGGATTGTGGATGATCCCCATATCGCGCTGAGGCGCTGGAGCTTGTTGTTGCTGCTGTGGAGCTGGTTGCTGTGGCTGTTGAGCCTGTTGCTGCCGATGAGGCCTTCTTTCTTTCATGGTGGCAATAAATTGCCTCATCTCATCCCAGTTGATGCCACCCTGGTCATTTAAGTCATAAATGTAATCTCTGAAGTGGAAGCAACGATCAAGGTTGTGACCAGGTGCGCGATGGAAAGCGCAGTAGCGGGATGTGTCAACATTCGCGGGCCACGCTGTTCTTTCCCTTGGTAACATGAGCAAGTTGGCGGCGATTAAAGCATTGAAAATATCTAGGAGACTTTCTGGTAGTGGAGGGTAATGGTCCGTTTTAGGGCCAAGTGGTGGTCTCCGTTGTTGTTGTTGGCCATAGTTGGTAGGTGGTGGTACCTGGTGGTATTGTTGCGGAGCTGGAGGGTCAGCGCGGGGCGCTTGGTTTTGCGATGGAGCAAAGGAATGTTGGGGTGCAAATTGGCGTTGCGGAGTGGAGTTGAAATGGGGGTTTTGTGGTGGAGGTGGGTTAGGCCGTGGGTGAGATTGATGGTGGGGGTGGCCAACTACACCAACTTGCTCGTTTGCGATTGTGCCCTCAGTCGTGGGCCCGCTGTTGTTGACATTCGTGCTTTTCTTAAATAGCCGTGGCTTCGGCTCAAACATGCCCATAATGGGCGAATCCTTCATTTGTGTCTGAATATAACGAGCTCTTTCATAGAGCTCCTCCATGGTTGTTAATCTGTTCATGGCCAGGATGTGCTGGAACTGAGGAGTTGCATTGGAAATTATCATCTTAACTTGTTCTTGTTTCACCAAAGTGTCTTTCAACTTCTCGGCCATTGAACGCCACCTATCAGCAAATATGATGAAGTCCTCCTCGGGCTTCATTTTCTCTGCAACCAGATCTGTGACTGAGAGGGAAGGTACGACCCGGTCTCTATACTTCTACAAGAACTTCTTCTGAACAATATCAAAGTCGCTGGCATCAGCAGGATCCAACGAATAGAACCATTCAAGGGCTGGCCCCTCCAGAGATCTCCTGAATAAATAGGCCAAAGAGGCCTTGTTGTCTTGCCAAAAGGAGGTCTCGTACATAAAATCCTTCAAATGAATGAAGGGGTTACCAGTCCCATTATATCGTCGAAAATTCGGCATCTCAGATGGTGGCAGATGGAAGACTGGTAGTGTGGGGAGGGAGATTTCCGGTGCATTCTTGGCCGCAGTGACTTTCTTAAGTTGCTCTTCCATGCTAGCCAACTTCTGAAGTAGTAGAATATTAGTATCAGACTCGACTAGGGCCAGATTTTGAATGAAAGAATGCGGTATAGGCGTCCGTAGAATTCGGGGAGGTTGGAGAGGTTGGTGCCTAACCGCAGAGTAGCTCGCCTGTTGGGCCGGCATGGCCGCAGCGGGCGTTGGTGGACGGGAAGGAGGTTTGTGCAAGACCGCCTGGTCATTAATAATGTGATGGCCACTCTCGGCCGGAGGGGGATTGGGGGAGGAAGAGGGAACGGACTTCCCTTTCAAAGCGGCCTGGACAGCCTGCCGTTGGGAATCATCTAACTGAGACAAAGCTTGAATTAAATCGGTGACGTTAATGGATGGGGAAGAATTCCCGGAGGTGTTGGAAGGCACAGCCTGAGAAGAGGGCTCAACCTCTTTGGAAGTGGTGTCAACCACATGAACATGCGGATAATGGGAATGAGGAGGGTAATTTCCCTCATGATAGATGGAATCTTGGAGGGGGATTTCATATTGACCAAAAACATTCTCATCCTCATCATCATATGAATACCCGTAGCCCGCCATGTTGATGATCTTACCTGAACGGAGTTTCATGTTTAAGAGGAGAGACGGCCTTATAAAGGAACTATCAAACAAAACCCACTCAATCCAAACAAGCCAAATGAACCCAAGCAAGTTTATGCAAGCAAGTTGAGATGAACGCAAGATTTTAGTGTTACGCTTGAGATTATAGTGGATTAAATTACAGAATAATTCACTCCTTTTGCAAAGTGAAACCTAGTTTTGGATCCAAGCGTAGCCTCCGTGTCAACTAGGTTCTTTCTCTTTTCTTACCAACGATAGGTTCTTCTAAACTCCGGGCACTTCAAAGGTACAACCTGCCCAGCGTCCGTGAGGGAATCCACGGGTGCGGGGACTTATGGAGGTCTTGGAAAAGGGATTTCCGGTCCAAAGAGACGGAATGCTCAATGGAGGGTTGTCCCGATTCCAAGAGAGGTGTGTGGAATCCTAGTGTAGAGAGAGGAGGTCTCTCAACCAAATGCCACAAAAATGCAGGGTAATATAAGCCAATCACAGCAATGCAATCAAATGATCAATATAAGCATGAACCCAGCATGAAAAACCACAGACAAGAGGGTTCTGTAAACCCGTAGGAAAGAGACGACCTGGCAACGGTCGCTACCAACAAAATAGACGACAGCGTGGCTGTCGTGAATCGCTGTGGTGGCCCACAGGCAGTGCAAGAAACACGCGCCTTGGTGTGAGGCGCGTAATGTGAAAAGGATGCCTTTATAAAAGGGCGTCAAATATTAGTGGTGCACACGGTCGAGGAAAAACGCGCCTTGGTGTGAGGCGCTGCCAAATAAAAAGACGCCCAAATCGGAGGGCGCGAATTATCAGACAGAACAAGGAGACAGCAGATATAATAAAAGACGCCTTCTGGGAAGACGTAAAACAGAAAATAGACGCCCTCGATGAAGGTGTTAAACGAAAAAGCTCCTCTGGGTGAGGCGTTAATTCAGGAAAAATAATCAAAACAATCACAAACTGGCTGATCCCGGGAGTGTGCAGTGTGCACGGTGGAGGGTGCCCGTGGGGCACAAAAGGAGGGGTACCGTGGGTACCGAGGGGAAAGGGCACACGTGGGTGCCGAAGGGGAAAGGGCACACGTGGGTGCCAATAGGAAAGGGCACACGTGGGTGCCAATAGGAGATGGTAATCAAAAGAAAAACAGTGGAAGTCCCACCGTGATCGCCAATTTGTAGATTGTGATAAATCCACACATGAAGAGTTTAAATACGAGAAAACATAAGGGGGAGATGATATAATAATAAAGAAAAGAAGCACGTGGTGCTACTAAGGAGGGTGATCGCCAGAGGGGTTACCTCAAGAAGAAACAAAGAAGATCGCGAATACCTGGTGGAAAAGAAAACGCGGGATGTATTGTGAATTCCTCCTCCTCCTTCAATCGGCCGGCCGATGAAGGGGGTTTTCCTTTATTGATTACCCTTGCAAAAAAGATAAAACAAACAAACAAAGAGAAGTGGATCAGCCAAGTGAATGTAGTATCAATCCCGAATCAATGGTATGATGATGAATAGAGAATAAAACATGCGCACCTTTTTTTTGTTTTAAAAACCCCTAAAGAGTTAGGGAAGGAGAAGATATGATGAAACTAATGCAAAAGAAGAACAAAAAAAATAATGGACGTGATGATGCGATGAAGGCAAACACAAACAAAGGAGAGAAACCTCGCTGTTCCTATAAACAGTAGAGGGGGAACCAACAGAGCAGCAGGAAGCAGAGGACGACTATGAAGAAATCACGCGGATGAAGAAAACTCCTCCATGCGGTGTGCTCCCTGTCTTCTGTCTCTCTCTCTCTCTCTGTGTTGTGTCTAACCTCGCGTGAGATCGACCAGGGAGTCCTTTTATAAGTGTTTTTATCAAAGATAGACACAGATTCGGAAGATAAGAACAGGCAATAGTTATCAACGGTAAGGACTCTAGTTCCCAGATCGAGCAAGGTGACCAATAAAGGCAGGGAACTCTCCAGGAAAGATAAGTTTAAGCAGGACACGAAAAGGGTAGACACGACCTACAGAAGGGCGTCAATTCAACAATTGACGACCTACATCAAGACGTTACTCAAAATACGACCATGATCAAAGGCGTCACTTCTTGGATTTAATTTTGGCAATAAACTTACTTTATTTGAAAATTATGAGAAAACGCTTGAGATGAAGGCATTACTTGAAACCACGCCCTGAGGAAGGACGTTAATCAATAATTGTAATTTATTTTGAAACCGGATAATACCAGGAATTGACGCCCTGACATTTGGTCGTCCTTTCTTTTGAACACGCCCTAGGTAAGGTCGCTTTTAAAATAACGCCCCTCTTCAGGTCGCGAATCACAAAAATGTAAAGAACAAACCAAAAAACACACAAGAAAGAAAAACTTCATATTATGAATGTATTGAAGTTCACTTTGGGGTGTCAACATAGTGACATGAGATTTGATCAACATAGCGTCAATTTTGGCGTGTCTACAATCTTGAGGTACCGTTTTACCTTGGTTTGCGTGTCCAAGCGTGTTGAGGGTCCTCGGTGTTCCCTCAGGTCTCCGTGAGTCATTTTCTGCGGAGCGTCATTTTCCCCTGGCTTAGGATTAGACCAATTGGCGGCTTATTCCGCTGTCAGTGATGATCTTGCGTTTGAGTCGTCCGACTCAAGGATCGTTACGTTGTAGGTCTAGTTGCCTAGTCCTGAGTTTGTTGGCAGTAGTCATACTGCCAGTGGTGCCTAGTAGTACCTGCGATAGTGCGTTCTAGCTTGTCTGTACTCTAGCACTTGTGTTTCTGAGTCTGGTGTCTTGTGAACCTCCACTAGTCGTAGCCTGTCGACGCACGTGATCCAATGTGTTGACCCACCTTGGAGTGGTGGAAAGGGCAGTTCCCGTAATACGGTTTGTAAGCTAGTTCCGTGGGCTCCCGGCTAGCGGTAGCGTCCTACCGAGGGAGAAAACTAGCTAGGGGGCCTGGCTTAGGCAAGATCCAGTGTGTGCACACGTGGTCAGGGGCTGAGGACTTACGTCGACGGCGTAGCCCTGACGAGTTACTCGTTGTTGTTGTTCCTGTTTGGTTTAGTGCGTGTCTGTGACTCTACCGTGGCTTTGGCGGTACCATAGGCGAGACACTTGTGGCGCAGTGTAAGATGTCAGTGGATGTAGCTGGCTGTTCTTCTGATGAGGAGGTGCTTCCGTTACGTGACACGTGACTCTTCACGTTTCTTGTGCATCGTGACCTTTTTCAGTTAGCCCTCTCGTGGCCCTACTCGAGGTCAGTGTTGCGTTGCGTGCACGACGTTATAGTCGTGTGTGTCGTCGAGTCTGTCTGTCATCTGTCTAGATCTTTTCTAGACTTTTGTCTGTCCTTGCAGGTCTTCATCTTAGGCCTGGCGTCGTGTCGACAGATCGGTAACTTCTGACTTTGTCAGATCAGAGTCGCCCTTCTGTCGCTGCTTGGAGTAGCTTAGGGAGCCGAGTTCCTCTCGGTGGCCGTGTTCTGAGTTTTACGGCCTCGCTTTTCCCTATTCTTTTAGCTTCCCTTACTCTTAGCATGTTCCCTACTCCTGCTGTTCCTGTTCTTTTTACAGCTTTGTAGTGTATCTTTTCCTGCTTTGCTACTACTGTTGCTTTCTGTTCCGTGTGCTGCGTGTTTTTCAGTGGGGATCCGCGTGACCCCTGCTGAGTCTCTGTTTGGAGACTCACCCCTGCTTTTCAGGTGGGTGGCGTCGTCTCTGTTTGTGGTTCCTGGTGTGACGCGTCTGTAGCTGCCAGTGGTACCTGCGTCGGGTATCCCCCGACCTTAGTGTACGTTCTTTCCCTGTGGCATGTACTTGTCTTTAATTTCTTGGACTGGACTCTAGTATAAGTGTTAAATTGAAATTGTTAATAAAAAAGTAATTTTATTTCAGCTACTTTACCAAACTGATCTAATGAAATTTAATTGCTTACTGTTATATCTCTGTGGCTTCAATGTACTACACGACATTCCTTTTATCCCTTCGGAGCTTTACCGCTCTTGGGAGGCCTCGCGAGTTCCAAGTGGTATCAGGTGTATCCGGTAGTCCTATCGGGTATATCTGGTATCCGGGATCCGGGTCGTCACAGTTGGTATCAGAGCATTGTTGTGTGAAGTACATGGGAATCCGAGATATTGCAGTATCCAGAGTGCTTAAAGTCGAGTACAGGCATTTGCTGGCTTAGGTGTTGCGATGATCTGTCGCGTTGTTTTCTTCGTATGTGGTCTTGTGCGTGCTGTTCTGGCACTGCGCAAGGTGATTTTTGTTCTCGTCAGGATGTGATGAGACGCTTCTTTCTATCGTGGTGTTTGTCTCGAGCTTGTCGTACGTGGCAGTGTACGCCGGAAGGCTTGAATCTGTAATACGTTGTTCGAGGTTTTCTCCGTATGTTGTTCAGGTTTCTATTGACCTTTGGCCTTGGTTTGATGACTGTACACGTTCTCACGTTGTTTTGGTCATCCCGGCTTGAGTCTGTTCAGATCCTGATGTGTCTCGCTTCTATTGAAGTGCTCGATTAGATTCCGTGTTTGAGAAGTTGCTCAGGCAAGCTAGGATTTTCCCTTCCTGGTGAGCTTTCGTGGTTGAGCTTATTGCTTCTCGTCCCTTCTGGTGGAATCTTTTCGAGGTTTGCCTTGGAATTGCTATCTTAGTGATGCCTTTGTCCTGTGTCTGCTTAAGTGTGGACAGCTTTGTTCTGAGCCTGATCTGCTCTTTGCTATACGGTTGCTTGGCTTTGGACTCCATCATGGTGTTAAGAGCTATCGCGTACCGTATTTGTCGTGCCGTGTCCAACGGCCGATGTATTATGAAGGCTCATTTACCATTTTCAGGACGTGAATGTAAGCTAAGATTAGCCTTTTCCTTGGGCCTTGTGCTGAAGCTGGTACTCCTCTTCTTTGCACTTAGGCGGCTTATGATCGGTTATTTGTCAGATTGGTACTCTTGGCGTGTTACGTTGTGATTTTCAGAAGTTGCGATGGCGCCGAGTGTGTGCTGAGATGCGGATACCGAGATATTCCCTGAGGCATGTGTGCGTTTTATGAGTGTGCAGCTGTAGCGTATGGCCTGATTAGCCACGGGTCGAGAGGTTTGTTCTTTCTTGATGTGACTTCATCTTGGCTTCCTGTGCCTTGATGTTGCCTGTTGCCGTGCAGTTGCTGGAGTTATTCTGGTGTTGGCATTGGCATTTGCGAGTGTTGGGGAATCTATCGGCATTCCTTGCTGATTGAGTACCCTCTGTTCTGCATTCCTTCTCTTGGGTGTTGTGCTCTCGAGGCGTAATCATGGTCCTTGAGGTGCGTTCCCTGAGATTATCGTTTCTAGTTGTCGTGGGTCCTTTCTTGGTGAGCAGTCTGATGCGTGACCTGTCCCTTGGGGTAGTGTGTTTAGCTGTTCTTGTGCCTTCATGTGACCCTGCTTGCAGTTGTGTTCCATGGTTCTGTGTTCTATATGGAGCCGGAATCCTGCAAGTGCTGTTGTTATCATTTTATCGCTATTTCTCTATGATTTTGTGTCTCTGCCGTGGACCGTGACCGTGTCAGTTAGCTTGCTGTACTCCCTTTCTCCCATAGAGTTGGCATGCAACTCTATCAGAGGTAATATCTGAGTGAGGACTGACTTGATTGTGTTTGTGGTCCGGTGCTGTTGTCGTTGGCGTCCTGTGTGCCAGGTGTTCTCTTCCACCTTTGGCACTGGAGCCGAAGATGTGGTCGAGCTGTCAGCTAAGAGGATTGTGTCTCCTTGTGTAAGCTGCTGCTTGCCGTGCCGTTGTTGTGTTCCTCGGTAACAGTTGTCTGTAGTTGTAGCAGTCGTGTCTGCATTTCTGGTGAGACGTAAGCGACGTTGCCTTGTTTCGGAGGTGTCAGACTTGTGTCCACTTGTGTCGTGCTCGATCCAGAGCGTGTGCTCGTAATTATGGTCTGATAATGTTCCTCTGAGTCGTGCTTCTCGAGATTTATGTTGCTGTGTTCTCGGCATTGTTGTTGGCTGATGCGTAGTGTGCATAGCCATGTTGGGTTGTTCTTCCCTTGCTTCTCCATTGTTAGTCCTTAAATTTCGAGGGTGAAATTTCTTAAAGGAGGGGATGATGTAATGCCCTGGATCCTTAGTAGGTCTTATTGGATCTTTATTGGATCTTCGGATCTGTTTCGGTGAGTTTCGGTTCGCTTTTGTGGCTTCCGAGTTGTGTTTTACGATCCGTGTGAGTTTTTCTCTTGTACTAGTTACGGAACCATACGGTGACTTTAGTTGTCAGTTCATCGACTTGAGAATGCTGCAGCGACGATATACTCTCCGAGCCGGTCGTTTTGACTATTTTTACATATTTTTTTGAGATAGGGCCAAAAATCAGATTTTCAAAAATTAGGAAAATTCCTAATTTCTTTTCTATTTCTTTTCCTTTCCTCTCTCCTCCTTCTCATTTCATGCCGCCGCCCTCTCTCTCTCCCGTTTCTCTCCCGTTTCACTCCCGTTTCGCCTTCTCGGCTCCGACTGCAGACGGAGGACCTAGGGGCGAGTGCTGGGGATGCTGTGGAGCTGGCTGGGTACGCGACGGGGCGAGGATGGAGCGATTTTGGCGCGATCCCGAACGGTGGATTCAAAGCCGGTGTTTGAACTCGCGGAGTGATTTTCGGCGCGGTTTAGTCCCTTCGGGGCACGGTTTCTTTGGTGGAGGTAGGGTGACGAATCACCACTTCTCCCTGCCCGTTTTTCCTGCCATTACATGTCGTTCGGCGCGGAAACGGTCGATTTTGGGCTTGTTTAGCCTAAACCGAGATTTTCGGGTTTTGTAGGGTTCGCCGGAAAATGGCAACCATTTTTAGATCAGTTACTGTCAATGGACTCCCTAGGACGTCAGCGTTCCATAGTCACTGATTTCGTTTCGTTTGGTGGTCCCATTTGACTGCTAGGGCTCCGGGAAGTCCGAAAACCCTTTTTGGGTGATTTCGTTAGAATCGCTCGCTTCTTGCGATCCGTGCATTGTTTTGACTCCGGACGGAGTCTATGTGATTGCCAGTAGGTCCATGGTTGTATCCCCTTCGTCTCGGGACAAACGGGGCGTGGAAAGGCCTCCGTTGGCCCGAACCCACGGTTTGCTCGCCGTGACGCTTGAACGGTCACACCGACAGCGTTCATGTATAAGGGCGGCAATCCCTGGACCATTTATCCTATGTCGGTTGAGGTTGTGTGGTCTTACGATAGACCACACATCCCCCTTGGGCGGTTGGTCTTGGACCGTCCATCTTATGTCGGTTTGGGTTGTGTGGTCGTCTGCTAGACCACATATCCCCTTCTGTGGTCGTCTGCTAGACCACATATCCCCTGGGAGTTGTGCGGTCAGGTTCGGACCGTCCATCCCGTTGTGCGGTCCAGTTCGGACCGTTTATCTTGTTGGGTGGTCCCTTTGTGATCGTCCATCCTTGTTGGTTGTTGGAGTTGTGCGGTCAGTTCCGGACCGTTCAACCCCTTTGTGAGGTCAGTTTCGGACCGTCCATCCTGTTGAGTGGTCCATTCTGAACCGCTCATCCCCGATGTTTTATCGGTTGGCCGTGATGGCTTCTCCCGGTGTCGTGTTAGAGTCATTGCTCTGGTCTGGTCGACCCGGTGTGATCCAATGGTCGACATGCGACCTTGCCTGTGTCTCGATGGATTTGTCCAGCTCGAGACGTGGTCCTGGACACCGAGAGGTACGATTTGACCTCTGTTTGTGTGTCCAGGTGCCTTGAGGGTGTCGAAGTTCCCCCAAGTCTCCGTACGTCCTGTCTATTTCGCGTCGGTCGTCTATGTGAGTTAGGGCGGTGTTTCTAGTTGTCCTATCCAGGACTGCTAGTGTTGGTTTATCTGTCCGTGGTTCCCTGGATCGGTCGGTTCGGGTGAATTGTGTGCGGTCTATTCCTTGACTGCTATAGTTTCTCCAAGCGACTTAATCTAGGACCACCAGTGTCTTTGCCTCTGGTTGCGTGGTGAGTCCTCCTTGACTGTTTGGTTGACCTAGCGGCCGAGTGATGGATAGCCTATGCCCAGAGAGTTGTTTACCGGTGGTTTGGTTTCCGGTATTTTGGCTCGACCTTATGGTTCGCCCATTGTAACGCGGACATCACCCGATGTCCTATGAGGGCTGTAACCGTGTTCCGAGGTGGCCAAGAGGGTTTGTGCTTGTGTGTCTTTGTCTGGTTCCGGTCAACCCGGGGTGACCCAGTGGTTGACGGGTGACCTTGTGTGTGTGTCTCGACAATTCTGTCTAGTCCGAGACTTTGGTTCTGGACATCTCGAGGCACCGTTTTACCTTGGTTTGCATGTCCAAGCGTGTTGAGGGTTCTCGGTGTTCCCTCAGGTCTCCGTGAGTCATTTTCTGCTTAGCGTCATTTTCCCCTGGCTTACTATTAGACCGATTGGCGGCTTGTTCCACTGTCAGTGACGATCTTGCGTTTGAGTCGTCCGACTCAAGGATAGTTACGTTGTAGGTGTAGTTGCCTAGTCCCGAGTCTGTTGGCAGTAGTCGTACTGCCAGTGGTGCCTAGTAGTACGTGCGACAGTGTGTTCTAGCTTGTCTGTACTCTAGCACTTGTGTTTCTGAGTCTGGTGTCTTGTGAACCTCCACTAGTCGTAGCCTATCGACGCACGCGATCTAGTGTGTTGACCCACCTCAGAGTGGTGGAAAGGGCAGTTCCCGTAATATGGTTTGTAAGCTAGTTTCGTGGGCTCCCGGCCAGCGGTAGCGTCCTACCGAGGGAGAAAATTAGCTAGAGGGCATGGCTTAGGCAAGAGCCAGTGTGTGCACACGTGGTCAGGGGCTGAGGACTTACGTCGACGGGCGTAGCCCTGACAAGTTACTCGTTGTTGTTGTTCCTGTTTGGTTCAGTGCGTGTCTGTGACTCTGCCGTGGCTTTGGCGGTACTGTAGGCGAGACACTCGTGGCGCAGTGTAAGACGTCAGT
The DNA here is from genome assembly GCA_022559845.1 of Amorphophallus konjac. Classification (NCBI taxonomy): domain Eukaryota; kingdom Viridiplantae; phylum Streptophyta; class Magnoliopsida; order Alismatales; family Araceae; genus Amorphophallus; species Amorphophallus konjac. The sequence continues at coordinate 284,141,358 of CM040127.1, forward strand.
GGATGCAGCTGGCTGTTCTTCTGATGAGGAGGTGCTTTCGTCACGTGACAAGTGACTCTTCGCATTTCTTGTGCGTCATGACCTTTCTGAGTTAGCCCTCTCGTGGCCCTACTCGAGGTCAGTGTTGTGTTGCGTGCACGACGTTTTAGTCGTGTGTATCGTCGAGTCTGTCTGTCGTCTGTCTAGATCTTTTCTAGACTTTTGTCTGTCCTTGCAGGTCTTCGTCTTAGGCCTGGCATCGTGTCGACAGATCGGTAACTCCTAACTTTGTCAGATCAGAGTCGCCCTTCTGTCGCTGCTTGGAGTAGCTTAGGGAGCCGAGTTCCTCTCGGTGGCCGTGTTCCGAGTTTTATGGCCTCGCTTTCCCTTTTCTTTTAGCTTCCCTTGCTCTTAGCCTGTTCCCTACTCCAGCTGTTCCTGTTCTTTTTACAGCTTTGTAGTGTAGCTTTTCCTGCTTTGCTACTACTGTTGCTTTCTATTCCGTGTGCTGCGTGTTTTTCAGTGGGGATCCACGTGACCCCTACTGCGTCTCTGTTTGGAGACTCACCCCTGCTTTTCAGGTGGGTGGCATCGTCTCTGTTCGTGGTTCCTGGTGTGACGCGTCTGTAGCTACCAGTGGTACCTACGTCGGGTATCCCCTGACGTCAGTGTACGTTCTTTTCCTGTGGCATGTACTTGTCTTTAATTTCTTGGACTGGACTCTGGTATAATTGTTAAACTGAAATTGTTAATAAAAAAGTAATTTTATGTCAGCTACTTTAGCAAACGATCTAATGAAATTTAATTGCTTACTGTTATATCTCTGTGGCTTCAATGTACTACATGACAATCCTTTTATCCCTTCGGTGCTTTACCGCTCTTGGGAGGCCTCGCGGGTTCCAAGTGGTATCAGGTGTATCTGGTAGTCCTATCGGGTATATCTGGTATCCGGGATCCGGGTCGTCACAGTTGGTATCAGAGCATTGTTGTGTGAAGTACATGGGAATCTGAGTTATTGCAGTATCCAGAGTCCTTAAAGTCCAGTACAGGCATTTGATGGCTTAGGTGTTGCGATGATCTGTCGCGTTGTTTTCTTCGTATGTGGTCTTGTGCGTGCTGTTCTGGCACTGCGCAAGGTGATTTTTGTTCTCATCAGGATGTGATGAAACGCTTCTTTCTATCGTGGTGTTTGTCTCGATCTTGTCGTACGTGACAGTGTACACCAGAAGGCTTGAATCTGCAATACGTTGTTCGAGGTTTTCTCCGTGTGTTGTTCAGGTTGCTGTTGACCTTTGGCCTTGATCTGATGACCGTACACGTTCTCACGTTGTTTTGGTCATCCCGGCTTGAGTATGTTCACCTCCTGATGTGTCTCGCTTCTATTGAAGTGCTCGATTAGATTTCGTGTTTGAGAAGTTGCTCAGGCAAGCTAGGATTTTCCCTTCCTGGTGAGCTTTCGTGGTTGAGCTTATTGCTTCTCGTCCCTTCTGGTGGAATCTTTTCGAGGTTTGCCTTGGAATTGATGTCTTAGTAATGCCTTTGTCATGTGTTTGCTTAAGTGTGGACAGCTTTGTTTTGAGCCTGATCTGCTCTTTGCTATACGGTTGCTTGGCTTTGGACTCCATCATAGTGTAAAGAGCTGTCGCGTACCGTATTTGTCGTGCCGTGTCCAGCGGCCGATGTATTGTGAAGGCTCATTTACCGTTTTCAGGACATGAAGTTAAGCTGAGATTAGCCTTTTCCTTGGGCCTTGTGCTGAAGCTGGTACTCCTCTTCTTTGCACTTAGGCGACTTATGATCGGCTATTTGTCAGATCGGTACTCTTGGCGTGTTACGTTGTGATTTTCAGAAGTTGCGATGGCGCCGAGTGTATGCTGAGATGCGGATACCGAGATATTCCCTGATGCCTATGTGCGTTTTATGAGTGTGCAGCTGAAGCGTGTGGGTTGATTACCCACGGGTCGAGAGGTTTGTTCTTTCTCGATGTGACTTCATCTTGGCTTCCTGTTCCTTGATGTTGCCTATTGCTGTGCTGTGGCTAGAGTTATTCTGGTGTTGGCATTGGCATTTGCGAGTGTTAGGGAATCTATCGGCATTCCTTGCTGATTGAGTACCCTCTGTTCTACATTCCTTCTCTTGGGTGTTGTGCTCTCAAGGCGTAATCGTGGTCCTTGAGGTGCGTTCCCTGAGATTGTCGTTTCTCGTTGTCGTGGGTCCTTTCTTGGTGAGTAGTCTGATGCGTGACCCGTCCCTTGGGGTCGTGTGTTCAACTATTCTTGTGCCTTCATGTGACCCTGCTTGTAGTTGCGTTCCATGGTTCTGTGTTCTATATGGAGCCGGAATCCTACACGTGCTGTTGTTATCGTTTTATCGCTGTTTCTATATGATTTTATGTCTCTGCCGTGGACCGTGACCTTGTCAGTTAGCTTGATGTACTCCCTTTCTTCCGTAGAGTTGGCATGCGACTCGATCAGAGGTAATATCTGAGTGAGGACTGACTTGTTCGTGTTTGTGATCTGGTGCTGTTGTCGTTGGCGTCCTGTGTGCCAGGTGTTCTCTGCCACATTTGGCACTGGAGCCGATGATGTGGTCGAGCTGTCAGCTGAGAGGACTGTGTCTCCTTGTGTAAGCTGCTGCTTGCCGTGCCGTCGTTGTGTTCCTCAGTATCGGTTGTCTGTAGTTGTGGCAGTCGTGTCTGCATTTCTGGTGAGACGTAAGCAATGTTGCCTTATTTTAAAGGTGTCAGACTTGTGTCCACTTGTGTCGTGCTCGATCCAGAGCGTGTGCTCGTAATTATGGTCTGATAATGTTCCTCTGAGCTGTGCTTCTCGAGATTTGTGTTGCCGTGTTCTCGGCATTGTTGTTGGCTGATGCGTAGTGTGCATATCCATGTTGGGTTGTTCTTCCCTTTCCTCTCCATTGTTAGTCCTTAAATTTCGAGGGCAAAATTTCTTAAAGGAGGGGAGGATGTAATGCCCTGGATCCTTAGTAGGTCTTATTGGATCTTTATTGGATCTTTCGGATCTATTTCGGTGAGTTTCGGTTCACTTTTGTGGCTTCCGAGTTGAGTTTTACGATCCGTGTGGGTTTTTCTCTCGTACTAGTTACGAAACCCTACGGTGACTTTAGTTGTCAGTTCATCGACTCGAGAATGCTGCAGCGATGATGTACTCTCCGAGCCGGTCATTTTGACTATTTTTGCATATTTTTCTGAGATAGGGCCAAAAATCAGATTTTCAAAAATTAGGAAAATTCCTAATTTCTTTTCTATTTCTTTTCCTTTCCTCTCTCCTCCTTCTCATTTCACGCCGCCACCCTCTCTCTCTCCCGTTTCTCTCCCGTTTCACCTTCTCGGCTCCGGCTGCAGACGGAGGACCTAGGGGCGAGTGCTGAGGATGCTGTGGAGCTGGCTGGGTGCGCGACGGGGCAAGGATGGAGCTATTTTGGCGCGATCCCGAACGGTGGATTCAAAGCTGGCATTTGAGCTCGCAGTGCGGTTTTCGACGTGATTTAGTCCCTTCGGGGCACGATTTCTTCGGTGGAGGTAGGGTGACGGATCACCACTTCTCCCTGCCTGTTTTTCCTGCCATTGCACGTCGTTCGGCATAGAAACGGTCGAGTTTGGGCTTGTCTAGCCTAAATCGTGATTTTCAGGTTTTGTAGGGTTCGCCGGAAAATGACATCCATTTTTAGATCCGTTAATGTCAATGGACTCCCTGGGACGTCAGCGTTCCATAGTCACTGATTTCGTTTCATTTGGTGGTCCCGTTTGACCGCTAGGGCTCCGGGAAGTTCGGAAACCCTTTTGGGTGATTTCGTTAGAATCGCCCGTTTCTTGCGATCCGTGCATCGTTTTGACTCCGGACGGAGTCTATGTGATTGCCAGCAGGTCCATGGTTGTATCCCCTTCGTCTCGGGATGAACGGGGTGTGGAAAGGCCTCCGTTGGGCTGAACCCACGGTTTGCTCGCCGTGACGCTTGAACGGTCACACCGAGAGCGTTCATGTATAAGGGCGGCCATCCCTGGACTGTTTATCCTATGTCGGTTGAGGTTGTGTGGTCTTACGATAGACCACACATCCCCCTTGGGCGGTTGGTCTTGGACCGTCCATCTTATGTCGGTTTGGGTTGTGTGGTCGTCTACTAGACCACATATCCCCTTGTGTGGTCGTCTGCTAGACCACATATCCCCTGGGAGTTGTACGGTCAGGTTCGGACTGTCCATCCCGTTGTGCGGTCCAGTTTGGACCGTTTATCTTGTTGGGTGGTCCCTTTGTGACCGTCCATCCTGTTGTGCGGTCCAGTTCGGACCGTTTATCTTGTTGGGTGGTCCCTTTGTGACCGTCCATCCTTGTTGGTTGTTGGAATTATGCGGTCAGTTCCGGACCGTTCAACCCCTTTGTGTGGTCAGTTTCGGACCGTCCATCCTGTTGAGTGGTCCATTCTGAACCGCTCATCCCCGATGTTTTATCGGTTGGCCGTGATGGCTTCTCCCGGTGTCGTGTTAGAGTCATTGCTCTGGTCTGGTTGACCCGGTGTGATCCAATGGTCGACATGCGACCTGCTGTGTCTCG